>JASDDO010000022.1:876990780-878481398 GCA_030015575.1 Agapanthus africanus | reverse complement strand
AAATTTTGGGTATGGAGGGGTCGTCCTTAAATCGACTGAAATAATTCGCGTAAGAGGCAAAGTTTGGTTCAGGGTACCAATGTTCGGCAAGAGATTTATGAGGTAGGGGTACCCCATGATGTAAAAAGGAGAAGAAGAAGAAGGTGGGGTGCAAGGATTTCTTAGCGACAAAATTTTGCAAGTTTTTATAAAAGGTTTTCCTTTTTTTCTTTTTCTCTTTATTTGGAACTGTTTGCAAAAAAAAGATTTTGATAAAAGGCTTAGACAAAAATACAATCAACTAGAAATGCACAATCGGGCCTAGATCTAGGGTCACCTAGATCAGCTAGACAGCTCCTAACTGTTCCAAAGGGCTATTAATAGGACCTCAAACCGCCTCTTCACCGCCAATCGCGGGCCAGTGTAAGTACCAGGTGAGTGGGAGGCTCTCCACTACAAGTAGTGGCCCTAATTAAGTAACCACTCGCCTTAGACACACTTTCCTAGACACCGCAAAATCAGGTTAGGATCAACGGCCGATGCCTACAACTAGTCCTCTGTCCTATTGAGCGCGACGTCCTTAGGGCTGAGTCTAGTATTTTTTAATTAAATATGGTCAATGCAAATGCCTTATGTGATTTCTGGGGTCCTGGGAAGAGTGATGAAATCTCCACCCAATCTGGATTGGTTTCAGGCCCTTAAAGTCCGATTAAAAATATGCAAAACAGTAACAACCACTTGCAATCAAAAAAAAAATTTATTTTAAGCGCGGCGCAAAGAATCCTGCACAAGATTTTTTATTTGGAAGGGGGGAAGATTTTTAAAGCGTAAAGAATTCTGCAGGAAATTTTTACAGAAGATATATCGGGATTTGCAGGGGAGGAGAAAATATGCTCACAGAAAATTTTGCACAAGATGACGTCACCACTAGGCCGCGTTTCCGCGGCCAAATCGTGCCTCCCACCGCGGTTCCACGGTCTTCTAGACTACTCGGTTCCCGAGGAAAAAATTTCAGTTGATGATGTCACGACACAGCGGCGGTTCCGCGGTCCGAAGCTGGTTAATGCGGCGGAAAAGGCGGTCAGCAAGTCGGTTCAGTTCTCCAAATTTTTTCTGTTTCTCTGTTTTTGTAATCCTCTACTTTTCAGATCTTTGGTTTTCTGTTTTTATCTCTGTAGATTTCCAGATCCAAACTCGGTTGTAGATCCTGCAAAATTCAAACAAAAATACCCTTTACAAAATACAAAGATGATAAATTTTTATATTTTTTTTTCTAATTTTTCAGTTTTTTATGATTTTTATGATTTATATTAACCCGAAATTACAAAAAGGAAATAACACGCCTGTTAGTTATATGTATGCCCCTAGAAGCCATTACTGTACATAGGATGTATATTGTAGTGGATGCTGGGGACATATATAGGGAGGACTTTCTTGCTCGACATGATAGTATGCTATCTGGTTACCCTTTACCTTAACGTGTACACTGATTGTCTCTCTGTTACATGTTGGTAAAGCCCTTAGGATGTGTACTTGACTACCTGGACTATGATGCGGATCATACTAGTGGGGACATGGTAGTCCATAAGTACATCCTTGAAAGTCCCTAGTCGTGGATGTATCGAGACGGGTGGCATCGATATGCCAGAGTTAGACTAGCGTGTACCTTCTCGACCCATACAGATGGGCGATGGATGATCCCATATCCATCGGTGTTTGACATCAGAGATGATATACGGGTGCTCAGTAGAGACTGGGTACACTGGACGGACTCGCGCGAGAACTCCCAGATGGTATTATACCTCACGTCAGATGGCAGTTCTCTGGTGACACTGGTACAGAGTAGTCTGTTGACCCGAGATCGTCATAGAGTCTTGTGTGGTTCCCACTGTGCTTTGATTTCCATCTTACCACGTCCAAGAGGGCGTGCAAAACGGTGGTTTTTGGGTACAGTCCCGAGTCACATGGAGGCAATGAGCGATAGGAGGGGGATTCGTCTCTCCCGGTATAGGGGGTTGATGTTGCGCTGTGTTCGATTGGCTATAACAGGAAATCCCTGGCCAGGGTTGCTGAGATTTACTGGTAAGTGTTACCAGTAGTTTCTCGAATTGTTATAGACCTCATATCGACACGACTTATCGAGCTATTGGGGTCTGACGTTTACCACCCCCTAGGCGAGATATGCGACATATCAGACGATCAGACCGGACTGTACGGTTAGTGTTACTGGTTGGATTCACTGGAGTGTGAGCGGGCTTGCTCGTCGATCTTCTGATCGCTCAATACCCCGGGTGGCCGTTACGTTTAGCAGACCGCTTGCGGCTTGTGGATGTTTGATATGATCATCATCCGCTGCCGGCGTATTGACGAGTCTTTAGAGTCCTACACAGAGGTTTCCTGGCTCAAGCGAAACGAAATAGGAGCGCATATGAGATATGTGCAGGACCGAGAATAATGCGTGTATGTGATACTGTATTTTATTCTCGCGATGAATGTATCGAATGGTTGTATGCGATATAACCTAGTTATCAATTCAAGCGTTGATTCGATAAGCCGATACATTGTATACTAGTCGGTTGTGTGCGACATGACCGGAATCATTGAATCAAGTGTTGATTTAATGATTTAATGCATAATTATATATTTGATTATATTACTTTGCACTAACTAGTATTGGTTCACTTTAAACGGATTTTCTCACTTGGTTTGTGCACATTGTATATGTGATATACTTTTGTACACTTGTATGTATCATGTTTGATGATGCATGCTAACTTGTGTTTTGTGTAAAGTTTAAACCATGGTTATGTAATGGTTAGGGTTTTCATTTTCATATCTATTTATTTATTTGTTTATTCATTTTGGAAAATGATAAGCATAATGCAAAATGGTGGCTTTATTTGGAAGCTTGTTGAAGCTTCATGAAGACTTTGACCATTTTGTATTTTAGCTTAACCCTAACCATTGCATTGAACCATGATTAATTCTCTACACATAACCATAGTTAGGATTATGATAAGTTTGGATATTCTTTTCAATTTTAAATAACATATCATAACTTATCATCTTCTTCCTCTTCTTCTTCTTCATGAAAAAACCTTACTTCATCAATGGTGGATTGATGAAACAAGTGAGAAATCCAATTCTAAAGTCTACCCACTTCCTATTTCTTCATCCTCTACTTCTTGCCAAGTAGTAGAGTGTGTTCTCTTCACAAGTTTTTGGACTTGGTGAAGTCGGAGCTTGATTTAGCGATGCCTCGACATAGATCATCTTCGGCACGTCGTCGATGACCTAGCCCGCTTCTTTTCCGATGAAGCCGACGCAAGAGCCCGGATTTCGGATTTGTACAGCGGAGATGACTTCTTCATGGAGCTATGGAGGTGGACAAACGGATCTACAAAGGTTGTATATCCGTATCCCTTAGTTAAGTGTTAACTAGTTAGCTTTTTCGCCTAGTTTTCTAGCAAACGATCCGTAGTCGGGTCTCTCGGCACCTAGAATTTTTGAAAATGGCATGTTCGATGCCTTGTGAGACCACATTAGGGTGCCTAGGAACCTTTCAATGCCATCCCCGGCAACGGCGCCATTTGATTCGTGTGTCAAAAATATTTCTAAACCGCAATCAAGAACGGCGTCGCTTGGTAGCTAACCGGTGAGTACGGGTCGGTCCACAGGGATGTTGTGAATTTGCTAATTGTTCTTACGAGCTAATTCCGAACGGTGTGAACGGATTGATTGATTAAATCTAAAAACTAAATCTATATAGATCTAAATCTTGCTAGGGTTAGGTCTAGGGTAGGTTTAGAAATGTAAATAAATCTCACCGCTTTCTATACCCAAATTAAGATCTATGAGGTGTTATGGTAATTATTAATAAAGGGGATTAGAACCATTCGGGAAGGTGTTTCTTCCTCTAAGTTCTTGTCCTTCCTTTATCAATCATTACCCTAACCTCCATGGAAAACACGCTCAACCGGGCCTTTATACTACGGTATCACCGCTACCTCGTGGGATAGGGTGCCATAGGGAGCGGTGTGTGCATGTATGCATGGAGTCCTATTGATTATATGTGATGGGCAAGAAAGGGATGAGAGATCTCATCTCTCAAAAGCCTTCCCTAAAGCTAACCCTAACAAGCGAGGAGACTACTCGCTCATTAGGGAATTGAAGAACATGTTATTTATCTATCTAGGGCAAATAATTAAAGATCTAAACTAGGGCAATTAAATAAAACTACTTACTTTACAGATGGCTCTCTCCAAACATTTACACAGGGTTGTCAGATCTGAATAGATGATATGAAAAGAGGCATCGATGCTCTCCAAAAGAAATCTGAATTTTATTAATGAAAGGAGGCATACCTCAAAAGAGGTATTAGGGCCTCTATTTATAGATTCATAGAAACCCTAGGTTACAATTGACTCGCACATCTGCTTTTATAAAAATACCCCCTAAGAAAAAGACCTAATCAACGCTCCACGCACTGCCAGCGCACCGTCTTTTCCTGCACCAACACGGGCCCCAGATGGTCGCGGATCCGTGGCCAAAAGCATGGTTTGGCCGCGGTTCCGCGGTCAAACAGTGGAACTGTGCCTTCAATTTTTCTGGTATGCTTCTGGGTGTCTTTGTCTTCCTATTTCTTTGGTTCTTTTCTCAGGTTGGCTTCTAGGTTTCTTCCAGATTTCACAGTGAATAATTGTAGTGGACTTTTACCGTTGCTTCGTGATGAAGTCTTGAACCTTGCGCTGCCTTGTATTTTGTGTACTGATCTTCGTGTAAGCTTTATCAAGATTCTCTGTTTGTTGGTCGAAGTCTCACTTTTGTATTGTCTTTTGTCTTTTTCACTGATTTTCTTCCAAGAACCTGTAACCTGTAACTAATTAGCAGACATGGGTAAAAAGCACCTGTTTATTTGTAAAATAGCTAGGACTGGGGAATATAATAATGCAATATTATGGTATGAACACCCATCATATGGGTCAAGAAGCGCATACGCTAGTCTACTCTGGAGTATCGATGCCCTGTCTCGGTACTCTTACGATTAGGAACAATTGAAGAATGTATTTGGCGACTACACTGTCCCCACTAGTATGATCTGCATCATAGTCCTAGTAGTCAAGTACTCATCCTAAGGGCTTTATCAACATGTGTCATAGAGACAATCAGAGTACATGTTAAGATAAAGAGTAACCATATAGCATACTATCATGTCGAGCAAGAAAGTCCTCCCTATATATGTCCAAGCATCCACTATAATATACAACGTATGTACAGTAATGGCCTCTAGGTCATACATATAACTAACAATCTCCCACTTGCACTAGGGTCATCTGTTGTAGCATCTCATACCCAACAATCAGCTGTGATTGAAGTATCTCATATTCAACCATCCCATAAAAGTCTCTACTGGGAAATAGGCCTTTGTGAGTGGATCCGCGCTGTTGTCCTCTGTGTCTACTCTCCTAACCTCGATCTCCCTGGAGATCAACCATCTCCATGATCAGGTGATACTGCCTAAGAATATGTCTGGATCTCTGATGGGACGGGGGTTCCTAGGCATAAGCCACAACTCCATTATCACACAATGGCAGGAACGAAGTTCATCTCATGAACTTATATATTTATCCAGACTGCCTCTTTTGTAGCATTCTTGGTAACGATGTATCTTGTCTTTAATCGTCTAGTAAGTCACGGTATCTAGCTTGGAACTCTTCCAACATACCGTCCCTCCACTGAGGGTAAAGACAATGCCTGCGACTGATATTCAGTCGTCCTTATCACCCTGAAACCTTTCCAATGATTCTCCCCAGGATTGACTGATACCATCTCACTACAACTAGTGAGAATCCCAACATCCAATTAGATCTATCTCATAGATTGAAAACTCAGGATTTAGGAGATATCACCTTGATCCTATAGAGAATCTTTGTGATAAGAGGAGATTGACCGAGAACATAGGAAACTCCTTCCCTATCAAGAGTATGCCATCCACGTACTCTACGAGGATCACCACCATACTCTCTATTACCTTTTTGTATATACAAGGTTCATCTACCATTTTGATGAAGTCAAACTCTTTGACTACTACATCAAAACAGACGTTCTAACTCCGCGATGCCTGATTTATCATATAAAACATTTTGCACACGTTTCCGCTGCTCCCAATGTCTACGAAGCCCTCTGGCTGTGTACTTATAGACGCTCTCTTCCAAATCTTCATTTAGAAAAGCAGTCATGACACCTAACCGCCAGATATCGTAGTCATGGTATGTAGCCGTCGCAAGTACGATCTGGATGGACTTAAACATAGCTTTGAAAGTCTCAACTTTTCCATGTACACCAAGTAATCTTCTCAAGATATACTTGCTCCTGATAGGGATTTAACCCTTCAGATAAAGCAACCAAAGTCCATACTTTGTTGGTGTATAAGGATTCCATCTAAGATCACTAAGCATCCAGCCATTCTTACAGAGTCCCACTCCTGATGGCCTGCTCGAAACTAGTTGGGTCATCATCTCATGATGCAATCCTCGCTCCCACTGTCATAGAGAAACCGAAGTATCTCTCAGGTGGCTGAGGAACCCTACCAGATCGGCGGAGAGGCTGAGGTTCGTTGGAAACTATTGAATCCTCCGGGTTTACCAAATCATCAGCTGCAGTTTGTATAGCTGGAACTCCTTCCAGTTCTACCTCATGACCACTAATTTCTTCACAAGAAATTTCCTTTTTCTCAAAAAGTGGTATACCGAGAAATAAAACATCTTTTGTTCCTCGGTGTGGTAGAAGATATTCCCTTGCGAATGCTTGGGATATCCAACAAACTTCCACAGAACTGACCTTGCCTCGAGCTTGTCCGGATTTTGCTTTTGACATAGGCCGGACAACCCCAAATCTTAACATCTTTAAGAGATGGGCTCTTCCCATACCATATCACATATGGAGTGGTAGGCATCTGATTTGGTTGGAACCCTATTCAATAGGTATGCAACTTTTCAAGTGCATAACCCTAAAAGAAAATAGGCAACTCAGTAGTACTCATCATAGAGCACACCATATCACATAGGGTGCAATTGCTCCGCCCCGATAGACCGACGTGTTGTAGTGTATTCGAAGGAGTAATGCTGAGAGAGGATCTCATTCTCCTTTAGAACAGGAATTCCGTGCTCAAGTATTCTCCTCCTTGATCACATCAAAGGACATAATACTTATACCCAGTTTTTGGTTCTCCACTTCTAACTTATATTCTGTGATTATCTCAAAAGTTTCGGACTTGTGTTTCAACAGGAACATATGTCTGAACCTTGAGAGATCATCAGTGAATGTAATAAAGTATAAAGAACCGGTCCTGACATATGTAGACAGTGGACTTTCATACATCAGCATGTATCAATCCCAAGAGTTCACTAACTCTTTCTCTGTTTCTAATAAACGGAGCTGTGGTCATCATATCTCTGTGACATGACCGGCAAGTTTCATAAGATGTAAATTCAAACTAATTTAAATATGTATCTAAATGTAACTTCAGCTAGTCGGGTCGCATTGATATGACCTAGTCTACAATGCCTAAAGAAGAATTCGTTCATTTCTGAACTCTTCCTCTTGTGTGTTTTCTGTACATTAAGAACTGTGGTTTGATTTAGAACGTCTATGCTTTTAGATAACGTGCCTGAACCGATCAACTCTTGATACAGGAAATGTTCAAAACATTATCCAACAATACAAAATTATATCCTTCTTTACTAATAAAGAGATTGATATGATGTTGTATATCAGGTTCGGTATCTAATAACATTCGTTCAGAATCTATGTATTCTGGTAATACAGGGTGATAACTGCCAACAGACTTGGCTGCAACACTTGCCTCATTTCCAACTCTTGAAACTTATCACCCGTTCTCAATTCTCTACCTATCTGGAGCCCATGTAACAAATTATATTTACGGGATCCTGATCCGGTATCTCATACCCAGGACGTAAAGGATACTGAGAAACAGTTCTCGGTAATGAACACACCCGAAGAAGATGCATCAGCATGCACTTTCGTCATTTGGGCGGCACGGAAATTCTGATAATCCCCTATTTCCTGCTCTGTCTTATAACAATTATAAGTTAGAGCGGGACCAACGTTCCTTAGCGCAGTATAACAACGGGTTCGGTCAATACATCCGTATTATTATCTTGATTAAGGCGTGACATGGTCACTACCTGGAGAGAGATAGAAGAAAACACTCAACGTATACTCTTGCAAAATTAGATTGGTTATTAATATATCTAATCAGGATGTCTCCCACTGTTTTAGTCAAATCTTCCTTCAAACCCTAAAAGGATAGACTAGCCGGGATTAATTACACCCTACAAGTTCGCCAATCTTTCAGCCAGACCAGTGCCGGTACTTTGAGAGAGGTTCCCCGTGCTTTTGCACGGACCTAATTAAAATAAACTTCGTTTTCCCAGAGGCATAACCCCGTTGACATCTTTCTAGACACCTACTTGATCGGCTAATTGTAATGTGTAAAAATTTCCCAGGAGTAACTCTTACTCACAGCGGGTATCGGGATCCAACTATCTCATAGAAGGTATGCAATCTCATTGCAAATTTCAACACTTGAAATTTCCGATAATTCTTTTACCCCTAGCGTCCTATGACCTTGACGGAAGTCAACAAACCATAGGCTGCTAGTCAAGTTCTACCCGTCATTTCCTGATTGAATTAAACCCACCCGCACGACCCTTGACGGAGGTCAACAAGGCCGTACGACTACCCTAAAACAATCTGCATCATATGCATAAACAGATAAATACTAGTTAGCTACCGCACACTACGCCTTGACGGAGGTCAACAAACGTAGCACGAATACTAAGTAGGACTTATCTGAAATGATGGAGAGCTACGACAGGTTTTTAAGAAAACCTTTTGCGTAATGAACTTGATATCGTTGTAGAATCGAGTGATTTTAAATGGAATGTTTTTTAGGCCTTTTCTAGTTTTGCTAAAGAGGTCACTCCCGGTGAAGGGATCTCGGCTCTTTCCTCATCGAATAAGGTGCAGGATATTTCACAAATATCACTATGCAAAGCAAGAACTATAGAAGCAATCTAAAACAAAACCGAGTTTGTAGCATCTGCTAGTTTCGCTAAAGAGGTCACTCCCGGTGAAGGGATCTCGGCTCTTTCCTTATCGAATAAGGTGCTGATATTCTACAAGGAATACCGCTATGCAAAGCAAGAACTCGGGCTACTAGTTTTTGAGACAAGTTTCTACAACATCTTTAGGCTTCTTTTAGTTTCATTAATCTCATTAATGAAATCCCATTTTAATATGCTTCACAAGCATCACATTTGAAACGAAATCAGCAATATAACATATATCTCATATATATAATATAAACATTCATCTCATGCAGTAATATGATCTCATCACAGAATATTGCAGCAGAAGATAACATATGAAATATTGGATATACTAGGATTTCCGTGTTTTATGCGAGCCTGTATAAAACGCGGATTCCACGGTCGCGATGAATAGCCAAACCCATATCCCTAGACCCCTACGAGAGCGGCAAGCAACACTACCAATTCTAGGGTTAAGAGACCCGGTCTCGACTCCTCGAAATGGTCTTCCACTGGACCGTAGAACCCGGTTACTTGTGCTCCCCGCCTTGGGTCTACCTAATGCGGAAAAGTAAAAAATATACAATGGTAACATCATCCTCAGCCCGGAAGTGCCCCAATAAAAGAATATTACATACAATGAATTTTACATGAATGAAAATAAAAACCCTCATCTCACATAAAACCCCCGGCTATTCAAAACGCGACAATCCAATACAACATATCACAGCAACACATAATATCTCATATCATCAACGTAAGCAAGTATGCGTATCCCGATTGTCGTTGATGTATAGCAACGAAACCGGCGATACACCACATACTACGCTTATGGTCATAGAAAAGAAAGTGTAAAACTATAATAGTTGGAATCCACAACCTCCTTAGATATCTCATGCCTAACCAAATGAATTTCTTAGACATCGCATGCCTAACAATTATAAACCCCGCATATTAGTCTCGATCTCGAAAACACTTTTCAATATCTAGTCGGACAATTCAATAAAATTCCCGACATCCTGATCGAATGCTCGTCGCAAACTTTAGCAGACGGCCGCACCCCCGGATGCCGTCGACGAAGTGCACTAAGGCGGAACACCGCTGCCGCGAGCACCCGAACGGATGCTTTTGGCGACGGGGTTCTCCTACAGTCACTTGGTCGGGGCTATGGGGCGTGGCTATCTATTAAGTTTACCCGACGAGTATCCGCATACGCTACGTGATTACGACGGACTTTTGATCACATCAAAATCCTGTGGCAACCGATCAAACGAGACTAAACTGCTAGATTTATAACATTCAAATTAGTTATCTCATAACTACTTGTGGATTCTAAATATTATATCACATTCCAGATAAATAGACAATTTTAAACTTTTCGATCGAATAAACAAACACCCTAGATTTCCCAAATAGCTCAACACTTGAGCGGAGTTCAAAAAGTATCCATCACATGCCACAGTACCAATGATCCAACCGTAGAAGGGTCAAACCAACGCCTCACATATGGCAACGCCGTACTGCCCCAAACCCTAAGGTTTAGAGGCGGTTCAGACGGTCACATAATCGAGTTAAGGTTTGTGTTCTTCTGGAGGGTCCACCGCGTTACTTGCACGACTATGAATGTTCTTTAATTAAGGAAAAAATCCAACACTCGGAAATTTTCCGGCAGGGGAAAAAGTGAGTTATTGATATCCGTTCGAACTTTTTAACATATTCTAAATTAGCCGGAAAAAAAACTTAAACGAAGTTAAACTTTTCAATCGAATCAACGAATACAAAAGATCTCCAGAAAACTCAACAGTTGAGTAAAATTAAAAATTCTTAGAAGCATGCATAAATACCTACGGATGTAATTGTAGAAAAAACTAACCCCAATTCCCCTGTACGGCCGCGGAACCGCCGCGCAAGGCAGGGTATTGCTGCGGTTCCGCGGCTCTTTGAGAGAATTGGGATGTCGTATTTTACAGTTATCCTTAGAATTCCCTGCTTAATTTTCTGAGTATTTTTAATATGAAAAATTTTAACTTTTTGAAAAATTTCTAAAGAATGGGTTAAAATGACGTTTCGGGGTTCGATCGGACTTTAAACTTAGTCTAGACTTCGCCAATAACTCTAGCCTGCCTCTGATACCACTATAGGGTTACTAGGCACTGTCACAAGGGTCTACAAGGTATCAACCATGCCCGATTCAAAATTTAGACGTGCCGAACAACCCTAACCAAGATCTTAGACTAAAGATTAGGCGAAACAAAGCATGTAAACAACTTTACATCTAAGAGTTAGGGATTACAACCTTTGTAGTCCGTTCCTTCACTTCTAAAGCTCCGTGTTGAGGTCCCTTTGCTGCGATCATCGAGTACCCGGACTCAAGAGAGGCTCCATGAAGAGAAAGATGCAAGCTTGCTTCCGATCTTCGATAACAAAAATGATCTACGTTGAAGAAACTCAAACCCAAGCTCTTGCTTTGCTAATCAAGTATTAGCAAAGTAAACACCCTAATCTAAATGGCTAGAATAGATTAGGATGATGAAGTAGAAATTTAGCTCTCATTTATTTTCATAATCTCACACTAATTCATCACAAAACTCAAAACTAGAAAGCTTTGCAAGGAGGAAGAAGAAGATGATCTCATTTGTGATGAATAATAAATTGTAATAATAATTACAAATGCAACCACGGTTGATCAAAGAAAGGGCTAACCATTGTAGAGAGTTAACTAGGTTTTAGGGTTTTGGTTGGGTTTAAAAATATCTTACAAAATATCAACATATAATATCTTAGCTCAAAACAAAATAAAAGCTTCCAGAAGCTACAAGAAAGAGCTAACCCAAATCAAACCCTAACCATATTTAATCTCCACTAATCATATTGCATTAGTAATCATAACTTGTTACAATATTATATATCACATATATAATATATTTTTGTAACAAAAGAAAATAATACAATTAACATATATCGCATATATATCAATGTATTATCCGGTGAGAAAATGAATCTTTAAGTGAGCTAATATTAGTTAATGTAATTTAATATATCAAATATATAATTATATATTAAATTATCGAATCAACACTTGATCCGATAATCCGGCTATTTCACAAATAACTGACTAATATAATCTGTATCAGTTCATCGAATCAACACTTGATCCGATGACCCGGCTATATCATATATACCTGGCCGATATCTCATATCGCGAGAATCTAATACGGTATCGCATACACGTATTATTCTCAGTCCCGCATATATCACATATGTGCTCCTACTCCGTTTTGCCTGAGCCAGGAAACCTCTGTGTAGGACTCTAAAGAATCGTCAATACGCCGGCAGTAGGTGATGATCATATCAAACACCCACAAGCTGCAAGCGGTCAGCTAAACGTAACAACCACTCTGGTATTGAGCAATCAGAAGATCAACAAGCAAGCCAATACATTCTCCCGTGAATCCAAACAGTAACACTCCCGTACAGTCCGGTCGCTTCGTCTGATATGTCGCATATCTCGCCTAGGGGTGGTAAACGTCAGACCCCAGCAGCTTGATAAGTCATGTCGATATGAGATCCATAGCAGTTCGAGAAACTACTGATAACACTTACCAGTAAATCTCAGCAACCCTGGCCAGGAATTTCCAGTTATAGCCAATCGAACACAGCGCAACATCAACTCCCTATACCGGAAGAGACGAAACCCCTCCTATCGCTCATTGCCTCCATGTGATTCGGGACTGTACCCAAAAGCCACTTTTTTGCACGCCCTCTTGGACGTGGAATGATGGAAATCAAAGCACAGTGGAAATCACACAAGACTCTATGACGATCTCGGGTCTACAGACTAACCTGTACCAGTGTCACCAGAGAACTGCCATGTGACGTGAGGTATAATACCATCTGGGAGTTCTCGGCGAGTCCGTCCAGTGTACCCAGTCTCCACTGAGCACCCGTAGACCTTCTCTGATGTCAAACACCAATGGATATGGGATCATCCATCGCCCATCATATGGGTCAAGAAGCGCATACGCTAGTCTATTCTGGAGTATCGATGCCCTGTCTCGGTACTCCTACGACTAGGAACAATTAAAGGATGTACTTGGCGACTACACTGTCCCTACTAGTATGATCTGCATCATAGTCCTGGTAGTTAAGTACTCATCCTAAGGGCTTTATCAACATGTGACATAGAAACAATCAGAGTACATGTTAAGATAAAGAGTAACCAGATAGCATACTATCATGTCGAGTAAGAAAGTCCTCCCTATATATGTCCAAGCATCCACTACAATATACAACGTATGTACAGTAATGGCCTCTAGTGCATACATATAACTAGCAGTAGTTGATATAAGAATTGAGTGATTGAATATGGAATTGAAGAATGTTGTTGGGTTTTAGGCTTTGATATAGAGGAGGGGTTGAAAATGGAATAGTTGAGTCTTAGGATTTTGATTATGAAAGATGATGAATTAAAGATGAGATTTAAAAAAAATAATTGGATTGTCGGATTTTGGGTTAAAAAGACAAGAAATTGGATGTGAGATTTAGGAGTTTGGTTTTAGAAAGTTGAAGATGAGAGAATTTGAAAAATGCTAGCCATGATTTGGATTATGAATTTATGTTAAGAAATTAAAATAGAAAATTCAAAAAAAAATTAGGGGTAAATGAGCAAATTACAATTAGTTTGGGGGTCTGGGTAAATGCTTAGAAGGGAAAGGAGCCGGCATAAACAGTTAAGTTTTGGATGGGTATGAAGTTAAAAAGAAAAGCAAGATAACCTTTTTGTTAAGAAGAAAAGTGATGAAACACATAAGTGGGAATTCCCCAGATCATGACACGTGGTAGATGACGTGTCCCGGGGCTCACGGGATAGGGGCAAACACGATACATTGAAAGCATTCCCTGGGCTTCGCTCCGAGGATTGACCCGACCATCGATGGCCTCCCAGAACACTCCCATGCTCACCTTACAAAATACCATCGGCTCGCCTCCGAGCCTGCATACACGCTGAACTTCCTCAGCCCTCCCTGCTCGCCTCCGAGCTATCACAGAACTGAGCCTCCTCGGCCTCCCGCTATCCTCCGAGCCTCCCGTCGAGCTAAACCTCCCTGGTTGTACCGAGCAACTAAGAACGTAGAGCCCAAGCGCCTCCGCTACGGCTCCGCGTATTTCGCCAGAAGCGAAATATCCGCCACCCAACATACCGCCTTCCACGCCGTCATATCCCCTCATTAACGAGCCTATCTTGTCATTCACACAGGCGTAACGTCAGGGGCATAACCGACGGTGAAGATCTCGCTCCAGCTCGCTCCATGCGACCACTATAAAAAACCCTCTCTCAGACGACTCAGGTAAGAGAATTTGAATCCAATGAGCCGTTACTCTGCCCAATTCCTCGGATAACTTGATCGTCGGAGGGTCCATGGTGGTATAACCATCCTGGGACTTCTTTGCAGATAGCTCGACTACACCTCGAAATCAATCCATTGAGATCCGCACGCTTAAGAAGACAATCATCAACATCAATTTCAACCCTTCATCAATGCTCACAACAGATCGACAGAGGACAAAATCTAAAGGAGATCCAGGCCTCCATCAGTTGGCGCCGTCTGTGGGAACTTCTAATTCTCTCCACCCATCGAAAGTTGATCTTCCGCCCTCGACTTCATGGCGAGTGAAAACCGTGATGATCCCAGCATAAACCACCACCCTCCCCACAACGGAGGCACGGACGGATCTACTCCCCCTCCGAATGCCATCCACGCCCTCTCGGCAAGCATCGACAGGCTCGTGTCCATAGTCGACACCCTTGTCCATGTCCAAACGACAGGCCCAGCCCCCGAGGTAGCCGTTCCCCCTCCTATGGATCATGACCTCTGCAGAGGGGCGGATGACACCGCCCACGTTGGCGCCAACGAACAATGTCGTGCTCGCTCCGGCAACTGCGGCTCCCCTGCGGCAACCGATTCTATGGCCCGCTGGGCGCCTCACGGCCCTACGCCGTGGTCTCGCGAAAGATTCCATCGCCCCGAGGCCCACCACGTTATTGTCCCTCCCGAGGAGGTATCGATCAGCTCGCCTGCTCTCAGGCATGACCGACACCCTCTCCCTCGACGGGATCGCACAAGCGGCACTCGCCGCAAAGACTCAAGAAGGACCTCGCCTGGGGACTTACGGAATTTGATAGAACGGAATCGAAGTCGTAACCTGGCGCAGACCACAAGTGGGAATGGTCGCCGCTCTGACTGCGCCAAATCCTCGAGGTATCACGACCGCCTCGACGCTTTTGAAAAGAAAATCAAGAGTATACACTGGGAGAGTCACATATCCGGTGAAGGAGCCAGGTACGCTGCCGACTCACTTACAAAAACCTTCACCGAAGAGTTGCTCGCCGTACATGTCTCGTCCAGGAAAAAGCCTCCCAAGGTGGCCCTCTACGACAGGAAATACGACCCAAAGGACCATCTGGACGCATTTACGGAAGGCATGAGCTTCCAGGATAGCTCCGACGCTGCTCAATGCCGAGCATTTCCCGCCACCCTCATCCGGGCTGGACGGGACTGGTTCTAAGGACTCACGCCATGCTCCATCTCTACCTTTGATGAGCTGGCCACCCAGTTCCTCGGCCACTTCATCAGAAACAGACGACAGAAGCGAACTATCGATTACCTCTTCACCATAAAGAGTGAGGATAACGAATCCTTTAAGGATACTTCACTCGCTTCTACAACGCTCTTCTCGAGGTTCCCGAGCATCGGGACGAAACTGTCATCAGCGCCCTAAGGTCGGGTTTTAGGAACAAAGAGTGGCTCCGCTCTTTTGCATTAGCGCAACCTAAGACCATAGCCAAGGTAAAATCTTGGACCGAGCAAGAGATCCAACTCGAGTCGGAGGTGAACGCCAACCTGCCCTGGGGTAACCAAACCGACCAAAAGAAGAGGGGCAGAGAAAAGAAGGAGAAGGTCGACCGGCCAAAACCCTACTCCCCGAAGTTCCAGGAGTACACTCCTCTAACATCTTCCAGACCGAGCTATTGGAGGAGGCGAAGGGCGAGAGATTCTTCAAGCTCCCTCCATTCACCCACAGAACGGCTAAACGTATCCGGGCCCATACTGCGCCTTCCATAGGTCGCAGGGCCACCCGACCGAAAACTGCAAACAACTCCGCGATTACATCGAGGAGTTGATCCGCTCTGGCCACCTGAAGAAGTACCTGCGGGACAAGCGCCAGGTGGAACGAGAACAAAAAGACCCGATCTCTCCCGAGGAATTAACCATCGGCCAAATTATGGTCGTTACCTAGGACCCTGCTCGGGAAACTTCGGCCTTACAACGCTGCAAAGTTTGAGTTGTTTAAATAAAGTGTATTCCTTTTTGAAATAATTTAATTCTTGTCGGCACTTAATTAAGTCCGTAAAATGAACGAGGAAAGAAAAGGAAGAACTTTATTCATTAAAGGGTATTATGGGCTCCTCGGCCTTACACAAAAAATTATTATTACAATAAAGGGGGCCGGAGATTAAGAAAGCACTGCTGATGGTACTCCAAGGAGATTTCCGCCAGCCGAGCCATAGCTTCTTCAGCCCGCTCCTTATCATGGTGCCCGCAGACCCGAGATGCCACGGAAGGGCCGGAACCGCACCCGCCGGACAGGAGTCGGCGATCAGTCTTTTCTGGAAACACTCTAGAAGAAGGGCCACCGAGCGATCCCGCTTGCTTTTTAAGATCAAACCAAAGTGATGGAGCGTGTGCAACTTATCAACCGCCTCGTCCTTCAGCTGCTCAGACAAGGCATCGTTCAGATCCGAGGACATCCTCCAAATCGCATACATAGGCAATTAGAGCAGAGGCGATCGCCGGGAGAGTAAGCGACCAAAGTGGCCCTCCACGCGCTCTATCGCCCTTGGTATGTCTCCTCGAAGCACTCCGGGTGATAAAGATACACGTCGTCGAAGGAAATGATCTCCTTGATGCTGTAAATAAACCCAGCCATTTTAAGATACACGTCGTCGAAGGAAATGATCTCCTTGATGCTGTAAATAAACCCAGCCATTTTCAGAAACGCAAGGCTAAAAGAAACCAATATGCTTTCGCTATTTATAGCCCCAACAGAATCCCTAAAGGCCGGAGTTTGCGCGCACAGCAACGCGAATCACGGGATATTTTCATATCTCCCAATACAGAGCTGCCACATGGTGACCATGCCAATACTCACAAGCCTTTAAGCATTCATTGGAAGTTGGAACGACACGAACCACGGAGCGTCACGCCTCGCTTGTGCATTTATGCCATGTGCTGTCTGGGACGGTCACTCTTCCAGATTTTACGGGTCAAAGGAGATTGAATGATGCCTTATGAAGGCGAAAAGAAGTCTAAAGCCCTCATCAAAAGGCCACCGAGCAGCTTCCCTGCTCGGTCAATTCTTAGCGTGTAACTTCCTACCCACCGACGCCAAGGATCTAAAACCCTCATCAAGAGGCCACCGAGCAGCTTCCCTGCTCGGTCAATCCTTAGCGGGTAACTTTCTACCCACCTATGGTAAGGATCAAAGCCTTCACCAAGAGGCCACTGAGCAGCTTCCCTGCTCGGTCAATTCCTGACGGGTAGTTCCCTACCCACCAACGCCAAGGATCTAAAGCCCTCATCAAGAGGCTACCGAGCAGCTTCCCTGCTCGGTCAATCCTTAGCGGGTAACTTCCTACCCACTTACGCTAAGGATCAAAGCCCTCACCAAGAAGGCCCTCATCAAGAGGCCACTGAGCAGCTTCCCTGCTCGGTCAATCCTTAGGGGTAACTTCCTACCCACCTATGCTAAGGATCGAAGCCCTCACCAAGAGACCACCGAGAAGCTTACCTGCTCGGTCAATCCTTAGCGGGTAACTTCCTACCCACCTACGTTAAGGATCAAAGCCCTCACCAAGAGGCCACCGAGCAGCTTTCCTGCTCGGTCAATCCTTAGCGGGTAACTTTCTACCCACCTACGCTAAGAATCAAAGCCCTCACCAAGAGGCCACCGCGCAGCTTTCCTGCTCGGTCAATCTTTAGCGGGTAACTTCCCACCCACCTACGCTAAGGATCGAAGCCCTAACCAAGAGCCCACCAAGCAGATTCCCTGCTCAGTCAATCCTTAGCGGGTAAATTCCTACCCACCTGCGCTAAGGATCGAAGCCTCACCAAGAGGCCACCGAGCAGCTTCCTTGCTCGGTCAATCCCTGGCGGGTAGATTCCTACACATCTTCACCAAGGATCTAAAGCCCTCCTCACGAGGCCACCGAGCGCTTCCCTGCTCGATCAATCCTTAGCGGGTAACTTCCTACCCACCTACGCTAAGGATCGAAGCCCTCACCAAGAGTCCACCGAGCAGCCTCCCTGCTCAGTCAATCCCTGGCAGGTAGATTCCTACTCATCTTCGCCAAGGATCTAATGCCCTCCTCATGAGGCCACCGAGCAACTTCCCTCCTCGATCAATCCTTAGCGGGTAACTTCCTACCCACTTGCACTAAGGATCGAAGCCCTCGCCAAGAGGCCACCGAGCAGCTTCCCTGCCCGGTCAATCCCTGGCGGGTAGTCCCCTACCCACTAACGCCAATGCTCTAAAGCCCTCATCAAGAGGCCCCCGAGCAGCTTCCCTGCTCGGTCAATCCGACTAATAAATTCCAACTGTCTCAGGACGAAGGTTTAGGAACTACATCGCAGGGGAACCAGTCGATGCCAATCAATTATGACTTAGTTGTTGGTCAACTTACGTTAAGAGACGTGGTCGTCGGTCCGACTCTAAGGAATGGTCAGATATCGACCTCCCTACACAGAGAGGTCTTCCGATGTATCCTAAGTGAACGATGGCCACCTCGACTACGGGGGCGGGAGGGCTCTGACCTTTATGCACTTGACGATTAACTGACTTACACTCGACACGCGATCGCAATCTAAAAGGCCGGTCATTGACCTACGGCCTAACACTTTGATCGAAGAAAAGACCGACAAGCTCAAGTACTCACGCAAGAAACACATTTCCATGCAGAGGAAAATAAACCTAGTTTTATTTATGTTCTGAAAGTCATTACAAGGTATTCTGGGCTCCTCATCCTTACAAAAGGTGCCCGGAGGCTTACAAAATTTGAAAAAGTAAAAGGAAAAAGACAGGAAAGCTCAGGCCTCGGGACCGGGGAGGATCTCGCCCTGCTCGACACCATCGTCGGGGACCGAAATGGCAGCCTCTAGGTCGGTGCTTCCACCGGCAGCCTCTCCTCCGGCGGCACTCCCGGCAGTCTCCCCCTGCAGCGCATCCTCGGAGAAAGGGTACTGGAGCCGAAGCTTGCCGTCAGCAAACACCGACATCAACGCCTTGACAGCGTCAAGGGCCTGGTGCTAAACAATAGCCGAGGCGTCGGCAAGGTTGGCGTAGAACTGGTCTGACGCCTTATACCTCTCCACGGAATTCGAAGCCCGAAGATCGGCAAGTTTCACCGCTTCAAGCGCCGCCTGGGTGTCCCTCTTACAGGCATCCCGCGACTTCTTCATCATGAAGTTAAGCACCTTAGCCTCCTCCAACTTAGCCTGGATGACCTTGTTGGATTCACTCAGAAGTAGGACGGACTCCTTACACTTGGAGTTCGTCAATTCCTCAGCGGCTATCTGGGTTTCGAGGATGGCTATCCTCTCACTTGCCTACTGCAGCTCCATGCGCAGGTCCTCCTCCCACGAGGACGATTCGCCCGCCTTCCTCATGGTCAAGGCAATCTCCTCGAACTCCATGTTGACGATGAGGGCGCAGTGTTGGAGGACCTGAGAAAAGTAGCAAAAGAGGGTTAAAAATGTTCGATCCGAGGAAAAATACTTGACAAAATCCTTAAAGCAAAACAGATACCGACCTGGACCGTCTCCTGAGCGATGGCGGCCACTTTGGCCTTTAGGGTTCCCCAAGGAATTTTCTCCTGGACGATCGTTCCATGTCCGAAAGCAGGCTATCGTCAACGAAAAGCCCCGAAGGCACCTCAAAACAGGCGTCCCCCTCTTCCACGGGGATCCCGGAGGATGGAAAGTGAGAGACCGTCTTTTTGTGCCTCTTGAGGGGGATGTTCATACCATAATATTGCATTATTATATTCCCCAGTCCTAGCTATTTTACAAATAAACAGGTGCTTTTTACCCATGTCTGCTAATTAGTTGCAGGTTACAGGTTCTTGGAATAAAAACAGTGAAAAAGACAAAAGACAATACAAAAGTGAGACTTCGACCAACAAACAGAGAATCTTGATAAAGCCTACACGAAGATCAGTTCACAAAATACAAGGCAGCGCAAGGTTCAATACTTCGTCACGAAGCAACGGTAAAAGTCCACTACAATTATTCACTATGGAATCTGGAAGAAACCTAGAAGCCAACCTGAGAAAAGAACCAAAGAAATAGGAAGACAAAGACACCCAGAAGCACTAGAAAAATTGAAGGCACAGTTCCACTATTTGGCCGCGGAACCGCGGCCATCTGGGGCCCGTGTCGGTGCATGAAAAGACAGTGCGCTGGCAGTGCGTGGAGTGTTGACTAAGTCTTTTTCTTAGGGGGTATTTTTGTAAAAGCAGATATGCGAGTCAATTGTAACCTAGGGTTTCTATGAATCTATAAATAGAGGCCCTAATACCTCTTTTGAGGTATGCCTCCTTTCATTAATAAAATTCAGATTTCTTCTGGAGAGTATCGATGCCTCTTTTCATATCATCTATTCAGATCTGACAACCCTGTGTAAATGTTTGGAGAGAGCCATCTGTAAAGTAAGTAGTTTTATTTAATTGCCCTAGTTTAGATCTTTAATTCCTTGCCCTAGATAGATAGATAGCATGTTCTTCAATTCCCTAATGAGCGAGTAGTCTCCTCGCTTGTTAGGGTTACCTTTGGGGAAGGCTTTTGAGAGGTGAGATCTCCCATCCCTTTCTTGCCCATCACATATAATCAATAGGACTCCATGCATACATGCACACACCGCTCCCTACGGCACCCTATCCCACGAGGTAGCGGTGATACCGTAGTATAAAGGCCCGGTTGCGCGTGTTTTCCATGGAGGTTAGGGTAAGGATTGATAAAAGAAGGACAAGAACCTAGAGGAAGAAACACCTTCCCGAATGGTTCTAATCTCCATTATTAATAATTACCATAACACCTCATAGATCCTAATTTGGGTATAGAAAGCGGTGAGATTTATTTACATTTCCAAACCTACCCTAGACCTAACCCTAGCAAGACTTAGATCTAGATAGATTTAGTTTTTAGATTTAATCAATCCGTTCACACCGTTCGGAATTAGCTCGCTAGAGCAATTAGGAAATTCACAAAATTCCTGTGGACCGACCCATACTCACCGGCTAACTACCAAGCGACGCCGTTCTTGATTGCGGTTTAGAAATATTTTTGACACACGAATCAAATGGCGCCGTAGCCGATCTTTCACTCCTCTCCACACATCTAGTTCTAAGGATCAACAAGTCCATTCACCTTTTTATCCAAATATTGATCCTACTCCTGTCCAACCATCCAATTCCTACTAGTCCTACCCGACTTTCCCACCTTCACTAGACATTGCTTCTACACAGCCATTTAGGAGTTTCACGTATCCAAACAATTTTGAATCTTTTACCGAAACCCCTTCACAACCCATGTCTAGTTTGGAACAATCGTTAGAAGCCTATATGGTAGCAACAGACAAAATGGTAAGGAATGTGGATGCGTCCATAGCCGCCCTTATACGACCTAATGAACCGGTAGCTATTTTCCAACTAGCTCCAAATTTTTCAATGTATGAGGAGGCGGTTGGACAGAGTGAAAATTTGAGAGGATTTCCAAATCAAACCTACCCTTACCCAATTGAATCCAACAACTCCAGTTTTCAAACATGTGTCCAAAATGATGAGTTGTGCGACTTTGTAGTGATTGATTTGCCAGATTGTGAAGAGTCTCTTTCGAGTGAAACCATACCTAATCCTTTTGAATCTTACACCTCCACTCTAGAACCTGAATTGATAAATATCCATACGTTTGATGAGGTGTCAGAAAACATTGATTTTCACATGATTGAGGATATAGGCGCCGGGAATATTTTGGATGATGAACCGTAAATTTGACTGAAATTTTATCTCCAATTCATCATCCCGAGTCATTAATTGTTTATCCCGAACCTCATATGCGTCTTGATTTTGATGATAATGGCATGGATAAGCTAAATTTTGAGGATAGTATTGAGGAGAGTATTGAGGATAATATTGAGAATGAACCACTTTTGTTTGATGTATCGGATTTTACAATTCATCCTCTTGAACCTTTAACTAAATCACCCTCCCTCCTTTCCATCGTTCCGACCACGCAAAAGATCACGCTTGAAGACTGTGAGCTTGAAAAATTTCTCTTTGAATCTGACACGGTTCTCACTGACGATAATGATTACGAGTGTTTCACATTTTCGGACGATGTTGAAGACTCACCGCCCGAGTTTGAGTCCTTTGAATTTTCAGATGAGTTAGTTGAACCATCAGACTCGGTTGCTTACAGTCATTTCGAACCATTGATGGAATCCTTCAAGTTCGAGACAGATTACTTAGGTGAGAATAATATTATCCCTAAATCACTCCCTTTCGTCCTTCCTATCATTTCGACCACGCAAGACTCCATCGCATTTCCATTTTCAATGGAGGGTTTACCAAGTTCGACGTACCCATGCTTTCTTGCGAATCTTGAGGGATTTGACCCCATTTCTCGACGGGTTGATAGATTAGCACAATCGCTTTTAATACATCGGTCATCACAAATTGTGCTAATTTATTCACTCGATTTACACCCTCAAGATCGTACCACACTTCTTTCTCTTTTCCGCCATTCTTCTCTCCCACCGAGACCATATTCTACCTTTCTTCCCACACGTTCTCGTGTGCTTCTCATTTCTTTTCTTTCCACTCCATTCTTTCGCCAACTCTACCATTACCACGATAACATTTTTGAATGGTTGGTGCTAACTTTTGGCTTATGTAAGGCCTTATTTAGTTTAGGGAGAACCATGTTGTATATATATTTTGTTTTTCTTTTAAATAAAAAAATAAAAAATAAAAAAAGTTATAAATAAATAAACAGGAGAGTGCCGACATTTTGACCCTCTTGGTGTAGCATGACAGTGAGGACACTGTCAAGTTTAAGTTTGGGGGTATGCTCGGTAAGCCTTCTTCCTTCGCATTCATTTGTACATTTTTTGCATTTGCATACTTATTTTAAAACCCATAAAAATTGAAAAAATTTGAAAAATTATAAAAATTAAAGTATTCAATTTTGGCCATAATTGACTTGAGTTTGACAAAAAGGCTAACTAGCTAGGAACAACTAGATCTAGACTTAGTAAATTAAAAACCCTAAAAATAACCTTTCTTAAAATTTAACGGTAGAAAGTATATGTCTTTGTAGTTTATTTAGAAATAGGCAAATTTTGAGTTGACTTCTTGGGCTAAGTTAAAACAAGGGAAGAGTATTGATGTTTTTATTAAAGTGTAAGTTTGAAAAATAATTCCTAGCTTAAGTCTAAATTCTGAAAATATATACCCTACATATTGCACAAACACGAATCTTGAAACTTGGAATAGTAGAAGAGACCTTGAAATGCTCTTGTCTAAAGTCCTTAGTACGATGAAAAATAAAAATAAAATATACAAGTGTGAATAAAGAGATAATAAAAAATGAACACTGGTTTTTGTCATTACTTAAGACTGCAAAAATAGAAAAAATTTTAGCGAGGGTGCTTCATCACCTAGTGCCTTAGACCAACTGGTTTGGGAGTCACTGCTAAAAGCCTTAGGTATTACAAGACTAGGAATTAAGTTTTATTGTGCAAACACATCTTGTAATCGGTTGTTGGTATCTCAAGAAGTATTAACATCGCATGAAGGATGTGTGAGCGCAATTCATCTAAAAATTCACCTATTAAGAAGTGCTTTGGACAACGGACAAGAGTATGATTTCTTGATTTGAATTTCCAAGTGTAGGGGTGATTTATACACACACGTAGGGGTATGTGATTGGGGTTTAGATAAGAGATAGGAATGAAGAATAAGACTTATATCTTTAATAGAGATGATAAAAATTCCTAAGTTGAGATGGAACCCTAGAAGGAAAACTTAAGAGATGCCGAAAGCTAAGTAAATTCACAAGAATATATATAATCTTAAGTTAAATGATAAGGAAGTGTGAAGAATATGGGTGGATAGTTTACAAGTCGAAAATAATAGAATTCCTTGTTAGAAGACCTAATTGGAGAATAAGAGTCGATAGGCCAAATTGATAGGATTTTGTGGGTAGTATCCGCTGAAAACCCTCAGGAGACAACACTCCTCCTACTAGGGACACCTAGAGGTTTAACGGCTTATTGCACGAGCTCAGTGCAATCGCGATTCCCTGCGAAAGTGAGGTTAGGTTTTCGTTGAGAATAAAACTAGGTTTGCTCGAGGACGAGCAAAAGATAAGTTTGGGGGTATTTGTTCATACCATAATATTGCATTATTATATTCCCCAGTCCTAGCTATTTTACAAATAAACAGGTGCTTTTTACCCATGTCTGCTAATTAGTTGCAGATTATAGGTTTTTGGAATAAAAACAGTGAAAAAGACAAAAGACAATACAAAAGTGAGACTTCGACCAACAAACAGAGAATCTTGATAAAGCCTACACGAAGATCAGTTCACAAAATACAAGGCAGCGCAAGGTTCAAGACTTCATCACGAAACAACGGTAAAAGTCCACTACAATTATTCACTGTGAAATCTGGAAGAAACCTAGAAGCCAATCTGAGAAAAGAACCAAAGAAATAGGAAGACAAAGACACCCAGAAGCATACCAGAAAAATTGAAGGCACAGTTCCACTGTTTGGCCGCGGAACCGCGGCCAAACTATGCTTTTGGCCGCGGATCCGCGACCATCTGGGGCCCTTGTCGGTGCAGGAAAAGACGGTGCGCTGGCAGTGCGTGGAGCGTTGACTAGGTCTTTTTCTTAGGGGGTATTTTTGTAAAAGCAGATGTACGAGTCAATTGTAACCTAGGGTTTCTATGAATCTATAAATAGAGGCCCTAATACCTCTTTTGAGGTATGCCTCCTTTCATTAATAAAATTCAGATTTCTTTTGGAGAGGATCGATACCTCTTTTCATATCATCTATTCAGATCTGACAACCCTGTGTAAATGTTTAGAGAAAGCCATCTGTAAAGTAAGTAGTTTTATTTAATTGCCCTAGTTTAGATCTTTAATTCCTTGCCCTAGATAGATAGATAGTATGTTCTTCAATTCCCTAATGAGCGAGTAGTATCCTTTCTTGTTAGGGTTAGCTTTAGGGAAGGCTTTTGAGAGATGAGATCTCTCATCCCTTTCTTGCCCATCACATATAATCAATAGGATTCCATGCATACATGCACACACCGCTCCCTACGGCATCCTATCCCACGAGGTAGCGGTGATACCGTAGTATAAAGGCCCGGTTGAGCGTGTTTTCCATGGAGGTTAGGGTAAGGATTGATAAAGGAAGGACAAGAACCTAGAGGAAGAAATACCTTCCTGAATAGTTCTAATCCCCTTTATTAATAATTACCATAACACCTCATAGATCTTAATTTGGGTATAGAAAGCGGTGAGATTTATTTACATTTCCAAACCTACCCTAGACCTAACTCTAGTAAGATTTAGATTTAAATAGATTTAGTTTTTAGATTTAATCAATCAACCCGCTCACACCGTTCGGAATTTGCTCGTAAGAACAATTAGGAAATTCACAACATCCCTGTGGACCGACCCGTACTCACCGGCTAGCTACCAAGCGACGCCGTTCTTGATTGCGGTTTAGAAATATTTTTGACACACGAATCAGGGGACCTCGATAAGGTCGGCTTCATCCTCCACCCCCCTCTCCCGGGGCTCCCGTTCCTATGCGTGCTTCTGGATCTCCTTGCGGCTGACTTCCGGGGCTCGGGGCGCAGCAGAAGGCTTCGCCGATGCAGTTGGCTTCGAGGATAAGCTCGATCCAGGTCAGGACAAGCTAGCACCGCCGGTCTTCCTTCTTGCCTTCGCGGCTATGGCGGCTGAGAATTTAGATCAGTCCATTTGCTCTGCAGAAAGGAGAATACACAAAGAGAGTTAATGCCGTTGAAAATGGCAAAGAAAATTCATCAAAGTCTGAATAGATCGTCTACGATGGCCCTAACTTACCCAGAAAGCGCACAGGGTTGAACCCATCCCAGCTCAGGGCCTGCTCAGAAAGCAGAACGTCGGCCCACTGGATCGGCTCCCACATGGATACCGCCCTCGCCTTGAGTGAGGACGACTGCCTCGCCTTCGGGCAGCGGCCTTGTGCCACTGTGTAGGCACAAGCCAATCCTCACCCTCGGGTGGCTCGACGAATATATACTTCTCCTTCCAGTCATGAATAGAGGAAGGGACGAATACTACCCCCGACCCGGCGATCCCACCCTTGCGTTTTTTGAAGGAAAAATACACCCAGCTCGGCTCATCCTTGCTGGTTCCGGGATGATTCTTATAACAAAGGAAGGAGATTAGGAGGGTCAAACTGAAAGGGATATTTTCAAGTTTCAACCGAACCAGGGACCCGAGGAGGAGTCTCCACGAGTTCGGCGCTAGCTGGACAAGTTGGAAACAACGAAGCACCCCGCATACTTCAGTTGAGAAGGTCAGACGCATTCCTGCCCGGAAAGTTTCCAAATACAGAGCAATCTCCTTTCCCTGCACCTGATCCGCCCGTTCTCCCTCCTCAGCTAAACGGAGCGAATAGTTAGAGGGGATATGGAAACGAGTCCGAATCTTGGCAAGCTCACCCACATCCCTCAAGATGGAGGGCGCATCGCGGGCGTTCCCAATGCGCATCTTAGGGGCCCTTGCCGTTGCCTGGCAACGAGCGACGCAGGTGTCCCTGACTCTTGGATGCGACCCTGACACAGAGGACGAAGAAGAAGACGGTCCATTTTGGCTATATGAAGCCGAAGAGGAGGAAGATCCTCCGAACCCGGCTCCAAAAACTGGAATCTCATCGCCCGACTCTATCCTAACTATCTCTACAGACTCTTCAGATGGAGACATCTAACCTGATTCAAAGGAAGGGGTTGGCCGAGGAAAAAGCATGGGCGATCTGATCTAAAAGGTAGGAGCGCCGGGCAATCTTCGGCAACGAAGGGAAATTATGAAGGAAATGCTGGCCCTATGGGGGACCCCTCCTATTTATACCCTTCAGGATAGGCATCCAACGGTCCAGATTAATTCCCGCCAAAACGAAGCATCGCGTTCGCCGGCCGTCAAGTCTCCACGTGTCGAACGACCATTTGGAACGACGCTTCGATCGCAGGCGACAGTGACAGCCTGTCGCGTCCGCCAATCCACTGCCGACGCGTGTCCTGCACCTCAACAGACGTACAAGCGAATCGACTCCTCCTCTTTAATGCACGATCCTTTCCTCTGATCCGCTGATGTCATCAGAAATGCGCGCAGAGATCTAAGCGTCCGAGATACGCCACGCGGGCTCATAAGTCCGAACAACGCAACTGCCCTTCACCGAGTCGCCCCGGGAATCCGCACCGATATATTTTTGGCAACAGTCTGCGCCCAGAAAACCGATCAGACCACTCTAGACCCGATCCGTAAATAGGTCAGGACGAGAGTGGGGGGCTAATGATGATACTCATAAGTGGGAATTCCGCAGATCATGAAACGTGGTAGATGACGTGCCCCGAGGCTTACGGGACAGAGGCAAACACAATACATTAAAGGTATTCCCCGGGCTTCGCCCCGAGTATTGACTCGACCTTCGATGGCCTCCCAGAACACTCCCATGATCGCCTTACAAAATACCATCGACTCACCTCCGAGCCCTCATACACGCTGAACTTCCTCAGCCCTCCCTCCTCGGCTCCGAGCTATTACAGAACCGAGCCTCCTCGGCCTCCCGCTCGCCTCCGAGCCTCCCGCCGAGCTAAATCTCCTCGGTTCTACCGAGTAACCAAGAACGCAGAGCCCAAGTGCCTCCACCACGGCTCCACGTATCTCTCCAGAGACGAGATATCCGCCACCCAACATCCCGCGTTCCACGCCGTCATATTCCCCCATTAACGAGCGTATCTCGTCATTAATAGGGAGATCCCGTCATTTATGCAGGTGTAACGTCAGGGGCGTAACCGACGGCGAAGAACTCGTGCCAGCTCGCTCCATGCGACAACTATAAAAACCCCTTTCTCAGACGACTCAGGTAAGAGAATTTAAATCCAACGAGCCGCTACTCTGCCCAATTCCTCGGCTAACTTGATCGTCGGAGGGTCCACGGTGGTATAACCATCCCGAGATTTCTTTGCAGACAGCTCGGCTATACCTCAAAATCAACCCATTGAGATCCACACGCTCAAGAAGTCAATCATCAACGTCAATCTCAACTCTTCATCAATGCTCGCAACAGATCGACGGAAGACAACATATGAAGAAGATCCAGGCCTCCATCAGAATGGAAAAAAGAAAAGAGAGATATCAACCTTAGGCTACTCTATATTCTGCTTTATTTATGCATACACACATTTTTAATCTGTATAGAAAAGTAAAAGCTTTTAATGTGAAATTTTAGTTACTTTCGAATGGATATTACTTGTTTTTTGAAGTTTTTTTTTACTCTGGCAAAACTCCGAATTAACGATAAGATAACATATGAACAAAATGTTTTTAATATTCTGATTGCTAGTGAAATTTGAACATGGATTTCCATGAAACCGGTTCACTAAAATTTTAAAGTAGTGATGCGTTTGATTGGCATATGTTTATAGAGGGGGTTCCTAAGTAACAATTTACGCGTAATTCATAAACAACACATTTCTGTGCAATTCATAAAAGCGACAAAGAAAAAAGAGACGGGACAACGGGTCCATCCATGTGAGTGGGACTCAAAACCCTTCATTTATTGCTTCTTTTTAGGAATCGCTCGAAAATGATGTTTAGATACACTTTTCTTATTTTAAATCAGAGAAGATAAATTTTAAATATTTTTAAGTTTTTATGTTCGAACAAGATGAATGTTATTTGTTTCTTTTTGGGATTTACTTAGGAAGTAGGTTGGAACATTCCTTTCTTAGAAGGCTCATGTAATTTGGAAAACCAATTACTTTTTGAGAGTTCCAAAGAAATGAGAAGGCTATAGAAGCTACAGGAACAGGAGGTATGGCAAAATGGGCAATAAGGTCGGCTGTTTTTTGTGGATCAAAATAATATACAGTTAACAAACAACATGTTCAAGAAATAATTGTGTCAGAAACGAGCATGTTAAAATAGATGAGCTGCAATATATTAAGAGATAGGTATATAATGACTGTATTTGTATTAAGCTAGACGTTATAGAGGATAAGATATGAGATAACCGATTAAGATGGTTTGATCATGTGAAACGGAGCCCAACAATGATCCGGTTAAAAAAAATGACCAAATTGCTATTAATGACGCAACTAGGGTAAGTGCACACCTAAACGGTCATGGTTAGAAGTAATTAAATACAATATATTGATTGTTATTTAACCGAAAAAACTATACTTATACCTAATAGAACAGAATGGAAGAAAAAGATTCATATAGTTACTCCGGAATATTTGGATAAATACATCTTATTGTAATTGTTGTTGGAAATAAAAATAATTAAGTATTTTATACAAATCTTTTATGTTCAGAGTGTATCTTCTCTGGTCTCTATCTTGTTTGTTTTTACCTTTTTTTCCCTGGGCTAAGTATTAAATTTTTATATTGTATCGATATAACAATATTGTTATCACATAACCTAAAAACTTAAGCTTTTAAGTAAAGTGGTTCTTAACATGGTATCAGAGCACAAATGTTAAAGAGGTTATGGGTTCAATTAAATTTGTTTCCCCTAGAGAGAATTCTCCCAAGAGGGGCCTGAAATTCAAAGGCCCATATAAGGGGTGTTTTAAAGTTTTATATTGTATCGGTATACATTGTTATCTCATAACCTAATTCCCCAATTGATATTAATGTGTACAAAAGGTAAACATGTAATTAACAACACAAAAAGGTAAAACAGGTAATTCCCGCATATTTCTCCCATAAGAAAATTAAAGATGAAAAATAAAATGTTCACTTTACCTTTAACAAAAACATTGTTTGCAAATATGTCATTTCCAATTCAAACTAGTTATTACTCAGTCGAGCAGGAAATGCATATAAAAGCACATACATAAACATATGTGAATAAATAAAAGGATGAAAGACAAATAAATTATAGATTAATGTATGAAAATAGAACTAACTATAAGATTCAAGCAAAGATCTCATCCAAAGCTTTGGGCTTGTCTACCACATCCTTGACCTTCTCCCAAACCTCCTGGTTCTCCTTAGCCAATTTCTTGAGCTTGGCAAGCTCGATGTCTCGGCTCATCTTCCTCCGATACATCTCTACGAACGTGATCGGCCCGTCCAATATTGGCTTCTCGCCTTCTCTGATTGCTAGAGGATAAACAACGGCGTTTGGTGCTGGATTCTGGAATGTTGCAATAGATAAACGACTGTGGTTTGAGTTTACGACCGCTTGATGATCCGCGTTCTTGAATCGGCCATTGCTTAAATACTGCAGAAAAGAAAGAACATTATATTCCTTGTTTTATTGTTAAGTTTCGGAATTAAATCCAACAAGAGTTGCATAAATGTTATCTAAACTTAATGCAAAAATTTTAAACCAATACGTCTGAATTCGATTCTTGAAATTTGTTTCTTAAGGTACATATATACACTTACATGACCGTGGTCGCCAAGGTTAACCACGAACGCCCCCTCCACGGGTTGAACGGTAATCCAGGTTTTGCCGCCGTCTTTCGTGGCCTGTAAACCGCCTACCTGGTCTTGTAAAAGCAGAGTGATGGTTCCAGGATCGGTATGACGCTTCAGGCCCAGAGTGAGATCAGGTTGCGGACACTTTGGATAAAAATTGACGACCATCTTCTGGTCCATGTCTACACAAGCCTTAGTGAGGGCCTCGGTGTCGAGGCCCATAGCTTCTGAAAGGACCCCTAAAAGCTTGCATGCTAAGTTCATGAGTTTCTCGCTGTATTGTTCCGCGACAGATATCCAACCCTCGGGCTTATCCGGCCATCTTGAGTAGTCACGGGCTCTTGTTGGGTATGAGAAAAAGGTTACGATCTCTCTCCAGTCTTGCACTGCTTCTCCCTGTGCACAATTTAGTTTATTTCATAATTGTTAGATTAGCTAACAAGAATATAAAAATTGAGTTTATCTATAGTTTATCATGTACTTACACTATAAATAAACAGCACGAACTTTCACTATTTTACAGATAAATACCATGAAATTTTGACGTGTTTTATATAAATACCATGAACTTTGTTTATTACAAATAAATACCATGAATATAATAAGATTATTATAAAAATGATATCTGATATAGTTAATTTCTTTATACGGATCGCTCTATTTTTGACATATGCATTGTGCTTTCCATCTCAGTCAGACCTCACACAACACAATCAATTAAACTAAAAAATGACTAAACTCGATAAAATCACTTTCAAAATTCAGGGTTGCACATAAACCTTGAAAAGCTTTATTTTCAGGTAACTCCAAATCGGTGCAATCTTTATTATAGTTTATACCCTTTAATTGAAAGAAAATTATTGTTTAGTTTATTTGTTTATAAGATTTTTTTTATGTTTATTAATGTATTTTATATGAATATGTAACATCATTTTGTATAATTTACAGTTTTTTGTGTAGGGGTTTTATACATTTCATAACCCCTAGTATTAATGCTAAAATACAGGAAAACACTTACTTTTTCCCTTAAATTAGGAAACTCTCATGAACTTGACAAACAAGCACTTGACATCTTAAATTTGGCATTGTTAGGTTTTTTTTATGTATGTATTGCAAAATGCTCCCAAAACTTTTATTCTCCAGATTCTTTTACCGTTTCTCCTCTAAAAAAAATCCCTTCAAACTTTATTTATCATTTCTTCTCCGGACTCTCCAAGTCAAAACAACACATATTTTCTCTTACTCTTCCGAAAAACGAGCACGGGTGAATTTAGGGGTTTACATGGGATTGAAATCCTAGAAGATTGAAATCCTGGCTCCATCTGGCAGGCCGTCTTTCCTCGATTATAATAATAATTATAATTATTATAATAGTATCATATGAAAACCATATACTTCCAAATGCAAACGTTTACACTAATAATAAAGTTGCGCTAAATAGCGACTTTTAATAAGATGCACTTCTCTCCAAATTAAAATGGGTTAATTGCTAAATGATACCCTAATGCTTTCATCTACATTGTACTTATATATTTTATTTATTTTTTCGCTGCACTTATATATCATAAACTACAACTTGTTATTACCTTCAGTTTGACCATCAAATCCATCACTATTTTAAAGGAATCCATACGGTCTATACTTTAGGGTATCTAAATGGAGCGAAAAAATCAATAAGGTATATAAGTGCAAAGTAGATGAAACATTGGGTATTATTTAGCAATTAACCCAATCAAAATTACCTTTGATTTTTCCACAGTTTTTCTGCTACAGTGTATACACTCAAGAGGAGTTATGGGCTTGCGCAGACCGCAGCGATCGCCCGCAACACTAAAGGGGCCGCCTCTGGAGGTTTAGCTGGGTCTGGACCCATCCTAGAGATGGGTTACACTTTGCGGTTGAACACAACCGACCCTACTTAATTTTATTATAATACTTTGGATTAATAATATAAAAATTTAAACTCTTAAGTTTTTTTCTCCATGCGATATGCAAATATATATTTGTTTACCTGAAGATGGCTAGACACGATGAACCCTCCCTTCTTCCCACCGGACATGTCGAACCTGAGCTTCTCCTCCGGCGGCAACGCGAAGAACTCCCTAGCCATCCTCACCATCTCCTCTATCACCTTCACATTGACGCCGTGGTCCACGATCTGAAAAATCCCCCAGCCTTCACAGGCCTCGACGATTTTCTTGCGAATCTCTCCTCTCTTGCCGTCGGCTTCCTCGATGCCAGACAACGATATGATAGGGATCTCATTGCTGAATTCGTTGTAGGCGATTTTCGGGCGCTCGTCTTCGTCGCGCACGAAGCTCTGGCGGAGCGTTTTCTCGCCGGAGATTGTTGGAAGGAATGCTGTTGTGGTTGCTGCAGATGCCATTTCTCTCTCTCTCCGAAAATTTGCAAATGTTTGCTATTTATCGTGTTGATATATGTGTGTGTGTCGTGGTGGGTTGGTGGGGGGGGGGCGGCAAAGGGTGTGAGGTTTTATATAAAGAGTGTGCTTGGAGATTGTACGGTTGCATCCCTCACAACCACCTCTAATTAATCCCAACCACACACACCCCTTATCTCTCCCAAGAATAAAAGTAAAAATAAATAATAATTTTCGGCCGGCAAAAAACCCCCAGAGTTGGAACGACCCCTTGAAAACGTGTTCGATTGTCAAAAAAACCCTGTCTACGGTAGCTGTATAATTGCTTGCTATATCTAGTTATGTATGACCTATTTAGATACAGCAGACAACTATACACGTATTGCATGAAAATTTTCTTGGAAGTTTTGACAACTGCTTTGAGACGGCCCTACTTGGTTTTTTTTTTTGTTGTTTAAGATTTACCATGATGATGGTGATGATGGTAATAATAATTTGATGTTTAGATATTTTAGGAAGGTTGAGTTTCATAAAATTACCTAACATTTTCATCATTTTCTTAGATAACTAATATAGATTTTGTTTATCTATAAGAATGATTTATGGAGTAAGCAAATTGCAAATAAATGTCTAGAACTTTCTTGTTTTCCTAAAAATAAGCCTTTACTATTATATTAAAACCCAAAGAGGAGGAGGAGAGGCACGTGGTGCATTCACATTTTTTTTCTGAATTTAATGTTTAAATAAACGAGAAAAATCCATAATTCTAAGAAAGTCATCAAATTTTTTGTTTAAAAAAATCCTATAAAATTAAGACAACAAAATCATATAGAATCAACAATTGTTAGCTTTGAATAAAAAAGATTATTGTTAACAAAAATTTCAACGGTCATAACAAATCTAGAATTCATTTATATTAACAAACTTCTTATAAAAATATAAAAGATACCTAATAAATAAATAACAAATTAAAGTTATCTAACATAGATATATTTATATTGCATAATTAATTCGTAATCAATCCCTTTTTTTATTAATTAAATCATGTACATGGGACGTGGTTGTATGGCAAAATTAGAGTGCTTTACAGATTCAAGGATACCATGTAAAACAATGCTTGGTATAAGCAGGATGCCAACAAACAAGCCTTTAAAACAAAATTTCGGCAATTTGCTACATGTGCTAAATTAACCGTTTTCTTCCTCTTTGCCGATCATCTTTAGGATGCCGATTATCAGCTAACTATCGCAACCCTACCCATTTATCCTTGGATTGGGACATACGTTAGAACAATATCGATGCTTTAGCAAAGCGGTGGCCGAATCCTTTTAATTAAGGGTATTATGCAGGAAATCATGGAAGTTTGTCAATCCTCGCTTCCCAAAAGATTAGGAGCGTGCGTGGACGAGTCCCGCAAGTATCCACAACCAGAAGCACCCCTTCTCATCATGAATACGCTAAGCGTAATTGCAAGCAGAATACACTACAAGAAACTTATATTTATTCCGTCGGCATAAGCCCGACAGATTGAATTGATATCCGACGGAATAACTTTATTCCGTCGGACATTACCCGACATATAAAAGTACGACGTAATAAGGTTTATTATGTCGGATCTTTAACTTATTTCGTCGCCGATTTTTTTTTTCCGTCGATTTCCTCCGGCGGAAAAAGTTAAAAAAAACCTGGGAAGGTAAGTCATTTTTTTCTAGGTTTGAAGACTTTCTCCGTCGGCTATTTACCTTTTTCATTGGGTAAGGCATGAAGAAATAAATTGGCAACAGAGAAAAAAAAGTCTAAACTGCAATTGCTTTGTCGAAAAAATTGGATAAACAAAAATATATACCTGCTATATAATGCAGTTCCAAATCCAATTCAAATCCATTTCCATTTCACCAATTCGCGCAAACGATACATATTCAATTCAATATATTGCTATACAATATATATATCCACCACAAACTCAATTCAATTCACGAAAAATTCAAATCTCAAATATCCACACAGTCAATTCATTTCACAGCAAATCAATTCAAAAATATACAAAATCCTCGGCTTACATCCGATACTTTTTTCCTTTGGTAGGTTAAGCACTGGATGAACACAATTGTATACAACAGCGATCGACTTCATCCTCATCCGACTCTGATAAAGCACACACCACATAATTAATTGTATGCTCAAAATTTCTGTAAATAATAGCTATACAACCGTAGCGGTTATCTTACCCAACACAAGTAAAATTTAGCTTTGAAACATGCCTGCATCAGTTAAACTTCGTAAAAGTATCTTTAGAGTCACCAACTATCATATAATTCAAATTAGATCGTACAAATCAGATTATGATATCAATGATATCCACTTGAGAGATACTACGGTCTTCTCAGTGACAGTGGGAGCGAGGATTGCATCATGGTTGATGGTGGCCCAACTAGGTTCAGGCAGGCCATCACGAGTGGCGACTCTGTGAAAAGGCTGGATGCTATGCGATCAAAGATGGAATACATGTACACCAACAAAGTATGAGTTTGCATGTTGCACCTGAAGGGGTAAAACCCATTGGGAGCAAAATGGATCTTGAGAAGATTTTTGGTGTAAATGGAAAAGTTGAGACTTTCAAAGCTATGCTTAAGTCCATCAGGATCATTGCACGCATCGCGGAATTGGAACATCTGTTTTGATGTGGCAGTCAAAGAGTTTGACTTCATCAAAAAGGTAGATGAACCTTGTATATACAAGAAGATTGTAGAGAGTAAGGTTGTCTTCCACGTATCGTACGTAGATGACATACTCTTGATAGGAAAGTGTTTCCTATGCTACACTCGGTCAAGCTCCACTTATCACGAGGATTCTCAATATAAGATCTGAATGATACCTACTGCATCTTTTGGATTATGATCTATGGTGATAGATCTATGTGGATGTTGGGAGTGTACCAAATCCAGGTACATTAACACCATACTAAAGGGGTTTAGTATGGAGGATTCTAAGCGTGGTGGTTCGCCCACTTACTCATGGATCACTCGCGTGAAATGGATACCTTATGTTTCGGAAGTAGGCTCTATCATGTATGCGATGTTATATACCAGACCAGATGTAGATGACTCACTAGGTATAGTGATCAAGAATCAATCAGATCTTGGGAGAATAACTGGACAGCTGTGGAGGACGTTCTTAAGTACTTGAGAATCACTAAAAGAAAGTTTTTGGTTCCAGCTTCCAGAGTGATAAGTTCGACTGAAATTCAGTCACAGGCATTGTCTTTACCCTCAATGGAGGGGCGGTATGATTGAAAGAGTTCCAAGCTAGATACCGTGACATACTAGATGATAAAGGCTGAATACATTGCTACCAACGATGCTACCAAAGAGGTTGTCTGGACATTACTTGTTCATGAGATGAGAAAGGTTCCTACCATTGAGCGTCCAATAACTATTATTGTGACAACAATGGAGTTGTGGCTTTCGTTCAGGAGCACCGGTCCCATCAGCGATCCGGACATATTCTGAGGCTAGTATCACCTGATCAGGGAGATGGTTAATCTACAACGGATCGAGGTCAGGAGAGTTGACATGAAGAAAAACACGGCGGATCCACTCACCAAGGCCTGCTTTCCCAAATACTGATTGAGAGATTTTGGGATGGTTGAGTATGGAATACTACAACCACTGCTATAATGGTGGGTATTGGATACTATAACAGATGACCTTAGTGCAAGTGGGAGATTGTTAGTTATATGTATACCCTAGAGGCCATTACTGTACATGGGATGTATATTGTAGTGGATACTTGGACATATATAGGGAGGACTTTCTCGCTCGACATAATAGTATACTATCTAGTTGCACTTTGCCTTAACATGTTGACATATATTCATGATGTTGTCTTGCTCTCATATGTTGACAAAGCCCTTAGGTTGTGTACTTGACTACCAGGACTATGATGGAGATCATACTAGTGGGGCCAAGGGTAGTCCACAAGTACACCCTTCAATTGTTCTTAGTCGTGGGAGTATCGAGACAGAGCATCGATACTCCAGAGTAGACTAGCGTATACGCATCTTGACCCATATGATGGGCGATGGATGATCCCACATCCATTGGTGTTTAACATCAAAGATGGTATACGGGTGCTCAGTGGAGACTGGGTACACTGGACGGACTCGCCGAGAACTCCTAGATGGTATTATACCTATCGTCAGATAGCAGTTCTCTGGTGACATTGGTACAGGTTAGTCTGTCGACCCGAGATCGCCATAGAGTCTTGTGTGATTCCCACTGTACTTTGATTTTCACTTTACCACGGTCAAGAGATCGTGCAAAACGGTGGTTTTTGGGTACAGTCCCGAGTCACATGGAGGCAATGAGCTATAGGAGGGGTTCGTCTCTCCCGTTATTGGGAGTTGATGTTGCGCTATGCTCAATTGGCCATAACAGGAAATCCCTGGCCAGGGTTGCTGAAATTTACTAGTAAGTATTATCAGTAGTTTCTCGAACCGTTATGGACCTTGCATCGGCATGACTTATCAGGCTATTAGGGTCTGATGTTTTACCACCCACAGGCTGTTGATATGCGACATATCTGACGAAGAGACCAGACTGTACGGTAGTGTTACTGACAGGCTTTTGCAGGAGTTGGAGCGGGCTTGCTTGCTGATCTTCTGATCGTTCAATACCCGGGTAGTCGTTACGTCCATCTAGTACCGCTGACGGCTTATGGGTGCTTGATGTGATCATCACCTACTGCCGGCGTATTGACGAGTCTTTAGAGTCCTACACAGAGGTTTCACTGGCTCAGGCAAAACGAAGTAGGAGCACATATGTGATATGTGCGGGACCGAGATTAATACGAGTATGTGATACCGTATTCTATTCTCGCGATATAAAGTATCGATCGGTTATATGTGATATAGCCGGGTTATCGAATCAAATGTTGATTCGATAAGTCGATACTGTATCGGTCGGTTATATGCGATATAGCTGGGTTATCGAATCAAGTGTTGTTCGATATAATGATACAAATAATATTAGTCGGTCATATGAGATATAACCGGATTATTAAATCAGGTGTTGATTTAATGATTTAATGTATAATTATATATTTGATATATCAATTTACATTAACTAATATTAGCTCACTTAAACATTTATTTTTCTCACATGTGCACACTTAATATATATGTGATATATATTAATTGTGTTTTATTTTGTGTCATGGTTGATGATACAAGCTACATGGGTGTATGAGACTTACACCATGATAAAAATAATGTAGGGTTTATTTATTTAGTGTAAATCAATTATTAGTTAGATAATGGTCACATGGCATGAAGCTTTAAGAAGCTTGGAGACCCATTCACTAGTACACTAGTTTTGTTTTATACTAGATATTTTGTTAACCCAACCATTATCTTAACTCATGGTTAAGACTCTACATGAGATATATTAGATATTTTCTCATCCATGGTTGCCATTCTCACCCACAACATTATCTCTCTTCATTTTCTTCTTCAAACTCAAGAGCTCTCTAGCTTTTGGACAAGTGAGAAACTTTAGTGAGAAAATCAATTCCAAAGTGAGCAAAAATCCTACTTCATCATTCTCTACTAGATTAGCACTTTAATATAGGGTGTTAGCTTCACTAATCCCACATTAGTGAAGAGGGGAGCTTGGGTTAGTGTCTCCTCGACCTGGACCATCTTCGGCCTCAAAGACTTCAAGAAAGATCGTTCCTTTCACCTTGAGAAGTCATGCAAGAGTCCAGGAGTTACATGATTGCAGCGAAGGGACCGCTACAAGGAGCTTTTGAAGTGAAGGACCGGTCTACAAAGGTTGTATTCCTCATTCATTTAAATGTTAAGTTGTTAACATTACTAGTTTGTTTAAATTTCTAGTTAAATATTCTAGGTTAGAGTTATTTAGAACGGCAAAAATTTAAAAACGGTATGGACGATACCTCCCGAAACCTTGCTGCCATCCTAAGTAACCCTACAGGAATTTCAGTAGTAATATGGTTATCCAAATACCGGGATAGGATTCTATACCTATTTTCTAGGCATGGAATTTCAATAGTAATGAAATCATCCATAAAACGGGAAAGTATTCCATACCTAGCATTCGTGTGTCTAACCCTAACCTTACTACGATATGTAGTTGTAGGAGTACAGTTGGTGTTAGCATGTAGTTCTACTGAGCATGTAATTTCAGTGATAATGTGGTCATCCGTAAATTGGGATAGTATTCCAGACCTACATTCTTGGCATAAAATTTCAATAGTAATATGGTTATCCGAATACGGAATACGAGGATGATTAGGCCAGCCATACTCCTACGGTCAAGGAAAAATCCTACCATAGTCATATTTCGGCTTCTAGTATTACATGGTAATTAGTAGAACGTAGCACAGATAAAGAAAAATGCAGTTACCAGAACTATAAGATATAAAGGAAACTGAGTGCAACGGTTACAAATAAAAGGGACAACTAACCAGTGATATCAAAGGAATGATACAGCTGGTTCACTGGTCTGAATCTCCGCGATCTTCTCGAAATATGTCAGATCCACTTCTTCCTCTGAGCATGTATATTCATGTCGTCAGAGCGACATAATTTTATAATATAATAATAATATAATAAACAGGTGACAGTAAATAGTGAAGCATGAAACAACGGTATAAAGCACTAACATGAATATAAAAAATAACATAAATAGATAGCAGTAGTGGGCATGAATCATGGCAGAAATCTAGGTTAATATGCAGGTCGCTAAATTAACAGTTTTTATATCATTAGAAATTGATTGGTGGAATGTATCATCATATTTAGCAAGGGTCTAATGCATGCCCGAGACAACAGTCAAAAATATGCCCAGGATATAACCCGTCAGCCGTGCCGCTAGGCACAAATAGCTACACGTATCACTGTCACTAATATCGAATGATCATCCTCTAAAGCATTTAATATCTCGCTAAATACGAGTTCGATTCCACTTCGATTTCCTCTTTCTTTCCCAAGTTTCAATAACTATATGTATATGGCAAGTTGTGTATAAGTACGCATTAATAACACCGTTTTATTCACCTTTCACTTCACTGTTCACTTTCACGAATCATTCACTTTTCACTGGCATACTTGACACAACTAATCTGATACCACTCACGTTCGGCAATGTAATAATCACTAAGAATTCAATAAGAGCGTTCTCTATCACTAAAAGTTTTACGGTCGGATAAGTATGTGAATTATGATACTAATCAAGTCATAACTGCGCGCCTTTTGAGTTCAAAAAAATCATATTAAATCATATGATCATAATTAGGCAAAATAATACAAAAGGGGTAGAAAATAAACTTAAACAAAAATCCAAAAAAATTATTTTCAGGTCAATCGGCTTTCAGGTTCGCGAGTTACGGTCATTTCATTTTAAGTGTTCACTGCCGGAAATCCAGTTCCTGAACTGAAAGTCCGTTTCGTAACACGTTTTACTCTCTGGTGGGATCACAATTAGGTGACTCTACAGTTCAACTATTTGTAGGTATATGAGTTAACTTTACGGCGCAGAAGACGGAATAACAATATTTGTCTTAGTTTATGAGTTATGATCCGTTTACTGATGAAGGGTGCAGAAATCTACCGTACATGTCATCCGTTTAAAATATGTTTAAAATACCAAATTATACTGGAATTTAGTGAAACCAGTACCATTGGAAATCTAAAAAAAATCTACGCAGCGGTAAATGGGTCCGCACACTATCACAATTAAATAGTAAGGTTTCAAGTAAGTAAATGCATGTTAAGGGGCGAATCCCTCCTCTGGACCGCAGTCTAGGGCCGTATTCACCTTCAGTTAATTAAGAAATATTCAGTAGAAATTATCACATGTTTATAAATTATCTAGTTTATTTCGTAACAAGCCTAACTACGTCAGGATACGATTTATATTCGATTTAATATGAATTTAATACGGCGATAAATTCAGTAAAGTCCACATTTAGTTGTCACCATATGGGGTATCATCTCATGTTCGAATTATTCATGTTTTGATCCCAACCTTCTATATGTTGTTAATTATCAGTAATACGAACTATTTAAAATAAATTGAGAGTTCCACTAACGGAAATAGCTATATAATGACAATCATCGACTTTTAATAAATATTAACCATGTTATTTGATTACCATGGATCCACACTTATATTTTATAAGTGTATATTTGTAGCATGATTTAGTAAGTATTAAACTTGCCTTTGACGACTACAACAATGACGGGGACACGACGGCGGCGGCACGGCAGCGGCAACGATCCACGGCAGCAACTAATTAAGCTTGGGCTCGGCTATGGCTCGAGCTCGTGGCGCGGCGTGGGCTGGAGATGAGTCGACGGCAAGGTAAAGACGAGGCGATGAGTGCTGTGATGGTGGTGAGGAGGCTCGGTTGTGGGGTGGAGATGAGTGGTGGTGACTCAAGGTGGTTCCGGCGGCGGTGTTGGCAGTGGTGGTCGACGGTGAAGGTGGCTGTATGGTTGGGGTGTTTGGAAAGGAATAGAGAGCTTGGTGGTGATGAGATTGAGGATGGCCGGCGAAATGACAGTGAGGATGTACGTGCGTCGGCGGCGTGTGAGCTCGGTGAGGGAAAATAGAGTTTGAGATAGAGTGAGAGTGTGAGAGAGATAGGGAAAGATAGAGATATGAAGAGAGGGAGAGTGCGGTTGATATTTGGTAGGATTTGCAGGCACAGGAATCTAGGAGGCAAACGTTGGAGTGAGGGCGTGGTCGTTGAGCAGGTGCGGTTCGTGTGGGAAGAAGGGGTAGCAGGGAAATGAGGGAAGAAAGAAGAAGAAAGGTGGGATTGGAGGCTAGGTGTTAGAAAATATGAAAGAAAAGAAACAGGAAGGGGAGAGATTGGGGACCGGGTTGGATTCGTTTGGGTTTGGCCTAAATAAAAAAAAGGGGAGAGAGAGAGAGTTAGAGTTAGGAGTTTAAGGGGGTTGGTTAAGGTTTTTAAAGCTAGGGATTGTAGATTTAGGAATAATAACAATTAGAGGAATATAGAAGAAATATTCATAGGAAATATTGGAGAAGATTAAATAGAAAATATGGAAAATATTTAGAAAACTTATCAAAAGAAATTTTATTAAAACATGAAATACTTCGTACTACAAGTACCGGTTATTACATTATTTACTACATTCAATTAGGGTTATTAAAAAAGATTGAAGCTCGGAAGCTTAACTCATTTGATAGTTAAATCAACCGAGCTTGAACATAAATTAAAGTCGATAAATTAAATGAGCAAATATGAAGATAGATTGTTCGAGCTCGGCTCGTTTAGGCCCCATGTAGGATCGAATAGTTTAATATAAAAATATTTACTTATTTCTAAATTCTGATCATAACTATTAACTCATTGATATAAACTCGAAATTGAGATCATAACAAATATTTACTCAAGCATTGTTATACTATAATATCAAAGAATTTAGATTCCACAAGGTAATAAGAACTAGCTCTTTCATTTAGTAATAGCAATCATACTTCTCACCGCTTAATTTGTCAACAACAATATTGAACATTTATATGTTTTTCACATATTTTTTGTAATTATTTGTATCTATTTTCTGGATTTTAAATTGGCTTGATAAAGCTCGGGGCTCAGTAAAATCTCGCTTGGGCTCGTTCAACAAATAAAAGAGCCGAGCTTGAGCAAGTTTTTTTGGCTCGTTTAATTAAATAAGCAAGCCAAGTCGAAAAACCTAAACCTTAACTCGTTTAACAACCCTACATTTAGTAGATGACTACTGCATTTACTAGTTAACTGCTAAAATAACTCTTGCATTTACCAGATAACTACTACATACACTACTACAGGGGTGGATTTTGTTCACATTTTAAATCGTGAACTAATACCTTTTTGTTCACGGTTGAATTTACCAGATAACTCTTGCATTTACCAGATAACTATTACATACACTACTACGGGGTGACTATCTTTATCATGCAATCAAAGGACAAGGGCATCTACCAGCTTCGTGAGCCTGTCTATCCGGATGGACAAGACGTGGATGGCATTAGGGGGGAGGCGAGCCGCTCCCGCCTCCGTTGTGGCAGCTCGTATTTGGATCGTTGCGGTCATCGCTCGCCATCGGGTCGAGAACGGAAAATCAACTTTTGTGGTGGAACAAAAAAGCCTTTCGTTCCCACAGACAGCGCCAACTGATGGAGGCTGGGATATTCTTCAGATGTTGTCCTCCGTCGATCTTTTGATGGCGGTCTTTGACGGCTGAGATTTGATTGGGAGTTGCTGAGTGTGGATCTTAATAGGTTGATGTTGGATACCGAGCTGCCTGCAAAGAGGTCCTGGAGTGGGTGACCACCGTAGGACCCTTAGACGATCAAGTTAGAGCCGAGAAATAAGTGCAGAGTAGCAGCGTATTGGAAATAAATTCGAGATATCTGAGTCGTTTGAGAGAGGGTGTCACGCCCCGCTTCCCAGAGTACGCTAAGATGGGCACGCGACATAGCCAACCATGCTACCTGTGGATAGGAAATATCCTTCCACAGTCACATTACGGCTATAGAGATATCAAGAACAGGAAAGCAAACTAAACTATCTAGTACATGTCCATGAGCCAGAATAAATGAGTCAAGAAATGATAATATGCGGAAGCAAAAGATACAATAAATGAAACACCTGAAAAGTAAAACTACATACCGACAGGAATTTCACCGCTCGGTCTAACAGCGGCAATACTCCTAATCAGTCTGCAACAAAGGTAGAAGAATCTGGGCCATGCAAAACCCAGACGTCAGCGCGTCATAATATCAAGCAACAATATGTAAACAGGGTAGCAAGACATGCAAGTATAATCATAAATAGTAAAGCAGGTGTAAAGCAATCTAAATCAGGGCAGTGAAAGGTAGCGTGCAGTGAGTGAACTAAACTGGTCTGTTGGTTATCAACTCTCAAGTCTTTGAAATCAATTTGATGAATCATCGATGTAACTCAATAGTATCCCGTGCATGCCCGGGATCACGGTCTAAGACTCTTAGGCTGAAACCGAGACGTGCCGTAAGGTACTAAAAGGAAAAGGGTAAAGACCAACGATGTCGGCAGCATCGTCACGAGGCAGGCCTAGACTCTAAAAACTGATCAGTATAAGCAAGCAACTGTCGAGTTACAAGTCAGGATTTCATCATTGATTTCCCCATACCCCCAAGTTATATGTGTTAAGTCAGGTATTCCGTAATCAAGAACTAATGCCAACACAGGATCAGGTAGGAGCAGATTTGTCTGGATAGACAACAGGAACGGTCCGTAAGGACTACATGTCAGGTTTGTTGGCATTAGACACGAGATTCGGTAACAGGTCAAGCCATGGTATATCAGGTCAAGTCAAGTAGTGTACGGTACCATGTCGGGTCAAGTAATATATGTGTAACAAGTCATATCAGGATGTAAAAGATATCATGTGGGTGCTCATAATCAGCTAACATAATCATGGTTATAAATAAACAAGCATGGGTATCAGTAACACAATAAATTGGCACATGTAATAGGTTAAGCAATATGTGCAGATTAAACTACTTAACTGTACGGTTATCAGTTTATGTTTAATAGATGGTTTCAGCATTATATAGATACTGTATGACAGATATGAATGTTCAAAATCAGGTTAATAAGCATTAAGTAATCTAGGGATGCGATGACATGTATAATATGTTCAATGGATGCAATTGTAACTAAACCGGTTAAAAATGCACACGGATGTCCGACAGAGTAAAACAAGAGGAAAAGGGTATCACAGGCTGTGTACAATAGTTATTATGAGCTCTAACATGTAGATGTAGTTATTAGGTTTAGTAAACTAATTGCAACAGTTAGGTTTCAAGTTTTGAAACTAAAATGATATAACGTAATATTGAAAAAGGAAATCATGGTATTAAAGTTAACCTACAGGTTTAATGTGCCATCCAATGTATATATAATATACTAAGCAGCAAGTTTTTCTTGCATGCATTAGATGTGAATTACATGATACGGATGTAATCGGACATCCAAAATGATAAAACATGAAAAGTGATAATGCGGCTTGCATAAATAATCATTATGGGGTAGTATAATTTAAATATTCATAGAAGATAATAGTATAGCATGTAGCAAGATTAACTTGCCTTGGTCGGATCACGATACGGTAAACGGAACGTTACGCGTCGGCGAAAAAGTCGCGACGCGCGCACGGCACACGGAATGAATCCAGACAACGCACGATGGAATCACACGGGTCAGGTGTCCTAGCTGGGTCGTCGGGATCGTCGTCGGCACGTCGAATCCTGGCAAACGAGAAACAACAGTGAACAAGAGAACACACATAAAGAAGGAAAAGAATGAATGGAGAGAAGAATGGAAGAAGGAAACATCAGAGAGTGCTTACCGTAGTTGCGTTCTGTGGTTGCAGAGGGGAGTCGGCAAGGGGTGGCGACGACAAGGGTTGCCGAAGTGAATGTTTCCGGCGAGGCTAGGGTTCGGGTGTGTTAGGGTTAAAGCTCGGTTTGCTAGCTGGGGTTTCTTGGGGTGCAGGGATAATGATGAGGGAGAAGTTCACAGGAGAGAGAGAGGAGGAGAGATGGAGAGAGATGGCAACGGCGAGGGATGACCGACGACGAGGGGGTGCAAGGTGGTGCAGAAGGATTCTGTGGGTTTCATGATGTCTGGGATTGGGTGCTGGGCCTTCAGTTGTAAGGGGGAGGATAAGAGAGGAGAGAGGTGGTGGTGATGGAATGAGGCCGATGGGGTTGGAGCTCCGACGAGGCAACGATGAGCGATGGGTTCCTGGGTTGAGGTCGTGGGTTGCAGGAGAAGACGAGGCGGGGAAAACAGAAGAAGATGAGGGAGAGGGCGATGAGGTGAAGGAGGTGAGCACAAGGGTTGAGGTTGAGGGTGTCGTCGGCGGTGGCAGCTAAGGTTAAGATTTCTGGAGGATCTCGTGGCGCCCAGTTTTAACAGAAGAAGAAGGAGAACGAAGGGAGGTGACCGTAGTGGGAGGCGGTGACCAGAATCGAGCAAGAAACAGTAGTCGCGAGAAGAGTGAGAAAGGGCGCGAGAGGAGAGAGATGGAAAAGAGAGAGAGAGAGAAAGAAAAGAGAAAAGAGAGGAAGAGAAGGGAGTGGGGCCCGGCACTAAAGGAGAACAGCGATTGGCTGGGAAAGATTAGGAGGAGAATATGAAATGATTTTCCAATAGCTTAGAAAATCATTTCCTAGGCTGGGAACAAAAGAGAGAAAGAATTGGTAGGTTTTGATTGGGTGAGGGGAATTGTTAGGAAAATTTATAAAGATTTACTGGGTGTCAAAGAAATAGGATATCATTGGCTTAGGAAATTTTTTGATAGGCTGAGAAAATATTTTTGGCTGGTTTAAAATATTTAGAAAAAGATTTGGCGAGATGCAAAATATATCAGAATTGCGCTTGGGTCGGGTTCAAAATTTTGAATTTGAAATACGAAAATTATCAGCAAGTTCCAAAAATTAAAATGAAGGATTTTGTAATAGAAATGCATACCCCTAAGAACGGGCGCACGCACGGGCGCGTAGCCATCCAAACACGTCCGTTTCACTGAACGGGACAAGAACACGATACAAGGACGCTACCACAGGGTTAGGGGTATCATGCAGGCCGTGAAATGCAATTTTAATTTATTTTACGTGATTTAAATTGTTATATGCAAAAGATGCGATACTAAATAAAATATCAGTATAAACTAAATCATGAGGTGTACTAGTTCATGCAACCAGTCAAGATAATTTATAAATAAGAGTCAAACAGGTTCAAGCAAGCGGGTCGGGTCGAATGCAATGTACCGAGTAACTACCATTCGACCCAAACACGATAAATCAAGAATAGACCATGGATCAGTAAATACTGAAACTGGAATTGGTATAAATGAACTCGGGTGTTACATTATACCCAACTACAAAAGAATTTCGTCCTCGAAATTCCAAGAACAAGATAGGATGAACAAACAAGAATTTCAAGAATAGATGTGGAAACTTCTGCCGGATTTCATCTTCTCGTTCCCAAGTTGACTCTCCATGCGAGCAATTACCCCAAGAAACAAGTACAAGAGGGATAACTTTGTTCTTAAGAGCCCTTTTCTCTTCGATCCACAATTGACATCGGTCGCTCCTCAAAAGTTAAATCTTCTCGTAGCCTGCTCCGAATGATCCAACACCTGTGTTTCATCTCGAACATACCTATGGAGTTGAGGTACGTAACACACGTCATGAACATTCGCCAGGGGTTGCGGTAACGCCAAACGATAAGCCGCTTTTCCAATACATTCCAAGATCTCGAAAGGTCCAACGAATCGAGGACCGTACTTTCCTCAACTTCCGAAACGGATAACTCCTCTAGTTGGTGATGTCTCTACAACACCAAATCACCAACCGCGAACTCCAGAGGTCTTCTCGATATATCAGCCCAACTCTTCTGTCGGTCTTGTGCTGCCTTCCTATGATTCCGGATAGTGCTAACCTTCTTAAATGTTCGCACAACCAAATATGGCCCTAACAATCTTCGTTCACCGATATCGTCCCAACAAACAGGTGAACAACACTTGCGACCATACAAAGCTTCGAATAGAGCCATCTGAATAGTCGCCCGAAAACTGCTATTGTAAGAAAACTCCATCAAGTGTAGATGATCCTCCCATGAACCCTTGAAGTCCAACATGCAAGCTCTCAACATGTCTTCAAGAGTTTGGATCGTTTTCCGACTGGCCATCTGTGTAACAACCTAATTTTCCCATACACTTTTCTATACAATTTTTTTTAAAATTTTTTAAAATCTATAAAGGAGTATTTTAACCTGAGCACAATATATATATAAGTAATTATTTTATTTTTAAATAACTCTATTTTTAGTGTACATAAAATTGTTTTAAAATTAAAGTAATACTTGGGGTATTTAGTGTTGCTGTTACCACTTTAAGTAGTTATTTTCCCACAATAATTACAAGAAGGAGCTTGTAGCTCATTGGTAATACCTTGCACTGCTGAACCAAGCCACCAGAGTTCAAATCCCATGCTCCATATTATTTTTGTATTTATTTTGTTTTAATTTCTTTTGGAAGTCAACGGTCAAATGGCCATAACTCCCAAAATATGTACTGGACAACAAAAAGTAAATATACCAAATTGTGCCCTCGAAGTTTGCCCGACCTCTGGTGGCCTGACTCGGCCCGACTCGGTGCCGCCGGCCGGCAACTCGGCCGACTCGGTTCGGCACCGCCGGCCGGACTTGGCCGGACGACCAAGTCACCAACAGAGAAAAGTCTCCTCTTGATTTGGTCCACCCCCCTGCACACTTTAATTGCTTGGATCGGTTATCATTTGCCCAATAAATCCCTTTTAATCCTTGGGTTAATGATTTTTAATGATTTTATATATTTTTTATATTTTTTTTTATTAAAAACCCTAACCCTAGCCTAACCCTATATAAACCCCCCATACCCTCTACCCTCTCATCACTTTTTCTAAGTCTACTCTCCCAAAATTCCAAGAGAACTTGGTACGTTAGAAAATGAGCGAAAGGCGAAGCGCTGACGAAATCGACGGCGAAATTCTGGTGATCGTGCTAGGAGCTCTCAACGACGATTCGACGCACCGGTAAACCCTCTACTTCCCTCTCACTCTCTAGTGTTGTCCAAACCCATAAGTCCCACATTTCTACCTTTCTATTCTTTCATAAAAATACGACTTTTCAAACCGACGGAAATCGGAACAAACCGATTTCCGATTCGGTTTTCTATCAAATCTCACTTATCACCAATTCCATAATGCTTAAATATCTTCATGTTGATTACTTATCACTCAAAAATTAATTTGAACAAGTTTTCACACATGAAATGATAGCTTTTGTAATATATCGTATTCTTTCACTTAAATACCACCATGTTTAGTTTATCACATTTAACCCCTAAACTTTACTATATCTTAAAGTAGATCACGAGGTAATGACCTACCTCCACACACACGCAAATACAACCCTAAATGATATCATCAAAACTTAGAATACGATAATACAAGAAAATTACATTTAAATACCCTTTTCTTATAAAACCTTTTCTAAAAGTTCTAAGTTATATACAATTTTAAAACAATATCTTTTAAAAGGAAAATACGATATGTTGTGGACATCGATCGTTTATCTAAACCTGACTTTGTGGTGTCTAGGCAAGTGTGACTAAGGCGAGTGGTTACTTAATTAGAACCACTACTTGTAGTGGAGAGCCTCCCACTCACCTGACACTTACCTGGCCGCAATTGGCGGTGAAGAGGCGATTTGAGGCTTCTATGATTTATCGTTTAAACCATTTAGAAATAGGCTAGTTGGCTTAGGAAACCCTAGAATCTAAAATACGGAAACTTACACCTTGTATAAATAAATACCTTATCTTTATAAAATCGTTTTCTAAATAATTAGTATTTATTAAATCTTTGCAAAGTGCCACTACAACCCATCTTTAGGGTACTCATTAGGGATAGTACGGTTTATCGTGCACCCTCGGGCTTAGTAGTGCGAGATTCAGACCTCCGCAAGGAGCATTCGATCTCGAAAGGTTTAAAATACGACATTTAAGAAAAATAAGATTTTTTGGAAAATAAAATATTTATTAAAATTATTCTTGTATAACATATGTATATTTATCATTTAAACACCTATTTTATTATAAGATAAAATTTCCACCTTTTCCTAAAAATTACAAGATTAAAAGTTACATTAAAATACCATGAATTTCAACTAAATCAATATTACAAATCAATACCTTTATTTATATAATTAGGATATTATCAGTAGAAATAACACAAATAAAATCACACTCATTATAACTATAAAGACGAATAATAAATCCTTGAGGTGTATCTTGAAAACTATACAAAAGTATTTTTACATAAACCCCCCTCAAGTTTTATATATTACAATAATGACCCTAACAAATATAGAACTTCGACTTACATTTCTTTTGGTCTGACTCGGGTTTGAGTCTGATTATTTCTGACTTGAATATGGTTCAAGTCAATCTACATTCTTTAATATTCCAACTCAATATGAACACATGAATCCCAGAATTCAGTTAACAATCTATACAACTTGACTGAATCAAACCATGGATATACATCCATTATTCCATTTACCTGATTATGCAGTTACAATCTGTTTACTGATATCATGGTTTTGGTCGGTCATCCAAGTTACACAATACAATACTACAATTCAATCAAAACACTACGGGGTTTAAGGGGTAGACTGGTACGGAATATGTTAAAGGTGGCACGAGATGGTCACTTAAGACGTAATTACATCCATACCGTTGTTTCGTGGTATTATCGACGGAGCCTTGTACTACAGGTTACCAAGGTCCCCGGTGTAAGTGGGACTCCACTCGTATACACTCGCATCTTCTGTACCAGGCTACAAATAACAGCGTTAATACAATATTACAATATTATAATATAACATTAAAAGTCTCTTACTTTCTGTCTATTTCTCCCTTATCTTTGGGACTTACCGAGCGACCTGTTCGCCGACGACATTCTATTTCTTTCTTCTTTGAATGTCGTCAAGTGCTTTGGACCCAGCAGAGATCGAGCCCACCGGTGAAGACTTGGAGCAGTTTCACGAAGACCCCGAGCTCTAGATATTGTACCTTGTTCTATTCAGTACTTTCATTTCCTGTAATGCCATTGTTTAGGCATCGCTTTTCATTCCAGTTGTATTTACTTTTCATGCATTGTACAAAAGAACGTTATTAATAAAGTTGCTGTTATTTCTATACCTCTTGTCTCTTGTGACTTACTTTTATATTTCTTAGATACGCTTAGCGTATGTACTTCTAAGTATATACGTAGCGGACCTCGTCGCGTCCCCTTCGCTGTACACTGGAAAGCGGGGCGTGACAGGTTTTGTTGGTGGCCCATGCAGGTTAGAGCTGTATGAATCCCTATCATGCAGTTCTGTTCTGCGTAAATAACCTAAGCAATATAACACAAGAACCAGCAACTAAAACATTCTTTACAGTTCATGTTCCTTGAATCTTACAATTTTATATTCCTTGAATCTTATCATTTCATTTGAATCTGTCCTAACCCAAATTTTTCTTCAGGGTTATGGATTCCCCGAACAACACCAGCACCAATGTCAACAACACACCTCCACCACTACCTCTCACACCTGCCGTTCCTGCTTCACTCAACGAGCAAACGGTTCTGCTTGAGGCAATCCGCAGCCTCCTAAAGGGACAGCAACAGTTCTTAAGCCATCCCGAGGCTGAAGCACCTGGTGTGAAGCAATTCAGAGCTTTACATCCCAAACAGTTCTCAGGAAAGGGGAGCTCACTGGAAGCTGAGGAATGGGCTCAAAGTATCGAGGATGATCTGGCAGCAGCACAAGTACCAGAAATAGCTTGGGTCTGAGTTGCAAAGCTGCAACTCACGGACAATGCACGGAACTGGTGGAAGGCGGAAGAAAGCCGTCTTGATCAGCCTATTGAATGGAAAAAATTTCGCGAAAAGTTCGACGCGAAGTACTTCCCTGTGACTGCCAGGTTTGCTATAGAGCAACAGTTCATTCATCTACAACAAGGTTCGATGTGGGACAAGTCAGGAGATGAGTATGACGCTGAATTCACCATGCTCAGTCGATTTGCGGCACACCTGATACCGACGGATGAGATCAGAGCCCGTCGATTTCAACAAGGTTTGGACACAGAAATCCAGGCTGCACTAGCCACAGGGAAATTTCCAACTCATGAAAATGCTCTGGAAGCTGCCCGTAGTTATGAAGTAGTGATAAAGGCAAGGGGCAGACGTCAGTCTGCAGGAGTGAAACGCCCTGCCACTCAAATGGCAGGAGGGGCCTCTTCAATGCCAGCTGTTGAACTCAGAAGACTGGAAGAAGTTAAGGATCGGTCAAGACCCTATTTTTGCTTTTATTGCAAGAGGGAAGGACACTTGTGGAAGGACTGTAGGCGCGCAAAAGGCTTATACTTGGTTTGTGGCACATCTAACCACGGAATTGGAAACTGTCCTTATACACGCAACCCAGCACACACACCCGCCAACTACCCACAACAGCCAGCTATCCAAGCTCCTGCAACTCGTCCTGCACTCCCAGCACCACCTCCACGTAGATTCCCTGCTCAGCCAAATCGTCAATTCCATCTGGCACTGAGAAACATGCCTCGAGTACAGGGGAATATGCCTCCAGCTAGGAGGAACGTGCCGAGACGCCAGGTATACAATTTGGCGGCCGTAGAAGCTGATACGGTTGGTCAGAATAACCCTGGTAACTCTCTTCAACCTTTTTCACACCCTTGCATCACTTTGTCATTCTTCACACACTCTCACCAAAAACTTCCTTGAAACTGTTACACTTTCCTTTTTTCAAATTTCGAGGACGAAATGTTTTAAGGAGGGTAGAATGTAACAACCCTAATTTTCCTATACACTTTTCTATACAATTTTTTTTAAAATTTTTAAAAATCTATAAAGGAGTATTTTAACCTGAGCACAATATATATATAAGTAATTATTTTGTTTTTAAATAACTCTATTTTTAGTGTACATAAAATTGTTTTAAAATTAAAGTAATACTTGGAGTATTTAGTGTTGCTGTTACCACTTTAAGTAGTTATTTTCCCACAATAATTACAAGAAGGAGCTTGTAGCTCATTGGTAATACCTTGCATTGCTGAACCAAGCCACCAGAGTTCAAATCCCATGCCCCACATTATTTTTGTATTTATTTTGTTTTAATTTCTTTTGGAAGTCAACGGTCAAAAGGCCATAACTCCCAACATATGTACTGGACAACAAAAAGTAAATATACCAAATTGTGCCCCCGAAGTTTGCCCGGCCTCTGGTAGCCTGACTCGGCCCGACTCGGCGCCGCCGGCCGGCGACTCGGCTGTCTCGGTCGGGCGCCGCCGACCGGACTTGGCCGGACGGCCGAGCCACCAACAGAGAAAAGTCTCCTCTTGACTTGGTCCACCCCCTGCACACTTTAATTGCTTGGATCGGTTATCATTTGCCCAATAAATCCCTTTTAATCCTAGGGTTAATGATTTTTAATGATTTTATATATTTTTTATATTTTTTTTATTGAAAACCCTAACCCTAGTCTAACCCTATATAAACCCCCCATACCCTCTACCCTCTCATCACTTTTTCTAAGTCCACTCTCTCAAAATTCCAAGAGAACTTGGTACGTTAGAAAAGGAGCGAAAGGCGAAGCGCTGACGAAATCGACGGCGAAATTCTGGTGATCGTGCTAGGAGCTCTCAACGACGATTCGACGCACCGGCAAACCCTCTACTTCCCCCTCACTCTCTAGTGTTGTCCAAACCCGTAAGTCCCATATTTCTACCTTTCTATTCTTTCATAAAAATACGACTTTTCAAACCCGACGGAAATCGGAACAAACCGATTTCCGATTTGGTTTTCTATCAAATCTCACTTATCACCAATTCCATAATCCTTAAACATCTTCATGTTGACTACTAATCACTCAAAAATTAATTTGAACAAGTTTTCACACATGAAATGATAGCTTTTGTAATATATCGTATTCTTTCACTTAAATACCACCATGTTTAGTTTATCACATTTAACCCCTAAACTTTACTATACCTTAAAGTAGATCACGAGGTAATGACCTACCTCCACACACATGCAAATACAACCCTAAATGATATCATCAAAACTTAGAATACGATAATACAAGAAAATTACATTTAAATACCCTTTTCTTATAAAACCTTTTCTAAAAGTTCTAAGTTATATACAATTTTAAAACAATATCTTTTAAAAGGAAAATACGATATGTCGTGGACATCGATCGTTTATCTAAACCTGACTTTGTGGTGTCTAGGCAAGTGCGACTAAGGCGAGTGGTTACTTAATTAGGACCACTACTTGTAGTGGAGAGCCTCCCACTCACCTGGCACTTACCTGGCCGCAATTGGCGGTGAAGAGGCGATTTGAGGCTTTTATGATTTATCGTTTAGACTATTTAGAAATAGGCTAGTTGGCTTAGGAAACCCTAGAATCTAAAATACGGAAACTTACACCTTTTACAAATAAATACCTTATCTTTATAAAACCGTTTTCTAAATGATTAGTATTTATTAAATCTTTGCAAAGCGCCACTACAACCCATCTTTGGGGAACTCGTTAGGGATAGTACGGTTTATCGTGCACCATCGGGCTTAGTAGTGCGAGATTCAGACGTCCGCAAGGAGTATTCGGTCTCGAAAGGTTTAAAATACAACATTTAAGAAAAATGAGATTTTTTGGAAAATAAAATATTTATTAAAATTATTCTTGTATAACATATGTATATTTATCATTTAAACACCTATTTTATTATAAGATAAAGTTTCCAGGTTTTCCTAAAAATTACAAGATTAAAAGTTACATTAAAATACCATGAATTTCAACTAAATCAATATTACAAATCAATACCTTTATTTATATAATTAGGATATTATCAGTAAAAATAACACAAATAAAATCACACTCATTATAACTATAAAGACGAATAATAAATCCTTGAGGTGTATCTTGAAAACTATACAAAAGTATTTTTACATAAACCCCCCTCAAGTTTTATAAATTACAATAATGACCCTAACAAATATAGAACTTCGACTTACATTTCTTTTGGTCTGACTCGGGTTTGAGTCTGATTATTTCTGACTTGAATATGGTTCAAGTCAATCTATATTCTTTAATATTCCAACTCAATATGAACACATGAATCCCAGAATCCAGTTAACAACCTATACAACTTGACTGAATCAAACCATGGATATACATCCATTATTCCGTTATTCCATTTACCTGATTATGCAATTACAATCTGTTTACTGATATCATGGTTTTGGTCGGTCATCCAACTTACACAATACAATACAATACTACAATACAATCAAAACACTATAGGGTTTAAGGGGTAGACTGGTACGGAATATGTTAAAGGTGGCACGAGATAGTCACTTAAGACGTAATTACATCCATGCCGTTGTTCCGTGGTATTATCGACGGAGCCTTATACTACAAGTTACCAAGATCCCCGGTGTAAGTGGGACTCCCCTCGTACACACTCGCATCTTCTGTACCCGGCTACAAACAACAGCGTTAATACAATATTACAATATTATAATATAACATTAAAAGCTCTCTCTCTCTCTCTCTTACTTTCTGTCTATTTCTCCCTTATATTTGGGACTTACCGAGCGACCTGTTCGCTGACGACATTCTATTTCTTTCTTCTTTGAATGTCGTCAGGTGCTTTGGACCCAGCAGAGATCGAGCCCACCGGTGAAGACTTGGAGCAGTTTCACGAAGACCCCGAGCTCTAGACATTGTACCTTGTTCTATTCAGTACTTTCATTTCCTGTTATGCCATTGTTTAGGCATCGCTTTTCATTCCAGTTGTATTTACTTTTCATGCATTGTACAAAAGAATGTTATTAATAAAGTTGCTGTTATTTCTATATCTCTTGTCTCTTGTGACTTACTTTTATATTTCTTAGATACGCTTAGCGTATGTACTTCTAAGTATATACGTAGCGGACCTCGTCGCGTCCCCTTCGCCGTACACTGGGAAGCGGGGCATGACAATCTGTCTGAGGATGATAAGCTGTACAACTTCAAACTAGTCCCCAAACTTTCCTGTATGTTTCTCCAAAAGTGTGATAAGAAACGGTGGTCACAGTCGGTCATGATGCCCACCGGTACTCCGTGCAATCTTACTATCTCCTGTACGCACCATTCTGCCAAAACTTCTGTTGATTGATCATTTCGAAAAGAGATGAAATGAGCTGTCTTGGTCAATCTGTCAGCAATCACCCAAACTGCACTGTTGTCGTTTGAACTCCGCGGTAGAGCAGTCACGAAATTCATGGTTATATATTCCCACTTCCACTGAGGGATCAGAAGTGGTTGCAATAAACCAGCAACCCATTGATGTTCAGCCTTAAGTTGTTGACACACCGATCACTTTGCCACAAAACGGCAAAATCCCGCTTCATGCCTTCCCACCAGAAATGCTGTCGTATATCTCGGTACATCTTCGTGCCTCCTGGATGTATGGAAGATGCTGAACTGTGCGCCTCTTTCATAAGTTCTTCGCGAATGTCTCCTTTTGTCACACACAAACGGCTACCATATCGCAACAAACCATCTTCATGAATTAACAAGTCCGTTCGAAGTCCGGCTTCAACCTGTTCTCGAAACCTTTGCAATCTTGGATTTTCTGACTGCGCTGCTTTAATACTCTCGATCAATGACGACTGTACTTGCAGCGACATCAACTGTCCTGAAGAATGCGGTAGCACGATCTCCAACTCGAATCTCCGAAAGCCTTCAGTAAGTTCCCTTTTGCGCAGTCAACATCCGAATTGCTAGTATCCGACTAAGTGCATCCGGCACAACATTAACTTCCCCGGATGGTACTTAAAATCGAGATCGTAGTCAGCTGTCAGCTTCAACCATCTTCGTTGTCTCACAATTAGCTCCTCCTGAGCGAACACGTACTTTAGGCTTTTGTGATTGGTGAATAATTCGACCCCTTTCGCCCAACAAGTAGTGTCTCCAAATCTTCAAAGCGAAACTCCCAGCTGCTAACTCCAAGTCATGAGTTGGGTAATGCTTCTCATGGGTCTTCAACTGTCTCGATGTGTAAGTTGTAACCTTCCCGTGCTGCACCAAAACATATCCCAATTCTTTCTCCGGTGCGTCGCTGTGAATCACCAATCCTCCAGAACTGTCTGGTATGGTTAGAACAAGTGCGTTTTATCAACCTCTGCTTCAACGCCTCAACAGCTGACGCACACCTATCCGTCCATACAAACGGTACTTCCTTGCGTGTAAACTTGGTCAAGGCTCAGCCAAACGAGAAAAATCCTCCACGATCCTTCTATAATACCTGGCAAGTCCAAGAAAACATCTGTTCTCCACAACGTTCTTCGGAATCGGCCAATCTTGAACTGCTGCAATCTTCCCTGGATAAACGGCGATTCCTTCTCCAGCTACAATATGCCCCAAAACTTTACTTCTTCAAGCCAAAACTCGCACTTGCTTATCTCTACATACAATCTTTCTTGCATCAATGTCTGCAATGCGATCTTCAAATGTTTTGCATGCTCTTCGATACTCCTTTGAGTAGACCAGAATATTGTCAACGAACGCTACTATAAACTGGTCCAAGAACGGTGAAAAATTCGATTCATTGAGTCCATGAATATAGATGGTGCATTTGTAACTCCGAAGGGTATCACTAAGTACTCGTAATGTCCATACCGAGTTCGGAACGCCGTCTTGCAAATATCCTCTGCTTTCACTCAGACCTGATGATATCCGGATCGCAAATCCAGCTTCGAGAATACCCTCGCACCACTAAGCTGCTCAATTAGTTCGCCAATGCGAGGAATCGGGTACTTGTTCTTAATAGTCACCAGGTTTAATTCTCGAAAGTCGATGCACATCCTCCTTGTGTCATCTTTCTTCTTTACTAGAAGAACTGGAGCTCCCTAAGACGAGTTACTGCTTCGAATCCAACCCTTCTCAAGTAATTCCGTAACCTGCTTCTTAACTTCTTCCAATTCCACTGGTGCCATTGGATAATACGCTTTATAAACTGGCGCTGCACCAGGAACAAGATCAATTGCGAACTCCATGTCTCGCATCGGCGGTAATCCTGATATATCTTCAAACACATCCATGAAATCTCGAACTACAGCCGGCGCTTCCTCCTTATCAACTTCCATCTACACAAGAACCTTGTTTGTCGGCCTAGCCCGAAACTCAACTGGCTGACAGAACTGCTCCCTCCAGCAAAACAAACTCCGGATGTCCGGGAATCTGGAGATTCACTTTCCTTTCCTTACCATCAATATAAGCGTGGAAAGTGCCGCGAAAATCCATTCCCAAGACGACAACAACCAAGGGATGCACCAGGATTGAATAATCCTAATGCGGGGAAAAACAAGAACAAGTAAGATACCGAGATGACTTCATCCGAAGTCAAGATACTGAAGAGGATTAAGCATGGTAAACTTGATTCAAGCTGGCGATGAAACAAGAACTGGTAAGAAATGAAACCGAGAGAAGCAAGGTAATATAACGATCATGGAATAAGGAAGTGAATCAAGACCAGGACTCTAAGTTACTTAAATAGATTACCGCATTGTACCCATGCTGCAGTTCATAGGTACAATTACATAACTCCACTCAAGTCGCCCAAATCCTAGTATCAGAATCAAAGAACAGGAAGAAACAATAGAGAACTAGAAGGTTTCAAGCCGAGATGCAAAGTCGTTTGCATATCGTCAAGACAAGGATCAAGAGAAAGATATGATTCAAGAATCACGATAACAAAGTGGCAGGACATGTTCCTAATCACGAGTATTCTGATTCGTGTATTGGGTCCAATACCCAACTACAAAAGAATCAAACCCGATTAACCTATATCCTATGGCTCTGATACCAAAAGAACCATGTCACGCCCCACTTCCCAGAGTACGCTAAGATGGGCACGTGACATAGCCAACCATGCTACCTGTGGATAGGAAATATCATTCCACAGTCACATTACGGCTGTAGAGATATCAAGAACAGGAAAGCAAACTAAACTATCTAGTACATGTCCATGAGCCAGAATAAATGAGTCAAGAAATGATAATATGCGGAAGCAAAAGATACAATAAATGAAACACCTGGAAAGTAAAACTACATACCGACAGGAATTTCACCGCTCAGTCTAACAGCGGCAATACTCCTGATCAGTCTGCAACAAAGGTAGAAGAATCTGGGCCATGCAAAACCCAGACGTCAGCGCGTCATAACATCAAGCAACAATATGTAAACAGGGTAGCAAGACATGCAAGTATAATCATAAATAGTAAAGCAGGTGTAAAGCAATCTAAATCAGGACAGTGAAAGGTAGCGAGCAGTGAGTGAACTAAACTGGTCTGTTGGTTATCTACTCTTAAGTCTTTGAAATCAATTTGATGAATCATTGATGTAACTCAATAGTATCCCGTGCATGCCCGGGACCACGGTCTAAGACTCTCGGGCTAAAACCGAGACGTGCCGCAAGGCACTAAAAGGAAAAGGGTAAAGACCAACGATATCGGCGGCATCGTCACGAGGCGGGCCTAGCCTCTAAAAACTGATCAGTATAAGCAAGCAACTATCGTGTTATAAGTCAGGATTTCATCATTGATTTCTCCATACCCCCAAGTTATATGTGTCAAGTCAGATATTCCGTAATCAAGAACTAATGCCAACACAGGATCAGGTAGGAGCAGATTTGTCTGGATAGACAACAGGAACGGTCCGTAAGGACTACATGTCAGGTTTGTTGGCATTAGACACAAGATTCGGTAACGGGTTAAGCCATGGTACATCAGATCAAGTCAAGTAGTGTACGGTACCATGTCGGGTCAAGTAATATATGTGTAACAAGTCATATCAGGGTGTAAAAGATATCATGTGGGTGCTCATAATCAGCTAACATAATCATGGTTATAAATAAACAAGCATGTGTATCAGTAACACAATAAATTGGCACATGTAATAGATTAAGCAATATGTGCAGATTAAACCACTTAACTGTACGGTTATCAGTTTGTGTTTAATAGATGGTTTCAGCATTATATGGATACAGTATGACAGATATGAATGTTCAAAATCAGGTTAATAAACATTAAGTAATCTAGGGATGCGATGACATGTATAATATGTTCAATGGATGCAATTGTAACTAAACCGGTTAAAGATGCACACGGATGTCCGACAGAGTAAAACTAGAGGAAAAGGGTATCACAGGCTATGTACAATAGTTATTATGAGCTCTAACATGTAAATGTAGTTATTAGGTTTAGTAAACTAATTGCAACAGTTAGGTTTCAAGTTTTGAAACTAAAATGATATAACGTAACATTGAAAAGGGAAATCATGGTATTAAAATTAACCTACAGGTTTAATGTGCCATCCAATGTATATATAATATACTAAGTAGAAAGTAGCAAGTTTTTCTTGCATGCATTAGATGTGAATTACATGATACGGATGTAATCGGACATCCAAAATGATAAAACATGAAAAGTGTAACAACTCCAATTTTGTATACCAAAATTTTTTTTTTTGCTTTAAATATAGTGTATACTTGGAGTATTGATGTTGCTGGAAACAATTTAAGTATCTAATTCCTTACAATAATTACAAGAAGGAGCTTGTAGCTCATTGGTAATACCTTGCACTGCTGAATCAAGCCATCAGAGTTTGAATCCCATGCCCCACATAATTTTTATATCATTTTGTTTTAATTTTTTTAGAAGTCAAACGGTCAAACAGCCATAACTCACAATTTATTGCGAATCATAAAAAATAAACTACACCAAAACCTCCCCCAGACCGAACCCCACCCGACGGCACCTGACTCGGCCCTGACTCGGCCGAGTCGGCCGGCGATCCGGCCGAGTCGTCAACACGAAAATTTTTAGTGTTGACTTGGTCAACCCCCCTGTATAGTCTAAATTTCCAGTACTGTTACACAATTCTCATTAATCCCCTTTTAAGACCAAAATTAATGAATTTTTACATTTTTTAAAAATATTTTTTAATCCAAACCCTAACCCTAGCCTAGCCCTATATAAAGACCCCTATCCTCTACCTTTTTCCCTCACAACTCTATGTCCACTCTCCCAAATTCTCGAGAACTTGGTACGAAGAGCGAGAAGCGAAGCGCTGCCGAAATCGACGACGGATTCCGGCGACTGGATCAGAACCTTCGCGACGTTTTCGACGAATCAACAACTACCACCTCCCTTAGCTTCCTTGGCTTGTCCAAACCGTAAGTCCCATCCCTTCTATCTCTCTTTTCTATAAATATAAAAATACGACTTTTTGGAACCCGACGGAAATCGGACAAACCGATTTCCGATTCGGTTTTTCTATAAATTTCCACTTGTCACCTAATACATAATATTTACCCATATTCATGTTGACTATTAATCACCCATAAACCTATTTAATCAAACTTTTTTGCATGAAATGATAGCTTCTTCGCAAAACCGTATTCTTTTCATAAAACTACCATGAAGTTCATTTTTCTTAGTTTAATTAATTCCCTCACTTCTAAATAGGTTTATCTTGATCACTAAACTTGTAGAAACCAATTTGAATGAATTTTCACACATGAAATGATAACGTTTTCAAATACCGTATTCTTACGCTATAATACCTTTAAGTTTAATATGTCATGTTTTACCTTTAAACTTCACCAAAACTTAAAATAAGTCACGAGGTAATGACCTACCCCTACACACACTCAATATAACCCTAATTGATAAATATCAAAACACAGAATACGAAATTACAGGACTTTTCAATAAAATACCCTAATCTTTATAACTTTTATTGAAAGCTTTAAGTTGTAAACATTTCTAGATAAAATCTTTTAATAAAATGAAAACACGATTGGTCATGGACATCGATCGTTTATCTAAACTGTCTTGTGGTGACTAGGCAAGTGTGTCTAAGGCTAGTGGTTTTTAATTAGTCCCACGACTGTGGTTCCTTCCCACTTACCTGGCACTTACCTGGCCGCAATTGACGGTGAAGAGGCGATTTGAGGCTTCTAATGACTCATCGTTTAGACCTTAAAAATAGGCTAGTTGGCTTAGGAAAACCCTAACAACTAAAATACGGAAACTATACTCTTTTACAAATAAATACCTTATATTTATAAAACCGTTTTCCCAAATGAAAAGTATTTGTTAAACCTAAGCAAAGTGCCGCTACAACCCACTTTTGGGGAACCTGTTAGGGATAGTACGGTTCATCGTGCACCCGCAGGCTAGTAGTGCGAGATTCAGACCTCCGCAAGGAGCATTCGGTCTCGAAAGGTTCAAAATACGATATTTAGGGAAAATGAGATTTTTCTAAATAAAATATTTATATAAAATTATTCATGTGTTAATATATATATAATTATCATTTAAACACCTATTTTATCATAATATAAAGTTTCCACATTTTCCTAAAATTACAAGATTAAAAGTTACACTAAAATACCATGAATTTCAGATAAAACAATTAATATTTTATTAGGATATATTCACTAGAATAACACAAATAAAATTCATATTCATTATAACAATAAAGACGAAGAATAAATACTTGAGGTGTATTTTGAAAACTATACACAAGTACTTTTTACATAAAACCCCCTCAAGTTTTACAAATTACAATAAGGCCCCTAGCTAATATTGAACTTCAAATTATCTTCTTTAAGTATGACTCGGGTTAAGAGTCTGACTATTTCTGACTTGAATATGATTCAAGTCAATCTATATTCTTTTATATTCCAATACAATTTGAATACATGAATCCCTGAATCCAGTTAACAATATATTCTTTTTTTTTACTGAATCAAACCATGGATATTCATCCATTATCCTGATATTCCATTTAACTGATTATACAGTTACAACATGTTTACTGATATCATGGTTTTGGTCAGTCACTCAATTTACATATTCCAATACTACAATACTGTTAAAACACTATGGGGTTTAAGGGGTAGATTGGTACGGAAGGTGTTAAAGGTGGCACGAGGTGGTCAGATTAAGACACCTAACCTGAATCCTATTAGTGTTGTATCGTGGCATAACGGTTCCTTGTACTTTCCTTTTGCCCTGATCTCTAGCATATAGAGACCCCCCTCGTATACACTGGCATCCTTCTGTACCAAGCTACAAACAACAGTGTTACACAATGTTCCATAATATTCAACAATATAATAGTTTAGAAAATACTGTTACTTTGTCATTCTCAGTCTTCCTTATCTTTGGGACTTACCGAGCGACATGTTCGCTGACGACATTCTATTTCTTTCTTCTTTGAATGTCGTCAGGTGCGTTGGACCAAGCTGAGATCGAGCCCACCGGTGAAGATTTGGAGCAGTTCCAGGAAGATCCAGAGCTCTAGATATTGTACCTTGTTTTTTCCAGTTTATTTCATTTTCTGTTATGCCACTGTTTAGGCATTGCTTTTCATTCCAGTTGTATTTTCTTTTCATGCATTGTACAAAGAATGTTATTAATAAAAGTTGCTGTCATTTCTATATTATTCGTCTCTTGTGATTTACTTTATATTGCTTAGTTACGCTTAGCGTATGTACTTCTGAGTATATACGTAGCGGGTCTCGTCGCGTCCACTTCGCCGTACACTGGGAAGCGGGGCGTGACAAAAAGTGATAATGCGGGTTGCATAAATAATCATTATGGTGTAGTATAATTTAAATATTCATAGAAGGTAATAGTATAGCATGTAGCAAGATTAACTTGCCTTGGTCGGATCACGATACGGTAAACGGAACGTTACGCGTCGGCGGAAAAGTCGCGACGCGTGCACGGCACATGGAATGAGTCCACACAACGCACGATGGAATCACATGGGTCAGGTGTCCTAGCTGGGTCGTCGGGATCGTCGTCGGCACGTCGGATCCCGGCAAACGAGAAACAGCAGTGAACAAGAGAACACACATAAAAAAGAAAAAGAATGAATGGAGAGAAGAATGGAAGAAGGAAACATTAGAGAGAGCTTACCGTAGTTGCGTTCTGTGGTTGTAGAGGGGAGTCGGCAAGGGGTGGCAACGACAAAGGTTGCCGACGTGAAGGTTTCCGGCGAGGCTAGGGTTCGGGTGTGTTAGGGTTAAAGCTCGGTTTGCTAGCTGGGGTTTCTTGGGATGCAGGGATAATGATGAGGGAGAAGTTCATAGGAGAGGGAGAGGAGGAGAGATGGCAACGGCGAGGGATGACCGGCGACGAGAGGGTGCAAGGTGGTGCAGAGGGATTCTGTGGGTTTCATGATGTCTGGGATTGGGTGTTGGGCCTTCAGTTGTAAGGGGGAGGATAAGAGAGGAGAGAGGTGGTGGTGATGGAATGAGGCCGATGGGGTTGGAGCTCCGGCGAGGCAACGACGAGCGATGGGTTCCTGGGTTGAGGTCGTGGGTTGCAGGAGAAGACGAGGCGGGGAAAACAGAAGAAGATGAGGGAGAGGGCGATGAGGTGAAGGAGGTGAGCACGAGGGTTGAGGTTGAGGGTGTCGTCGGCGGTGGAAGCTAGGGTTAAGATTTCTGGAGGATCTCGTGGCACCCAGTTTTAACAGAAGAAGAAGGAGAACGAAGGAAGGTGACCGTAGTGGGAGTCGGTGACCAGAATCGAGGAAGAAACAGTAGTCGCGAAAAGAGAGAGAAAGGGCGCGAGAGGAGAGAGAGGGAAGAGAGGGGGAGAGAGAAGAGAAAGAAAAGAGAAGAGAGAGGAAGAGATGGGAGTGGGGCCCGGCACTAAAGGAGAACAACGATTGGCTGGGAAAGATTAGGAGGAGAATATGAAATGATTTTCCAATAGCTTAGAAAATCATTTCCTAGGCTGGGAACAAGAGAGAGAAAGAATTGGTGGGTTTTGATTAGGTGAGGGGAACTGTTAGGAAAATTTATAAAAATTTACTGGGTGTCAAAGAAATAGGATATCATTGGCTTAGGAAATTTTTTGAAAGGCTGAGAAAATATTTTTGGCTGGTTTAAAATATTTAGAAAAAGATTTGGCGAGATGCAAAATATATCAGAATTGCGTCTGGGTCGGGTTCAAAATTTTGAATTTGAAATACGAAAATTATCAGCAAGTTCCAAAAATTGAAATAAAGGATTTTGTAATAGAAATGCATACCCCCAAGAACGGACGCACGCACGTGCGCGTAGCCATCCAAACACGTCCGTTTCACTGAACGGGATAAGAACACGATACAAGTATGCTACCACAGGGTTAGGGATATCATGCAGGCCATAAAATGCAATTTTAATTTATTTTACGTGATTTAAATTGTTATATGCAAAATATGCGATACTAAATAAAATATCAGTATAAACTAAATCATGAGATGTACTAGTTCATGCAACTAGTCAAGATAATTTATAAATAAGAGTCAAACAGGTTCAAGCAAGCGGGTCGGGTCGAATGCAATGTACCGAGTAACTACCATTCGACCCAAACACGATAAATCAAGAATAGACCATGGATCAGTAAATACTGAAACTGGAATTGGTATAAATGAACTCGGGTGTTACAGAGGGGTTAATATAGAGGTCGCGTGGAGCAAGCAGGTGCGAGATCACCGCCGTCAGTTACGTCACAGCGTTATCCTCGTCTTGAATGGCGGGATGCGTTCATTAATGGGGGATACGCCCATTAATAGAGGGATGCACTAGCGTGGAACGCGGATTGTGGGGGAGGCGGATATCTCGTCCTGGCGATATACGCGGAGCCGTTGCGGGGGGCATAGAATCCACGCTCTTGGTTGATCGGGGGAGGATGAGGAAGCTCGGCACGTCAGGGGCTCGGAGACGAGCCGGGAGGCCGAGGAAGCTCGGAATATCAGGAGCTTGGAGACGAGCCGGGAGACTGAGATAGCTCGGAGATGAGCTGCTGGTAGTTTCCTAGTTGAAGGTGGTATGTATTCAGGGAGGTCTCTCGAAAGGTCGAATACAATCCTCAAGAGGAGGATCCCGAGGAATTCTCATAATGCAACCCATCTATTTCACCTCCGTAGCCTTCGGGACACGTCATCCGCCACGTGTCGTAATTTGAGAAGACACCACTTGTGAGCATCATCACATCCTCTCTTTGATGAATCTAAGGGTCATCTAATAGGAGGGAAACTCTTAGATCGATCAAAATCCATCGATTTATCGATTTTTTAAGGATCGACACTAAACAATTTGATCACCGTATTCAAACAAACAACACAAAAAAAAGTTATATGATTTCAATACTTCTTGCAATTGTATTGGATTGTCGCAAATTCAGTAGTTACTGATAATCAAACATTTTTTACAACAAAAACATCAGTAAAAAAATATCAAAATCTCCGGAAAATTCATAAGAAAATTGGATAGCAGCGAGCCGCAGCGAGCCTGCTTTTCTCTTCAATTCCTTTTCCCAAACTTCAGTAGAAGTTTTACAGTTGTACGAAATGTTGACTATTGCTCAAATTCTAAATCTAAGGGCATTTTGACAATAATTAGGAAAGCGGTAATAAAGTATCGAAATTTGTTTCCTTAATCTGGTTCGGACTTCAACATATCGAAACGTAGAGCATAATCTAAGATTTCAACTTAAGAAAAGCAATCCATATGGCAAGAAAGTGATCATCCACTTTCTAATCACTCTTCAATTCCCAAGAAAAATAATTACTCTCTTCCACTTTCTCACTTTCCTCCGTCATTTTCTATTCAGCAAACAAACTTATGCAACTAGGGTAAACAATTACATCACAATGTTTTAATTAAACAAAAAAAATTACAGAACAATGTTTAAGATCAAATAAAAAGTACCTGCAAAGATAACCTGCAAGCAAGGGCCAATTAATGCTGACTTCGTTATGGTGAAAAGCAGAAAAAGCTTATGAACAATCCTCGATCGACGTTGGACCTATTAACTTAGAAAACTCATTATAAAATTCAAAGGAGAGACCCAAATCTCTCCACACCATCCACTTAACTGTATAATTCAAAACTGCTCTCTTATCCTTTTTTTAATTATGCACATATATATTTCACATCATGCTAATTAATCACTACTTTAATGTAACATGGTCAATAGAGCATTTCACATCATGTGCTTGCTACCAATAACGCATAACCAAACAACCCCTGAAAATTAATGCAACCACGTTCACCCTAAATGAAATTCTAAATTTTCCAAAAGACAATACTGCCGTGCACGAAATATAAAACAATGTTTCCTGGAACGCAAGACGAAAATGGAGGCTCGGCTAGAAACGGGTCAGGTCATCTTTGATCCGGCCAAAGTCGGGTTCGGATTGACCCGACTCAATTAATAATCGGATTAGTTTTTAAAGACCCATATGCGACCCATTTAATATTCGGATTAGGTCCACCCGACCCGTTTAATATTTAGGCCGGATCATAATTGGGTTATCCGACACTACCTAAGTTGATTCTTTACTTCTTCTTTTTCTTTTTTTTGTATGAACAATACAAATTTGAAACTTATGAATAAATTTGTGAATATTAAAAAATTACTACCCAAAAAGCCAAAGATAAGAAACAAAAAAGAAAACGAACGATTTCGGGATATTATATATCGGGTCACAGCGGGTCATGATACATGACCAATACCCTACAAGTTTATTAAACGAGCGGGAGATGGGGATTAACCCGATTAAAATCTTAACAGGTTCGGGTCGGTTTTAAGTCGCTTTTATCGGGTCGGGTAACCAGGTTCCGGTATTTTTGACAGGCCTACACTCAGCACACCGCTTATATGTAACATGGTATGATAAAGATAGTCCCATCCAATAAACAGAATAGGGACTGAAAACATAGCTTTAGATGAGAGTTTTTGGATGGTTTGTGTCTATGCGTGTTAGATATGTCTAGTAAAACATAACACATACCAACCTTTTATGGCTATTTAACTTAAATTCTATGGATTAGATCGAAACAATAACCACACCACCCCGAGCTGAAACGACAATGTTTACCAGATGGGGAACGATTGTCCCTAATTGCTAATGGTTTAGCGACTTATGGCAACAACTATAAACATGACAAAACAATCAAGAAGAATACTAAAGCTTCCAATACTCGTAACTATTGACATATTTGACGAAATCATTGTACTCACTCGTACAAGGCATTCCCTCAGCATCAAGTAACATTTATAATAACTAAAGCACAAAGTGTAAACTATCAGTGCACAACACACAAGAAACATACAGTTGCAACACAACATTAATACCAACTCCAGAGCCATAAGAGGACCAAGGTTTTCATTTAAACCCCTCTCTTTTCTAAGCCATGTAAACCTCCACACTCGCAGTTTTCACAGCCATGCAAACAGGGCAAGCATCTACAACCCCATCACACTCCTTGCACATGCACAGATGCCTACATGGCAGAATCAGCATGCAAACCTCCCTCCTCCCACAAACCCTACAATCCTTCCCTTTCTCCTCTCTCTCCCTCAACCCTATATGCGGCTCGTAAGACGACGCCGCATCGTCGACCTCGCTGTCTCCGCATCCTTCTCGTCCTTGATCGAGAGCGGCGGCGGCGGCGGCGGCATTCCAAGCGGCGAGGGCTTGCTTTAGGTTGTTCTGGAGCGCGTGGACCACGGACTCGTTGTACCGGGCCCGGTACTGCCAGTTCTGGGCCTCGGCGGCGGCTTGCTTGATCCGGTCTGCGAGGTCGCGGTTCTTTCGGTTGATGGATTCGATCTCGAGCTCTTTCTCGCGGAGCTCGTGGTTGATGCCGCGGTCTATGGCGTTGAGGAAGGACGCAACGTGGCGCTGCTTCATTTCTTTCACTCCTTTCGCAAATTGTTCCTCCTGAGACAGTTATCTCAGTTTCTAAAATATGGCAAGCATTGTTATAAAACTCGTATCCATTCTATATTTGGTTGGATAGCGCATAACACACAGATAGGTTAGGATTATGCAGAATTACAAAAAAGTATGGACAATTTACTTAACAAGAACACCGGTTAAAAAATTTAATTATTAAAATGTACCTCACGTTTTATTTTAATTGTGAAAACCGAACTCTTAACATAATTTAGTGCTGATCGTGCCAGCTTAATGTTTTAAGTTAGGTAACCAAAATCCGGAGTAGCCAATCCTGGATTCCTGCAGAAGCATTTCTTTACCAGCATAGACTTCTCAGTTCTGAATGCTTATTACCACTACCAGTGGAGTTAATTGGAAAGCCATCATGCTCTAAACTCCGACATTTCAATTACACAAATTTCTTTTGGAAACCGACAACTGCTTTATGTTTTGAACACAAAAACACCAGGCATAGGAGTGAAGCTTTCTCATTCTAGGGTCGGAAGTAAAAATATCGTTCTCTTAGATCATGAAGCATATAAGACTTGCTGGAAAATCATTCTTTATTTTCATTCTGTAACTGTTACTATGGAACATATTGGATGTAGTTTATGTTGTGGTATTATGTTTTAAACTTAACTAGACTTTATATATAGATAACAATATATATGGATAGATATTTTGATTGGGTCTGTGTGGATTAAGTATCGAGGTTAGATTGCCCTCGACCATGAAATAACCGGACTTTTATCGACTAGCACCTCATGCCAACTTTAACATCTGTCAGCATTCCTGTCCTAACCACTTTTTCCTTCCAAAATGCACCCCTCATAATTTTCCTCCAATTACATCACAATCAATCAAAGTCCCTTCTATGACTAATATTTTTTGGGATAAGGCAGGAAAATACACTCAAGGAATGTGCGTGATTAGAGATGGAAGTAACCTCAATTGAAGTCAAGAGGTAAACTGGATGTTTATAAGAGTGGGTTCAGCCCTGTATTAGTTTTACTTTTAGATTTCAGTATTTTATATTTATGAAGAGTATCAACAATCGCAAGCCAGATTTGTATGGCCTGAACATCTAGATTTGGTTACATAATTTGCATTGATTGTTAAATCCTAGATGATCTACGTCCAGCTTTCATATAAATGATCGTCGTCGCTAAAAGAATAGCGACATTAAATTCCAACATTGTGGGAAAGTTCACAAAAACATTCATTCACCGGTTCTGTTCATTATTATACACATGATTTTTCTACTATAACAAAATAGGATGCCATGCCCCAGTATAAAACAAAAATAGTTTTTTTTAAAAACATGTCATCAGCGTAACATTGCAATTGACTTCGTAGGTTTGTAAAAGCAAAGAAAACATTGTAAATGAATTTTATAACGCAAATTTATTGTTTTGAAGGACTTGTCTATAAAAAGCAATAGATAATGGGCTTGGCTAACATCTTTGTGGACTCCACTTTTGTATTCCAAATAGAGTGATAGCATGGTTTCAGTGCCACTTCGGGAACACAAATTGCTGTTCCCTCGATGAGTTTATATGGTGATATATTACAAGCAGACACACTACAATACGGAATTTAGCCAGTTTTTACGATGGCACATCACATTCTTCAATAATGGCCATGCACCAATTTATCGTGAATGCAAATCGGTTCTGTCATGTCGGTAAAGTTTGCAGTATAATAAGATACTGTTTTTTAATAAGATTCAATTAAGTTCATAATTCCTTTATATTTCGAAATTTCCAAATTTCAATCTGAGCAACTGATATTGATCTAAAATAATTCATTGCAATCCTTCCATATGGTATATTAGTAGATCATACCTGGATTCTGATGTAATGATCAAATTCTTCCTTCTGCCGTTCAATTTCTGTCCTCAAATTATCACCAAGAGACATGATGATAGGAAGTGAAGGCATGCTCCCACTTGCAGTTGTGACCGATGAGTTGTGCTCATCATCGTCATAAGAAAGTCTCAGCCCAGTTGACACAGCATTTGGATTAGGGATGCTCGCTGATCTATCAGTCTCATCTTGGTAAAAATTATTTAAGGAAATCTGAAGCTTGTGCTGCAGTGCAACATCTTCAGACTCCCTGCTCCTTTTATTTGGTCTGTTTGAAGAAGGAATATTATTGTTCCCAATATAGTTTTCCGGATCAACGTTGCATGTAGCTGGCACTGCAATATAGATTAAAAGCAACAAGGTCATGACAAAATTCATCTTACACTTACTGTAATACAAGGTTTAAGTAACTTTGTCGGTTAACAAACTAAGAGGTACTAAATAAAACTACATATCACATGCTGTATAGCTATACGAAAAGAAAGCAGATGCTCGTATCGAGATTAAAGCATATAATCAACACATATGCTAACCACTAAGACATGCTATAAAACATAAAGCACAGAACATGGGAGAGAGAAAAGGTTGCAAATCTAGGAAAAATATCAGGTACTAATTTACAAAAGAGACAAATCCGGCCGATCAGAGATAAAGGATCTGATGACATGTTTAATTCATATGATAAAATTTAACCCCCAAAAAATTATATATATATATATATATATATATATATTGCCATAAACAACTTTTACCCAGAAGCTTAAACTGTTGGGTTGAGGAATAAAATTTGCCATAAACAACTTTACCCAAAAGCTAAAACTGTTGGGTTGAGGAATAATAATATATAGCAAGCTAACATAACTCTTCAAAATCCATCTCGCATAGGTTTGGGGCCACGTGGGAAGGCCTCCAACAGAAAATCTTGCAATTAGTTTTTGCTAGTAATAAATGTTGCAAATAAATATATTTTTAAACGGACAAAATGATAAAGTTTGAACCCAAAATCTCTAGATACCTGGAAACAACTTAAACTATCCTGTTAATTTTTATTTTGGATAATTAGTTTTGAATAACATAGGAGCTCATAGCTTATGATATGAATTTTTTGATATATACATCCATTTCTGAGCATCCAATAGTCATCGGAAAGCTTTTTTGATGCTCAGATACCAGACTTAAGATCTATAGTAGTAAATCACAACTAGTTAAATTAATCTATAATTGATACGATGGATGAAGATTATCCAATCGCTGGAATCCTCTTCCAATCTAATCCTAGTCACATGAAGAATTTCTTATTAATTTTTTATGTCAAATTCATGGCCCAAGAGAGAGGAATTAGTTAGGGATTAAATCTATCTCTGTAGTTTAGATTTAAATCTAATTTCTACATTAAATTCATAATCATCTTTAGTTTAAATTTGGTCTTATCTCCAAGCATCTATTCAGGGACAAAGCCAGGATTGACTGTCCGGGGGGACAACATTAAAACTGGTATATAGATACTAAAGTTCATAATTGAATTTAACAAATAAATGTGCACTAAATTCTCAACGATATTATATACATACATAATATTCTGAGGGCCTAAGCCCGAGTTTATTAATATCTTTGCAAAGCAAATAATACAAGAAATAAGGATATTTAATAAAAGGATTATTAACAAACTTGAAGTTTGCATGTAATTTTCAGCATATAAAGAAGCAAATTTTTTAACGAGTTCACAGGTACTATCACTAGAGAAAAATTCTATTAAACTGATAATCTATCTCTATTCTGACCGAATTTTTCAAAGATCTGTTTTTTGTAAGCCATCTAAATGAGCGATGGAGAGATTTTAGGTTAGATTTCTTTTAAATAATTTCATTGCCATCTTCTAATTTTGCTTAAATTAGTGTCCTTTCTAATCTAATTAGGTACCTATATATGCTGTGGAACGAATAATTGAAGGCACAATTCATGGGGAAGCAGTTATTTTTGGATAGTTATAGGAATCATTGCTATTTTTGGGGTTAACTTAACAAAAATCTTTATATGTGCAATACTAACTAATCTCCTATATTTAACCCGACCTAACTAAACAACAACAACAACTAAGCCTTTTATCCCAAGTATATGGGGTATGCTACATGAACCAACATGAGGATCACGCCGGGTCCAGCACATGAATCCTCCGCCTCCACTCACTCCTATCGAACGATATACTTTCATTGACGCTTTTAGCAACCATATCTTTTCGTATCGCCGTCATCCACATTTTCTTCGGTCTTCCTTTCACCCTTTCGGTATTGTCTATATCGAGAGTATCCATTCGTTGAACCGGTGCTTACATAGGTCTGTCGCATATAATCATACCATCTTAACCGGTTTTCCTATGTCTCTCCTCCACAGATGCTATACCAACTTTTGCACGGATATCCTTATTTTGCACCTAATCCCTTTCCAGTGTTACCACATATCCAACAAAGCATGCGCATCTTCGCTACATGCATCTTCTGTGTATGATGCTTCTTAGAAGCCCAGCATTCTGTATCATATAATAAGAAAGGGTAAATAGCGCTCCGATAAAACTTCTCTTTCAATTTTAACGGAAAGTTACGATCACAAAAAATCACTGTTGAACTCCTCCATTTCAACCAACCAGCCTGGGTCATTTGGTTGACATCGCTATCAATCTTCCCATCTTTTTGGATGATGGAACCTAGATATCTAAACCGATCGCTCGATGATATCTCTTGTCCATATGGTGTTATACCATTGTGGTCACCACTTCTCTATTAATCCGACCTAACTAATCTCCTCAATTATCTGCGACCTAACCAATTCCTGACCTAATTAATCTCAATTTTCTGCGACCTAACCAATCCCCTACATTTTCTACGACCTGGGGAGACGGCTGTCCTTGCGCCCCTGACTCTGGCCCTGCATCTATTTACTCTATAAATATGAGGCTTACTCTAAGGTTTTGATGATAGGGTTGCCAATATTTCTCCACAAATAAAAGAAGGCAGCAGTAAAACCAAGAGAAGAGAAAAGGAGAGGTTTTTGTAAGGATTCAAAGATTTCTTTGTATTGAGATTTGATCAGAGAGAGGATATCTCATATAATTCTTTTTTAATTGTGGAAGCTTTCATCGTCGGATTACAGGATTAGGTGCTTGTTGCATCAAACCTAAGTAAATTTCGTGTTTGTGTTGTTTGGTGTGTTCTTTTCATATCTTGTGTTTTGCTGGTTGTTTGGTAGTTTTTTTAGAAATAGATTCGAAGCACGCGATCCCGATCGGTTTTTCCGCTACGGTCTCTTGGGTGGTTTGTGATTCCTTCAAGGATCATCAGTATAAAAACTACTGCACTTCTAGAGTATATTACTCTCTCCTTTTCAATAGGATATATTCTTGTACTTGGTGCTTGATAAGTCTTTTCTATGACAAGCAGCCTTCATCCCAAATTATTTGGGTTCGGTTATATGAATATTTTTCTTCCATTCTGCTCTATTAAGAACCGTTTTCTCGGTCAAATTAACAATTAATATATTGTTCTTAATTGACTCTATCCATGTGTAGTTACTTTCGACATCATAGCACTTCAAAAACAAAACAAAGAAACACGAAAAATAACATAAAGGAAGTGAACTTTGATATTTCCACCATATTCATGTAACCACCTTCAGAACCTCTCCTAATTTTACATGCACAACAAGATATCTACATCTCAACTCTCAACCTTACAAAAAATAAAATCGACCTAGTATGCACTGTAAGATCAACAATCTAAGTAATAAAGATTAATTTACACAAGAAGTTCTTTCTCAAAAAAAATTTTACACGAGAAGTTGTTAGTATGTTTCTAAAGATTATACGACACCAACATATTAGCCAGTGATATAACAATCGTTTTATTTAGGTCACATGCAAGTAACTCTATAAGAAAGATTGTTCCAATACTCTCCTGGCATCACTTCAATATGCCAATAAGTAAGAAAGTAACAGACGTAAACAAAGAGCAGAAGTAACATTCCCCCGCTCGAACAAGATTTTCCCGACTAATTAAACTAGCTAAAATTAACGGAGTTTTAACGGAACAAGGATGGAGCTTAATCTAGGATGCCTGCGTAGTTAAATCTAAGGTTTTGGATGTTGATTTACCAATTTTGGGTGATTTTATTTAGAAACAACAAATTTTCGGGTGGGGTATATCAAAAAACCCTATCTAAAAAGCAATCAAATTTCTAAACCTAAAATGAACATAATAAGAAAAACAGCCCAAATTAATAATCTTAGGACAAGCATAGCATGCCAAGATAAAACCTAGCAAATTGAATAATTTTATGGATTCCTAATATTAATATACTCACTGCTTCCAAACAACTGGAGCTGCGTTGTCGATGCATTAGAATCATACTGGAATTGATTTTCATCCAAGAAAACAGGAAACATCGGAGTTCCATTATTCCCACCGTACATTTTTACTTTCCTGAAATCGACATCAAACACAAACCTTCATCGAAATTTCTCAAGGGATCCATGCTTTCATGCCACAAACAAATAAAATTCTAAATTCATGAAACAAAATGATAATACCTTAAATTTACAAGTTACAACACTCCCCGCGATAAGATCAATCAACAAACATATTCAATCTGCAATAAAAAAAAAAACCAAACAGAATTAAATCACGCAATAATTTCCCCAAAATTTCCCCTTTCCATCACGTTTCAATCAACCGAATCGTGAAATCAAAATTAGGCATAAAATTAGAAAGACGAGATCAAGAAATTTTCACCTGATGTTTCGATCGTCAAATCACGGACTCTCTTCAATCTGATAACAACATCAAAATCAAAATTTTAAGGTGAAAAAATTCACGTTACAGAGATCGATCGATCTCAAAAATTAAATCGATTTCACAGATTTCTAAGCTTTGATTGTTGGAAAACCCCCCAAAATTTCTCTTCTGATTTCTCACGCCTCATCTTTCTACTCTTGTTTTCAGACCGAACAACTCCATTATTCTTCTGGGCAATAAAATAAGAAAATGGAAAGACGAAATTGCCCTTGGATTATGGGTGGAATGGCTCGATGTTCTGTTGGGTTTGGCTGTAATCGAGTGGAGTTTCCTGGTCTGCCCCTGCACCGAAGCGGACAAAGCAACCGGCCTTGGAACAACGAGACTCTTTTCGGTTATTTAAATGTCTTAAACATTTTTTGTAGCCCATTAAAACGTTTTAAGCTTGAAACTTATTTTGCAAGCAAAAAAACATATTTTCCCTATATAATGCACAGAGATCCACACTTCTTCTTTTTTCTTGAAAAATAGAAAAAATGAGAAAAATCCTTACCTCTCAAGCCCTCCACATCATCTCCCTTACCTCTCTAGCCCTCCACTTCATCCCTCCCTTTTTTTAAAAATAAATAAATAAATAAATAATAAGACTCTAGAACCCTTCACATTTTTCTCTTTTCCCTTCTCAAATTTTTTTAAACACGTGCAACGCACATGCATAAATTCTAGTGAGATTAATATGGTTGCGTTCTAGGCGAATCAGCGCAACCAATGGCCCTATGGAATTTTAACTGAGATGTATCCAGCCCTGTTCCAAGGTTTGTCGTCTGCATAGGCCCAACCCAATTTTCTTCAAGAAATACACCCGTCAATTTTCTAAATGCGAAGTGGAAGATAGGAGAAAATTTATACAGGCTGTTTTTTCCCTTAAAATTGATCCGCTCGGAGTTAATTGATTCAATAGTACAAAAAAATGTACGAAATAATTTATAACGATTTAGACAAAATGAAAAAACTTTTATGTATTGCTTTTGTTTTGTAGCATGATTTAAAATCTCGGTAAATCCTGAACCGCAAATCACAATGGCCAATTCCTATTCCAAAAATGATCGTCCGGGTTTTAATAATGATACCATCGGATACTAAGATACATTTGCTTAAGTATATGACCAATAGATTTCTAATAGTAAGTTTATTAACAAGTCAGCGGGTTTGACAATTGATTGCTAAATATCACTAATACCGAAAATATTAAAAACTATTATACTCGTTCTTATAAAATATTAAAATGGCTATTTTAGACATGATTAATTGCTGATGAATTTGCCAAGTTGTTTATAATCTCTTTTACTACTCAACGAATTGGTTAAATTTTGAAGAAAATATTATCAAACGATGGAATATTTGAGATGGTTGATTTCTGATACAAAAGTGATCGATGCGCTTAAATCTCGAGAGCCCTATCGACTGTTTAAATGCAACAGAGATACGGTTTTTTAGACCTACGGTCAATTGAGGAGAAGAGAGGGCGATCATTGGAATCAAACGTAAGGCTCTCATTTTCTCTCTACATTTCAATTAGGTTTTAAGCCAAATTGTAAAAAGCTCATCCAAGATTCACAAAAATTAGGGATTGAAAAGGAGGAAATAAAATTACTTGGACTTTAATCGGGTATTGACAAGGGCCTTCTCTCTTTAACCCGACCCGATCCGCACTCGTGAATAAACCACACATCAAAACCCGAAATCTCCAAACTCTCGCTTCTTTTTCTTCTCGCCTTCGATCGAAGCTCCCCGCTTTTTTTCTCGCTAAAAATCAGAGGATGAGGAAGCTCAAATTCCATGAGAAGAAGCTGTTGAAAAAGGTCAATTTCATCGAATACAAGAAGGAAGGAGGCCATCGAGAAGCCCTTGTCATCGGCCGCTACCATCTCACCGAGAGAGACGATTACAAAAAGTAATTCCTTCTCCTTTCTTTCTTCTTCGAGATTCATGGCGATTTTATTTTGATTTTGATTTCTAATTTTGTTGTTGTTGTTGTTGTTGTTGATGATGTTTAGGTCTTCGACAATATGCAAGATGACTCAGAAGCTCGTCAATACACTGAAGCATATGAATGAGAGAGATCCTTACCGTATCGAGATGACTGAAATGCTGCTCGAAAAGCTGTAAGTTTTGAATTTTTTTCTCGGTGTGTGTGTTATTTTATTACCTAAGATGTGCAGATTACTTGATACTAATGATTATTTTTGGGGGTTTTGTTTTAATTTCTGCATTTTAAAGAAAGGCAAGCAAAAATTACGAAAAGATATCTCTATAGGTGAGCATCAATTTTTAGTGCATTTTTTAAGATTAAAAAAACCCAACAATATCGTTTTGCTTCTAATTCATTATAGAATTTTCAATAGCTTGACCTACCAAACACATCAAATTTTAAGAGTTAGGGTTTAAAATTTGTAAGGTTAATAAAAAAAGGATTAAATTGGCAGATCGATGGAGAGCATTATAAGTCATGTGATTCAATTGACTGTGAGCACGTCTCGATGCCAATGCTTTTATAAAAAAATCTGAATACAATTGGTCTATGAAACTAATTTTATTTTATTTTATTTGGTATGTGCGGAAAATTCAAGCGATGTGATTTTGGTGGTAATCATTATGATTTTTTTTATAAAGAAGATGATGCCGTGTCATCGGTTAATTTTGAAATCGAAGACCCTCGTCCTTTGCCAATAAAATAGTGGAGATGAGGGTAAGACGCCATATGTGTAGTTATAAATTGGAGAAGTGGTTAATGTGAAAACCCAATCCTATTTGTATTCAGATTGTCGATTCCAATTGTATCCATTATCATAGCATTCTAACCGTTATTGGAGAACAATAAACCATAAGCCATGATGTTTCATAAACTGCCATATGGACCATAATAAGAATATCGTTGGGGCGTCCCTTACTCAGCGACGCGCTACATCGGATCCCGGGTGTAGTGTTAAGTATGCAAGGGCTTCTATGTCGTCGTCCAGAAACAGCGTGCTACATCGGACCCCGGGTGTAGTGACAAATAAGCAAGGGTCGTCGTCCAGAAACGGCGCGCTATATCGGACCCCGGGTGTAGTGACAAATAAGCAACGGTCGTCGTCCAGAAACGGCGCGCTACATCGGACCCCGAGTGTAGTGACAAATAAGAAAGGGTTTCATAGGATCCGTCTAACTTCCTGGAACATAGGTTCCCTTATGGGTAGACTAATAGAATTAGTGGAGGAGAGTTAGTATTATGTGTTTGCAAGAAACTATATGAGTAGGTGAAAAGAGTAGAGTCATAGAGCCTTGGGGTTATAAGCTTTGGTATACGGGTAGAGATAAAAATCGTAATAGGATAGGCATAATCATAGATAGACGGTTGCTTGAGAATGTAGTTGAGATTAGGAGAAACGGTGATAGAATTTTACTGGTTAAGTTTATTCTAGGTGGAGAGATCCTTAATGTTTTTAGTGCTTATGCACCACAGATAGGTCTTGATGACGCTAGTAAGCGTCTATTCTGGGAGGATTTAGACGAGATGGTGCAAAGTATACCCAGTGGAGAGAAGTTATTTATTGGTGGTGATCTTAATGGACATGTAGGTACTAGTCGTAGTGGGTTTGATACTATCCATGGAGGTTTTGGTTTTGGACAAAGGAATGAAGTAGGTGACTCAATTCTAGATTTTGCCTTATCTTATGACTTGATCTTAGCAAACACCTGGTTTAGAAAAAAAGAGTCCCACCTTATCACTTTTAGGAGCGGATCAAGTGCTAGTCAAACAGACTTTTTTCTGACGAGAAGAATAGATTGAGGTTGTTGTATCGACTGTAAGGTAGTGCCAGATGAGAGTGTAACCACTCAATATAGACTTTTAGTTCTAGACTTTCGATTTAGAAGAGGACTTAAGAAGATTAGACATAAGGTAGAGCCTAAAATTAAATGGTGGCGATTGAAAAAAGGTAACCAAAAGGCTTTTATAGATCGTGTAGTCCAAGAAGCGGATTGGCTGGCGGAAGATGATTCAGACAGAATATGGAACAAAATGGCTAGTTGTATCAAGAAGGTAGCTAGAGATCTACTTGGTGAGTCGAGAGGTGGTGCTCCACCATCTAAGGACACATCATGGTGGAATGAATAAGTAAAGACTGCTATTAAAATTAAAAGGGATTCTTATAAAGATTTGAAGAAAAGTAGAGACGTGGAAAGATTTGAGAAGTATAAAATGGCTAAAAAGGAAGTTAAGAAAGCTGTTCGGGAAGCTAAATCTAAGGTCTACTAGGAGGTGTACGAGAAATTAGACACTAAAGAGGCTGAAATGATATATACCGGATTGCTCGGATGCGGGAAAGAAAGACTAGAGACTTATGTGCGGTGAAGTGTGTCAAAAATGAAAATCAGAAGGTTTTAGTTCGAGATGAGAATATCAAGGAAAGATGGAGAGATTATTTTGACAAATTGTTCAATAAGAGCTTTACTAAGAATTTGGATGGACTTGTCATTCAATCTCAAGATATAAACCGTGATTTCATGCGTAAAATAAGACTACCTGAGATTAAAGAAGCTTTGAACAGAATGAATTTAAGAAAAGCGGTTGGTCCTGACGGGATTCCTATCGAGATTTGGAGATGCTTAGGAGAAATAGACGTTAAATGGCTGACAGATCTGTTTAATAAGATTTGGCAGTCAAAAAAGATGCCAAATGAATGGAGGAAAAGTACCCGTGTACTTATCTACAAGAACAAGGGTGGCATTCAAAGTTGCTCAAACTACCGTGGAATAAAACTTATGTGTCACACCATGAAAGTTTGGGAGAGAGTGATTGAACACATGCTAAGTAAGGATATTAAGATAACAGAGAACCAGTTTGGGTTCATGCCTGGACGATCGACGACAGAGGCTATTCATTTGCTTCGTTAACTTGTCGAGCGTTTTCGAGAGAGGAGAAAAGATTTGCATATGATATTTATTGATTTAGAAAAAGCGTACGACAAGGTACCTAGAGAGGTATTATAGGGGCCAATGATGAAGAAGGGGGTCTCCGTCAAGTATATTGACATAATCAAGGATATGTATGATGGAGTAGTGGTAAATGTCAGAACTTGCGGCGGCTTAACGAGTGATTTTCCGATTACAATTGGTTTACATCAAGGATCTACATTAAGTCCATTCCTATTTACCATCGTGATGGATGAACTTACTAGAACTATCAAAGATGAGCTATCTTGGTGTATGCTATTCGCTTATGATTGTTCTAGTAAATGAGACGAAGGCAGGGGTTAATGCCAAATTGGAATTATGGAGGCAAACATTGGAATTTCGGGATTCAGATTGAGCAGGTCCCAGACAGCATATATGCTTTGCAAATTTAGTAACCAGAAAAGTCAAAACCATATTGGTATAACATTGGAAGGGCAAGAGATATCACCGAGCGACCAGTTTAGATATCTAGGTTCCATCATCCAAAAGAATGGGGAGATCGATAGTGATGTTAATCAAAAGATCTAAGTTGGTTGGTTGAAATGGAGGAGTGCAACAGAAATTTTGTGTGATCGTAACTTTCCGTTAAAATTGAAAAGGAAGTTTTATCGGAGCGCTATTCGGCCTGCCTTATTATATGGTACAGAATGCTGGGCTCCTAAGAAGCATCATACACAGAAGATGCACGTAGCGGAGATGCGCATGCTTCGTTGGATGTGCGGTAACACTAGAAAAGATAAGGTGTGAAATGAGGATATTCGTGCAAAACCTGGTGTAACACCTGTGGAGGAGAAGATGCGGGAAACCTGGCTAAGATGATTTGGTCGTGTGCGACGCAGACCTATGAAAGCACCGGTTCGACGAATAGATACTCTAGATATGGGCAATGGCAAAAAGGCAAAAGGAAGACCGAAGAAAACATGGATGGAGGTGATACGAAACGATATGGGTGCCAAAGGACTCGATGAAAGTATATTGTTCGATAGGAGTGAGTGGAGGCAGAGGATTCATGTGCTGGACCCGGCGTGATTCTCATGTTGGTTCATGTAGCCTACCTCATATGCTTGGGATAAAAGGCTCAGTTGTTGTTGTTGATGGACTTTCTTTCCTATAAATCTTCATTGCATCAACAATCCGATTTCTTCCTTGGACGTCTGAAGGTGAATGGTTGGATACTGGTGGATTTGCTTGGTTATGGTGGTCAATGTTTTAAATTGCGAACATAGCGGCCGCAACAGCGCCGCTATAGTGTTTTAGACCCTCAGGCGCTATACGGGATGCACTGGTATGGCGCCCGCTACCCGCAATATTTGTAGTATAGCGGGCGCCATAACACCCGCAAATGATGATTCTACCTCCAACTCCGATATTGATGGAGATGATTGAGTTTGCTTTTGTGATACTTGATTGTTTGTTGAAAACTTATTTCATTTTGGTTTTTTGAACTATGATGCATGAAACTTATGGTTATTTACTAGCACTTTTTCTTTTTGGTTTTGGATAATGATGATGATTGTTTCTTTTATATTGAATATTGATGTGTATGGTAACTTATGTGAAATGTTATTTAATCTAATTCTAGAATGAATTTCATTCCATAACACTTGTAGAGCCATTTATATATGAAGGTCACCATAAAGGCCGCTATCCGATATCCACCATGAAACCCCCCAACCGCCATGGACCGCCATACGCGATTTACAACCTTGATGGTGATGCACATTGATTTACCACAATTCTCCCCATCTTGATAATATTTCATTCTAAATTATTCTTTTCTTTTTAAAATCATCTCCTTCTCAACCCATAACCCAAACTACCCGAGGGATTGACATTACATCCATGGTCCATCACCCATCAATCACATCCGCCCAAAAAAATGAGCCTATTATCAACTAACCTAAAGTATTTACCCACACACAGGAGAGATTTTGATGTCTTTTTTGCAATTACTGCTTTGGGAGTTAAGGCTGAGTTAGTAGCAATGAAGTTTGGGATGAATGATGATTAAGTTTGGGTTCTGATAAGGTCTATTGGAAATTCTCAGAGAGAAATGATATATAAAGATATAGGACAATATCAGATTTGATGAAGAATATGAGGAAGAAGATCATAGTAATTTAAGAAAATTAAACTAAAGGGATTTTCAAAATTTCTGGTAACATGTTATGCATGTGATAGAAAGGTGACTATGGTTGATAGTTTTTCTGTTACAAAGTTTCTGGCAGCAACTTGTATTTAATCATGATGTTTTTGTTAGTCTAGTGAATAACATGAATTTTTGGTAGGTTAGTGAAATTAAGCCTCGATGAAAATATTAATTACACCTTTTTGTCTTATTTATTTTCTATACTTTGTGGATCATGATGCTTTATGGTTTCTATAGTTCATAGTTGCATTATTTTAACCTATTCCCTTGGCTAGTTCTGATATAATTTCTTGCATTCCAGCTACAATATGGGTGTGATACCAACAAAGGATAGCTTGGTTTTATGTGAGAAACTGTCTGTGAGTTCATTCTGCAGGTAAGCTTGTCCCGTATCTTAGATGGTAAAAACTATCTAAGCACTCAAACTTATCCCTAGCATACTTCAAGAAACAAACTGCACCTTTGAACTTTTGTGTTACGTACTTATCGTGTTTAGCCTATAAATTTGACAAATCCTTGATGATTTTCTTAATTGTATACTCAGTTATATATATGCTGAGTATGTTATTCCAGTTCCAGCTATTTCTTAGGAATTGAATGGTAGATGCTCGAAATTATAAACTAGCTATCTGACTGTTTTGGTAGTGTCTGTTTAAGCAAAAATAGCGCATCCAATTTGTAGTGCACCCTGTCAAGTCTTTTTCGGCTTTTGTTTTGTCGTAGTTGGTGGCTTCAACTAAAATTCTCTCATAGAGTTCATATGTGATTTTATGCTAAATTGCAGGAAATACCCCTAACTTTTGCCAATATAGCAGGAAATATCCCTAAATGTGTTGAGTTGTGTGACTCGTATTATAGTCCCACATCGGGAGTTTAAGGGGAAGTTGATGTGTATATAATGTAACTTGGATCTCTACCTAACAGCTCAACATCAGTAAGCCTGTATGTATACCGCCGATGTTGTATGCCGCCATCTACAACGGTGCAGGCGGGTATGTACGATACGAGTCAAGCTCGGGATTGTTGAGTTGTGTGACTCGTATTATAGTCCCACATCGGGAGTTTAAGGGGAAGTTGATGTGTATATAATGTAACTTAGACCTCTAACCCAAAAGCCCGAGCTGTTAGGTAGAGGTCCAAGTTACATTATATACATATCAACTTCCCCTTAAACTCCCGATGTGGGACTATAATACGAGTCACACAACTCAACAATCCCGAGCTTGACTCTTATCGTACATACCCGCCTGCACCGTTGTAGATGCCGAGCTTTTGAGTTAGAGGTCCAAGTTACATTATATACACATCAACTTCCCCTTAAACTCCCGATGTGGGACTATAATACGAGTCACACAACTCAACAATCCCGAGCTTGACTCTTATCGTACATACCCGCCTGCACCGTTGTAGATGGCGGCATACAACATCGGCGGTATACATACAGGCTTACAGGCGCTTCAACACCCAGTGGCAAGCCGTTGTACTCACAACCTTTCTTCAGTGATGTACAACACTGGTGTTCAACACAAGCTATCTGACTGTTTTGGTAGTGTCTGTTTAAGCAAAAATAGCGCATCCAATTTGTAGTGCACCCTGTCAAGTCTTTTTCGGCTTTTGTTTTGTCGTAGTTGGTGGCTTCAACTAAAATTCTCTCATAGAGTTCATATGTGATTTTATGCTAAATTGCAGGAAATACCCCTAACTTTTGCCAATATAGCAGGAAATATCCCTAAATGTGTTGAGTTGTGTGACTCGTATTATAGTCCCACATCGGGAGTTTAAGGGGAAGTTGATGTGTATATAATGTAACTTGGATCTCTACCTAACAGCTCAACATCAGTAAGCCTGTATGTATACCGCCGATGTTGTATGCCGCCATCTACAACGGTGCAGGCGGGTATGTACGATACGAGTCAAGCTCGGGATTGTTGAGTTGTGTGACTCGTATTATAGTCCCACATCGGGAGTTTAAGGGGAAGTTGATGTGTATATAATAACTTGGACCTCTAACCCAAAAGCTAGTACAACGGCTTGCCACTGGGTGTTGAAGCGCCTGTAAGCCTGTATGTATACCGCCGATGTTGTAAGCCGCCATCTACAACGGTGCAGGCGGGTATGTACGATACGAGTCAAGCTCGGGATTGTTGAGTTGTGTGACTCGTATTATAGTCCCACATCGGGAGTTTAAGGGAAAGTTGATGTGTATATAATGTAACTTGGACCTCTAACCCAAAAGCTAGTACAACGGCTTGCCACTGGGTGTTGAAGCGCCTGTAAGCCTGTATGTATACCGCCGATGTTGTATGCCGCCATCTACAACGGTGCAGGCGGGTATGTACGATACGAGTCAAGCTCGGGATTGTTGAGTTGTGTGACTCGTATTATAGTCCCACATCGGGAGTTTAAGGGGAAGTTGATGTGTATATAATGTAACTTGGACCTCTAACCCAAAAGCCCGAGCTGTTAGGTAGAGGTCCAAGTTATTATATACACATCAACTTCCTCTTAAACTCCCGATGTGGGACTATAATACGAGTCACACAACTCAACAATCCCGAGCTTGACTCGTATCGTACATACCCGCCTGCACCGTTGTAGATGGCGGCATACAACATCGGCGGTATACATACAGGCTTACAGGCGCTTCAACACCCAGTGGCAAGCCGTTGTACTCACAACCTTTCTTCAGTGATGTACAACACTGGTGTTCAACACAAGCACTCAACCCATACCCCGACATCGATATTTTTTTTTTCATTGCTCCATCCCTCTCCCGAACAAACCAGGCTCTGATACCATTTGTCGGGGGCGGAGCCCGCAAGCGACGCGTACACAACTTGGGTGCCCATTCTAACCCAAAAGCCCGAGCTGTTAGGTAGAGGTCCAAGTTACATTATATACACATCAACTTCCCCTTAAACTCCCGATGTGGGACTATAATACCAGTTGAGTGCTTGTGTTGAACACCAGTGTTGTACATCACTGAAGAAAGGTTGTGAGTACAACGGCTTGCCACTGGGTGTTGAAGCGCCTGTAAGCCTGTATGTATACCGCCGATGTTGTATGCCATCTACAACGGTGCAGGCGGGTATGTACGATACGAGTCAAGCTCGGGATTGTTGAGTTGTGTGACTCGTATTATAGTCCCACATCGGGAGTTTAAGGGGAAGTTGATGTGTATATAATGTAACTTGGACCTCTACCTAACAGCTCGGGCTTTTGGGTTAGAATGGGCACCCAAGTTGTGTTGTGTACGCGTCGCTTGCGGGCTCCGCCCCCGACAAATGGTATCAGAGCCTGGTTTGTTCGGGAGAGGGGTGGAGCGATGGAAAAAAAAATATCGATGTCGGGGTATGGGTTGAGTGCTTGTGTTGAACACCAGTGTTGTACATCACTGAAGAAAGGTTGTGAGTACAAACGGCTTGCCACTGGGTGTTGAAGCGCCTGTAAGCCTGTATGTATACCGCCGATGTTGTATGCCATCTACAACGGTGCAGGCGGGTATGTACGATACGAGTCAAGCTCGGGATTGTTGAGTTGTGTGACTCGTATTATAGTCCCACATCGGGAGTTTAAGGGGAAGTTGATGTGTATATAATGTAACTTGGACCTCTACCTAACAGCTCGGGCTTTTGGGTTAGAATGGGCACCCAAGTTGTGTTGTGTACGCGTCGCTTGCGGGCTCCGCCCCCGACAAATGGTATCAGAGCCTGGTTTGTTCGGGAGAGGGATGGAGCGATGAAAAAAAAAAATATCGATGTCGGGGTATGGGTTGAGTGCTTGTGTTGAACACCAGTGTTGTACATCACTGAAGAAAGGTTGTGAGTACAACGGCTTGCCACTGGGTGTTGAAGCGCCTGTAAGCCTGTATGTATACCGCCGATGTTGTATGCCGCCATCTACAACGGTGCAGGCGGGTATGTACGATACGAGTCAAGCTCGGGATTGTTGAGTTGTGTGACTCGTATTATAGTCCCACATCGGGAGTTTATGGGGAAGTTGATGTGTATATAATGTAACTTGGACCTCTACCTAACAGCTCGGGCTTTTGGGTTAGAATGGGCACCCAAGTTGTGTTGTGTACGCGTCGCTTGCGGGCTCCGCCCCCGACAAAATGAAGTGCATGTTTCAGAAATTCTGGGGCATTTCTTGCTATTGGAGCAAAAATCAGGGATATTTCCTGCAATTTAGCCTTTTTTAATTCAACTTTTATTATGAATTGATTGCTTTAAAATGCTTTCTCAACACTTTCAGAGCATCATAACTTTTAGGAGCTCATATTTCAATAAGTTGTTTCTCAAAGAGTATTCCAATTTCATTCTAGTAGGATTCAAGGTTGTTGCTCAGTTGATTGCAGGTAGTAGTCGCTTGAGTCATTCATGTTCAATTGCTGCATACCCGAGTCATTAAACCATGACTTGTTTCTTTAACATTCACAAGTATTTTTGCCCGTGTGATGCATGTAATGCTAGTCATCATGAACAACGATTTGAGAAGATTTTAAAACAATTTTCGATTAAACTGGTGAATTCTTATAGATTTTTAGTAGAGACATCCAAAGATATGAATAGTTAGCTACATAAATTTTAAATATTAGTCTTTTCTCAAGATTATGAGATTATTTCTTGATATGTTATGCGGAGATCAATATGAGATTTTAATATGAGACCCTTCTCTTTTTGAGTTAAAATACTTGAGATAAGTGTATTTATGTACTTAAGTATGTGATAATTAAAGGGATATTGGGAGCTAAAAATCTTCAAATTGTGTGCTGATATGACTATACACCCTTGTTATGTTGTTGGTGCAGGCGGAGATTATCGTCTATTTTGGTGCGCCTAAAGTTTGCGGAGCATCTGAAGGAGGCGGTGACATACATTGAGCAAGGCCATGTACGAGTGGGCCCTGACACAATCACAGATCCGGCAATTTTAGTGACGAGAAACATGGAGGATTTCGTGACTTGGGTCGATTCATCAAAGATCAAGAGGAAGGTCATGGAGTACAACGAGAGGTTGGATGACTATGATATGATGAACTAAAGGTTATGATTTGGAATTGTGTATTTTCTTTTCCCGGGGAAATTTTTGTTTCATCAATCTTCGAATTTTATTTACTCAAGGTCCGTTTATTTCATATTTTATATACATTTTATTTTGGCACTTGAGAAAAATATTAGTAATATCAATTCGCGGCTTTTTCTATAGGAGCTTGATGTTTTCTGTGGTTGCTTGCTCACGTCATCGCCATAACATATGGGGGTGGTTCATTTACTACTCCAATCATAACTAACACTCGAACCTTTTCTTATTAAGGAGAAAATAGTATACTTTTTAATTCCCATTCGCTTCCTTGATCTTCATTTTCACATATTTATCATCTTATATCATGGTGTAATGAAAGATATTAAAGCTACAGACAAATACGAATTTAATAGAGTCCATTAAAATAGGGCAAAATGGCTCTTAAAAAACTGATGTTTCACCCTCTTAGTAAACAAGGGCCCGTTCGGGCGCCGCTCTCCTCCAAACAGGGGAGTGGCGAGCGGTTCCCACTGCTCATTGGAGCGATGGGAAAAGCTACCCATCACTCCTTGAGCGGTGGGGAAGAAAATTTGGTCCCTCCTTTTGTTATTTTTTTTTAAATTGAAGGGGTTTTAATAATTTTTAATTTTAAAGAATTTTTTCATACAAATTATGGTTACAAAACCATGGTTTAGGTAATCCAAACGTCCCACGGTGACAAAATCATGATTTCACGCTGCTCCTTCGAACACACTCCAAAATATGTTTTGATTACAAACCATGGTTTCACATGCCCAAAATAAATATCCATAGTTTACTCCAAGTTATTATTGGCATTTTAATGTCTAAAGGTTTGTGGTTGGGTTTTACCCTTTTGAACCCGACCCACTAAATTATTGCCCCAGTTTGACCATAGGGAAAAATGTAACCCTGTCTCTTTCCCTTTCAAATGAAACCTTAATTCAAATGAAACCTTAAAATTGGTAGCGTTTAAATTGGAGAAGTTGTCGCCTATTACAATTGCTCCTTTTATGGTAATCTCAACATGTGTGGAGGAGAATTAAAGGATGGGTTCATCACTCCAAACAACTTAAGTTTGTAAGAGGATTGAAGAACCGATTCATCATCTTTTACCCTAGTTTTTTTGTATGCTTAAGCTGTCTCCATGCAGGGTTTCAACTTGCAATCTCAATATTCCAGATCTTGATATTTAATGGAGGAGGTTTTCGAAGAAATATAAGAAGAAGAAGCCATAGATGAAGATAACAGAGGGGCTTGGGCTAAATTGATTTATAGGTAGAAGAAAGATTATATTCTTTTATTTTAGGCAGCCAAAGGCAAAAAAAAGTCAATTAAAGCTCACAGGTGATGCAGATGGGCATCTAAAAGTGTATATTCTAACCCTAAGATAACGGTGATGGAGGCGTAGATCTCCTTCAGATATTGCCCTCCATTGATCTTCTGATGGCTGTGATGGATGGCTGTGATTGGTCCTGGAGTCAGGCTCCTGAAGCGTGTGGATCTCACTGGGTATGAGGTTGTGATTGCCGAGCTACCTGCAAGGAAGCCCCGGGGTGGTTGTACCACCGAGGACCCTCCGACGATCAAGTTAGTCTAGGGATCCGAGCAGAGTAACGGCTTAGTGGAGTAAAATGGCTTACTTGGACCGTTTGAAGAAGGGGTTTATATAGCGGTGGCAACAGGCAGGGTAGGTGCGAGAATTACGCCGGCCGTTACGCTCCCGACGTCACGCTCGCGTGATGAGCGAGATCTCCCGTTAATGGCGAGACAGGCTCGTTCATGGGGGATCGTGGTGGCGTGGAACGTGGGATGTGGCCGGCGGAGATCTCGCGCATGGCGAGATTCGTGGGATGGCGGTTACGCCTGCAAGCGGTGCCGTTGGTCGGTCGATGAGACCGAGGAAGATAACCTCGGCGGAAGAGCTCGCAGACGAGTGGGAGAGCCGAGATATCTTGGTTCTGCGGTAGCCCGGAGACGAGCTGTGAGGCCGAGGAGGCCGATTATGCAGGGGGCTCAGAGGTGAGCCGGCGTTTGCTCGGTTGGACAAGCATAGGTGTGGTCTGGTCGGCCACTGTAGGTCCTTTCTCGCATGCTCCGGGATACGTCATCTGCCACATGTCCTGATCTGGGAGATCACCGATATCGAGCATCATCATTAGCCCCCCACTCTTGTCCCGACCAGCTGACGGGTCGGGTCGAGAGTGGTTTGCCTGGTCACCCGAGGTGAGCTTCTTTTCGAAGATATCGTCGGGCGTGTCCCTGAGCATTCGGCTGTTTTTTCTGGGTGATGCCAGCGAATCAGGGCGATATCTACGCATTAAAGAGGGTGCGCCGGATCGTGTGCACTTTCGCCGAAGCGACAGACCACACGTCGAGTGCCGATTGGCTGATGTGACGTGCCGCAGGCTTCTGGCGTCCGATGGGATGCCGCGCTTGCAACAGGTGGAGCGATCGTGGCCGTCGAGTGCAGTGAACCGTTTTGGTGGGAGCCGACCGTCGCTGTTGGATGAGGACGCCGGCAGTATAAATCGAGGGGGGGCCTGATTAGGGATCTCTCTCTCTTCACATTTTCCTCATTCTGAGTCTCGTTAGCTCGGCGCTCTCCCCTTTTAGGTAGGATTTTGCGTTTTCTCTTCTCGAGGATTTCCTCTCATCAGGTTAGATGGCTTGTTTTGAGGAGTTTGTAGATGTCGTAGGGGTAGATACTAGGGATTCTTCCCCTGGGTTGGAGCCCCTTCGGGAAGTTGAGGTCAGATCCTTTTCCCGGGGTCGCGTGTCTGGGGCGGTTCCCGGAGCGGTGGCGGCGGACGTCCCTGGTGCGTCGTCCTCAATGAGATATGAAGACGAGCTTGTCACCGCTCGGGCTCGTTTCCATATTCCTTCCGGCTACACGCTACGATTGGCCGAGGAAGGAGAGAGGGCGGATCAGGTGCAGGGTAGAGAGATCGCCTTGTACCTGGAAGCCTTTTAGGCCGGAATGCGCCTGCCTTTCTCTCCCGAGGTTGTAACTGCGCTAAATTACTTTGGGCTAGCCCCGGGCTAGCTAGTGCCGAACTCCTGGAGGATTCTCCTTGGGTTCCTGGTCCGGCTGAAGCTGCAGATGATCCCCTTTAGTCTGTCCATCCTTGCATCCTCTCTTATTTACAAAAGTTACCCCGGAACTCGCGCGGGCGACCCGAGGTGGGTTTACCTCTCCTCTAGGAAGCAACGGGGGAGTGTAGCCGGGTCAGGAGTTGTCATCTTGCCTTCTTCCATCCACGATTGGAAGAAGAAGTTTTTCTTCGTCGGGCCGTCAGAGGGTGAGGACTGGCCCGTACCAATCCAGTGGTCTAGAGATAGGTGCTGGCAGGGAAATCCGTCTAATGACCCCGACGCGGTGAGGGAGCCTATTCCCCGGGCCGACGTGTTGCTTTCTGAGCGGGCCCTTCGTTGGGCCGGGCTCAGCCCCGCCCAATTCGTCGGTAAGTTAGGCTTTTGTTTGTTTCTTTTTCTGTTTGCGTCGCTGATTCCATTATATCTTGTATTGTGCAGAAACCATGGACGTGGACCTCCTCCGAGCAGCCATGCGCAAGCCCAAGAAAGGGTCGAAGGCTGGAGGGGCCAGCTCTTCTTATCAGACGCCGGTCCCGGATCCCCCCGCAGCCGTCCCGCCCCAGTGTTCGAGTGCGGGTCGCGTCCCAGAGCCCGGCCAGGCGCCGAGTAGAAAAAGGGCTCGGGGAAAGGATGCCCAGGCTTCGGAGGTGGAGACGAGCTATCCGCTGTCGTCTCTCAAGAGGTTCCCCCGAACAGTTCCGCGGACCCCGGCCTCTCCGATCTTGGTGGACGGGGGGAGCTCCGCTTTGAGGTGCCATCGGGGCTCTCCGTTGCTGACAGCTTGCTGCACGACATGGAGAGGTCGGCCGAGGGCCGGATCCATGGAGGGACGCTGAAGGCCGCGTCCATCGCCCAAGAGGTCGTGCAGGTTAGTGCCCGTACATCGTCTCATCGCTTGCGAGATTTGGTGCCCCTTTTTCTTTCTGACCCCCTTCCGATTTCTTCAGGTCCTCCAGCACGTCGCTATCGTCGCCCGTATGGAGGAGGAGGAGATAGCCCCGGTGATGTGAGCCGCGAGCGAGCACTCCTCGCTGGGGGAGAGCTCGAAGCAGGAGCTGGAGGCGGCGATGGCCAGGGTTGCTGCCCTTGAGGGCGAGGCGGCGGCCGGGAAGCAGGAGGCGGCGGCCGCGAAGCAGGAGGCGGCGGCCGCGAGGCAGGAGGTTGCCAGGTTCCGCGAGGCTGCCGAGGCCGAGCTTTGGGATTCCAGGGTGCTCGTCGGCACCATGAAGAAGTCCGTGAGCACCCTCCGGAAGGAGTTGGAGGCTGCGGGAGAGGCGGCGAATCGAGCCGACCTCAGAGCGGCAAGGCGGTGGAGAACTTCCAGAAGTTGGAACAGTTCTACACCGTCCTAGCCTCGGCCACCACCGCCATCTGGTACGAGTCCTTCGACGCCGTCAAGGCTCGGATGCCGGAGTTCGCTGATGAAGAGCTCCGGGCCGAATAAACTCGCGGGGATGACGAGCAGGGGGACGGCCCCGGGGACAAGGTCGGGGAAGAGATGCCCGGTGAGGGCTACGCCGAGGCTTCTATAGTGGGCGCTGAGCTTCCCGGTGTTGCGCCTGGCCTTGTGGCCTGAAACCCCTTATCTTCTTGTTTTTCTTCTTCTTTTTGTTGCCTCGGGTATTTTGTAGGCCTTCGGGCATTTTTGTAAGGCTGGGGAGCCCACAGTACCCTTGTAAAAGTTTTGACTTTGTGAATAAAGATTCTTGTTTTTGCAGTGGTGTTTGTGCTTGTATTTTCCTTTGTCGGTAGACACTCGTATTTGCGCAACACCGCCTTCGTTTTATGTCGGTTCTTTGTCTAGGGATCACATATCGAGTTGAATATGTTCGTTTGCCGAGTTTGCAAAGACCGACGGGGGGACGGTATCTCCATGGCCCCGAAGTCGAGGTGGAGATCGCTTAGACGTAGATTCGGATGCCTCTTGGTGAGGTCATGTTCCTTAGCGTGGAAGGCTCGGAGAGGTATGTTGATGATAGACCGAGCAGGGTAGCTTCCTGGTGCTTCTTGGTGAGGGCTTTGATCCTTGGGGTGTTAGGGTAGGGAGCTACCAGCCAGGGATAACCGAGCAAGGGTGGGCCCGGTTGCCTCTTATGAAGGCTTTTGATCCTTAGCGCGGGAAGGGTAGTGAGTGGCCTACTAAGGACGGGGCCAAGCAGGGTAGCTGCTCGGTGCCTCTTGGCGAGGGCTTTGATCCTTGGTGTGTTGGGGTAGGGAGCTACCAGCCAGGGATGACCGAGCAAGGGTGGGCCTGGTTGCCTCTTGCGAGGGCTTTTGATCCTTAGCGCGGGAGATGCCATAAGTGGCCTACTAAGGATGGCCGAGCAGGGTTACTGCCCGGTACCTCTTGGCGAGGGCTTTTTGTCCTTAAGGATGGCCGAGCAGGGTTGATGCCCGGTGCCTCTTGGCGAGGGCTTTGATCCCTGGCGTTGTGGGGTAGGAAAGCTACCAGCCAGGGACAGTCTAGCAGGGTAGCTACAGGGCTGCCTCTTAGTGAGGGCTTAGATCCCTGGCGTTGTGGGATAGGGAAGCTACCGGCTAGGGATAGCCGAGCAGGAGAGCTGCAGGGCTGCCTCTTGGTGAAGGCTTCGATCCCTGGCGTTGTGAGGTAGGGAAGCTACCAGCCATGGATAGCCGAGCAGGGTAGCTGTAGGGTTGCCTCTTAGTGAGGGCTTAGATCCCTGGCGTTGTGGGATAGAGAAGCTACCGGCCAGGGATAGCCGAGCAGGATAGCTGCAGAGCTGCCTCTTGGTGAGCGCTTCGATTCCTGGCGTTGTAGGGTAGGAAAGCTACCGGCCAGGGATAGCCGAGCAGGGTATTTGCAGGGTTGCCTCTTGGTGAGGGCTTCGATCCTTAGCGCTGGAGGGGCCGTGGGAGGCCTGCCAAGGATGAACCAAGCAGTGAAGCTGCTCGGTTGCCTCTTAGTGAGGGCTTAGATCCCTGGCGTTGTGGGGTAGGCGAGCTACCGGCCAGGGATAGCCGAGCAGGGTAGCTGCAGGGCTGCCTCTTGGTGAGGGCTTCGATCCTTGGCGCTGAAGGGGCCGTGGGAGGCCTGCCGAGGATGAACCAAGCAGTGAAGCAGCTCGGTTGCCTCTTTGTAACAACCCTAATTTTCCTATACAAATTTTTGTACAATTTTTTTTCAAAATTGTTTAAAGGGGTGTTTATTGCCTGAGCACAAGATAAGTAATTAATTAGCAATTTAATTACAAGAAAGAGCTTGTAGCTCATTGGTAATACCTTGCACTGCTGAACCAAGCCACTAGAGTTCAAATCCCATACCCCGCATTATTTTTAATTTTATTTTGTTTTAAATTTTTTTAGAATACCAACAGTCAACACATGATAACTCCAAATTTTCCCACTATACCTGAAAAACTAAATGTTACAGAGGCTACATCAGGCGACCCCCCACCTCCCAAGCCCTCGACTCGGCCTGACTCGGTCGAGTCGGCCGGACTCGGCTGGTCAGCCGAGTCGTCAACATAAATAATGTGCCTTTTGAGCTTCTATACCCCCTGCATACTTTAAATGTTCAGATCGTTTCCAGAGAGCTTTGAATACCTCTTTTACTGCCCCTAGCCTAACCCTATAAATACCAACCCTACACACTACCCTCTCACCCCAAAACTCTGAGCCAACTCTCAAGAATTCACTAGAAACCTTGTGTGCAATCGAAGTGAGCGAAAGGCGAAGCTCCGGCGAATTCTCCGGCGGAAATTCCGACGACGACTCTAGGAGCTCCCGGCGACGAAACGACGCACCGGCGACTTCTCCCGATCCTTCTCTCTCTCCTGGTTGACCTAAACCCGTAAGTCTCATTCTAACTTCTCTATTCTATTCTTGAAATACGGAATTATAAAACCCGACGGAATCGGAACAAATCCGATTTCCGATTCGGATTCTTTATAAACCTCACTTTTTTTTAATACAATCATGCTTAAACCAATTCATGTTGACTATTAAACATTAATCAACCATACTGATCAAGTTTCAAATCAAAAGTAATTACTATTTCATTTTACTGTATTTTCATTTAAATACCACATAGTTTCAATTCTACATATAATATCACAAAACTTGCTATACCTTTAAGTACATCACGAGATAATGACCTATCTCCTCACACACTCATATACAACATAACACAATATTCTTGGGAATATAGAATACGGGAAAACGACACAATTTCATTTTAATACCATTTACTTAACAAAACCGTTTTCTAAAGGATTTAGTATTTATACAAATCTTTGCAAAGCGCCGCTACAACCCATTTGGGGAACCCGTTCGGCATGGTGCGGATTATCGCACATCTTCGGGATTAGTAGTGCGAGATTCAGACCTCCGCAAGGAGCATTCGGTCTCGAAAAATTTTAAATACGACATCTTAAGAAAATGAGATTTTTAGAATATAAAATATATATTAAAATTATTTTTGTATAAATATATGTATATTTATCATTAAAATACCTATTTTGTTATGATATAAATATTCTATTTTTTTCTAAAAATCACAAGAATCAATTTACTTTAAAATACCATGAATTCCATACAAGTCAATATTACAAATAAATACCCTTTATTATGAATTTAGGATATTTTCACTAGAAATATCACAATTATAAAATCTACATTCGTGATAATTCTAAAGACGATAACTAAATACTTGGGGAGTATTTTGAAAAGTATATAAAAGTATTTTTACATAAAAACCCCTCAAGTTCTATAAATTACCCTAAGAACCCTAGTAAACATAGGTTTAAGCGGGACCAATCTCTTGAGCCTCAGGGAGCCGGAGAAGTGGGTGCTTGCCTATCTAAGGTAGACAACTTAACAACGGTGTTATCAATACGGTAATCGTCTTTGAAAAAGACACAAATCCTGCCGCCCATGTGCAGCGGTTACCGATAAAATCAAAACAATCAGATCTTCAATTTACTTTTTTAATTGTCTGACTCAGTTTGAGTCTCATTATAATCTGACTTGAACGTGATTCAAGTACAATCTACAATCTACAATATTACAATTCAACATAAATCCATGAATCCATCTATTACACTTGACTGAACCGAACCATGGATATACATCCATTTACATGATACTCCGTTACATCCATTTACATGATTCTACAGTTACATACGTTTACTGATATCATGGTTTCGGTCAGTCATCCAATTATACAATCTATACAGTTACAATACAAGACAAACAATACAATCAAAACACTGCGGGGTTTAAGGGATAGATTGGTACGGAAGGTGTTAGAAGTGGCACGAGACAGTAAGATTAAGAAACCTAACCTATATTCCGTTGTTGTTGTACCATGGCCCAACGGTTCCTTGTACATTCCGTTTGCCCTGGTCTCTAGCATATAGGGACCCCTCTCGTATACACTGGTATCCTTCTGTACCAAACTACAAATAACAGCGTTAACACAATATTATAACAATATAATACAACTTTAAAAGATACCTTCTTACTCTGTCTATTCTATATCTCTCTTATCTTTGGGACTTACCGAGCGATCTGTTCGCTGACGACATTCTCTTTTTTTCTTCTTTGAATGTCGTCAGGTGATCTGGACACATCAGAGATCGAGCCCACTGCTGAAGACTTGGACCAATTCAGTAAAGACCCCGAGCTCTAGTTCATTGTACACTTTCCATTCAGTATTTTTCATTTCTGTTATGCCATTATTTAGGCATTGTTTTTATCAGCTGTATTTACTTTCCATGTATTGTACAGAAAGAATGTGAATAAATAAAGTTGTTGTTTTATTATATCTTGTCTCTTGTGCTTTACTTTTATATTGCTTAGATACGCTTAGCGTATTTACTTCGCAGTAAATACGTAGCGGCCTCGTCGCGTTCTCTGCCTGTATACTGGGAAGCGGGGCGTGACACTCTTAGTGAGGGCTTAGATCCCTGGCGTTGTGGGGTAGGCAAGCTACCGGCCAGGGATAGCCGAGCAGGGTAGCTGCAGGGATGCCTCTTCGTGAGAGCTTTGGAAAGATGGACAGTCGCGGGTGACACGTGCCACGAATGCGTGGAGGAGGCGAAGCGCCAGAGCCGCGTCGTTTCGATTTCGCATCGAGCGGCGCGATGCCTGCCGCGTGGCGGCACAATTGCGGGTGACTGTTGACCCGCGTCCACGCGGATAAAGCCCAGCAAAGCTGCAGGGAGCACTGAGCAATGGGGGGGATGAGGGCGACTCCACTCCGGGGGCATTGTGGGCTATAAAATGGAGAAATTGTTGATGACTCATTTCCTCACACCCAAAATGCAAGAATGGAGGACTTCCCTTTCACTATCCCTGATATCATAAGCTTCGAGGATGTGTATCTCTACGATCAGTACTGCACTGATGACACGGTGTAGTTGGTGATAGGCCGGATCGAGGATCATTTCAGTCGATTGCTCCCCCAGTGCTCCTCCTTACTTCAAGTGTTGATGTACTCCATCTGGAGGGCGTCGTCGGGGCTCTACAACCCCTTATCCGAGCAGCTGAAAGACGAGGCCATTGGCAAGCTGAGGTCTCTGAGGCGTTTCGGCCTGATCTCTGCAAGTCGGCTAAATCGCTCGGAGGCGCTCGTCCTTGAGTGCTACCGCTTGAGGCTCGATGCCGACGCTAGCGGGGGTCATCGAAGGGAGAGGTTAGACGCCGCGAGGGCTCGGCTGGCGGAAATATCATCAGAGTACCACGAACAGTGCTCTCTGTATCCCATTCCCCCGCTGTTGTAATATATTTTTTATGTACCGCTAAGGAGCCTATAGTACCTCTTGAATGAATAAGATTCTTTTTCTTTTCTGCAATGATTTATTGATCCCTTTATTATATAAACAAAAAATATCAAGAAAGATGTACATTGCTCTGAAAAGAAAATATGTGCTAGTAGATATTCTTATTCGTGCAGCTTGAGCCCCCCGGATGTCTGTTGGCATCTATTCCCGGCATAGGGTACCGAGCTTCGTGGGTACCAGACGTATCCTCCGCTGACACTACCATGATCTGGCCGATGGTCAGCTCAGCTGGAAGGGGACGCTGCTCCTGCTCACGGTCAGCTTGTCGCTTGTCCCTCAGGTACGCTGCTAGACGCCCTGAACGGATGAGCTCCTCGATGTAGTCTCGGAGCTGCTTACAACTCTCTGTGGAGTGGCCAAGCGACCTGTGGAACCCGCAATAGGGGCCCCGGGTTCGCTTTGAGGCCATTCGCGGGATCGGGGGGAGTTTAAGAACCCTTCGCCCTTAGCCTCTTCTAGAAGCACTGCCTGGGAGACATTGAGCGGTGTGTACTCGTGGAACTTTAGGAGATAAGGCTTTTGCCATTCAGGCCCTTTTCTCTCTTCTCTTGCCCTCTTCTTCTGGTCAGTTTGCTCTGCCCGGGGGAGATCTGCGCTTACCTCGGATTCGAGCTGGATCTCACGCTCGGTTCAGGCCTTTACCTTGGCCATGGTCTTAGGTTGCGCTAGTGCAAAGGAGCGTAACCACTCCTTGTGCCTAAGACCAGACCTTAGTGCCGTGATGACTGTCTCGTCCCGATGCTCGGGGATATCGAGAAGGGCGTTGTATAAGCGGGTGACGTATGCTTTGAACGTCTCCTTGTCCCCGCTCTTGATCGTGAAGAGGTGGTCGGCGGTGCGTTTTTGCCGCCTGTTCCTGAAGAAGTGGCCGAGGAATTGTGTGGCCGGCTCGTCGAAGGTTGAGATCAAGCGCGGTTCGAGTCCTCGGAACCAGTCACGCCCAGAGCGGATGATAGTGGTCGGGAAAGCTCGGCACTGGGCGGTGTCGGAGTTGTCTTGGAAGCTCATTCCCACGGTGAATGCATCCAAGCGGTCCTTCGGGTCAGATTTGCCGTCGAAGAGAGAGACCTTTGGGGCTTGTTGCGGGAGGAGACGTAGATGGCGAGCAGCTCCTCGGTGAATGGTTTGGTGAGCGAGTCGGCGGCGTACTTAGCCTCGTCGCTCGAATGGTGACCCTCCCGATGCAGACCCTCGATCTTCTTCTCGAGGGCGTCGAGTCGGCCGTGAAACCCCGACGACTCGGTGCATTCTGATCCCAGGCCTCTGCTGTTGGAGGCCTGCGTCTGGCCGCGGCTCCGGTTCCCCTCAATGAGGTTCCTTAGATCCCCCGGCGAGGTGGCCTTCGACCCGCCGCGGCGAGTCCCGTCAGCGCGACCCCGTCGAAGGAGAGGGTGTCTGTCATGCCTGATAACAAGCGAGCTGACAGACATCTCCTCGGGAGGGACAGGTGCGCAGAGGATCTCGGGGCGAGGTGCTCTAGCGACGGACCTCGGTGTCGAACTGTGGGGTATCCAGCGGGTCTCAGAACGTATAGGTCCGGGAGATCTGCGGCCGTGGGAGGTAGCTAAGCGGTGGTCGGCAGTGCCGACGCGGACGAAGCCTTCTCTCCCCCTGTAGGGGTCCTGGTCCCAAGGCGGGGGAGCGGTGACTTGGTGATCTTGCCCCGCCGTTTGGACGTGGATCAGCGCCACAACAACAGACGCGGGTCGGTTTATTCGGCCGGCGAGGGCGTTGATGGCATTCGGCGGAGGAGGTTCGTCCGCGCCTCCGTGGAGGGGGAGGCGGCGGCTGGTGCTTGGATCGTCGTGATGATCGCTCGCCATTAGGTTGAGATCGGAAAGCGAACTTTTGTTTTTGTGGAATCAAGAGTGTTCGATTCCCACAGACGGCGCCAGCTGATGGAGGCGTAGATCTTCTTCAGATGTTGCCCTCCGTTGATCTGCTGATGGCTGTGATGGATGGCTGTGATTGGTCCTGGAGTCAGGCTCCTGAAGTATGTGGATCTCAATGGGTATGAGTTTTTAGTTGCTGAGCTACCTGCAAGGAAGCCCCGGGGTGTTTATACCACCGAGGACCCTCCGACGATCAAGTTAGTCTAGAGATCCGAGCGGAGTAACGGCTTAGTGGAGTAAAAATGGCTTACTTGGACCGTTTGAAGAAGGGGTTTATATAGCGGTGGCAGCAGGCAGGATAGGTGCGAGAATCACGCCAGCAGTTACGCTCCCGACGCCATGCCCGCGTGATGAGTGAGACCTCCCGTTAATGGCGAGACAGGCTCATTAATGGGGGATCGTGATGGCGTGGAACGTAGGATGTGGCCGGCGGAGATCTCGCGCATGGCGAGATTCGCGGGATGGTGGTTACGCCTGCAAGCGGTGCCGTTGGTCGGTCGATGAGACAGAGGAAGATGACCTCGGCGGGAGAGCTCGCAGACGAGCGGGAGAGCCGAGGTATCTTGGTTCTGCGGTAGCCCGGAGACGAGCTGTGAGGCCGAGGAGGCCGGTTATGCAAGGGGCTCGGAGGTGAGCCAGCATTTGCTCGGTTGGACGAGCATAGGTGTGGTCTGGTCGGCCACTGTAGGTCCTTTCTTGCATGCTCCGGGACACGTCATCTGCCGCATGTCCTGATCTGGGAGATCACCGATATCGAGCATCATCAAACGGCATGTACTAAGATAACGGCATGTGCTACTGACACAGAACATCTTTGGATATTTATCCATCATATTTTTGAAACATAAGTATTTATCTATCTTATCTAATGGTCCGAAATCGAATTTGATCTCTTTTCATGCTTCACAAAGATATTTAAATGGTTAAACGGGGGGTAGAGGGACACTGCAGGTCTGGACCTGCAAGTGGCCTGGCCTATGCCACTGCGGGATCAGTGGCTTTTGCAATTAGCCCCTGATGCCCGCAGAGGCCTGGGTCACGCCTTGAATGCTCTATTCAAATCCTCTTTAGGCTCAAAATGTTTATATGGATTAATGATTTGAATAGTTTTACATGAGAAATATATTGAATTTTTTTCCTCAATTCTTAAATATTTCTATTAAAAAGACGAGACTATCAATCGATGACTTTAGCTATATTTTTGGAGTTTGTATTATATTAATAGAAAGAAATAAAATAAGTAAAATATCTAAGTGATTGAGAAAATCTGAAATTTTGTATATAAAATTGTACCTTAAAATTACCATAGAATAATGCAATATAAAACCACCACTACCACCACCCCTCGCCCCCCCAAAAAAAAACACACACACACACACACAAACCAAAAGGAAAAAGAAAGAAAAAAGGAAGAAAATGCCAAAAAAGCCACAAAAAAAAATCCTGGATCTTATTCATTATTTTAGGAATGTTAGGTTAGAAATGGAGTTAGAAGAAAAGCTAACATTTGACTGTAAAAACAATTTTCTTAAAGTTTTGTTGCATTTAGTAATTCTTAAAAAAGATATCCTTAAAATTTATTTATCAAAATAAACTTTTGTTTGCCACATAAGCAACTTAGAAAATGGGTTGCATTGGATATAAAATAGTTTCCTCCACCCCCATAAACAATCCATTTATTTATCAAAATAAACTTCTATCTGCCATAAAAGTTTTGTTTCTATGTAAAATTCTCCTAAGCAACTCATATATAACAAGAATTGCAAAAGAGGAATGGAGATAATGGATGCTAAAATGTCTCCTTTGCTTATTGCTGTATAGAAATTGTTCAGAAAATCATTGTTTAGGAACGCTTCCTGATGATGCTCGATATCGGCGATCTCCGAGATCATGACACGTAGCAGATGACGTGTCCCAGAGTATGCAAGAAAGGGCCTACAGCAGCCGACCAAACCACCCCTATGCTCGTCCTACCAAGCAGACGTTGGCTCGCCCCGGCACGATGGGCCTCCTTGGCCTCACAGCTCGTTCCCGAGCTACCTCAGAAACTAGATACCTCGGCTCTCCCGCTCGTCCGCGAGCTCTCCCGCCGAGGTCATCTTTCTCGGTCTCATCGACCGACCAATAGCACCGCTTACAGGCGTAACCGCCATCCCGGGAATCTCGCCATGAGTGAGTCCGCCGGCCACATCCCACGTTCCACGCCACCATGATCCCCAATTAACGAGCCTGTCTCGCCATTAATGGGAGGTCCCGCTCTTCACGCGGGCGTGACGTCGGGAGCGTAACGGCCGGCATGATTCTCGCGCCTGCTGCACCTGCTGCCACCACTACTTAAACCCTTTTTCAGACGGTCAAGATAAGCCAATTCTACTCCACTAAGCCGTTACTCTGCCCGGATCTCTTGACTAACTTGATCGTCGGAGGGTCACCGGTGGTACAACCACCCCGAGACTTCCTTGCAGGTAGCTCGGCAAACACAACCTCAACCCATTGAGATCCACACGCTTCAGGAGCAATAGCCTCCAGATCCAATCCCAGCCACACATCGCAGCCATCAGCAGATCAACGGGAAGCAACATCTGAAGGAGATTCCACCCTCCATCAGCAGGCGCCGTCTGTGGGAAACTAAATTCCATAAAAACAAAAGTTCGCCTCCCGATCTCACCCCAATGGCGAGCAATCATCAAGACGATCCAAATGCCAACCGCCGCCTCCCTCTCAACGGAGGCGCGGATGAGCCTCCTCCTCCGAACGCCATCAACGCCCTCGCCGGCCGGATAGATCGACTCGCATCCTTCGTGGAGGCGCTCGTCCGTGTCCAAACGGCGGGGAAAAATCCCCAGGTCGCCGCTCCCCCTCCTCGAGACCAGGACCCCTACAGGGGAAGAGAAGCCTCAGCCCGCGCCGGCATGGCCGACCGCCGCCTCGCTGCTTCCCACGGCCGCGGATCCCTCGGGATAGTACGTTCTGCGAGCCCGCTGAGCGCCCAACAGCTCGACACCGAGGTCTGTCGCTAGAGCGCCCCGCCCCGAGATCTTTCGCACGCCTGTCCCTCCTGAGGAAATGTCGGTCAGCTCGCCTGTCACCAGGCATGACCGACACACCCTCCCCCGACGGGGCCGCGCAAACGGGGCTCGTCAAGGCAGCTCAAGGGCCACCTCACCCGGGGATTTGAGGAACCTCATTGAGAGAAACCGCGGCCGAGGCCAGACGCAGGTTGCCAACAGTAGGGGCCTGGGATCAGAATGCGCCGAGTCGTCGGGGTACCATGGCCGACTCGATGCCCTCGAGAAGAAGATCGAGAGTCTGCATCGGGAAGGTCACCGTTCGAGCGAAGGGGCCAAGTATGCCGCCGACTCGCTCACAAAACCGTTCACCGAGGAGCTGCTCACCGTCCACGTCTCCCCCCACAACAAGCCCCCAAAGGTCTCCCTCTTCGACGGCAAATCTGACCCGAAGGACCACTTGGATGCGTTCACCACGGGGATGAGCTTCCAAGACCACTCCGATGCCGCCCAGTGTCGAGCATTCCCAACCACTCTCATCCGTGCCGGGCGAGACTGGTTCCGAGGACTCGAGCCGTGCTCGATCTCAACCTTTGACGAGTTGGCCACAAATTCCTCGGCCACTTCGTCGGGAACAGACGACAGAAGCGCACAGTCGACCACCTCTTCATGACCAAGAGCGGGGACAGGGAGACGTTCAAGTCCTATGTCACCCGTTTCTACAATGCCCTTCTCGAGGTCCCAGAGCTCCAGGACGAGACGGTCATCACAGCTCTAAGGCCTGGTCTTAGGCACAAGGAGTGGTTATACTCTTTTGCACTGGCGCAACCTAAGACCATGGCCGAGGTAAAGACCTGGACCGAGCGCGAGGTCCAGCTGGAGTCCGAGGTGAACGCAATCCTCCCCCGAGCAGAGCAAGCCGACCAGAAAAAGAGGGCCAGGGACGAGAGAAGAGGACCGGAACGGCAAAAGCCCTATCCCCCAAAGTTCCAGGAGTACACGCCGCTTAATGTCTCCCAGACAGTGCTACTTGAGGAGGCCAAGGGCGAAGGGTTCTTCAAGTTCCCCCCAATCCCACGCTCGGCTTCAAAGTGGACCCGGGGCCCCTACTGCGGCTTTCATAGGTCGCTGGGCTACTCAACGGAGAGCTGCAAGCAACTTCGAGATTACATCGATGAGCTTATCCGTTCGGGGCACCTCGCGGCGTACCTAAGGGACAAGCGGTAAGCTGACCGCGAGCAGGAGCAGCGTCCCCCTCCAGCCGAGCAGACCATCGACCAGATCATGGCAGTGTCAGCAGAGCATGCGACTGGTACCCCCGAAGCGCGGTACCCCATGCCGAGACAGGTACCAGCAGACGTATGGGGTGCTCAAGCTGCATGAATAAAAGCATCTACTAGCATGTATTTTCTTTTCAAAGCAATGTACGATCTTCTTAAGGTCTTTTGTTTATACAATAAAATGATGCATAGAGCATTGCAGAAAAGAAAAAGGAATCTTATTCATTCAAAAGGTACTATCGGCTCCTCAGCCGTAAACAAAAAGAAAATTTTTTATTATTACAACAGCGGGGGAATGGGGTGCAGAGAGCACTGCTCGTGGTACTCTGAGCATATCTCCTCCAGCCGAGCCCTCGCAGCATCTAACCTCTGCCTCCGATCCCCCCGCGAGCTTCGGCGTCGAGCCTCAACTGGTAGCACTCACGGACGAGCGCTTCCGAGCGGTTTATTCGGATCGCGGAGATCAGGCCGAAGCGCCTCAGAGACCTTAGCCTGCGTATGGCCTCATCGAACAGCATTTCGGATAAGGGGTTGTAAAGCCCCGGCGACGCCCTCCAGATGGAATACATCAGCAGCTGAAGGAGGGAAGACCGCCGGGGAAGCAATCGGCCGAAGTAGTCCTCGATCTTGCCTATTACCAACTGCACCGTGTCCTCGGTGCAGTACGGGTGATAGAGGTAGACATCCTCAAAACTTACGATGTCTTCAATGGTGAAGGGGAAGTCCTGCATTTTTGCGTTTCGGGTGTGAGGAGGAAGCAAACAGCTACTCCCTCTGTTTTATAGCCAACGACGCTTGGGAATCCAACAGTTGCCCGTTTCACACGCAACGCAGGCGCCACGCGGCAAGCGTCGCCCCTCCCCATGTGAAACTGGAACGACGAGACTCCGGCGCTTCGCCTTCACAGCGCCCTCACGACACGTGTCTTTGATGGCGTCCCACTCCTCGGTGCTCACATGGGAAGGTCGGACAAAGCACTCACCAAGAGGCAGCCGAGCAGCTACCCTGCTCGGCTATCCCCGGCTGGTAGCTTCCCTACCTGTAACGCCTTGAAAATTCGTTTTGGTGTTTTCCTGAAAATCGGTGAAAATTCGGTATTTTTCCGAAAACCGTCCTTTTTGTTATTTTGCAGTTTAGGACTAATTATACCTAATTTGGATAGGTAATTGCTAGTTTTTAGTGGCAAATGAGTTAATTATGAAATTCTGGTCGTTTAAAAATTTTCCCTAATTTTTCAATTTTTTAATATTATTTTAAGCCGGTAAGAAAATACATTAAATTAGCGATAAATACAAATTTAATTGGGCTAAATTTAGGCTCTAAATTAATGTTAATTAAAATCTAGTTGTAATATAAATTTTTAGTATTTTATTTTGAGTTTTAACTAATTTTTATTATAGAAAACGAAATTTATTGAATTTAAGCTAAAACTTGCAATTTTGGACTTGTGGGGGGGTCTTTTTGCATAGAATTTTTTTGTAAAGTCTCTCACACTCACCCTCACTCCCCTTGTCCGGCCCCACACTGTTGTATCAGCCCAAGAATTTTCTTTCCCTCTTTTTGACCTTAAATCATGTGAGAAATGGGTTAAAAATGGTTATATATATATATATATATATATATATATATTTAAAGGGTAAGGGTATTATGGTAATATGAGAGGGTTGACTTGGACTTTTTTTCCCCACTTCCCCACACTTCTCCCCACTCCCTCACTGCTGAAGTCCTGCAGAAAAAAAAACAGCCCCAAATCTCCACTCTTCTTCCATCAAAGTTCATCCAAAATTTGCTCCAAAAATCCACAATTTATTCAAAATTCAAACCAAATCCTTCATCCATTCTTCTTAACCTTTCTTGCATGGATCTTGGTGCTATGAAGCCATCATTGGAGGCATATTGTTCTTGCTAGATCTCTAGTTGAGGTATAAATTCTTCCTAATTAAATTCTTTTGGTTAAGTTTCTTAAATTAAATTGTTTTAGTGTTAATTTAGCGTTAGTTTCATTCTAGATTTTTAAAAGTTCATGGTTGAAATTAAACTAGGGTTTTAGAAACCATTATTTAGTTAATTAAATCTATTTTGCTATCTAGTTGTTTGCTAATCTAAGTTAATGAGGTTACTTTATTTGTGTGGGCTTCAAATTAGTGTTAATGTGGTATTGTCATGTTTAGTTTTGGATTGAAATTGCTAATTATGAAAATCAAGAAAAGTTTTGTTTATGGAAATTAGGTTTTTAAGCATTTCTAGTGTGTTGGAAATTTGTGTAGTGGCTATCTATGGTTAACTTGGGTGTTTGCGCGAAGTTGTGTGCACTTTATCGCAAATCCGCGAAGTTTGCACGAATTTGGAAGTCTTTTGTGCTTATTAGTTTTTATTAAATTTTTGTGGCGATGTATTTGCGATGTCTTGATGACATTTTTGGCATATCCTATGATAATTGGGATGTGTGAGTGCGGATTTTTGAGTGATCGGGTTTTAGCTTTGCCGGGCGACCAAATCGGCGATTTTAGTTAGTTTTTGCGATTTTCGCGTGTGTTCCGCGCACCTCGTGCACGTTGTACCTAGCTTGTGAACGTTAGTATTTTCGTTTGGGTTTTGCGTCGTTCTTGATTTGTAACCTTATGTTTGGTATTGATGTAAATTCCAGGTTCGGTCGCGGAGATGTCAGACGCGGCACGAAAGGGGAAAGCGGTGATTGGACGTGACTAGCTAGGGATTCCGGTGAGTAGATGTAACATCTACGGGGGACTATCGTTGGATGGCGCAAGTCGCCCGATAGTTTTAGTAGCTTAAAAAGATTCTTAGTAATGTTAGTAATTAGGGGTGTAATACTTGTATGATTATTTGCTACATTCATGCCTTATATCGACATACATATGCGAGCCCATTCTATAGGACACCTGCACCATTGCCAGGGTTTTTATATGCAGCACGAGCACTATTCATGCTTACACCCACGCCCTGGTAATTGCCATGCCACCACACTAGATAACCTATAAATTGAAACCTTTTACTATAATTGATACTTAAATTTGTGCTATTGTCTTTAATTCCTTAAAATGAAATCGTAGGATTGCTATTCATGTGCATGTACCTCATCATATTATTTGTTCATGTCTAGTCTATTAATCACACATCGCAACTTGATTATTGATACCATATGCATTCATTATCATTGACATATGCACTTATGATGATTTCTTGAGATTTTATGATATTTCTGGATTTCGGGGGAAAGCCGCAAAATTTCTAAACTTATTATATTTTTAAAATATGTAAATTGCGGTTTTCTAGTGATGTAAGTGTCGTCCACCATGAGTTTGCTGTGGTTTTCGAGACCCGTTTCGAGGAGTTGGATGAACCGTCTCGGGTACATGGTGGGCCCGGTATGGTACCCCGGGGCAAGATGAATGTGGTGTTGACGTTGAGCCTGGCAGGGGACGGATTACCTACCGGTGACTGTTTGGCACGGCGGATATCCAGAGGATACCGACCGTGGCCGCGAGATGATGAGATTTTGATATTGAGCTGGGTCAGCCGGATGGCTGAGGCCAGAGATACTATGACATGGATATATGAGATTTGTGATAGTTTTGAGGTGTCGTTGCTGGACACAGGTTCTTGTTGATTCTATTGGTATTGTGCTGGTATTTCAAAAGAGATTCTTAAAGGGAAAAAGATGATTTCTTATACTTACATATGCGGATCACGAGTATATTTATATTGCATACCTACCTGCTATTATATCCTGCCATACCTGTATTATAGATGCTAGGATGCTTGTGTGCATACTTGCGATAGCCTGTGTAGATGTTATTTATTACTCACGAGTTGGCAACTCACCCCCGTTGTACCACAGCCTTTTTCAAGTCCGCTCCGTCGGTACAGTAGCCGTGGGCGCACTTGCTTCTTTTGCCTGGACTCGAGGTTTTGCTCTTAGGTGGGTTATACTATTATTTTTGCACCACCTTGTATATTCTTTGTATCTAGAGTACTCCATCTACTGTATGTACCAGTATTATTGTATATTGACCTAGAGATGAGACTGTGAGATTTGTGGACTTTTTATGCTGTATTTTGGGGTCGAGCTCACTTGAGTCGACATGCTGTTTTTCTCATGCTTCCTTATGATTATTTCGCATGTTGTTGCTTTATATTGCGTGGGATTTGTGACCGCCTTGTGGCGAAGAGCTAGCTCCCGCTTGGGGATGCCTTATTTGTCGGATTCATATATATTCTTGTTGTACCCATTTTAGGGGCCAGTATTTACAAAGGAGACTCTGCCGAAATTTTCGGAAAAATTGATATTGTTTTAAAAAAAGGTTTTATATGACTTATTTGATAAACTCGTTTTCAATTGATTGGGTTCTCTTCACTCTTTTGCTTTTTGGTTTTAGTTTCTGGGCTTTGGCTTACTTATTTTACGGACGTCTTGAGACGTTTCGTAAACTTAAGTGCCAGTCACGTTCCGTACCCTGCGGGTCGTGACACTACCCATGACGCCAGGGATCAAAGTTCTCAACAAGAGGCAGCCGAGCAGCTATCCTGCTCGGCTATCCCCGGCTGGTAGCTTCCCTACCTACGACGCCAGGAATCAAAGCCCCGGCGACAGGCAGCCGAGAAGCTACCCTGCTCGGCTATCCCCGGCTGGTCGCTTTCCTACCCACGACGCCAGGGATCAAAGCCCTCAATAAGTGGCAGCCGAGCAGCTACCCTGCTCGGCTATCCCCGGCTGGTAGCTTCCTTACCCCACGACGCCAGGGATCGAAGCCCTTACCAAGAGACAGCCGAGCAACTACCCTGCTCGGCTATCCCCGGCTGGTAGCTTCCCTACCCACGACGCCAGGGATCAAAGCCCTCAACAAGAGGCAGCCGAGCAACTACCTTGCTCGGCTATCCCCGGCTGGTAGCTTCCCTACCCCACGACGCCAGGGATCAAAGCCCTCGCCAAGAGGCACCGGGCAACAACCCTGCTCGGCCATTCTTAAGGACCCAAAAGCCCTCGAAAGAGGTAACCGCTTAGCACAACCATGCTCGGTTATCCCCGGCACACCACCCGGGATCAAAGCCCTCGCCATGAGGCACCAGGCGGCAACCCTGCTCGGACATCCTTTGTAGGCCTCCCACACCCCTCCCGCGCTAAGGATGAAAAGCCCTCGAAAGAGGTAAGCGCTTAGCACGATCCGTGCTCGGTTATTCCTGGCAAAACCAGGGATCAAAGCCCTCGCCAAGAGGCACCGGACGGCAACCCCGCTCGGGCATCCTTAAGGATCAAAGCCCTCGCCAAGAGGCACCGAGCAGCTATCCTGCTCGGCCATCCTCAGCAGGCCACTCACGGCCCCTACCGCGCTGAGGATCAAAGCCCTCGCCAAGAGGCACCGAGTAGCTACCCTGCTCTGCCATCCTTAGCAGGCCTCTCACGGCCACTCTCATGCTGAGGATCAAAGCCCTCGCCCAGAGGCACCGAGCAGCTATCCTGCTCGGCCATCCTCAGCAGGCCACTTACGGCCCCTCTCTCGCTGAGGATCAAAGCCCTCACCAGGAGACACCGAGCAACTACCCTGCTCGGCCATCCTTCGCAGGCCTCTCACGGCCCCTCTCGCACTGAGAATCAAAGCCCTTGCCAAGAAGCACCGAGCAACTACCTCGCTCGGCAGTATCCTCAGTTGGCCAATTACGGCCCCTCCAACGACTAAGGAACACGAACTCAACAAGATGCACCCAATCTCTCAACGTCTTAGCGATCGACCCTTCGACTTCGGGGCCATGGAGACACCGTCTTACCGCCTGCCTTGGGACACTGGGCAAGAGAGCAGACTCAAGTCGACGCGTAATCGCCAGACAAAGAGACGACACAACAGAAAGGCAGTCCCATGCAGATACAAGTGTTCACACAACAAGAAAAATATGCGTGCAAACAAGACTGCAAGAAAAATACCTTAATTCGCAAATGTTAAAGCTTCTACAAGGTATTGTGGACTCCCCAGCCTTACAAAAAGCCCGGAGGCCTACAAAACTCCCGAGGAAACAAATAAAAAGAGAAAAGAAACAAAAGACGACGGGCCTCGGGTCTCAGGACCGGGCGCATCCCTAGGAAGCCCAGCACCCGCCGCAGGGGCCTCCGTGTTGCCCTCACCGGATATCTCCTCCTCGGCCTCGCCCCTGAGGGCCTCCCCCTGCTCCTCATCCCCGCAAGGATATTCGGCTCAGAGATCCTGGTCGGCGAACTTCGGCATCCGAGCCTTGACGGCATCAAAGGGCCTCATGCCAGATGGCGGTAGTGGCCGAGACTAGGACGGTATAAAATTCTTCCGATTTCTGGAAGTTCTCCACCGCCTTCGCCGCCAAGAGGTCGGCCCGTTTTGCCGCCTCTACCTCCGCCCCCAGCTCCTTCCGGAGGGTGCCCACCGACTTCTTCATGGTGCCGACGAGTGCCGTGGAGTCTTGGAGCTTGGTCTTGGCAGCCTAGGCGGCTTCACGGAGCCTGGCAACCTCCTGCTTCACCGTCGCCACTTCCTGCTTCACGGCCGCCGCCTCCTGCTTCACGGCCGCTAGCTCCTGCTGCCCGGCCACCGCCTCGGCCTCGAGAGCGGCGACCCTCGCCGTCGCCACTTCCAGCGCCCGCCTTAGCGAGGAGGACTCACCCGAGGCTCGGACCGCCAGGCCTATCTCATCCTCCTCCATCCGGATAGCAAGAGCGACGTGGTAGAAAACTCGGGGAAACAAGAAAGGGGTCAGAAAAAAGAAGGATCACCAAGTCTCACGAAAGATGAAACGAGCAAAATACGAGCACTAACCTGCACGACCTCTTGAGCGATGGATGCCAGTTGCCCCTTCAGACTTCCCCCGGGGACCCTGCCCCCGGCCGACCTCTCCATGCCGTGCAGGAGGCTGTCGGCGACGGAGAGCCCCGAGGGTACCTCAAAGTGGAGCTCCCCATCGTCCACCAAGATCGGGGAGGCCGGGTCCCGCGGGGCTGCATGGAGGGTCCTCTTGAGAGCCGGCAGCGGCGGACTGGTCTCCGCCTCCGAGGCCGGGGCTTCCTGCCCCCAAGCCCTCTTTCAGGTCGGCGCCCTGCTGGACTCCAGGGCCCGATCCGCACTCGAGCGCTAATGCTGGACGGCTGCCGGAGGAGCCGGGGTCGGCGCCTGACGGGAAGAGCTGGCCCCTCCAGCCCTCGACCCCTTCTTCGGCTTGCGCATAGCCGCTCGAAGGTAGCTCAAATCCATGGGTTCTGCACAAGACGAGATAAAATGGGGTCAGCGACTCAAGAAAAAATCAAAGTAAATGCAAGCCTAACTTACCGACGAACTGGGCAGGGCTGAGCCCGGCCCAACTAAGGGCCCGCTCAGACAGCAACACATCGGCCCAAGGAATGGGCTCCCACGCCGCCACTCTCACCGCGTCGGGGTCATTGGACGGGTTTCCCTTCCAGCACTTATCCCTAGACCAATGGACGGGTATGGGCCAGTTCTCACCTTCTGGCATCCCGACGAAGAAAAACTTCTTCTTCCAGTCGTGGATGGAAGAAGGCAGGACGACAACTCCCGACCCGGGCGCACTCCCCCGACGTTTCCTAAAGGAGAGGTAGACCCACCTTGGATCGCCAGCGTGAGAGCCGGGGTGACTTTTGTAGATGAGAGAGGAGGCAAGGATGGACAGACCAAAGGGGACCATCTGCAATTTCAAGCGGACCAGAAACCCAAGGAGAATCCTCCAGGAGTTCGGTACTAACTGGCCCGAGGCTAACCCGAAGTAAGATGGCGTTGCAGCGACCTCGGGAGAGAAGGCCAAGCGCATTCCGGCCCAAAAGGATTCCAGGTACAGGGCAATCTCTTTGCCCCGCACTTGATCTGCCCTCTCTCCTTCCTCGGCCAAGCGCAGAGTATAGCCAGAAGGGATATGGAAGCGGGCCCGAGCGGTGGCAAGATTTCCTTCGTACCTCACCAAGGAAGGCACGCCGGGGGCTTCCGCCACCTCCACTCGAGGATCCGCTCCTGACACACGACCACGGGAAAAGGATCCGACCCCATATCCTCGGGAAGACCCCGACTCGGCAGAAGAATTCCTAGAATCTACCCCTGTGACATCTACGGACTCCCCAGAAGAAAACATCTACCCTGATTGAGAAGCCCTCGGGAAAGCAGAAGATTCGACCTAAGACGAGAGCGCCGAGCTTACGAGATGAAAGATGAGGGAAATATGAAGAGAGATGGGCCCTGAAGCGGGCCCCACCTCTACCTATAGCCTCCGGCGCCCCTATCCAACGGCGACCGTCGACTCCCGCCAAAAATAACCCCTCACATACGACGACCCAGATCGCTCCACCTGGCCCGCGCGTATTGGACATCATCCCATCAGACGCTGCAGGTCTGCAGCACGTCGCGTCGCCCAACCGACGCTCGACACGTCGACAGTTGCTTCAGTGACGGAGCGCACGAACCAGTGCACCCTCTTTAATGCAGAAGGTCTCGCCCTGATTCGCCTGCGTCACCCAGAAAAAGACAACGGATTGCCTGGGGACATGCCCGACGTTGTCTTCGGAGGGGAGCTCACCTCGGGTGACCCAGCAGACCACTCTCGACCCGACCCGTCAGCTGGTCGGGACGAGAGTGGGGGGCTAATTATGATGCACGATATCGGCGATATCCCAGATCATGACACGTGGCAGATGACGTGTCCCAGAGCATGCAAGAAAGGGCCAACAGCAGCCGACCAAACCACCCCTATGCTCGTCCTACCGAGCAGACGTTGGCTCGCCCCCGGCACGATGGGCTTCCTCGGCCTCACAGCTCGTTCCCGAGCTACCGCAGAAACTAGATATCTCGGCTCTCCCGCTCGTCCGCGAGCTCTCCCGCCAAGGTCATCTTCCTCGGTCTCATTGACCGACCAATAGCACCGCTTACAGGCGTAACCGCCATCCCGCGAATCTCGCCATGCGCGAGATCTCCGCCGGCCACATCCCACGTTCCACGCCACCACGATCCCCCATTAACGAGCATGTCTCGCCATTAATTGGAGGTCCCGCTCTTCACGCGGGCGTGACGTCGGGAGCGTAACGGCCGGCGTGATTCTCGTGCCTGCTGCACCTGCTGCCACCACTACTTAAACCTCTCTTTCAGACGGTCAAGGTAAGCTAATTCTACTCCACTAAGCCGTTACTCTGCTCGGATCTCTAGACTAACTTGATCGTCGGAGGGTTCTTGGTGGTACAACCACTCCGGGACTTTCTTGCAGGTAGCTCGGCAAACACAACCTCAACCCATTGAGATCCACGCGCTTCAGGAGCAATAGCCTCCAGATCCAATCCCAGCCACATATCACAGCCATCAGCAGATCAACGGGAAGCAACATCTGAAGGAGATTCCACACTCCATCACTTCCCTTTTCTTTATCATCTTTCAGAATTTTTTTTTGCTTTTGGATTTCGTAGGTAAGTAGCAAATTAATGAACTTATGATTCTGGCATGTACCGTGTTGTTTACAAACATAATATTTGACCAGTACTTTTATCCGTGCTACACTTGGAATTAAAAAAGGCTTCAATTGGATATAAAATGAAAAATAAAATTTAATTTAGAGAATGAATACGCAAAAGTCAAAGCTTTATATCTGTGTCGGATACATGAATCTGGATCAGGCATCACATGTAACAAGTTTCAATTAAAAATTCCAAATGCATAATATCATAAGTTATGTTAATTAAAAATATATAATATAATTTTAAACGGATTTAAGAATATAATGAAAAAATATTTTCACTTTAAATTATTACGAAAACGTACAAGTCACTCTTTTGAAAAAGCCGAGAAAAACTAATTTTTTCTGTCAATGTGGTGTACTGTGCGTACTATATGCACTACATGTGTGTAGTCAGATCTTATGCTTGAAGAAATTACAAAATGCAAATGCATACAACAGATATGGAATTGCAATGTTGTTGTTGTGAAATGCTTGAAGTTATAAATTTTTTCTTCAAAAAGAGAGATGAGAGAACATTAAATCATTAGATTTGGTTATAATAGTAACAGTAACAGTAAACGATGATATATAAAACAATATTTTATTTAAAATATTTTATTATCTTCTTATTCTTCAATTAAATAATGTCATGTAGATGTTTCTTTTTCCAACAATATGTCAGTGGGGGCATGTGCCCCCGCTGATCTCTACTCTAGATAAAGATATGAATCGGATATGAGTATAATAAAAATTTAAGATACACAAACAAAGACGCAGTGTGTTAAGTACATCAAAAGAGCAGTTGCAATAAGTTACTAAACTCCCGGTCACTATATCACTATATGGTAGCCTTTTGTGTTGACGTAATGGTAAGGACTTTAATATGCATGGTATTAAAGCAATTGCAGATTCAAATTCATATTAATTAAAAATAAGCTTATTTTACCAAAAACCCCTCCTGATTTGGGCTAATATCGAAAAATCCCCTGTAGTTTAACTGTTAGTCAAGAATCCCCTATACTTTGCTTTCGTTATCCCGCAGCCCCCTAGCCGTTAAATATTAAATCTAAGTTGTCACGTGACCCATCAGAGGTTTCGCGCGGTTCTATCCATTTCCCGATCCGATCCATCCAATAGGTGTCTTTTTCATTTTTATTTCCATTTTACCCTTTTCTTATATAACATCAACTTCTTTCTTTTTTTCTATCCTTTTCCTTTCTTCTTAACCCATGGCGTCGCCAACAATAGAGAGAAGGACGAGACGGCCGTCGTAGAGGAGGGATAGGGTTCTGACGAGATGGTTGTTGGATATTGTGCCCTCAAAATCAATTATTGGATCGCAGGTACGTGATTGCAATGATTGAGGGAGGACCTACACCGATAGGACAGTCTTTCTCGAGATGATAGTATGCTATCTGATTTGTCTTTATCATCGTATACATGCTTTAGTTCACTATTGCATGTTGATAGTGTAAGTCCACGTTACCTCTTCCGGTACTTACGGGCTTGCGGAAATGATGAAAAACGATTTTTCTTGTGGTGGTAACATGGACTCAAAATACGGATCTTTGTTAAACAACTATCTAACAATCCTAACAAGAGTTTTACCTACTCGGTTAGGGGTTATACCTTAACTTGAACTCCTTCTCTTGGTCTCCTTGTGGTGGTCGGATGGTTCTCTCCTCGTCGTCTCTTTGTGCCGAAGATGGATCCACCTGAAAACTTCTACCTTTGGCTTCAATCTCAATCTTGAGGAAACTAGAACACTTGGTTTGCTAAACCTTGTGTACTAGGATGAGTAGAGGAGTGTGTTGGGTTTTATCTCTATGGTTCTTGCTTCTCAACACATGAGACAAGTAGAACCATGGACTAGAGAGAGCAAGAGGAAGAGGGAGAGCTTGAGGATGAGAGAGAATGAGAATGATAGAATGAGCAAGACTTTTCTCACCCTTGCTCTCATAATCCAAAATCATCATAACACATAATAATAATTGAGTATTATATGATGGTTGTTATCATATCAAGTGGCCATATCATTTCTTGCATTAAATGCAATGTGTGAACAAATAAGCAAGCCAAGGTCAATGCCAAGAAATGATAGCCATTGTCATGATGATGGTCAATAAGTCCAACCTAGTCAACCGGTCAACTAAGTCAACAAGTCAACAAAGTCAACCATCAACAACCATGTCACAATAATACTTAATTAATATTATTGTTAATCATATTTCTTATTCTCATTAGGGTTAGCAAAAGTCAATAGTCAACAACCCTAATGAGAATCCTCTGCCTCTGTCTCTCTGTCAACTGTGCATACACACCCGCATCCGCGTTCCGAGGAACACGAATACAAACGAGATAAAACCAATCCCAAAACGTACATTAGGATCTGGATTAAACCAAAGCCCGCCAGTGTTAACTGCCCGGACACTAAACGTGCACAAGTGTGCGGATGTGACCGAACCCTGTCGTAAAACCATGCGACCTCTACTCTTTTGCCTAAAAACGAATAGCTCTCTGTGTGGGACTCTAAAGACTCGACACTACGCTGGCAGTGGGTTTAACCACAGACCGCAAGCGGCACTAGCTGTGCGTAACGGCCCCCAGGTAGATGCCGATAAGAAGACGGACGAGGTGAAACCTGTCTGAACTCCTACTGAGCCTGAATGTGACAATCTGCGTACAGTCCGGTCTGTTCGTCTGAGAATATCGCATGGCGGCCCTAGGGGGGCGGTAAACGTCAGTCCCCTAATAGCGGTACAAGTCGTGTCAGAGTGTAGGCTAGAACACCCTGAGATAACGCTAGAAACCTACCAGTATATCTCGCTTGCCCTGGCCGGAGACTTTGTGTAATGGCTCTCCTAGACACAACGCGATATCAACCCCCAATACCGGGAGAGACGAATCCTGTCTAACCGTCACTGCCTCCAAGTGCTTCGGGACTGCACCCAACTACTACCTGTTTGCACGACTCCTTTGAGCCGTGGTAGGGTAGTAATCTAAGTACAGTGGGAACACACTCGAGGCGAAGTGACAGTGTCAAGTCAGCGGACTAAGCTGTACTCATGTCACCTGGGAACTGATAACTGACGATAGGTATAGTACCAACCAACAGTTCCCGACGAGTCCTGTCCAGTGTACTCGTAACCTAACGAGCACCCGCATACTATCTCAAGTACGACGTACTGACGGCTGTGGGACAGACCGTCTCCCCTGCTGGGATGAGAAGCGCATACGCTAGTCTACTCCGGAGTATCGATGCCCTGTCTCGATAGTCCTACGACTAGGGACCTGCATAAGGATGTGCTTGTGGATTACCCAGACCCCACGAGTGTGACTGCCATCACAACGCTGGTAATCAAACAAAGATCCTAAGGGCTCCACTAATGTGTATAGGTGATATACTAAAATAAACACATGTACACATTAAAGTAGAAACAAACCAAGTAGCATACTACTATTTTGAGCAAGATTGTCTATACAAGGTGAATATCCCAAGCTTCCATTAAGTAATATACAAACTAGTATGATACAGTAATGGCCTCTAGGGCATATACACTAACAATCTCCCACTTGCACTAAGGCCATGTACTGGCGTATCGAAGACCTATCATCTCGATCAACCGCTCGAACTGAGTCTGGGGTAAGGCCTTCGTGAGTGGATCAGCAGTGTTATCTTCCGTGGCAACTCTCCGAACCTCGATCTCCTGGCGACCCACGATCTCCCTGATCAGGTGATACCGCCTCAAGATGTTTCTGGACTTCTGATGGGACCTGGGTTCCTTCGCTAAAGCTATAGCCCGTTGTTGTCACAATACAGAGGTATTGGATCAACAATGAACGGAACCACCTGAAGTTCTGTCAAGAACTTCCTTATCCAGAAGGCTTCTTTTGCGGCATCTGCAGCAGCGATATATTCCGCTTCCATCGCCGAGTCAGCAACGGTTTCCTGTTTGGAACTCTTCCAACACACCGCCCCTCCATTGAGGGTAAAGACATAACCCGACATGGACTTGGAATCATCCTTGTCACTCTGGAAGCTGGAGTCAGCAAAGGCCTCGATCTGGAGGTCTTTTCCGCCATACACCAAGAACATCTCCTTAGTCCTTCTCAGGTACTTGAGAATGTTCTTTACCGCTATCCAGTGTTTCTCCCCAGGGTTTGACTGATACCGGCTTACCACACTCAGTGCATAAGCTACATCTGGTCTGGTACACAACATCGCATGCATTATAGAGCCTACCGCAGAAGCGTAGGGTATAATAGACATGTGATCCCTTTCCAAATCAGTCTTGGGAGACATCTCCTTGGAGAGGGTGATCCCGTGACAAGCCGGTAGATTACCGCGCTTGGAATCTTCCATACTGAATCTTCTCAGTATGGTGTCGATTTACCTGGACTGTGAAAGTCCTAATATCCTCTTAGATCTGTTACGATAGATCCGGATCCCCAGAATGTAAGAGGCATCACCCAGGTCTTTCATGGAGAACATGTGTGACAAGAATCCCTTGACAGATTGTAGCATAGGAATGTCATTTCCTATCAAAAGAATGTCATCCACGTACAATACGAGGAATACGACAGTTCTTGCTACAAATCTACTATAGATGCATGGTTCATCTGGATTTTTGATAAAGCCAAATTCTTTGACCGTTTCATCAAAACAGATGTTCCAACTCCGCGATACCTGCTTTAGTCCATAGATGGATTTAAGCAACTTGCACACCTTTCCGCTGCTCCCACTCTGAATGAAACCCTCTGGCTGGTCCATATAGACACACTCCTCTAAATTTCCATTCAGAAAAGCGGTCTTTACGTCCATCTGCCAAATCTCATAATCGTGGAAGGCAGCAATGGCAAGAAGGATCCGAAAGGATTTCAGCATAGCCACTGGAGAAAATGTTTCGTCATAGTCCAAACCAGGTCTTTGACGAAAACCCTTTGCAACAAGTCTAGCTTTATAGGTCTCAACCTGTCCATCTACACCAATCTTCCTTTTGAAGATCCACTTGCATCCTACGGGTTTTTCCCCATCTGGAGCAACGTCCAACGTCCATACTTTGTTGGTGTACATGGACTCCATTTCGGTCCGCATTGCATCCAGCCATTTTACCGAGTCGACGCTCTGAATGGCTTGCTGGAAGCTAGTCGGCTCATCACTATCAATGATGCAATCGTCTCTATCCCCGTCTATGAGAAAACCGTAGTATCTCTCGGGCAGATGAGACTGCCTACTACTCCTGCGGAGCGGCGCAGGAATGTCCTGATCTTTCGAACCCTCTGGTTCTACTAAGCTTTCAGTAATAGCTCGTGGTTCTGGAATTTCTTCCATTTCTATTGCGCTCCCACTTATCTGATTTTCCAAAAACTCAGTTTCCAAGAAGTGGGCATGACGAGAAACAAAAACCTTTTGTTCCTCTTCGCAATAGAAGAAATATCCCTTGGAGTTCTTTGGATATCCCACAAACTTGCACTGTACTGAGCGTGCCTCGAGTTTGTCCGCATGCTGTTTTTTGACAAAAGCTGGACATCCCCATGTCTTAGTGTGCTTAAGATGGGGTTTCTTCCCACACCACATCTGATATGGTGTGGTAGGCACAGTCTTAGTTGGAACTCGGTTCAAAAGGTATGCAGCTGATTCTAGTACATATCCCCAGAATGATCGCGGTAACTCAGCGTTACTCATCATGGAACGTACCATATCCAATAGGGTCCGGTTCCGTCTCTCCGATACACCGTTATGTTGCGGAGTGTATGGAGGAGTAAGCTGAGAGAGAATTCCATTCTCTTTTAAGTAATCCAGGAACTCGGCACTTAAGTATTCACCACCTCGATCAGATCTTAGTGTCTTGATACTTTTGCCTGTTTGTTTTTCTACTTCATTCTTATATTCCTGGAATTTTCCAAAAGCTTCGGATTTATGTTTCATTAAGAAGACATATCCGTACCTTGAAAAGTCATCCGTAAAAGTAATGAAGTAAGAATAACCGCTTCGTACATGCGTAGACATTGGACCACACACGTCGCTGTGTACGAGTCCCAAGAGCTCGCTCGCTCTTACTCCGTGTCCAGTGAACGGAGTCTTTGTTATCTTTCCTTTGAGACAGGATTGACAAGTTGCATATGATTGATATTCGAACGGATCCAAATATCCTTCTGTATGTAACTTCGTCAACCTTCTTTCATTGATGTGACCCAGTCTACAATGCCATAAGAAAGCCTGATTTATTTTCGGAGACATTCTTTTGTGTGTATTCTGGACATTGAAAATCTGTGGTTGGTTTAATGCGTATATACCATTGCTTAATGTACCTGACCCAATCAAAACTTGATTAAGGTGAATGTTCACAACATTACTTACAAATGCAAATTCATAACCTTCTTTAGATAATAAAGATACAGATATGATATTACAGGTTGCATTGGGTACAAAATAACAATCACGCAAAACCAAAACGTGTCCATCTGACAACCCCAGGTGATAGTCCCCCACGGACTCAGCATCCATGCCAGCTCCGTTTGCAACTCTGAAGGTCATATCACCTGCCTTCAAAACCCTACGCCTTCTCAGTGCCTGTAAAGAATTACAGATATGAGATCCTGATCCGGTATCCAATACCCAGGATGTAGAGTTTATTGATAGACAGTTTTCAATAACATACACACCTGAAGCTGAAGCCGCAACTTGCTTCAGATCCTGGGTTCTGACCTTCCACGCCCTGCAATCCTTTTTCCAGTGTCCACTCTTGTGACAGTAAAAGCATTCTTCCTTTCCCACAAGCTTTCCCGCTACCTTTGTTGCCTCTGTCTTTCCCTTCGTATCCACTTTACTAACACCGCCCCTTGGTTTGGCGGGGGCTTTCTTCTTCTTTCCCTTGGCTTTCGCCTTGGACCTAGAAGAGAAAGATCCTCCTACAAACAAAGTGGATGTTTCCCTACCTTTCTGTAGGGTGCCCCCTGCACTCCTCAGCATGTTGAGGAGTTCTGAAAGTTCAACTTCTTTTTCTTGTAAGTTGAAGTTCAGGATAAACTGGGCGTAAGTGGAAGGAAGGGACTGGAGAATCAAGTCCGTGTAGAGCTCGTTCTCTAACATGGTCCCAAAGTCCGCGAGCTCCTCAATGAATCCAATCATCTTAAGCACGTGTTCCGCTACCGATGATCCGACGGCCAATCTCGCCGAAAACAGTTTTTTCGAGACTTCGTATCTGGCGATACGGGATTGCTCTCCATACAGTTCTTTTGTATGGAGAAATATGGATTCAAGGTCCATATTCTCGTGCCTCCTCTGATGTTCATTGTCCATAGAGGCAAGCACGAGGCACTTGGCCTTCGTGCAATCGATTTCCCAGGTCTTACGGATTTCCCTATCCGCGACGCTGGTTTTGGGACCTGGGACAGGGGGAGCTTTGGTGGTGAGGAGATACCCCAACTTGTCATAAGTGATTGCCATTTTGACATTCCTGAGCCAATCTTTGTAGTTTGACCCTGTCAGTATGTTTTTATCTAGTGGTAACTTAAGTCCAGTAATGATGTTTGGTCGCTGCAATTAGGGGAGAGAGAAGAAACACTTTAGCATGATGCTCTTGCAAGTTTAGAGTGGTTTTTAATTTGTCTAAACAGGATGGCTCCCACTGTCTCTCGAATCCCTCCTCAAACCAAAAAGGAAGAATTAGTCAGGATCAATCTCACCGTACAATACTTGCTTAACCGTTCAGCCAGGCTAGTGTCGGTACTTCGAGGGAGGTTTTCCAACGCTTTCGTGAAGTTCCTTAATTAAATAACCTCTTTTCCCTGTGGGCGTAGCCCCGCTAACACCTTTCTAGACACCTACTTGGTTTATAGCATTGATCGTTAAGTGAGAAATTTCCCGAGGAGTAGCATATACTCACAGTAGGATCGGGATCCAAATATCATTGCGTGACAAAATTGAAGGAATCTTACCAGAATCATCACACTCCAAATGGTATGCAGCGCTAGCAAGTTTTAGTTCTTTTGAAACTCTCGATGTGGATTTTTGCCCCATGCTCTTATGACCTTGATTTTGGCCAACAAATCATAAGTCACATGTCAAGTTCTATCCGTCATTCTCCAGTTTAATTTGAACCCACCCGTACCTACCCTTAACTTTGGCCAACAAGGCAGTACGACTGTCCCAAACCAACACATCTGTCTATGCTGCACATGAATACCCAATAGCTACCAATCACTATGCCTTGACTTTGGCCAACAAACATAGTTTGAATACTATTGACTATCAATGTGAAACGACGGAGGGCTACGGATGGTTTTGGCGAAACCGTGAACGTAGTGAACTTGATATAATCGATGGAACGAGATAGCTTTTAAAAGGAGTGGCTTAAGCTCCGCGTTTAAAAGTTGTTTTTGAAAAGAAACCGAGTGGTTTTTGAAAGTGTTCCAACGACTCAACTTTGGTTTATTTTCTTGCTTTAATTTAATATGTCCCATCATTTAATCCTACCATTGCAGAAAACAACGAAAATATGACGTACGCTTATACCATCCGCATTCGCCATGGGGCCCCGTCATTACCCGTTAGGTTACTTAACTAACGACAGAGCGGGGGCTGGACTAGCGCGGATGCAAAACATAAGCAACGCCTAAATAGATATCATATATAAATATACATATTCGTCACATGCAATGATAGTCATTCCAGATCACAGATGAACACATTGGATATACTAGGAATCCGCAATCCGTACGAGCCTGTAACGTAGAGCGGATTACACGGTCGCGATGAATAGCCAAGACCCCACCCTAGACCCCTACGGGTGCGGCAAACTACCCGCCAAGTACCCGAAGCGAAGCAACCTCCCTCAACACCGTGAGTAGGCCACTCGGCACTTCGAGATACCCTGTAGTTTGTGCACCCCACCTATCATAGGAGCAAAAACAATAAAAGAAATTATACAATGACGGCTACAACACCATCCCGGTTGTGCGGCCATATAAATAATATTACATCAATTACAAATTACATGAATTGAAAGAAAAAGAAAACTCTCATCTCACAACCCCCGGCTATTCATCCGCGACAATCCAATGAATTCATATACACATACCATCAACATTACAGATCACAGATATGTATAACCCCCACTAATCGACGTATGGCGATTAGCAGACGTTCAATACATATATCACATCACAGATATAACCCGTTAGCTTAAGTCTTAAGAAGTTCGATCAAAATACGGATTTTTAGACCCCAAAAACAATTTTTTCTTTCTGTAAAATCTGGGCAAAAAAAACATATTCCAAAAATCCCAAAACAGCCCCAGAAAAACACTGCAGGAAAATTGTGCCACGACCGAGTCAACTCGGCCGCGGAACCGCGGCGGGAGCATGCTCCCGCCGCGTTTCCGCGGCGCTTTGACCGAGTCGGTGGACCAATTTTCTTGTGTGGGTTTTAAAAAGCCTGAGCCGATTATTAGTGTCAGATTAATTATTTTTTGAACAGAAAACAGAATCGGCAGAAACTTGAAATTACGGGCATGTTTCGCGACTTTTTCTCCGATCGAACTTCTAGTTACTTTGCTAACATGTTAGATAGTGTTTAACTAGGCTCTGATACCACTGTAAGTCCACGTTACCTCTCCCGGTACTTACGGGCTTGCGGAAATGATGAAAAACGATTTTTCTTGTGGTGGTAACATGGACTCAAAATACGGATCTTTGTTAAACAACTATCTAACAATCCTAACAAGAGTTTTACCTACTCGGTTAGGGGTTATACCTTAACTTGAACTCCTTCTCTTGGTCTTCTTGTGGTGGTCGGATGGTTCTCTCCTCGTCGTCTCTTTGTGCCGAAGATGGATCCACCTGAAAGCTTCTACCTTTGGCTTCAACCTCAATCTTGAGGAAACTAGAACACTTGGTTTGCTAAACCTTGTGTACTAGGATGAGTAGAGGAGTGTGTTGGGTTTTATCTCTATGGTTCTTGCTTCTCAACATATGAGACAAGTAGAACCATGGACTAGAGAGAGAGCAAGAGGAAGAGGGAGAGCTTGAGGATGAGAGAGAATGAGAATGATAGAATGAGCAAGACTTTTCTCACCCTTGCTCTCATAATCCAAAATCATCATAACACATAATAATAATTGAGTATTATGTGATGGTTGTTATCATATCAAGTGGCCATATCATTTCTTGCATTAAATGCAATGTGTGAACAAATAAGCAAGCCAAAGTCAAAGCCAAGAAATGATAGCCATTGTCATGATGATGGTCAATAAGTCCAACCTAGTCAACCGGTCAACTAAGTCAACAAGTCAACAAAGTCAACCATCAACAACCATGTCACAATAATACTTAATTAATATTATTGTTAATCATATTTCTTATTCTCATTAGGGTTTAGCAAAAGTCAACAGTCAACAGCCCTAATGAGAATCCTATGCCTCTGTCGACTGTGCATACACACCCGCATCCGCGTTCCGAGGAACACGAATACAAACGATATAAAACAAATCCCAAAACGTACACTAGGATCTGGCTTAAACCAAAGCCCGCTAGTGTTAACTTCCCGGACACTAAACGTGCACAAGTGCACGGATGTGACCGAACCCTGTCGCAAAACCATGCGACCTCTACTCTTTTGCCTAAAGGAGAATAACTCTCTGTGTGGGACTCTAAAGACTCGACACTATGCTGGCAGTGGGTTTAACCACAGACCACAAGCGGCACTAGCTGTGCGTAACGGCCCCCAGGTAGATGCCGATAAGAAGACGGACGAGGTGAAACCCATCTGAACTCCTACTGAGCCTGAATGTGACAATCTGCGTACAGTCCGGTCTGTTCGTCTGAGAATATCGCATGGCGGGCCTAGGGGGCGGTAAACGTCAGTCCCCTAATAGCGGTACAAGTCGTGTTGGAGTGTAGCCCAGAACACCCTGAGATAACGCTGGAAACCTACTAGTATATCTCGCTTGCCCTGACCAGGGACTTTGTGTAATGGCTCTCCTAGACACAGCGCGATATCAACCCCCAATACCGGGAGAGACGAATCTCGTCTAACCGTCACTGCCTCCAAGTGCTTCGGAACTGCACCCAACTACTACCTGTTTGCACGACTCTTTTGAGCCGTGGTAGGATAGTAATCTAAGTACAGTGGGAACACACTCGAGGCGAAGTGACAGTGTCAAGTCAGCGGACTAAGCTGTACTCATGTCACCTGGGAACTGATAACTGACGATAGGTATAGTACCAACCAACAGTTCCCGACGAGTCCTGTCCAGTGTACTCGTAACCTAACGAGCACCCGCATACTATCTCAAGTACGACGTACTGACGGCTGTGGGACAGACCGTCTCCCCTGCTGGGATGAGAAGCGCATACGCTAGTCTACTCCGGAGTATCGATGCCCTGTCTCGATAGTCCTACGACTAGGGACCTGCATAAGGATGTGCTTGTGGATTACCCAGCCCCCACGAGTGTGGCTGCCATCACAACGCTGGTAATCAAGCAAAGATCCTAAGGGCTCCACTAATGTGTATATGTGATATACTAAAATAAACACATGTACACATTAAAGTAGAAACAAACCAAGTAGTATACTACTATTTTGAGCAAGATTGTCTATACAAGGTGAATATCCCAAGCTTCCATTAAGTAATATACAAACTAATATGATACAGTAATGGCCTCTAGGGCATATACACTAACAGATAGAGCCCATAGGATTCTTGCTTGACTGCCAGCAGTATGATGACGATCATATACGTGGGAGCTGGGGTCTATAAGCACATCCTTAAAGTGTCCCTAGTCGTGGGAGTTTCGAGACAGAGCATCGATACTCCAGAGTAGACCAGTGTATACAGTCGAGACCCCGACGAGGGGCGGTGGCCGGTCTCACAAGCCATTGGTGTCAGTTGGTTCACCTAAGATGTATACATGTGCTCATTGGATTATTAGTACACCGGACAGGACTCGCCGGGAATATGTTAGTTGGTATTATACATATCGTCAGATAGCAGTTCCTTGGTGACATGTGTATAGGTTAGTCGGTCGGCCTGAGATCGTCATTTGTCTCGTGTGAGTTCTCACTGTGCTTTGATTACTACCCTACCACGGCTCAAAAGAGTCGTGCAAACAGGTTTTAGTTGGGTACAGTCCCGAGCCACATGGAGGCAGTGAGCGGATCGCCAGGGATTCGTCTCTCCCGGTATTGGGGATGAGATCGCGCTGTGTTTAGGAGAGCCATTACACGAAATCTCTAGCCAGGGTAATCGAGATTTACTGGTAGGTATTCTAGTAGTATCTCAGGGTGTTCTGGGCTACTCTCCGACACGAATTATACGACTGTTGGGGGTCTGACGTTTACCAGCCCCCTAGGCCCGATATGCGATACTCATAGACGAACGGACCGGACTGTACGGATATTGTAACTGTCAGGCTCAGTAGGGTTTCTGAATGAGTTCACTCGTCAGCTTCCCTTTCGATCAATACATCGGCAACCGTTACGTACAGCTAGTACCTCTGACGTGCTAATGGTTATACCCAGTGCCAGTGTATTGATGAGTCATTAGAGTCCCCCACAGACAGTTTCCCAAGTTCAGGCGAAACGTTGTAGAGGCTGTATGGATATATGGCGGGGTTCGATCATATTCGTACACTTGTGCACGGATCAGGATCGGACGGATAAGACCAGCGGACTTTAGTTTAAGCCGGACCCTGGTATTATTGTGTAGGAATATTTTTGTCTCATTGCATTTGTATTCGGTCGGAATACAAATGCGGGCATGTATTTACAGTTAAGATGTAATCTCGTAATTCGTTACGGGATTATTTTGCGAGTTGCCAGTTTTCTTTTTCCGTCTTAAACATCACCCTCTCCTCCATGTCTAATTTAATGTGAGCATTTTCCCCTTGACTATTCCTTGCACTGAATCCGTTGCCTTGCCTGCACTGTGCAGGGACTGCCCATTTCGAGGGGGTCTTTGCATTAAGCGTTTTTTTTTAAAAAAGGGTGGGGTTTTTTTTGTGGTGATGGGTGAGTGTGTGCAAAGGGTTAATTTGTTTTTCCTGTTAGTGGCTGAATTTGTGGAGGAGGGCTTTTTTGCAAATGGAAGAGTTTTCATTGTCAGGGATTTTTTTTGTGGTGAAGGAATTTCACACACCATGATCATTCTAACAACAATCCCTCCATAATTTCCAGCAAGCTTTTCCACTGCTATAAGTGGCCGAACACATTGCAAGATCATGCAAAAAAAAATTTCCTTCAAGAAAAATTCATGTGCTCACATCCTCATTCTCCATGGCAACTCCGATTTATCTTCACCCAATCGTTTGGGTGTCTTGAGATAATATATTCCACACTATCTCTACTTCAATCTTTGATATGTCGGCTAGCAAACTTCATGTCCGAGTTGCCTCGGTTCGAGGCGGGAGCCCGTATAAAGATTCGATGACGCGGTGCCGTTTTGACGAGCGAGATCGGAGACCGAACTTCGTCGGCGCAACAGCGAGGAGTTGGGCATGGGGATTGAAGACCGAAGTACACGGATCGATCGGTATAAAATTTCCTAACTCTTTTTACAGATTGCTAGTTTACGGTTAATGGAACAATCCGGGTATTTGGGCTGCGGTGGCGCCGGTTTTGCAAAAAGTTTTTGTTCCGCATTTAGCGTCGGATTGCCGGTCGGGGCGCCGCCGTGGCCCAACATGGTATCAGAGCCACCCATTAACCGTTAGCTAGCTTGTTCTAACATGTTTAAAAACTTGATCGGACAAAATTTCCAAAACCATAATTTCAGTTCTAAAGTTTCTGTCGAATTTTTTTTTGTCGTCGAAAAATTATTTTGAGTGTTTCAGAAAATCAGGCAGACTTTTATAAGACAACTGTCAAATTTTGGTTGCATGATACCTCTGTAGCGCCGCGGAACCGCGGCCGTACCCACGTTTTGGCCGCGGTTCTGCCGCAGGTTTGAGTTTTCAATGCACTAAATTTTGGCTTTGGGTCTTTAACTTGGAATTGAGGTTTCTGGAATATTCTGTTTTGGGCCCAGATTTTATTTTGAGTGCTGGATTTGTACTTGGGGTCCACTTCGGGAATTGTTGTCGATCGAAATTTTAAATACGTTAGTTAGCAGTACTTTACATTTCTATCTGTGACCGTGAATGTCATTTGATCGGTAAATCTTGTCTAATCGCTATAGTTCTTTTAGACGGATTTGCGAACGTGACATTCACGTTGATGTTCTGTGTTATGCTGTGATGTTGCGGATTTGTCGTGGTGGATAGCTCATGTGCAATGGTAGTGCAGCTTGGATTTATTTGTACATTTGATATTGCGGGGCGAGCGTCCGACATGTGGACTGCCGTCACTGCCTGTTTGTATATTATTCTTTTGGGGCACGATCGGGATGAGGTCGGTGTACCCGTTGTATATATTTTCTTTTCTGTACTAAGATTACCCCGCGGTGGGGTGCACAGATAGCCGGGTTCTAGAAGGCAACGGGCCCGCATCTCATGGCGTTGAGACGGAGGGGGCTTTACTCTAGAATTGGCGGGCTATTTGCCGCACTCGTAGGGGGTACAGGTTGACCCAAGGAGGGGTGCTCAAGTTACCGGATTCTGTGAAGTTCTGGGTGGTCCATTCACGTTGTTGAAGGGGGCTGCCTCGCTTCAGGTTTTGGCGGGTAACTTGCCGCGCTCGTAGGGTTCTAGGTTTTCATTGCACAGGCTATCCACACGACCAGGGAAACATCGAGTTTCATTTGCGGCTCTATGAAATCCGGGGATCCCAGATTATCTGTATTGTTCTGTGATGCTTATGACTTTTCTGTGATGTTGCATTTATCATGCCTGGAGCGATTATTATATATTGATATATACTAGTAGATGTTGTATATGTTTTACACCCGCGCTAGTCCAGTCCCCGCTCTGTCGTTAGTTAAGTAACCTAAACGGGTGATGACGGGACCCAGTGGCGAATGCGGATGGCATATATGTACATCATATTTTCGTTCTTTTCTGGTGTGATCTATTGATGGGACTGCGTTGATTCTTATCAATGCAAGAAAAACAAACCTATAAATGATGTTGTTGGAACCAATTTTTCAAAAAATGTTATTACAAGGGCGTTCTCTTTTGTTTTGCATAGTGGTATTCGGTTATGAATATCCAGCACCTCATTCGACGAGGCAAGGGCCGAGATCCTTTCATCGGGAGTGACCCCTTGGACAGAGGTTTGCGTCAGGGTAATAACTTCACTATAGTCAATTACTTTTTGCTTTGCATCGTGGTATTCAGTTTGGAATATTCTGCACCTCATTCGACGGGGAAAGTGCCGAGATCCCTTCACCGGGAGTGACCTCTTTAGCAAAAGTTTTCGCCGCTATATATATTTATAAAACTACTCGGTTCCTTCAACGATATCAAGTTCATTACACTAAAGGTTTTTCGCCAAAAACCAGTCGTAGCCCTCCGTCATTTCAGATTAGTATTGCTTAGTATTCGTGTTACGTATGTCGTGCATTGCCGAGGCGTAGTGTTCGGTAGCTCTGTAATGCTCTTCTGTCGCATGAATATGTGGATTAGTTAGGACAGTCATACGGTTATGTTGGCATTGTCAAGGACTTGTACGGGTAGGTTTAACGCAATCAAGATAATGACGGGTTGAACTTGACTAGGACTCTTTTATATGTTGGCATTGTCAAGGTCACTTGGGTCCTAGGGGTAAAAATCATATTGGGAGTTTCAAACATACAGGAAACTTGCCAGGCATACGCATACCTTCTGGAGTGTGATAGCTTGAGTGACTTCCATCAAGTTATCATGCGATGATGGTTGGATCCCGATTCCCACTGATGAGTTAGTTTACTGCTCGGGTGATTCCGACTAATTCTTCTTTCAGGTTTGGAGGAGAATTTGAGAAACAGTGGGAGGTTTCCTGATTAGATAAAGTGATTAACCATTCTCATCTAGGTTAGAGTGCACGCAGAGTGTTTCCTTTCTCTCTCTCTCTTTGACTGCGACTTTTACCCGACCTTAGACTATAACTCAATGACCAAGTTAACCGAACTTTCTTATAACACTGGCTTTTGGATTGTCTTAGTTGCATACATCATTATCACTCTTTCTTTTACCCTTTGAGTTTCTCCAGAACACCCCGTATTATTACGAACATCCACTTCCATTGGATAAATCCATCGTATGGTTATATACGAACTCGGAGGAACTTCTTCGAGGATGGATTCTGGTTCTGGAGAGATTGAATAGGATTATTTAGTTGTTTTTTCCTTTTACCTTCTCTCAGGTTGTGAGGGCTCCTAGGATTAGGAGAGGGTACACCTATTACGCTTATTGGATAGTCTTTTTCCAAATCATAGGCAGGTGCCGAAAGGTAAGGAATGAAGAAAACCAATTAGCCTAAGTTGGGTGTACAGGAGGTAATAAGTAAAGACGAATAAAGGGATCAGAAAGAGGGCAAGGTAAATTGTGACTGTCAACATTCACGACCAAACCACGTATTTCATCGCCACTCATGCTTCACCTTTGTATTTCTCCAGAACACCCCGTATCACTACGAACATCCAATTCCATTGGATAAATCCATCGTATGGTTATATACGAACTTGAAGGAACTTTTTCGATGATGGATTCTGGTTCAGGAGAAATAGGAATAAGGTTTATTCAGTTGTCTTTTATCCTTACCTTCTCTCAGGTTGCGAGTGCTCTTAGGATTAGGAGAGTACACCTATTACGCTTATTGGATAATCTTCTTCCAAACCATAGGCTGGTGCCGAACGGTAGGGAATGAAGAAAACCATTAAGCCTAACGATGGTGTACAGAAGGTAACAACTAAAGACAAATAAAGGGATTTAGAGAGATGGCAAGGAAATATACGGTTACAGTCATGAATCTGGATATTGGAAGAGGCATTACTAGAAATACCCGGATACCCCTTCGAAACATTTTAATGTTTCAGTTTCACTGTGTATTATTAATAGAAAACTGATTTCCCAATCAACCCTTGCTCCAGGGTATGTATTTACCAGGTATGATTCTCACATCTGTATGGTTTTACAGATGATGAGTGGGAGTAAGTTATTGGGAATTAGGTGATCATCCTCATTATATCGGAATTCGTTGTAATTAGTGATATTTGAGGAAATCGCCTGGGTACAGTTTTCAACCTACGACGCACAGGGTTTGAGTTATTCAACTCACGGGACTTATACAAAGTATTGTATGTTGTCCAGTGTCCATTAGGACAAAGGGGTTGGTCCTCGTACTGTATTCTGTTTACTTGTGACTTCTCAAGTTTTAGACAAGTGTTTCGTAGAAATACAAGGTCCAAGTTTGAGAAGTTATAGGTACAGAAATAAAGTAGAGAATCATGTGTTGTAAGTATCAGGATTCTTCAAGGTGATCGAAGATGTAGATACTTGTGGTTGGTATTCAGTTGATGATAATGGTTTTGAGAAACTTGTTTCTTTTTCAGGTTACTCATAATTGGATGCACTCCTAAGTTGAGTAATGCTGATCGGCCTCTCTCCATTTAGTTGACATGCACTGGAGACAGCTGCATGATTTGAATCTGGTTCCAATTAAATTAGTGTCTCTATTTCTATATTGCATATGGAATGGTTCGTATCTTAATTATATTAAGGTACGGGGAGTTGTCCGGCTTATGCTTAAAACTAGACTCTGGATAACTCAAGGCACGTTTCTGTAATGGCAGTTTGTGGGTTAACCCGGGTTTTGACGAGGGTTGACTTTCTACCATCTGGATCAATAGTGATATTGTTCTTGACTCGCCACAGTTTTAGTAAAATGGATTTTTTTCAGAAAACTGTAGTGGGAGTATGGTAGAACTAGAAGTGATTCCAGAACCGCAAACGATTACGGAAAATTTAATAGGACCTAAAGATTCAATCAGGATTGACATTCCATTAGCCACTCCGCAGATATGGTGGGTAACCTCAGGCGCCCGAGAGGTACTTCGGTATCCTCAAGAACGGTGACATGGAGGTTCTTGTTTTACCCAGACTTGACACTGCTGTTGTTCCAGACTATAAGACCCGGCAAGAGGATGAGTATAGCGTCGTTCTAAACTAGCTTTAGAAGTGCACGTGTATATGATTATGCCAGAGGGTTGTTGTAGTCAGTGGGAGCAGCGGAAGCATAGTGGATAAGTAGCTTATGTCTATTTATAGACTAAAGCAGATATAGTGGAGATAGATCATCTATTTTTATGTGACAGTCATGGGCTTTGACTTCATCAGAATAGAAGATGGATCTATTAAGAAGGTAGTAGGGTGTGATGTCCTGGTACTTGGATGACATACACATAGTAGGAAGTGAAATTCCTACACTACGATCGGTTATACCGTGGTTGTCACACGGTAGTTTCTCCACATAGAATATGGATATAATATCATATGTTTTTTTTTGCACTAGATGCAATATGTTGATATATTATTCCAATCCTGGAGAAATGTTCGGAAGCAGCTTATGAACATAAGTGGTTGTTCTAGGGATTTGATTCGGGAGACAGTTATCATTCCAGGCTTCCAAGGTGACCCGGATGACAGAGTGACCGTCAGAGTTATAGTCTTCCCTCTGACGAGGGGCAGTAGTTTGGACAGGTAGTCCAAGCGGATACTGAGAGAGGTATGGTGCAGGATACTGATTAAATTCAGTTGACGATACAGTCTAAGAAGTTTGCTGGATTTGGAGTTCATTTATGAACTGGGTCCCATCAGATATCCAGACATATTCTAAGACAGGTATTGCTCATTTCGGGAGATGGCTTTCTCCGCGAACTTGAGAAAAAGAGAGACATGGAAAGAAACATCAGGGCGGATTCACTCACTGAGGCTATTTCTCGAACACAATAGTTTTACAAATGAGCTTTGTGAAACTGATTAGTAGAGGAGTTGGATGTTCGGTATCACACGAGCTGTGAGTACGCGACATCGCAATAATTAGCCTTAAGTGCAAGTGGGAGATTGTTGGATATTGTGCCCTCAAAGTCAATTATTGAATCGCAGGTACGTGATTGCAATGATTGAGGGAGGTCCTACACCGATAGGACAGTCTTTCTCGAGATGATAATATGCTATCTGATTTGTCTTTATCATCGTATACATGCTTTAGTTCACTATTGCATGTTGATAGAGCCCATAGGATTCTTGCTTGACTGCCAGCAGTATTGTCACGCCCCGCTTCCCAGAGTACGCTAAATTGGGCACGTGACATAGCCAACCATGCTACCTGTGGGTAGGAAGTATCCATCCACAGTCACATTACGGCTGTAGAGATATCAAGAACAAAATAAAACTATCTAAAACATGTCCATAGGCCAAGATAACATGAGTCAAGAATAATAAAAGTGCGGAAGCAAAAGATCCAAGACAAAATAACTGGAATGTATGTCCCATAATACGGGCTCACATCAGGAATAAAATGCATGAAATAAAGAACTAACTATTGCTGACACCTCACAGCTCAGCCTGCTGGCTGAAGTATTCCTGCTCGGACTGCAGCAACGGTACGGAATCTGGGGCATGCAAAATCCAGACGTCAGCGCGTCGTGTCATCAAGTAATAAAATATAAACAGGGTAACAGGCTATGCAAATATAGACATGAATGAAAAGCAGGTGTAACAGTAATGTAAATCAGGGCAGTGCAGGGTAGTGTGCAGTGAGTAAACTAAACTGTTCTATTAGGTTTTCTGTTCTAAAGTCTTTGAAATCAATTTGATAAATCATCGATGTAACTCAATAGTATCCCGTGCATGCCCGGGACCACGGTCTACAGACTCTCGGGCTGAAACCGAGACGTGCCGCTAGGCAGTAAAAGGTAGCAGGTACAGACGAGTGATGTCAGCATCATCACTCCGGGGCTGGCCTAGCCTGTAAGACTGATCAGAACAGGTATCGAACTGTTGAGTTACAAGTCAGGTTTCACCATTGATTTCCCCATACCTCCAAGTTATAAGTGTTCAAGTCAGGTATTCAGTAATCAAGAACTAATGCCAACACAAGATCAGGTAAGAGCAGGTTTGTCTGGATAGACAACAGGAACGGTCCGTGAGGACTACATGTCAGGTTTGTTGGCATTAGACACAAGATCATGTAACAGGTCAAGCCATGGTACATCAGGTCAAGTCAAGTAATGTACGGTACCATGTCGGGTCAAGAAATATGTGTGTAACAAGTCATGTCAAGGTGTAAACGATATCATGGGTGTGCTCATAATCAGCTAGCATAATCAGGGTTATAATAATCAAGCATGGTTATTAACAACATAATCTAAGCAATGAGTTGAGCAATAAAGCAGATTTTATTTATTTAGCTGTACAGTTATCAATTGTGTTTAACAGACAGTGTCAGCATAATGTGAATACAGTATGATAGATGTAAATGCTGGAAACAGGTTAATAAATATTGAGTGATCCATGGATGCGACGACATGTTTAATCTGTTTAACGAATGCAGTTGTAATTAGACCGGTTAAAGTTGCACATGGATGTATGATAGGCTAAACTGGAAAAAAGGTATCATAGCAATAAACAAATGTGATCTATCATGTACAGGTGATTGTTAGATGTAAATAATCAGATGCAAGATTAAGTTTCACGTTCGGAATCATAAAAATGTATAACGGAACTTTATACGGTTAACTTGAAATCCTTTCTTTCGATTCTAATTAGAGATTTAACTGGAAATAAGTAATTTAGCATATGAATAGTTTAAAATAGCATGTAGCAAGTTTCACTTGCCTCGACGGGTCGCGAAACGGAAAACGGAACGTTACACATCGGCGGGGAAATCTCGCGACGTGCGCACGGTTCACGGAATGAACCCAAACGACGAACAGTGGAGCCACACGGGTCAGGGTTTCTCGCTGGATCATCGGGAAACGTCGTCGGCACGGTCGGATTCCGGCCAAACACAAAAACAGTGAACACGAAATATTCAAGAATGCATGAATAAAAGGGAAGAGAAGATTAAGAAGGAAGAAGAGAAGGAAGATTGAGGAAGGCTGCTCACGTTGATCTGTAGATGGGTTGTGATCGTCGATCGCGTTGGCGGAGCTCCGGCGAACTGCCTGCAGTAGCCACTCGGCCAACACAGAACCGGAAAAAATCAGAGAAGGGAAGAGGAAGGAAGAAGAAGGAAGAAGGGGTGTGAAAGCTCACCGCTACGCTGATCTAGAACGGTGGACGGCAACGAGATCCCTCCGGTGGTCGTCGCGGTGAGGAGACGTGCAAGTCTCGGCTGTGCACACCGGCGCTCGACGCGCGCACAGGAAACGGGGAAGGAGAGGTGAGAGTGGAGGTGAGGGTAACGAGCTGCGACGAACGGCGATGGTCGCGTCGGAGCTAGGGCAACGGTGAGAGAAGGCGGCAGCTAGGGTTTTCAGGGGGTTGGGTTTTCGCTTCTGTATAAAAAAAGATGAAGAGAAATATAAAGGAGAGAGAAAAAGAGAGATTCGCGGGGAGGAGAGAGAGAGGGATACGAGAGGAGAGAGAAGAGGAGAGAGATAGAGCGGTAGGGAGAGATCGAGAGGAGAAAGAAAATTGTCTCCTAGTGCCCGCGAGAGAGAGAGAAGAGAGAGAAAGAGAAGGAGAAAGGAGAGAGAGAGAGAGGGATACGGTGGGGCCCGAGGGGTTAAAACGAACGGTGATTGGCTGGGGAGTTAGGAAAAATTTGAGAAAGATTGGGGAAAGATTTTTAAAGGGATTTAAAAAAATAGAGAAAATATTTTCTGAGTTGAGAATTCAATTTCGCTGGTTTTTTTAAAATATTAGAAAATAGGATTTGGCGCAAATGCAAAATATTTCGGAATTGCGTCCGGGTCGGGTCCAAAAATTTGAATTCGAAAAACGAAAATTATTGGCGGGTTCCAAAAATTAAAATGAAGGATTTTACAATTAAAAAGCATACCCCCAAAAACGGACGCACGTACGTGCGCGTAGCCGTTCAAACACGTCCGTTTCACTGAACGGGACGAGAACACGATGCAAGGACGCTACCACAGGGTTAGGGGTGTCGAGCAGGCCATGACAAGTATTTTTAATTTAATTTTAGATGACATAAATTGTTATATGCAAAATATGAATTGTCGGGATAAGTTACAACTAGCAACAGTCAAGCAAGATAAATGAAATAAATACCACACACTACACATACGGTAACTGAAATTTATAGAATTGGACTCGGTTGTTGTTAGTGTATATGCCCTAGAGGCCATTACTGTATCATACTAGTTTGTATATTACTTGATGGAAGCTTGGGATATTCACCTTGTATAAACAATCTTGCTCAATATAGTAGTATGCTACTTGGTTTGTTTCTACTTCAATGTGTACTTGTGTTTATTTCAGTATATCACTTATACGCATTAGTGGAGCCCTTGGGATCTTTACTTGATTACCAGCGTTGTGATGGCAGTCACACTAGTGGGGGCTGGGTAATCTATAGGCACATCCTTATACAGGTCCCTAGTCGTAGGACTATCGAGACAGGGCATCGATACTCCGGAGTAGACTAGCGTATGCGCTTCTCATCCCAGTGTGGGAGATGGTCTGTCCCACAGCCATCAGTACGTCGTACTGGAGATAGTATACGGGTGCTCGTTGGGTTACGAGTACACTGGACAGGACTCGTCGGGAACTGACAGGTTGGTATTATACCTATCGTCAGTTATCAGTTCCCAGGTGACATGAGTACAGCTTAGTCCGCTGACTTGACACTGACACTTCGCCTCGAGTGTGTTCCCACTGCACTTTGATCACTACCCTACCACGGCTCAAAGGAGTCGTGCAAACAGGTGGTGGTTGGGTGCAGTCCCGAAGCACTTGGAGGCAGTGACGGTTAGACATGATTCGTCTCTCCCGGTATTGGGGGTTGACATCGCGCTGTGTCTAGGAGAGCCATTACACGAGTAGTCCCTGGCCAGGGCAAGCGAGATATACTGGTAGGTTTCCAGTGTTATCTCAGGGTGTTTTGGGCTTCACTCCGACACGACTTGTACCGCTATTGGGGGACTGACGTTTTACCGCCCCCTAGGCCCGCCATGCGATGTATCAGACGAACAGACCGGACTGTACGGAGAATGTCACATTCAGACTCAGTAGGAGTTCAGATGGGGTTTCACCTCGTCAGCCTTCTTGTCGGCATCTACCTGGGGACCGTTACGCACAGCTAGTGCCGCTTGCGGTCTGTGGTTAAACCCACTGCCAGCGTAGTGTCGAGTCTTTAGAGTCCCACACAGAGGGTATTCGCCTCTGGGCAAAACAGAGTAGAGGTCGCATGGTTTTGCGACAGGGTTCGTTCTCATCCGCGCACTTGTGCACGTTTGGAGTCCGGACGGATTATACTGGCAGGCTCTGGTTTGAGCCAGATACTGGTATATGTTTTGGGGGTTGCTTTTATCTCTTGGTATTCTTGTTCCTCGGAACGAGAATGCAGGTGTGTATGCACAGTTGCTTGAGGAGGAGAATGAGGTTTTTCATTAGGGTTTCGGATCGGGTGCGTATGCACAGTTGACAGTTATCATTTTCCAAACCCTAATGGATTTGTATATTATCTATTAATAATAGTAATTAAATGAGAATTATGTTATGGTTGTTTTTTTGTTGACTTGTTGACCATGGTTGACTTGTTGACCATTGACCACCATCATGCTTTGAAAGATCCTCCTTGATTCATGCTTACACTTCATTTAAAGAAGCATGATAGTGGTCATTCCAAATATAACCATCAACTATTCTTATTTCAATTATTATCATTTAGATAATTCTTTTCTTTTGCAATATGGTTGCAAGAAAGAAATAATTGAGCTCATTCTATCATAACCTCTCTCTCTCCTCACTTCATCTTCTTCTTCCTCTAGAAAAGAGAAACCTTCTCATGTGTTGAGAATCATTCTCTTTAGAAAGAAAAGCAAACCCTAATCACTCTCTACTCATTCTAGGATGAAGGTTTAGCAAGCCGGAAACCCTAGTTCACTCAAAGATCGAGGAAGAGCCCAAAGGTCGAACCTTCGAGGTGGATCCATCTTCGACGGGAGAAGGCGACGAAAAGAGAACCATCAACCTCTACAAGGTTTGAAGAAGAAGGAGTTCAAGTTTAGGTATAACCATCTTCCATAGTAGCTAACTCTCTTTAGCAAGAATACTAGTTTTAGTTTAGACAACGATCCCGACCTTGTTTAGTCCATGTTGCCTCTTGCGATAAAAATTCGTTTTTTATACCGTTTCCGCCTCCCCGTAAGCACCGGGGGTCGCAATATGGACTTACAGTGGTATCAGAGCCTAACTAAACTTAAACTAGCTTGGTAGTGAAGTGTAACGAAGTTCGGAACCGAAAAATCACAAAACCGGAAAACCAAAACCCTAAGTTTTTGTTGAAATTTTTTCTGCTCAAAATGAAAAACTTTATACTTGTAAATTCGTCTCAGGGTTTTCTAAGAACACCCAAGAAAAACGATAGCATGATTCATCAAAAGCGCCGCCCTTCCGCGGCCTCACCTATTCATCTGGCCGCGGAACCGCCGCTGTTTGGTGTCATCTTTGCATCGTTTTTCGTGCAGTGTTCTTCTGTGTTGGTTTTGGGATTTTTAAAATATATTATATGTACCCAGATTTTCCAGAACTGAAATTCACTTTTGGGGTCCTATAATTCCGTATTTTTTCCGAACTTCACTGCACTTTGGCTATGTTGGTTATATCTGTGATGTTTGCATGTATTGAACGTCGGCTAATCGCTATAAGTCGATTAGTCGGGGTTATACATGATCTGTGATGTGCTGGAATGTGTATATGAATGTGTTGGACTGTCGCGGGTGAATAGCCGGGGTGGATGTGAGATGAGCTTTTGTTTTTCTTTCATTCATTGTAAATGTAAATTGATGTAATAATATTATTTGTTTGGCCGCACAACCGGGTCGGGGTTGTAGCCGTCATTGTATAATTCTTTTTACTGTTTTTGCTCCTAGGATAGACCCATGGAGGGGTGCACAAACTACCGGGTTCTTGGCGGGTAGTTTGCCGCACCCGTAGGGGTCTTGGGTGGGGTATTTGGCTATTCACCGCGACCGTGTTATCCGCTTTTCGTTTCAGGCTCGAAAGGATTGCGGATTGCTAGTATATCCAATGTATTCATCTGTGATCTGTAATGTCTATCATTGCTTTCTATTTAGGCATTGCTTATGTTTTACAGCCGCGCTAGCCCAGCCCCCGCTCTGTCGTTAGTTAAGTAACCTAACGAGTGATGACGGGACCCCGTGGCGAATGCGAATGGCATAAGCGTACGTCATATTTTGGTTGTTTTCTGCAATGGTAGGAACTAAATGATGGGACGCATTAAAAGAACTAATGCAAGAATATCACGCATTAAAAGAACTAATGCAAGATAATAAACCAAGTTTAAGTCGATGGAACACTTTCGAAAAACCACTCGGTTCTTTTCAAAACTAACTTTTAAATGCGGAGCTTGAGCCACTCCTTATAAAAGCTATCTCGTTCCATCGATTATATCAAGTTCACTACGTTCACGGTTTTACCAAAACCATTCGTAGCCCTCCGTCGTTTCGCATGAATAGGCAATAGTATTCAAGCTGTGTATTTTGGCCAAAGTCAAGGCACAGTGATTGGTAGCTATTGGGTGTTCATGTGTAGCATAGATAGATGCGTTGGTTTGGGACAGTCGTGCTGCCATTTTGGCCAAAGTCAAGGGTATGTACGGGTGGATCCAAATTAACCTGGAAAGTGACGGGAAGAACTTGACATGTGACTTATGATATTTTGGCCAAAGTCAAGGTCATAAGAGCATGGGGCAAAAATCCACATCGGGAGTTTCATAAGTACTGAAACTTGCTAGATTTGCATACCATTTGGAGTGTGATGATTATGGTAGGATTCCTTCATTTTCGTCATGCGATGATATTTGGATCCCGATCCTACTGTGAGTACATGCTACTCCTCGGGAAATTTCTCACTAAACGATCAATGCTATAAACCTAGTAGGTGCCTAGAAAGGTGTTAGCGGGGCTACGCTCCCAGGGAAAAGAGGTTCTTAAATTAAGGAACTTCGCGAAAGCGTTGGAAAACCTCCCTCGAAGTACCGACACTGGCCTGGCTGAACGGTTAAGCAAGTATTGTACGGTGGGATTGATCCCGGCTAATTCTTCCTTTGTGGTTTGAGGAGGGATTCGAGAGACAGTGGGAGCCATCCTGTTTAGACAAATTAAAAACCATTCTAAACTTGCAAGAGCATCGTGCTAAGTGTTTCTTCTCTCCCCCTGCAGCGACCAAATCGAAATGACTGGACTTAAGTTACTTCTAGATAAAAACATATTGACAGGGCCAAACTACAAAGATTGGCTCAGGAATGTCAAATTGGCAATCTCTTACGACAAGCTGGGGTATCTTCTTACCACCAAAGCTCCCCCCGTCCTAGGTCCCACCTCCAGCGTCGCGGATAAGGAAATCCGTAAGACTTGGGAGATTGACAGCGCGAAGGCCAGATGCCTCGTACTTGCCTCGATGGACAATGACCATCAGAGGAGGCACGAGAATATGGATTTGGAATCCATATTTCTTCATACAAAAGAACTGTATGGAGAGCAGTCTCGTATCGCAAGATACGAAGTGTCGAAGAAGTTATTTTCGACTAAGTTGGCCGTCGGATCATCGGTAGCGGACCACGTGCTTAAGATGATTGGCTACACTGAGGAGCTCGCGGAACTTGGGACCACGTTGGACAGTGAACTTTATACAGATATAATTCTCCAGTCCCTTCCATCCACTTACGCCCAGTTCATACTGAATTTCAACTTGCAAGAAAAGGAAGTTGAACTTTCAGAACTCCTCAACCTGCTGAGGAGCGCAGAGGGCACCCTACAGAAGGGTAGGGATACATCCACTTTGTTTGTAGGAGGATCTTCTTCTTCTAGGTCCAAGGCGAAAGCCAAGGGAAAGAAGAAGAAAGCCCCCGCCAAACCAAGAGGCGGTGTTAGTAAAGTGGGTGCGAAGGGAAAGGAAAAGGCAACAAAGATAGCGGGGAAGCTTGTTGGTAAAGAGGAATGCTTCTATTGTCACAAGAGTGGACACTGGAAGAAAGATTGCAGGGCTTGGAAAGCCAGGCCACAGGAACTGAAGCAGGTTGCAGCTTCAGCTTCAGGTGTGTATGTTATTGAAAACTGTCTTTCTATAAACTCTACTTCCTGGGTATTGGATACCGGATCAGGATCTCATATCTGTAATTCTTTGCAGGCGTTGAGAAACCGTAGGGTTTTGAAGGCAGGTGACATGACCCTCAGAGTTGCGAACGGAGCTAGCATGGATGCTAAAGCCGTGGGGGACTATCACCTGGGAATGTCAGATGGGCATGTTTTGGTTTTGCGTAATTGCTTTTTTGTACCCAACGCAACTTGTAATATCATTTCTGTATCTTTGGTTTCTAAAGAAGGTTATGAATTTGCGTTTGTAAGTAATGTTGTTAACATTCACCTTAATCAAGTTCTGATTGGGTCAGGTACATTGAGCAATGGTATATACGTATTAAACCAACCACAGATTTTCAATGTCCAGAATACACACAAAAGAAAGTCACCAGATATTAATCAGACTTTCTTATGGCATTGTAGACTGGGTCACATCAATGAGAGAAGGTTGACTAAGTTACATACAGAAGGATATTTGGATCCGTTCGAATATCAATCGTATGCCACTTGTCAATCCTGTCTCAAAGGAAAGATGACAAAGACTCCGTTCACTGAACACGGAGTAAGAGCGAGCGAGCTCTTGGGACTCGTACACAGCGACGTGTGCGGTCCAATGTCTACACATGCGCGAAGCGGTTATTCTTACTTCATTACTTTTACGGATGATTTTTCAAGATACGGTTATGTCTTCTTAATGAAACATAAGTCCGAAGCTTTTGAAAAATTCCAGGAATTTAAGAATGAAGTAGAAAAACAAACCGGCAAAAGTATCAAGATTCTAAGATCGGATCGAGGTGGAGAATACTTAAGTGCCGAGTTCCTGAATTATTTAAAAGAGAATGGGATTCTCTCTCAGCTTACTCCTCCATACACTCCGCAACACAACGGTGTATCGGAAAGACGGAACCGGACCCTATTGGATATGGTACGGTCCATGATGAGTAACGCTGAGTTACCGCGATCATTCTGGGGGTATGCGCTAGAATCAGCTGCGTACCTTTTGAACCGAGTTCCTACTAAGACTGTGCCTACTACACCATATGAGATGTGGTGTGGGAAGAGACCCCATCTCAGTCACATTAAGACTTGGGGAAGTCCAGCTTTTGTTAAAAAGCAGCATGTGGACAAGCTCGAGGCACGCTCAGTACTGTGTAAGTTTGTGGGATATCCAAAGAATTCCAAGGGATATCTCTTCTACTACGAAGAGGAACAAAAAGTTCTTGTTTCTCGTCATGCCCACTTTCTAGAACATCAGTTCTTAGAAAAAGAATTAAGTGGGAGCGCAGTAGAACTGGAAGAAATTCCAGAACCACAGACTATTACTGAAAGCTTAGTGGAACCAGAGGGTTCAAATGAACAGGACATTCCTACGCCGCTCCGCAGGAGTAGTAGGCAGTCTCATCCGCCCGAGAGATACTACGGTTTTCTCATAGACGGGGATAGAGAGGATTGCATCATAGACTATGATGAGCCTACTAGCTTCCAGCAGGCCGTTCAGAGCATTGACTCGGTAAAATGGCTGGATGCAATGCGGACCGAAATGGAGTCCATGTACACCAACAAAGTATGGACGTTGGACATTGCTCCAGACGGGGTAAAACCCGTAGGATGCAAGTGGATCTTCAAAAGGAAGATTGGTGTAGATGGACAGGTTGAGACCTATAAAGCTAGACTTGTAGCAAAGGGTTTCCGTCAAAGACCTGGCTTGGACTATGACGAAACCTTTTCTCCAGTGGCTATGCTGAAATCCATTCGGATCCTTCTTGCCATTGCTGCCTTCCACGATTATGAGATTTGGCAGATGGACGTAAAGACCGCTTTTCTAAATGGAAATTTAGAGGAGTGTGTCTATATGGATCAGCCAGAGGGTTTCATTCAGAGTGGGAGCAGCGGAAAGGTGTGCAAGTTGCTTAAGTCCATCTATGGACTAAAGCAGGCATCGCGGAGTTGGAACATCTGTTTTGATGAGACGGTCAAGGAATTTGACTTTATCAAAAATCCAGATGAACCATGCATCTATAGTAGATTTGTAGCGAGAACTGTGGTATTCCTTGTTTTATACGTGGATGACATTCTCTTGATAGGAAATGACATTCCTATGCTACAATCTGTCAAGGGTTTCTTGTCACACAGGTTCTCCATGAAAGACCTGGGTGATGCCTCTTACATCCTGGGGATCCGGATCCATCGTGATAGATCCAAGAGGATATTAGGACTTTCACAGTCCAGGTACATCGACACCGTACTGAAAAGATTCAGTATGGAAGATTCTAAGCGCGGTAACTTACCGGCTTGTCACGGGATCACCCTCTCTAAAGAGATATCTCCCAAGACTGATTTGGAGAGGGATCGCATGTCTATTATACCCTACGCTTCTGCGGTAGGCTCTATAATGTATGCGATGTTGTGTACCAGACCGGATGTAGCTTATGCACTGAGTGTAGTAAGCCGGTATCAGTCAAACCCTGGGGAGAAACATTGGATAGCGGTAAAGAACATTCTCAAGTACCTGAGGAGGACTAAGGAGATGTTCTTGGTGTATGGCGGAAAAGACCTCCAGATTGAGGCCTTTGCTGACTCCAGCTTCCAGAGTGACAAGGATGATTCCAAGTCCATGTCGGGTTTTGTCTTTACCCTCAATGGAGGGGCGGTGTGTTGGAAGAGTTCCAAACAGGAAACCGTTGCAGACTCGACTATGGAAGCGGAATACATCGCTGCATCTGATGCCGCAAAAGAAGCTGTCTGGATAAGGAAGTTCTTAAAAGAACTTCAGGTGGTTCCGTCCATTGTTGACCCAGTACCTCTGTATTGCGACAACAACGGGGCTATAGCTTTAGCAAAGGAACCCAGGTCCCATCAGAGATCCAGGCACATCTTGAGGCGGTATCACCTGATCAGGGAGATCGTGGATCGCAAGGAGATCGAGGTTCGGAGGGTTGCTTCAGAAGAGAATACTGCAGATCCATTCACCAAGGCCCTACCCCAGACTCAGTTCGAGCGGCTGATCGAGATGATAGGTCTTCGATACGCCAGTACATGGCCTTAGTGCAAGTGGGAGATTGTTAGTGTATATGCCCTAGAGGCCATTACTGTATCATACTAGTTTGTATATTACTTGATGGAAGCTTGGGATATTCACCTTGTATAAACAATCTTGCTCAATATAGTAGTATGCTACTTGGTTTGTTTCTACTTCAATGTGTACTTGTGTTTATTTCAGTATATCACTTATACGCATTAGTGGAGCCCTTGGGATCTTTACTTGATTACCAGCGTTGTGATGGCAGTCACACTAGTGGGGGCTGGGTAATCTATAGGCACATCCTTATACAGGTCCCTAGTCGTAGGACTATCGAGACAGGGCATCGATACTCCGGAGTAGACTAGCGTATGCGCTTCTCATCCCAGTGTGGGAGATGGTCTGTCCCACAGCCATCAGTACGTCGTACTGGAGATAGTATACGGGTGCTCGTTGGGTTACGAGTACACTGGACAGGACTCGTCGGGAACTGACAGGTTGGTATTATACCTATCGTCAGTTATCAGTTCCCAGGTGACATGAGTACAGCTTAGTCCGCTGACTTGACACTGACACTTCGCCTCGAGTGTGTTCCCACTGCACTTTGATCACTACCCTACCACGGCTCAAAGGAGTCGTGCAAACAGGTGGTGGTTGGGTGCAGTCCCGAAGCACTTGGAGGCAGTGACGGTTAGACAGGATTCGTCTCTCCCGGTATTGGGGGTTGACATCGCGCTGTGTCTAGGAGAGCCATTACACGAGTAGTCCCTGGCCAGGGCAAGCGAGATATACTGGTAGGTTTTCAGTGTTATCTCAGGGTGTTTTGGGCTTCACTCCGACACGACTTGTACCGCTATTGGGGGACTGACGTTTTACCGCCCCCTAGGCCCGCCATGCGATGTATCAGACGAACAGACCGGACTGTACGGAGAATGTCACATTCAGACTCAGTAGGAGTTCAGATGGGGTTTCACCTCGTCAGCCTTCTTGTCGGCATCTACCTGGGGACCGTTACGCACAGCTAGTGCCGCTTGCGGTCTGTGGTTAAACCCACTGCCAGCGTAGTGTCGAGTCTTTAGAGTCCCACACAGAGGGTATTCGCCTCTGGGCAAAACAGAGTAGAGGTCGCATGGTTTTGCGACAGGGTTCGTTCTCATCCGCGCACTTGTGCACGTTTGGAGTCCGGACGGATTATACTGGCAGGCTCTGGTTTGAGCCAGATACTGGTATATGTTTTAGGGGTTGCTTTTATCTCTTGGTATTCTTGTTCCTCGGAACGAGAATGCAGGTGTGTATGCACAGTTGCTTGAGGCGGAGAATGAGGTTTTTCATTAGGGTTTCGGATCGGGTGCGTATGCACAGTTGACAGTTATCATTTTCCAAACCCTAATGGATTTGTATATTATCTATTAATAATAGTAATTAAATGAGAATTATGTTATGGTTGTTTTTTTGTTGACTTGTTGACCATGGTTGACTTGTTGACCATTGACCACCATCATGCTTTGAAAGATCCTCCTTGATTCATGCTTACACTTCATTTAAAGAAGCATGATAGTGGTCATTCCAAATATAACCATCAACTATTCTTATTTCAATTATTATCATTTAGATAATTCTTTTCTTTTGCAATATGGTTGCAAGAAAGAAATAATTGAGCTCATTCTATCATAACCTCTCTCTCTCCTCACTTCATCTTCTTCTTCCTCTAGAAAAGAGAAACCTTCTCATGTGTTGAGAATCATTCTCTTTAGAAAGAAAAGCAAACCCTAATCACTCTCTACTCATTCTAGGATGAAGGTTTAGCAAGCCGGAAACCCTAGTTCACTCAAAGATCGAGGAAGAGCCCAAAGGTCGAACCTTCGAGGTGGATCCATCTTCGACGGGAGAAGGCGACGAAAAGAGAACCATCAACCTCTACAAGGTTTGAAGAAGAAGGAGTTCAAGTTTAGGTATAACCATCTTCCATAGTAGCTAACTCTCTTTAGCAAGAATACTAGTTTTAGTTTAGACAACGATCCCGACCTTGTTTAGTCCATGTTGCCTCTTGCGATAAAAATTCGTTTTTTATACCGTTTCCGCCTCCCCGTAAGCACCGGGGGTCGCAATATGGACTTACAGTTGTTACATTATACCCAACTATAAAAAGAATTTCGTCCTCGAAATTCCAAGGATACAAAGGATAGACAAAAATAATCGAACTACAAGAAAAGATGAGGAAACTTCTGCCGGATTTCATCTTCTCGTTCCCAGGTGGACTCTCCATGCGAGCGATTACCCCAAGAAACAAGTACAAGAGGGATAACCTTGTTCTTAAGAACCTTTTCCCTTCGATCCACAATTTCAACCGGTCGCTCCTCAAAAGTCAAGTCTTCTCGTACCGTCAGCTCCGAATGATCCAATACATGCGTTTCATCTCGAACATACTTACGGAGTTGAGATACGTGAAACACATCGTGCACATTCGCCAAGGACTGTGGTAACGCCAAACGATACGCTACCTCACCAACACGCTCCAAGATCTCAAAGGGTCCCACGAATCGAGGACTGAGCTTTCCTCGACTTCCAAAACGAATCACCCCTATAGTCGGTGATATATTCAAGAATACCAAATCACCCACGGCGAACTCTAGAGGTCTTCTCTACGTATCTGCCCAACTCTTCTGTCGGTCTTGTGCTGCTTTCATATGATTCCGAATAGCGTTAACTTTCTCAACTGTTTGCATAACCAAATCTGGTCCCAACAATCTTCGTTCACCGACATCGTCCCAGTAAACAGGTGAACGGCATTTGCGACCATACAAAGCTTCAAGTGGAGCCATCTGAATAGTTGCCTGGAAACTGTTGTTGTAAGAAAACTCCACCAAATGTAGATGATCCTCCCAAGAACCCTTGAAGTCCAACATGCACGCTCTCAACATATCTTCAAGAGTTTGGATCGTTCTCTCCGACTGACCATCAGTTTGAGGATGATAAGCTGTGCTAAACTTCAATCGAGTCCCCAAACTTTCCTGTAAACTCCTCCAGAAGTGTGATAAGAACCGAGTGTCCCGAACGGACACGATGCTCACTGGTACTCCATGCAATCTTACAATCTCCTGCATGTACCGCTCCGCCAAAGTCTCTGTTGATTGACCAACCCAAAAAGGGATAAAATGAGCTGCCTTGGTCAAACGATCAACAATCACCCATACTGCATTGTTGCCTTTTGGACTCCGCGGTAGAGCTGTCACGAAATCCATGGTTATATGTTCCCACTTCCACTGAGGAATCGGAAGTGGTTGCAATAAACCAGCAACCCTTTGATGTTCAGCCTTAACTTGCTGACACACCAAGCACTTTGCCACAAAGCGAGCAATCTCCCGTTTCATACCTTCCCACCAGAAATGTTGTCGTAAGTCTCGGTACATCTTCGTGCCTCCTGGATGTACGGAATAAGCTGAACTGTGTGCCTCCTTCATAAGCTCTTCACGAATATCACCCTTTGGCACGCACAAACGGCTACCATACCTCATCGAACCATCTTCGTGGATCAATAAATCTGTTCGTAGTTCGGCTTCAACCTGTTCTCGAAACTTTTGCAATTTAGGATCCTGCGATTGCGCTGCCTTAATATTCTCAATCAGCGACGAATGTACTTGCAGCTGCATCAACTGTCCCGAAGAATGCGGTAGCACAACCTCCAAATCAAATCTTCGAAATTCTTCAACGAGTTCCTTCTGCGTAGTCAACATCTGAATTGCTGGTAACCGACTGAGCGCATCCGGCACGACATTAACCTTTCCCGGATGGTACTTGAGATCAAGATCGTAGTCAGCCATCAGCTCTAACCATCTACGCTGCCTCATATTAAGCTCCTTCTGCGTGAACACATACTTCAAACTCTTATGATCCGTGAAAACTTCGACCCTTTCGCCCAAAAGGTAGTGTCTCCAAATCTTCAAAGCGAAAATCACAGCCGCAAGCTCCAAATCGTGAGTTGGGTAATTCTTCTCATGGGTCTTCAACTGTCTTGATGCGTACGCTACAACCTTCCCATGCTGCATCAAAACACATCCCAATCCTTTTCCAGATGCGTCGCTGTGAATCACTAGTCCTCCGGAACTGTCTGGCACAGTCAGAATAGGAGCGGTTATCAATCTCTGCTTCAATGTCTCAAAAGCTGACGCACATCTATCCGTCCACGCAAAAGGTACCTCCTTGGGCGTAAGCTTGGTCAACGGCTCCACCAGACGAGCAAAGTTCTCCACAAATCTTCTGTAATATCCGGCGAGTACAAGAAAACTTCTTATCTCCGCAACATTCTTTGGAATCGGCCAATTACGAACTGCTGCAATCTTTTCGGGATCGACGGCGATTCCATCGCCAGACACAACATACCCCAAAAACTTTACTTCTTCCAGCCAAAACTCGCACTTGCTCATCTTCGCATATAACTTCTCTTGTCTCAGCGTCTGCAGTGCGACCTTCAGATGTTCAGCATGCTCTTCCATACTCTTCGAGTAAACCAGAATATCGTCGATGAACACCACAATAAACTGGTCAAAGAATGGTGAAAAGATTCGGTTCATCAAGTCCATGAATATCGCCGGTGCATTCGTTACTCCGAAGGGCATCACTAAGTACTCGTAATGTCCATACCGAGTTCGGAACGCCGTCTTGCAGATATCTTCTGCTTTCACTCGGATCTGATGATATCCGGATCTCAAATCTAGCTTCGAGAATACCCTCGCGCCACTAAGCTGCTCAAAAAGTTCGCCAATGCGAGAGATCGGGTACTTGTTCTTAATAGTCGCCCGGTTTAATTCTCGGTAGTCGATGCACATCCTTCTCGTGCCATCTTTCTTCTTAACTAGAAGAACTGGAGCTCCCCAAGGCGAGTTACTGCTTCGAATCCAACCCTTCGCAAGCAATTCAACAACCTGTTTCTTGACTTCTTCCAACTCCACTGGTGCCATTGGATAATACGCTTTAGATACTGGCGCTGCACCAGGAATAAGATCAATTGCGAACTCCACGTCTCGCTTCGGCGGTAATCCCGATATATCTTCAAACACGTCCATAAAATCGCGAACAACAACTGGCTCTTCACTTTTATCAGCCTCCATTGATGCAAGAATACTAGTTGTCGGCCTAGCCCTAAACTCGACTGGCCCGACAGAACTGCTTCCTCCAGTGAAGGTAAACTCGGGATGTCCGGGAATCTGGAAAATTACTTTTTTTGCCCTACAATCAATGTGAGTGTGGAAAGTGCCAAGAAAATCCATTCCCAAGACGACTTCGTAGCTGCCCGTATCGATCACCAAGAAATCTGCAAACAGCTCCCGTCCGCACACAACAACTGTACAATCTTTACATTCCCTACTAGATATGATTTTCCCATTCCCAGTGTGTATGTCCCAGAAACTAGACAGGGTCATGCAGGTAATCGAGTGTGTATGTATAAACTTGGACGACATAAAACAATGGGATGCACCAGAATCAAATAACGCTAATGCGGGAAAACCATGAACGAGTAGAATACCTGAAACAACTTCTCATGACGCCTTAGCTTCCTCAGCTGTCAACGTAAAAGCTCGAGCCTGATTAGATCCTTGAGTCAGCTGCTTCTGTCCCTGAAATGGTCTCTGCGGAGGCTTCTGAATGTCATCCCTCGTACGAAGCTTCGACGGACAAGCGCTGACAGTGTGATCTTCCGCTCCACAAACTAAACAGAGTCCCTGCCTCCTTCGACACTCCTTTTGCACGTGTCCCGGTAAACGGCAGTAGTCACAAATCACGCTCCTCCTTCGATCAACGACAACCGGCTTCTTCATCGGTGTTACGCCACGACGGTCCACTGGAATACCTCTGCGTCCATGAGCTCGGTTTGGTACAAATGCCGGCTTCCCTATCGCAACTGCTGTCTGCTGTAAACTCCCATTCTTCCCAGATAGGCTCTGCTGTTCTCGGGCTGCCGTAAGTACCTGTGAGAAAGTGGTCAAACCCAGGGAGACAATCTGCCTCTGGATGTCCACATCCAAGCTGCGCATAAACCTCCTTGCCCTGTCTGCATCGTTGGCAACTAAAGGTCCAGCGAATCTACTGAGCCGTATCCACTCTGCACGGGTGCACCATTTTGCTTCAAACCGATGATTTTCTCTTCCATTTCCTCCCGTGCAGTCCGCGGAAAGAACTTCTCCAGGAAACTCTTCGAAAAATCCGCCCACTTGATTGGCTTGGGCAAGCGGGTCTCCTCCATAAGCCACCATTCACGGGCGTAGTCCACTAACTGAATACGCACCACATCCACCCTTTTATCTTCCGGGATCTGCGCCGCAATAAGTAAGTTCTCCGTGTCAACTAGCCACTGCTCCGCTGGCAACGGCTCATCCAAACCAGTAAATACAGACGGACCCAAACGCCTGAAATTTGCTACGGTCCCCACACGATCAACTGGTTTAGTGCCAACATTGTTCACGGACTGCTGAACGGTCTGCAGACCTTCCTGGAACGATTCAGCTTGCTGCTGGATCAGCTCGGTCTGCCTCTTTTGATTCTCCAGCATTACCCGAATCACTCCAAGCATGGCGGCTTCGTCAACACGCCTTTGGTACGTCTTCAGATTCTTGCCTGCCATACTCCTGAAATCAAAACACCCAAGGTTAGCATGATAACAAATTTACAATATAGATCAAGGCTAGAACCCCAAGTTACTTAAATAGAGTGCCGCATTGTAACTATGCCGCAGTATCATAGCCACAATTACATAACTCCACCCAAGTCGCCTAAGTCCTAGAGATAACAAGGAATCAGGTTTCGAGTCGATATGCAAAGGAAGTTTGCACATCGTAAAAGATATAACCAGGAAGGACTTGATTCCAGAACGGTAAACGGCAAGGTGGCAGGACATGTTTCCTAAACATGGGTATTCTGATTCGTGTATTGGGTACAATACCCAACTACAAAAGAATCAACCCGACTATCCTATGGCTCTGATACCAAAAAAACCATGTCACGCCCCGCTTCCCAGAGTACGCTAAATTGGGCACGTGACATAGCCAACCATGCTACCTGTGGGTAGGAAGTATCTATCCACAGTCACATTACGGCTGTAGAGATATCAAGAACAAAATAAAACTATCTAAAACATGTCCATAGGCCAAGATAACATGAGTCAAGAATAATAAAAGTGCGGAAGCAAAAGATCCAAGACAAAATAACTGGAATGTATGTCCCATAATACGGGCTCACATCAGGAATAAAATGCATGAAATAAAGAACTAACTATTGCTGACACCTCACAGCTCAGCCTGCTGGTTGAAGTACTCCTGCTCAGACTGCAGCAACGGTACGGAATCTGGACCATGCAAAACCCAGACGTCAGCGCGTCGTGTCATCAAGTAATAAAATATAAACAGGGTAACAGGCTATGCAAATATAGACATGAATGAAAAGCAGGTGTAACAGTAATGTAAATCAGGACAGTGCAGGGTAGTGTGCAGTGAGTAAACTAAACTGTTCTATTAGGTTTTCTGTTCTAAAGTCTTTGAAATCAATTTGATGAATCATCGATGTAACTCAATAGTATCCCGTGCATGCCCAGGACCACGGTCTACAGACTCTCGGGCTGAAACCGAGACGTGCCGCTAGGCAGTAAAAGGTAGCAGGTACAGACGAGTGATATCAGCATCATCACTCCGGGGCTGGCCTAGCCCGTAAGACTGATCAGAACAGGTATCGAACTGTTGAGTTACAAGTCAGGTTTCACCATTGATTTTCCCATACCCCCAAGTTATAAGTGTTCACGTCAGGTATTCAGTAATCAAGAACTAATGCCAACACAAGATCAGGTAAGAGCAGATTTGTCTGGATAGACAACAGGAACGGTCCGTGAGGACTACATGTCAGGTTTGTTGGCATTAGACACAAGATCATGTAACAGGTCAAGCCATGGTACATCAGGTCAAGTCAAGTAATGTACGGTACCATGTCGGGTCAAGAAATATGTGTGTAACAAGTCATGTCAAGGTGTAAACGATATCATGGGTGTGCTCATAATCAGCTAGCATAATCAGGGTTATAATAATCAAGCATGGTTATCAACAACATGATCTAAGCAATGAGTTGAGCAATAAAGCAGATTTTATTTATTTAGCTGTACAGTTATCAATTGTGTTTAACAGACAGTGTCAGCATAATGTGAATACAGTATGATAGATGTAAATGCTGAAAACAGGTTAATAAATATTGAGTGATCCATGGATGCGACGACATGTTTAATCTGTTTAACGAATGCAGTTGTAATTAGACCGGTTAAAGTTGCACATGGATGTATGATAGGCTAAACTGGAAAAAATGTATCATAGCAATAAACAAATGTGATCTATCATGTACAGGTGATTGTTAGATGTAAATAATCAGATGCAAGATTAAGTTTCACGTTCGGAATCATAAAAATGTGTAACGGAACTTTATACGGTTAACTTGAAATCCTTTCTTTCGATTCTAATTAGAGATTTAACTGGAAATAAGTAATTTAGCATATGAATAGTTTAAAATAGCATGTAGCAAGTTTCACTTGTCTCGACGGGTCGCGAAACGGAAAACGGAACGTTACACGTCGGCGGGGAAATCTCGCGAAGTGCGCACGGTTCACGGAATGAACCCAAACGACGAACAGTGGAGCCACACGGGTCAGGGTTCCTTGCTGGATCGTCGGAAAACGTCGTCGGCACGGTCGGATTCCGGCCAAACACAAAAACAGTGAACACGAAATATTCAAGAATGCATGAATAAAAGAGAAGAGAAGATTAAGAAGGAAGAAGAGAAGGAAGATTGAGGAAGGGTGCTCACGTTGATCTGTAGATGGGTTGTGATCGTCGATCGCGTTGGCGGAGCTCCGGTGAACTGCCTGCAGTAGCCACTCGGCCAACACAGAACCGGAAAAAATCAGAGAAGGGAAGAGGAAGGAAGAAGAAGGAAGAAGGGGTGTGAAAGCTCACCGCTACGCTGATCTGGAACGGTGGACGGTAACGAGATCCCTCCGGTGGTCGTCGCGGTGAGGAGACGTGCAAGTCTCGGCTGTGCACACCGGCGCTCGACGCACGCACAGGAAACGAGGAAGGAGAGGTGAGAGTGGAGGTGAGGGTGACGAGCTGCGACGAACGGCGATGGTCGCGTCGGAGCTAGGGCAACGGTGAGAGAAGGCGGCAGCTAGGGTTTCCAGGGGGTTGGGTTTTCGCTTCTGTAAAAAAACGATGAAGAGAAATATAAAGGAGAGAGAAAGAGAGAGATTCGCGGGGAGGAGAGAGAGAGACGGAGCTATGAGAGGAGAGAGAAGAGGAGAGAGATAGAGAGGTAGAGAGAGATCGAGAGGAGAGAGAAACTGGGGAGGAGAAAGAAAATTGTCTCCTAGTGCCCGCGAGAGAGAGCGAGAAGAGAAAGAAAGAAAAGGAGAAAGGGGAGAGAGAGAGGGATACGGTGGGGCCCAAGGGGTTAAAACGAATGGTGATTGGCTGGGGAGTTAGGAAAAATTTGAGAAAGATTGGGGAAAGTTTTTTAAAGGGATTTAAAAAAATAGAGAAAATATTTTCTGAGTTGAGAATTCAATTTCGCTGGTTTTTTTAAAATATTAGAAAATAGGATTTGGCACAAATGCAAAATATTTCAGAATTGCGCCCGGGTCGAATCCAAAAATTTGAATTCGAAAAACGAAAATTATTGGCGGGTTCCAAAAATTAAAATGAAGGATTTTACAATTAAAAAGCATACCCCCAAAAACGGACGCACGTACGTGCGCGTAGCCGTCCAAACACGTCCGTTTCACTGAACGGGACGAGAACACGATGCAAGAACGCTACCACAGGGTTAGGGGTGTCGAGCAGGCCAGGACAAGTATTTTTAATTTAATTTTACATGACATAAATTGTTATATGCAAAATATGAATTGTCGGGGTAAGTTACAACTAGCAACGGTCAAGCAAGATAAATGAAATAAATACCACACACTACACATACAGCAACTGAAATTTGTAGAATTGGACTCGGTTGTTACAAGTATGATGGCGATCATATACGTGGGAGCTGGGGTCTATAAGCACATCCTTAAAGTGTCCCTAGTCGTGGGAGTTTCGAGACAGGGCATCGATACTCCAGAGTAGACTAGTGTATACAGTCGAGACCCCGACGAGGGGCGGTGGCCGGTCTCACAAGCCGTTGGTGTCAGTTGGTTCACCTAAGATGTATACATGTGCTCATTGGATTATGAGTACACCGGACAGGACTCGCCGGGAACATGCTAGTTGGTATTATACATATCGTCAGATAGCAGTTCCGTGATGACATGTGTACATGTTAGTCTGTCGACCTGAGATCGTCATTTGTCTCGTGTGAGTTCCCACTGTGCTTTGATTACTACCCTACCACGGCTCAAAGGAGTCGTGCAAACAGGTTTTAGTTGGGTACAGTCCCGAGCCACATGGAGGCAGTGAGCGGATCGTCATGGATTCGTCTCTCCCGGTATTGGGGGTGAGATCGCGCTATGTTTAGGAGAGCCGTTACACGAAATCCCTGACCAGGGTAATCGAGATTTACTGGTAGGTATTCTAGTAGTATCTCAGGGTGTTCTGGGCTACTCTCCGACACGACTTATACGGCTATTAGGGGTCTGACGTTTACCAGCCCCCTAGGCCCGATATGCGATACTCATAGACGAACGGACCGGACTGTACGGATATTGTCACTGTCAGGCTCAGTAGGGTTTCTGGATGAGTTCACTCGTCAGCTTCCCTTTCGATCAATACATCGGCAACTGTTACGTACAGCTAGTATCTCCGACGTGCTAGTGGTTATACCCAGTGCCAGTGTATTGATGAGTCATTAGAGTCCCCCACAGACAGTTTCCCAAGTTCGGGCGAAACGTTGTAGATGCCGTATGGATATATGGCGGGATTCGATCATATTCGTGCACTTGTGCACGGATCCGGATCGGACGGATAAGACCAGCGGACTTTAGTTTAAGCCGGACCCTGGTATTATTGTGTAGGAATATTTTTGTCTCATTGCATTTGTATTCGGTCGGAATACAAATGCGGACATGTATTTACAGTTAAGATGTAATCTCGTAATTCGTTACGGGATTATTTTACGAGTTGCCAGTTTTTTTTCCGTCTTAAACATCACCCTCTCCTCCATGTTTAATTTAATGTGAGCATTTTTCCCTTGACTATTCCTTGCACTGAATCCGTTGCCTTGCCTGCACTGTGCAGGGACTGTCCATTTCGAGTGCTGTTGGCAGCATGGGCATCTTTGATTGGAGCATGGGCTTTTGTGTGAAGGGGGTCTTTGCATTAAGTGTTTTTTTTAAAAAAAGGGTGGTTTTTTTTTGTGGTGATGGGTGAGTGTGTGCAAAGGGTTAATTTGTGTTTCCTGTTAGTAGGGGTGTAAACGAGCCGAACTTGAGCCAACAACCAAGCTCGGCTCGAGTTCGGCTCGTGGTTCGTTTTGTCGGCCCAAGTCCGGCTCGTTTAGTTAATCGAGCTAGAGATGCTCGGCTCGAGTCCGGCTCGATTAAACATGCCCAGCTCGTGCTCGGTTCATTTGTGGCCCATTAACTAAACGAGCCGAGTTCATGAGCCAAGCTCAACTGAGCTCGTTTAGAGCTCGTTTGTGAGTTTGGCTCGTTTTCAGCTCATTTACTCATATTAATAATATCTTCCAAGAAAAACACATAATTAACAATAATGCTTAAAACTCATGGTTTTAAGATATGGAAAAATTAAAAAACATTAACATCTAGGGCATTGAATGGGTCTAAGTGCTGGGTTTTATATTTATGTCAGTACACTTTATATACTGTCATTTAATTGAATTAAGTGTTCTGAGAGTTGTATAGAATCTGCTATATATTACATATTACTGTTTTTTTCAAACTGTGTAACCCAGCCGAACCCGAGTCAATACCGAACGAGCCTGGCTGAGCTCGAGTCCGGCTCGTTTAATAAACGAGCCAGGCTTTCTGGCTCATGTCCGGCTCGTTAATAAATGAACCGAATTTGAACGAGCTGATACTGATCCGAACCTTAATCGAACCCGAGCTGGCTCGTTCAATTACTACCCCTACCTGTTAGTGGCTGAATTTGTGGAGGAGGGCTTTTTTGCAAATGGGAGAGTTTTCATTGTCAGGGTTTTTTTTTTGTGGTGAAGGAATTTCACACACCATGATCATTCTAACAACAATCCCTCCACAATTTCCAGCAAGCTTTTCCACTGCTATAAGTGGCCGAGCACATTGCAAGATCATGCAAAAAAAAATTTCCTTCAAGAAAAATTCATGTGCTCGCATCCTCATTCTCCATGGCAACTCCGATTTATCTTCACCCAATCGTTTGGGTGTCTTGAGACAATATATTCCACACTATCTCTACTTCAATCTTGGACATGTCGGCTAGCAAACTTCATATCCGAGTTGCCTCGGTTCGAGGCGGGAGCCCGTATAAAGATTCGATGACGTGGTGTCGTTTTGACGAGCGAGATCGGAGACCGAACTTCGTCGGCGCAACAGCGAGGAGTTGGGCATGGGGATTGAAGACCGAAGGACACGGATCAATCGGTATAAAATTTCCTAACTCCTTTTACAGATTGCTAGTTTACGGTTAATGGAACGATCCGGATATTTGGGCTGCGGTGGCGCCGGTTTTGCAAAAAGTTTTTGTTCCGCATTTAGCGTCGGATTGACGGCCGGGGCGCCGCCGTGGCCCAACAGTGGTAGTAGTGGGAGATGATTTTGGAGAAGGATCGGAAGATGACATAGGAGTATGGTTGATGGGGAGTAGAGGCGGAGGTTCGAAAACGGATACGGAGGTTACAGTCATTGTTGAGGTTGTCGAGATGGAAGGTGGGGGAAGATGATGGAGAAGTCACTACTGTTTCTATCATTGATGTGTTGAGAATGATGGTTATGAAGCTTGTGGTGGTGGTTGGAGTGTTTGTTGAGAGAATTGATAGTGGGTGGATGGTATTTGTGGGATGTACTAAAAGTGTTTGTGGAAATGATTGTGTAGTATTTGAGATTGTTTGTGGTGATGATGAGTATGGATGTATTGGATTTAGACAGGTAATTATGTTTGAAAATGTGGTGCAAGGCCGTCGGATGGCGGGTTTAGAATTGGGATTGGGATGGATGGAACTGGTTATGAAGTGTTGGGTTGACTTATGAGAGTTGAATAGAATGAGGGATTTTGGTGGTGGACAGTGTTTTGTGTAACTTGGTAGGTAGATGAAGAAGAAAATAATGATGTGGAGATGGCACTGTCGCAAATAGAGAGTTGGGGTCGTCGGTTGTTTTATGGCACACCACGACACATTTCATATCGAAAGATAGATTAATAAGACGATGCAGTGATCGATTGATGGGTATGAATTCGATGCCAAATGATCGATGGAGACGCTATCTCTAAGCTTAGGGCTTTAAATTCTAGTATGAATGTTTTTATATATGTCAAACTAATTTAATTTTTGTTGTAATAAATTTATATTAATAAATGATGTTTAGAATATGTTTGTAAAAATTTTATTGAGTTTGCCGAAGAAGAAACTGATAATAAATTATTCCCATTGGCAAACTGATGAAAAACAAAATTAGAGGAAAAAATAATCTTTTCTCAATCTTTCTTCTCTAAAATCAAAATGGTATCACAAATACAATATCAACATCCCACAAAGTGTTAAATGCCATCTTTCATGCTTCAAAAAGAACACTAAAAAATGGCTGTTTCACTGAGGCATTTAGTCGAGCAGATGGCGGGTGCTTGAAGTTGCAGTCGGAGATAGAGGTGTTCATCATCAAAGAGCTTAAGGTCACCATCACGAAAGAGCTGAGTGTAGCCTTCATTAAAAGACAGAGTTGTAGCTCTCAAAAACTTCATTACTTGATGACGCAACAATAGAGAGACAGATGACATAAAGAAGAAATGTGGAGATGAAAAGAGGCACCTTCTTTTTTTCTTGTTTTTTCTCTATCTATATGAACAAAAGTTATAGTTTTTTTTTTTTATGTTTACATCATCGTCATTTCAGCATTTATACAAACAAGTTACAAACTCAAGATCTCTCTCTCTCTCTCTCTCTCACACACACACACACAACTTGCTCATAGATTTCATCGAAAAAAAACACCACAAAGTTACACATACACCAAATCAATTCACACTTACAAAATATAATTCATATTCCAAATACCATCTAAAAGAACATCACTACAAACATATTCAACATCAACATCATTCAAATTTTTATACAAAGACATTACAAACTCAAATTCTCATTCAAGTACATTCCAAGCACCATTTATCAACATCATTACCATTCAAGTATTTATACAAAGACATTACAAACTCAATTTCTCTCTCTCTCTCACAAATTGCCCATAGATTTCATTCAAGTATTTATATAAACACATAATCTGCATTTCGGGAAAGGATCATTACCATTTGGCATCTCCCGCACTCATGCTTCCATCCATGGATTTGTTGATGATGGCATGTGAATTACCTCAAATCCTAAAGAAAACTCCAAACTACTTTCTATTGCGTCACTGCATCCGCTGTGCCTGTCGGTCTTTTGTACCGCTATCTCGATCCACTATGATACTGCCTCGATCTCGTTTTGATGTTGTGGTCACAAAAGACGTGGTTTCAGTGAGGGTGTTTTTTGAAAAGTCGGAGAGAACGAATCCCTGGTTTTATTTTTTGGTTCTCTCTTTTTAAAACATGGTGTGATGCTTTTATTTGGGGAAGAAGATGGGTAAAAAGGTGATTTAAAGCAGGATTTAACGGTAGGAGGCCGGGGGTAACGAAAACAAAGTATAGGGAGTTTCGGACTAACTCCAAACTACTTTCTACTACCGTTGATTTAGCAATGTAAAAAGTTCTATTGTCGGTAAACCGTTAATTTTGAACCCACTAAATCAACGGTGAAAATGTTGTGGAATCACATGAAATTTGGTGTATCCACATCTTAGATGATGACGATGAAGATGGTGGATGCCGATCGTCGGGAAAAACTATGGGGGTTGTATTTTTTCGACAACATAGGAGGGAATCCCCTTCTATGGCATCTTTTCTCCATTATTCTCATATATATATATATATATATATATAACCCTATTCTCCTCTCCTCAAATTTTAGATCTGGTCACATCTCTTCTCTTCTCCATCATCTTCTCAGTTGCATACAACACCCAATGATTGACTATATTGGATTACTAGGTAAAATTAATCATGACATTTCTTTCATTTTGCAATTTGGAGATATTATATGTATTTTGTACAGTCCGTGTGCAAGAATGTTATTAAAATATAAATCTTTAAAATTTATCTGTCTTCTAGTCCGTTTTGTTACTTGATTTATTTAGATTTATGGTTAATTTTTTTTCTTTCATATATAATAAATGTCAAGTTTAATATATAAAACCCGTTATTACCCGAAATCATGATTGACCTGTCCGAACTAGCTAAACCCAAACCTGAGCTCGAAACTCGTCCGAACCCATTGGGTGCAGTTTCGGGTTTATATATGGACTAAAACCCGTCCAAGCCAACCACTGCACAGCCTTACTAAACAATATATATTAATGTCATGGAATTTTGTTCCTTTCACTGCCTATAGTTTTTACATTAGAGAATGTCTAATAATACTATTGAATAATTTTTTCCCAATAAAGTTAATGAATAAAGGTAGCGGTAATATTATATTATAGAAATTTATAACTTATACAAAATAACAAAGATATAAAGGTTTAGGTATAAAGTTGTAAGTCAAGTCTCTTTTTGGGTTTAGGAGAAAGGATTATTAACTTTTTGTTTTTTTATTTTTGTCTTTTGTGGTGGTGGATGAGGTGTACATCTCCAATACTCAATTTGGCTATTGAAATTTTATCATTTTTTTCTATTTTCTATTTTGTTGATTAATGATATCATCTAAGGGCTTCTTGTTATAATAGTAAAAATAAATTTAAATAAAATATCTGAGAAAGAGAATAAATTTGAGATTATATTTATAAATGAGAAGGAGAAGAAGAATTGTATTTTGTAGCATTCTTAGGGGGTTCATACTTCATAGCCTTTTTATAGAGGAGAGACTGGAGTGCAAATAATTGAGTATGCTCACAAGCAGAGTTGTATACGGATCCTCATAGCCGAATAATATCTAGATCACGATCCGGATGTTTCCCATATAGGGATACAGATTTTTTGATCCGTCGGATAGAGATACATATGTATTAAAAAATATTTCCGAATACAAATATGAATATTGTTTTGAAAATATTATCCAGATATAGATATTGGGATATATTTCGGATAAAGATACAGATATCTACAGACAAATACAAAAAATATATTATTTTAAAATTTATTTCTTAGTTACTAATGCATAACAGAATATAATTTCTAAAATATTTTAATTGCAGCATCTGAAATAAACAATCTAAATTTTACAAATGACAGCTAAACTATTGAATTTCTTCATTTTTTTCAGCACTGTATATTAAATTTAAGGTTTATTTATTGAAAACTCCAAACATGTTTGGGTCAGAATCAGAAAACTCCTATTATCTTTGAAATAATCAAAAAATTACCAAACTTAACGGTGATACGTCATTTAAGTTGCCACGTCAACAATTTTTTTATACAAAAAAACCAAAATACTCCTCATTTAATCAAAACCTAATTTTATAAAATAAAAAAAACCCAATTTCTTTCTTCTTCAACAGCCCACATGCGGCAAGCCACCCTTGTTATATTATTTGTATAATATAAGTAATTTTAATAAATTAAATTTTCTATTTTGGTTTTTTATAGTTGGACGTGGTCAAACTCATTTGAATTTAAATCTTCCTCCCATTTTGTTAGAGGGAATAGTTATGGAAGTTATAGGTTTTTATGGGGATTTAAATTTTGAATTCAACAAGTAAAAAGATTTTATTCGCATTCTTTCAACTCTTAATACCAACTTGTTTCCTTTATTTCATAAACACAACAACTATTATTTTATTCTCTTCTCTCTTTGTTTTTGGTATTCAGAAGTTCAAGTTTTCGGAGCAATTCTCTGCGAGTGCAACGCGGAGAATTAAAACAAAGGATTGAGTTGTTGTATTCTAGAAGCAATTCGCACAAGCCTATGTTGTATTGTAGAGAGCGAAAATTGATTTAAAGATAGCGATTACATGGCACAACTCAATTTATTGTGTTTTTAGCTATTGTGTTCAACTAGTGCAACAACAATTTAAAGTAATTTTTTGTGTTTGTTAATGACACTGGAAAACTCCACGATGAAGATAACAAGTTACAAACTTGTCAAACTTGATTGCTTCAACGATACGAACTTCAAGCGGTAGAAAAAGAAAGTCCACTTTCTTCTCACAACTCTCAACATCGTCTACGTACTCACTACTTTGAAGCCCACCATACCGGAAAATGAGAAGGACGTAACGCTCGCACAAAAGAGAAAGCGGTAAAAATGGGAACAAGACGACTATTTATGCAAGAGTCGCATCCTAAATGCAATGGTGGACTCTTTGTTTGAAGTATACCAACATATAGAATCGACGAAGGAATTATGGGAAGCACTTGAAGCAAAATACAAAACCGAAGATTCGGAAGAGAAGAGCTTTCTGATAAAAAAGCTAGTATCTCGATTTTAAATTTTTCGATAATAAACCTATTCTTGATCAAGTTTACGAATTATATAACCATCATACCGAAATTCATCAACTTGGTATCACATTTGATACGTTCCATATTCATGCAATTATTCATAAATTACCCAACTCATACAAAGATTACAGAATGACTCTTAAACACGATACTAAAAAGTTCTCTTTTGAGTCGATATGTCACCATCTTCGACTAGAATAGAAACTCCGTCTTTGTGACAAGAAAGATGAAGCTAAAGAAATAATTCTCAAGGCTCATATGGTGGAAATCAACGATCAAAAGAAAATAAAAACTCGAAAGACTACCGAATTCAAGACGAAAGGCCAAAAGAAAGATCTAAAATGTTTCCACTGCAAATAGTCCGGTCATTTCAAGAAAGATTGTTGACTTCTAAAAAAGGAGAAGAAATCAGAAGCAAACATGGCCGAGAGTGGATTCGTCGCAATGATTTCTTAAATCAATGCAATTGGAAGTGACATAGATTGGTATTTGGATTCGGGTGACACTAGGCATGTTTCAAATAATAGATATATATTTGCAACTTTCAAAGAAAAAACTGATGGCCAACAACTCTTCATGGGAAACGAATCAACTGCAACAGTCAAGCGCATATTAACAATCAATTTAAAATTCACTTCGGACAAGTCGATTAAATTAACCGACGTGTTGTATGTTTCCGAAATTCGTAAGAATTTAATGTCCATAAATTTGCTAAGCAAACATAGTTTTAAGTGGTCTTTGAGTCCGACAAAATTGTAATTACTAAGAGTGGAGTGTTTGTGGGAAAGAGTTATATTTGTAATGGAATGTTCAAGATGAACTTAATAAATAAAGAAGCAAACTATTATTACCCATTCCATAATGGAATCAGAGTTTATTGCTATTGCTGATTGTGGCAAGGAAGCAGAGTGATTAAGAAATCTTCTTTTAGAGATACATTTGTAGTCTAAGCATATGTCACCGATTGTCATCAATTATGACAGCAAGGCTGCTTGATCGGTAGCTCATAATAAAGTTTACAATGGAAAATCTAGACATCTAAGTCTAAGACATGGTAATATCCGACAATTACTCAATTATGAGGGAATAATTGGGATTAAATATATTCGTACAAATTGGAATCTTGCCGACCCTTTTACTAAAAGATTGTCAAGAGATTTGATACAGAAATTATCATCGGGGATATGGTTAAAACCTTACAAATAGATTAATTATCTTTGAAATCCTACTCGATGCTTATGCTTTAAGTACGCTCCGGACCTGACCGAAAATCTAGACATCTAAGTCTAAGATATGGTTATATCCGACAATTACTCAATGACAAGGGAATAATTGGGATTAAATATATTCGTACAAATTGGAATTTTGCCAACCCTTTTACTAAAAGATTGTCAAGAGATATTTCCCTAGTGGTCACCCATCTCAGAATTTTCCTTGTTTGAACATGCTTAACTACGGAGTTCTCAAGCTCCTGTAGTGCCGGTTCACTTAAAAAGTATTTCTGTAATTAAAGGTGGTATCATTACATTTATAATGCAGTTCGGTCCTCTTTCGAAATGTACTTTAGAGACCCGATCTCATTGCTCTAGAGTAGGTCTTACGGATTCAAAAGGTAGCCCCCGCCTACTTGGCGTGGTACTTTGTGCTGTGAGTAAGGACCGGGATCCGACATCCTCCTCACCAAGAATAATGGTTCTTCCTCGAATCACAGACCTGCTACCGAGGGACCTGTATGGGCCACCATAAATGTAGCGTCCCAAGCCCCGGTACAGATGGTATTTTTCGCTCTGGAAGAAACCGCACAGTTTTGTCTTTCGGAGCGAACCGGGCCTGAACAGGAGCCACTTCCCATGAGATCACCCATCCTAGAATTTTCCTGGCTCAAGCACGCTTAACCACAGAATTCTCAAGCTCCTGTAGTGTCGGTTCACTTAAAAGGTGTTTCTGTAATTGAGAGTGGCATTATTACATTTATAATGCAGTTCGGTTTTCTTTCGGAATGTGCTTCAAGAACCCGATCCCATTGTTCTAGAGTAGGTCCCACGGATTCAAGAGGTGGCCCTCGTCTCCTTGGCTTGACACCTTGTTCCGTGTAGCACTTTCTGCCGTGAGCAAGGACCAGGACCCGACAACGATTGATTGAATAATCATGAAAACTTATACTTATCCCTGAAATGACCATATTTGGATCTTATAGGAAAAGAAAGAGAATGAATTATATTCTTAATGGATGATATCATAAAGCGCGATACTATAAGACACACTAGATTACCTATCTATATGAATTAGAGTGTGTAGCCGTCTTTTATGAGATTAAAAGGTTTTCTCATAACCATTCATGAAATCAGTATATGCACATGACCATAATAGTGCAGACTTATGAATAACTTGATCTTTGAAATATATGTATGTGCTTTATATCCAGCACTTAAAAAAATGGGTCCTCGGTTAAAAACTTTGGTTAGCATGCATCTTGATTGAACTTTGATGTAAATGCATTAAGTGAAGATTCACACTACTACAAATAAGGGTTGCCCCTACGGATTTATCCGTAGGGGCAAACCACTGCCCCTACAGATATCAGCGTAGGGACGAAAAAATAACCTGTTGGTGCAAACGCCGTAGGTGCAAGTTGATGCCCTGAAATTGCCCCTACGAGCAAAATCATGCCCCTACGGAGTTCTGTGTAGGGCCAGTTTCACCTACGGAGTAGGCCGTAGGGTAAAAAAAGTTATTTTATTTACGGTTTTTTTAAATATATTAACTGTACCTACGAAAATATCCGTAGGGCCAAGTACTATTCCCTACGGGTATCTGCGTAGGTATTTATCCGTAGGGGCAAAATATCAGAAATCCTGATATTTTGCCCCTACGGATAACCCCGTAGGGCCCTTTTTTGGCTCCTACGGATATGTCCGTAGGGGCATTCCCAACCCCCTGGTACTGAGACCAGGGGGGAAATATCAGTTACTGCTGATATTTTGCCCCGACGGATTAATCCGTAGGGGCAACATGTGTACCTACGAATTAATCCGTAGGTGCAAAATATCTGTAATTTTTTTTAAAAAAAAGGCTGCCTGATTTTTTCCCGCCATGTGCACAATAATATATATATCAATAAAATATAAAATTAATCATCACACAACATATATCGCAGTATTCATAATCACATCTTACGCATATAATATAAAAAAGAAACCCTGTTTACCCCAATCAGAGCAAAGCTCTGTCCAAATTCCAAGGCAGGAAACGAAGCAACGCTTGTGTTTCCCCCAATCAGAGTAAGGCTCTGTTCTGAAAATCAAAATGAAAATTAAAAAATTAAAGAAGCAACGGTTCAGCTGACTTGCGCTCTGCGCTGCGCGCCATGTGGCAGCGCTTGCGCTAGCGCGGTTGCGCTGCGCGCCACGTGGCAGCACAGTTGCGCTAGCGCGGTCGCGCTGCGCAACACGTGTCAGCGCAGTTGCGCTGCGCTGTGGGCTGCGCGACATGTGTCAAACGCTGGTGCGTTTGCGCCAAACAGAAATAAAATTCTGAAAGATCTTTCTGTTCTTGTTAAAACAAGAAGATTGTCTTCTGTAAAACAGAAGCCCTTGGATCAAAAATCCAACGGTGGGGAAAATTCCCCAAATCACTCAGAGAATGATCTCTTTAACAAATTTAACAAATTAATGGGCACTATATAAAGGCCCCTAGACCCCAAATAAAAAGGATCAACATCATCATTGAGAACTCTGAAGAATTGGAGAGAATTCCTCAAGAACAAAAAAGGTAAAACCTTTAGAAAAAAGAGAAAATTCTCTTATGAACAGATCATTGATCTGAGAACAAGATCAATGATCTTCAATAAAAAGGAAAATAAATAATAATAGTGCCTTGCACTTTCTTATGAACCACTGGTTTTTTGAAAACAAGAAAATTTGTTTTCTTTGTTCTAAAATTGATCAAAATAATAAAACAGTGCCCTGCACTTGTAAAATCTACACTGTTGCGCTCTCGGATTGGAGCAAACCACCAGAGAGCGCCACGTGTCAGCCCCATAATGATCTGCGCTATGCGCTTCTAAAAATAGAGCACTGCTCTCATGAATTGGCGCAACTCACCAGAGCGCGCCACGTTTCAGCAGCGCAACAACGCAGCGCACTGCGCTTGCGCTCTCCCGAGCGTGACACGTGCTACCTCCCCATGGACTTGCGCCTTGCGCTCTTCAATTGGCGCAAAGCGCCTGACAAGCCACGTGGCACTTTGTAAGACTCATTAATGCAGCGCATTATTAAAGGGCAGAGCCCAATTAAAAGGCCCAATGGACCAAAACAAATGCTCTGCATTATAAAAGGGGGACAGAGCCCAAATCAAAGAGGCCTAACAGGCCAGAATAAAATGCAGTGCATTATTAACAGGGGGCAGAGCCCTAATAAAGGCCTACTAGGCTAAATATAAATAAAAATGTTGAACATTCTCAATTGGACTTAGCCCAATTCGGGCTATAAGTCCTCAAATTAAATTGACTGAGCACGGCTGCTCTCTTAAATCAATTTACATCCGGTTCGAGGGTACATCTCCGAACTCCTTTGACACCTATCGTTGTAATCCTTCAACGACGTCAAAGAGGTGACGGGTCCCGATGGCCACGCATACAATAGACCACCATGTCCCTAAACTGGCAATGGACCACTACGTCCCTAAACTGGAACAATAGAGCTCCCAAATGCTCTTTTGTCGGATCTAAACGATCCAGTTTAAGTTGATCTTAGCCTCAAATATGGATAACGTATCCTTAAACATTTAAACAGACTTTAGTCCCAAATTGGACTATAAGACCCCCAATCAACTTTAGTCCAAGGGTACATCTCTGAACTCCTCCGACACCTATCGTTGTAATCCTTCAACGACGTCAGAGAGGCGACGGGTCCCGATGGCCATGCATACTATGGACCACCACGTCCCTAAACTGGAAAATGGACCACCATGTCTCTAAACTGGAACAATAGAGCCCTCAAATGCTCTTTTATCGGATCTAAACGATCCCGTTAAGTCGATTTTAGTCTCAAATCAGACTAACGTGTCCTTAAAAAACGTTTAAGTTGATCTTAGCCTCAAAAATGTCTAACGTATCCTTAAACCAAAACCCCAAACCTAAATCTAAGAAAATACGGATTTGGACTAATCCACGTCCTACGGGCGACGACATAAATTAGTCTCCGTATACAATTTACGGGCAACCACAAACAAAACAAACACCCACGACAAGAAGTGAAATTCTGGAGAAGGAGAAAGTTGTTACCGCGATGCGGTAGCGTAATTAACTGCAGGGGCTTGCGCCTACAGGGAAGAGCATCCCCACAATCAAAAACCCCTCAAGTAAGGGGGAATCTGACGAAGTCTGCTATATCGGCCGCATCCGTCTAAACCTCCGATACACGGTGTCATAAATCAACTTGGCATCTTCGGAGAGGTGGACGGATAAAACCAAATAGTATCTGTCCCGAATCTCAGGAAAGACGTCTTCATGTCGCGCCGCCATACGGAGGGGAACAGATTCTGCCACGCCCGGTGGGACCTTTTCCTCTTTCTACTCCACACTTCATGTGTCGTGTTCGTGAACGAATCGCGGTTTGCAGTGGTTGCCTGTGGATTCGAGGTAATAAGATTTAGTGTCGTGCTCCGTGCAGAAAACAGAAGATCAATGGCTTCAAACTGCACTGCTTGTAACTGCAACTCTCGCTCAGTCTCTGCTGGAGGAGTGACTTACGGGCCCCAAGCGGCCCCTCTTTTCAAGATGCCAGTGGAGCAGGTAACCCAAGCCACCACTGGGCTATTCTTCGGGACCATGCTCCCACCTATGAGCTTCAATTCCCCAATGACGTTGCAAGAAGCCACAAAGAAGTCGGCCTTTGGGCGACTTACCACTGCCGCGGTCCCTCTCAACGGGTCGCCCAACTCCACTGCCTCAGTTTTAACAGGCTAGGTCAGAGCTCCGACGGGCTCATGAAAAAGCCAGCAATACCAGGAGATGTTATCCCGAAGCGGATAGCTATCCCTACTCTAGTTTCAGGAGAGATCACCAAGGTTGCTTCCCCTGCTCGGAAGTTTGCTTTTGACAGGTTGGCCGTCCCAATTCAACGGACGTCGGTCTTTAAAAGGCTGATACCAGCAGATTCTGACCAACACAGGGGGCATGAGGAGGTCACCCGCACGGTTAGAACAATTCCACCCTTACGACACGCTCGACGTCGCCACTGGCGCCGAGTAAGGAAGGCTGGGGGCAACTCCCCCTCTGGGATAACTCCGCTAGCTCCAACGGTGGGGATCGATGCTGCTGTTCCAACCGGGAACAGCTTTGAATTGCTGAACACGGTGCGCAGAAACTCTCCTACTGCGGTGTTGAAATGAGCTCCTTCACCTGTGGAGAATGCTCCTGAGAAAAAGCTAGAGCAGCCCCCTCAACGGTTGTCCTCTAAAATCTACAAGGTCTGGCGTCAAGTCCAAGAGTCAGTGATCGATCAAGACTACCTCCGTCGACAGAAAAAGATGAAGGTTCAGCAGGAGAAGGGCTACTCTGTCAAGTCGGGGAAAGCAACAGCTGGATGGGTGCCTATTGCAATGGCTCCCTCAACGTCAATCACTCGGAAAAAAAGGAGGCCGCAAAAAGCCCCTGTGAATATGGCGAATCATAAAAGCGCTGAACACAGACGTCCCAAGTCTGGGGGCATGGTCGTGCACACGGTTTATATGGCTTCCAGGAAGGAGGAAAGCTGTGCTTTGACGGGTCACCGACCGCTCACCCGATCCGTGACAAAACCCCAAGAGCAGCAACAGAAGCTTCAGGAAATGATGACTGTGATGGCTGCACTTACCGAACTGAAAGGAAGTTCGGAAGTATCATCAGAGCAGCGTCATGAACAAGAAACTGACGCTGACTATCTACGCAGAGTCCTCGAAAAGAAGGAAAAAGAGGCAGCCGAACAAGCTGCCAATATAAAGCAAATGGCGCTCCTCTTCCAAGATATAGTAGGGATGATGTTACACCCGGACCCTCCAGCTGATGACCCTCCAATCATTATTGAAGACGATAGAAGGGAGACATCTAATCCTCCGCCGGCTCTTTCAGCAGCCAAAGATGAAACCATTTCCAAGGCCGCGCTGGATGACTATATAGCTCAGCAAATACGAACTCATCAGGCGAGTGAAGCGGCCGGGCAAATTGTTAGAACTGGACGACCTTATCCGGGCTGGTATGACCAAATCAGTTACCCGCCGGGATATACGATCCCTAAGTTTCACGTATATAGAGGGACAGGGAATCCGCATCAGCATGTCGCTCAATTCAGGGCCTTATGTGGCAATACTGGAGGCGATGACAAATTGTTGCTTCGCCAATTCGTCGGCAGCTTAGCAGAAACAACCTTTGAATGGTATTTGGAGCTACCTAATGACTCTGTCAAAACATTTGCGGAGATGGAGCTACTGTTTACGCAAAGATTCGCGAGTGCTAGTGAACGCACCCCGATAACAGCACTGATAAATGCCAGGATAAGGCCCGGCGAAACATGGGTCCAATACGCAACACGATGGCGGAACCTATGGTCGAAATGCGAACAACGCATAGAAGAGGCACCTGCGGTAGGCATGTTCGTAGGCACTCTTGATCCGCAAACGACCATCTCGCAATTCATGATGTTCTTCAGGCCGACCACCTTCCAGGCCTTGATAGATAAATTAGCCCAAATGGACCAGATGGACCATGGACCGTCTCCTCCAAAACCAGAGTCTCGAAATGAGAAAGGAAGAGGGAAAGCGACTATCGTTGCCAATGCTCAACAACAGCCGAGCAACTCAAAGCCGGTCGTTCGCCAAAATAATGTGCATCCACGCCCACCCCTCAAGGAGAGACTAGGACGCCCTTACTCGTTTCTTCAGAATAAAACGAGAAGACTGTTTGAGCTGGCAGTACGCAACAGACTCATCAATTTGCCGAATCCAAAACGTCCGTCACAGCCAGGTGATCTAAGTAGTCCCGATTATTGCCCGTACCACCAAACGGTAAGTCACCCGATCGAGGATTGTTTCGTCTTTAAGGGATGGATCGAGGATCAGTACTTACAAGGCAAGTTCGCGCTGTCTGAAAACTGAAAGGTAAACCCACCACAGCCGCACACTCCAAAGAAGACGGACATGATGGGGGTAGCTTGTTCTTTTGTTGAGGGCGAAAACGATGGAGAAGACTCATCAGATGAATCCGAAGACTACGTAGCGAGTTGTCATGTGATCTCTCACTCATTGGCGGATGATGAAGAGACTCCTTGCGCCGAGAAACCGAGGGCGGACCCTGAACCAGAAATTCCGCGGCCGTCAGACGAGTTGATCGATGCCTTCCTGAATGAGATTCGTTTGAAAGTTAAAGCCAATTAAGAGCGTGAGATGGCCATACTGGAAGGAGCCAAACACCGACGACCGGACCAAAGAGTCGAGGCACTCCCGTCAAATCAAAAGTCATCCGCTGCGGATAAAAACAAACTCAAGACGAGGAAAAGGTTCGCCAAAGCCCTATCAGTGGGAATGAAGCTACCACCCTCTGAAGAAAATACTCTCGGTGGAGTAGAGATGCATCCTAACTTCTGCTTATATCATCAGAAGAGCATACATCCAACCGAAAACTGTGACTCATTTTAAGTGTTGGTGGCAAGGATATGTCGCTCAAAAGCAACACTTCAACAGGACAAAGTGTGAAGCTCGTAGACATCGGAAAAATGCGATAGATGAGCGCAAAAGAGCCGCCGATGACTGTCATATAGCCAACTCCAAGAGATCACAAATTATCACCTTTGGGAGCGACTCTGACGAAGGAATTGCCCTCAACCCTCTCCTCAAGGAATCAATTTCAAAAATGAAAGAATTAAGGAGTTGCGAGAACATTCAGCCGTGCAATCACCCGCTACTCGAAAAAAATCTCGGCCCCGCAAATAAAGGATCGAGCAAAAAGGATAAAGGAAAGGGGAAGATGACCTTCGTCGCCAACACTCAACAACAGTCGAGTAGCCTTAGACCGGCTGTTCGTCAAAACAATATGCGTCCACGCATATCCCTCGAGGAGAGGATAAGACATCCTTATTCATTTCATCAGGATGAAACAAGGAGGCTGTTCGAAGTGGCAGTGCATAACAGGCTTATCACTCTGCCGGAGCCGAAACACCAACTACAACTGGATGATGTCAACAGTTCTAATTATTGCCCTTATCACCAAGTATTGGGCCATCCGATCGAAAACTGTTACGTCTTCAAAAACTGGGTCGAAAACCAATACCAACAGGGCAGATTTGTCATCTCCGGAAACTGGAAGGTGAGCCCGCCACAACCGCATGCTCTGAGAAAGATGGATACGCCGGGGGAATCATGCTCAGTCATACAGAAAGCCCCATAGACCGAAAAGTCAGTAAAACTAGAGATTCGCCTCAGATACGGCGACGGCGGACTTAAACGTCCTTAAACTAATGATGGACCACAATGTCCTAAAACTTGCAAACGACCGAAATGTCTTTAAACTACTACCACAGCATTCTCAGGCGGACGAGATAAAAAAAAAAGAATAAAGAATAAAATAAGAAAAAAAACGAAAAAAAACGGTACGTCCATAAGCAGAATGGGCACGGATGAAAACCTGAAAGGGCTCCTTGAGTAAAAACAGCAGGGCAACCGGCAAGTCTTGTGAAAACCCGAAAGGGCGCAATCTCGTTAAAAAAAAAATAAAAAGAATAAAAAAAACGGTACGTCCATAAGCAAAATGGGCACGGATGAAAACCCGAAAGGGCTCCGTGAGTAAAAACAGCAGGACTACCGGTGAGTGTTTGTGAAAACCCGAAAGGGCGCAACCTCGTTAAAGGACACTTACAGGGTCCTCTTGACCTTGTATGGAGAAACCACCCACGTGAGATCCTTACGACTCACAAGGGAGCAACACACTTAGGGATCCCCACGATTCCTAAGGAGAAAATACACTTGCGGGATCCTCACGACTCGTAAGGAGAACTCTCTTATGAGACCTTCACGGCTCATAAGATTTGAAAGTCTTGAGTTACAGAGACCTTAACCTGTTCTTAAGCAACCTCCACAACCTTCAAGATTGCCCTACAAGTGGTTTAGCACTGACCCTTGTATACAATCCACGGGCGCAGATAAACATTTCCCTAACCAAGTCCCATCCGTGACTGGGGATATGTCCATACGGTGAACAACCCTTGTAAGTCATCTCGACTTATAAAGAGAAAGCACTCTTGTAGGATCCTTACGACTTACAGGGGAACATACACTTAGGAATCCTCACGACTCCTAAGGAGAAAACACACCTACAAGATCCTCACGACTTGTAGGGAGAAATACTTTCGTGAGACCCTTACGGCTTATGAAGTCAAAAGCCTTAGTTGACAGGACCCTAACCCTGTTCGCTAAGCCACCTTTGTTCGACATCGACAAAGGCAAATGATGATTCGCTCCTGGCAACATCCCAGTTGTAGCGGTGCTGATGCCGAAATCGATGTCTAATTTCAAGCTAGTAGCGAAAAGCCGGCGATCCATACATTCATCCAAAATAGCCGAAATAATAGGGCAACTTGCAACAAAATCAGCAAGTAAAAATGCACGCACGCAAAATAGTCGAAATGATTGGGCAACTCACAATAAAAAGCAGCGAGTAAAACTAAAACAAATAGCCGAAATGACTGGGCAACTCGCGATAAAAAGCAGCGAGTGAAAATAAATAGCCGAAATGATTGGGCACCGCGAAAAATAGCTGAAATGATTGGGCAATCGCGACTCTCGCGATATAAAAAGCTGAAATGATAGAGCATCGCGGAAAGAATAAAAAAATGATGAAAGAATGAAACTTGTTGCCCTACAGGTGAGATCACATCGATCCCTGTATACAATCCAGGGGCACAAACAAAGAGAGAACCATACCTTCCCAACAGGCTCCATAAAAAAGCGAAGCCAAATCTCGAGGTTCACAGACAACCTAGAGACCATCTCAGCATTCGTCTCGTTACAGCAGATGAGATGTCAATAAAGGCGTTCCTTCGCAGTCCATCAAGATGCAGATACAACGCCAACAAAAGACCTTGCGGTCGAAACAAAGCGAAGCGACGGCAAAATCCCAGCTTCATTTCGACAATCGTCCCGATACAGCTGACGAGATGTTAACAAAGGCGTTCCTTCGCAGTCCATCAAGATGCAGATACAACGCCAACAAAAGACCTTGCGGTCGAAACAAAGCGAAGCGACGGCAAAATCCCAGCTTCATTTCGACAATCGTCCCGATACAGCTGACGAGATGTTAACAAAGGCGTTCCTTCGCAGTCCATCAAGATGCAGATACAACGCCAACAAAAGACCTGCGGTCGTAACAAAGCGAAACGACGGAAAAATCCCAGCTTCATTTCGACAATCGTCCCGATACAGCTGACGAGATGTTAACAAAGGTGTTCCTTCGCAGTCCATCAAGATGCAGATACAACGCCGACGAAAGACCCTATGGTCAAACAAGCGGAGTAACGGCAAAATCCCAGCTCCACCTCGGCATTCGCCTCGATACAGCAGACGAGATGTCACGACAGCGTTCTTTCCCAACAGGGTTCGGACGTGACAAAGCAAACCAAGCAAAGGCCAAATTCCTAGCTTTAAGGTCTTAACGGCGAGTCATATAAAGCCTGAAAGACAACTGGAGATCGTCTCACACCAGTGCGGAACGGTCACCACTTTGACGTTCGTCTTGACACAGCAGACGCGATGCCAGCAAACGAAACAAAGGCTAAATTCCTAGCTTCAGGGTCTTGACGGTAACTCATATAAAGCCTGAAAGACAATCGGAGATCATTCCACACTAGTGCAGAATGGTCACCGCTTCGACGTTCGTCTCGACACAGCAGGCGCAACATCATCAAACAAATGGAGCCACAGCAAAATCTCTAGTTCCAAACCTCGACGGTTCACCAGCAACCGAGAGACAACCGCGACGTTCGTCTCGATACAGCAGACGAGATGTCACCCCAGCGTTCTTCCTCCAACAGGGTTCAGACGCGACAATCAAACAAATGGAGCCACGGAAAAATCCCTAGTTCCAAACCTCGACGGTTCAACAGCAACCTAGAGACAACCGCGACGTTCGTCTCGATACAGCAGACGAGATGTCACCCCAGCGTTCTTCCTCCAGCAAGGTTCAGACGCGACAATCAAACAAATGGAGCCACGGCAAAATCCCTAGTTCCCACCGCGACATTCGTCTCGATACAGCAGACGCGATGCCAGCAAACGAAGCAAAGGCCAAATTCCTAGCTTCAGGGTCTTGACGGCAACTCACATAAAACCTGAAAGACTATCGGAGATCATCCCACACCAGCGCGGAGTGGATAATGCGGCATGGCAAATTCCTAACGCTTGCTCTTCCGACGGTCAAACTGCCAAGGAGGATTGCTTGAAGACGTCTTGTCCAGCCCCCGAAGGGATCAGAGACACGGCAGTCGCAGGGCTACTCGAACAGCACGATTGCCTATCAAGGAATATATCAGCTGATGCGATGGTACGACGGCCAAAACCCTAAGTACCACAGACCCTAACGGACTTCTGTCATAAAGAGCAGAGGTTAACTTTGACGTTAGGATATTCTTGCGAGAAATGCTCGATTCGTCTCGACTTGTGAAGAAATTGATGTCTTTGCGAGAACTTCTCGATGCGGCTCGACTCGTAAGATAAAGCCTTAGGCAGTAAGGATCAAAAAACTTGTTCCCTAAGCACTGGGACCCTGCAAGTCGGCCTAAAACGGTCTCTTGTATACTATTCACGGGTCTCACTCTTCAAAGTCGAATCTCGACAAGGAGGGAAACAACCGCTTACGAGTCCTCTCGACTCGTAAGAGGGAAAAATTCTCTTATAGGATCCTTACGACTTATAAGAGAAAACGCACTTAGGAATCCTCACGATTCATAAGGAGAAAATCCACCAACAAGATCCTCTCGATCCGTAGGGAGAAAAGTCTTTATGAGATCCTCACGGTTTATAAAGTTGAAAAGTCTTAGGCAGCAGATTTGAACCTGCGGCCTAAGCCATCGCTGCCTTTTGAAGAAGCCAATACAGGATGCTCGCTCTATCACCTGTCAACCATGTTTACTAAAGCAATATACTGATAATAAAAGAAAGAGGGAAGCGACAGAAAGGACATTCGATTTGCATTTGATCAAGCGTTCGAGACACATCCATTCATGCGTGTGCAAAATACTCAGAATGAGAAATAAGACAAGCTGAAATAAAAATTTTCCATTCATATTTCAAAGAGCTTTTACAATCATAAAGAAATAAATTACAACATTATTGAAATGTTTATAACGGTATGATCTCGGACCCAGGACATGGATTAAGGAACTCGAAAGTAACCTTATCTAAGATTTTCCAAGCCTGGCGAACCGTCCTAGTGTGCTTTCTTTCGCGAGCACAAGCGTCGGGGTCCCCGCGTGTAACACCCGAGCCCAATGCTACTAATTTCAGTTACCGTTTGAACGTAGTGTGGCACTTATTTCATTTATCTTGCTTTATTGTTACTTATTGTAATTTTACCCCGTCAATTCATTTCTGCATATAACAAATTAAGGCATCTAAAATAAAATTAAAAATATTCGTCATGGCATGCTTGACACCCCTAACCCTGTTGTAGCGTCCGTGGATCGTGTTCTCGTCCCGTTCAGTGAAACGGGCGAGTTTGGACGGCTACGCGCACGTACGTGTGTCCGTTTTGGTGGTATGCTTTTTGATTGTAAAACACTTCATTTTAAATTTTGGATCCCGCCTAAAATTTTCTTATTGCAATTTCGAATTTTTGGACCTGACCCGGGCGCAATTTGGAAATGTTTTACTTTGCGCCAAAATCCCAATTTCTAATATTTTTAAACCGTCGAATATTTTTGTTTTAACCATATAATTTTTACTAATACTAAAATCTTTAAAATTTCCCATAACAAACTCCCAACCAATCATATTCCCCTTTAACCCCGTGGGCCCCTATCTCTCTCCTCTCTCTCCCCCGTCTCTATCTCTCTCTCTCTCTCTTTCTCTCTCCTCCCCAAATTCTCTCTCCTCTCTTTATCTCTCTCCTCTCTCTCTCCCCGTCTCTCGCTCTCTATCTCTCGCTCTCTCCCTATCTTTCTCTCTCTCTCTCCTCTATATATTTCTCTTCTTCCTTTTCTTTTCTTTTCCTTCAGCAACCCAAACCCCACGTAAACCCTGCCGTCTTGCCCTCGCCATTGCAGCCCCAACACCGACGACACCATCACTAGTCTCCTCGCATCCTCGTCCTCGTCATCTCCTCACCCTCATTACCTTCTCTCCCATCTCCTTCCTTCCGAGCTTGCACACCCCGACCAGGCCCGTGCACCCCCTGCACACAGTTGCACCGCCGAATCTGTCGCCGCCGGCAGCCTCGCCTTCGTGCCCCGGCCTTCGTACAACCCCCTGTAAGCATTACCTATCCGTCTTCTTCCTCCTTCCTCCTTCCTTCTTTTCGTATCTTAACAAAAATCTTTTCTATTGATCGCCGGGCCTTCTACAGTTCATGCACCGGAGCTCCGTCGACGTCGTTGACCTTCACGCCCCCTCTGTTGATCGATGTAAGCCTTCTCTCCATCATCCTTCCTCTCTTCTCCTTTTTCTTTTCTTCCATTACAATTCTTGAAAGAGTTGTTTACTGTTTTTGTGTTGGCCGGAATCCGACCGTGCCGACGATGTTTCCCGACGATCCAGCGAGGTACTCTGATCTGTGTGGTTCCACTGTTCGTCGTTTGGGTTCATTCCGTAAACCGTGCGCCCGTCGCGAGTTTTCCCCGCCGACGTTTTACGTTCCGTTTTCCCGATTCGCGACCCGTCGAGACAAGTACCCCTTGCTACATGCTAAATAATATTTACATATACATTGAGAACACCCTAAACTTGTAGTTTTAACTTTAGTACGATCATTTCTCATTTTCGTGTTCAATATTGATATATATCATTTTATCTTTCAAACTTGGAACCTACCTTTTGCAATTACTGTATTGAACCTAATAACCACAATTACATGTTTTAATTTCACTTTCATGAAGGACGTGGCCTATGTCACTTTATCTATTGTTTTACTTCATTCGGACACTCGTGTACATTTAACCTGCATAAACTGTGATTTCATCCATGGAACTTATATTTATATATATATCATTGCATCCATGAAGTCTTAAATTTGGTAACATGAGTAAACGGCTATAATTGTCATACTGCATTCTTATAATGTTGAAATCGTCTCTGTGACACAATTGATAACTGTACTGCTAATTGAATGAATCTGCCTATTGCTTAGATCATGTTGTTAACCATGCTTGATTATGTAACTGAGTATGAGCACACCCATGATATTGTTTACATCTTGACCTGACTCGCTACATACATATTGATTGACCCGACATGGTACCGTATACTGCTTGAATTGACCTGATGTACCATGACCTGACCCGTTACCTGATCTTGTGTCTAATGCCAACAAACCTGACATGTAGTCCTCATGGACCGTTCCTGTTGTCTATCCAGACAAACCTGTTTATCTGATCCTGTGTTGGCATTGGTTCTTGATTTCGGGATACCTGACTTGACTTACACATATAACTTCGGGGTATGGGGAAATCAAAGGTGAAACCTGAATTGTAACTCAACAGTTCACTACTTGTTCTGATCAGTTTTAGGCTAGGCCAGCCTTGGAATGATGATGCTGACATCATTCATCTGTACACATTCCTGTTTGGTGCCTAGCGGCATGTCTCGGTTTCAGCCCGAGAATCTGGGGCCGTGGTCCCGGGTATGTACGGGATACTATTGAGTTATATCAATGATTCATCAATTTGGTTTCAAAGACTTTAGAACAGAAAACCTGATAAAAAAGTTAGTTTACCCACCGCACTGCTCTGATCTATATTGTTGTTACCCTTGCTTTATTCATGTTTATATTCGCATTTCCTGTTACCCTGTTTATTATGTTTTTACTTAATGACTTGACGCGCTGACGTCTGGGTTTTGCATGGCCCAGATTCTGTACCGCTGTCGCAGTCCGAGCAGGAGTACTTCAGCCGACAGGCTGAGCTGTGAGTGTCAGCAGTAGTTAGTTTTTCTTTCCTGTATTTTATTCCTGATGTGAGCCCGCATTATGGGACATACATTCTATTTATTTGTATTGGATCTTTCGCTTCCGCATTTTATTATTCTTGACTCATGCTATTTGGATTTTGGACATGTTTTAGATAGTTTTATTTTTATTCTTGATATCTCAACAGCCGTAATGTGACTGTGGATGGATACTTCCTACCCACAGGTAGCATGGTTGGCTATGTCATGTGCCCACTTTAGCGTACTCTGGGAAGCGGGGCGTGACACCGCGGATGTCCTCCTCCCTCCAATAAGCAGCAAGTATGGCGGACTGTTGGAAGGCCTGGTGCAGGAGATCGACAAGATTGTCTCGCCGTCTCTTCGAGATTAAGTTCATCAGGTACACCGAGTGCACCTTATCCTCGGCGGCATCCAACGCCCTAAGCGGCACACCGGAACAGAATAGAGGAAGCGCTTCCCAGATGGCTCCCACGATAAACTTCAGGAGGGAGGAACGTCGCGAAAGTAGTTGACCGTTGTAGGCATCGAAGCGACTCATGATTTCAGCACACTCCGCGTTTGTGAACTCTCGATTTTGAGAACGGCCAAGTCGGCGGATGTCCCCGTAAGAGATGATCTCGTCAAGATCGTACATATGGGCGTCCATTGTTTCAATGAAAGAAAATCAACAAAATTATCAGAAAGACTAATTAAGCAAAACGATATAATGCATCGAGGAATAAAATGCCATCTTTAAACTCCAAGATCATTGAAAAACTCCTAAGAGTTCTTTTGTATGATTTGGAAGGAGCAAAGCTCCATTAATGAAATGAGAAAATACAAAGAAAATCTTTTAGAGAGCAGAGCTCAATTAATAGAACTCTAATAGGGTTTGTTTACCCCAATCAGAGCAAAACTCTATTCAAATTCCAAGGCAGGAGATGAAGCAACGCTTCATCTTCCCCCAATCGGAGCAAAACTTTGCTTCGAAAATTTTAACTTTAATAAATGAAGCAACGCTTCAGATTTTTTGCGCTGCGCGCAACGCGCCACGTGTCAAAAGCTGATACATCAGCGCAGCGCTCGAGGCAGTGCGCCCAATCAGAGCAAAGCTCTATTTAAAACAAAATTAAAGGAAGCAACGCTTCAGCTGCGCAAGCGTTGCGCTGCGCGACACGTGTCTGCGCAGTTACGCAGGCACAGCCGCGCAAGCATTGCGCTGCGCGACGCGTGTCTGCGCAGTTGCGCAAGCACAACTGCGCAAGCGCTGCGCTGCGCTGCGCGACACGTGTCAAGCGCTGGGGCGTTTACGCCAAACAGAATTAAAATTCTAATAAGATCTTTCTGTTCTTGTTAAAACAAGAAGATTTTCTTCTGTAAAACAGAAGCTCTTGGATCAAAGGTCCAACGGTGGGGAAAATTCCCCAAATCACTCAGAGAAAGATCTCTTTAACAAATTTAACTGATTTATGGGCACTATAAAAAGGACCCTAGACCTCAATTCAAAGGCATCAACATTTACTGAGAAATTAAAAACTTCAAACAGAGAGAGCTCTGAAGAATTGGAGAGAATTCCTCAAGAACAAAAAAAAAGGTAAAAACCGTTAGGAAAAAGAGAAAACTCTCTTATGAACAGATCATCGATCTGAGAACAAGATCAATGATCTCCAATAAAAAAAAAGAATATAAATAAATAATAATAAGTGCTTTGCACTTTTCTATGAACCATTGGTTCCCTGAGATAAGAAAAACAAGAAAAAAACTTGTTTTCTTTAATCTAAAATTGATCCAAAAGAATAAGAATAGTGCCCAGCACTTGCCAAAACTGCACTATTGCGCAAGCCGTCAGGAAGCGCCACGTGTCAGCAGCGCAGCAGCGCAGCGCACTGACACAGCGTACTGCGCTGTTGCGCTTGCGCTCACCAGAGCGTGACACGTGTCACCTCCACGAGCGCTTGCGCTCATTAATTGGCGCAAAACGCCTGACAAGCTACGTCGGGCACTATCAGAGTATTTGATGCTATGCATTTTTAAAAAAAGGGGGGCAGAGCCCAACCAAAATAAAGAAAAATAATACGGTAAACGGGCAAGGGCTTAGCACAGGTCCAATAGGCCAAAGACAAAAGAATCTTGAAACTGGACTTAGCCCAGTCATGGCCATAAGTCCTCAAATTAAATTGACTGAGCACGGCTGCTCCCTAAATCAATTTATATCCGGTTCGAGGGTACATCTCCGAACTCCTCTGACACTTATCGTTGTAATCCTTCAACGATGTCAGAGAGGTGACGGGTCCCGATGACCACACATCAATATGGACCGCGGGGTCCCTAAACTCGTGGACCGAAACGTCCTTAAACTAATGTTGGACCGAAACGTCCTTAAACTAATGATGGACCACCACGTCCTTAAACCGGCGATGGACCACCACGTCCCTAAACTGGAACATAGACCACCACGTCCCTAAACTGGAATATGGACCGCAATGTCCTTAAACTACTTATGGACCACCACGTCCCTAAACTGGAATATGGACCGCAATGTCCTTAAACTACCTACGGACCACCACGTCCCTAAACTGTAATATGGACCGCAATGTCTCTAAACTACCTATGAACCACTATGTCCCTAAACTGGAACAATAGAGTCCCCAAACGCTCTTTTGTCGGATCCAAACGATCCCGTTAAGTTGATCTTAGTCTCAAATCAGACTAACGTATCCTTAACAAACGTGTAAGTCGATCTTAGCCTAAATATGACTAACGTATCCTTAAACCAAAACACCAAATCCAAATCTAAGTAAATACGGATTTGGACTAATCCACGTCCTACGGGCGACGACATCACTTAGTCTCCGTATACAATCTACGGGCAACCACAAACAAAACAAACACACACGACACGAAGTGAAATTCTGGAGAAGGAGAAAGTTGTTACCGCGATGCGGTAGCGTAATTAACTGCAGGGGCTTGCGCCTGTAGGGAAGAGCATCCCCACAATCAAAAACCCCTCAAGCGAGGGGGAATCTGACGAAATCTGCTACATCGGCCGCATCCGTCTAAACCTCCGATACACGGTGCCATAAATCAACTTGGCATCTTCGGAGAGGTGGATGGATAAAACCAAATAGCATCTGCCCCGAATCTCAGCGTCAGGACTTCGCAGTCTTGTGCGCCGCCTTCGGAGGGGAATAGATTCTGGCATGCCCGGTGGGACCTTTTCCTCTTTCCACTCCACACTTCGTGTGTCGTCTTCGCGAACGAATCGCGATTTGTTAATGGTTGCCTTTGGATTTCAAGTTTACTAAGATTTGGTCTCTTGCTTGGCGCAGAAAAGAAATCAAGCATTGATGGCCTCTACCTGTTCGAAGTGCTCTAACTGCAGCTGCATCTCGCGTCCGGCCTCAACTGGGGGCATAACCTACGGGCCCCAAGCGGCCTCTTTGCTTACCATGCCCGTGGAGCAGATTACTCAAGCCACCACGGGGTTGTTTTTCGGAACAATGCTTCCGCCAACAAGCTTCAGCACCCCCGTGCCTGTACAAGAAGCTCCTAAGAAGTCGGCCTTCGATCGACTTACAGTTACTGCGGCCCCTCTCAACGGGTCGCCCAACACCAGTGCCTCGGTCTTCTCCAGACTGGGCCAAAACTCCTGCGGGCCTACAATGAAGCTTGCAGTCCCAGAAAAGGTTATTCCAAAAGGAGTAGCCAAACATACTCCCGAAGTCGTCAAAGCGGCTTCTCCGGTTAAGAGACCAGTCTTTACAAGACTGACCATCCCAAATCCCACTCCTGCTCCTGCTGCTCAAAAGATATCAGTCTTCAATAGGCTGACGCCGGCAATAGCCCCACACCTTAACAGGGGGAAAGAAGAAGCTGTTTCTGTTTCTGAACCAATACCGACGACTCGTCGCACCCGACGACGCCACTGGCGCCGGATAAGGAAGACCGGGGGCAACTCCCCTTCTGGGATGACTCCGCTAGCTCCAACAGTGGAAGTTAACGCTGCTGTTCCAACCGGGAACAGCTTTGAACTGCTGAAGAGGGTACGTAAGAACTCTTCAACCGCTACACTGAAAAGATCTCCTCCACCTGCGGAGAGAGTTCCGGAAACAAAGTAGGAACAACCCCCTCAACGGCTGTCCTCAAAAATTTATAAAGTTTGGCGGAGAGTTCAAGACTCCGTAATTGACCCAGATCGCTCTCGTCAACAGAAAAAGGCGAAAGTGGAAAAAAAAAGACCGTCCGATCAAACAGGAAAGGATGACAGTCACCAGGGTGCCCACTGCAACGGCCCCCTTAACTTCAACGGCCCACAAAAGAAGAAGGCCGGAGAAAACCCCCGCACCCACGGTAAATGCCAAAAGTGATGAACTTAAATGCCCTAATTCTGGAGGCATAATAGTTCATACAGTATACATGGCGTCGGGAAAGAAGGACAGCCGTGCGTCCACGGGTCATAGACCGCTCACACGGTCAGTGACCAAAGCTCAGGAGCAACAACAAAAGCTCCAAGAGATAATGAACGCTATGGCCGCACTTACCGTGCTAAAAGAAAACCCTGAGACGTCCTCAGATGAACGCCAGGAGTAAGAAACCGACGCCGAATTCCTTCGTCGAATATTGGAAAAGAAGGACAAAGAGACTGCTGAACAAGCAGCCAACATACAGCGTATGGGCCTCCTGTTCCAAGACATGGTGGGGATGATGATCCAACAAGATCCTCCGGCCGAAGATCCCCCGATCGTCCTTGGAGACGATAGGGGAGAGACATCAAATCCTCCGCCAGCTCTGCCGACGGCTAAGGAGGATACAATCTCCAAAGCTGATTTGGACGAGTACATAGCCCAACAAATACGGGTTCATCATGCGGCTGAAGCAGCTGGCCAGGTCGTAAAAACGGGACGGCCATATCCAAGTTGGTACGACCAAATCAAGTACCCGCAGGGTTACACAATTCCCAAGTTCCATGTCTACAAGGGGACGGGCAATCCTCACCAGCATGTTGCCCAGTTCAGGGCACTCTGCGGCAACACCGGCGGTGATGACAAGCTTTTGCTTCGCCAGTTTGTTGGAAGTTTATCAGATACGGCGTTCGAGTGGTACTTTGAGCTCCCGAATGACTCTATCAAGACCTTCGCGGAGATGGAGCTGTTGTTTACTCAGCGTTTTGCAAGCGCCAGTGAACGCACCCCGATGACGGCACTGATTAACGCCAGGGTAAAGCCAGGCGAGACGTGGGTTCAATATGCTATACGGTGGCGGAACTTATGGTCGAAGTGCGAGCAGCGCATTGAAGAAGCTCTCGCGGTGGGTATGTTTGTGGGAACCCTTGATCCGCAAGCAACCATCTCGCAATTTATGATGTTTTTCAAGCCGACTACCTTCCAGGCCTTAATTGACAAGCTAGCGCAAATGGATCAGATGGGCCATAAACCCCTTCTTCCAAAGCCGGACTCCCGAAATGACAAAGGGAAAGGAAAAACGATCGTTGTCGCTAATGCTCAACAACAACCGAGCGACTCGAAGCCGGTTGTTCGTCAAAATAATATGCGTCCGTACGTAGCCCTTGAGGAGAGGCTAGGACGTTCTTACTCTTTTCCCCGCTATAAAACGAGAAGGTTATTCGAGCTGGCGTTGCGCAACCGACTCATAAATTTGCTGAATCCAAAACGTCCGTTGCAACCAAGTGATGTCAATGAGCCCAACTACTGTCCTTATCATCGAGTACTGGGCCATTCGATCGAAGATTGCTACGTTTTCAAAAATTGGCTTGAAAACCAGTACCGACAGGGCAAATTCGCGTTATCTGACAAATGGAAGGTGAATCCCCCGCAGCCCCACACTTCTAAGGGGACGAATACGCCGGGGGCAACATACTCCGTCGTTGAAGAAGCTCCTTGGGAGGTTGTATTATCAGCCAAGACAAAGAGGATGCTAAACGATCTTCAGACATGTCCAGCGATTAGGTGGAAGAACCCGTTGGAACCGCAGGTCATTGAAAGGATGTTGAAGCCACGTCCAACTCTAAAGACCGATGGTGGTGGCTCAAGCACTCGCAACCAGCCGTCAAAATCTTCGAAGAAGAAGAAAAAGAAATCAAAGAAGCCTGTGAAGCCTGGAGACAAGCGCACGGACTTGCAAAAACAAATTGACGCGCTGGAGGAATACAACCAGAAGACACGGACTCCCATTACATTCCAAGAGTTCCTCAATCACGTCTTTCAAGAGGAAGATGAGGGAGAAAGTTCATCTGATGAATCTGAAGAATATGTGGCGAGCTGTCATGTGAGTTCCCATTCGTTCATGGACGATGAGGAGACTCCTTGTACTGAAGCGCTGGGGGCAGATCCTGAATCAAAAATTCTGGGGCCATCAGATGAAGTAATTGACACATTCCTTAATGAAGCTCGGTTGAAAAGTAAAGCTGATCGAGAACGCGAGACGGATATATTTGAAAGGGCCAAGCGCTAGCGACTTGATAAAAGAGCTGAGACGATCCCGCCGGAGCAAAATACCTCCACCACCGACAAAAGCCAATTCAAGATGAGGAAAAGGTTTGCTAAGGCCATATCAATGGGTATGAAGCTACATCCTCCGAAGGAAAAATTACTGGTGAAACAGAAATGCACCCCTCCTATTGCTTATATCATCAGAAGGTTTCGCACCCCACTCAAGAGTGCAAAGCTTTCGATAGATGGTGGCAAGGATACATTGCTCATCGACAACATTTTAAGCGGGAGAAACGTAAAACTCGTCGGGAGCGGAAAAATATGACCGAAGGGTTTAACAGAGCTACCGGCGATTGTTGCATGGTTAACGCCGGGGGATCACAGGTGCCTACATTCGGGAGCGATTCTGATGAGGAGATGGAGCTTGGCCCTCTCTTTAAAGAGTCTACCTCGGGAAAAGAAGAAGAGCCGAAGGTTTGCGAAAATATCCGGCTACGTAATCGCACGCTTCCCGAAAAGAATCTCGGACCCTCAAACAAAAAAGATAAAGGGAAAGAAAAGGTCTATGAAGATATCGTCTTAGATGACCAAGTGGTGGAGGAGCTAAGTGCCAAGGACCCGCCAAAGAGGGATAAGGTAGATTACAACGTCTTAGCGCATCTGAGGAAGCTACCGTCACAGCTCAGCATTCTTGATACCCTTTTGCTATCAAAGGAAGCGAGAGATTCATTAATCAAGGCACTACAGGATCCGGAGCAATTCCAAGCTTTCCTGGCCGAGGAAAAGATGAAGGATGAATTAGAGGAAGTGCACACGGCCGATGTCGCTTTTGGTGATGAAGACCTTCTCCTTGGGACATGCGAACACAATCGCCCCTTTTATGTCTCAGGATACTGTCACGATATAAAAATAGGCAAAATCCTGATTGACAATGGATCCTCCGTTAATCTCCTCAATGTGCGGGTGTTAAAAGAAATCTGTATGAGTGTCCAGCACCTTGCTCGGGACAAGATCACCATTTCCAGGTTCGACTCCCAATCATCAAGAACTCTTGGGTCTGTGATACTGACGCTACACTTTGGGCTACTCGTCACGGACATTAAGTTCCACGTCATAGACGCCAAGACATGCTACAATGCTCTGCTCGGCCGACCATGGTTACACGAGTACAACGTCATCCCTTCTACACAACATCAGTGTATGAAATATGCTAAGGATGGTCTTGAGTATACCGTGGCGGGAGAACTGAATCCATTCTCCGTGAACGAAGTTCGCAAATATGAAGATGCCAAATACTTCTTACCGGATTTCGAAGAAACGGAAAGGTGTCACAAGCCGGAGAACAAAGCTAACGCCACCATCCCTGTTTTCGGGAGTGATACCGAAGAGGAAGAGGAGATAGTGTATTCAGGTCCGCCCCAATACAACAAACCAGGACCGTCCGCTCCTACGTTGATCTTTGGTAGCGACTCGGAAGATGAGATCCATGCTGTATTCTCTTCTCGACCTTCAATACAAACGTTCGCTGATGAAGAACAAAGTCTACAAGTCGCCATGGTGCCGCTTAAACATCGTAAAGAATTGGATGCACTTGATATCTACAATGTAGAGGAGTTGCGAACGTTCTATATCCCTCCCAGATGAGAAAGCGAAAAAGCAATTCTATTCTACCGCTCTGAAGAAACCAAAGTGGAGAAAGAAATTTGGCATGGCGCGGATCCTACGCTCGATAGGCTTCAGCCTATCCGTCTTCCCAGATATTATACGGAAGGTTTGAAAAAGCTGCTGAAAAGCCAGGGGATATCCTTCAAGCAGACCGTTCAAAAAACCAAGTTCTATGACAAAGTCTGGAACGTTCCCGGGACTCAACACAAACTGCCTAACGGGAGAATAGAGACAAAAGGACTTGGATACATCCGGTCAAAGAAACGAGAGCTACTAAACAGCTGCTATGTCATGTATGACTTCGATGAAGAAGCGGATGCTCAATGGGAGGACGCTAATCCTGAGCCAGTGAAAGTTCCAGATGCAAAAGAGCCCAGTCCGTCGTTCGAAGAACAAATGGACAAGCTTATAAAGGAAGCGGGTCAAAAAGTCCGGGACGATCATAACCGCGAAATGGTCATCTACGAGAAAGCCAAAATGCAACGCCTTCTCCAACAGGCCGTGAAAGATGAAAATGCCGCTCCTTGTCAACCTGTTATAAAGAAGGCCCGACGCAGAGGCAGAAACAAGTCGAAACGCGAAAAAGGCGCTCAACAGCAACGAAGCGGGGCTAAAAGGCCACGCAAGCGGGAACCAAGCGGTTCCGATCTATCCCTCATGAGAAAAATGGGTCGAGCATACTCTTTTTCTCGGGACAAGACGAAGAAAATACTTGACCTCGCTTTAAAACATCAGATGCTTACACTGCCGGAGTCTAAACACCCTGAACAAACAGGCGAAGTCTCTCACCCGGACTATTGCTCTTATCACCGAGTGGTAGGGCATCCTCTCGAAAACTGCTTCACCTTCAAAAATTGGGTTGAAGATCAGTACCAGCTTGGCAAGTTCGCTCTGTCCGACAATTGGAGGGTAGCGCCGCCACAGAAGAACGAACCCAAGGCCACGGAAGAAGAACCAGTTCCACATTAGGATTGGAAGCGAATTCATACTTGTCACGTGATAACGATATTAAAAGAAGAGCCCGAGAACATGGATGACCTTCCCTGGTGCTTCGAAAACTGCAACGACGAGGTAATCTCAGAATTCCCACCAGCGCCGAAAGAACTGGAGGATGGAATACATACCACTACAGATAACCTCAAGAAAATCGAGTTGGGGACGGTAAGTGACCCACGGCCGACGTTCGTCAGTGAGCTGCTATCTGAAGAAAGGGTGGTTGCGTTAAAAGACGTCCTTGTACAGCACAAAGATTGCTTCGCATGGAACTATTCCGAGATTCCAGGACTAGATCTAGAAATTGCTGTGCACAAATTGGCGGTATCCCCGGACGTCAAGCCAGTTAAACAAGCGCCGAGGAGAATGCGGCTCGAGCTTGAGATGAGCATCAACGCCGAGGTCAAGAAGTTAATCGACTCTGGTTTTATCCAGGAAGTTCAATACCCTGAATGGATCGCCAACATCATCCCGGTGATGAAGAAAAATGGGACAGTGCGCATATGCGTAGACTTCCGGGATCTCAATAAAGCTTGCCCGAAGGACGATTTCCCAGTACCAGTCACCGAACTGATGATAGACAATACGTCCACTCATGAGGTTTTCTCCTTCATGGACGGTTCATCAGGGTATAACCAGATAAAGATGCATCCCGAAGACCAGAAGCATACCGCCTTCAGGACTCCCTTGGGTATATTCTGTTACAAGGTGATGCCCTTCGGTCTAAAGAACACCGGTGCCACCTACCAGAGGGCCATGACGAAAATCTTCGATGACCTTATACATGAAATCGTAGAATGCTATATCGATGATCTCGTGGTTAAAAGTAAATCATACGAGGAACATCTCGAGCATCTGAAGACCGTATTTCAACGCCTTCGGCAATACAACTTGAAGATGAACCCTCTCAAGTGTGCATTCGGAGTTTCTTCGGGAAAATTCCTGGGATTCATCGTCCGACACCGAGGTATCGAAATAGATCCGTCAAAGATCAAAGCGATCATGGAAATGCCTCTGCCGATGACTCTCAAACAGTTGCAGTCTCTCCAAGGGAAGCTCGCATACATACTGCGATTTATAGCTAACCTTTCAGGCAAGTGCCGTCCTTACAGCCACCTGATGAAGAAGGGAACCCCGTTCGTCTGGGACCAAAAATGCCAAAGCGTGCTAGACGAGATCAAGCAATACCTGCAGAACCCGCCGGTGTTGGCTGCTCCGGTCAAGGGAAAGCCCCTCATTCTTTATACAACCGCTCTCGAAGGCCCCTTAGGCGCATTATGGGCACAAGAGAACGATCAAGGGAAGGAAAAAGCACTCTACTACTTAAGTCGAGTTCTGCTGGGGGCAGAAAGTAACTACCCTCCCATTGAAAAACACTGCCTGGCGTTGATCTTTGCGATAACAAAGCTCAGGCATTATGCATTGGCGCACGAAGTCCGTCTCATCTCGAAGGTGGAACCCCTTAAATATTTGATGTCGAAGGCCATATCGACAGGTCGACTCGCTAAATAGGCCCTGCTCTTGATGGCGTTTTCGATAACCTATCAACCTCTCAAGGCAGTGAAAGGCCAGGCCATTGCCGACTTCCTCGCTGAGCTCCCGATACCTGCCGATTCTCCTCTAAATTGCGAGTTGCCAAACGAACATGCGTTTGACACTATCGATGGGAGCGATACCCGATGGGAACTCTATTTTGATGGAGTATCTTCCATGAAGAAGCGCAAACAAAGTACGCCAATAATCAAATCGGGGGTAGGCCTTATCTTCGTGACTCCACAAGGAGGGATAATGAGTTTTGCCTTCTCCCTAACAGAGCCAAGGACAAACAATGAAGCCGAATACGAAGCTCTGATAGCAGGCCTCGAGATCGCCATCGACATGGGAATTGAAAACCTCCTCATATATGGAGATTCCCAACTGGTCGTTAGTCAAGTAAACTGCGACTACCAAACGTGCAAGCCAGAGTTGGTAAAGTACGGTGAGAAGGTGCAACAATTGTTGACCCAAATTCCTTCCTACACTTTGGAAAGCATACCGTGCGCAGAAAACAGCAAAGCAGACGCGTTGGCCAAGCTTGCTAAAGAATTGGCTGATGAGAACCTCGATAACGTAAGAATCGTGGTACAAAGCCGTCGGGTGCTTGCTCCGGCAGAAATATCTCCGGACTCATCCGAAGAAAAGGGAGTGACTGAGCAAATGTCTATGCAAACTAAAGATCGGGAAAATGCCGAGGATTGGAGAGAAGTCTTTATAGACTACTTCAAATACTGCCGAATGCCCGAAGATGCGTCCTCAAGACATCAGCTTATGAAACGAGCTCTGTCTTTCGCCTTCGTCAATGATACCCTGTACAAGAGGTCGTTTGATTCTTTATGGTTAAGATGCCTGGGACCTGACAAAGCGAAAAGAGTCATCCAGGAAGTTCATGACGGACTCTGCGGTTCTCACCAAGCGGGCCCGAAGATGAAGTTGAAGATTAAACGGATGGGCTACTACTGGCCCACGATGATCCAAGACTGCCTTGAGTATGCGAAGCAGTGCCACTCGTGCCAAATCCATGGAGACTTCATCCACCAACATCCAAATCCACTCCATCCAACAGTGGCTAGCTAGCCATTCGAAATGTGGGGGACTGACATAGTCGGCCCCATCGAACCAGCATCGTTCAGAGGACATCGTTTCATCCTGGCGACGACTGACTACTTCTCCAAACGGGCAGAAGCAGTACCGTTAAGAGAAGTGAAGACGGAGAATATCCTCTATTTCTTCAAGACGCACGTCATATATCGGTTTGGAACTCCGCGCCGGATCATCTCCGATAACGGACCAGCCTACAGAAGCCACAAAATCAGTCGCTTCGCGCAACAGCATAATATAGACTGGAGATACTCCTCAGTTTATAATCCGCGAGCTAACGGTCTAGCCGAAGCCTTCAACAAGACCTTGACAAAGATCATGAAGAAGACGGTGTCACGAAATAAGAAAAACTGGCACGAGAGACTGCAAGAAGCTCTCTGGGCGTATCGAACTACGTTCAAGATGGCCACAAACACAACGCCGTACGCGTTGGTATTCGGTACGGAAGCAATACTCCCCCTCGAGATAGAGTTACCCTCTCTACGAGTAGCAGTCCACTACGAGCTAACAGATGAAGAAAATGCTAACCTTCGGCTTGAGGAGCTCGATGCCCTTGATGAGACCCGGCTCATAGCGGAACAAAATCTGGAGGCCTATAAAGCAAAGATGACGCGCTCATATGAAAGATTGACCCGGCCGAGGACATTCCGCCAAGGCGAACTCGTGCTAGTGGTCAAGAGGCCTATGATCCCCAATCGCGCCAAACGGGGAAAATTTGAGCCAAACTATGAAGGCCCGTACATCATAGATAAGGTCTACCAGGGTGGGGCCTATCTACTCACGGACATGCACGGTGAAAGGCCTTTCAGGCCAATAAACGGTCGCTTCCTAAAGATATACTACGCTTAATGAGCCACAGCCTAGATCAATGATAGATGACGACGACTATGTCCGCTCGCTATCTTCCTCAGCTCAAGCTTTATAAGCAGTAGCCAGCTTTCTCAATGCCGGACCGAAACGTCCTTAAACTAATAGCGTACCGAAACGTCCTTAAACTAATACCGCAGCATCCGTAGGCTGACAAAATAAAAAAAATATATAAAAAAATTATAATTAAATAAAAACGGTATGTCCATAAGCAAAAAAGGGCACGGATGAAAACCCGAAAGGGCGCCGTGAGTAAAAACAGCAGGGCTACCGGCGAATGTTCGTGAAAACCCGAAAGGGCGCGACCTCGTAAAAAAAAAGAGAAGAAGAAAATAAATAAAAAAATAAAATAAAAACGGTATGTCCACTAGCAAAATGGGCACGGATGAAAACCCGAAAGGGCTCCGTGAGTAAAAACAGCAGAACTACCGGCGAGTATTTGTGAAAACCCGAAAGGGCGCAACCTCGTTAAAAGACACTTATAAGGTCCTCTCGACCTTGTAAGGAGAAGCCACCCGTGTGAAATCCTTACGACTCACAAGGGAGCAACACACTTAGGGATCCCCATGATTCCTAAGGAGAAAATACACTTGCGAGATCCTCACGACTCGTAAGGAGAACTTTCTTATGGGACCCTCACGGCTCATAAGAGTTGAAAGTCTTAAATTACAGAGACCTAAACCTGTGCTTAAGCAACCCCCACAACTTCCGATATTGCCCTACAAGTGGTCCACTACCGGCTCTTGTATACAATCCACGAGCGCGAATAAAATTTCCCTAACCAAGATCCATCCGTGACTGGGGATATGTTCGCATGACCCTTGTAAGTCCTCTCGATTTACAAGGAGAAAACCCTCCTGTAGGATCCTTACGACTTACAGAGAAACAAACACTTAGGAATCCTCACGATTCCTAAGGAGAAAATACACCTAAAAGATCCTCACGACTTGTAGGGAGAAATACCTTTGTGAAACCCTTACGGCTCACGAAGTCGAAAGCCTTAGCCGACAGGACCTTAACCCTGATCGCTAAGCCACCTTCGTTTGACATCGACAGAGGCAGATGATGATTCGCTCCTGGCAATATCCCAGTTGTAGCGGTGCTGATGCCGAAATCGATGTCTAATTTCAGGTTTACGGCGGAAAGCCAGTAGGCCGCACATGCATACGAAACAGCCGAAAGGATGGGGCAACTTGCAATAAAAAAACAGCAAGTAAAATGTATGCATGCAAAATAGCCGAAATGCTTGGGAAACTCACAATAAAAAGCAGCGAGTGAAAATAAAATAAACTGCCGAAATGATTGGGCACTGCGAGAAATAGCCGAAATGATTGGGCAATCGCGACCTTCGCGATATAAAAGCTGAAATGATGGAGCATCGCGGAAATAAAAAAAAATGAAAATGATGACAAAACTTTGGCCCTACAGTTGAGATCACATCGATCCCTGTATACAATCCAAGAGCACAAACGAAGAGGGAACCATACTCTCCCAACAGGCTCCGCCAGAAAACGAAGCCAAATCTTGACAGTTCATCCCAACTCCGAAGAAACCAGTGCCTTCGGCAAATACCTCAACTCAGGGAAACAAAAAATCCTTGATGAGAGCCTTCTGATCTGCGTCGACTCGCAGAGCAACCAGTATCTCCGTGGGAAATTCTCGACTCGTTTCAACACCAAGGAAACAAATAATCCTTGGCACCAGGGAAACAAATAATCCTTGGCAAATACCTCAACTCAGGGAAACGAACAATCCTTGATGAGAGCCTCCTGATCCGCGTCGACTCGCAGAGAAACCAGTGTCTCCGTGGGAAATTCTCGATTCGTTTCTACACCAGGGAAACAAATAATCCTTGGCAAATACCTCAACTCAGGGAAACAAACAATCCTTGATGAGAGCCTCCTGATCCGCGTCGACTCGTAGAGCAACCAGTGCCTCCGTGGGAAATTCTTGACTTGTTTCAACACCAGGGAAACAAATAATCCTTGGCACCAGGGAAACAAATAATACTTGGCAAATACCTCAACTCAGGGAAACAAACAATCCTTGATGAGAGCCTCCTGATCCGCGTCGACTCGCAGAGCAACCAGTGTCTCCGTGGGAAATTCTCGACTCGTTTCAACACTGAAACAAATAATCCTTGGCACCAGGGAAACAAATAATCCTTGGCAAATACCTCAACTCAGGGAAACAAACAATCCTTGATGCGAGCCTCCTGATCCGCGTCGACTCGCAGAGAAACCAGTGTCTCCGTGGGAAATTATCGATTCGTTTCAACACCAGGGAAACAAATAATCCTTGGTAAATACCTCAACTCAGGAAAACAAACAATCCTTGACGAGAACCTCCTGATCCGCGTCGACTCGTAGAGCAACCAGTGTCTCCGTGGGAAATTCTCGATTCGTTTCAACACCAGGAAAACAAATAATCCTTGGCAAATACCTCAACTCAGGGAAACAAACAATCCTTGACGAGAGCCTCCTGATTCGCATCGACTCGCAGAGAAACCAGTGTCTCCGTGGGAAATTCTCGATTCGTTTCAACACCAGGGAAACAAATAATCCTTGGCAAATACCTCAACTCAAGAAAACAAACAATCCTTGATGAGAGCCTCCTGATTCGCATCGACTCGCAGAGAAACCAGTGTCTCCGTGGGAAATTCTCGATTCGTTTCAACACCAGGGAAACAAATAATCCTTGGCAAATACCTCAACTCAGGGAAACAAACATCCTTGACGAGAGCCTCCTGATTCGCGTCGGCTCGTAGAGAAACCAGTGTCTCCGCGGGAAAATTCTCGATTCGTCTCAACTTGCAAGATGAAGCCTCAGGCAGCAGGGACTAAAAAACTTGCTTCCTGAACAATGGGACCCTGCAAGTCGATCTAAAACGGTCTCTTGCATACTATTCACGGGTCTCACTCTCCAAAGTCGAGTTTCGACAAGGAGGGAAACAACCACTTACGGGTCCTCTCGACTCGTAAGAGGGAAAAATTCTCTTATAGGATCCTTACGACTTACAAGAGAAAACACACTTAGGAATCCTCACGATTCCTAAGGAGAAAACCCACCTACGAGGTCCTCTCGATCCGTAGGGAGAAAAGTCTCTATGAGACCCTCACGGCTCATAGAGTTGAAAAGTCTTAGGCGGCAGATCCGAACCTGCAGCCTAAGCCATCGCTATCTCTTAAAAAAAAACTAAGTTATCTACCAATCATGTTTACTGAGGCAGCATATGGATAATAAAAGAAAGAAGAAGCGACAGAAAGAACATCCGATTTACAAGCATTCGAGACACACTCATTTATGCATAGGCAAAAGACTCAGAACGAGAAATAAGACAGACTGAAATGGAAATTTTCTATTCATATCATAAAAAGGGGTCCTTACAATCACAGAGAAATAGATAATAACATTATTAAAATGTTTACAAAGGTATAACCTCAAACCCAGGACATGAATTGAGGAACTCGAAAGTGACCCTATCTATGACTTTCCAAGCCTCGCGGACCATCCTGGTGTGCTTTCTTTCGCGAGCACAAGCGTCAGGGTCCCCCCTGATGTCTTCCACCCTCCGATAAGCAGCAAGTATGGCAGACTGTTGAAAGACCTCGTGCAAGAGATCGACAAGACTGTCTCGCCGTCTCTTCGAGATAAAGTTCATCAGGTACACCGAGTGCACCTTATCCTCGGCGGCATCCAACGCCCTAAGCGGCACACTGGAACAGAATAGGGGAAGCGCTTCCCAGATGGCTCCCACGATAAGCTTAAGAAGAGAGGAACGTCGGGGAAGCAGTGGACCGTTGTATGCATCGAAGCGGCTCATGATTTCAGCACACTCCGCGTTTGTGAACTCTCGATTTTGAGAGCGGCCAAGTTGGCGGATGTCCCCGTAAGAGATGATCTCGTTAAGAGCATACATGTGGGCGTCCATTGTTCCTATAAAAGAAGATCAGCAGAATTAGCAGATCGACTGATTAAGCGAATTCTTGTTAAAAAAAAGGAGCACAGATAGTTAAAACTCCTCGAGAGCAACGCTCTGCAGACAGGAGTAACACCTATCAAAATCAATAATGAAGAGAATTCGAAGAAAATCCTCTAAGAACATTGAGAGCTTTGCTCTGAAAAGATGATATAATTATAATAATAATATAAAATGCCATCTTTAACTTCCAAGATCCATGAAGAACTCTTAAGAGTTCTTCTATATGATTTGGAAGGAGCAAAGCTCCATTAATGAATCGAGAAAATCCAAGGGAAATCTTTTAAGAGAGCAGAGCTCTATTAATGGAACCCTAACAGGGTTCTCCTTAGTCCTCTTTAGACCCCTTTAGAGCAAAGCTCTGCTAAATGAAACACTAAATGGGTCTTCTTTAGATCAGGGATCTATTGAGAGCAAGGCTCTGTCAATGAAAATTAATCTAATCTAATTTAATTTAATTTAATTCAAACTAAAATTTTTACCTAAAAGTTTTAAGAGTTTAACTCTTAAAGTTCTTGAAAATAAAGAGCAGGGCTCTGAGTTCTGAAAGTGAAATTTTAAAGAGATAATCATCTGTTGAGGACCAAAGGTCCTATTTATAGACATCAAATGACCTTTCAACTTCCAAAAGTTACCGTAACGGTTGGAATTCTGCCACCGTTGCGGTCGCGTTTGGGGCCACGTAAGCGCAACGGTGGGGGGCATTTATTTACCCCAATCAGAGCAAAGCTCTGTTCAAATTCCAAGGCAGGAGATGAAGCAACGCTTCATCTTCCCCCAATCGGAGCAAAGTTTTGCTTTGAAAATTTAAACTTTAATAAATGAAGCAACGCTTCAGATTCTTTATGCTGCGCGCAACGCACAACGTGTCAAAAGCTGATACATCAGCGCAGCACCCGAGGCAGCGCGTCCAATCAGAGCAAAACTCTATTTAAAACAAAATTAAAGGAAGCAACGCTTCAGTTGCGCAAGCGCTGCGCTGCGCGACAAGTGTCTGCGCAGTTGCGCAGGCACAGCTGCGCAGGCACAGCGCTGCGCGACACGTGTCTGCGCTTGCGCTGCGCGACACGTGTCTGTGCAGTTGCGCATACACAGTTGCGTAAGCACAGCCGCGCAAGCGCTGCGCTGCGCGACGCGTGTCTGCGTAGTTGCGCAAGCACAGCCGCGCAAGCGCTGCGCTGCGCGACACGTGTCAAGCGCTGGGGCGTTTACGCCAAACAGAATTAAAATTCTAATAAGTTCTTTCTGTTCTTGTTAAAACAAGAAGATTTTCTTCTGTAAAACAGAAGCCCTTGGATCAAAGATCCAACGGTGGGGAAAATTCCCCAAATCACTCAGAGAAAAATCTCTTTAACAAATTTAACTGATTTATGGGCACTATAAAAAGGACCCTAGACCTCAATTCAAAGGCATCAACATTTACTGAGAAATTAAAAACTTCAAACAGAGAGAGCTCTGAAGAATTGGAGAGAATTCCTCAAGAACAAAAAAAAGGTAAAAACCGTTAGGAAAAAGAGAAAATTCTCTTATGAACAGATCATCGATCTGAGAACAAGATCAAGGATCTCCAATAAAAAAAAAGAATATAAATAAATAATAATAAGTGTTTTGCACTTTTCTATGAACCATTGGTTCCCTGAGATAAGAAAAATAAGAAAAAACTTGTTTTCTTTAATCTAAAATTGATCCAAAAGAATAAGAACAGTGCCCAGCACTTGCCAAAACTGCACTATTGCGCAAGCAGCCAGGAAGCGCCACGTGTCAGCAGTGCAACAGCGCAGCGCATTGACACAACGCACTGCACTGTTGCGCTTGTGCTCACCATAGCGTGACACGTGTCACCTCCACGAGCGCTTGCGCTCATTAATTGGCGCAAAACGCCTGACAAGCCACGTCGGGCACTATCAGAGTATTTAATGCTATGCATTTTTTTAAAAAAGGGGGCAGAGCCCAACCAAAATAAAGAAAATAATACGGTAAACGGGCAAGGGCCTAGCACAGGTCTAATAGGCCAAAGACAAAAGAATCTTGAAACTGGACTTAGCCCAGTCATGACCATAAGTCCTCAAATTAAATTGACTGAGCACGACTGCTCCCTAAATCAATTTATATCCGGTTCGAGGGTACATCTCCGAACTCCTCTGACACTTATCGTTGTAATCCTTCAACGATGTCAGAGAGGTGACGGGTCCCGACGACCACACATCAATATGGACTGCGGGGTCCCTAAACTCGTGGACCGAAACGTCCTTAAACTAATGTTGGACCGAAACGTCCTTAAACTAATGATGGACCACCATGTCCCTAAACTGGCGATGGACCACCACGTCCCTAAAGTGAAACATGGACCACCACGTCCCTAAACTGGCGATGGACCACCACGTCCCTAAACTGGAATATGGACCACCACATCCTTAAACTGGAACATGGACCACCACGTCCCTAAACTGGAATATGGACCGCGATGTCCTTAAACTACTTATGGACCACCATGTCCCTAAACTGGAATATAGACCGCAATGTCCTTAAACTACCTACGGACCACCACGTCCCTAAACTGTAATATGGACTGCAATGTCTCTAAACTACCTATGGACCACTATGTCCCTAAACTGGAACAATAGAGTCCCCAAACGCTCTTTTGTCGGATCCAAACGATCCCGTTAAGTTGATCTTAGTCTCAAATCAGACTAACGTATCCTTAACAAACGTTTAAGTCGATCTTAGCCTAAATATGGCTAACGTATCCTTAAACCAAAATACCAAACCCAAATCTAAGTAAATACGGATTTGGACTAATCCACGTCCTACGGGCGACGGCATCACTTAGTCTCCGTATACAATCCACGGGCAACCACAAACAAAACAAACACACACGATACGAAGTGAAATTCTGGAGAAGGAGAAAGTTGTTACCGCGATGCGGTAGCGTAATTAACTGCAGGGGCTTGCGCCTACAGGGAAGAGCGTCCCCACAATCAAAAACCCCTCAAGCGAGGGGGAATCTGACGAAATCTGCTACATCGGCCGCATCCGTCTAAACCTCCGATACATAGTGCCATAAATCAACTTGGCATCTTCGGAGAGGTGGACGGATAAAACCAAATAGCATCTGTCCCGAATCTCAGCGTCAGGACTTCGCAGTCTTGTGCGCCGCCTTTCGGAGGGGAACAGGGTTCCCTTTAGTTCTCTTTAGACCCCCTTAGAGCAAAGCTCTGCTAAGTGAAACCCTAAATGGGTTTTCTTTAGATCAGGGATCTATTGAGAGCAAGGCTCTGTCAATGAAAATTAATTTAATTTAAATTAAAATTTTTACCTAAAAAGTGGTTTCTAAAGAAATTTTAACTCTTGGAGTTCTTGAAGGCAAGATCAAGGCTCTGAAGTTTCGAAAGTAAAAATCTTAAAAGATGATGATCATCTGTTGAGGACCAAAGGTCCTATTTATAGGCATCAAATGCCCTTTCAACTTCCAAGAGTTGCCGCAACGGTTGGAATTCTGCCACCGCTGCGCTCACGTTTGGGGGCCACGTAACCGCAATGGTGGGGGGGCATTTGTTTACCCCAATCAAAGCAAAGCTCTGTCCAAATTCCAAGGCAGGAAACGAAGCAACGCTTCTGTTTCCCCCAATCAGAGCAAGGCTCTGTTCTGAAAATCAAAATGAAAATTAAAAAATTAAAGAAGCAACGCTTCAGTTGACTTGCGCTCTGCGCTGCGCGCCACGTGGCAGCGCAGTTGCGCTAGCGCAGTCGCGCTGCGCTCTGCGCTGCGCAACACGTGTCAGCGCAGTTGCGCTGCGCTGTGCGACACGTGTCAAACGCTGGTGCGTTTGCACCAAACAGAAATAAAATTCTGAAAGATCTTTCTGTTCTTGTTAAAACAAGAAAATTGTCTTCTGTAAAACAGAATCCCTTGGATCAAAAATCCAACGGTAGGGAAAATTCCCCAAATCACTCAGAGAATGATCTCTTTAACAAATTTAACAAATTAATGGGCACTATATAAAGGACCCTAGACCCTAAATCAAAAGGATCAACATCATCATTGTGAACTCTGAAGAATTGGAGAGAATTCCTAAAGAACAAAAAAGGTAAAAACCTTTAGAAAAAAGAGAAAATTCTCTTATGAACAGATCATTGATCTGAGAACAAGATCAATGATCTTCAATAAAAAGGAAAATAAATAATAATAGTCCCTTGCACTTTCTTATGAACCACTGGTTCTTTGAAAACAAGAAAATTTGTTTTCTTTGATCTAAAATTGATCAAAATAATAAAACAGTGCCCTGCACTTGTAAAATCTACACTGTTGCGCTCTCGGGTTGGCGCAAGCCACCAGAGAGCGCCACGTGTCAGCCCCATAATGATCTGCGCTATGCGCTTCTAAAAACAGAGCACTGCTCTCATGAATTGGCGCAACTCACCAGAGCGCGCCACGTTTCAGCAGCGCAACAGCGCAGCGCACTGCGCTTGCGCTCTCCCGAGCGTGACACGTGCCACCTCCCCATGGACTTGCGCCTTGCGCTCTTCAATTGGCGCAAAGCGCCTGACAAGCCACGTGGCACTCTGTAAGACTCATTAATGCAGCGCATTATTAAAGGGCAGAGCCCAATTAAAAGGCCCAATGGACCAAAACAAATGCTCTGCATTATAAAAGGGGGACATAGCCCAAATCAAAGAGGCCTAACAGGCCAGAATAAAATGCAGTACATTATTAACAGGGGGCAGAGCCCTAATAAAGGCCTACTAGGCTAAATATAAATAAAAATGTTGAACATTCTCAATTGGACTTAGCCCAATTCGGTCCATAAGTCCTCAAATTAAATTGACTGAGCACGGCTGCTCTCTTAAATCAATTTACATCCGGTTCGAGGGTACATCTCCGAACTCCTTTGACACCTATCGTTGTAATCCTTCAACGACATCAAAGAGGTGACGGGTCTCGATGGCCATGCATACAATGGACCACCATGTCCCTAAACTGGCAATGGACCACTACGTCCCTAAACTGGAACAATAGAGCTCCCAAATGCTCTTTTGTCGGATCTAAACGATCCCGTTTAAGTTGATCTTAGCCTCAAATATGGATAACTTATCCTTAAACATTCAAACAGACTTTAGTCCCAAATTGGACTATAAGACCCCCAATCAACTTTGGTCCAAGGGTACATCTCTGAACTCCTCCGACACCTATCGTTGTAATCCTTCAACGACGTCAGAGAGGCGACGGGTCCCGATGGTCATGCATACTATGGACCACCACGTCCCTAAACTGGAAAATGGACCACCATGTCTCTAAACTGGAACAATAGAGCCCTCAAATACTCTTTTATCGGATCTAAACGATCCCGTTAAGTCGATCTTAGTCTCAAATCAGACTAACGTGTCCTTAACAAACGTTTAAGTTGATCTTAGCCTCAAAAATGGCTAACGTATCCTTAAACCAAAACCCCAAACCCAAATTTAAGAAAATACGGATTTGGACTAATCTACGTCCTACGGGCGGCGACATAAATTAGTCTCCGTATACAATCCACGGGCAACTATAAACAAAAAAAACACCCACGACACGAAGTGAAATTCTGAAGAAGGAGAAAGTTGTTACCGTGATGCGGTAGCATAATTAACTGCAGGGGCTTGCGCCTGCAGGGAAGAGCGTCCCCACAATCAAAAAACCCTCAAGCGAGGGGGAATCTGACGAAGTCTGCTATATCGGCCGCATCCGTCTAAACCTCCGATACACGGTGTCATAAATCAACTTGGTATCTTCGGAGAAGTGGACGGATAAAACCAAATAGCATCTGCCCCGAATCTCAGGAAAGACGTCTTCACGTCGCGCCGCCATACAGAGGGGAACAAACCCAAAAACTGAATATGATATAAATATAAACCAATATCAAATATCAATATCATTTCAAAATGTAGTATAATATGTATGATATAAATAAATACATGTTTCAAAAATATGAATCAAAAAGCTACCCTAGCTCGGTCCAGCTCCACCCCTGATAAACGATAGAATCAAGCGCGCCTGCTCCTCGGTCAATAAACCCTGCAATTCGGCGAGTGCAGGAGTCTGAGCGGCCTGTGGAGCTGGCGATGTGGTCTGCGCAGCCGCCGTCGAAGTAGTCGCTTGCGGAGCCGGCTGAGGGAGTCTGAGCGGGCGGTGGAGCTATAGGAGCTGTCTGCGGAACCACAGCCGATGTAGTGGCTTGCGGAGCCGCAGCCGAAGGATATGCATGTGGAGGCTCGGCCATGTACCCTGTCGCATCTGGACCTAACGTGTGTAAGAAGCATGTAAGAACTGTGTATTATTCAAATTCGTATCATTATCAAGTTATTTCGAAACCTCATTTGGATATCTAGTTTGGAAAACCGTTGTTTATTTTAATTACATATGTATGTATGATTAATCAAACCTAAGTCTAAAACGAAATAAGCTCAAGCTACGTGCTAATTATGGATATGTTGATATCTATAATATGACATGATATTTTACTATAAAGTAGTATACATACCATCATCTCCTTCAACTCCTGAACGGTGGCCCTCAAGCTCTCCAGTTCCTGCTGGACACGTCGCTCACTGGAGACGGAAGAAGTAACCGCCGGGGTGGAGTCCAACCTCATATGGGCCCTGCTAGGGCCCAGTCCCCGGCTTTTCTCCCAACCTCCGTGGTGCCCTCCGTGTGTGGCGTCCAGAACTGGGGTCAGCAGCCTCGGATCACTGTCCGGTAAAATCGATCCCCGAAGCCTCGGCCTGCTCAACCACCCGCTCCTACACCCATATTAAGCAGTAAAGTGTAACTATAAAATTTAAACTTGAACCTTCCAAAACTAAAATTTCAAATATGGGTAGAATAAATATTAACACTTACGCAATACTCCTGGGTAGCGACGTCGGGATATCGAAGCTCGCCCGTGGTGGGATCTGTCAAGGTGCCGTGGACGGCAAGATATGCGGACAGCACGCTCGGTGTACCACCTTACGCCACGGTCCGAGCTGTCTGCAATATTAGAAAATAACTCTTAATATTAGAAATATTAGAAAATAACTCTTAATATTGCAGAATATCACAAAGGTCGGTCTATTGTAATTTACCGATAACTCCATGGCTCGAGTAATATTCCTCGAGCCACCTGTGTAAGTAGGGCGACCCCTCTTCGCCGACTTCCTGTTCTCTGTATTCTGAGCGGCCTGTTTCTGCACAACGCATTAACATTTAAGTTTCTAATTAAGGAACACAAAAAATAAATTATATCCTAACAATGAATTACATTTAAAATACATACCTGTTTGCGCTGGGAGTCGAAATATTCGCACAATAGAGGCCATGTCTCTACGTAGACTCTCGCAAACGCCGGAGTAGATAGGAGGGCCGCTCTCTTTGCCTCGGGGGTCGCCATCCACAGGGAGTAGCAGTCGGCCTTCAGCCCATTCCTGTTGTATCGGACCTTAGCCTGCATGTTCTTCATCAGGCCATTGTACAGAGCATGAAGGTCGAGCACCCTCCCCGGGTGATCAGAGTCGGCTACAGGCTGAAAATCGTAATCCAACTGAAAATACAAAAAAAACATTGTTATTAGATTGCAAGTGTTAATAATAAATATATTGGATAGATCAGATGAAAATATATATTAATACGTACCCGAGCCTGATCAAAGAAGAGGGCGAATGAGCGCTGGTGCTGCTCGCCCCACTCAACGTGAAGTGGATAGTTCTTCACGAGCCGGCTCTCGTCCCCCATATACCGGCCGAACCTCTTGGCATGAGGACCGGTATAGCGATAGTCAAGGGTAAAAAAAAGGGGGGAATGCTGCCTCCCCCTAGCTCTGCCAGGCCTCAGCCTATGGGACTGATTCGGGCCTCGAGTCCCCCTCTGGGGATGGGAAGGCCCTGTGTCTGCACGAAATATCAAGACAATCAATATTAAGACAAAGTTGTATTAAGAAATCAAAGTTAAACGAAAATTCAAGTGTGATATATACCTCCGGTGACTATCGCACGAGCCTGGGCCCGGGCAGCAGCACGAGCGGGACGATAGTTCCTCCGGTGAGGAACAACCGGGGTCCCGGATGCGGACGCATCCCCTCCAACTAGAAAATAAACATTGACGCTAAATTTCCATGAAGTTCATATTTATTCTATAGAGCATATGTAAAATGAATAAATATTTTATATTTATTCATACTAACCTGCAGACGATGCGGAGGGTATGGAAGCGGCAGGAGTGGCCCCTGCGGAAGATGTGGACGCACCACCTATAATTAGACAATTAAAAACAGATTATATAAGTAATTGCAAAAAGAATGTGTAGATCAATAATATAACGTTCTAAATCAATATACATGCACTATAGGATATATAAACATACCCGCAGGTGCGGTGGTATCACCACTTACAGCTAGACAATAATAAAAATTGCTAAGTAAGAGCAAAAGGAATGTGTGTATTTATGATACAGCATTCTAAATCAATATACATGCACTATATGATATATAAACATACCTGGAGGAGCGGGAGTGGCCTCTGTCCCAGATGTGGACGCATCACCAACAACTAGACAATCAAACATTGACAATATAAGTAATTTTGACATAAACATGCATGAATATCTGTAATATTATATTCAAAATGGATATGCGTGCAGTATACTTGGAGGTATGGCAAAATCCACACGGAAGGAGGCATCCGAAGGGGTCTCCGATCTGGGTGCAAGACCGGCCCTCTGAAGCTCCCTACGGAGCTCTCCGGGCGGCAGAACCGCTCTGCCTCTGCCTCTGCCGCGGCTGGAGCTCCTGCCACCCCTCGCTGCTCCCGACATCGTCATCAAATCTAGATAAACAGTTCGTGGACGCATTAGACAATCATTAAAAGTATTGACTATATATATATAGAACGTAAAATGTGAAGTAATAATATAACATTACTGATAACCTTTTTCGTTTCGTGGGCGCATTATACATATCTACTTGGATTTCATCGTCGATGTCATTTCTAACCCACGTAACTTCATGATCGTTCGAAGATAATCCGTCCTTCGAAACAGATGGTCGGAGCACTTTAAGCCTTCTCTCTTCTTCGTCCTCATCCATGTCCTCGAATTCTGGAACATCGTAGACATCTCTGGGTTTCCATCGGCATACAACACTCCATCCCGGATGCTTCAAACACTGTGAGTAGTATACTTGGAACGCTTGGTTCGGAAAGATAAACGGATCTTCCTGACCGTAAAATCGAAGTGTGTTCACACTGGTCAATCCATATTCATCTTTCCAAGTCCCAAGATTGCTTCTCCACCTGTCCGTATCGGTTCGCGTATCGTACCAAGTACACTGGAATATATAAAAGGGTTCTGATCGTCCGGGATAGTGGATGCCGAATATACAATTTAAGTACCCATAGTAAATCACACCGTCCGATCCTACCTTCGCAATTCCGTTATTCTGAGTGGTTCTAGATGTTTCTATGTGCTTAACTTCGAATTTGTATCCAAGGACACCAAATCCTTTGTAATATGCAACCTCCATACTAGGAAATTGAGCTAAACATCTTGAATCACTCTCAAATGATGCAGACAAGTTCGGATCGTGGATCTAACAAAACAAATTTTACAACAAATACATAACGATACAAGTTTAGATTAAAACTGATAGCAATAAAATGTTATTCGAATAACTTACATGATCTGTGACCCAATCACAAAAATTATCCTGATGATATTTTTCCAAACGTTCTTCGTTCCAATCAGGATGCCCCTCACGTACCTCGTTAAAATGAATTCTGTTTTCGACAAATAATTGTGACATTAATATTATATCATTTCATACACACACAAACACAGATATAACAATTAATCCAAAAAAACTTACTCTCTAATTTGTTCAAGACATGCGCAATTAAGCAAGATAAACCGGTATATCTTGTTGATAAATATAGTGTCTACCCTCTTATACTCGGCTTTACCATATGGCCCGTCTTGAATTCTTCGTGGTCGGTTAAGCCTTGTCTCAATGTTCTCGTCCAGATAGCGGGAACAAAATGTGGTTGCTTCATCAAGAAGATAACCTTGCATGATAGAACCCTCTGGTCGATTTTTATTGCGTATATACTTCTTAAGAGTGTAGAGGTACCTAATGAAAATATGTTGAATAAATAAATACGGGCATACAGGACAACAATAAATTTATAAATTGCGCGAAACGAAAAATTACACGTACCTCTCGACGGGATACATCCATCGATATTGTACCGGTCCGGCTAACTTCGCCTCAGTTGCAAGATGAACCGTCAAGTGTATTATGATATCGAAGAATGACGGTCGGAAAATACGCTCAAACTTGCAAAGTATCAACGAAATAGAATTTTCTAGTTTATCCAGCGTCACAACCTCCAGTGTTTTAGCACACAACTCCCTGAAAAAACAACATAGGTCGTTGATTACTAGACCAACCGAGTCGGGGAGAGAAGTTCTGAGGGCTAATGGAAGAAGGTGCTCCACGATAACATGGTGATCATGACTTTTCAGCCCATCGATCTTGCCCTTCACAATTTTTATTTTCTTGCTGAATGATCCTGAGAAACCTGTGGGGACTTTCAAATCATGCAACACCTGCAGGAATCTTTTCTTCTCCAGTTGTGACATATGATAAGCGGCATTGGGAAGTACAAACTTGCCCGGTTTACCCGCTACCGGTCTAGGGTGCAATTCACTTCTTATTCCCCACTCTTGTAGATCCATCCGAGCATTCATGTTGTCTTTCGATTTCCCGTCTTTACAAAGAAGCAAGTTAAGTATTTGCTCTGATACTCCCTTCTCTATATGCATGACGTCCAGACAATGACGCACTGAATTTGTAGACCAGTACGGAAGCTCGAAGAAAATGCTTAACTTGTTCCAATATGGTGGTTTGACCTGTTTTGTCGGATCCATCCCGAAGGTCACGTTATTGTAACCATCCCATTTAGCAGTCACGTCCTCTCCGGACAATGGGGATGGAGGTCCAAGAAGCTCCTGATGACCATCAAAGTGAACCGTGTCTAACCTATAGGGGTGGTCTGGAGGCAGGAAACGTCGATGGCCGCAATAACAAACATTCCTGCTAAAATTCAAGAATTTCGATGTTGTGTGTTCATGGAAATGAGGACATGTTTTGTGACCATGTACGGACCAACCTGATAGCATTCCATATGCAGGAAAGTCATTAATTGTCCACATTAAAGCCGCACGCAGTATGAAGGTTGTATTTGTGTTTGCATCATATGTCTCTACACTATTAATGAACAAAGATTTCAACTCCTCGATCAGAGGTCGGAGATAGACGTCGATATTATTCTACGGTGAGTTTGGTCCGTCGATAAGAAGAGGCATCATAAAGTATGATTGGACCATAGCCAACCAAGGCGACAGATTATAAATTATCATTACAACGGGCCATGTGCTGTGACTTCCAGCCATATAATTGAATGGGCAGAAGCCATCAATAGCCAGTCCGAGCCGGACATTGCGAGGATCGCTACTGAATATTGCGTGCCTTCTATCGAAATCCTTCCATGCCGGTGAATCTCTTGGATGGCTCATTTTTCCATCTTCGCTTGGAGGAGCACAGTGATGCCAAATCATTGCCTCGGCTGTTTTCTTGCACCTGAATAGCCTCTATAGCCTCTGTGTTATGGAAAAGTATCGTGCTATCTTCACAGGTATATCAGACTTCTTATCAGAATCTTTCGGCTTATACCTGGCCTCTCCGCATGTTGGACACTCTTTCAAATCTGAATTCTCTTTCCGGTACAACACGCAATTTTTAAGACATGCTTGAATCTTCTCGCACTTTAGACCCAAATCAGACATTATCTTCTGGGCTTCATACCAGCTGTCGGACACATTATTTCCCGGAGGCATAGAATCTTTCAAGAACGAAAGAAGTATTGTGAATGACTTGTTGCTCCATCCATTTAGGCACTTAATCTGGAAAAGTTGGACGAACCATGAGAGGGTGGAATACTTCGCATTCTCATAAATTGGTTTTCTAGCATCATTCATGAAATTTTCATATTTATCCGCACGTGGTCCTTGACCGGAAGGAATGTCATCTTCGGTACGAATAGATTCACCTAGGGCAGCCTCTACCATATCCTCCATTTCTTCTGATGGAAATAAATTACCGTCTTCTCCTTCTGCCGTATTACCGAATTCTTCTTCTTCTCCTGCCACAATATCGTGTTCTCCTTCTTCTTCTGCCGCAGTACTGCATTCTTCTCCTTCCCCGTGATATTTCCAAGTTGTATAAAGTCTAGTAAACCCATGTTTTACAATATGAAGCTCTGCCAATTCTACTTTCTGCTAGTACTTATTGCCACATCTATCGCACGGACAGAGAATCTTCTCTATTATGATCTTATTATGTGCGCGTGCAAATTCAAGGAAAGCAGCAATTCCTGCGACAAACTTAGGTTGCATACGTTGTTTCCAATCCACATACATCCAGTCCTTAACTCTGACGTACTCATGGGCCATGTTAGACTGTATAACATATAAATTGTAGGTTATGCTGACTATATTGATAAATATAAGAACGGGATAGTTACTAACAAAGGAGAAAATCCGTATATATTCTTTGTGTGTGCGTTTATCGTTGAAAAGAATAAATTATCGCACGTATGATAACCGATTGACGGGGACTAAGTGGCGCTTTTAATTTCATATATGAGTATCGATGAGAATATGAAGGTTTCATATTATCATATATTGGTTTTAACTTGAACATCTCGAATCACTCTCTAATTATGCGTTTGTTGTGTATTCTTGTTGTGTGTGTGTGTTCCGGCTGTCGGGGGTAGGCTTCTATCCCATTAAGAATGTATAGAGCGAACACCCATCACTTGTGCTTTCAACCGTTTCGAGTAAATTTCGGCAGCACCTCCCCGCTGTTCTCCGAGTACACTGTAATAGAATAGATAATCATTTCAAAGCTGTGAAACAACGTTGAAATGAACATCTAATCTATCTTTGTACACGGAGAACCAGCGGAAAGGTACCGACGAAATATCTCGAATCGGATGAAAACACAAGTGAATGAAGGCGTTTGCTTTATACATTCTTAACTTGTCCACACGGGACAAATCTATGGGTTACCATACGATTGAATTTTCTCGTCGCGTAGACTATACGACGGTTGTTAGTATCGAGCTATACTGTCCGATATTTAACAACCTTCGTATAGTTCTATATCACGACGAGCATCGCACGTATGTTAACCGATAGACGGGGACTAAGTGGCGCTTTTAGTTTCATATATGAGTATCGATGAGAATATGAAGGTTTCATATTATCATATAGTGGTTTTAACCTGAACATCTCGAATCGCTCTCTAATTATGCGTTTTTTGTGTATTCTTGTTGTATGTGTGTGTTCCGGCTGTCGGGGGTAGGCTTCTATCCCATTAAGAATGTATAGAGCGAACACCCATCACTTGTGCTTTCAACCGTTTCGAGTAAATTTCGGCAGCACCTCCCCGCTGTTCTCCGAGTACATTGTAATAGAATAGATAATCATTTCAAAGCTGTGAAATAACGTTGAAGTGAACATCTAATCTATCTTTGTACACGGAGAACCAGTGGAAAGGTACCGACGAACTATCTCGAAACGGATGAAAACACAAGTGAATGAAGGCGTTTGCTTTATACATTCTTAACTTGTCCACACGGGACAAATCTATGGGTTACCATACGATTGAATTTTCTCGTCGCGTAGACTATACGACGGTTGTTAGTATCGAGCTATACTGTCCGATATTTAACAACCTTCGTATAGTTCTATGTCACGACGAGCATCGCACGTATGTTAACCGATTGACGGGGACTAAGTGGCGCTTTTAGTTTCATATATGAGTATCGATGAGAATATGAAGGTTTCATATTATCATATAGTGGTTTTAACCTGAACATCTCAAATCGCTCTCTAATTATGCGTTTGTTGTGTATTCTTGTTGTATGTGTGTGTTCCGGCTGTCGGGGGTAGGCTTCTATCCCATTAAGAATGTATAGAGCGAACACCCATCACTTGTGCTTTCAACCGTTTCGAGTAAATTTCGGCAGCACCTCCCCGCTGTTCTCCGAGTACACTGTAATAGAATAGATAATCATTTCAAAGCCGTGAAACAACGTTGAAATGAACATCTAATCTATCTTTGTACACGGAGAACCAGCGGAAAGATACCGACGAAATATCTCGAAACGGATGAAAACACAAGTGAATGATGGCGTTTGCTTTATACATTCTTAACTTGTCCACACGGGACAAATCTATGGGTTACCATACGATTGAATTTTCTCGTCGCGTAGACTATACGACGGTTGTTAGTATCGAGCTATACTGTTCGATATTTAACAACCTTCGTATAGTTCTATGTCATGACGAGCATCGCACGTATGTTAACCGATAGACGGGGACTAAGTGGCGCTTTTAGTTTGATATATGAGTATCGATGAGAATATGAAGGTTTCATATTATCATATAGTGGTTTTAACCTGAACATCTCGAATCGCTCTCTAATTATGCGTTTGTTGTGTATTCTTGTTGTATGTGTGTGTTCCGTCTGTCGGGGGTAGACTTCTATCCCATTAAGAATGTATAGAGCGAACACCCATCACTTGTGCTTTCAACCGTTTCGAATAAATTTCGGCAGCACCTCCCCGCTGTTCTCCGAGTACACTGTAATAGAATAGATAATCATTTCAAAGCCGTGAAACAACGTTGAAATGAACATCTAATCTATCTTTGTACACGGAGAACCAGCGGAAAGCTACCGACGAAATATCTCGAATCGGATGAAAACACAAGTGAATGAAGGCGTTTGCTTTATACATTCTTGTAACAACCCTAAATTTCCTATACAAAAATTTTCAAATATTTTTTTAAAAATCCACAATGGGGTATTTTAGCCTGAGCACAAGATATAGGTAATTATTTTGTTTTTAATTACAAGCTACAAGAATGTAATAAATCCATTTTTAGTGTACAAGAAATTACTTTAAATTTAATGTATACTTGGAGTATTTACTCTTGTTGCTATCATTTTAAGTAATTAAATAACTCCATAATTACAAGAAGGAGCTTGCAGCTCATTGGTAATACCTTGCACTGCTGAACCAAGCCACCAGAGTTCAAATCCCATACCCCACATTATTTTTAATATTGATTTTTTAAAAACCTTTAGAATACCAAGAGTTTACACGTGCATATCTCACAAAAACCCCACTACACTCAAACATGTAACACTTGCAGGAGTTAGATGAACCGTCGGGGGGATCCAGGCCACCGGACTCGGTCGGGAATCGGCCAACTCGGCTTTGACTCGGCCGACTCAGTGCTCCGACCGAGTCACGGCTGAGTCACCCCCGATTCGGCCGATTCCGGCGATGGTCACAACATGAAAGTTGTGTATTTTCATATTCCCTATGCACCTGCAAAATTTCAGCTTCAGACCACTTCCGGAGCTCTTAAAAAACCCCAATTACTCCACTTTTAATACATTTTTTATTACATTTTATCACATTTTTATTTTTAACTTTTCATCTACCCTAACCCTAGCCTAACCCTATAAATACCAACCCTACACACTACCCTCTCACCCCCAAAATCTTGAGCCACTCTCTCAAAAGTTTTCCAAGAAGTGTGTGCTTTGAAAACAAGTTCGCGACGAAGCTCCGACGATATTCTGACGGAATTCCGGCGACGTTTTTTAGAAACAACCGGCGACGAAGCAACGCCTCGACAACTCATCTAGTTCCCCTATACTCTTTAGTATAGATCGAAACCCGTAAGTCCCATTCTTCCCTTCTTTCTACTTCTCAAAAATATGAACTTACGAAACCCGACGGAAATCGGAACAAACCGATTTTCGATTCGGTTTTCTATAAAATCTCACTTGTCACCAATTCCATAATACCTAAACTTATTCATGATGACTATTAATCACATAACAATTAATTTGGACAAAATTTCTCACATGAAATGATATCTTTTGCAATATCGTATTCTTTTTCACTTTAATACCATAATGTTTATTTTTCTTCTTCTAATCAATTCAATCATTCCTAAACATCTTCATCTTGACCATTAAACTTGTAAAAATCAATTTGAATAAGTTTTCACACATGAAATGATAACCTTTTCAATTTACCGTATTTTTCACTTTAATACCATGAAGTTTCAATTTCACATTTAACCCCTTAACCTTAATATACATTTAAAGTAGAGCACGAGATAATGACCTACCTCCACACACACGCAAATACAGCCCTAAAATGATATCATCAAAACTTAGAATACGATAAAACGAAATTTTCATTAAAATACCATAATCTTCATAAAACCATTCTTAAAGGTTTTAGATTTGTTACACTTTTAAGTAAATATTTCTTACTAGGAAAATACAATAAGTTGTGGACATCGATCGTTTATCTAAACCTGATTTTGTGGTGCCTAGACAAGTGTGTCTAAGGCAAGTGGTTACTTAATTAGGGCCACTACTTGTAGTGGAGAGCCTCCCACTTACCTGACACTTACCTGGCAGCAATTGGCGGTGAAGAGGCGATTTGAGGCTTCTAACGACTTGTCGTTTAGACCATTTAGAAATAGGCTAGTTGGCTTAAGAAACCCTAGAATCTAAAATACGAAAAATTACACTTTTCAAATAAATACATTTTACTTTATAAAATCGTTTTCTAAAAGATTAGTGTTTTACAATCTTTGCAAAGCGCCGCTACAACCCATCTTTGGGGAACCTGTTCGGGATCGTGCGATTTATCGCGCACCCTCGGGCTAGTAGTGCGAGATTCAGACCTCCGCAAGGAGCATTCGGTCTCGAAAGGTTTAAAATGCGACATCTTAAGAAAATGAGATTTTTGAAATATAAAATATTTATTAAAATTATTTTTGTATAAACATATGTATATTTATCTTTTAAATACCTATTTTATTATAATATAAATTTTTCACCTTTTTCTAAAAATCACAATAATAACTTTTACACTAAAATACTATGAACTTCAAATAATCACTATTACAGATAAATACCATTATTTATGAAACTAGGATATTTTCATTAGAAATGTCATAACATAAAATCCACAACTCTAAAGACGAAAAATAAATACTTGAGGTGTATTTTGAAAAGTATATAAAAGTATTTTTACATAAAACCCTCTCAAGTTTTATAAATTACCCTAGGGACCCTAACAAATATAAAATCTCGATTCACAATTCTGATTGTCTGACTCGGGTTTGAGTCTGATTAATCTGACTTGAATATGATTCAAGTCAACTTATAATCTACAAGATTCCAATTTAAAATGAACACATGAATCCATGAATACAATTATCAATTTATACAATTTGGCTGAACCGAACCATGGATATATTCCTTTTACATGATTCCCAGTATTCCATTTACATGACTCTACGGTTATAACTGTTTCCTGATATCATGGTTTCGGTCAGTCAGTCAATCAATCATACAACCAATACAGTTTACAAGATAACAATACAAACAAGGCATCGCGGGGTTTAAGGGGTAGATTGGTATGGAAGGTGTTAAAGGTGGCACGAGACGGTAAGATTAAGACACCTAACATGAATCCAATTGCTGTTGTACCGTGGCATAAACGGTTCCTTGAGTTCCTGATACCTTAGTCTCCGGGGCAAGTGAGACTCCTCTCGTATACACTAGCATTCTTTTGTACCAAACTACAAACAACAGCGTTAACACGAAATACAACAATATAATAATATAATACAACTGTAAAAGCTACTCTCTCTCTCTTACTCTCTGTCTATTCCTCCCTTATCTTTGGGACTTACCGAGCGACCTGTTCGCTGACGACATTCTGTTTCTCTCTTTTTTGAATGTCGTCAGGTGGTTTGGACCCGGCGGAGATCGAGCCATATCAAGAAAACTTGGAGCAATTTGCCGAAGACCCTGCACTTTAGTTCATTGTACACTTTTTTCTTTCTGTACTTTTCATTTTCTGTTATGCCACTGTTTAGGCATCTTTTTATTTCAGTTGTATTTCCTTTTATGTATTGTACAAAGAATGTTAATAAATAAAAGTTGCTGTTCTTTTATATCTTGTCTCTTGTGTATTTATTTTATATTGCTTAGATACGCTTAGCGTATGTACTTCTGAGTATATACGTAGCGGGCCTCGTCGCGTCCCCTTCGCCGTATACCGGGAAGCGGGGCGTGACAGGTTTTGTTGGTGGCCCATGCAGGTCAGAGCTGTATGAATCCCTATCATGCAGTTCTGGTCTGCGTGAACAACCTAAGCAATATAACACAAGAACCAGCAACTAAAACATTCTTTACAATTCATCTTGCCATTTCATATTCCTTAAATCTTATCATTTCATGTACTTGAATCTGTCCTAACCCAAATTTTTCTTCAGGGTTATGGATTCTCCGAACAACACCAGCACCAATGTCAACAACACACCTCCAACTACAACACTACCTCTCACACCAGCTGTTCCTGCTCCACTCAATGAGCAAACGGTTCTGTTTGAGGCAATCCGCAGCCTCCTGGAGGGACAGCAGCAACTCCTGAACTGTCTCGAGACTGACGCACCTGGGGTGAAGCAATTCAGAGCTTTACATCCCAAACAGTTCTCAGGAAAGGGGAGCCCACTGGAAGCTGAAGAATGGGCTCAAAGTATCGAGGATGATCTGGCAGCAGCACAAGTGCCAGAAATATCTTGGGTCCGAGTTGCAAAGCTGCAACTCACAGACAATGCACGGAACTGGTGGAAGGCGGAAGAAATTCGTCTTGATCAGCCCATTGAATGGAAGATTTTTCGCGAGAAGTTCGACGCGAAGTACTTCCCTGTGACTGCCAGGTTTGCCATGGAGCAGCAGTTCATTCATCTACAACAAGCTTCGATGTGGGATAAGTCAGTAGATGAGTATGACGCTGAATTCACCATGCTCAGTCGGTAAGATATGTCACAGTATTTCAAATTTTTGATATCACATAATACACAGCTAACACAAGACCGTAACAGATTTGCGGCATACTTGATACCGACGGATGAGCTTAGAGCCCGTCGCTTTCAACAAGGTTTGGACACGGAAATCCAGGCTGCACTAGCCACAGGGAAATTTCCGACTCACGAGGATGCTTTGGAAGCTGCCCGCAGTTATGAGGCGGTGATAAAGGCAAGGGGCAGACCCCAATCTGCCGGTTTGAAACGCCATGCCTCTCAAATGGCAGGAGGAACCTCTTCCAAGCCAACGTTCGAACCCAGGAGAACTGAAGAACCCAATCACCAGTCTAGACCACATTTCTGTTTCCATTGCAAGAGAGATGGACATTTGATAAAGGACTGTAGGCGCGCAAAAGGCCTGTGCCTAGTTTGTGGCGCGTCCAATCACAGAATTGAGACATGTCCATATAGATACAACTCAGCTCACACACACACCAACTACCCGCAGCGGCCAGCTATCCAGGCTCCTGCAACCCGTCGATCTCTTCTTCATCATCAACTTCTTCATCGATCTCATCTTCTTCGCCATCCATCATCATTATCTCCTCCTCCTCTCTCCGCCACAGCCATCATCACGACGACCACCGACTCCCCATTATCATTATCATCTAAATTAATTAATATTTAATGATTATTAAAATTATATAAAATGTAATTTATAATTAATTTATTATTATGAAAAGCGCAAAACGACCATTTGACATGAACAACAACATTGACCGTCAAGTCATGATAGTTTTTTTGATCATTTCAAAGATAATGGAGCTTTGTGATTCTGACCCTAATTCAGTAAATAAGCTTAAATTTCAAGCATCCATACTATTTTACAAATTGGGCATTTTCAAATTAATTTGAAAACAAGAGAGTAAAAATTCAAGCAATTTTCTTGCATATTCTGGCTAACAAGGAAGTTCGTTAAAATAGCGGGTCATACATTTGCCATGATCATAATGGATCAAGAATCCCCTTGAGTTTCCTGGAGGTTTTGACAAACATGTCGCTATTCAACCCACACCAAACAAATCCCCCAACAAAAACAAAAACTCCGTAGGGAGTATTCTGCGGCAGTATTAGTCCTGGAAACTTTAATACTCAAATACCCTTTTCATACTCAAACTTTAAAACTTTCGGAAAACCCCAATATTATTGATATTTTGGAATATTCTTGAACCATGCCTAAGTATGATATGTACATAACTGGTAAAATTATTTTAATACTCAAATACCCTTTTCATCATGTGGTTCAAAAAGTTATAATATAATGAACAACGTTTAATCTTTTACTGTAGATTTTTAAAGATTTGATGACTTTAAGTGAATATCTCCGAATCAAACCTATATTTTAATACCAAGATGTGTAGCGCTTGCAAAATACCAGTAAAATAAAGAGAAATGTGGGGATAAGCTATAATGAAAAGAGTTTTCTCATATAATATATACATGGATTAAGCACGACCACAAATGGTAGAGAGAAATTAGAAAGCGAACAAAGGTTATTTTATAAACCAACCTCTCTATCTTATTAAACAAATACATGCATCAAAATTATAGGAGAAAACATTATAGTTGAAAACTCTTCGTTATACCTGACTTCCACATTTCTCAAAAAGGAAAAACACTCTAGTTAGTTCCATAAGAATATATAGAAGGTATATGTCTCTAGTTCTTACATTTCTTTCACTATCTCTATTTCTTACATTTTGAGAATATATACAATGCAATGCAAAGAATACAAGGTATATATATATAGATATTAAAGAACTTAAACAACATTTATAATAAAAACTTTTGGTTTTTGTTGGTGTATTAGTAAATAAGGTTGCTGTAGAATCCACATTTTTCTAGTCCAATACACATATAAATAATGGCATTTTTCTTTATAAGTTACCTTCTTTGTAGGTGTTTGCACCGACATTCGGCTATAGGAACAACAACTGATACAACTTTGGCTATGGAATGACAAAATCATAAGCCGAAAGTATTTTTTTGGCGTTCAATGTGCATCTTTACATTCAAGCTTCAGCTGTGTTGAGAAGAAGAATGTTAATTAGGCTTCAACACTTCAAATAATCCAAAACTTTTTCATGACCAAATTTTGTAGCCCTCTACCCTCTGTATTCCCCCCTATGCATTTATTATTTTGATGTTCATTTCAGGGAGATGAATTATATATAAGATTGACCAATTGAGCATAGCTCAGTTGGTACCAATTTACTCTCCAACGTGAGAGGTCTCGATCCCGAAGGGGCCCGATTTTAAAGGGAAAAAAAACAACATACAAGATTGAATGAACCTGATGTAAGATCGGGGTTTCGTCGTAATAGAGACCTTGGCATTATGTGTAGCTCCTTTTCTCTTGTGCTCCTACAATTGGCAATGAATCAATGGAGGGCAAATAAATACAAAATACACACTCTTAGTCATCACAAGACAGACATGTGTTGTTAGTTCTGAAAAAAAATTCACTTTCCAATAAAGCAGCAGATCACACTGCACGCACACTTTCACTATCTAGTTTTACTTTTTATCTATGGTAATCTCTCTCTTTTCTTGCTAAAAATGGTTCATAGAATACAAATATACAATCAAATTAATAAAAATGATGATTAGCATCCTACACTTTAATTATTTGCTTGTTGATTATAGGTTGGTTATAATGGAACATTGATCTTTATCGTTGCATGCTATGCTTCATGATTATTTTCTTTACCTAGGAAAGGAGTCAAATGAATCATCATCATTCCATTGTTATTTTGATGATTTTAGCGTTGAAAGCAACTAGCATGCACCAACCCTTTCCATTCAAATATCTACTTAATTATTTATGAAAATGGTACTAGATTGGAACCCTTGAACTTCCTTTTTGACCCTTTTCTCAGTCACTCATTCCCCTATGTCTTTTGAGATAAAAAAAAACATTTCAACTTTTTTAAAGGTTTAGAAGTGAAGAGAAAGCTTTTGGCATTTGGATTAATCAACATTCTCCAAATTGTTGGGAAATTACAATTAACTTGCATGCATAAAAAAGAAGGGAGGAATATTCTCACACGTTCTAAATTTTCTATCAAAAAGTAATAATAAATTTTCTAAAGAAAATAACATCATGCACAACATGGGATTAACTAACAAGAAAGTACATTACATTCTTCTTTATTTCAAACAGAACAAATTCTTTTGGTATTAACTAACGATAAAGTACAACTGAACAAATGTAATGTTTGGCTCGAACAAATGTAATGTTTGTCTCCCTGTTCTTCTCCAACTAAAATAATTGTAGATGTCCATAAAAAGTAGGCTCAATACAACATATTTGTTAGGACATTATAAGTACTTTTTAAGCTCTCATGCAAAAGCTTCAGAGTTTTGTCGTGGTAGCTTAGATGTTAATTAAGCTCGCAACGAAGTAAGTTATTTCAAATTCAATTGTTAGTGTTAAAAGTATAATCCCAATTATCTATAACTTTATTTTTCCGGAGTTTTGATGCAGTGAGAGTGAGAGTGAGAGGGAGAGAGAGAGTGAGGCACTTTACCCTCCATTAAAATTAAGGCCAAATATACAAAAGCTAAAATTACTACAAAATCACAAACATAAAAAAAAAAACTCTAAAAATACTTTGAAAAATTCTAAATTTGAACCTCCTCATCTCTAACTAAGCATGGAAGTGAGGGACTTAAACACAAGTTCATCACAAGGGATTGTGATCCCCATGTCATGATGAAACCCAAATTCCTCTTCTGCCCTTTGAAGCAAGCTCTGGAACTGTGGATGCGAGAGATAAGAGATGGGTACGATGTATCTGCTTCTTTTTTCGCCCACGTACACCGCGAAATGCCCCCTTGGAACGTCGAGGGGCAATTTCCCGTTTTCGTCCTCATTGCTTCTTCCTAAGCTTGAACATCTCTTTAGAATTTGCTTCAATGGAAGCTTGTTGGTGGACTTCTTCATGCCCATTGCTTTTTCTCTTCTTGGTAGAGAGTTTGTATTGGGGGGAGGGGGGATGGAGAGAGTTGAGTTGTGAGGCAGTTGAGACATGAGTGGGGTTTATATAATTAAGGAGGGAATGAGAGGGGTATAACCATAATTTCATACTTTCGACCATTGTAGTTATGATAAAAAGCAAAAACTTTAGCAGCTAGTTTTGATGCAAAACTTTAAGATGCCTGAGCTGCTTAATTAGTTTCAAATCTTAGCAGACTGCAAATTTAAAATGGATTTGATAATAATAGATGCAACTAAACAATGTGTGTGAAAGTGTTTCTCCATAGTCTAACCATAATATTTTGAGCTGGCCTAGGGACTAAATTTAAAATGTTTTAAACCATCCAGGCTCAAAACTTATTGGGCATGTATTTACATAGATTCATGAAAAGAATACGAATATGCCAAAAATCCAGTATTTAATAAGTCTTAAAATCTCGATGCTCGTCATAATTTTATGATTTTGGTGCGATGGTAAGGATTTTTTTGTATTAAAAGGTTGGAAAATCCATAATCAAATCCTACCACGCATGTAAATCACAATTAATATAAAAATATAATTGTATGAAAAACCATAATTGGGTCCCAAAAAGGAAAAACCACCTAACCCATAATGATATTTTGAGATGGTTAAGCCATATATCCAAGTTCAAAAAGATAAACATCGACCCCCTTAAAAACCGTTGAATATATTAATAATTTTGAAGTTTTAACGCAGTGACTTGGCATGCAGAAGAGAGATGATGTGAAGGGTAGTACATTCGTGCAAAAGGGCACTAATTAATTGAGGACCGAGGACCCTTTCAAGTTTAAAAAGGCCGATCGAGTCATCCATGATCGAAGATCTTCATCATCATCAGCACATCTCGAACAAAGCATGTTAAACAAACAGACAATCAATCAATCAAATATAAGCAATACCCCTTACATAACTTTTCATAATTCCTCCGGTACAGCGAGGGAGAAGCAGACACCTCAGAAAGGGCATGTGGCATGTGGGGGAGGTGAAGAGAAGGAAGGGCAAACCTAAACCATGGACACTTGTTTGGGGGTCTGATCCTCAAAGCTTTTGGTGGCCCTCGGACACACATGGCCCTCTGCTTTCCCTGTCGCTTTTCTCTGTTCCTTCAAATCATGATCAAGTTAACATCATTGAAACCTAAACCAAAACAACACAAATTAAGTGTTCTTTGTTTGGTTTAGCTGAACTCAATTGGTTATCATGCATCTCCCTCAGTTTTAGGGATGATGATGATGATACACAATGAGTTGGTTTGTTTGGTTTGCATACAGCTTCAACTAATGCAATTCCAACAATATGTATGAAAGAATTTATGTATGATTAGGCACAGATTAATGGAACCCCGTATGTGTTTCTCCGTTTGAGTAAAGAATCGGCTGCAATATTTTCAGCACAAATTGTCATTTCAAATAAACAAACGGCAGAAATATTAAACACTTAGTTTTTATATGCAATTCCGTTATCCATGAACCACCAAAATAAAATCCCAAACACTTATCAGAACTTTGGAATCTTGGTGTTCTGGAGGGACATTACAGATTATTGATTAATATGTTGCACTAATAGTTGTGGTTTTTTGAGCTGCATGTTGCAAACATGATCCATATCCTTGCATGCATGATACTTCTCTCTTTATGCCAACATTCTTGAGGAACAGAAAACAACTCTCATTCTCAACAAAGCCATGCAGTTATTCCACCATCAAGACTCTCTCTCTCTCTCTCTCTCTCTCTCTAAAAAAAATAATGAACTAGAGTACAGGCCAGTACCATTATGGTTCACGTTGTTGTTTTCCAAATGCAATCTCTCTCTCTCTCTCTCTCTCTCTCTCTCTCTCTCTCTCTAGGGGCAATAGGCACAGGACCTATTCTGAAAGCTATTTCAGCAGGCCTAGCTACTATCAATGCAACAGAGAGAGAACCATGTGGCTTGTTTCCCCAAGCGACATGTAAACAATTAGATGTGCAAGGGACCAGCACTCATCCATCGTTCTTTTCTTCCTCCAAAAAAATAGTTGCACATGAATTTGGGTTGGAGCCACAGTTTCAATGATAATCTCTCTCCTCTGATTCAATACTCAGTGTTTACTATTCATAATGTTGTGCATTGTGTAATGGACAAGAGGAGGGGAAAAAATGCGTGGTGACTCATTTGTTCTATCAATGTCCATATATGGTGAACAAGATATGATAAGGAGCATGATTTGTATCAAGATCGCTTGATAATGGATAGAGAAAATGCATCAAAAGCTCCCGGTATTAACGAAGATACGTGGGAAAATAGAAAACGAAGCCAAGGTGATACGACCGCGACTTTCGCTAAATACCCAAAAAAAAACAGAAGAAATTAGCTGGATCATCATGAAGTACGACACAATGTACAAATCCTCAACTGTATACTCTAGGTTTTTTTTTCTAGGAAAAGATGTACTAGATAATGAAAGCAAATAATGTAGCTTCATATGCAACCATAATGTTAAGATTAATAAGACACAGGACATTTCTTAGAAGTTAAGATGATGAAAGAAGTGGACTTGCCAATAATGCAAAAGAAAGCTCTAGCTGATTAGTAGTTAATTCACAGACACAATTAATGCATAAAAATGACCGATACTTTCGTAACAAATATATTGTCTCTTTCAAGAAAAGCTAGGCTGAAATCAAGCCGCCGACCAGTTCCGTCAAATACACTTCCATAGATCGTAGCTTCATAATCGACGGGAAAAATCTCTCGACAATGAAGATAATGATGAAGAAGATAGCATTTTAGATGACGGATATCAAAATAGCGCAGTGGCTTCTCAACGTGGATAGCACGGTGCGACTTACTCTTAACAAGTATAAACAATTAGTCCTAAGATGTAAACAATGCAACACATTGAATCATTAATTTATGAATTGAAGAGATCAATTATATAGGGATGTGAGACAAAGCAGTTAATTGCTTGCAATAGATGGTATGGCTATATCACCCAAAACTTCCCTCATATTTTCAGAAACAGAGAAAGATTAGCAACTTTTTGTTTCTGTTCCGAAGCATATCGATGTGTTGTGCGACATGTTTGTAATATATTTTCCATTAATTTGGTACTTATTCTTAGTAGCCAACGACATATTATGTTCGTGGGTTTTCTGTGGTGCTAATATGTTTAGCTGTGTGGTCCCAATAAATATGTTAGAAAATGGTAATGAGGCATTCATTCTTATACATTCATGTAATTAATATAAACTTAACTCGGTATGCAATTGATTTTGATAAAGCCTTAGAAAGATTCACTAACCAGAAGCGGCCTCGCAAGTTGGTATCTCTGTTCGATGCGGATGTAGACTAAGACAAACTATCATGATGCGCTTGCACGACTGCAACCTGTAATGAAAGCACAAAATGTAAGAAATCATTTAAGTAAGAAGTCCTTCAAGTATTTACTTCATCTTTTAAGAATGAAATTTGTTGCCTGCTATGCACGTTAGTACTCAAAATTCATTCTCTACCTAAAAAAATGATCATGAAATTATTCTGTATTCATTCTTATTATGTTAAGTTGTTCATCAGCAGTGTATATTTTCTTAGATTAGTACTATTTGTTCTATCAGGGAAAGGATAAATAGAATTCAGAGATGAGAGCTTGGAACTCTAAATGGTTTAGATAAAGACAAGAAAAAAAAATTAAATATAATTCATTACGGGTTTGGCAATATAATGTCTACGTTATCTCAGCGACTGATAATATAATTTTATGAATGTAAGAAATAAACGGCGCCAAATTTATATATGTCAATATACCGAGTTACTGCATTGGTAATAATGAGTAAATGATCTTAAGCCAAACCTGTCGACAAGCAGCTGCAAGATTATGAACCAAATCACTTTACGAAGCGCTTGCATGCCTAATCCAAGAATAGCAGCTTCTGCACAAAAACTTTAAAAACACCATATAATGTAAACTAAATATGCTCCTTATCTCGATCTTCTGTTCTTTGCAACAAATAAATTCGTTCTATCAAGGGTTTCCTTTCAAATACCCATGTAAGGGCAAATTTAAGCATCCCGCGTGCTTAAGAGGAATTTCATCATACATTTTCCATGCATCCATCACAAGTATTGTTTTGGGTTAATTGCATATAAACCCCCTCAAGTTTACTTAGTATATCATTTATCACGCCTCAATTGGTTTATTAGCACACAACACCCCTATGCTTGGTCAAACAATAAGGTCAAAATATTTATGTCAAGTCATACGAAAACAATTTATCGCTTCTTAGATGATATAACTAGCAAATAACATCTCTGAGTCGGTCAGTCGATGAAGTAAATTTTCCTCTCGACATATTGAGACTGATCCTACGGGTGTTATTTGCTAATAAACCGGTTGATGTTCGACAAGTGCTATAGGAGGTATACACAAACACGATATTTGCAATATCCCTTTCTTTGTGTAAAAGTCAACAAAGTTGGGGGGCAAAAACCTAATCTTTGCCGGTATAACACATCACCGATGGATGGTATTGCCACATTTTTCACCGCCGAGTCCAGCTTAGCATTACTGATGCGGACTCGTTAAAATCAGTAACTTTGCCGACAAATTCACGATATAACCGTCAAGTATTTGAAACAAGGAAGAATGATCACATGGGTTGCTGCTTTATTTGTTGCATAGTACTGTCAAAGCTACTTGTTTCTAATTGCAAAGCCTTTATGCGACATATATGTAGAAAGCATTACCACAAAATAACAGACACCGAATTCAGTGAGATATATAGTACTGTTTGCTGTTTATGCTTAATTATATGTAGACATACACATGCAAGGAAAATCTTATACGATTTACTTATGCATTAACTCAGTTTTGTATGTATGTGACTTTTTTTATTCGGCTTTGGCCTACAATGAATATATGGACCACGTCAAAATCTAACCGTTCTTAGGACATGAGTAATACATGCAATTAATATATCCAAAAAATGCCATATATCTAACCAACATCGATCCGCTTGCATTTCTGTTTCTGAAATCGGTGGGGACTTTTATGTCGAGAAATTTTGAGATAAGCTGAAATTGGTGCCACGCAATGAGTTCTTGAGCCTATCGAGAAGTCGTATTTGATATGAGCTGTTTCTAAAAAACAATGAACAAATCAATGTAAAGGATGAATGTATTATTATTAAATGGAAAAAAGATCTAAATAACAATTAATGATCAAAGCAGTCTCCATATTCTTCACAAAGCATGACAAATAACTGGCTGAGTTGTTTGAAGTTCGAAGACATGTTTTTTGAGAAATTGATGTCCGCTTTAATTTTTTAATGGGATGCAGACATTTCTCTCATTCACTTCCATTTCAAAATGAATGTAGGTTTATATCTCCATAGAATCAGCTGGTTCCTAGCACTTGGTTTTCTTCGAAGTCATGAATAACCTGTAATCAAGTCGAAAGACATGTCTAACAACTCCACATGATGACCATGCCAACTCGCTAGCCTCACCCCACCCCACCCCACACACAATCTTAGATTTGTGCACGTTTGCACGTGTTGATTAAAAATTTGTTTTTTTGGAAGAACAGGAAGAACTGGGATAATTAAAAAATTATTTTTTTTGGGGAGAAGAGAGGAAGATGTGAATGTTTCTAAATTATACGGAGGTCTTTTGAATGATGTGGAGCCTTGAGAATGTAGGATTTTTTTTTTCTTTTCTGCTGAGAAAGGAAGAAAGGGTTTTCTCAGCAAAAGGTATTTGCATTATATATAAACTAGATTTTGTGCATATGTGTTGTACGTGTTAATTAAAAATTGATTTTTAGCAGAAAAGAGAGATGTGGAGGTTTCTTTAATGATAATTAAAAAATTAAATTTATTTTGGGAAAAGAGAGAGATGTTGATATTTATAGATTATGTGAAGCTCTTTTTGATGATGTGGAGGCTTGAAAATGTAGGATTTTTCTCTTTTATTCTTTTTTTTCTAGAAAAAAAGATAGGGGTGGACCTCTATGCAAATGATATTTGTATTATATATAGAAGATATAAATATATATATTGGGAGAAATGATATGAAAGGTTCTAGATAAACAATTAATTGTTTTTTTAGGAGAGAGAGATGAGGCTTGAGAGGTGAGAAAGATGTGGAGAGTTTGAGAGGAGGGGATTTTTCTTCCTTCTTTTTTTTTCAGAAAAAAGAAGAAGGATGGACCTCTAACCAATGTTATTTGCATTATATATAGATTTGTGCACGTGTGTTGCACGTGTTAATTAAAAATTGATTTTTTGGAAAAAGAGAGATGTGGAGGTTTCTTTGATGATAATTAAAAAATTAATTTATTTCGGAGAAGAGAAAGAGAAAGAGATGTGGATGTTTCTAGATTATGTGGAGGTCTTTTTGATGATGTGGAGGCTCGAGAATGTAGGGTTTTTCTATTTTCTCCTTTTTTTCTAGAAAAAAAGGAGAGTGGACCTCTATGCAAAGGGTATTTGCATTATATATATATATATATATATATATATAGAGAGAGAGAGAGAGAGAGAGGGGGGGGTTTTAATGGAGGAAAGATACCATAGGAGGGAATTTCCTTCTATGGTGTCGAAAAAATACACCCTCCATCATTTTTTCTGACGATCGGCATCCACCATCTTCATCGTTAGTATCTAAGATGTGGGTATACCAAATTTCATATGATTCTACAACGTTTTCACCGTTGATTTAGTGGGTCCAAAATTAACGGTTTACCGACAATAGAACTTTTTACATTGCTAAATCAACAGTGAAAAGGTTGTAGAATTACATGAAATTTGGTGTACTCACATCTTAGATAATAACGATGAAGATGGTGGGTGCCGATCGGCGGAAAAAATGATGGAGGGTGTATTTTTTCGACACTATAGAAGGAAATTCCTTCCTCTGGCATCTTTCCTCCATTATATATATATATATATATATATATATATATATATATATATAATGCAAATACTCTTGGTTAGAGGTCCACTCTTCTCCTTTTTTCTAAAAAAAAGAAAAGAAAAGAAAAATTCTGATCTCTCAAGCCCTCTATACACTACTACAAATAAGGGTTGCCTCTACGGATTTACCCGAAGGGGCAAACCACTGCCCCTACGGATATTTCCGTAGGGGCGAAAAAATAACCTGTAGGTGCAAACGCCGTAGGTGCAAGTTGAAACCCTGAACTTGTCCCCACGAGCAAAAACTTGCCCCTACGGAGTTTTGTGTAGGTCCATTTTCACCTAAGGAGTAGGCCTTAGGGGAAAAAAGTTATTTTATTTACGGTTATTTTAAATATATTAACTGTACCTACAGAGGTATCCGTAGGGCCAGGTACTATCCCCTACGGATACATGCGTGGGTACATATCCGTAGGGGCAAAATATCAGAAATCCTGATATTTTGCCCCTACGGATAACTCCGTAGGGGTCTTTGTTTGCCCCTACGGATATATCCGTAGGGGCAATCCCAACCCCCTGATACTGAGATCGGGGGGAAATATCAGTTAATGTTGATATTTGGCCCCTACGGTTTAAACCGTAGGGGCAACATGTGTACCTACGGATTAATCCGTAGGTACACATTATCTGTTTTTTTTTTAAAAAGGGTTGCCTGATTTTTTCTCGCCCTGTGCACAATAATATATATATAAATAAAATATAAAATTAATCATCACACAACATATATCACGGTATTCATAATCACATCTCATGCATATAATATACAAAAGAAACCCAAATACTGAATATGATATGAATATAAACCAATATCAATATCAATATCGTTTCAAAATGTAGTACAATATGTATGATATAAATAAATACATGTTTCAAAAAATAAGAATCAAAAAGCCACCCTAGCTCGGTCCAGCTCCACCTCTGATAAACGATATAATAAGGCGCGCCTGCTCCTCGGTCAATAAACCATGCAATTCGGTGCGTGCGGGAGTCTGAACGACCTGTGGAGCTGGCGATGTGGTCTGCGCAGCCGCCGTCGAGGTAGTAGCTTGCGGAGCCGCGGCTGCGGGAGTCTGAGCGGGCGGTGGAGCTATAGGAGCTGTCTGCGGAACCGCAGCCGATGTAGTGGCTTGCGGAGCCACAGCCGAAGGAGATGCATGTGGAGGCTCGGCCGATGTACCCTGTCGCGTCTGGACCTAACGTGTGTAAGAAGTGTGTAAGAACTGTGTATTATTCGAATTCGTATCATTATCAAGTTATTTCGAAATCCCATTTGGATATCTAGTTTGGAAAACCGTTATTTATTTTAATTACATATGTATATATGATTAATCAAACCTAAGTCTAAAACCAAATAAGCTCAAGTTACGTACTAATTATGGATATGTTGATATCTATAATATGATATGATATTTTACTATAAAGTAGTATACATACCAGCATCTCCTTCAACTCCTGAACGGTGGCCCTCAAGCTCTCCAGTTCCTGCTGGAGACGGAGGAAGTAACCGCCAGGGTGGAGTCCAACCTCATATGGGCCCTGCCAGGGCCCAGTCCCCGGCCTCTCTCCCAACTCCGTGGTGCCCTCCGTGTGCGGCGTCCAGAACTGGGGTCAGCAGCCTCGGATCGCTCTGTCCGGTAAAATCGATCCCCGAGGCCTCGGCCTGCTCAACCACCCGCTCCTACACCCACATTAAACAGTAAAGTATAAGTATAAAATTTAAACTTGAACCTTCCAAAACTAAAATTTCAAATATGGGTAGAATAAATATTAACACTTACGCAATACTCCTGGGTAGCGACGTCGGGATATTGAAGCTCGCCCGTGGCGGGATCTGTCGAGGTGCCGTGAACGGCAAGATATGCGGACAGCACGCTCGGTGTACCACCTTGCGCCACGGTCTGAGCTGTCTGCAATATTAGAAAATAACTCTTAATATTAGAAATATTAGAAAATAACTCTTAATATTGCAGAATATCACAAAGGTCGGTCTATTGTAATTTACCGATAACTCCATGGCTCGAGTAATATTCCTCGAGCCACCTGTGTAAGTGGGGCGACTCCTTTTCGCCGACTTCCTGTTTTCTGTATTCTGAGCAGCCTGTTTCTGCACAACGTATTAACATTTAGTTTTCTAATTAAGGAACACAAAAATATAAATTATATCCTAAACAATGAATTACATTTAAAATAATACCTGTTTGCGTTGGGAGTCGAAATATTCGCACAATAGAGGCCATGTCTCTACGTCGACTCTCGCAAACGCCGGAGTAGATAGGAGGGCCGCTCTCTCTGACTCGGGGGTCGCCATCTACAGGGAGTAGCAATCGGCCTTCAGCTCATTCCTGTTGTATCGGACCTTGGTCTGCATGTTCTTCATCAGGCCATTGTACAGAGCAAAAAGGTCGAGCACCCTCCCAGGGTGATCAGGGTCGGGTACAGGCTAAAAATCGTAATCCGACTGAAAATACAAAAAAAACATTGTTATTAGATTGCAAGTGTTAATAATAAATATATTGGATAAATCAAATGAAAATATATATTAATACGTACCCGAGCTTGATCAAAGAAGAGGGCGAATGAGCGCCGGTGCTGCTCGCCCCACTCAACGTGAAGTGGATAGTTCTTCACGAGCCGGCTCTCGTCCCCCATATACTGGCCGAACCTCTCGGCATGAGGACCGGTATAGCGATAGTCAAGGGTAAAAAAGAGGGGGAATGCTGCCTTCCCCCTAGCTCTGTCAGGCCTCAGCCTATGGGACTGATTCGGGCCTCGAGTCCCCCTCTGGGGATGGAGAGGCCCTGCGTCTGCACGAAATATCAAGACAATCAATATTAAGACAAAGTTGTATTAAGAAATCAAGCTTAAACGAAAATTGAAGTGTGATATATACCTCCGGTGACTATCGCACGAGCCTGGGCCCGGGCAGCAGCACGAGCGGGACGATAGTTCCTCCGGTGAGGAACAGCCGGGGTCCCGGATGCGGACGCATCCCCTCCAACTAGAAAATAAACATTGACGCTAAATTTCCATGAAGTTCATATTTATTCTATAGAGCATATGTAAAATGAATAAATATTTTAGATTTATTCATACTAACCTGCAGACGATGCGGAGGGTATGGAAGAGGCAAGAGTGGCCCCTGCGGAAGATGTGGACGCACCACCTATAATTAGACAATTAAAAATAGATTATATAAGTAATTGCAAAAAGAATGTGTAGATCAATAATATAATGTTCTAAATCAATATGCATGCATTATAGGATATATAAACATACCCGCAGGTGCGGTGGTGTCACCACCTACAGCTAGACAATAATAAAAATTGCTAAGTAAGAGCAAAAGAAATGTGTGTATATTTATGATATAGCATTCTAAATCAATATACATGCACTATATGATATATAAACATACCTGGAGGAGCGGGAGTGGCCTCTGTCCCAGATGTGGACGCATCACCAACAACTAGACAATCAAACATTGACAATATAAGTAATTCTGACATAAACAGGCATGAATATCTGTAATATTACATTCAAAATGGATATGCGTGCAGTATACCTGGAGGTGTGGCAAAATCCACACGGAAGGAGGTATCCGAAGGGGTCTCCGATCTGGGTACAAGACCGGCCCTCTGAAGCTCCCTACGAAGCTCTCCGGGCGGCAGAACCGCTCTGCCTCTGCCGCGGCTGGAGCTCCTGCCGCCCCTCGCTGCTCCCGATATCGTCATCAAATCTAGATAAACGGTTCGTGGACGCATTAGACAATCATTAAAAGTATTGACTATATATGTATAGAGCGTAAAATGTAAAGTAATAATATAACATTACTGATAACCTTTTTCGTTTCGTGGGCGCATTATACATATCTTCTTGGATTTCATCGTCGATGTCATTTCTAACCTACGTAACTTCATGATCGGTCGAAGACAACCCGTCCTTCGAAACAGACGGTCGGAGCACTTTAAGCCTTCTCTTTTCTTCGTCCTCATCGCCGTCCTCGAATTCTGGGACATCGTAGACATCTCTGGGTTTCCATCGGCATACAACACTCCATCCCGGATGCTTCAAACACTGTGAGTAGTATACTTGGAACGCTTGGTTTGGAAAGATAAACGGATCTTTCTGACCGTAAAATCGAAGTGTGTTCACACTGGTCAATCCATATTCATCTTTCCAAGTCCCAAGATTGCTTCTCCACTTGTCCGTATCGGTTCGCGTATCGAACCAAGTATACTGGAATACATAAAAGGGTTCTGATCGTCCGGAATAGTGGATGCCGAGTATACAATTTAAGTACCCATAATAAATCACGCCGTCCGATCCTACCGTCGCAATCCCACTATTCTGAGTGGTTCTAGATGTTTCTATGTCCTTAACTTCGAATTTGTATCCAAGGACACTAAATCCTTTGTAATATGCAACCTCCGTACTAGGAAATTGAGCTAAACATCTTGAATCACTCTCAAATGATACAGACAAGTTTGGATCGTGGATCTAACAAAACAAATTTTACGACAAATACATAACGATACAAGTTTAGATTAAAACTGATAGCAATAAAATGTTATTCGAATAACTTACATGATCTGTGACCCAATCACAAAACTTATCCTGATGATATTTTTCCAATCGTTCTTCGTTCCAATCAGGATGCCCCTCACATATCTCGTTAAAATGAATTCTGTTTTCGACAAATAATGGTGACATTAATATTATATCATTTCATACACACACAAACACAGATATAACAATTAATCCAAAAAAAACTTACTCTCTAATTTGTTCAAGACATGCGCAATTAAGCAAGATAAACCGGTATATCTTGTTGATAAACATAGTGTCTACTCTCTTATACTCGGCTTTACCATATGGCCCGTCTTGAATTCTTCGAGGCCGGTTAAGCCTTGTCTCAATGTTCTCGTCCAGATAGCGGGAACAAAATGTGGTTGCTTCATTAAGAAGATAAGCTTACATGATAGAACCCTCTGGTCGATTTTTATTGCGTATATACTTCTTAAGAGTGTAGAGGTACCTAATGAAAATATGTTGAATAAATAAATACGGGCATACAGGACAACAATAAATTTATAAATTGCGCGAAACGAAAAATTACATGTACCTCTTGACGGGATACATCCATCGATATTGTACCGGTCCGGCTAACTTCGCCTCAGTTGCAAGATGAACCGTCAAGTGTATTATGATATCGAAGAATGACGGTGGGAAAATACGCTCAAACTTGCAAAGTATCAACGCAATAGAATTTTCTAGTTTATCCAACGTCACAACCTCCAGTGTTTTAGCACACAACTCCCTGAAAAAACAACATAAGTCGTTGATTACTAGACCAACCGATTCGGGGAGAGAAGTCCTGAGGGCTAATGGAAGAAGGTGCTCCACGATAACATGGTGATCATGACTTTTCAGCCCATCGATCTTGCCCTTCACAATTTTTATTTTCTTACTGAATGATCCTGAGAAACCTGTGGGAACTTTCAAATCATGCAACACCTGCAGGAATCTTTTCTTCTCCGGTTGTAATATATGATAAGCGGCATTGGGAAGTACAAACTTGCCCGGTTTACCCGCTACCGCTATAGGGTGCAATTCACTTCTTATTCCCCACTCTTGTAGATCCATCCGAGCATTCAGCTTGTCTTTCGATTTCCCGTCTTTACAAAAAAGCAAGTTAAGTATGTGCTATGATACTCCCTTCTCTATATGCATGACGTCCAGACAATGACGCACGAATTTGTAGACCAGTACGGAAGCTCGAAGAAAATGCTTAACTTGTTCCAAAATGGTGGTTTGACCTGTTTCGTCGGATCCATCCCGAAGGTCACATTATTGTAACCATCCCATTTAGCAGTCACGTCCTCTCCGGACAATGGGGATGGAGGTCCAAGAAGCTCTTGATGACCATCAAAGTGAACCGTGTCTAACCTATAGGGGTGGTCTGGAGGCAGGAAACGTCGATGGCCGCAATAACAAACCTTCCTGCTAAAATTCAAGAATTTCGATGTTCTGTGTTCATGGCAATGAGGACATGCTTTGTGACCATGTACGGACCAACCTGATAGCATTCCATACGCAGGAAAGTCATTAATTGTCCACATTAGAGCCGCACGCAGTATGAAGGTTGTATTTGTGTTTGCATCATTTGTCTCTACACCATCAATGAACAAAGATTTCAACTCCTCGATCAGAGGTCGGAGATAGACGTCAATATTGTTCCCCGGTGAGTTTGGTCCGTCGATAAGAAGAGGCATCATAAAGTATAATTGGTCCATAGCCAACCAAGGCGACGGATTATAAATTATCATTACAACGGGCCATGTGTTGTGACTTCCAGCCATATAGTTGAATGGGCAGAAGCCATCAGTAGCCAGTCCGAGCCGGACATTGCGAGGATCGCTACTGAATATTGCGTACCTCCTATCGAAATCCTTCCATGCCGGTGAATCTCTTGGATGGCACATTTTTCCATCTTCACTTGGAGGAGCACGGTGATGCCAAATCATTATCTCGGCTGTTTTCTTGCACCTGAATAGCCTCTGTAGCCTCTGTGTTATGGGAAAGTATCGTGCTATCTTGATAAGTATATCGGGCTTCTTATCAGAATCTTTCGGCTTATACCTGGCCTCTCCGCATGTTGGACACTCTTTCAAATCTGAATTCTCTTTCCGGTACAACACTCAATTTTTAGGACATCCTTAAATCTTCTCGCACTTTAGACCCAAATCAGACATCATCTTCTGGGCTCCGTACCAGCCGTCGGGCACGTTATTTCCCGGAGGTATAGAATCTTTCAAGAACGAAAGAAGCATTGTGAATGACTTGTTGCTCCATCCATTTAGGCACTTAATCTGGAAAAGTTGGATGAACCATGAGAGGGTGGAATACTTCGCATTCTCATAAATTGGTTTCCTAGCATTATTTATGAAATTTTCATATTTATCCGCACGCGGTCCTTGACCGGAAGGAATGTCATCTTCGGTACGAATAGATTCACCTAGGGCAGCCTCTACCATATCCTTCATTTCTTCTGATGGAAATAAATTACCGTCTTCTCCTTCTGCCGCATTACCGAATTCTTCTTCTTCTCCTGCCGCATTATCGTGTTCTACTTCTTCTTCTGCCGCAGTACTGCATTCTTCTCCTTCCCCGTGATATTTCCAAGTTGTATAAAGTCTAGTAAACCCATATTTTACAATATGAAGCTCTGCCAATTCTACCTTCTACCAGTACTTATTGCCACATTTATCGCACGGACAGAGAATCTTCCCTATTATGATCTTATTATGTGCGCGTGCAAATTCAAGGAAAGCAGCAACTCCTGCGACAAACTTAGCTTGCATACGTTGTTGCCAATGCACATATATCCAGTCCTTAACTCTGACGTACTCATGGGCCATGTTAGACTGTATAACATATAAATTGTAGGTTATGCTGACTATATTGAGAAATATAAGAACGTGATAGTTACTGACAAAGGAGAAAATCCGTGTATATGCTTTGTGTGTGCGTTTGTCGTTGAAAAGAATAAATTATCGCACGTATGTTAACCGATAGACGGGGACTAAGTGGCGCTTTTAGTTTCATATATGAGTATCGATGAGAATATGAAGGTTTCATATTATTATCGAGTATCATATATTGGTTTTAACTTGAACATCTCGAATCACTCTCTAATTATGTGTTTGTTGTGTATTCTTGTTGTATGTGTGTGTTCCGGCTGTCGGGGGTAGGCTTCTATCCCATTAAGAATGTATAGAGCGAACACCCATCACTTGTGCTTTCAACCGTTTCGAGTAAATTTCGACAGCACCTCCCCGCTGTTCTTCGAGTACACTGTAATAGAATAGATAATCATTTCAAAGCTGTGAAATAACGTTGAAATGAACATTTAATCTATCTTTGTACACGGAGAACCAGCGGAAAGATACCGATGAAATATCTCGAAACGGATGAAAACACAAGTGAATGAAGGCGTTTGCTTTATACATTCTTAACTTGTCCACACGGGACAAATCTATGGGTTACCATACGATTGAATTTTCTCGTCGCGTAGACTATACGACGGTTGTTAGTATCGAGCTATACCGTTCGATATTTAACAACTTTCGTATAGTTCTATGTCACGACGAATATCGCACGTACGTTAACCGATAGACGGGGACTAAGTGGCGCTTTTAGTTTCATATATGAGTATCGATGAGAATATGAAGGTTTCATATTATCATCGAGTATCATATATTGGTTTTAACTTGAATATCTCGAATCACTATCTAATTATGCGTTTGCTGTGTATTCTTGTTGTATGTGTGTGTTCCGGCTGTCGGGGGTAGGCTTCTATCTCATTAAGAATGTATAAAGCGAACACCCATCACTTGTGCTTTCAACCGTTTCGAGTAAATTTCGGCAGCACCCCCCCGCTGTTCTCCGAGTACACTGTAATAGAATAGATAATCATTTCAAAGCTGTGAAACAACGTTAAAATGAACACCTAATCTATCTTTGTACACGGAGAACCAGCGGAAAAATACCGACGAAATATCTCGAAACGGATGAAAACACAAGTGAATGAAGGTGTTTGCTTTATACATTCTTAACTTGTCCACACGGGACAAATCTATCGGTTACCATACGATTGAATTTTCTCGTCGCGTAGACTATACGACGGTTGTTAGTATCGAGCTATACCGTCCGATATTTAACAAACTTCGTATAGTTCTATGTCATGACGAACATCGCACGTACGTTAACCGATAGACGGGGACTAAGTGGCGCTTTTAGTTTCATATATGAGTATCGATAAGAATATGAAGGTTTCATATTATCATCGAGTATCATATATTGGTTTTAACTTGAACATCTCGAATCACTCTCTAATTATGCGTTTGTTGTGTATTCTTGTTATATGTGTGTGTTCCGGCTGTCGGGGGTAGGCTTCTATTCCATTAAGAATGTATAGAGCGAACACCCATCACTTGTGCTTTCAACCGTTTCGAGTAAATTTCGGCAGCACCTCCCCGCTGTTCTCCGAGTACACTGTAATAGAATAGATAATCATTTCAAAACTGTGAAACAACGTTGAAATGAACATCTAATCTATCTTTGTACACGGAGAACCAGCGGAAAGGTACCGACGAAATATCTCGAAACGGATGAAAACATAAGTGAATGAAGGTGTTTTCTTTATACATTCCTAACTTGTCCACACGGGACAAATCTATCGGTTACCATACGATTGAATCTTCTCGTCGCATAGACTATATGACGGTTGTTAGTATCGAGCTATACCTTCCGATATTTAACAACCTTCGTATAGTTCTATGTCACGACGAATATCGCACGTATGTTAACCGATAAACGGGGACTAAGTGGCGCTTTTAGTTTCATATATGAGTATCGATGAGAATATGAAGGTTTCATATTATCATCGAGTATCATATATTGGTTTTAACTTGAATATCTTGAATTACTCTCTAATGATGCGTTTGTTGTGCATTCGTGTTGTATGTGTAACATGATTTTAAACCATTGAGATCAAGATTGATAGAACTGATCATCCTACATTGCAATGGCATTCATCTACCAAAAAATATTATTGCAATGGCACTCATTTATAACAATCAACAATTAAAACTACAAATGTAGGATACTGATATCATAAAGCGTTATACGCAACATATGAATTCACATGACTGAAACATGCATCAAAAAAACATGTTCATCCAAAAGAAAGGCCACTGTCAACAAATATAGACAAATACGTCATAAAAACAGTAACTAATTAACAAGTTGATTAGCATCTGGATCAAGAAAATGATAGGAAAAACAATTGACTATGATCTATAATGACAAGTCTATTACCATGACTCCCGACTAACAAAGGTGGCTTTTCGTCCTCGGTAGCTTGATAATTGGGATTTCATGGCGAATAAAAATATGCATATGCCGTTTGACCGGGAACTTCAATAGGAAACTCAATGAGGTCGGGTGTACTGAAGTACGCTTTGTATTTCGCTATATCAGGTGATGAAGCCCAAGCCCTAGCTAGCCCCAGCCCCACCCCAACCGAACCCTATCGAAGGTAAAGAATGTCCTTACACTTTCATATTTCTATTAATGATACAAGTCTCCACCAAGTCAAATTCTTGCAATATCATTCTTTTTAGAGTATGTCTAATTTAATAGATAGAATTTTCAAAGTTGGGCAACCAAGAAAAAGTAATAAAGGATTTTACATACATGCCAAAACTTTGATTATTTATTTATTTATTTTCCATTTCATATTAGTAATTTTATATGTTTGATGATGGCAAGAAATACAAATTATATTAGAACATTGTACATACCTAATTTCCACTTGAAATCGGTTTTTTCTTTTATCAGTACTCGTTGACATACAGTAACAAACAATGTTTGATTAGAAGGACGCAAAATTTTCTCGATCAACAATAATTTCAGTAATCAAATTAGGCTAAAATTGCTGGAAATTCCTCTCAGGTTTGCTAAATTCAGCAAACCCCAACCTAACCCTAACCCCAGCCCCAGCCCCAGCCCCACCCCAACCCCAACCCCAACCTAACCCCAGCCCCAGCCCCGGCCCCGCCCAGCCCCAGCCCCAACCTAACCCTAACCCCAGCCCCAGCTAAACCCAACCCCAACCCTAACCCAGCCCCAGCCCCAGCCCCAGCCGAACCCCAACCCCAACCCCAACCCCAACAGCAACCCCTACCGAACCCGAACCCCAACCACAACCCCATGAACCCTAGCCCTAAAATAATCTAAAATTTGTTTAATTGAAGATTTACTAACCTGTGCGGTGGAGGAGACGATCGATCGGTGGCGACAAGGAAACGGAGGCGACGACGAAAACGGCGACAAGGAAGAACGGTGACGAGAACGGCGGTGGCGACGAAGAGAACGGTGGTGGCGACGACGAGAACGGCGGGGGAGATTTGGGGATTTTGGGCGCGATCGAGAGAGAGAAAAAGAGATAATCAGCGTAGACGATATGTGCCTTTTTAATTAAATCGCTATTTAGATGCCCCTACGGATTTGTCCGTAGATCCTTGGTTTGCGGCTCCGTAGGGGCAAACACCAAATTAAGATTTAATATTTTTACTCTTGAACGTCTTGGACCGTAGGTGCAACCTTCTGGCCCTACGGATTAATCCGTAGGGCCAACATAAATCTGCCCCTACAGATTTCAATATCCGTAGGGGCAACCCCCTATTTTAGTAGTGATATCATCTCTCTCACCTTTTAAGCCCTCCACATCATCTCTCTCTCCTAAAAAACAATTAATTGTTTATCTAGAACCTTCTATATCATCTCTCCCAATATATATATATATATATATATATAATGCAAATACCCTTTGTATAGAGGTCCGCCCCTCTCTTTTTTCCTAGAAAAAAGAAAAAAGAAGAAAAAATATAATACCCGGTTCTTTTTGTACACCAATGTCTGTATTTTTATAAAGTACTATTTACAAAATTTATTTATTTTATTTATAATTATTTTATTTCCTTTAAACCCCAAACCCTAATCCCAATCCCCTCTATTGTTGTGTCTCAGCCCACTCTCTCCATCTCTTTGTATTTTTCTTTTCCCTAAAGCCAAGCCCAAGAAAATTTCACCATAGGATTAAAACCAAAACCAAATAAAGTAAATTCCATTAAAACGAAATCCCCACAGCCCACTCCTTTTTCCTCTAATAAATTTCCTCGGCCCAAGCTCTTGCCCCGGCCCACTCCCCTTCTCTACAAAATTAAAACCCCACTTCCAGAGGCCCAGATTAAAACATTTAATTATTAATTCTCAGCCCACGCCCTAACACCCTAACCCGAGCCCGCTCCCGCCGACCCGACCCGCTTCAAACCCCTTCTTCTTCTCCCCTCCTTCTAAACTTTTCTCACTCGATTCCTGTTTCTTTTCCCCACGTCGCACGCCCACGACGCCATTGCCCCACGTCCCCGCGACCCCGGCCATGACTTCCTCAACCTCTCCTCCTCAAACTCCTTCCTTCTCTCTCCCTCACACCCTCACTCTCCAACTCCTCCTCATCTCTCTCTCTACGGAAAACCCAACCTCCAGCTCCCTCACCCCGCCGCCGCCGCCGCCGCCGACGAGGAAGACCACGACTCTTCCTTCCTTCCTTCCTCCTCCTCCATCAACAAAGCCCCTGACTCACCCCCTCACCGAGCCCCTGCAACCTTCAGCCGCCCGAGCTCCCCTGCACCCGAGCTCGGCCACCCCTGTACCCTCAACGCCGGCGAGCCCCACTAACCTGAATCACCCCGTCGACCTCTGCACCCTCTACATCTCCATCACCTTCTCCAAAACCCACACCCGAGCCCCACTACCTCTCTCTCTCCCCCCAAAACCCACAGCCCGACCCCCGCTATGCCATTGTCGGAGCGACCACCGCCGACATCGTCGACCCCAGCACATCCCAGGAGATCGACATCCCACTCCTCATCCAGCAAACGCGAGGCATCCTCGGACAACTCCAACGTCGAACCCGAACATGAACCGAGGCCGCGAACCCTAGCCGCGCCGTTCGTCGCGCGTTCGTGCCGCTGCCACTGCCGTGCATCGCCAAAACGTCTCCAGGCAAGTACCCTACTTGCTGCATGCTATATTATATCCGTTACATTTCATAATACTATAAATTCCACGTTTACGTTTCGTGAAACCTTATATAACATAAGTGTTCGATGCAAGATCTGAATGAAAACCTTCATTTAATTTGACGGAACTTAATTACATATGCTGGACCGTGTGATAATGAACCTTGTGTAGAAATTTCACTGGAAAATACTATTGTTATTGGCTTAAACGAATACCCCAACTACACCCGTGAAAACTAGGAATTTCCCGCACCTGAGAATTGTTAAAATCACCATTAATTGCGAACATATTGAAATGAGGCGTTCGAGGGCTCAAATCGAAGCCGACTCGACGACCGGTAACCCTATGCAAGTTTTTCATTGTTTCTGTACTGATATTATGACGAGAATTGGTTCGGAGAGCGGCTCTGGACTGCAGTCCAGAGAAACTCTGGTTATTGTTTTCTGCCCCGTAATGTTTACTACCTTGTTTCTTGAACTCGTATGTTGCGGAACCCTGCATTTTATTGAAGATCAATCTGTTAGATAAATAACGCAAGTGATTTCACCCCGTTATATCGTCGTTTGTTATTTAAACTGCAATTTAAAAGATCAGGACGTCTAGCAGTCCCAAACAGAAACAGGATTGACATACTAGTGTTGAACAGTGCATAACTTTTGACGTACAGACTCGATTGAGAATCTGTCTGTTGCGTTGAAAACCATATTGAAAACCCAAGTTTTCATTCAACTGTAGCGTCACTAAATTCTGATCCCAACTGGGATTGAAATGCGTTACGAAACGGACTTCCGATTCTGAAACCGGATTTCCAGCAGTGAACGCTTGAAATGAAATGGCCATATCTAGTGATCCCGAAACCCGATTGACGTGAAACTAAATTTGCTGGTTAGATAATCAAACGTACTACTTATTCTCTGTTCATTGTTTCGCTAAAATTTGCATGTGTGATTTATGAAGAATTATGCAAGTGGTAGGACATTACTTGATGACATGTTAATCATGCCTTATATACTGTTTTCTCATCGCATCATATATATGTCATTGCATTGATAACCTAGTGATCATGTTCATTACCCAGTGTTAGGTATTAGTGGATTGTGGCAAGTACGTTAGTATTTATGCATGAATGGATAAGTGAAAGTGGTACGTACTTGTACACAATCAGTGGACCCTATCGATTTATTACATTGTCGACGTCTGTGGGACGCGTATAAGTGTGACTATAAGTGGTATGGGACACTTATGGAAGCACTTGTATGGGTGTCACAGGTAAGGCACTAAACACTGTCCGTTGATCTTGGGTATCAGTCGAGACATACTTGATGGAGACCTCGTCTTCAGTTCTCGCGTAGACTCGTCATGGACCGGCTGGTATTTGAGTCTATGGTTGGCGTTTGATGTAGACCACGGGGTGTGGGGTAGTTTGAGTGTGAGTTCAACAGAATCTCGGGAGTCCCATGCCGGCATATATATATATGGAGATATATAGAGATTTACAAGGTTATCACTGATTATTACCGTGCGTTTTATTTAGGCCCGTGGTCCCTTACCCTTGGGTCCTACCCTTGGGTGGGGGATACTCACGAGTGGTTGACTATCACACTTGGACTGACGAAAGGCTTAGTGACTTATACAGTGAGACTTAGAGACTGATAGGGATAGTGACATTGACATGCATTGCTTACTGAATCAACACACATGACATATTATTTTACTGCTTTACTGTTCACCTGCTTTATTATACACCCGCATTGGCTACTTCATGTTCACATCAATACTCTTTGATTTACTGTTACATTTCATTATGATTATACGAGTTACTATTTGTACCCATATATATATTGCTATCGTGTCGCTCTGACGACCTGAGTATGCATGCTCAGAGTGAGCAGTGAATCTAGCTTGGAACAGGACCAGATGTACATCGCGGACATCTTGATCAGCTATCCAGAGCTATACTCTTTTGATCTCCATCAGGTTAATTCCTTGTATCTGTTTTGTCTCAGTTACTGCATTTCTCATTACCTGTGCGTTGTTTACTGATTACCACGTAAAGCTAGAAGCCGAAGTGTGACTACGGCAGAATATTTCCTTGACCGTGGGAGTATGGCTGGCCTTGTCAACCCCTCGTATTCCGTATTTTGGAAGCGGGGTGTGACCAAAAACCTACATTCTCAAGCCTCCACATCATCAAAAGACCTCCACATAATCTAGAAATATCCACATCGCTTTCTCTCTTCTCCGAAAAAAATTAATTTTTTAATTATCATCAAAGAAACCTCCATATCTCTCTTTTTCCAAAATATCAATTTTTTAATCAACACATGCAACGCACGTGCACAAAATCTAGTGTGTGTGTGTGTGTGTTGTGAGAGATGATATGGAAGGTTCTAGATAAACAATTAATTGGTTTTTAAGAGAGAGAGATGATGTGGAAGACTTGAGAGGTGAGAGAGATGATGTGGAGGGTTTGAGAGGTAGGGATTTTTCTCATTTTTTCTATTTTTCTAGAAAAAATGAGAAGAGCGAACCTTTAACCAAGAGTATTTGTATTATATCTATTAGAATTTGTGCACGTGCGATGCACGTGTTAAATATAACATTTCATATTTGTGAGAATGAGTATATGTGTAAATTTATAAATAATTAAGGTTTATGTGTAAATTTTCATTTGAGAATGAGTATATATGTCAATTTATAAATAAAGAAGGTTTATGTGTAAATTTTCATTTGAATACATCATTATTTTTGTCTTTTTCTTTGATTATATATATATATATATATATATATATAGTTGGAGAGAGATGACATGGAGGATTCTATATATATAAGAGTTTATGCACGTGCGTTGCATGCGTTTAAAAAATTTTGAGAAGGGAAGAAAGAAATGTGGTCTAAAGTCTTATTTATTTATTTATTTTTCAAAAAAGGCAGCGATGAGATGGAGGGTTCTAGAGTTTTATTTATTAATTTTTTGTAAAAAGATGATTGATGATGTGGAGAATTCTAGATAAACAATTAATTATTTTATGGGAGGAGAGAGATGAGATGATGTGGAGGGCTTAAGAGGTGAGAGAGATGATATGGAAAGCTTGAGAGGTGAGGATTTTTCTCCTTTTTTTCTTTTTCTCAAGAAAAAATAAGAAGAGCGAATCTCTAACCAAGGATATTTACATAATAGAGAATAGAATTTATGCACGTGCGTTGCACGTGTTTAAAAATTTTGAGAAGGGCATTGAGAGAAATGTGAATGGTTCTAGAGTCTTATTTATTTATTTATTTTTAAAAAAAGGAGGGATGAGGAGGAGGGCTTGAAAGGTAAGGAAGATGACGTGGAGGGCTTGAGAGGTGGGGAATTTTCTCCTTTTTTCAAGAAAAAAGGAAAAGGGTGGACCTCTAACCAAGGGTGTGTGTGTGTATATATTGGGAGAGATAATATGGAAGGTTCTAGATAAACAATTAATTGTTTTTTAAGAGAGAGAGAGAGAGTGTGTGTATTAGGAAAAATGATATAAAAGGTTCTAGATAAACAATTAATTGTTTTTTAGAAGAGAGGGATGACGTGGAGGGTTTGAGAGGTGAGAGAGATGATGTGGGGGGTTTGAGAGATAAGAGTTTTTCTCCTTTTTTCTAGAAAAAATAAGAAGGGTGGAGCTCTAACCAAAACTATTTGCATTATATATACTAGAATTTATGCACGTGCGTTGCACGTGTTTAAAAAATTTTGAGAACGGAAGAAAGAGAAATATGGAGGGCTCTAGAATCTTATTTAAAAAAAGGGAGGGATGAGATGGAGGACTTGAGAGATGAGAGAGATGATGTGGAGGGCTTGAGAGATGAGAGAGATGATGTGGAGGGCACGAGAGTTAAGGATTTTTCTCATTTTTCTAGAAAAAAGGAGAAGGGTAAATCTCTAACCAATGGTATTTGCATTATATATACTAGCATTTTTGCACGTGCGTTGCACGTGTTAATTAAAAATTGATTTTTTAGGAGAATAGAGAGACGTTGAGGTTTCTAGATTACGTGGATGTTTATTTGATGATAATTAAAAAATTAATTTTTTTGGGAGAAGAGAGAGATAGATGTGGATGTTTCTAGATTATATGGAGATCTCTTTGATGACGTGGAGGCTTAAAAATGTAGGATTTTTCTTTTTTTTTCTTTTTTTATAGAAAAAGGGAGAGGGGTTGACATCTAACCTAAGGTATTGGCATATATATATATATATATATATATATATATATATATATATTGTGAGAAATGATATGGAAGGTTCTAGATAAACAATTAATTGTTTTTTTAAAAGAGAGAGATGATGTGGAGAGGTGAGAGAGATGATGTGGAGGGTTTGAGAGGTAAGGATTTTTCTCATTTTTTCTATTTTCCTAGAAAAAATGAGAAGAGTGGATTTCTAACCAAGGATATTTGCATTATATATACTAAAACATGTGCACGTGCGTTGCACGTGTCAAATGTAATATTTCATATTTGTGAGAATGGGTGTGTGTGTGTGTTCCACTTATACTCATTCTCATTTATATGAAATGCAGCATTTCATATAAATGAGAATGGGTATAAGTGGAAATTTGTAAATATTGAAGGTTTATATGTAAGTTAACATTGTAAGGCATTATTTTTTTTGTTCTCTTTCTTGATGAGGTGGAGGCCCTAGAAGAAAAGGATGATGAGGTGGAGGATTTAGGAGAAGAGGATTTTTCTCCTTTTTATTTGAATTTTGGTGAAAGGAGAGGGTGTCCACCTCACCAAGGGATATTTGCATTATAAAGAAAGAATATATATATATATATATATATATATATATATATATATATATATATATGCTCTGCACTTGTGTGATGAGAAAAAATTAATCATGTTTCAAGATTTTAGTATGTTTTCTTGACAGTCATTAGTTCAAAAACATTTTGATTAAATTTGTTCATTTCCTTCAGTTTGTTCATTTCCCAAAGAGATGATATTTCGTATTGAGAATTGTTGAAGGGTATAAAAATAATTACATGTATAACAAAAAATGACATGACATGTTATTACTCTAGAATACTCACATGGATTTTCTCTTTTTTTGCATTTTTAAATGAAAAATGATAAATTTTTTGTCCTGCTCTCATGAGTTATATATATATATATATATATATATATATATTGAGAGAGAGAGAGAAGGTGCCACATGAGGAATTTCTTCCAATGACGTCGAAAAATACACACTCCACCATTTTTTCCAATGATCGGCATACATCATCTTCTTCTTTATCATCTAAGATGCGGATACACTAAATTTCATGCGATTCTATTATTTTTTCACGGTTGATTTAGTGGATGCGAAACAAACGGTTTACTGACAATATAACTTTTTACATTGCTAATCCAACGGTGAAAAAGTTGAAGAATCATGTGAAATTTGGTGTATGCCATCTTAGATGATAAAAATGACGATGATGGATGCCAATCATTGAATAACATGTTGGAAGGTGTATTTTTTCAACGCCGTCTAACGAAAATCCCTCCAATGGCCTCTTTTCTCCGTTATTCTATATGGTACCGTTTCAAGCAAAATCAAAGCAATACACAAAAAAAAACATCTAAAAACTAAAGGAAAGGAATTCTTTTTTTGTTTAACCGGATATACTACGTGTGATTCAAACACTACTATGTTTGGTAAGGGATCACAGATGCATTGCAGCCGACATCCGAAAAATCCATTTTGCTATATATGTGGGAGACCGAGAGAAAAGATTAGTTGTTACAAAACATTTTTGAATTTCAAGTAATGCTTTGTAAATCTGAAGAAGAACATGGATTCTGCTATCCAACTGGTTGTTTTGTGGTTTCACGTGATGTAGATAATTTTATAACTCTTAGATCCCAAATCTAGTGGTTTTAGGTATAGGAAACAATGATATCGTTGATGCATTTCTGGATCTCTGTATATAAATTCTACGTTGTTAAATCTATTTCAGATTAACTTTATGGGAATTACATAGAAAACTTAAAAATGTTAAATCTTTTTTTTTTAAATCAGAGTTACAGCTCTGAAGCAGAGACTATGTCATCATTGAAATCATAGAGAACAAGAGTTTTAGCTTGTCCTGGAAATTCTTTCTTGATTTTCAAACAGTAATAAAATTTTGGGTAACATGCATAAAACACTGCTGACCTTTCACCCTTTTTCATCGAACACCCCATCAAAATTTAATAGTCGCATCAAGCGCCATTGAACTCTTTACCATGTATTAAAAATTACACAACACCCCGTTCAACAACAACAAAAAACAAGCCTTTATCAAGAAATTTTGCGGTCGTCTATATAAATCCTTCTCTTCCATTCCACTCTGTTAAGTACGGTTTCATCTTCTCAGTAAAATTAACAATTAACATATCGTTTTTAATAGCCTCTATCATGTTCGTTTAGGTCTACCATAGTTGCCCCATGAACTATAATTTGGCCACTTTTTCCAAGCGGGGCATTATTTGGTCTCCATTGTACATGTTCAAACCATCTCAATCGGTTTTCTCGTATCTAATCTTCTATAGGAGCTATCTCTAACTTGTTATGAATACACATATTTCTAATTATGTATTTTAGTGCATTACCGCTCATCCAAGCATAAAATCGGTGGTTGAATTTGTACTTCTCAAAGTTAAAGGGTATTATTGAAAAAAAACTTGGAAAAGTTGATGGCTTCATGAAATTTACCCTGAAAGGTTTAATTCCTAAAAACTACCAAATTCTTTGTCTCAGTTACGAAAAACTATCAAATTCTCTTAAAATTACAAGAAACTATCATACTCTGAAAGTTTTTTGGTAGTTTCTTGTAATTATTGTCGACGTGATATCTTATTTATGATAATTTTTCGTAGTTTTTGAAAGTTTTGTAGGTTTTGTGGTAATTTCTTGTAATTATAGCTGACTTGGCATCTTATTTATGGTAGTTTTCCATAATTTTTGAAAGTTTTGTGGTAATTTCACATAGGTTTTGAATGTTATGCGGTAGTTTCTTGTTTATTTAAAAAGAATTTGGTAATTTCTCGTAATTATGTCAAAGCATGTGGTAGTTTTTTGGAATTAAGCTAACCTTGCTGTTAGATTTAGAAAATTAGTGCATGAAAAAGATAAGAATATATGTAGACACAAACACTGAGGAATTAATAGCACAACCCATGTTTTGTGGAGCCGTATGTGGCTCCTGATGATGGAAGAAACATATTTTATGTTATTTTTTCTAACTGCTTGTGGCAAACCTGTGGCTGCAGCAAACTGTTTTTTGTTCGGATAACAAAAAAAATCTAAGAACTCAAAGATATTGATATTTTGATTCAGATTTTAACTACAAATCTTCCTTCCAAATTCCAGGCCTGAACCATTACTATTTAATTATTCATTTAATAAAAATTGGAGTAGAGTAGAATATACCTGTTAGAGCTTTTTAGTCCAGTTGCCAGGATTTTAGGAAACCATCAACAATACACAATTTAAAAGGCCGGTGCATTAAATTCAGATCTTCTTTAAACAAGCACCACCGCAATAAAATGCTCAAATTTCACCTATAGATCACAAAAGCGGTAAATAAATAATTACTCTATCAATTTTCACTACGACTTCAAAATTTTGATACAGTGGTAAAGCTTTAATAACAACAGAGTGTTGGATCTTTATAGTGTTTAATCAACACAACTTGTATTTAAAAAACACATACCTCCTCTCATTTTCTTCTTCTCCGATCGCTAATCCGAGATATGAAATTTAGAAGAGAAAAGCCTTGATTTCTAGTCTATTTCTTTTCTGAATGATGTGTCTTACATGGAGAGATCACATGCTGCTTAAATGGATTAGAAGGACTCTCAACTTTTGCAACTCTTTCCATCATGGAATTGCAAACTTTTCATATTTTCCTCATTGTCAATTAGCCTAGACAATTTAGTAGCCCGTCTTGGTTTTGGAAACCAAGTTTAAATTTGGCTTCAACTTTTTCTTTTTGACTAACACAGAGTACTAACATGATAAGCAACTTAAGAAAGTAACAGGATATTCTTGGTGGCAGATGATCGGATTACTCAATCCAATCTACTTTGACAGAAGAAAAAAAATTCATCTTAATTGAATAACTATCTTAAAGTATAATATTCAATCCACCAAATATTGGGAAAGATATTGTTTGTAATAAGTGACTCAAAGTCTACAAGTTGTACTTATTGTACCCTGGATCCACATGCATGATATATTTTTAAATCTATCAAAATATTGAGAAAACCTGGGGCTAGAAATGGCTAGTTTGAGATATGCTGCCAGTGAGAATCTCTACCTAGCATTTGGCCTGGAATTATTTTGTCTACACCTCTGCCAAAAGATACAAAAAAAAACAAAAAAAAAAAACACAGTAATGGACAAATCTTGTGTGTGTGTGTGTGTGGGGTGTGTGTGTTATATTGCTAGCAGAAATATTAAAGGAGGTAAACAAGAAGAATTGTTATATATGATTATCAATAAAAAAATTTGGAACATGGAAGAAATAAATACTTCTTCCAATCTGCTGCTCATTTATGTTGTTTCATAGAAAGAGAAAGGATAGAGGAAAAGGTGTTTAATTTTAGATACAGAAAGCAATAATTATAATTTTAGATAATCTTGTTTAAATAGCAACGGTTAGCTGTTTAAACTTAACCAAGCAAACCAAAACTTAATGTTTTTTTCTGGTCATTCAGGGAACAACAGCAAAACAATGATAAAAAATGAGCAAGGAAACAAAAAAGAAAAAAAAAAAAGAAGAGAAAGCCAAAGAAAAATCATAAAATTACACAATGTCCATTACTTAATAATCTCACATGGTATTATTGCTGTAAGAATAGAACAGAGAAGGACATGAACCATACAGAGCCTTGATGATATTTTCTTCTTCTTCAAGTCTAAAAAAGACTCACCATAACCACATGTATTGGTTCAGTGTCCTTGAAGCCAACATAAAAGGACACTTAGGGTCATCTGTATACAAAATAAGGCACTTCTTTATCTCTAAACATTACATGTTAAATTTGAACAAGTGGGTATCCTTTGGATCCGTATTAATTGATAATGTGTGTTATTGGGACCAGCTCAAAGCAGAAAAGTATGGAGAAATCATCACAACATGGTCCTACAATACAGCTACGAAAGACTCGATTTCGCCGACCATTTAAGAGTATTAGTTGTCGCATACAAACAGTCAACCCAGAGAGTAATAATATCATATATATAACCGGACGAATTAGTCACCTGCGCCAGACCATTTAAGTATGTCATATAGCATAAGAGCAGATGTAAACAAGGGTCCAACTAGTATACATATTGTAGTTGAATATGTATTCTAGCCTATTGTTACTTGCTCCTTTTGACGGGTGAAGATGCTTATTTATGGTTTTTGACTATAAATGCAGAAAATAGAAATAAATTCTCACAATTTCCATGATTTACATTCTAAAGTCTTAGATGTAGGACCATATGTGGCTAAGAAAAATTGTTCCCACTCTTTGCAGGTAATAAGTATGCTGACAAGTCTTTTAATACACAAATGTCAAAGAGAAAATCTCACTATTTATATAACCCTTGAAACAAAATTGATAAGATTTGTGAATATTGTTTTTTTTACCTGAAGATGTAATGTAAATGGCCAAAACAGTGTGCTCTAGCCCAGTTTTTTTCCACTTGCAGAAAACTATCATAATCTCCACCATTTCTCACCACATTTCACTGCAGAAAACATGGCTTATGATGACTACCTTCAGTATATATACACAAGTACTGAGCCTATGATTTCATGCAGTAGCCAACAATTGTTCACACTTTGCTTCACATCTCATTCTTTCACTTGTAATTTTCTCATACTTCAGGCTTCTCTTTTTTCCTTCAAGACAAGACAAGATTCCACCGGAGAAAATATGGGAGTTCGTTTGCCCGGGTTAGCTTACACCAAACAAGTGCTACAACAATCTTTGCCTCGTAACCAGAGATCAACGCCCGATGTCCCAAAAGGTCATTTTGCCATTTATGTTGGAGAGGCTCAGAAGCGATTCATTGTTCCAGTATCATACCTGAAGCAACCTTTATTCCAGAACTTGCTCTATAGAGCTGAAGAAGAGTTTGGTTTCGATCATCGAATGGGTGGTATTAGAGTTCCATGCGAGGAAGATGCCTTCAAATCACTCGCTTCTCAAATGAATGTATATTGATTCAATCATTATATAAGATTGAATTTTCTTATTTCTTATATATTTTTTCTATGCTAATGAGTAATTGCACCTTAAGGTTGAATACAAAGAAGTTTCATTTCTGCAGCCATCTTTTCGACTTCAAAACTATTTTGCAGCATTGTTTGTGTTTCTTTTTTGAAGTTCCTTCAGCGCCATACATCGGTTTCTTGTGCCTCTGTCGATTACCTTATATCAATAAAAGTAATGGAAATATATATATCCAGTGCTTGACCTTGAAAACTATAAACAAAATTGAAAAAGAAAGTTAAGTAATAAAAACAACATATGCACAGCTAACTCGACAAAAGAGATTATATAACAGAATTAAAGTAATACACATACCTTGCTTGCTTGGTTATGTAGCAGGTTGTTTAGCCAAAACAGCAATTTCTGCGAATTTCTAAGTAATCCAACTTATTGTCGCTTGCAGCGGTGTGGAACTTCAGATGCTATCAGGCTGCCGGAGTTCAATTCCGCTTGACATGCATTTTAAATAGGGGTTTTATACAATGAGTACAACAGCTGCGATTAGAGAAAAATATGATGTTGGCGTACAATCCCCCCCCCCTCAAATCTCAATGCAACCTTGAAGAATTTAATCAGTTGCAGATCTTTAAAAACACCAGGGTACAAACATGATAGTCAACATATAAAACTATTTTATGACCTTTGGATATTCTTGATGACAAATGATTGGACTACTTAGCCCGATCTCTTCAAACAAAACACACAAGTAAATAGTGAATAATGGAGGAAAGAGGTCCTAGGAGGGCTTTTCGTCATGTCAAAAAAATACACCTTCCAACATTTTATTAACGATTGGCACCCATCATCATCATCTTTACCATGTAAGATGTGGATAAACCAAATTTAATGTGACTCCGTCGCCATTGAATTAGCGATGTAAAAAGTTATATTGTTGGTAAACCGTTAATTTTGGACCCACTAAATCAACGATGAAAAAGTGACGTAATCACATGAAATTTGGTGTATCCACATCTTACATGATAAAGATGATGATGGTGGGTACCGATCATCAAAAAATATTGTGGAGGGTTAATTTTTTCGACGCGATAGGAGGAAATTCCCTCCTATGGCACCTTTCCTCCATTATTCTCAAGTAAATAAGTATTATGATCGGTTCTTATCATTACATGTAATGTTAGCTTTTTCACACAACAACAACTGAACCTTTTATCCCAAGCATATTGGATGGGCTACATGAACCAACATGAGAATCACGCCGGGTCCAGCACATGAATCCTCCGCCTCCACTCACTCCTATTGAACAATATACTTTCATTGAGGCGTTTGGCAACCATATCGTTTCGTATCACCTCCATCCATGTTTTTTCAGTCTCTCTTTTGCCCTTTTGCTATTGCCCATATCGAGAGTATCTATTCGTCGAATCGATACTTCCATAGGTCTGCGTCGCACATAATCAAACCATCTTAGCCGGTTTTCCCGCATCTTCTCCTCCACAGGTGCTACATCAACTTTTGCACGAATATCCTCATTTCGCACCTTATTTTTTCTAGTGTTACCGCACATCCAACGAAGCATGCGTATCTCCGCTACGTGCATCTTCTGTGTATGATGCTTTTTAAGAGCCCAGCATTCTGTACCATATAATAAGGCAGGCCGAATAGCACTCCGATAAAACTTCCCTTTCAATTTTAACGGAAAGTTACGATCACACAAAATCCCTGTTGCACTCCTCCATTTCAACCAACCAGCTTGGATCCTTTGATTAACATCACTATCGATCTCCCCATCCTTTTGGATGATGGAACCTAGATATCTAAACTGATCGCTCGGTGATATCTCTTGCCCTTTCAATATTATACCAATATGGTTTTGACTTCTCTGTTTACTAAATTTGCAATGCATATATGCTGTCTTGGACCTGTTCAATCTGAACCCCTGAGATTCCAATCTTTGCCTCCATAATTCCAATTTGGCATTAACCCCTGCTTTCGTCTCATTTATTAGAACAATATCAAAAGCGAATAGCATACACCAAGGTACCTCATCTTGGATAGTTCTAGTAAGCTCATCCATCACGATGGTAAACATGAATGGACTTAATGCAGATCCTTAATGTAAACCAATTGTAATCGGAAAATCACTCGTTAGGCCGCCGCAAGTTCTGACATTTGCCACTACTCCATCGTACATATTCTTGATTATATCAATATACTTGACGAGGACTCTCTTCTTTATCATTGTCCCCCATAATACATCTCTAGGTACCTTGTCGCACGCTTTCTCTAAATCAATAAATATCATATGCAAATCTCTTCTCCTCTCTCGAAAACGCTCGACAAGTTGACGAAGCAAATGATTAGCCTCTGTCGTCGATCGTCCAGGCATGAACTCAAACCGGTTCTCTGTTATCTTAATATCTTTCATTAGCCTGTGTTCAATCACTCTCTCCCACGGTTTCATGGTGTGACACATAAGTTTTATTCCACGGTAATTTGAGCAACTTTGAATGGCACCCTTGTTTTTGTAGATAGGTACAAGGATACTTTTCCTCCATTCATTTGGCATCTTTTTTGTCTGCCAAATCTTATTAAACAGATCTGTCAGCCATTTAACGCCTATTTCTCCTAACCATCTCCAAAGCTCGATAGGAATCCCGTCAGGACCAACCGCTTTTCTTAAACTCATTCTGTTCAAAACTTCTTTAACCTCAAGTCATCTTATTTTACGCATGAAATCACGGTTTATATCTTGAGATTGAATGACAAGTCCATCCAAATTCTTAGTAAAGCTCTCATTGAACAATTTGTCAAAATAATTTCTCCACATTTTCTTGATATCCTCACCTCGAACTAAAACCTTCTGATTTTCATTTTTGACACACTTCACCGCACATAAGTCTCTGATCTTCCTTTCCCGCACCCGAGCAATCCGGTATATATCATTTTCAGGCTCTTTAGTGTCTAATTTCTCGTACACCTCCTTATAGACCATAGATTTAGCTTCCCGAACAGCTTTCTTAACTTCATTTTTAGTCATTTTATACTTCTGAAATCTCTCCACATCTCTACTTTTCTTCAAATATTTTATAAGAATCTTAAGTCCGGATGAGGAAGGATGAGGGTTGTGGTAGCCTTGTGACAACCAACGTAAAACTTTATCATATTCTATGACATGAACCATAATGTTAGCTTTTTATACATAGTTATCCCACCACCCAACAACTTATGCTTTTTAGTAAAGTAGTTCTTGACATCATATCATCACACTATTCTCTATGAGGTCCTGGATTAAAACAACTCATTGTCAATTTAAAATTATATTAATAATCATCATCTAGCATGCCTTTACAAGCGAAAACATCAGCTAGAGGCCTTTCCATATGGCCCTAAGGCCCATATGAGGGGAATATTAAGTGTTACCTTAACTTGATATACATAGTTATCCCAAACCCAACGCTTAAACTTTTGGGTAAGGTGGTTCATCACACTTATAAGAAATAGCATAATATTTAATTGACCAAAAACTTGGAAAGATATATCTTGCAAACGACTCAAAGTCGGTTACAAGTTGTACCTGTTGTACCATAAATCCACATGCATAGGGTTCATGTATATAATATCCCATCAAAATTTTGGGAAATAACAAGGGCTAGAGCTGATTGATTCAATCATACTACTATCTATCTTTAGATCCTTCTGAAAAGCTGAAAGTAAGATTTAATCAACAACTATAGTTTAATTAACAACAAGAAACATTTAAGAAGGTATAGGTTTTGACATCTCTCTCTCTCTCTCTCTCTCTCTCTCTGTGTGTGTGTGTGTGTGTGTGTGTGTGTACGCATGATAGTATAACTTGCACACTACACAATTGATATTACTACTAACAAGTTTCATGCACTTGCTTCCTGTTATCTACACTTAAGCATTTTAACCATAAAAGACTATCCATCACCACATGGGTTTCTCATTTCAGTAAGAGTGTAGAGATGGTTCAGTGTCCTTAAAGCCAACATAAAAACACTTCTGGCTTTTTGTGTACAAAAAGAAAGCTACTGCTCAATTGTATCAACATTCCATGTTGAATTTTAACAAGTGGGTACCCTTTGCATATCTCTTAATGAAATGCCATGTTCTTGGGACCAGCTGCAAGCAGGCAAGTATGGGGAAAATCACAATATATGGTCCTACAATCCAAACAATTAACTCAGAGAAACTCATAATCCCATTTACAACGGGACAAATTAGTCATTTGCTCCAAACCATGTAAAGACGTCATGACGCAAATTATATGTCCCTTCTGAAGTTGTTCTAGCTTTTACATATTAGACTGTGCGTCTAACAAATAATGCTTCTTATAAACAGCACAGGGGAAGGTGAAAATCTCACAACTTTCATATCTTGTAGCAAAAATTATGGCCGTAAAAATCTATTGTAACAGAGGAAGAGCACTTGTTGCCAACGTTCAAAAATCAAATCAGTGTACTCTAGCTCAAGTTTTGCAACTTGCAGGAAACTAAGATAATATATTATAATTGCCATAATTATTCATCACATTTCACTGCAGAAATCTTGGATTATGCTGACTACGATCTGTATATATACATGAACTAGAGCCTACTATTTCTTGTCAAGTCTTTGATAAACAAGAAAGAAAGATGGGAATTCGATTACCTGGGTTAGCTTATGCCAAGCAAGTGCTACAACAATCTTTGCATCGAAATAAGAGATCAACGACCGACGTGCCAAAAGGTCATTTTGCCATTTATGTTGGAGAGGCTCAGAGGCTGTCACGCCCCGCTCCCCAAAAATGTGGAATACGGGAAGCGACGAAGGCCAGCCGTGCTACCTACGGTAAGGAAAAGTCCTACCATAGTCACATAAGGCTGCCTAGATTAACCTGTCAAAAATAAAATCCAATACCAAAAAAAATAATACTGATAATCATGCTGCAATGAAACCACAAGAAATCCTAAAATGGGTCCACTAGATAATTGATGCAATTAAAGATCCAAAACAAAAGATTCGGAATAAAATAAGATCCGAAAGAGATACAAAAGTCCTAATGTCCCATAAGGGCGCACAAGCTAAGAGCTAAAAGTAAAGAAAAATAACCTACGATTACTGATCTTCAGCAAAGTCCTGGTAGCCGCTCTGATCCTGCTCAGCCTGCAGATCTGACTCTAAACCTGAGATGGCAAATCTCAGGGATGTCAGAACATCCCAGCAAGTACTCAACGTATAAGGAGTGTGTAGCATAAAAACAAGAATATATAAAAGTGAAGCCCAGTGTACAAGAAAGCATGTATATAAGTAATTAAATGCATTAACACTATGAAACATGTATATAAGGGATCAGGTCATAACCTAACCGGGCACTAAAGGGTAAACTATCCTATCGTAAGCTTGAGTGTGTGCGTCAACCTCTGCAGGAGTATTCCTAACCCAAGGGTGGTGCCCCAAGGGCTAGGAAACACGGGCCCAACTGTGGAATGAACAAGAGACTGGTACGAGCTGCCGGCATGGGACTCCTGAGATCCTGTTGTACAACGCACACTCAAACTACCCCAACACCCACGTATGTATAGTTGCTATGGTAAATATTAAAATCACTAATTAAGAATGCTGAAAAGACAGGAACTTGCAGTATGGTAATTGTATGGAAATAAAACTGGTGAATAGTGGTGTCATGACATGTAGTCCAGCACTCTAATTAATGATTTCACTTAAGAAAATAAATAATAAAGATCATGAATAAGCATGTCAAATCAAGGTGTTCTATACATGTAATCAACATGATGTAAAAGGATTCATGTCATAGCATTACATAACGAAAAAGCAAGCAGCATTCAGCATTATATATTAGCAAGTGTTACGATAAGGACGGTTGATAAAACTGTGAAAGAAACATCTTTCCTCTAATATCCAAACTTGTACAGGCTAAGAACTAATTTAGATAATCGCCGATGTTGCATCGACAAAAATGAAAAGAGCAAGAGTACTTGCCTGAGGATAGCGATCACGGAAAAAGATGTACAAAAATGCAGGCACGATCTCAGCTAAAGTGCGACTTTGGATCTGAGTTATATGATCTGCCTAGATAATTTTCATCGATTTAAATCATAAGTATTTATATAAAAATTGTCGCACATAATTATTTCAATTTAGGGTTTTGATATAAATTTTCCCTATTCAATTTCTCGCTGATTTCATACCATTTTATTCATTTATTTATTTGTTTCTTTTTTTTTCCAGAACAGAACAGGGATCGAGAGTGCTTACAGGGGAAATCGTGGCTGTTGCGATTGCTAGGGTCCAGATCTACGATGGAAGGACAGGGGTGATGTTGCTGCAGTGAGTTGTGGAGATTTGGGTGATGGGAGCAGCGACGAGGGAAGACGAGGGTTGCGGCGACGTCGAATGCTCTGTGCAGGTCGCTGGAAGTCGTGGTGGAGTCGGAGATAACTGTGCGAAGGGACGTTGGCTGCGGTGGTAGGACGAGATGAAGAGATCGGGGTTGTGGCCGCGCGAGGGATGGAGGCGACGTCGACGGGAGGAGGACGAGAGCGAGGCAAGGCGAAAGAGAGAGGAAAGGGTCTCGGCGTTGATGGAGGCGAGAGGAGGGGTCGGGGTCTGCGGCGGTGTTGGTGGCGACGACTAGGGTTAGGGTTCGGGGGTGAGGAACGAGCGGCGGGGAAAGAAAGAGAGGGGTGCGGGTATGAGAGAGAGAGAGAGAGAGAGATTAAGTTGTGAGAATGAGAGATAGAGAGAGATTTTTAGTGTATATATAAAATATTTTTATAAATATATTATAATGATACATATCTTTAATTGGTTGCATTTAGAGATTCGGTGCAGATTTTCTCGTTTTCATTTTAACAGTAAACAGATACGAAAAATATTTTTTGCTGACAGTAAGAGAATCTTATTTATATAATCTAAAAACTGAATATTTTCCAGATCAAAATTGTTCACAGAGAAAAATCTAAATTAAAATATTTTAGCGGCCAACCAAAACTTCAAAATATTTTGGGAAAAGAATCTTGATAAACTCTTAAATTATTGCATTCAAAAAGGGTTGTTACATCCTACCCACCTTACAGAAAATTTCGTCCTCGAAATTGGAAGGACGACTACAAGATCAAGAAAACAGGTGTGGGTACTTTTGACGAATCGTGTCCTCGCGCTCCCAAGTAGATTCCCCGCGAGAACGTCCGCCCCAAGATACAAGAACTAAAGGGATGATCTTGTTTCTCAATACCTTCTCCTTACGGTCGACAATAGCTGTAGGTTGCTCTTCATACGAGAGATCGGTGCTCAAGGTTAATTCAGAGTGATCGAGAACATGACTGTCATCGCGAACGTACCGACGCAACTGTGATACATGGAATACGTCGTGTACACCAGCCAAAGAAGGTGGTAAGGCCAATCTGTAAGCCACTGCTTCAACGCGTTCCACAATCTCGAATGGTCCAATAAATCGGGGACTGAGTTTCCCACGACTACCGAATCTAATCACTCCTCGAGTCGGCGAAATCTTAAGGAAGGCATGCTCTCCTACTCCAAACTCGAGAGGTCTTCGACTAGTATCTGCCCAGCTCTTCTGACGATCCTGTGCTGCCTTGATACGGTCCCTGATCAACTGGACCTTCTCAACTGTTTGGGTTACGAGTTCCGGTCCCAATAATCTTCGCTCACCCATATCATCCCAGCAAAGTGGAGAATGACATTTACGTCCGTAAAGTGTCTCGAACGGTGCCATCTGGATACTCGCCTGATAGCTGTTATTGTACGAGAATTCCACCAAGTGAAGATGATCCTCCCATGATCCCTTGAAATCTAGCATACAGGCTCTCAACATATCTTCTAGTATCTGTATCGTACGTTCAGACTGTCCGTCAGTCTGGGGATGGTAAGCTGTGCTGTAGCGAAGACGAGTGCCTAAACTCTCTTGTAAGCTTCTCCAGAAATGTGAAAGGAATCTCGTGTCTCGGTCCGATACTATAGTGATAGGCACCCCATGCAACCGTACGATCTCTTGCATATACTTCTCTGCCAATGTCTCCGTCGATTGTCCCACTCGAAAGGGTAGAAAATGGGCCGCCTTTGTGAGACGGTCGACGATGACCCAAATAGCATTATTGCCCTTAGGACTCCGTGGTAAAGCAGTAACGAAGTCCATAGTGATGTGTTCCCACTTCCACTGGGGAATGGAAAGTGGTTGCAATAGGCCGGCTACTCGCTGATGTTCGGCCTTCACTTGCTGGCACACTAAGCACTTCGACACATAGTGGGAAATCTCTCTCTTCATGCCATTCCACCAAAAGTGTTGTTTAACGTCCCTATACATCTTGGTACACCCGGGTGCACCGAATAAGCTGAACTGTGTGCTTCCTTCAACACTTCCTCTCGAACGTCACCCTTTGGCACGCATAATCGACTGCCGAATCTTAAAGAGCCATCTTTGTGTATCAATAGGTCTGTTCTCAATCCTGCCTCTACTAACCCGCGGAGTTTCTGCAATTGCGGGTCCCCAGTCTGTGCAGGTTTAATACGATCAACTAACGAAGACTGCACCTGTAGTTGCCAATATTGTCCGGGCGTCCCCTACTCTATCACTTGTAGATTGAGCCTTCGAAATTCATCAATGAGTTCCTTCTGGCCAGTTAACCACATCGCTGTTGGTCTCCGACTGAGAGCATCCGGTACCACATTTACTTTCCCGGGATGATATTTCAAATCGATATCATAATCAGCCATGAACTCCAACCACCTACGCTGTCTCATATTTAACTCCTTCTGCGTGAATACATATTTCAAGCTCTTATGGTCCGTAAAAATTTCCACTCGTTCTCCCAAAAGATAATGCCTCCAAATTTTCAAAGTAAAGATTACAGCGGCCAACTCTAAATCTTGAGTTGGGTAATTCTTCTCGTGCGTCCTCAGTTGACGCGAGGCATAAGCGACAACACTCCCACGTTGCATCAAGACACAGCCTAGCCCCTTACCGGAAGCGTCGCTATGAATCACCAGTCCTCCTGTCCTATCTGGTACGGTCAATATGGGTGCGGTTGTGAGTTTCTCCTTCAATAATTCGAACGCTCTGTTGCACTCTTCCGACCATACGAATGGTATCCCCTTTCGAGTAAGTCTTGTCAATGGCTCAGCCGCTCGTGCAAAATCTTTAACAAATCTACGGTAGTAGCCTGCGAGTCCCAAGAAACTTCTAATCTCTGCTACTGACTTCGGTGTTGGCCAATCCATCACTGCTTCAATCTTCGCCGGATCTACTGATATACCGTCTCCAGAAACGATGTGGCCCAAAAATTGAACTTGTTCAAGCCAAAACTCGCATTTACTAAGCTTGGCGTAAAACTTTTCTTGCCTCAGTATCTGCAACACGATCCTCAAATGCTCGGCATGCTCCTCCTTGCTTTTAGAGTACACAAGAATGTCGTCGATGAAAACTACGACAAACTGATCAAGGTACTGGGAGAAAACTCGGTTCATTAAATCCATGAACATGGCTGGGGCATTAGTAACACCGAATGGCATTACCAAGAATTCATAATGACCGTATCGAGTTCTGAAGGCTGTCTTGCATACATCCTCCGCTTTAACACGAACTTGATGGTACCCCGACCGAAGGTCCAACTTAGAGAACACTCGAGCACCACACAATTGATCGAACAAATCATCGATCCGAGGTATAGGGTACTATAGGGTACTTGTTTTTAATCGTAACCCGGTTCAACTCTCGGTAGTCGATGCACATGCGCAATGAGCCGTCTTTCTCCTTTACCAGTAAAACTGGAGCGCCCCACGGAGAAGTACTCGGGCGAATGAATCCTTTGCTGAGGAGGTCTTCTATCTGCTTCTTCAATTCCGCTAATTCAACTGGTGCCATCCTGTAGGGTGGCTTAGAAATTGGTGCTGTTCCTGGCAATAATTCTATCGAAAACCCCAAAGCACGAGGCGGGGGTAAGCCGGGTAAGTCCTCAGGAAAGACATCCAAAAATTCCCGAACTACGACCGGTGCCGAACTCATATCAACCTCCATTGATGTCAGTATGTCGCACGTCGGCTTTGCTCTAAACTTAATGGGTCCCAGAGATTTGCTCCCTCCAATGAACACGAACTCTGGGTGGTTAGGAATGCGAAAGTTTACAGTTTTGGCCCGACAATCAATATGTGCGTGAAAGGTGCCCAACCAATCCATTCCTAAGACGACATCATAACTACCGGTCCCAATCAACAGGAAATCTGCGAAAAGCTCTCTGCCGCAAATCACAACTGGACAAAGCTTGCACTCTAGGTTGGTGGTAACTACCCCCATTTCCAGTGTGAATGTCCCAACCAACAGTCAGTGTTTTGTGTGCAATAGAATGTGTTGTGGCCAAATCCAAAGACATAAAACAATGCGAAGCTCCGGAATCGAAAAGTGCTCTAGCAGGAACATAACAAATTAGAACGGTACCTGAAACGACATCCTCCGATGCTTCCGCCTGCTCAGCTGTCAGTGTAAAGGCCCGTCCCTGTCCACGACCCGTGTTTCCTCGCCTCTGATCAAAAAGTTGCTCCTGAGGGACAAGTCCTTTCTGAGGTTGGTTGCGCTCTGCTCTCCTTGGACAACTCCCAATTTGATGGTCACTAGCACAACAAATCAGACATAGACCCTCAGCGCGACGGCAATTTCTCTCGACGTGTCCCAGTATCCGACAGTATCCACAAACCGTAGATTCCCGTTGTGGTGGGGTTGCGGTACGCTTCATCTGAACTCCTCCATGCTGTCTAACTGGAATCCTCCCTGAAGTTTGATTCACGGGCCGTTTGAATCTTCCACTCTGAAGTTTCTTCCTCTTATCCATAACTGTCTCAATTCTGCGGGCCGTATTTAATACCTCTGAATAAGTTCTCAGATCATGTGAAGCTAACTTCTCTTGTATTTCCAGAGTGAGACACTGAAAGAATCTTCTAGCCCTATCCTCTTCCTGGGCTACCATTGAAGGAGCAAAACGACTGAGTCGGATAAACTCGGCCGCTACCTCGTCCACTGTGCGATCTCTCTGACGAAGATTGATAAATTGCTGTTCCATTTCAATCCTGGCCGATTTAGGGAAGAATTTATCAAGAAAAGCCGTAGAGAAATCAGTCCATGTAATCGGTTTCTCCAACCTGTTCTCTTCTGCGAGCCACCAAATTCTAGCAATATCCTGCAGTTGAATCTTGACTATATCCACTCTGTCCTCTTCAGGAACCCGGGCGGCTGACAGCAAATTCCCCATGTCGACAACCCACTGCTCGGCATCCAGTGGTCCGCCTGCGCCAGTGAAAACTGCCGGCTATAGTCTCCTGAAATCGGCGACGCTGCCTGGGCGTCCACCTTCACGAACCTCAGCCACCTTGTTCAAGGCCGCAGCAGCGGTCTGCTGAGAAGCAAGTAGGCCCCCTGTAGCAATTCGGTCTGCTGTTGTTGGCTCTCCAGCATGCCACGTATAACTCCAAGCAGTGCAGTATTGTTGTCACGTCTCCCATATACTCGCAAATTTTCTTCGGCCATGATTCTGAAGTCAAAACGAACGACGAGATTTAGCAACAAAAACGAGATTTAAATTCAAAATATTAAAACTGAGTGAAGCAAAGAGATAATGAAATAATCAACTCAAGGAATACAGATCAAGTGTAGGACTCTAAGTTACTCATACAGAATACCGTATTGTATCCATGCCGCGGTACATGGGCATAATATCGTAACTCTACGTAAGTCGCCCGAATCCTACAGTCAGAGTCAACGGAATCTGCAGCATGACATACTGGGGAAAACCTAGACATGTGTTTCTAACCTAAAAGGTCGGTAGAACCAAAACTAACTTTGAAATCAGCCTGGGCTCTGATACCAACAAAACCTTGGCACGCCCCGCTCCCAAAAAATGTGGAATACGGGAAGCGACGAAGGTCAGCCGTGCTACCTACGGTAAGGAAAAGTCCTACCATAGTCACATAAGGTTGTCTAGATTAACCTGTCAAAAATAAAATCCAATACCAAAAGAAATAATACTGATAATCATGCTGCAATGAAACCACAAGAAATCCTAAAATGGGTCCACTAGATAATTGATGCAATTAAAGATCCAAAACAAAAGATTCGGAATAAAATAAGATCCGAAAGAGATACAAAAGTCCTAATGTCCCATAAGGGCGCACATGCTAAGAGCTAAAAGTAAAGGAAAATAACCTACGATTACTGATCTTCAGCAAAGTCCTGGTAGCCGCTCTGATCCTGCTCAGCCTGCAGATCTGACTCTAAACCTGAGATGGCAAATCTCAGGGATGTCAGAACATCCCAGCAAGTACTCAACGTATAAAGAGTGTGTAGCATAAAAACAAGAATATATAAAAGTGAAGCCCGGTGCACAAGAAAGCATGTATATAAGTAATTAAATGCATTAACACTATGAAACATGTATGTAAGGGATCAGGTCATAACCTAACCGGCCACTAAAGGGTAAACTATCCTATCGTAAGCTTGAGTGTGTGCGTCAACCTCTGCAGGAGTATTCCTAACCCAAGGGTGGTGCCCCAAGGGCTAGGAAACACGGACCCAACTGTGGAATGAACAAGAGACCGTTATAGCCCGATACGAGCTGTAAACATGTGACCGCTATAGCCCGGTACGAGCTGTAAACATGTGACCGCTATAGCCCGGTACGAGCTGTAATCATGTGACCGCTATAGCCCGGTACGAGCTGCCGGCATGGGACTCCTGAGATCCTGTTGTACAACGCACACTCAAACTACCCCAACACCCACGTATGTATAGTTGCTATGGTAAATATTAAAATCACTAATTAAGAATGCTGAAAAAACAGGAACTTGCAGTATGGTAATTGTATGGAAATAAAACTGGTGAATAGTGGTGTCATGACATGTAGTCCAGCACTCTAATTAATGATTTCACTTAAGAAAATAAATAATAAAGATCATGAATAAGCATGTCAAATCAAGGTGTTCTATACATGTAATCAACATGATGTAAAAGGATTCATGTCATAGCATTACATAACGAAAAAGCAAGCAGCATTCAGCATTATATATTAGCAAGTGTTACGATAAGGACAGATGATAAAACTGTGAAAGAAACATCTTTCCTCTAATATCCAAACTTGTACAGGCTAAGAACTAATTTAGATAATCGCCGATGTTGCATCGACAAAAATGAAAAGAGCAAGAGTACTTGCCTGAGGATAGCGATCACGGAAAAAGATGTACAAAAATGCAGGCACGATCTCAGCTAAGGTGCGACTTTGGATCTGAGTTATATGATCTGCCTAGATAAATTTCATCGATTTAAATCATAAGTATTTATATAAAAATTGTCGCACATAATTATTTCAATTTAGGGTTTTGATACAAATTTTCCCTATTCAATTTCTCGCTGATTTCATACCATTTTATTCATTTATTTATTTGTTTCTTTTTTTTCCAGAACAGAACAGAACAGGGATCGAGAGTGCTTACAGGGGAAATCGTGGCTGTTGCAATTGCTAGGGTCCAGATCTACGATGGAAGGACAGGGATGATGTTGCTGCAGTGAGTTGTGGAGATTTGGATGATGGGAGCAGCGACGAGGGAAGACGAGGGTTGCGGCGACGTCGAATGCTCTGTGCAGGTCGCTGGAAGTCGTGGTGGAGTCGGAGATGGCTGTGTGAAGGGACGTTGGCTGCGGTGGTAGGACGAGATGAAGAGATCGGGGTTGTGGCCGCGCGAGGGATGGAGGCGACGTCGACGGGAGGAGGACGAGAGCGAGGGCAAGGCGAAGGAGAGAGGAAAGGGTCTCGGCGTTGATGGAGGCGAGAGGAGGGGTCGGGGTCTGCGGCGGTGTTGGTGGCGACGACTAGGGTTAGGGTTTCGGTTGTGAGGAACGAGCGGCGGGGAAAGAAAGAGAGGGGTGCGGGTATGAGAGAGAGAGAGATTAAGTTGTGAGAATGAGAGATAGAGAGAGATTTTTAGTGTATATATAAAATATTTTTATAAATATATTATAAGGATACATATCTTTAATTGGTTGCATTTAGAGATTCGGTGCAGATTTTTTCATTCTCATTTTAACAGTAAACAGATACGAAAAATATTTTTTGCTGACAGTAAGAGAATATTATTTATATAATCTAAAAACTGAATATTTTCCAGATCAAAATTGTTCACAGAGAAAAATCTAAATTAAAATATTTTAGCGGCCAACCAAAACTTCAAAATATTTTGGGAAAAGAATCTTGATAAACTCTTAAATTATTGCATTCAAAAAGGGTTGTTACAGAGGCAATTCATTATTCCGGTATCATACTTGAAGCATCCTTTATTCCAAAACTTGTTATATAGAGCTGAAGAAGAGTTTGGTTTCGATCATCGAATGGGTGGTATTAGAGTTCCATGCAAGGAGAATGCCTTTATATCACTCTCTTATGAAATGAATGTATTATGAGATAAACTATACATGCAGTACATTTATTATCAACCACTATATAAGATTAAATTTATGTTTTTCTTTTTATTTTTTGGTTATGCTAATGGGTGATGAATGAGCCTATGGCATCTCAAGGTTGGAAAGAAACACAAATATTCATTTCTTACCATATTTTTTATTTCAAATTTTTTGCAGATTCAGTATTATTTTTTCTTTGATGCAATACATCAGTGGTTTTGCCTCGGTCAATTACCATATCAAAATATCAGGATTGCAAATATCTATGCAAATGCTCGACAAATTGGATCGATCAAATATAAACAAAATTGAATCCAAATTGGGCTATTAAAACAACATATAGACAGCTGAACTGAGAAAGAGACTGTTTCTAACAAGTCTTTCTTCAATTTTGAGCATACTTTTGGTTGTCTAGCCAAAACAACAGAATTTCAAAGTGATCCACTTATTGCCACTCCTTTGGTGCACCAGCAGAGATTTTAAGATGCTACGTGACTTCAAATTCGGTTTGATATGCATTTTATATTGGCGTATTTTAAGATGCTACATGACTTCAAATTCGGTTTGATATGCATTTTATATTGGCGTATACGACGATTACCCACTGCACTAGAGAAAAAGATGCTGTTAGAATTTCCCAAATATACTACTATTTTGAAGAATTGAATTGGATGCAAATCTTTCAGAACACCAGAGCACAAACATGATAGCCAACTTAAGAAGAAATTATTTTAGGATATTCTTGATGACTGATGAATGAGATTGCTTGACCCAATTTCTTTTGACAAAATTACCCCATGACTAAGGAACACGCTCAATCCAACAACTCAAATTTTTGGTTAAAGTGGTTCTTGATATGGTATCAAAGCACTATTTTTAATGAGGTATTGGGATCAAATCTTATCATTGTCAATTTAAAAATATAAAGTGGGTATCAGCTAGCCTAGGAGGAAATTTTTTGGCTTAGATTTGTAAGAAAGTCAACTCCACAAAAAAAAATTTGATTGATTGGCACCACCCATCGTAATCTTCCTGGTCTAAAGCTTAAGCACACCAATTTTCATGTGACTTTGATACTATTTGCCCATTGATTTAGTGAAGGAAAACGCTCTGTTATCGATAAACCGGTAAATTTGCAACCATTAAATTCAACAACGAGGCTTATTGAAACCACATTATTTTAAGTGCATACTTCTAAGAATATGTTGATCAAGATGAAGAGCTCAGAATTCAGATCACAAAATCAATAGATATTTGGCTTTTGACCGACCTAGGGGAGGTTTTATCCTAAGCTAGCTGACCACCACATTCATCTTTAAAAAATATATTATTTTATCCTCGTTTAGCATGTCTTTACGAGTGAGAGTTTTCACTAGTCTTTCCACGTGGCCAGGGGGTTATATTAGCTTGCTATACATAGTTATCCCACAATCCAATGAGCAAAACTTTTTGGTAAAATGGTTCTTGATGCACATAGTATAATATTTAATTGACCAAATATTGGGAAAGATAGTTCTTGTAAATAACTGAAAGCCACTACAAGTACTAATTGTACCATAGATCCACATGCATAGATTCTTTTATACTAAATATATACCTTCAAAATTCTGGGAAATAAAAAGGGCTTTAATTGGCCGATTTGAGCATGCTATTGGACCAATCATTGAAGATAAATTTATTTTATTGACAAGAAGAAGGGTATAGTCTTTGGTCTTGGATGTAGTCACATGGTTATATTATTTTCAGGGAGAATGCCATAGATATAGCATTGATAATATAACTTGCCTGGATTCTCTCTTAATGAAAAGTATTAAGAAAATCACAATATGTTCCTACGGTACTGCGTCTACAAAACAGTTTAACTCAGATATTGATAAATCATTTATAATCGAATAAATTAGTCATTTGCTTCGAACCAGTTAAATATGTCATGTTCCCAGTTATACATCCCTTCTGAAGTAGTTCTATCTTAGATATAAGATAGTGTGTGTGTTTAAAAAAATGCTTGTTTTAAACAGAACAGGTGAAGGAGAAAATCTCAATTACTAATATAATATATCATGATCTCCATATATATTCACCACATTTCACCGCAGAAAACATGGCTTATGCTGACTACCTACAGTATATATCTATGTACATGAACTAGATCCTATCGTTTCATGCAATAGCTTCATATCATAGTAAAAGATGGGAGTGCGTTTACCTGGGATAGCTTACGCCAAGCAAGCGCTACAACAATCTTTGCGTCGTAACAAGAGATCAACGACCGATGTCCCAAAAGGTCACTTTGCCATTTATGTTGGAGAAGCTCAGAAGCGATTCATTGCATCAGTATCATACTTGAAGCACCCTTTATTCCCAAACTTACTCTATAGAGCCGAAGAAGAGTTTGGTTTCGATCATCAAATGGGTGGTATTAGAGTCCCATGCAAGGAGGATGCCTTCATATCTCTGACTTATCAAATGAATGCATGTTCCATGAATTATAAGGGTAGTACATTGATTCAATCGGTATATAAGATTGATCTTCCATTTTTTTTATGTTTTATGATTACATATAATGGATGTAAGAAATAGGGAATCAAGTATCATTATTGTGCCTCTATCAACGAAATTTCACAAGCATCAGGATTGCAAATTTTTATATGGAAATACTTGATAAATGGGATCAACTCCATACACTATAAGCAAATTGAACCCAGAAGGAAGAGGGGGGACGGAGGTATTATAATTAACAGAGTGAGCTATAGTGAGAGATTGTAGTGCCCATGATATATATATATATATATATATATATATAGAGAGAGAGAGAGAGAGAGAGAGAATAATGGAGGAAAGATGCCATAGGAGGGAATTTCCTCCTATGACGTCGAAAAAATACAACCTCCATCGTGTTTTCCGATGATCGGAACCCATCATCTTCATCGTTATCATCTAAGATATGGGTACACCTAATTTCAGGTGATTCTACAACTTTTTCACCGTTGAATTAGTGGGTTCAAAATTAACGGTTTACCGACAATAAAACTTTTTACATTGCTAAATCAATGGTGAAAAGTTGTAGAATCACATGAAATTTGGTGTACCCACATCTTAGATGATAACGATAAAGATGATGGGTTCCGATCGTCGGAAAACACGATGGGAGTGTATTTTCTCGACGCCATAGGAGGAAATTCCCTCCTATGGCCTCTTTCCATTATTCCCACATAAAAGAGACCCTAAGAGGGTTTTTTTGTTAGGGGGCGTAAAAAAATTCACCCTCCACCATTTTCTCGGACGATCGGCATTCGTCATCACTTTTATCATCTAAGATATTGATACACCAAATTTCATGTGACTCCATCACTTTTTCACCGTTGATTTAGTGGATGCAAATTTAACGGTTTATCGACAATAGAACTTTTTACATTGCTAAATCAATGGTGAAAAGTTGTAGAATCACATGAAATTTGGTGTACCCACATCTTAGATGATAAAGATGATGATTGGTGCCGATTGTCGAATAAAATGGTGGAGGGTGTAGTTTTTTGATGCTGCCTAACAAAAAAAGCCTCCTAAGACATCTTTTCTACATTATTCTCCTTTCTCTACACTATATATATAAAGCTCAACCCTTCTCATTTCTCTTTATAAGTTCTCACCTCTCAAATTTCTTGATTCTCTTGAAATCATTTGCAAGGAAAAATTAATTTGAAGTTTAAGACGATATAAGAACCTTCGGAGTTCGGTAAGTGGATGTATCATGTTTTGAAACTTATGATTCATTCATTTGATTCCTTATTCACCGTAATATCGGAATACCAATCAAATATCCATTTCATGTTGTCACATGATTATTATACATCATATGCTCTTGATGAATTGTGGCATGTTATGCGACTTGGATAATTATGATCGTTGATCGAATTATCATATGGACTATTATATCGGTATCGTTATGCTTATCATTTTATCGGTAATGTATGATTATCACTTGATATTATAATTGTTCCGTTAAAGGTGTACACATAGAAATTTAAGTAGTTTATATTGTTACAGGTGCGATTTACCTTAGCCAGGGTCCTGTGGATATGCCGATATAGGCTCCAAAAATTTTATGTTACTTTTGTCGTTGTAGGCGGGCCACGATAGGTTGACCCACCGATTGGTGAGTAAGTGGGAGCCCATACCTTATAATATTGCTTAAATTTCTTTTCCTTTCATGTATATATTTAAATTATGGATCTTGCATTCCCTTTTTGGATTTGTTAACGATATTTTCTCTGTCATTGTTATATTGTCGTTGTTATATCAATGCATCGACATAGAGTATTAAGATATGATTCGTTCGTTTGCTGAGCGCAAAGCTCATTCCATATATTTAAACACTTTTCAGATTGATACATCACAAACAGTGGTTCAGATTTGCTTGAAGATCTTGCGAGGACCGATAGATGGTTGTTTGGACTTTTTGGCCTACTTAATATATCTTCTAGTATGATGGCGCATTTTGACTGTAACATTAGTGCATTATCATATTTTGAACCTTGACTTATGTAGGAAGGGGAATTTTGTACGATTGTGATATTTTTAAGATGTTAAACTCGATCATGTATATGTAAACCATATTTTGATGATATATAAAAGTAAAGTTTAACCTTTATGTTTGAGAGTTAGATCTTACAATTCTCTGGGTGGAGGGAATTGCGACCGGCTGGCCTACCCCGTCTCGAGGCGTGACAGAGATAAGTTCTCACTGTCCTAACCGAGAAAGATGAATGAGTCGGGTTTAAGGATTCGAATGAGGAGAGACACAGAGAAAGGATGAAGGCCGGGGTAAATGTTGTCGAAAAGCGTTAAATCTAACCCAAATCTAACCCAAGTGACTTTAAAAGAGGTTCAAAGGAATTCCTAATCAAATATCAAATCTATTGTCCTAAAAGTTTCTTAATTATTAATAGATTAGCAAAAATCATTGGATGAAGATGAAAAGAAAGATAGCATACATGCATAGAAGTTTTAGAATGCAGTGTCCAGTAAAGTGTTCTTATCCATACATTGTCCGAAAAATCATTATATTGTAAATTACGTTGCTCATGGGTTTGAGCAGAAAGTATTTCGCCTATTTTGCATATTAGGCTGTGTGATTAATGATCCTGTTATTGTTCTTTGCAGTAAGACTGACAAGTCTTTTAATCATCATATTTGAAGAGAGAATCTCATTCGTTATCTTCTCACTTAACTTATCAGAAGGATAGATCAGACTCGAAGGAAAATTGTACCAGCGGAATGTATCCCCCCGTCCATGTAGCAAAATTGTGAAGGGATGCAAAAATTTAATGTGTGGAGGCCAACCGAACTATATGGTCCGGTTGGTTTTGGTTGCATGAATTTTTCCGGTGGGATAGGGAGTCTAGTATTTTTTTTAACTCCTTTTCTTTGTCTTCTTTGGGTTTATTTATTTATTTTGGTTGTTTGTTTGTTTGTTTTTTTTTTTTTTTTTGGGGGGGGGGGGGAGGGGGGGATAGGGATAAAGTAAGGCATTTGTCGAATAGTTAACCGGCAGCCCAATGTTTCATCAAGTTCCACATGAGTAGGTCCTTTGATAAGATCCGCAAGAATAAAATTGGTGTCATGTCTCTAGAAATATAATATAAATCTATAGAGGAAAGAAGAATTTAAATATTAAACTCCCTTTGTAATGGTAACACAAAGCTGAACCTTACCATCCTCGATGCACTTAGCAAATAATTTTAACTGAATAGTTGGATACGTAAACAGGAAAGTTATTTTTGTTCTTTTTTATGAAATTTACCTATGCAATATTCATTGCAAAGAAATTTCGTTTTAAGCACATGGCTACATGACTATGATTTTGAAGGGAAAAAAGAAAAATCTAAAACAAGTATAGCACACCTGCCCAAAGAAAATAAGAACTTAGGTGTAATACAAATATCATCTTTTGAAGAGAGAACTCTTTGAATTGTTTAGACAAGATTAAAGTACTAAATATGACATTAAGTTAATAGATTCCTTGAGAAACAAACCTGCTGCTTTCTATGATGTCCATGGAGAGATTGCTGGTGTTTAGAAGTATGAATGCCCATTACTCATCCTGTGAAGTATGAATTCCCATATATGTTAACTGCTTCGAAAGTTTATCTTTCAATATATGCGTAGAGGAAGATATAGCCGAATGACCCGTTATCCTGTTATTGAATTCCCATCACGCTGATGAGAGAAGTCGGGAAGTGAGTTGATAAATTCATGACAGTTGCCCTCATTCGGGAGCAAATTCAACAGAAAAGATACAGTAGATGCCTCAAGAGCAAATCTTAGCTCCTTCATTTTATATAACCACTCTCTGGCTTTCTTTGTTTCGCCTCTTTCGAGCAAACTTCGAGTAATTGCATTGAGCAGAATGGGATCTGAAGGACATCCATATTTCTCCATTGACAAAAACAATTCATCTGCCTCATCCAACAGACCTTCTTTAATAAGGCCTTTTATCATTATTGTATAAGTGATGACACATGGAACCAATTCTTTTGCAAGAATGTCATTAAACAGGTCCTTGGCTGCTTGAATTTTATGAGCTTTGAACATCCCATCGATTAAGATGTTAATGGTCTTAACTTCTAATTTATGTCCTTCAGATGACATGACTTGATATAGATCCAGTGCTTCATTTATAAGCTGGTTTTCACAAAGCCCCTTTAAAACTACCTGGTATGTATTGATATCAGGGGCTAACCCACTACCAATCATCTCTTCGTGTATTCGTTTTGCATCTCTAACTCTTCCAGCTCGATACAATTCTCCTAGCAAAATGCAATAAGTAACTCTATTAGGCTTAATACCTTTAGGAGGCATTTCATAAAAGATGTCTAGAGCTAAATCAGCTTTCCCATATTTGCAGTACATGTTAATCAATGTGCTGTAAGTTACAATATCAGAGGCTTGTGTCCCTTTGCTACCATGAGATCGAATATATTCAGCACTTCATCCGGCTGTCCTATTAGGCAATATCCATCCAATAGAGTGCTAAAAGTATTAATATTAGGCTGTATACCTCTGTCAATCATCACATCCACTAACTTACGAGCATCCGTCGCCAATCCTTCTTTCAAAGAGCATCAACTAATGTATTGAATGTGATGACATTAGGATGAACTCCTTGATCAATCATTTGAGTAAATAATCTCAGTGCTTCATCCCATTTCCCTAATTTACAATAACCAGAAACCATAGAATTGTATGTGACAACATCTGGATCGATACCTTGTTCTACCATCTCGTTGAAGAGTGTACAGGCATCATCCAATCTTTGGCTTTTGCAAAGCCCATCAAGTAATGTAGTGAATGTGATGACATCAGGATGAACTCCTTGATCAATCATTTGAGTAAATAATCTCAGTGCTTCTTCCCATTTCCCTAATTTACAATAACCAGAAACCATAGAAGTGTATGTGACAACATTTGGATCGATACCTTGTTCTACCATCTCGTTGAAGAGTGTACAGGCATCATCCAATCTTTGGCTTTTGCAAAGCCCATCAAGTAAAGCACTGTAGGTAAAAATGTTAGGCTTCACTCCTTCATGTTGCATTTTCCTGAATACATGCACAGCATCATCCACTCTTTGATTCTTGACGTAGCCATGAATCAAGGCAGTGTAGCTACGAGCTTCAAGCACAAATCCCACATGCAAAATGGAATCAATTACCTTTGATGCCTCACCAATCACTAACCCACTACCAATCATCTCTTCGTGTATTCGTTTTGCATCTCTAACTCTTCCAGCTCGATACAATTCTCCTAGCAAAATGCGATAAGAAACTCTATTAGGCTTAATACCTTTAGGAGGCATTTCATAAAAGATGTCTAGAGCTAAATCAGCTTTCCCATATTTGCAGTACATGTTAATCAATGTGCTGTAAGTTACAATATCAGAGGCTTGTGTCCCTTTGCTACCATGAGATCGAATATATTCAGCACTTCATCCGGCTGTCCTATTAGGCAATATCCATCCAATAGAGTGCTAAAAGTATTAATATTAGGCTGTATACCTCTGTCAATCATCACATCCACTAACTTACGAGCATCCGTCGCCAATCCTTCTTTCAAAGAGCATCAACTAATGTATTGAATGTGATGACATTAGGATGAACTCCTTGATCAATCATTTGAGTAAATAATCTCAGTGCTTCTTCCCATTGCAAAGAGCATCGCTCTTTAACCAACGCCTCTAACCTTTTAGCAGAAGAAGAAGAAGAAGAAGAAGAAGCTAAGCCTCGGGATTTAATGAAGAAGAAGAAGAAGAAGAAGAAAAGGCCTCGGAATTTGGATGATTGGGTGCTCCCTACATTTTGGGAAATGAGACCCATTTTCGAACATACGAAGAAACAAACCCTAACTCAATCTGAAACGCTGACGGGATCTAAGCTCCAGGGTTTGTTCCGATTCTTGCTGAAGAAGAAAACAAGAAGAGATTCCATCGTCATTTCGACCCAAAACACAGTCTCGCGAGGGATGCGTGTGAGAGTGAAAATGAGAATTATGGATTTTTTCCCTTCTTTTTTTTTCTCTTAGTCTTTATTCAAGAAAGAAACAACAGCCCTGACCGCCACTGCCGACCAACTGCTCCAGTAGAATTTCTATCCACAACCAATTCGTGTTTCTTATATTTTTATTTTTCTATTCTATTTTCATGCCACGTGTCAGTTTCGGGAAAAAAATACCAGTGCTGTTTATTTTTTGGTATATTCTTTGAGCCATAAACATATATATATCTCATGTACACGATTTGAAAAGTATTTTTATACCCAAAATACTCTTCTCGTATTACAGTTTCAAAAAGTTACTTTTTTGTTTGGTTGTTATCATAAAAAGAGTGAGAAAGATATTTTGAGCATAAACAGGCTATGTGCATGTCATATATGGGCATTCGTTTAAGAGTATACCAAAAAAATAACAATATTGAGGGGTTTCCCCCAAAAACCATATAAGGTTTTTCGCTAATGGAGCAAACAACGTGGAGGGTTTTCATCAAAAAATAAACCGCATGATTTATTTTTTGATATATAAAACCATACGTGGTTTTTGGTAAATATTCCAAAACCAAATCCATGAAAAACAGGAAAATTAGGAAAAACCAAAGTTAGATATGACAAAATATTACGAGACGAAGGGGCTCTTTGGTTGTGGGATGGTTGTGCGATTACAAAGGATTTTGCACTGTTTGGATTCAAGAATCCAAAAATAGAGCGAGGATTTCCTAATTCTTATTTGGTTGTAGGATTTTGGGTATTTTGGATTTGTTTGTTTTTTGTGAGGGCCCCACCATTTTTTGGATTCATGAATTCTCAAAAAAACTATGGATTACAGAGAATTTCATGTAGAACCCACGTACTTTAGTTATTAAAAAATCCCCTCACTCTGACTCTCTTTAGTTCTCAAATCTAAATCACAATTATTTTTTCGCAATCAAACAAAAATTACAAGGATCTACAAATTCAACACTAGGAATCCAATAACCACCAAACATAAAATCTACTAATACAAGTTTTTTTTTCATTTGTACTGTTTTGGAATCCAAATTTTACAATCCTGCAACCAATCAGGCCGCCGAGGCTAGAGGTTTTGCGCAAAGTAGATGTTTTCTCAAACATAAAAGTTGTAGTAATTAAAAAAATTAATAACACATGGTCAGATTATATAATATACCTTCAAATTTTTGGTAGGCATCTTGTTTCGTTATGAAACATAAAGAAGTTATTCGGTGTATAGCCAAAACCTAGGGGAATTTAGTGAACTTTAACCAAAACCTAGGGGAGTTTATGTATTAGTTACATGGTAGATTCGAGGCAGCCGAGCACATGCGCCGATGGACCCTTCATCAAGTGCATCTTCACTTACCTCATCCTTCTTCGTATACCGGAATCTGAGTCTTAAACTATTATCAACTATTGATATGGATGTAAATATCCAACCAATATCCAAATTCCTATCCATATATACAATCAGTAGTAGGTTTTTGCACATGCTATGCACGAAAAATCTGTATAATATCTAATATAGATGAAGATGAGTATAGTTCGTAAATCACGTGACGAGCGTTTCAAGGAACACAAAGATAAGTGAAACGCACGTCAGCGAACTTGCGCTCAGTAAGTCCCCAATAATGGATTAATGATGAATTGTGATTATGTGTTGACAATTATAATACAAGTATAATATGTCGAGTAATGTCACGTCCCACTTCCTAAAATACGGAATACGGGTGGTGACTAGATCAGCTATGCTCCTACGGTCAAGAAAAGATCCTGCCGTAATCACACTTCGGCTTTTAACAGTAATGGTAAGCAATAATCACAGTACTAATAAAGAGAAATATAGTCACTAAATCTGTCACGTATAAACGAATCATAGTGTAATGGATACAAATCTATAAGATCAGGGATACAACTAACCGGATAGAGTCAAAGGAAATGATAGCGCTGACGTCGTTGGTCCAGATTTCTGCAATATACTCGAATTAAGATAGGTCCTGATTTGAGCTAGGTCCACTTCTCACTCTGACCATACATATCCAGATCGTAAGGGCGACACAATGTAGCAATAATATAATATGTGTGGTAATAATAAGTATGAAATAACAAGCAAATGCTAATGACATAAAAGTGTGGAATAATAGGTACAAGTAAAGAATATAGCATGTGAATCACGACAACAGCCAGACAATATGTCACTAACCTATCAGTCTCTATGTCAATTGAAATCGATCGGTAGAATGTATCCTCATACTTAGCAAAGGTCTCGTACATACCCGAGACTACGGTCAAAACTATACCCGGGACATAACTGTAACAACCTAGTTCATTTATACCATTTCAGTTCCCGTATTTATTTATTTGTGGTATTTTATTTATTTATCGTGTTTGGGTGTGAATAGTAATTTTACATTTTACATTGCATTCGACCCGACCCGCTTGCTTGAACTTGTATGATTCATATTTATATATTACCTTGACTTGTTACATAGACATGTACATCTCATGATTACTGCATATTGGCATTTCATCTGACATCGCACATTTTATCATATAACATTTTAGGTCATGTAAAATAGATTAAAATTGCATTTCATAGCCTGCATAATACCCCTAATCCCGTGGTAGCGTCCGCGCATCTTGTTCTCGTCCCGTTCAGAGAAACGGACGTGTTTGGATGGCTACGTGAACATACGTGCGTACGTTCTTTCGGGTATGCAATTTCGTTACTTAAGCATTCATTTTAAAATTTGGAAATCGCATTTATTTTTCGTATTTAAAATCTGAAATTTTGGACCCGATCCGGACGCGTTTTGAAATATTTTTATATCCCGTCTAGATTCAAATTTATTTGATTTTATTTTATTTTTCCTTTCAAATCTTGTTAACTTTAACAAACGAATCCTTTTAAATTTTAAATATAAAATCTTTTTAAATTTTTTTAAATCCTTTCCTTAACCAATTCCCAGCCTCATCTCGCTGGCCCGGCCCCACACCTTCTCTCTCTCCCTTTCTTTTTCCTTCTCTCTCATTTCCTTACCTCTCTTCCTTTCTCTCTCCCCCGAATAAAAACAATTTTATCTTTCCGTACTGTTCACACACACACTCTCTCTCTCCTCTCGATCTCTTTTCTCTCTCCTTTCTCTCTCTCTCTCTCAGAATCTCTCTCTCTCTCCTCTCGCATATAATTCATTCTCTCTCCCTCTCTATATATTATTTCTTCTTCCTTCTCCTTTTAAAAACCCACGACCGCGAAACCCTAGCCGTCTGCCTCCACCTCGCCGTCGTCCAAAGCCCCGACGACGCCTTCCCAATCTCGCCGCCTCCTCAAACCCAATCGCCTTCACCACTCTTCTCATCACCCGAAGCCTGCACCCGCACCCGAGAACTAACCCAAGCCCCTGCACACCTTTTCACCGCGAGCGACGATCGCCGGAGTGATCTCGTCGTCGCCCTTCGTCCCAGATCCGGTGCAACCCAGTGAGCCTAACACCCTCTCTCCTCTCCTTCTTTCTTCTTCCTTTCTTTTCTTTCCTTCTTCTGTTTTCTTTAAATGGCCTCTGTCCTTTGCAGGTTACCTCGCCGAATCTCCATCGACATCGTCGACACCCTCGCGACCCTCTCCACAGACCACAGTGAGCTTCCTCTTCTCATTCTTCTTCTTCCTCCTTCCATTCTTCTCTTCTTCTTCTTTTCTATGCTTTTCTTTCTTTAACAAGTTCTCTGCCTTTTGGTTTGCCGGAAACCAGACGTGCCATCGACGATCCCGACGACCCAGCGAGCGTACCTGACTCGTGTGATCACCTTGTGTGTTGTTTGGATCCGTTCCGTATACCGTGCGCGCGTCGCAAATTTTTCCACCGACGTGAGACGTTCCATACACCCGTTTCTTGATCCGTCTAGACAAGTAAAACTTGCTACATGCTATTTAAATTATTTTATACTTATTTAAATGCGTATTAAGCCTATTGTTTAAATCTAGTACCCATATTTCATTTTATCACATTTCGATATTCCGTTTATACCATTTTAAATCTAGGTCATGGAAAATATATCTTGTTGCATATTAGATTACAATACACTAGACCCATATCCATATTTATATCACTTATTGCTTAGTTGTATAGCCCATAGTACCATTTCTTAATAGTTTATAACATTTCGGATACCTATTTGCATCCATCTCGTCTAGTATATATACAATTGCATCCATAAGATCATATAATACATAATAATGTGATATTAACATTCCATATTTGATAAAGTGTATTTTAATTAGTGTTAGAACTTTAACTTTAACCATAATCGATAACTGTGCATCCATATGTTTTAATCTATACCTATTTTACATACCACATCACATTATTCCATTTTATTGTTACATTAGTACGCCATACTTGTTTTGTGTACCCATGCTTAGTATAGTTTGATTTTGAGCATCCGCATGACACTTGTGCACCCCTGACATGACTTGATACAATATTACTTGATACGACTTGATACATGTGCCCTTCTTGACTTGATCGATAATTGTTCACTACCTGACTTGGCCTGATGTATCATAGCTTGACCTGTTACCTGATCTTGTTACTAATGCCAACAATCTTGATCTGTTGTCCCTACGGACATTTTCTGTTGTCTATCCAGACAAACCTGTACTTACTTGATACTGTGTTGGCATTAGCTCCAGATTTATTAATACGCGACTTGAATACATAACTTGGGGGTATGGGGAAATCAATGATGAAACCTGACTTGTAACTCGACAGTTTGATACCTTTACTGATCAGTCTTACGGGCTAGGCCAGCTCCGGGGTGATACTGCTGACATCACTCGTCATTACATACTACCCTTTAATGCCTTGCGGCACGTTTCGGATTCAGCCCGAGAGTCTTAGACCGTGATCCCGGGCACGCACGGGATACTATTGAGTTACACCGATGATTCATCAAATTGATTTCAAAGACTTGAGAGTAGATAACCCAGTAGACTAATTTAGATTACTCACAGTACATCACCTGTGCATTACCCTTCACTGTCACTATTTATATTATACATGTTTACAGTTCATGCTCATACCTACATATCTTGCTACCCTGTTTATATTATCGCTTGATATTATGACGCACTGACGTCTGGGTTTTGCATGGCCTAGATTCTTTACTTTTGCTGCAGGCCGAGCAGGAGTATTTCAGTCAGCAGGCCGAGCAGTGAGGACTTGCTAGTAGTTAGTTTATTTTCCTTTTAGTATTTTCATTCCTGATGTGAGCCCGCATTATGGGACATACATTCCAGTTTATTCCTGTATTGGATCTTTTGCTTCCGCATTATTTTATTCTTGAATCGTTTTATCCTGGCCTATGGACATGTGTTAGATAGTTATTATTATTGTTCTTGATATCTCTACAGCCTAATGTGACTGTGGAAGGATATTTCCCATCCACGGGTAGCATGGTTGGTAATGTCACGTGCCTATCTTAGCGTACTCTGGGAAGTGGGACGTGACAATAACCCTGTCGGCAGTGTCGCTAGGCACAACTACCTAAATATATCCTTGTCGGTAATATCGAATGATCATCCTCTAAATAACTAGACCTTGCTAAATACGAGTTCAATTCCATTTTGATTTTCCCATTTCCCCATGTTTCAGTATATGTTCATGTATCGAACTGGTTGTATACAAGTACGCATCACTATCGTTGTTCATTCACTTTCACTGACGTACTTGACACAACTTATTGGTACCACTATCGTTCGACAATACGCTATAATCATTAGGATGTCAATGCAAACGATCACTATGCACTAAGGGTATAACAGTCATGCAATATAATGGAAATGCAGTAAACTATATTACAAATAAAATATGAGCAGCCGGTGTCATTCAGTTTGGAAAAATCATAGTAACTTATACATGCAGAATTAGGCAACACAAAATATAAGGCATAAAAGATGGACTCAATTATCTAGACGATAAAATTAGTTTAATTCCAATCGGGGTTCTAGTTAAAAAGATACGGTTGTTTTAAAACAGATGTTCACTACTGAAATTCCAGTTTCTGAACTGGATGTCCAACTTCTAACACGTTTTATCAATAGTTATTGTAACGACCCTGAATTTTCTGTACATAATTTTTCTTCTTAAAATACAGAAAGGTGTTTGCAAGTCTGAGCATAATTTAAAAGTTATTCTTGTTTAAGAACAGCAAGAAAGCACTTGTAGCTCATTGGTAAAGCCTTGCACTGTTATGACATAGCCCCTGTGTTTGAATCCCATTAGCCACATATTATTTTTCCTGATTTTCTTTTAAACTTTTTGGAAGCCCAAAAGTTTACACGTGCACTGCACACAAAAATGAAAAGTCTGGAAAATCAAACATGTGAAAATTAGAGTTAACAGCGACATGGACACGCGGGTTCAATCCAACGACACCCCCTCACCAGGTAGCCGGCGAGATCGTGCCTAGGGCCGGCGGGGACAAGCCCCTCGTAGCCAATAGTCCCCATTCTTTGCACACTTGACTCTTGGCCTATCCCCATTACTCCTGCACTGTTTGTTTTTTCTCTGCAATTTAACAGAGAATTCAATTTCCCAATTAATCCAACTTTTAATACATTCATTCTTTCAATTCCAAAACCCTAATTCCACACTATAATACAACCCCATACTTTAGCCCCTTCTCATTCTGAAATCCCTAACCAAAATTATCAATTTTTTCTAAATACAAGTAGAATAGAAATGGAGTTAGCCCAAGGTCAACTTCCGACGATGATTTACGAAAGTTTCGGCGACCCCACGATGCCACGAAGGCTACCACCTTTTCTTCTACCTCTCCTCCCTCTTCTAGCTAGTAAGCTCCACCCCCTTCTTCTCTTTCTACATAAAAGTCTCTTTTTTATAAAACATGTCGGAAGTGGAGTAACACCGACATTTTCTTTAAAACCTTATAAATTTCATTTTTCTTACATTTTCTTCATGTATATTCCTACACCATACTTATTAATCATGAAAACTAATAATTAAAAATAATTTTCACCTTAAAACGTTATGTTATATAATTTTAACCTAGCTTCTACATGAAAATACCACGAACTTCATATATTTATTTTTTAGTTCTTTTGATAACTATTACCTCTAGAAAACTTCATAGGGTAATGAACTACCCCTCACATACACGCATATTGACATAGCACGATACTCTTGGAAACCTATTTTTGTGGCGATTACAACATTTCATCAAAATGCCATGAACTATAAAAACCCGGTTTTCTTTAGAATTATATTTTAAACTCTTTGTGATTATGCCTCTACAACCCATTTTGGGGAATCTGCTATTGGATGGTGCGGATTATCGCACATTCTCGGGCTAATAGAGCGAGATGCAGACCTTCTCACGGAGCATTCGGCCTCGAAAGATTTTTAATACGATTTATAAGAAAAACGAGATTTTCTAATTAATAATAAAATAAAATTTTATAATTATATAAATATTATTAAACCGCATATTTTCAAGATATAATAAAATTTCATGTTTTCTAAAAATAAAAAGTTTCACTAAAATACCATCAAGTAACAATACAAGGCAAGTCTTACACTAAAATACCTTGAATTATTCAAGCTATTTATATATTCACTAATATACCTCACATCCTTAAAATACACATTATGGAAACCCTAAATAATATAAATAAATACTTGAGGTTTATTTTGAAAGTATTTTAAATATTTTTCATAAAACCCCCTCGAGTTATACAAAATTACAATTAAGAACTTTAGTAAATATAGGTTTAAGCGGGATCAATTCTCTTTAGCCTCGGAGAGCCGGAGAAAGTGAGTGCTTGCCTATCTAAGGTAGAAAAACTTAACGGAGTTATCAATGGTAATTGCCTTGGAAAAAGACACAAATCCTGTCGTCCATGTGCAGCAGTTGCCGATAACACCCAAACCTAATTCAGGATCAAAATTCTGTTTAAAGTGTTTGACTCAAGTCTAAGTCTAAGTCTAATATGAATCCAATCCAAACATGAATCCAACTTTAAGATGAATCCAACATTTATACTTGAACCTGAACCTGAATACCAGAATAAGATCACATACAAACAAGACTTGACTTGATTGAACCATGGCTATAACTTGACTTGACTACGTGACTACTTGATACATCCTGACACTGTTTACATGAACAACTTATATTCTTGGTCTCGGCAAGTCTATTAACTATAATTTATACAATATACATTACGGGGTTTAACGGAGTAGACTGGTACGGAATGTATTAGAAGTAGAACGAGATGGTCATTAAAAGACACCTACCTGAACAACCGTGCCATTGTCCCGTGGGTTTTGACGGGGCCCTGTACTACCGATTACCATAGTCCACGGAGCAAGTTGGACTCCTCTCGTATACACAGATATATTCTGTACCAAGCTACAAACAACCACGTTAGTATAACAAACATATACTTGTACTAGTTACCAGTTCTATTCTCTTTACTTGTTTATTCCATTCTTTCTTTTGGGACTTACCGAGCGCTAGTTCACTGACGATATTCCTGTTTTTTCTTTCTTCGGAATGTTCGTCAGGAGGACCGGACCCTCAGGAGACCGAGCCCAGCCAGGACGATTTGGACCAGTTCATGGAGCAACCAGACTTCTAGTTTTTACTTGTACTTATTTCAGTTCATATTCCACTGTTTAGGCATAGCTTTCTATCATTGTACATTTACTTTTCAAATCAGCTGTAACGTAAAGAATGGATGTTAATAAAATTTGCTGTTTATATTATATCTCTTGTCATTCTTGTGCATTTTATTTATATATTTCTTATTTACGCTTAGCGTATTTACTTATGAGTAAATACGTCGCGACCCGCCACTTTTCCTGGATGAATCGCTTGTTGTGGCGGCGAGGCGCGACATCGTCTGAGTCGGAATCGGAGTCGCTGGCATCGGGGTCTTCGTAGATCAAGCAAATCTTTTTGGGCAATGAGGGGAAGATGATGTAGGCTTTTGATGTTGGAAGTTGCTTGGAGATCACACTCACCTCCTTTGTTGGGTCTCAATCTCAAAAGGAGCAAAAGATTAGAGAGAGAGAGAGAATGAGAGAAAGATATAGAGTGAGAGGAGAGATAAGGGAATATGAGTTGGGGACACCGATTCTCTGATGTTTTATAGGATCCTAATGGAGAAGAACTTTCCCTCGCCAAAGACGGTGAAGGCGGAGGAGGAGGAGGCGGAGGATGCAACACATTTGAGGGCGGCGCGGAGGGAGGTAAGGAGGACGGGGATGGCAGTTTTATGGGTGGCATCTTTGAGTTTTTTTTTTTCTATTTCTTTTGTTTCTGCTTTTTTTTTCTTTTTTGAAACCGAATCTCATGGGTTGATTGAGAAATCTCGGAAGGATAAAATGGGGAACAACTCAAATATTATTGGTGTGGCAGTTAAACATAACAGTTGCAAACGGGATGATATTTATTTGCAACAGGTGGTGATAGTTCATGGTATTTGTTTATAATTAAATTAGTTTATAGTATCAATCATAAAAAACGTGAAAGCTCGTGGGTACCTTCTTGCACTTAAGCCTTTTGATTTAGTTTGTACTCGGTGCTTGTAAATTAATGATATGTGAACTTATATGCAAGATTGGCTTCTAGTAATTGGTGGGTTTCTGTTTTTGATGCATGATTAAAAATTTCTTCGAAGGTTATTTTAGCATGGGTAGGGATGCGAGATTATAAAAAAATTAATCCAAACTAAATATCAAATATTTCACTGATGTAGAAACGGCAAGTGCTGGTTTTTCATATCCTTCATTTTGACTTTCCTCCAATTTATAAGAATTTGAAGTATGCTCGCTGGCCATTTTGTTTATGTGAATCAATAGTACCTGAACAATCATTATCTTTTAAGTGCTTTACTTAATATAAGCAAATTATGTGAATAGATCTATGAACCTAATTGAATTGTGATCACCTTTTAATCCATACATTATTAGTGTGTTGGCCATCGATACATTTAATAGATCTGCAAAACAATTAAAACATCTGAAAAACATATTACAGGATGTGTCAATATGAGTATCTCATAAGTATCCAAGGATTCAAGTAAATCCGATACAGATACATCTCAAGTCCTCGACGAAGAATCTGTCCAATATAGGCGATCCTTTGAAGTATGAAATCATATGGTCTTGTAATTCCATGAATACCGATTGCTTTCTTTATTTGAGTGACCATGTGATATGTACGCTACTCTTTTCTTTTCTTTTTTGAGATGATAGGCGGGATAAATTAGCCAGACTCTTATTAATGGGAGAACCCGGGCTCGATCCCGGATCTCCTCCATACGCTACTCCAAGCCCCATTTGTACGCTACTCTTTAATTTATAGGTTAAAATGATTCTTATAATTCTTATAGATGATAGGTGTGTTTCTTTTCCAGTATAATAGAACAAATCAGGTTCTTTTGAATGCATATTAGACTTAGACTTTCATAAACTACCAAAATATACAAACGGCCTTAAACTTTCATAAACTAGTTTGGTAAAAATGAAAAATTTAGGACCTCATGGGGATTTTCATAAGCTTTTTTCAGCTTTGGAAAAAATGAAAAATTTGAGTAACCTCATGTGGCTTCGTTGCAAGATCAATATTTGTTTCTCTATACATGAGACAATTTTGCATAATTTTTTCGTTTTTTATTAGATATAAAGACGATGGTAGTGAAGGATAGTGGGATTTTTTTTTGTTGTTTCGATTATTCGGCTCCAATAATCTTTTCATGTTCAGGTATTATATCAATCTTGTTTTGGATCCAGATTGAACATGGTATGTTTGTGCCCAGGTTGCGCAAATTTAGGACGAAGTGTAATCATGTTCAAGTGAGGTTAATGGTTAACTCTAGGGTTTAGTTAATTATTTTGGGTAAATTTTACCGAACGCACCATCGATTTTTCTGGTTTTTGAGATTACACTATTGAATTTCAGAAATGCTGTAATGCTGTAAATTTCCGGTTCCATCAATAAATTTTTTCTATATTCTCCAAGTTCCCGGAATGTTTTCCTATTTTTTTCCTCGTATTTTTGTATGAAATCGGTTGCTTAGGTTTTTAATATTTAAATTTTCCTAACCAAATAAAACCAAGCCCAGCCTAAAAGAAAAAAAAAAACCTAAATATATAAATAAATCCCCGATTCTCCGGCCTAGCCCATGCCTGCACTCACCCCGTGCCCAAACCTGACCCGACCCGACTGTTAACCCTTTCTTCTCCACTCATCTTCTTTTCCCGCTCCTTTCTTTTTTTTCCTCATTACCACGTCGACGCAGCACACTCCTTCGCCCACGTCGCCTCGCCGCTCCCCAACGCGGCCGTGACCACGATCTTGCACGCGCGCCTCTCTCTAACTCCCTCCCTCTCACTCTCGTTTTCCCGCTCTCTCATCCCCCATACACTCCCGCTCGCCCCTACGTCCCCACTTCTCAACGCACGACCCCGCGAGCGACCATTCACCCCTCGACCTCGTCTCCCTCCCTCGAACAAAACCGAGCCTCCCTCGCCCAACACCCCCTGTTGCTTCCATCACCCTCTTCACCAACTACCCAGAACCCCCTCCTCGCCACCGAGCCTCCCCTACAAACCCTCTCGCCGCCGACGATCACCTCGCTCCCATAGCGCCGCCGGCCACCTCGTCGACCTCTCAGCGTCACCACCATCACCTCCTACTAGCCGAGCCCCTCCACTACTTCACTGCACTCTACACCAAGCTTGAGCCTTGACCCCCCTCGTTGTAACCTCACCGGCGACCACTACAGCCACCGTCGTTCACCTGAGCTTCGACGTTGCAGCCACTCGAGCTCCTCAACCATCCGCGACGCCAGCAGAGCCATCCCCCGAGCAACTCCGACGATGAATCCAAACTCGAGCCGAGGCCGTGAACCCTAGCCGCACCGTTCATGGCGCGATCTCGCCGTTGCCGCTGCCGTGCGTCGTCACCGCGTCATCAGGCAAGTACCCTGTTTGCTTAATGCTAAATTGTTCTATTACAATTCGAAATCCTATGAATTCCGTGTATACAATTCGTGCAAATTAATATTACGCAAGTGTTTGATGCAAAACCCAAACGAAAAACTTCCATTAAATTGATGGAAACTGTTCACATAGGTTGGCCCGTATAGTAATGATCATCGTGTATTATTTCGGCTGAATAATATAGTCGTTACTGACGTGATCGACCATCCCCATTTAAGCCCATTAAAACTGAAACTTTTCCACGTCTGAAACTTGTAAAAATCATAACTAATTGTTTATAAATTGGACTGATGCGTTCGAGGGCTCAAATCTAATTCGACTCGACGACCTAGGACCCCAGAAGAGTTTAAATTGTTTCTATACTGTAAATATGATGGAAACTTGTGCGGAGTGCGGCTCTGGACTGCAGTCCAGAGCAGCACTGGCTGTTGATTCCCATCTTGTAATGCTTACCCTTTGCTGCTTGAACTTGTTATATTGCGGAACCCTATACCATAGCGAAGATGAAACAGTTATCTAACTAATGAAAGTGACTTCACCCCTTTTTACTATCGTTTACTATTTAAACTGTATTTTAGATTAACAGGACGTATAGCAGTCCCAAAAAGAAACAGAACTTATACCCCATGGTTGTACAGTACATAACTTCTGACGTGGAGGCACGATTGAGAATCCGTATAGTGAGTTGGAAACCCGATTGAAAAACCTAAATTTCGTTCAACTATAGCGTCGCCTAATTTTGATCCCAACAGGGTGAAATTTGTGTTGCGAAATGGACATTCAGTTCAGGAACTGAAATTCCAGCAGTGAATACTTAAAATGAAACGGCTGTAACTTGCCCACCCAAAATCCGATTGCCCTGAAATAAATTTTTTTGAACTGCCGACTGAGTTTATTTGCTACCGCCTTTGTATATTTTTACTGAATTTTGAATGTATGATTTAATGCAATTTTTATAAGTTCAAAAGGTGCATAATAGTTCGTATTACACATGGTTTGTTAACTGCATAAATGCATATATTTTACCCGATTGCCATACTTCTAGTGCTAGTGCGCGTTATTATTCAGTGTACAATGCATTTTCGTGCGTGAATGATATTGGTTTAAGAGTGTCAAGTACGCCAGTGAAAAGTGAATGATTCGTGATAGTGAACAATACAGTGAACAGTGACAAAATCCGTGTTATCAGTACGTACTTGTATACGACTAGGCCATACTCATAAAATGTGTAAACCTGTGAAAAATGGGAAATCGAAGTGGAAAGATAATTGTATTTAGCGAGGACAGTGATTTAGAGGATGATCATTCGAACAACGACTCTTATATATATTAGGTTGGGCCTAGCGGTCCGGCTGACAGGGTTATGTCCCGGGCGATAGCGGGCTATAGTCTCGGGTATGTACGAGACCCTCGTTAAACATGATCCTCCTTTCCACAACTCGATTTCAAAGATGACCTAGAGACTGACAGGGACACAGATCATACATTGCATCAGTTAATGATATATTGACTGCCTGCATTTTATCTCCACTATTATTACTTTCTTTTCTTGTTTCTTGTCATTATTATAATATTGCTATTACGTCGCTCTGACGACCTGAGTATGCATGTTCAGACCTCGAGGAAGAACCAGTACAGAAGTCAGACTTGCCCTTCGAGCTTGCGGAGATTTAGTCGGGAGTATCTCCTTCACCTTTACTGCTTTCCTTAAAGTAACCTTGTATTCGCACCTGCTTAGTAGCTCTTTTCCATGTTTTATTGTAAATTGTGAACAATAAAAGTTGATGTAATAATTTAGTGATGTATTTCCTTTACTTCTGTGCTTTGTTTACTGATTACCATATAATGCTAGAAGCCGAAGTGTGACTACGGCGGGATAATTCCTTGACCGTAGGAGCATGGTTGGCCTAGTCATCCCTCGTTTTCCGTATTTTGGGAAGCGGGGCGTGACATGATTTTGTTGGTATCAGAGCCAGGTTTAGTAGTAAGGGATAACATTAACTACACTTTATTACGTTATTTTCGCTTCACTATCCCTGACTTTCATCTTTGTATCTAATCATATCCTTTTAATTTTCTTCCAGCGATATGACGTCCCCGAACGACCACTCCTCGGACTCAAATTCTCAGGATCGCACGGAGAGAAACTTGAGTGCACAGACGACCCTCGCAGAAGCTCAAGAGAGAAAGACGGACCTACCCACTGAGGGACTCAAGGCTATTACCGCAGTAGGGGACCCTCCGCTCTCATTACCGCCCCCGAGGGCACTGCTTCACCAGCTTTTTCTGCCAGGGCTGGCACCGTGTCAGATTTTCGGAGGTTACATTCAGCTGCATTTACGGGACTAGCCGAACCACTCGAGGCCGAGCAATGGCTGGTTAATATGGAGAACCTACTGACGGCCGCAAGGGTACCCGATGAGGAGAAAGTGAATGTGATAAAGATCCAGTTGGAAGACGAAGCACGTACTTGGTGGTCAGTTGAAGAAAGCAGACTAGAAGGGCCAATCGAATGGAGCAAATTCAAGGAGTGCTTCTTCGACCACTATTTCCCTTCCACCGCTAAGGCAGAGATGGAAGAAAGATTCATTTTACTGAAGCAGAATGGCCGTCCCGTGGACGAATACGCGGCAGAATTCAACCGTCTGAGCCGATTTTCTCCATATATGGTCGCTTCAGAGGCCACCAGGGCCAGGCGCTTCTTATAGGGACTTGATTTCGAGCTACAGCAGTTGATCGCGTCACTCGAGTTGCAGACTTTTGCGTAGATTCTCAACGCAGCACGAATTCAGGAGAAGATGATCAATAAATTTAGGAAGCCCCCAGTTGTTCCAGTGTGTACTCACACACCGTCTCGAGGAGTCATACCAGTTCACAGACCAGGAACAACACAGATGAAGCGTCCATTCGTGCCCCAGCATCGCCCCCAAAGTAAGAACTTAGTTTGCGGCTACTGCAACAGGGATAGGCATACCCAGAAGGACTGTCGCTGCGCCAAGGGACTGTTTCCCCCAATCAGAGCAAGGCTCTGTTTGAATTTCAAAAATTCAAATTTTCTTAAGCAACGCTTCAAAATCCTGTGCGATGCGAGCAACGCGCCACGTGTCAGAAGTTGATGCGTCAGCACAGCGCCCGAGGCAGTACGTCCAATCAGAGCAAGGCTCTTTTAAAACAAAAAGTAAAGGAAGCAACGTTTCAGTTGCGCAAACGCTGCGCTGCGTGACACGTGTATGCGCAGTTGCGCAAGCACAGCTGCGCTGCGCGACACGTGTCTGCGCATTTGCGCAAGCACAGCTGCGCTGCGCGACACGTGTCACGAGCTGGGGCGTTTGCGCAAAACAGAATTGAGATTTTAAAGAAATCTTTTCTGTTCTGGTTAAAACAAGAATATTTTCTTCTGTAAAACAGAGGCCTTTGGATCAAAGATCCAACGATGGGGAAAATTCCCCAAATCACTCAGAGAAAGATCTCTTTAACAAATTTAACTAATTTATGGGCACTATAAAAAGGACCCCAGACCTCAATTCAAAGGCATCAATATTTTGTGAAAAATTAAACAGAGAACTCTGAAGAATTGGAGAGAAATCCTCGAGAACAAAAAAAAGGTAAAAACCTTTAGAAAAAGAGAAAATTCTCTTATGAACAGATTATTGATCTGAGAACAAGATCAAGGACCTCTAACGAAAAGGAAAATAAACAATAAACAGTGCCTTGTACTTCTTTTTATGAACCATTGGTTTTGAATCTAAAAGATTCTCAAGATAACAGTGCCTTGCACATTTTATGAACCACTGGTTCTTTAAAAAAACAAGAAAAAACTTATTTTCTTTGATCTAAAATTGATCCAAAAGAATAAGAACAGTGCCCAACACTTGCCCAAAACTGCACTATTGCGCAAGCCGCCAGGAAGCGCCACGTGTCAGCAGTGCAACAGCGCAGCCCACTAACGCAGCGCACTGCGCTGTTGCGCTTGCGCTCACCAGAGCGTGCACGTGTCACCTCACGAGTGCTTGCGCTTATTAATTGCGCAAAGCGCCTGACAAGCCATGTGGGGCACTGTCAGAGTATTTAATGCTCTGCATTATCAAGAAAAGGGACAGAGCCCAATTAAAAGGCCTAACAAGCCTAATCAAAAATGCTATGCATTTTAAAAGGGGCAGAGCCCAAACAAAGTAGATGCCTTGCATCATTCATAAATGAGCAAAGCCCAGAATAAATTGATGCTCTGCATCTTTTATGGGCAGAGCCCAAACAAAAAAATAGAAAATAATGCAATGCATTATTTAAAAATGGGCCAAGCCCTAGCACAGATCTAACAGACCAAAAACAAATAAAAGCGTTGAATATCGTTTTCAACTGGACTTAGCCCAATCACGGCCATAAGTCCTCAAATTAAATTGACTGAGCACGGCTGCTCCCTAAATCAATTTACGACCGGTTCGATGGTACATCTCCGAACTCCTCTGACACCTATCGTTGTAATCCTTCAACGACGTCAAAGAGTTGACGGGTCCCGACGACCACACATCAAGACGGACTGTGGGGTCCTTAAACTCGTGGACCGAGACGTCCTCAAACTAATGTTGGACCGAAACGTGCTTAAACTAATGTTGGACCGAGACGTCCTCAAACTAATGTTAGACCGAGACGTCCTCAAACTAATATTTGGACCGAGACGTCTTTAAACTAATATTGGACCGAGACGTCCTCAAACTAATATCGGACCGAGACGTCCTCAAACTAATAATGGACCACCACGTCCCTAAACTGCAACATGGACCACCATGTCCCTAAACTGGAATATGAACCACCACGTCCCTAAACTGGAGCATGGACCGCAACGTCCCTAAACTACCTATGGACCACTACGTCCCTAAACTGGAACAATAGAGCCTCCAAATGCTCTTTTGCCGGATCTAAACGATCCCGTTTAAGTTGATCTTAGCCCCCAAACACGGCTAACGTATCCTTAAACATTCAAATGGACTCTAAAACTCCAAATCAACTTTGGTTCAAGGGTACATCTCTGAACTCCTCTGACACCTGTCGTTGTAATCCTTCAACGACGTCAGAGAGGTGACGAGTCCCGATGGCCATATATTAAATGGATCACCACGTTAAGTTGATTTTAGTCTCAAATAGGACTAACGTATCCTTAACGAACGTTTAAGTTGATCTTAGCCTCAACACGGCTAATGTATCCTTAAACTAAAAACACCAAACCCAAATCTAAGTAAATACGGATTTGGACCAATCCACGTCCTACGGGCGACGGCATTACTCAGTCTCCGTATACAATCCACGGGCAACCACAAACAAAACAAACACACACGATACGAAGTGAAATTCTGGAGAAGGAGAAAGTTGTTACCGCAATGCCGTAGCGTAATTAATTGCAGGGGCTTGTGCCTGCAGGGAAGAGCGTCCCCACAATCAAAAACCCCTCAAGCGAGGGGGAATCTGACGAAATCTGCTATATCGGCCGCATCCGTCTAAACCTCCGATATACGGTGCCATAAATCAACTTGGCATCTTCGGAGAGGTGGGCGGATAAAACCAAATAGCATCTGCCCCGAATCTCAGGCAAGACGTTCACCGCGTCTCCGCCGCGTCTTTCGGAGGGGAACAGGGACAATGTTTGATTTGCGGATCCAGTCAGCACAGAGTTAGCGGTTGCCCCGAGCTAACAGAGTTACAGGGAGGGTCTGGACCGCAGCAGCAAAGATCACAGGAGCAGAGGCAACCCTACACAGGCCGCAGTCAGGGACGGACTTTCACCTTGACCGCCGAGCAGACAGAGGTGTTTCCCCAATCATGGCAAAGCTCTGTTCAAATTCCAAGATTGGAAATGAAGTGGCGCTTCTGCTTTCCCCAATCATAGCAAAGCACTGTTTTCAAAATTCAAAATTTAAAAGTTGAAGCAATGCTTCAGATCCAGCGCTCTGCGCTGCGCGCCATGTGTCAAACATGGGTGCGCTGGCGCAGTTGCGCCGCGCTCTGCGCTGCGCGCCACGTATCAAGCACGGGTGCGCCGGCGCAGTTGCGCCGTGCTCTGCGCTGCGCGCCACGTGTCGAACGTAGGTGCGCCAGCACTGGGATTAAAAATTCCCACCGTTAGATCAAAATATCTAATAATAATGATAAATCATTAATTAACCCGAATTAAATTCTGTAAAGGAAAGATTCCTCAAATCTTTCCAAACAATAAGATTGTCTTTTAAGCACGCTGGATCAACAATCCAAGGGTAAATAATAAATTACCAAAAACAGAACAAATTCCGCATGGAAAGATTTCTCAATCTTATTAAAAGAAGAAGATTATCTTCTGTAAAACAGAAGCCTCAGGATCAAAAATCCAACGGTGGAAAGTATTCCCAAATCAATCAGAGAGAGACCTCTTAAAACTGATTTAACAAATCATTTGGCCCTATATAAAGGACCCTAGACTTCAAGTCAAAAAAAATAAAGAGAATACAGAAGAAGAGAGAGAAAAAACCTCTGCAAAAAAGAGCAAGCTCTTAAGTAAAGAAGATTTTTCTTCATATTCAAGGTAAAAAAGAACTATGTTCTTGAAATAGAGATAAATCATCTCATAAAAAGAAGAACCCTCTTCTAAAAAGATCATAGATCTGAAAAAAGACCAAGGTCTTTGATGATAAGAAAAAAGATCAAAAGATCTAATTATAAAAAAATAAAAAAAGTATTTTTACTTCGTCCACAGATCTTTGATCTATAAAGGAAGAGCCTTTTATCAAAACAAGAACTTTTGTTCTTGGATCTTGAGGCAAAGCCTCCTTAGAAGAACATAAAAGTTGTTTTGTGATCTTAAAATTGATCAGATGCGCTTTGCGCTATTGAAAAGTGCATTGCACTCATGAACCGCGCCATTGCGCTTATTGGACTGGCGCACAGCGCCATAACTTGCCACGTGTCAACCATAGACACCACTTGCGCCTTGCGCTTTTAAAACAGAGCGTTGCGCTCAGCGCCAAGCGCGCCACGTGTCGCCCGCTGGCGCGCTAGCGCAAAGCACTCGTAAATGGAAAGCGCAGATGCGCTAATGAACTAGCGCTGAGCGCGACACGTGTCACCTTCATGTACGCTAGCACAATGCGCTTTTTAATTGGTGCAAAGCGCCTGATGCGCCACGTGGCGCACTATCAGAACGTGCTCTATTCTGATAAAGACAAAAATATCAGAGCCCAATGCTTAGTATTATTCAAAGGGCTGAGCCTAAATAAAGGCTTAATAGCCAGAACAAAAATAAAATGTTAAAACATTTTAATTGGACTTAGCTCAATTCTGGCCATAAGTCCTCAACTTATTTTGAATTGAGCACATCTGCTCTTTCAACCAAATCACCTTGGTTCAAGAGTACATCTCTTCACTCCTTTGATATTTGTCGTTGTAATTCCTCAACATCTTCAAAGAAGTGACGGGTCCCGACAACCACACATTTTACGGACTGTGGGGTCCTTAAACTCATGGACTATGATGTCCTTAACCTCGACCGTGATGTCTTAAAACTAACATCGGACTATGGGGCCCTTAAACTCATGGACTATGATGTCCTTAACCTTGACCGTGATGTCTTAAAACTAACATCGGATTGTGGAGTCCTTAAATCTACGGACTATGATGTCCTTAACCTCGACCATGATGTCTTAAACTAACATCGGACTGTGAGGTCCTTAAACTCACGGACTATGATGTTCTTAACCTCGATCGCGATGTCTTAAAACTAACAATGGACCGTAATGTCCTTAAACTAATTATCGACCGCAATGTCACTAAACTAAACAATAGAGCCCAATTGCTCTCTTGTTGGATCTAAACGATCCCGTTAAGTTGATCTTAGTCTAAAATTAAACTAACGTATTCTTAACAAACGTTTAAGTTGATCTTAGCCTCAAATAAGGCTAACGTATCCTTAAACACAACCCCCAAACCCAAATCTAAGAAGATACGGATTTGGACTAATCCACGTCCTACGGTTGACAACATAAATTAGTCTCCGTATACAATCCACAGGCAACCAAACAAAAAACAAACTCCCACGACACGAAGGGACCATATGGAGAAGGAGAAAGTTGTTACCACGATGCGGTAGCGTAATTAACTGCAGGGGCTTGCGCCTGCAGGGAAAAGCGTCCCCACAATCAAAAACCCCTCAAACGAGGGGGAATCTGACGAAGTCTGCTACATCGGCCGCATCCGTCTGAACCTTCGATACATGGTGCCATAAATCAATTTTGCATCTTCGGAGAGGTGGACGGATAACACCAATTAGCATCTGCCCCGAATCTCAGGTAGAGACGTTTGGCTTGCCGTCTTTCGGAAGGGAACAGATTCTGGCACGCCCGGTGGGACCTTTTCCTCTTTCCACTCCACGCTTCGTGTGTCGTGTTCGCGAACCAATCGCGGTTTGCTAATGGTTTCCCTTGGGTTTCGAGGTACTAAGATTTGGCGTTTTGCTTGGTGCAGAAAGCAAAGGATCAATGGCGTTCACCTGTTCAGAGTGTTCCACATGCAGCTGCAACCCACGTTCTGCCTCAACTGGGGGCATAGCCTACGGTCCCCAAGCGGTTTCCCTGTTCACGATGCCCGTGAAACAGGTCACTCAAGTCACCACAGGGTTGTTTTCGGGACCATGCTCCCGCCAACGAGCTTCACCGCTCCTGTGCCGACACCGGAAGCTCCTAAGAAGTCGGTCTTCGATCGGCTAACAGCTAATGCGGCCCCTCTCAGCGGGTCGTCCAGTTCCAACACTTCAGTCTTCGCCAGATTCGGCCAGAGTTCCTATAGGCCCATGATGAAGCCTGCAACTCAAGAAAAGGCTGCTCCGAAGAGAGTAACCAACCCTGCTCCTGAAGTCGTCAAGGCAGCTTCTCCTGCCAAGGGGTCGGTCTTTACAAGACTAACTGCCCCAACTTCCACTCCTGCTCCTGCTACTAAAAGGACATCAGTCTTCAACAGGCTGACGCCAGCAACAACCCCTTACCTGGAAAGGAGGCAAGACAAAGCCATTTCCGTCACCGAATCAACGCCATCAGTTCGACACGCTCGATGTCGCCACTGGCGCCGAGTAAGGAAGGCCGGGGGCAACTCCCTCTATAGGCTAACTCCACCAGCCTCAACGGTGGAAATTAATGATGTTGTTCCAACCGGCAACAGTTTTGAGCTACTGAACAAGGTATGCAGGAACTCGCTTACTGCCATACTGAAAAGATCTCCGCCATCGGTGGAGACTGTCACAGAAATAAAGCCGGAGCAGCCCCCTCAACGTCTGTCTTCTAAAGTTTACAAAATCTGGCGACAAGTCCGAGAGTCGGTGGTTGATCAAGACTATCCCCGCCGGCAGAAGAAGCTAAAAGTCCGACAGGAAGAAAACCGTCTTGTTAAGCCACAGAAGGCGATGGCTACTTGGGTGCCCACTGCAACGGCCCCTTCAACTTCGAACGCTCATAAGAGGAGAAGACTGGAGAAAATCCCCATGCCTGCGAAAAATGTCAAAGGCACTGAGCCCAAACGCCCTAAGTCTGGGGGCATAACGGTCCATACTATTTACATGGCATCCGGGAAAGAGGATAGCCGCGCTTCTACGGGCCACCGACCACTCACCCGATCCATCACAAGAACTCAGGAACAACAGCAGCAGAAGCTTCAGGAGATGCTGACTGCGATGGCCGCACTCACTGGTCCAAAAGAAAGCCTGGAGGCATCATCAGAACAGCGTCACGAACAAGAAACTGATGCTGACTTTTTTCGCAGAGTTCTCGAAAAGAAAGGCAAAGAATGTCATGCCCCGTTTCCCAGTGTACGGTGAAGGGGACACGACGAGGTCCGCTACGTATGTACTCAGAAGTACATACGCTAAGCGTATCTAAGCAATATAGAAATAAATACACAAGAGACAAGAAATAAAAAGAACAACAACTTTTATTTATTAACATTCTTTGTACAATACATGAAAAGGAAATACAACTGAAATGAAAAGCGATGCCTAAACAATGGCATAACAGGAAATGAAAATACTGAATAGAACAAGGTACAATGTCTAGAGCTCGGGTTCTTCGTGAAACTGATCCAAGTCTTCACCGGTGGGCTCGATCTCTGCTGGGTCCAAAACACCTGACGACATTCAAAGAAGAAAGAAATAGAATGTCGTCAGCGAACAGGTCGCTCGGTAAGTCCCAAAGATAGGGGAGAAATAGGCAAAGAGTAGGAGAGAGAGAGTAGCTTTTAATATTGTATTGTATTGTAGTAATGTTATATTAACGCTGTTGTTGTAGCTTGGTACAGAAGAATGCCAGTGTATACGAGAGGGGTCTCTATATGCTAGAGACCATGGCAAACGGAATATAGAGCACAAGGCTCCGTTAGAAGGCCCGGAACAACGGCAATTGGATTCATGTTAGGTGTCTTAAATCTGACCGTCTCGTGCCACTTTTAACATCTTCCGTACCAATCTACCCCTTACATCCCGAGATGTCTTGTTTGTATTGTTATTTTGTAAATTGTATTGGTTGTATGATTGATTGACTGACTGACTGACCGAAACCATAATATCAAGAAACGGTTATAACCGTAGAGTCATGTAAATGGAATACTGAGAATCATGTAAAAGGAATATATATCCATGGTTCGGTTCAGTCAAGTTGTATAAATTGATAATTGTATTCATGGATTCATGTGTTCATAATGAATTGGAATCTTGTAGATTATAGATTGAATTGAATCATATTCAGGTCAGAAATAATCAGACTCAAATCCGAGTCAGACTAAAAGAAATGTACGTCGAAATTCTATATTTGTTAGGGTCCTTATTGTAATTTATAAAACATGAAGGGGTTTTATGTAAAAATACTTTTGTATAGTTTTCAAGATACACCTCAAGTATTTATTATTCGTCTTTATTGTTATAATGAGTGTAATTTTATTTGTGTTATTTCTAGTGATAATATCCTAATTACTTAAATAAAGGTATTAATTTGTAGTATTGATTTATTTGAAATTCATGGTATTTTAATGTAACTTTTAATCTTGTAATTTTTAGGAAAAGATGGAAACTTTATCTTATAATAAAATAGGTGTTTAAATGATAAATATACATATGTTTATACAAGAATAATTTTCAATAAATATTTTATTTTCCAAAAATCTCATTTTTCTTAAATATCGTATTTTAAACCTTTCGAGACCGAATGCTCCTTGCGGAGGTCTGAATCTCGCACTACTAAGCCCGAGGGTGCACGATAAACCATACTATCCCTAACGAGTTCCCCAAAGATGGGTTGTAGTGGCGCTTTGCAAAGATTTACTAAATACTAATCATTTAGAAAACGGTTTTATAAAGATAAGGTATTTATTTGTAGAAGGTGTTTCCTGATTTAAAATCAGGAAAGCCTACGGAAGAGGCATCACATGCTAGCACGTGACCAGCAGTCACATGTTGGCACGTGACATTTAAAAGCAGCGGTAAAGGCACATCAGTTCCCTGATCAAATCAAGGAAAATGCTTCAGAAAAGGTCACGTGCTTACACGTGACCAGGGGTCACGTGTTGGCACGTGACGGCTGAACAACAGCTAGGAGACAAAGCGCAGAAAGCAGAGGAAAGCTCGTTCTAAGGGGTCACGTGCCTACACGTGACCAGGGGTCACGTGGCCACACGTGACCAGGGTCACGTGGCCACACGTGACCGGCTTTCAAAGCCTATTTATTTAACAGAATCAAATTCTGAAGAGATCATTCAAATCTTTCCAAAGGAAAATGATTATTTGGAACCGATTGAACTAAAGATTTAAATGTGATTAAATATAACCTATCTATGGAAAAATCTTGAATTTGGAAAGATTTTCCCTTAAAATCTAATCGAAATAAAAAAGGAAAATCTTTGGATTTAAAATCCAATGGTGAATAAAATTCACCTAATAATCCAAAGGTCCAAACGAATGGTGAATACAAATCAAATCTCTCAATGAAAGGTCATCAAAACTAATTGATTCTGCTTCTTCTCCTACAAAAAGGAGCCAAGAGATACACAGGGAGCGATGTACATACAGAGATCGATACATAGAGAGAGAAAAAAATTGAGCCTTGAGACTTTGGAGGAATTTGGATCTTCTGCAAAAGAAAACCTTAGGTAAGAAGGGGGAGGCTTTCAAGAAAAAAGAGAATTTAATTCTAAAAAGAGTTTAACTCTGATATTAAAAAGAAGAACTTAGTTCTCTCTTTAGCAGAGGATCTGCAAAGTGCACATCTCCACATGAATTGAGAATTTAATTCTCATTGGGTTGAGATCCTGCCATGTAGATCCAAAGCATAGAGAGGGAATGGATGTTTGAGAATTTAATTCTCATAGAATTATAGGAATTTAATTCCTTCGATTTAAAATTAGGGTTTAACCCTATGTTGTAGGAATATAATTTCTTCAGAATGAACAGAATCAAGGTTTAACCCTAGTTAAGAACTTAGTTCTGTCAAAATAACAGGAATTTAATTCTCTTAAGAAAGAAGAAATTAGGGTTTCACCCTATGACAGAATCTAATCCCTCAGAATATAAATTAGGGTTTAACCCTATCTAAGAGTAATTCTCTAAAGAAAGAAGGAATTTAGTCCTTTTAAAGTTATTATTAGGGTTTAACCCTATGACAGAACTCAATTCTTCACATATATGAGGAATTTAATTCCTACAGGAAAATCAGAGTTCAACTCTATCAGAGAATATAATTCTGCAGAAGACAATGGGGATTTAATGAAGAATTTAATCAGAAATTGCAAAGAGGCAGGGTCACGTGCTACCACGTGACCCCTGGAAAAATCCACAGAGAAGGGCTTTCGAGGCAATGCCTCACGTGACCCACGTGACCCTTGGCAGAAACTTTAACACACAAACAATTAAATGCCCATCACGTGACAGCATGTGATGTTCCAAAGTATTCACCACTCTCGGCAGAACAAATAAAGGGGAGGGCGCCCTCACGTGCTACCACGTGACCCCTCTTACCTTAGTGCTTAACGCTAAATTGGACCCTCTGAATCCAGTGTTTAACACTGTTTTGCCTTAGTGTTCAACACTAACCGAAGAGCCTTTCTTGCAGTGTTTAACACTGAATTTCTTAGTATTTAACACTAAATTAAATCTCTGTTAACAGAGTTTAACATTAATTTTCTTAGTGTTCGACACTAAATTAAAATCTCTGTCACCAGTGTTTAACACTGATTATCTTAGTGTTTGACACTAATTTGAGATCTCTGTTGCTAGTGTTTAACACCGATTTGTTTTAGTATTTAACACTAATTTGAACCCCCTGTTGCTGGTGTATAACACTAACTTTAGCCCAATTGGCTAAGTGTCTAGAGGCAAAGCCTCTCCTCTAATGGACCGACAGAGGGCCAATATCCTAAACATGATTGGATTTAGCCCAAGCTGGCCATAAGTCCTCAATTCAAATTCAACTGAGCCAATGGGCTCATAATATAATTAATTGGTCTTGATTCCAAATTGGGTCAAAGATTATTTACTCTACCTCGGTTTAAGGGTACATCTCTTCACTCCTTTGATACTCGGCGTTGTAATTCCTCAACGTCTTCAAAGAGGTGACGGGTCCCGATGACTACATATTGATACGGACTGTGGGGTCCTTAAACTCATGGACTATGAGGTCCTTAACCTTGACCGAGATGTCTTAAAACTAACTTTGGACTGTGGAGTCCTTAAATCCATGGACTATGAGGTCTTTAACCTTGACCGAGATGTCTTAAAACTAACTGTGGACTGTGGAGTCCTTAAACCTATGGACTATGACGTCCTTAACCTTGACCGAGATGTCTTAAAACTAACTTTGGACTGTGGAGTCCTTAAATCCACAGACCATGAGGTCCTTAACCTTGACCGCAAAGTCTTAAAACTAACATTGGACCGCAATGTTCTTAAACTACCTATGGACCGCAACGTCCTTAAACTACCTACTGACCGTGATGTCACTAAACTAAACAACAGGGCTCCCTTAATTGCCCTATTGTTGGATCTAAACGATCCCGTTAAGTTGATCTTAGTCTGAAAATTAGACTAACGTATCCTTAACAAATGTTTAAGTCGATCTTAGTCTCGAATGAGGCTAATATATCCTTAAACCCAAACCCAAATCTAAGATAATACGGATTTGGACTAGTCCACGCCCTACGGGCGACGACATAACTCAGTCTCCGTATACAATCCACGGGCAACCAAACATAAAATAAACACACACGACACGAAATGACTATCTGGAGAAGGAGAAAGTGGTTACCGCGATGCTGTAGCGTAATTAACTGCAGGGGCTTGCGCCTGCAGGGAAGAGCGTCCCCACAATCAAAAACTCCCCAAGCGAGGGGGAATCTGACGAAGTCTGCTACATCGGACGCATCCGTTTAAACCTTCGATATACGGTGCCATAAATCAACTTGGCATTTTCGGAGAGGTAAACGGATAGCACCAATTAGCATCTGTCCCGAACCTCAGGCGAGACGACCCCGTGTCGCGCCGTCGTTCGGAGGGGAACAGAAGGGTGTAAATTTTCGTATTTTAGATTCTAAGGTTTCCGAAGCCAACTAACCTATTTCTAAATGGTCTAAACGATAAGTCATTAGAAGCCTCAAATCGCCTCTTCACCGCCAATTGCGACCAGGTAAGTGCCAGATGAGTGGGAGGCTCTCCACTACAAGTAATGGTCCTAATTAAGTAACCACTCGCCTAAGACACACTTGCCTAGACACCACAAAGTCAGGTTTAGATAAACGATCGATGTCCACGACATATCGTATTTTCCTTTTAAAATATATTGTTTTAAAATTGTTTAAAACTTAGAACTTTTAGAAAAGGTTTTATTAAGAAAAGAGTATTTAAATGTAAAATCTTGTATTATCTGTAACAACTCCAATTTTGTATACCAAAAATTTACTTTAAATATAGTGTATACTTGGAGTATTGATGTTGCTGGAAACAATTGAAGTATCTAATTCCTTACAATAATTACAAGAAGGAGCTTGTAGCTCATTGGTAATAGCTTGCACTGCTGAACCAAGCCACCAGAGTTCGAATCCTATGTCCCATATAATTTTTATATCATTTTATTTTAATTTTTTTGGGAAGTCAAACGGTCAAACAGCCATAACTCTCAAATTAATGCAAATTATAAAAAAAATAAACTATACCAAAATCTCCCCCAGACCAAACCCCACCCATCGACACCCGACTCGGCCCTGACTCGGCCGAATCGGCCGGCGCCGCCGGCCGGACTCGGCCGGTCGGCCGAGTCGTCAACACGAATTTTTTTTGTGTTGACCTGGTCAAACCCCCTGTATAGTCTATTTTCTCTGTACTGTTACACAATTTTCATTAAATCTCTTTTAAGTCCAAAATTAATGAATTTTACATTTTTTAAAATATTTTTTTAATCCAAACCCTAACCCTAGCCTAGCCCTATATAAAGACCCCTACCCTCTACCTTTTCACCTCACAACACTAAGTCCACTCTATCAAATTCCTGAGAACTCGGTACAAAGAGCGAGAAGCGAAGCGCTGCCGAAACCGATGACGGATTCCGGCGACCGGATCAGAACCTTCGCGACGTTTTCGACGCATCGACAACCACCACCTTCTTTAGGCCCCTTAGCTTGTCCAAACCCGTAAGTCTCATCTCTTCTATCTCTCTTTTCCTTAATGTAAAAATACGACTTTTTGGAACCCGACGGAAATCGGACAAACCGATTTCCGATTCGGTTTTTCTACAAATTTCCACTTGTCACCTAATATATAACACCTACCTATATTCATGTTGACTATTAATCACCCATAAACCAATTTAAACAAACTTTCTCACATGAAATGATAGCTTCTTTGCAAAATCGTATTCTTTTCATAAAAATACCATGAAGTTCATTTTTCTTAGTTTAATTAATTCCCTCACTCCTAAATAGGTTTATCTTGATCACTAAACTTGTAGAAACCAGTTTGAATGAATTTTCACACATGAAATGATAACGTTTTCAAATACCGTATTCTTGCGCTTTAATACCTTCAACTTTAACATGTCATGTTTTACCTCTAAACGACATCAAAACTTAAAATAAGTCACGAGGTAATGACCTACCTCTACACACACTCAATATAACCCTAGTTGATAAATATCAAAACACAGAATACGAAATTACAGGACTTTTCACTAAAATACCCTAATCTTTATAACCTTTATTGGAAGTTTTAAACATTTCTAAATAAAATCTTTTAATAAAATGAAAACACGATTGGTCATGGACATCGATCGTTTATCTAAACTGTCTTGTGGTGTCTAGGCAAGTGTGTCTAGGCTAGTGGTTTTTAATTAGGCCCACGACTGCGGTTCCTTCCCACTTACCTGGCACTTACCTGGCCGCAATTGACTGTGAAGAGGCGATTTGAGGCTTCTAATGATTCATCGTTTAGACCTTAGAAATAGGCTAGTTGGCTTAGAAAACCCTAATAACTAAAATACGGAAAACTATACTCTTTTGCAAATAAATACCCTATATTTATAAAACCGTTTTCCTAAATGAAAAGTGTTTGTTAAACCTAAACAAAGCGCCGCTACAACCCACTTTTGGGGAACCTGTTAAGGATAGTACGGTTCATCGTGCACCCGCAGGCTAGTAGTGCGAGATTCAGACCTCCGCAAGGAGCATTCGGTCTCGAAGGGTTTAAAATACGGCATTTAAGAAAAATATGATTTTTGGAAAATAAAATATTTATTTAATATTATTCTTGTATTAATATCTATTTAATTATCAGTTAGACACCTATTTTATTATAATATAAAGTTTCCACTTTTTCCTAAAATTCCAAGATTAAAAGTTACATTAAAATACCATGAAATTCTAATAAAACAATTAATACTTTTATTAGGATATATTCACTAGAATAACACAAATAAAATTTTACATTCATTATAATTATAAAGACGAATAATAAATACTTGAGGTGTATTTTGAAAACTATACAAAAGTACTTTTTACATAAAACCCCCTCAAGTTTTACAAATTACAATAAGGCCCCTAACTAATATTGAACTTCAAGTTTTACATATTGATACGGACTGTGGGGTCCTTAAACTCATAGACTATGAGGTCCTTAACCTTGACCGAGATGTCTTAAAACTAACTTTGGACTGTGGAGTCCTTAAATCCATGGACTATGAGGTCCCTAACCTTGACCGAGATGTCTTAAAACTAACTGTGGACTGTGGAGTCCTTAAACCCATGGACTATGACGTCCTTAACCTTGACCGAGATGTCTTAAAACTAACTTTAGACTGTGGAGTCCTTAAATCCACGGACCATGAGGTCCTTAATCTTGACCGCAACGTCTTAAAACTAACATTGGACCGCAATGTCCTTAAACTACCTATGGACCGCAACTTCTTTAAACTACCTACTGACCGTGATGTCACTAAACTAAACAACAGGGTTTCCTTAATTGCCCTATTGTTGGATCTAAACGATCCCGTTAAGTTGATCTTAGTCTGAAAATTAGACTAACGTATCCTTAACAAATGTTTAAGTCGATCTTAGTCTCGAATGAGGCTAATATATCCTTAAACCCAAACCCCCAAATCCAGATCTAAGATAATACGGATTTGGACTAGTCCACGCCCTACGGGCGACGACATAACTCAGTCTCCGTATACAATCCACGGGCAACCAAACATAAAATAAACACACACGACACGAAGTGACCATCTGGAGAAGGAGAAAGTGATTACTGCGATGCGGTAGCGTAATTAACTGCAGGGGCTTGCGCCTGCAGGGAAGAGCGTCCCCACAATCAAAAACCCCTCAAGCGAGGGGGAATCTGACGAAGTCTGCTATATCGGATGCATCCGTTTAAACCTTCGATATACGGTGCCATAAATCAACTTGGCATTTTCGGAGAGGTAAGCGAATAGCACCAATTAGCATCTGCCCCGAACCTCAGGCGAGACGACCCCGTGTCGCGCCGTCGTTCGGAGGGGAACAGATTCTGGCACGCCCGGTGGGACCTTTTCCTCTTTCCACTCCACACTTCGTGTGTCGTGATTCGCGAACCAATCGCGGTTCGCTAATGGTTGCCCTTGGGTTTCGAAGTACTAAAATTTGGTGTTTCGTTTGCTGCAGAAAGCAAAGAATCAATGGCTTCCACTTGTGCGACATGCTCGGACTGCAATTACAACCAACGCTCTGCCTCGCCAGGAGGTATAGTGTAACACTTTAGAATGCGTTTAGAATAACTAAGCGAATGAATGCGGATTTTTAATAAAATTTAACCAAAACTGTTTTTATATATTTTATTTGAATTAATTAATATTTTATTAAATTATTTTGTGACATGCACACACTTGTGCATGTTAATCTAGGGTTTTGGAGATGTTAACCATGCTAGGTTAACCATGACATTTTACTTTTTACCATGCCATATTAACATTTACTTAAAAAGTTTACCTTTAAGATAAGTTTTATTTACATTTTCATTAAAAATAAAAAATGTTTTATTTTAATTAAAGAGAAGGATTTTAAAATTTGTGGCATGGGAGGCATAATGAATATGCAAGGTTGTCATGAAATCAAAGCATGAGTGACATGAGTGTAAAGGAAGGGTAGGTATGGTGGAAACATGCACAAGTGTAATGAAGAATCATTAAAGAGAAGGAATTTGGCTATAAATACCCACCCTCATCCTCTACATTCTCTCATTCACAAAGCTTCAAAAAAAATCATGTTTATGTTGTCTTGGAGCATGGATGGATAGGAATTCAGTCAAGTTTTGGTGAGGTATGATTTTAGTCTGTTTCTGTTTTAAAAAGATGACAGAAACTGGTTCGGAGTGCGGCTCTGGACTGCAGTCCAGAGCAGTTCTGGTTGTCGATTATCGTTTTGTAATGCTTTCAATCTTCTGTATGAAAATGTTATAATGCAGAACTCTATATCATAGTGAAGATAAATCTGTTAGCTAACCAATGAAAATGATTTCATTCATTTCTACTGTCGTTTACTATTTAAACTGTATTTTAAATCAACAGAACGTATAGCAGTCCCAAACAGGGACAGAATGTATACCCCTGTGTTTTTCAGTGCATAAATTCCAGTACACAATGGATATTTTTGATCCGTATGATGCGTTGGAAACCTAACTGATAAATCTAAATTTTGTTCAACTATAGCGTCGCCTAATTTTGATACCAACAGGGTAAAAACTGTGTTCCGAAATGGACATTCAGTTCAGAAACTGAAATTCCAACAGCGAACACGTAAAATGAAACAACTGTAACTTGCGAACCCGAAATCCGATTGTACTGAAACAAATTTTGATGAACAGCCAACAGAGTGTACTTGTTACCGTATTTGTATAGTTTCACTAAATTTTGAGCTTATGATATTACGCGATACGTGTCCGATTCAGTTCTGTGGTTCGAGTCAGTTCTGCGCATAGTGTCGGTTCTGTGCATGCGTGTTTTTCAGTCGTGTCGCCTCACACGTTTAGTCACCGAGCTATCACCAAATAGTTTGTGTGAACTAAATCGTTAGCTAGGTGTCCGTGTCCGTGTGTTATCCTTAGTTTACTAATATCGGTAAGTATTGGCTTTATTTGTGTGATATTAGGATCGCAAGCAGGGACTCCAGACGATGGCAGGAAGAAAAAGAAGGTGATTGGATTCACCTAGTGTGAGATCGTCTGGTGAGTAGATTTAACATCTACGGGGAAATCGTTTGTGTGGCGCTAAACGCCAAAGGCTAGGATTCAAGTGAATTACTTTAAGTGATATGCCTATTGACCACACATAGATATAAACATATATTGAACTAGTAATAATTAGTACATCATATTTCATCATATTTCATGTTAACCATTGATATAATATTGATAGGACACTGCACCATTACAAACGGTTCATGTTGCTTGAGCACTATATGTTACACACACACCGTTTGTAATTGCCATATCACGCACACTATAGAAATGGCCTTAGATAAATATATTGAACCATATTGATGATTTGTAGTTAGATAGTATTCTTGTATTAGTTCACATTATGATACTTACATTGATGTAGTAATATTTTTATATGGTGTTTTATTCGATATCATGGATTTGAGAAATCACAAGATACTTTCTAAAAACCGGGATTCGTTTATAAAAGTGTGGATTTTCCTTGATATGATCACATTACTTCCATATTGCATACATTGTAGTTCATGAATATATGCATTGAGATATTGTTTTCATGAGATTTCTGGATTTGAGAACTGTTGGTATATTTCAAAGAAAGCTATAAATTGTTTTAAACGCGGTTTCTCTTAATGTGATTTTGGGATGTCCACCATGAGTTTTCTCGGTTATGAGCTTGGTTTTCGAGACCCGATTCGAGGAGATGTGGGAACCATCTGCGGATATATGGTGGACCCGGTATGGTACCCCGGGGCAAGAATGATATCGTGGTGTAGCCGATGAGCCTGGCAGAGGGCATACAACCTACCGGTGATTGGTTGGACTCGGCGGTTGTCCGGAGGATACCGGCCGGAGTCATGAGATATGGGTCGATTCGGAATGACGAAACCCAGAGATATGGACCGATTCGGAATGACGAAGTCCAGAGAGAGAGATATATGGATTTACGTGTCGATGCTTGACACGGGATTTTTCATGATGTTTCGAGTGTCGGTGTTGGACACTCAGTTTTTTTCATGAAATTTACAGATGAGAGGGCCGGTCATAGTGACGGCGCCTGAGATATTGAGATTTACGTGTCGTTGATGGACACTGGATTTATTTTACTGATAGTGATTATGGATGAGTATTATCTTTAACCCATACTCAGGTATTTATGATACATTCTCTACATATAGTCATTTACCAGATCTTGATTTACTGCAGTTCATATTAACATATATACCTTATCATGACACATATGTAGAAATGGTTGTTTATCGTACATACATGTGATTACTTGTACGATGTTATTTACTTCTCACGAGTTGGCAACTCACCCCCGTTGTGCCACAACATTTGTGCAGGTTTGATCTGCAGTTTGGAAGCGTCAGGCTTCTTATTGCATCTTTTCCGTGGATACCGCTACTGTTGGGTTGAGACCCTTCTTTTTGGTATGTGGATTTGTGCGGTTATCAATTATTTCCATTCATGTATCTTATTTGTATCTAGTATTCTCCATCTACTATTCACCTGTATTGACTTAGAGACTGAGAGGTTCGGTATTTGTACCTTATATGACTTTGGTTGTTGTGCTCGTATGAGCCGGATTTGATTCATATTTCGTTATTTCTTTACTATGGCAACATTTGTACACATGTTGTAGTTGTGTTTCATCTCTATGATTTTTATCATACACGATTGATTTTTACAAAGGAGATGCTGCCGAAATATACAAAGGAAAAATGAAACTTTAAGTTTTTCTACGATTTTAAAACTAAGATTCTAAATGTTTTATCTAATCTTTTAAACAAATGTTTTAAAGTTTTATCACTTTAATCTTTTCATGGTTTAGATTACTGGGTTTCGGCTTACTTGAGTTACGTTACGTCTTTAGACGTCACGTGATTTAAGTGCCGGTTACGTTCCTAATTTGGGTCGTGACAAAGTTGGTATCAGAGCATTAGGTTTTACCTTTCGGAGTGTAGGATGACCCTTAGTATGATGGAGTAGGTAACTTGAGTAGAGTGACATAGCGTGGGTATGTTCCGCGGCATACTTACGATACGAACTCCGCCTAAGTGACCTTAGGACATTTTTGCTTGTAATTCTTTCCTTGATTCCTTGTATCCCTATGATTCGAATCTATATCCCCATCGAATCATGTTTCCTTATTCTAGTCATTATGCCGCCAAAGACTATTAGGGCGCAAAGAGTTGCTGCTAGAGATGAGGTCAGAGCAGGCCCCTCTGAGACAAGGATTGACCTGGATGATATACCTAGTGTTCATGAGAAGAGTGATCCACCTTCTCCAGGACGTATTTCTAGGCTTGAAGCCAATGTTCAACACTTACGTCTGATGATTGGATCTCTAGTCGAGGCCTTAACACTCAGTTATTTCTTTCTGTTGTAGCTCAACACTTCGATACGTATGCAGCCGCAGTAGACGCAGCTCTACTGGTAGAAGAGCGTGTTTTAGAGACTTCGATTGTTATAGGATCGAAGAGAATCCGTATCGGTATGCCAGCTTAGAAGCTGCTTGGCATGCGCCGTGACAGATTCTTTCCAAGTGATGATGGTAGAAGAGGCTTTAGACAAGGTCAGTAGTTTGGCTCTTATCCATAGGGTCAGCAATCGACGTCTGGATGTTTTCGATGTGGGAGTCTACAACACCACATCAGGGATTGTCCTGGAGGCGCCAGGGCGATGCACCAGTTCAGCATGTTACTTTACCACCTTCACCACCTCAGAGAGCTTTGCCCCTTTCGACCGTTGTTGTTCCACGCCAGACCCATGCTCAGAGAGGCCGTGGTCGTGGCGGTCCTATTCATAAAGGACGAGGTGGCAGAGGCGGAGGAAAGCCAGATGCTAGTAGAGGACAGGCCCGAGTTTTTGCATTTACTCCGCAGGATGCGCGAGCATCGAATGCCGTTGTGTCAGGTACACTTTTAGTGTGTTCTTTCCATGCGCGTGTATTATTCGACCCAGGATCTACACACTCTTATGTGTCCACACACTTTGTACCGAGGTTAGGCCGAGACTCATCCTTGTTAGATGAGCCACTTGTTGTGATTACTCCTGTTGGAGAGTCTTTTGTTGCTCGACATGTGTTTCGGTCATGTACCGTTCATATTAGAGATAGAGTTTCGTTTGTCGACTTGATCCTTCTTGATATGTTGGACTTTGACGTTCTCCTCGGCATGGACTGGTTAGCTACATGCTATGCGTCTGTGGACTGCCGTGAAAAAGCAGTCAGGTTCTGTTTTCCGGGAGAAATGGTTCTTGTTGTGCAGGGGGACCGTAGTGCCACTCCTCATAATTTTATTTCTACCCTTTGCGCTAATCGGCTTTTGAGGAAAGGATATCACGGGTTTTTAGCTTTTATTCGTGATACGGGAGCCGCAGTAGAACCATTGAACCAGGTTCCTATTGTGAGAGAGTTTTCCGACGTTTTTCCTGATGAGTTACCTGGATTGCCGCCAGAGCGTAACATCGAGTTTTGCATCGATCTGATTTCCGGCACGGGGCCTATTTCTATACCTCCTTATCGGATGGCTCCGGCTGAGCTTAAAGAGCTTAAGGATCAACTGCAAGAGTTGCTGGACAAGGGACTTGTTCGTCCGAGTGTTTCATCTTGGGGAGCTCCTGTTCTTTTCGTCAAAAAGAAAGACGGAAGTATGAGACTGTGCATTGACTATCGTCAATTGAATCGAGTCACAGTGCGAAATAGGTATCCTTTACCTCGCATTGACGATTTATTTGATCAACTCCAGGGTGCAAGACATTTTTCCAAGATTGATTTGAGGTCGGGTTATCATCAATTGTGAGTCCGGAAAGATGACATTCCGAACACTGCTTTTCGTACGCGCTACGGGCATTATGAGTTTTTGGTGATGTCATTCGGACTTACCAATGCCCCAGCAGCGTTCATGGACTTGATGAACCGAATTTTCAAGCCATTCCTCGACCAGTTCATTATTGTGTGTATTGATGACATTCTGGTTTATTCTAGAAGTCATGAGGAGCATGAGCATCACTTGAGAATTGCTTTGCAGACATTGAGAGAATACCAGTTGTTTGCTAAGTTCTCAAAGTGTGCATTTTGGCTTGATAGTGTTGACTTTTTGGGTCATGTGGTTACGGGAGACGGTATCCGAGTGGATCCGAAGAAGATTGAAGCCGTACAACTTTGGCCTAGACCCGTATCGGTGACGGAGGTCCGTAGTTTCTTGGGATTAGCCGGTTATTACCGACGTTTCGTGCAGGATTTTTCAAGTATCGCTGCACCGATGACCGGACTGACCCGGAATGGGATTCCTTTTCTTTGGACCGAGGCTTGCGAGCAGAGTTTCCAGCTGTTGAAGACGCGGTTGACGACCGCACCAGTTTTATCTTTAACTTCTGGATCGGGTGGCTATGTCGTCTATTTTGATGCTTCTTGAGTGGGACATGGTTGCGTGTTAATGCAACAGGATAAGGTTATCGCTTATGCTTCTCATCAGTTGAAGAGGCACGAGCAGAACTATCCTACCCATGATCTTGAGATGGCCGCGGTGGTATTTTCTCTTAAGATTTGGAGACACTACTTGTACGGAGAGTCATGCCAGATTTTTACGGATCACAAGAGCTTGAAGTACATCTTCCAGCAGCGGGATCTGAATTTGAGGCAGCGTCGTTGGATGGAGCTTGTAAAGGATTATGATTGTGAAATTCTTTATCACCCGGGTAAGGCGAATGTAGTAGCTGATGCTTTGAGTCGTAGACCCGGAGGTAGCTTATTCCATTTGAACGCAGTTCTGAGACAATCTTCTACAGATTGGCAGATCTTGTATGATAGTAGAGTTCAATTCGAGTTCACTTCAGCCGGTGGATAGCTTGCTCATGTCCGTGCTCGTCCACTTCTGCTTGATCTTATCCGTGATGCACAATCCGACGATGATCGTTTGTCCGAGATCTTTGAACTTGTTCGGCAAGGTAAAGATTCAGAGTTTGTGATTGATGACCAGGGTGTGCTACGTTTTGGGACTCGTTTATGTGTACCAAATTCCAAAGAGCCGAGACGCAATATCTTAGAGCAGGCACATCAATCAGCTTACAGTGTTCACCCAGGTTCCACCAAGATGTATCGTGATTTGAGAGATGTCTACTGGTGGGAAGGGATGAAGAGAGATGTTTCGGACTTCGTTTCGAAGTGCCTGACTTGTCAGCAGGTCAAGGCTGAGCATCAAAGACCGGCAGGAGAATTGCAGCCTTTGCCTATTCCGAAGTGGAAATGGAAGAAAATCTCTATGGATTTCGTTGTGGGTCTACCCAGGACCAGTCGAGGGTATGATTCCATTTGGGTTATTGTTGATCGGTTGACGAAAGCGGCTCACTTCCTTCCAGTGAAGACCACTTTCGGATTTTCTCAGTATGCTCAACTGTACATTGACGAGCTTGTGCGTTTGCACGGTGTTCCTACATGCATTGTATCTGACAGAGGAACCCAGTTCACCAGCCGTCTTTGGCAGAAACTTCAGGAAGCCTTGGGTACTCGATTGAGTTTTAGCACCGCTTTCCATCCACAGACCGATGGTCAGTCAGAGCGGACTATTCAGACTCTCGAGGATATGCTTCGAGCATGCGTGCTTGATTTTGGTGACAGTTGGGATCGTCACTTGCCTTTAATTGAATTCTCCTACAATAACAGTTTTCAAGAGACGATTCAAATGGCACCTTTTGAGGCTTTATATGGTAGAAAGTGTCGATCACCAGTCTGTTGGACCGAACTCAGCGAGAGCAGGATTTTGGGACCACAGCTAGTCGAAGAGACAACGGAGAAGATTCAGTTAATCCGAGATAGGATGAGAGCAGCCCAGTGCAGGCAGAAGTCTTATGCCGACCATTGTCGTCGCAGACTTGAGTTCGCTGTAGGTGATCATGTGTTCCTACGGATTTCTCCGATGAAAGGCGTGATGAGATTTGGTAGAAAGGGAAGCTTAGTCCCAGATTTGTGGGTCCTTTTGAGATCCTTGAGCGAGTTGGTACCGTTGCCTATTGTTTGGCACTTCCACCCAGTTTTTCGGTTGTTCACCCCATTTTTCTTGTATCAATGCTTCGCAAGTACCTTCATGATCCTTCACACGTGATTCAGCCCCAGACCGTCCAACTGGAGCACGATCTTTCTTTCACCGAGCAGCCAGTAGTAATTTTGGATCGGCAGGTGAAGAAACTTCGGTCAAAAGTCTTTCCGTCAGTGAAAGTTCTTTGGCGTGGACCAAGTAGCGAAGAGGTTACATGGGAAGCCGAGGGTGAGATGCGGAAGAAATTCCCTCATCTTTTCAAAGGTATGCATATTAAGATTTTTAAATTCGGGGACCGAATTTCTTTAAGTAAGGGAGATTGTAACACTTTAGAATGCGTTTAGAATAACTAAGCGAATGAATGCGGATTTTTAATAAAATTTAACCAAAACTGTTTTTATATATTTTATTTGAATTAATTAATATTTTATTAAATTATTTTGTGACATGCACACACTTGTGCATGTTAATCTAGGGTTTTGGAGATGTTAACCATGCTAGGTTAACCATGACATTTTACTTTTTACCATGCCATATTAACATTTACTTAAAAAGTTTACCTTTAAGATAAGTTTTATTTACATTTTCATTAAAAATAAAAAATGTTTTATTTTAATTAAAGAGAAGGATTTTAAAATTTGTGGCATGGGAGGCATAATGAATATGCAAGGTTGTCATGAAATCAAAGCATGAGTGACATGAGTGTAAAGGAAGGGTATGTATGGTGGAAACATGCACAAGTGTAATGAAGAATCATTAAAGAGAAGGAATTTGGCTATAAATACCCACCCTCATCCTCTACATTCTCTCATTCACAAAGCTTCAAAAAAAATCATGTTTATGTTGTCTTGGAGCATGGATGGATAGGAATTCAGTCAAGTTTTGGTGAGGTATGATTTTAGTCTGTTTCTGTTTTAAAAAGATGACAGAAACTGGTTCGGAGTGCGGCTCTGGACTGCAGTCCAGAGCAGTTCTGGTTGTCGATTATCGTTTTGTAATGCTTTCAATCTTCTGTATGAAAATGTTATAATGCAGAACTCTATATCATAGTGAAGATAAATCTGTTAGCTAACCAATGAAAATGATTTCATTCATTTCTACCGTCGTTTACTATTTAAACTGTATTTTAAATCAACAGAACGTATAGCAGTCCCAAACAGGGACAGAATGTATACCCCTGTGTTTTTCAGTGCATAAATTCCAGTACACAATGGATATTTTTGATCCGTATGATGAGTTGGAAACCTAACTGATAAATCTAAATTTTGTTCAACTATAGCGTCGCCTAATTTTGATACCAACAGGGTAAAAACTGTGTTCCGAAATGGACATTCAGTTCAGAAACTGAAATTCCAGCAGCGAACACTTAAAATGAAACAACTGTAACTTGCGAACCCGAAATCCAATTGTACTGAAACAAATTTTGATGAACAGCCAACAGAGTGTACTTGTTACCGTATTTGTATAGTTTCACTAAATTTTGAGCTTATGATATTACGCGATACGTGTCCAATTCAGTTCTGTGGTTCGAGTCAGTTCTGCGCATCGTGTCGGTTCTGCGCATGCGTGTTTTTCAGTCGTGTCGCCTCACACGTTTAGTCACCGAGCTATCACCAAATAGTTTGTGTGAACTAAATCGTTAGCTAGGTGTCCGTGTCCGTGTGTTATCCTTAGTTTACTAATATTGGTAAGTATTGGCTTTATTTGTGTGATATTAGGATCGCAAGCAGGGACTCCAGACGATGGCAGGAAAGGAAAGAAGGTGATTGGATTCACCTAGTGTGAGATCGTCTGGTGAGTAGATTTAACATCTACGGGGAAATCGCCTGTGTGGCGCTAAGCGCCAAAGGCTGGGATTCAAGTGAATTACTTTAAGTGATATGCCTATTGACCACACATAGATATAAACATATATTGAACTAGTAATAATTAGTACATCATATTTCATCATATTTCATGTTAACCATTGATATAATATTGATAGGACACTGCACCATTACAAACGGTTCATCTTGCATGAGCACTATATGTTACACACACACCGTTTGTAATTGCTATGTCATGCACACTATAGAAATGGCCTTAGATAAATATATTGAACCATATTGATGATTTGTAGTTAGATAGTATTCTTGTATTAGTTCACATTATGATACTTACATTGATGTAGTAATATTTTTATATGGTGTTTTATTCGATATCATGGATTTGAGAAATCACAAGATACTTTCTAAAAACCGGGATTCGTTTATAAAAGTGTGGATTTCCCTTGATATGATCACATTACTTCCATATTGCATACATTGTAGTTCATGAATATATGCATTGAGATATTGTTTTCATGAGATTTCTGGATTTGAGAACCGCTGGTATATTTCAAAGAAAGCTATAAATTGTTTTAAACGCGGTTTCTCTTGATGTGATTTTGGGATGTCCACCATGAGTTTTCTCGGTTATGAGCTTGGTTTTCGAGACCCGATTCGAGGAGATGTGGGACCCGTCTGCGGGTACATGGTGGACCCGGTATGGTACCCCGGGGCAAGAATGATATCGTGGTGTAGCCGATGAGCCTGGCAGAGGGCATACTACCTACCGGTGATTGGTTGGACTAGACGGTTGTCCGGAGGATACCGGCCGGAGTCATGAGATATGGGTCGATTCGGAATGACGAAACCCAGAGATATGGACCGATTCGGAATGACGAAGTCCAGAGAGAGATATATATGGATTTACGTGTCGATGCTTGACACGGGGTTTTTCATGATGTTTCGAGTGTCGGTGTTGGACACTCAGTTTTTTTCATGAAATTTACAGATGAGAGGGCCGGTCATAGTGACGGCGCCTGAGATATTGAGATTTACGTGTCGTTGATGGACACTGGATTTATTTTACTGATAGTGATTATGGATGAGTATTATGTTTAACCCATACTCAGGTATTTATGATACATTCTCTACATATAGTCATTTACCAGATCTTGATTTACTGCAGTTCATATCAACATATATACCTTATCATGACACATATGTAGAAATGGTTGTTTATCGTACATACATGTGATTACTTGTACGATGTTATTTACTTCTCACGAGTTGGCAACTCACCCCCGTTGTGCCACAGCATTTGTGCAGGTTTGATCTGCAGTTTGGAAGCGTCAGGCTTCTTATTGCATCTTTTCCGTGGATACCGCTACTGTTGGGTTGAGACCCTTCTTTTTGGTATGTGGATTTGTGCGGTTATCCATTATTTCCATTCATGTATCTTATTTGTATCTAGTACTCTCCATCTACTATTCACCTGTATTGACTTAGAGACTGAGAGGTTCGGTATTTGTACCTTATGTGACTTTGGTTGTTGTGCTCGTATGAACCGGATTTGATTCATATTTCGTTATTTCTTCACTATGGCAACATTTGTACACATGTTGTAGTTGTGTTTCATCTCTATGATTTTTATCATACACGATTGATTTTTACAAAGGAGATGCTGCCGAAATATACAAAGGAAAAATGAAACTTTAAGTTTTTCTACGATTTTAAAACTAAGATTCTAAATGTTTTATCTAATCTTTTAGACAAATGTTTTAAAGTTTTATCACTCTAATCTTTTCATGGTTTAGATTACTGGGTTTCGGCTTACTTGAGTTACGTTACGTCTTTAGACGTCACATGATTTAAGTGCCGGTTACGTTCCTAATTTGGGTCGTGACAAATAGCCTACGGACCCCAAGCTGCTTCGCTATTCACAATGCCCGTGGAACAGGTCACTCGAACCACCACAGGATTGTTTTTTGGGACCATGCTCCCTCCGACAAGCTTCACCGCTCCGGTGCTGACAACGGAAGCTCCCAAGAAGTCGGTCTTTGATCGTCTTACCCCTGCCGCAGCCCCTCTCAACGGGTCTCCGAACACCAGTGCCTTGGTCTTCTCCAGACTGGGCCAGAGCTCCCATGGAATCGCAATGGGGCCTGCAATCCCAGAGAAGGCTGCTCCTAAGAAAATAACCAGTCTCGCTCCTGAAGTCGTCAAGGCGGCTTCTCCTTCCAAAAAGTCGGTCCTTACAAGATTGACTGTTCCAGCTCCCACTCCTGCTACCCAAAGGACATCAGTCTTTAACAGGCTGGCACCAGCAACGACCCCCCTATACAGGGGGCAAGACGAGACTATCACCTTCACCAAGCCAGTTCCATCAGCACGACGCGCTCGACGTCGTTACTGGCGCCGAGTGAGGAAGGCCGGAGGCAACTCCTCTTCTGGGCTAACTTCTCCAGCCCCGATGGCAGAAGTTAATGCTGCTGTTCCAACTGGGAACAACTTTGAGATGCTAAATAAGGTGCGTAGGAATTCTTCTACCGCGGCGCTAAAGAAGTCTCCCCATCCACTGAAAAGGGCTATAGAATTAAAGCCAGAACAGCCCCAATCTCCTCAACGGCTGTCCTCCCGAATCTATAAAGTCTGGCGGCAGGCCCGAGACTCGATGATCGATCCAAATTTCTCCAGCCAGCACAAGAAGCTGAAAATCCAACAGGAAGCCAGTCACCAGGCTAAGCCACGAAAATCTGTCTGGGTGCCCACCTCGACGGCCCCCTCAACTTCCACTGCTCATAAAAAGAGAAGGCTGGAGAAGATCCCCGGGCCTGCAACGAGAGCTAAAAGCGCTGAACCAGACGCCCTAAGGCTGGGGGCAGGATGATCCACACTGTATACATGGCGTCGGGGAAGGAAGACAGCCGTGCGTCTACAGGTCATAGACCGCTTACACGGTCAGTAACCAAAGCTCAGGAGCAACAGCAAAAGCTCCAAGAAATGATGATTGCAATGGCTGCGCTTACTGGGCCGAAAGAAAGCCCCGAGGCGTCTTCGGATCAGCAACAAGAACAGGAAACTGACACTGAGTTCCTTCGGAGAATATTGGAAAAGAAAGATAAAGAGGCTGCGGAACAAGCGGCCAATATAAAGAAGATAGCCCACTTATTCCAGGACATGGTGGGAATGATGATCTAACAAGACCCACCTGCTGACGACCCTCCGATCGTCCTTGAAGACGACAGGGGAGAAACGTCAAATCCACCACCGGCTCTCTCAACGGCCAAGGAGGAGACAATCTCTAAGGCTGACTTGGACGACTATATAGCCCAGCAAATCCGAGTTTATCATGCGACTGAGGCAGCTGGTCAAGTCGTAAAAACGGGGTGACCATATCCGAGCTGGTACGACCAAATCAAATATCCGTCGAGTTATACAATACCAAAATTCCACATGTATAAAGGGACCGGCAATCCCCATCAACATGTTGCCCAGTTCAGGGCCCTTTGCGGTAACACCGGCGGTAATGATAAACTGTTGCTTCGCCAGTTCGTAGGCAGCTTATCAGAAACAGCGTTCGAATGGTATTCGGAACTCCCGAACGATTCTATCAAGACGTTCGCTGAAATGGAGTTGCTATTCACTCAGCGATTCGCGAGCGCCAGCGAACGCACTCCAATAACGACATTGATTAATGCCAGGGTAAAATCAGGAAAAACGTGGGTCCAGTATGCTATACGCTGGCAAAATTTGTGGTCGAAATACGAGCAACGCATTGAGGAAGCGCCCGCGGTGGGCATGTTCATGGGAACCCTAGACCCTCACGCAACTATCTCCCAGTTTATGATGTTCTTTAAGCCAACCACATTCCAGGCTCTAATCGACAAGTTGGCCCAGATGGACCAGATAGGTCATAGACCGTCTTCCCCGAAGCCCGAGCCTCGGAGTGACAAGGGTAAAGGAAAGGCAACCTTCGTCGCGAATGCTCAGCAGCAACCTAGTGCCCCAAAGCTGGCGGATCAACTGGAAGAAAGACGCCGGTATTATAATGAGAAGATGAAGCGCCCCTGCTCGTTCCCACGGGACAAGACGAAACGGTTATTCGAGCTGGCAGTACGCAACAGACTTATAAACTTGCCAAATCCAAGGCGACCGCCACAACCCACTGAGGTGAATAACCTCAACTATTGCCCTTACCATCAAACGGTAAGCCACCCGATTGAGGATTGCTTCGTATTCAAAGGATGGATTGAAGATCAATACCTCCAGGAAAAGTTTGCGCTGTCCGAAAAGTGGAAGGTGAACCCGCCACAGCCGCATACTCCCAAGAAAGCAGATACACCGGGGGCAACCTGTTCCTTTATTGAAGAAGCTCCATGGGAGGTCGTGCTATCGGCTAAAACCAAAAGGATGCTGAGTGATCTTCATGCGTGTCCGGCAGTCGAATGGAAGAATCTGCTTGAACCTCAAATCATCGAAGGGATGTTGAAGCCGCGCCCAACTATAAAGATTCGTGGTGATGGCCTAAATACCCACACCCGACCGTCAAAATCTTCGAAGAAAAAGAAGAAGAAATCCAAAAAGCCCATGAAGCCTGGAGACAAGCACACGGATTTGCAGAAACAGATTGATGCGCTGGAGGAGTACAATCAAAAGGCGTGGACTCCCGTCACGCTGCAAGAGTTCCTTAACCACATCTTTCAAGAGGAAGATGAGGGGAAGAGTTCGTCGGATGAATCCGAGGGATACGTGGCGAGTTGTAACATAATCTCCCACTCGTTTACCGACGATGAAAAAACTCCTGGCACTAAGAAACTGGGGGTAGAGCCTGAACCAGAGCTTGGGTGGCCGACAGACGAAATGATCGACGCCTTTCTGGACGAGATTCGTTTGAAAAGTAAAGCCGACCAGGAGCGTGAGATAGCCGCATCAGAGGAAGCCAAACGCAGGCGACTAAAAGAAAGAGTTGAAGTACTCCCGCCAGATCGAAAGGCATCCGATGCGAATAAAAACGTGTTCAAGACGAGGAAAAGATTTGCCAAAGCCATGTCAATGGGAATGAAGCTACCACCCTCAGAAGAAAACACGCTCAATAGAGCGGAAAGGCACCCTAACTATTGCGCATATCATCGGAAGATTTTGCACCCTACGGAGGAGTGCGATGCCTTTAGGATATGGTGGCAAGGATATGTTGCTCACCGGCAACATTTTAAGCGCATGAAACGCAAGACTCGTCGGGAACGAAGAAGTACTACCGACGGGCACAACAGAACTGCTGGCAACTGTTACATGGTTAACGCCGGAGGGTCACAAGTTCTCACCTTTGGGAGCGACTTTGATGAAGAAATGGCTCTGGGCCCTCTCTTTAAAGAATCCGTTTTAGGAAAAGAGGAAGAACCAGAAGCCTGCGAAAATATTCAGCTGCGCAATCGCACGCTCCCGGAAAGGAATCTCGGACCCGCGAATAGAAAAGATAAGGGAAAGGAGAAGGTCACTGGGGATATCGCCTTAGATGACCAAGTCATGAAAGAGCTGACTGCCAAGGACCCTCCCAGGAAGGGTAAGGTGGACTACAACATCCTAGCGCACCTAAGGAAGCTACCTTCTCAGCTCAGCATTCTCGATGCCCTCCTATTATCAAAAGAAGCGCGAGATTCATTAATCAAGGCGTTACAAGAACCCGAGCAATTCCAAGCCTTCCTCGCCGAAGAAAGGATGAAGAATGAACTGGAAGAAGTGCATACGGCCGACATCACTTTCGGTGACGAAGACCTCCTCCTCGGGACGTGCGACCACAACCGTCCCTTATATGTCTCTGGATACTGCCATGATATCAAGATAGGCAAGATCCTGGTGGATAATGGATCCTCCGTCAATCTCCTTAATGTTCGGGTGTTGAAGGAAATCTGCATGAGCATACAACACCTCGCTCGTGACAAAATTACCATCTCCGGTTTCGACTCCCAGTCATCACGGACTCTCGGATCTGTAATACTAACATTACGCTTCGGACTGCTCGTCACGGACATCAAGTTTCACGTCATTGACGCCAAGACGTGCTACAACGCCTTGCCCGGTCGCCCTTGGTTACACGAGTACAACATCATCCCTTCTACACAACATCAGTGTATGGAGTACTTTAAGGATGGTTTCGAGTATACCGTAACAGGTGAGCTGAACCCATTCTCCGTGAACGAAGTCCGCAAGTACGAAGATGCAAAGTACTTTTTGCTAGACTTCGAGGATACAGAAAAGTGTCGCAAGCCGGAGAACAAAGTCGCTGCCACCATCCCTGTTTTCGGGAGCGATACCGAAGAAGAAGAAGAGACAGTTTATGCTGTATCCCCAGAATCATATGAAGAAAAGGGAGCGACTGAGCAGACGACCCTACAAATAAAAGACCGTGAGAAGACTGAGGACTGGAGGGAAGTCTTCATAGACTACTTTAAGTCCCATCGAATGCCCGAAGAAGCGTCCTCAAGATATCAGCTCATGAAACGAGCTCTATCTTTCGCTTTCGTCAATGATACTCTGTATAAGAGGACTCTTGATTCTCTGTGGCTGAGATGTTTAGGACCTGACGAAGCAGAAAGAGTCGTTCAGGAAGTTCATGACAGAATCTGTGGTTCTCATCAAGCAGGCCCGAAGATGAAGTTAAAAATTAAACGGATGGGAGGTTACTGGCCCACGATGATCCAGGACTGCCTCGAATATGCGACGCAATGCCACTCATGCCAAATCCACGGGGATTTCATCCACCAGCATCCGAATCCACTACATCTAATGGTGGCTAGCTGGCCATTCGAAATGTGGGGGACTGACATAGTCGGCCCCATCAAACCAGTATCGTCCAGGGGACATCGTTTCATCCTGGCAACGACTGATTACTTCTCCAAATAGGCGGAAGCAGTACCGCTGAGGGAAGTGAGGACGGAGAATATCCTCCACTTTTTCAAAACGCACGTCATTTATCGGTTTGGAACTCTATGGCGGATTATCTCCGATAACGGGCCAGCCTACAAAAGCCATAAGATTAGCCGCTTCGCGCAACAGCATAATATAGACTGGAGATACTCCTCAGTTTATAATCCACGAGCTAACGGTCTGGCCGAGGCCTTCAATAAGACCTTGACAAAGATCATAAAAAAGACGGTGTCCCGAAATAAGAAGGACTGGCACGAGAGACTGCAAGAGGCTCTTTGAGCATATCGAACTACGTTCAAGACAGCCACGAACACGACGCCATACGCACTGGTATTCGGTATGAAAGCGGTACTCCCCCTCGAGATAGAGATGCCTTCTCTACGAGTGGCAGTCCACCACGAATTGACAAACGAAGAAAATGCTCACCTTCGGCTTGAGGAGCTTGATGCCCTCGATGAAACCCGGCTTATAGCGCAACAAAATCTGGAGGCCTACAAAGCAAAGATGACGCGCTCGTACGAAAGATTGACCAGGCCGAGGACATTCCGCCAAGGCGAACTCGTACTAGTGGTCAAAAGACCTATGATCCCCAATCGTGCCAAGCGGGGAAAACTTGAGCCAAACTATGAAGGCCCGTACATCATAGACAAGGTCTACCAGGGTGGAGCCTATCTACTCATGGACATGCACGGTGAAAGGCCTTTCAGGCCAATAAACGGCCGCTTCCTAAAGAAATACTACGCTTAATGAGCCACAGCCTAGGTCAATGATAGATGACGACGACTATGTCCGCTCGCTATCTTCCTAAGCTCAGACTTTATAAGCAGTAGCCGGCCTTCCCTTGAATGGACCGAAATGTCCTTAAACTAATGATGGACTGAAACATCCTTAAACTCATGACGGACCGAAACATCCTTAAATTCATGACGGACCGAAACGTCCTTAAACTAACGACGGACCGAAACGTCCTTAAACTAACGACGGACCGAAACATCCTTACACTAACGATGGACCGAAACGTCCTAAAACTACTACCGCAGTATCTTTAGGATGACGAGATGAATAAAAAAAAAGAGAAAAAGAAAAAAATATATATAAATAAAAAAATAAAAAAGGTATGTCCATAAGCAAAATGGGCACGGATGAAAACCCGAAAGGGCTCCGTGAGTAAAAACAGCAGGGCTACCGGCGAGTGTTCGTGAAAACCCGAAACGGCGCGACCTTGTAAAAAAAAAGAGAAAAAGAATAAAAAAAAGGTATGTACATAAGCAAAATGGGCACGGATGAAAACCCGAAAGGGCTCCGTAAGTAAAAACAGCAGGGCTACCGGCGAGTGTTTGTGAAAACCCGAAAGGGCGCAACCTCGTTAAAAGACACTTACAAGATCCTCTCGACCTTGTAAGGAGAAACCACCCGCGTGGGATCCTTATGACTCACAAGGGAGCGACACACTTAGGGATCCCCACGATTCCTAAGGAGAAAATACACTTACGAGATCCTCACGACTCGTAAGGAGAACTCTCTTATGGGACCCTCACAACTCATAAGATTTGAAAGTCTTAAGTTACAGAAACCTAAACCTGTTCTTAAGCAAATCCCCCACAACCTTCGATATTGCCCTACAAGTGTCTCAATACTGACCCTTGTATACAATCTACGGGCGCGAATAAACATTTCCCCAGCAAAGTCCCACCCGTGACTAGGGATATGTCCATATGGTGAGCAACCCTTGTAAGTCCTCTCGACTTATGAGGAGAAGACCCTTTTGTAAGATCCTTACGACTTGCAAGAGGACATGCACTTAGGATTCCTCACGATTCCCAAGGAGAAAACACACCTACAAGATCCTCACGACTTGTACGGAGAAATACCTTTGTGAGACCTCTACGGCTCATGAAGTCAAAAGCCTTGGTCGACAGGACCCTTAACCCTGTTTAGTAAGCCACCTTTGTTCAACATCGACAGAGGCAAATGATGATTCGCTCCTGGCAACATCCCAGTTGTAGCGGTACTGATGCCGAAATCGGTGTCTAAAATCCAAGCTTGCAACGAAAAAGCTAGCAAGCCACACATGCATACGAAATAGCCGAAATGATGGGGCAACTTGCAATAAAAAGCAGCAAGCAAAAATGTATGCATGACAGATAGCCGAAATGATTGGGCAACTCGCAATAAAAAGCAGCGAGTAAAAATAAAATAAATAGCCGAAATGATTGGGCACCGCGAAAAATGGCCGAAATGATAGGGCAATCGCGACCTCCGCGATATAAAAACTGAAATGATAGAGCACCGCGGAAAAAGAAATAAAAAAAAAGAAGTTTTAATTTATGCCCTATAGGTGATGTTCTATCACACCCTGTATACAATCCAAGGGCGTAAACAAAAAAGGGATCATACTTCTCCTCCAGGTTTCATCATAAGAAGAAGCAAAATCTCGACGGGCCGCGAATGACTTAGAGATCATCTCAGCACTCGTCTCGTAACAACGAACACGACTTCAAGCGAAACAGAACAGCGGCAACTCCCAAGTCCATGGCTCGGCGATATCCTGACCACCGAAAAGTCAAATCCCAACTCCGTGAAATGCGAATACAATCAACGAAATTCCTGGTTACGTGGAACGCGGATAACGTCACTCTTTGACCCCGTGGAAAACGTCCAGAGCAGACCCTGGTCCTCGCAGAGCACGGCAGTGAACCCATGTGAAGCATCCAGAGCGGAGCCTAGTCCTCGCCGAGCACGGCAGTGAACCCGTGTGAAGCATGTAGTGCAAAATTCCTGGTTACGTGGAACGCGGATAACGTCACTCTTTGACCCCGTGGAAAACGTCCAGAGCGGATCCTGGTCCTCGCAGAGCACGGCAGTGAACCCGTGTGAAGCATCCAGAGCGGAGCCTAGTCCTCGCCGAGCACGGCAGTGAACCCGTGTGAAGCATCTAGTGCAAAATTCCTGGTTACGTGGAACACAGATAACGTCACTCTTTGACCCGGTGGAAAACGTCCAGAGCGGATCCTGGTCCTCGCAGAGCACGGCAGTGAACCCGTGTGAAGCATCCAGAGCGGAGCCTAGTCCTCGCCAAACACGGCAGTGAACCCGTGTGAAGCATCTAGTGCAAAATTCCTGGTCACATGGAACGCGGATAATGTCACTCTTTGACCCCGCGGAAAACGCCCAGAGCGGAGCCTGGTCCTCGCCAAGCACGGCAGTGAACCCGTGTAAAGCATCCAGAGCAAACACCGGACTGTGGAGTCCTTAAAATCCACAGACTATGATGTCCTTAACCTCGACCGTAATGTCTTAAAACTAACAATCAACCACCCTGATTCTATACTGATTCTACCTTGGTTTAAGGGTACATCTCTTCACTCCTTTGATGCCTGACGTTGTAATTCCTCAACGTCTTCAAAGAGGTGACGGGTCCCTGCAACCAAACATCGGACTGTGGAGTCCCTAAATCCACGGACTATGAAGTCCTTAACCTTGACCGTGATGTCTTAAAACTAACATCGGACTGTGGAGTCCTTAAATCCACGGACTATGAGGTCCTTAACCTTGACCGTGATGTCTTAAAACTAATATCGGACTGTGGAGTCCTTAAATCCACGGACTATGAGGTCCTTAATCTTGACCGTGATGTCTTAAAACTAACATCGGATTGTGGAGTCCTTAAATCCACGGACTATGAGGTCCTTAACCTTGACCGTGATGTCTTAAAACTAGCATCGGACTGTGAAGTCCTTAAATCCACGGACTATGAGGTCCTTAAGCTTGACCGTGATGTCTTAAAACTAACATCGGACTGTGGAGTCCCTAAATCCATGGACTATGAGGTCCTTAACCTTGACCGAGATGTCTTAAAACTAACATCGGACTGTGGAGTCCCTAAATCCACGGACTATGAGGTCCTTAACCTTGACCGTGATGTCTTAAAACTAACATCGGACTGTGGAGTCCTTAAATCCACGGACTATGATGTCCTTAACCTTGACCGCGACGTCTTTAAACTACGATGCCTTGAGCAATCCCTGACCCCGTAAAACACGAATAAGGGTGACCACATCCAGCACTTGCAAGTCCTCACGACCTGTAAGGAAGAAAAACTCTCTTCTGAGATCCTTACGACTCTCAAGGGAAAACCCGCTTAAGAATTCTCACGATTCTTAAGAAGAACTCGCACCTATGGGATCCTCTCGACCTGTAGGGAGAAAAAACTCTTTATGAGACCCTCGTGGCTCATAAAGTACAAAAGTCTTAGGAAGCAGATCTTAACCCTGAATCCTAAGCCATCGCTGCCCTGCAAGTAGGCCAAGATAAATTGTCCGCAGAATACATTCAATAAAAGAGACACATCATTGAGAAGAAAAATGTATCTTTTATTCATAAACCAAAATGGATACAAAGTACAAGTCATGAAAGAACAAAAGAAAATACTCTCATCTATGAGTATATACAAGAAGGAAGGAAAATATACAAATGTTTCAAGCCGGCGGGCGATTTAGAAGCTTGGCTAGCTCATCCTGCTTTTGCTGGGCCACGGCTTCATGATTCAGGATCGCCAGAAGACGGGCCTCCGCCTGAGCCTGCTGGGCCTGATACGAAGCGAGCCGACCTTCAAGCTCTTTCTCGGTGGCCTTATGAGCCTCGACCCTCTCACGAGTGAACGTAGCAGCTTTATCAAGAGTCACCACCTCCCTGATAGACTCTTGAAGCACCCACCAGAGTTCATACGCTTTGTTGGCCTTGGCAGTAAGACTCGCGTGAAGCTCACTCAGCGCTTTAGAAGCCAGCTCCCTCTCCGAGAAGTTACGGCCGAACCCTTTTCTCGCACGACAATATGTTCGCCACGTGTCGCCCTATCAGGCCACGTAAGCTCACTTTCGCGACTGCAACCTTGGAAACGGGACATACACGCTCAAGACCGTATAAATGGGCGTCCAGTCGACAACAATAATCGACTTAAAACGCGCTCACATTACCTGGTATGAAAAGCAACGAGAAAATTTCCGACGAGCATGCGTTCGTAATTATATGAACATCCAAAAAGGAAATAATATTCGGGGCTTTAATGTGCATGCGACATGATGATAGTGTTGATAATTAAAGAAAGCTCTTATAAGGAGAACACAAGGTTTATTTATGCAAGCGAAGACATACGTACGAGCACCGAGCCTACCTGAAAGTTCAGCATAAAGCATACAAAAAAAGGGACTAATTTAAATATGCTATGCTAGCGGGAAAAGGTCACCAAACACGGGATCAATAGCACAAGGGTTAACAAAACAGAGAGCAAAATTCTCCATCTCCCTCTCTGCTTTCTCCAGCACATCAAAACGACGGTTCTCGTGAGGAGTCGCTCCCCATCGATTGGCGCCATGTTCGTCCGAGAAAGCAGACATAATAGCTCGCCGGACCTTTATCTGGCTCAGAATTGAGCAATCCTTCAAAGCCTGAGTAATCAGGCACGCTTCGTGAAAGCCCTCGAGCTTTTCTTCAGCCGCGTCAAGCATCGCCAGGGTCATCTCCGCCGGGTGAGGAGGGATGTTGGCAAGCACGGCCGCGAGAATCATTCGGAGCCAGAGGGACCCCATCGGGAGGGGGGACCCCCTACGGATCGAGAGTTCATACATCGCCGAGTTGCATTCATGATCGGTAAGGAATGGATCCACCAATTAGGCAGCAAAGCGAGGGATCATCTCCTCGATAGGAACTTCCCATGCCTGTCGACGAGCATGAGGGCGATTGCAGGCCATGGCGCTCGATTGTTTCTCAAGACAAATTATACCAAAATGAAAAAATAAATCTCTCTGTGAAGGGAAAAGAAGGCTATAGCCTCAGATATAAAGAGATGCATTAAGTGTTGAGCACGAAAAATCTTGAATGATGAAGCTATTTCCAAGGCCCAAAAAAGGAAAGGCATCGAAAATTAGGGGGATGGAACTATTTCCAAGGCTCCTTTTCTGCATCTGATATTGTGCGCTAAAAATATGGCATGGAAATTTTTTGAACAATCCCATCAAAGGACCCCACGTGCAGAACACGTAAGCCCCAAACTTGACGTGCACTAAAAAATAGAATAGCACCATGCATATTAAAAGCATCAGCAACAACAATAATAAAATGATAAAACCCCACAGAAAGGCATGCAAACATACAAAGACATAATAAAACTTATCATTCATACTTCAAGAAGGTCATTCAAAATAAAGAAAAACACGTTTACAAGGGCAAGGCCTCAGACGCGGGGCATGGATTGAGAAACTCAAACTTGACTTTGTCCAAGATCTTCCAGGCGCTTCGAACCATCCTGGTATGTTTCCTCTCGCGGTCGCAAGCGTCGGGGTCCTCACGGATGTCCTCCGCCCTCCGATAGGCAGCAAGTATGGCTGACTGCTGAAAGGCCTGGTGCAAGAGATCAATGAGGCGATCTCGCCTCCTCTTTGAAATCAAGCTCATCAGGTACACCGAATGTATCTTATCCTCAGCAGTGTCCAAGGCCCTGAGCGGTACGCCGGTACAAAAGAGAGGGAGTGCCTCCCAGATAGCCAGCACGATCAGTCTCAGAAGAGAAGAGCGATGGGGGAGTAGCCGATGGTTGTACTCGCCAAAACGGCTCATGATCTCGGCGCATTGAGCGTTGGTGAACTCCTGGTTCTGACTGCGATCCAATGCAAGAACGTTACCGTAGGAAATGATTTCGTCAAGACCATACAAATGGGCATTCATGATACCTGAAATAAAGATCATGAGAATTATTACAAAGCTTCTGTTCCATTAATTACAGAAGGACAACTTAGGGCAAAGAGACCCTAAGAAGCCTCCATGCGAAGAAACTGAGTTCTTCATAGGAATTAAATTCCTTATTGAGAAAAAAGGAATTAAATTCCCAGGAATATGTTTTCTGTGAACGGGGTTAAGCTCCATGAATTATCACCATTATTTTCCTAAAGATCATCTAAACCCTAAGAGATCTACTTTTGAAGGCTAAAATGGTTTCATATTTTGGTTAAAGAACTTGAAGAAAAATGGGTTCTTTGTTAAAAAAGGAGTGAAGCCCTTGATGTGGATTTAAAATCCAGCGAAGTTTTGTCAAAATGAAGGCGCACCGATCACCATTACCTGAGGAAAGAGAGTCCTTTTAAATAGAGTTAAACTCTGAAAATGTTTCAAGGCAGAGAACTAAGCTCTGAAAGAAGAGAATTAAATTCTCAGAAAAGGTTCTCAAAGGAAGGAGATGAGCAAAGTGAAGGCTCTTCTGAAAGGACATGAACATTTATAGGATGTGATGGAGACGCTTCATCTCCCCAAATCCCTAAAGGAATCCAACGGTCACAAAAGTGACAACGTTGCACTCACGTGCAGACACGTGAGAACAACGCTGTGGGGCCATTTGTTTCCTGATTTAAAATCAGGAAAGCCTACGGAAGAGGCATTACGTGCTAGTACGTGACCAGCAGTCACATGTTGGCACGTGACATTTAAAAGCAGAGGCAAAGGCACATCAGTTCCCTGATCAAATCAAGGAAAAGGCTTAAAAAAAGGTCACGTGCTCACACGTGACCAGGGGTCACGTGTTGGCACGTGACGGCTGAACAGCGGCTAGGAGACAAAGCGCAAAAAGCAGAGGAAAGCTCGTGACCCGGGGTCACGTGCCTACACGTGACCAAGGGTCACGTGGCCATACATGACCGGCTTTCAAAGCCTATTTATTTAACAGAATCAAATTCTGAAGAGATCATTCAAATCTTTCCAAAGGAAAATGATTATTAGGAACCGATTGAACTAAAGATTTAAATGTGATTAAATATCACATATCTATGGAAAAATCTTGAACTTGGAAAGATTTCCCCTTAAAATCTAATCGAAATAACAAAGGAAAATCTTTGGATTTAAAATCCAATGGTGAATAAAATTCACCTAATAATCCAAAGGTCCAAACGAATGGTGAATACAAATCAAATCTCTCAATGAAAGATTCATCAAAACTAATTGATTCTGCTTCTTCTCCTATAAATAGGAGCCAAGAGACACACAGGGAGGGATATACATACAGAGATCGATACATAGAGAGAGAAAAAAATAGAGCCTTGAGACTTTAGAGGAATTTGGATCTTCTGCAAAAGAAAACCTTAGGTAAGAAGGGGGAGGCTTTCAAGAAAAAAAGAGAATTTAATTCTCAAAAGAGTTTAACTCTGATATTAAAAAGAAGAACTTAGTTCTCTCTTTAGCAGAGGATCTGCAAAGTGCACATCTCCCCATATATTGAGAATTTAATTCTCATTGGGTTGAGATCCTGCCATGCAGATCCAAAGCATAGAGAGGGAATGGATGTTTGAGAATTTAATTCTCATAGAATTATAGGAATTTAATTCCTTCGATTTAAAATTAGGGTTTAACCCTATGTTGTAGGAATATAATTCCTTCAGAATGAACAGAATCAAGGTTTAACCCTAGTTAAGAACTTAGTTCTGTCAAAATAACAGGAATTTAATTCCCTTAAGAAAGAAGAAATTAGGGTTTCACCCTATGACAGAATCTAATCCCTCAGAATATAAATTAGGGTTTAACCCTATCTAAGAGTAATTCTCTAAAGAAAGAAGGAATTTAGTCCTTTTAAAGTTATTATTAGGGTTTAACCCTATGACAGAACTCGATTCTTCACATATATGAGGAATTTAATTCCTACAGGAAAATCAGAGTTCAACTCTATCAGAGAATATAATTCTGCAGAAGACAATGGGGATTTAATGAAGAATTTAATCAGAAATTGCAAAGAGGCAGGGTCACGTGCTACCACGTGACCCCTTGAAAAATCCACAGAGAAGGGCTTTCGAGGCAATGCCTCACGTGACCCACGTGACCCTTGGCAGAAGCTTTAACACACAAACAATTAAATGCCCATCACGTGACAGCATGTGATGTTCCAAAGTATTCACCACTCTCGGCAGAACAAATAAAGGGGAGGGCGCCCTCACGTGCTACCACGTGACCCCTCTTACCTTAGTGCTTAACGCTAAATTGGACCCTCTAAATCCAGTGTTTAACACTGTTTTGCCTTAGTGTTCAACACTAACCGAAGAGCCTTTCTTGCAGTGTTTAACACTGAATTTCTTAGTGTTTAACACTAAATTAAATCTCTGTTAACAGAGTTTAATATTAATTTTCTTAGTGTTCGACACTAAATTAAAATCTCTGTCACCAGTGTTTAACACTGATTATCTTAGTGTTTGACACTAATTTGAGATCTCTGTTGCTAGTGTTTAACACCGATTTGTTTTAGTGTTTAACACTAATTTGAACCCCCTGTTGCTGGTGTTTAACACTAATTTTAGCCCAATTGGCTAAGTGTCTAGAGGCAAAGCCTCTCCTCTAATGGACCGACAGAGGGCCAATATCCTAAACATGATTGGACTTAGCCCAAGCTGGCCATAAGTCCTCAATTCAAATTCAACTGAGCCAATGGGCTCATAATATAATTAATTGGTCTTGATTCCAAATTGGGTCAAAAATTATTTACTCTACCTCGGTTTAAGGGTACATCTCTTCACTCCTTTGATAATCGGCGTTGTAATTCCTCAACGTCTTCAAAGAGGTGACGGGTCCCGATAACCACATATTGATACGGACTGTGGGGTCCTTAAACTCATGGACTATGAGGTCCTTAACCTTGACCGAGATGTATTAAAACTAATTTTGGACTGTGGAGTTCTTAAATCCATGGACTATGAGGTCTTTAACCTTGACCGAGATGTCTTAAAACTAACTGTGGACTGTGGAGTCCTTAAACCCATGGACTATGACGTCCTTAACCTTGACCGAGATGTCTTAAAACTAACTTTGGACTGTGGAGTCCTTAAATCCACGGACCATGAGGTCCTTAACCTTGACCGCAACGTCTTAAAACTAACATTGGACTGCAATGTTCTTAAACTACCTATGGACCGCAACGTCCTTAAACTACCTACTGACCGTGATATCACTAAACTAAACAACAGGGCTCTCTTAATTGCCCTATTGTTGGATCTAAACGATCCCGTTAAGTTGATCTTAGTCTGAAAATTAGACTAACGTATCCTTAACAAATGTTTAAGTCGATCTTAGTCTCGAATGAGGCTAATATATCCTTAAACCCAAACCCAAATCTAAGATAATACGGATTTGGACTAGTCCACGCCCTACGGGCGACGACATAACTCAGTCTCCGTATACAATCCACGGGCAACCAAACATAAAATAAACACACACGATACGAAGTGACCATCTGGAGAAGGAGAAAGTGGTTACCGCGATGCGGTAGCGTAATTAACTGCAGGGGCTTGCGCTTGCAGGGAAGAGCGTCCCCACAATCAAAAACCCCTCAAGCGAGGGGGAATCTGACGAAGTCTGCTACATCGGACGCATCCGTTTAAACCTTCGATATACGGTGCCATAAATCAACTTGGCATTTTCGGAGAGGTAAACGGATAGCACCAATTAACATCTGCCCCGAACCTCAGGCGAGACGACCCCGTGTCGCGCCGTCGTTCGGAGGGGAACAGAAGGATGTAAATTTTCGTATTTTAGATTCTAGGGTTTCCGAAGCCAACTAACCTATTTCTAAATGGTCTTAACGATAAGTCATTAGAAACCTCAAATCGCCTCTTCACCGCCAATTGCCACCAGGTAAGTGCCAGGTGAGTAGGAGGCTCTCCACTACAAGTAATGGTCCTAATTAAGTAACCACTCGCCTAAGACACACTTGCCTAGACACCACAAAATCAGGTTTAGATAAACGATCGATATCCACGACATATCGTATTTTCCTTTTAAAATATATTGTTTTAAAATTGTTTAAAACTTAGAACTTTTAGAAAAGGTTTTATTAAGAAAAGGGTATTTAAATGTAAAATGTTGTATTATCTGTAACAACTCCAATTTTGTATACCAAAAATTTACTTTAAATATAGTGTATACTTGGAGTATTGATGTTGCTGGAAACAATTTAAGTATCTAATTCCTTACAATAATTACAAGAAGGAGCTTGTAGCTCATTGGTAATACCTTGCACTGCTGAACCAAGCCACCAGAGTTCGAATCCCATGCCCCATATAATTTTTATATCATTTTATTTTAATTTTTTTGGGAAGTCAAACGGTCAAACAGCCATAACTCTCAAATTAATGCAAATTATAAAAAAATAAACTATACCAAAATCTCCCCCAGACCAAACCCCACCCATCGACACCCGACTCGGCCCTGACTTGGCCGAATCGGCCGGCGCCGCCGGCCGGACTCGGCCGGTCGGCCGAGTCGTCAACACGAAATTTTTTTGTGTTGACCTGGTCAAACCCCCTGTATAATCTATTTTCTCTGTACTGTTACACAATTTTCATTAAATCTCTTTTAAGTCCAAAATTAATGAATTTTACATTTTTTAAAATATTTTTTTAATCCAAACCCTAATCCTATCCTAGCCCTATATAAAGACCCCTACCCTCTACCTTTTCACCTCACAACACTAAGTCCACTCTATCAAATTCCCGAGAACTCGGTACAAAGAGCGAGAAGCGAAGCGCTGCCGAAACCGATGACGGATTCCGGCGACCGGATCAGAACCTTCGCGACGTTTTCGACGCATCGACAACCGCCACCTTCTTTAGGCCCCTTAGCTTGTCCAAACCCGTAAGTCCCATCTCTTCTATCTATCTTTTCCTTAATGTAAAAATACGACTTTTTGGAACCCGACGGAAATCGGACAAACTGATTTCCGATTCGGTTTTTCTACAAATTTCCACTTGTCACCTAATACATAACACCTACCTATATTCATGTTGACTATTAATCATCCATAAACCAATTTAAACAAACTTTCTCACATGAAATGATAGCTTCTTTGCAAAACCATATTCTTTTCATAAAAATACCATGGAGTTCATTTTTCTTAGTTTAATTAATTCCCTCACTCCTAAATAGGTTTATTTTGATCACTAAACTTGTAGAAACCAATTTGAATGAATTTTCACACATGAAATGATAACATTTTCAAATACCGTATTCTTGCGCTTTAATACCTTCAACTTTAACATGTCATGTTTTACCTCTAAACGACATCAAAACTTAAAATAAGTCACGAGGTAATGACCTACCTCTACACACACTCAATATAACCCTAGTTGATAAATATCAAAACACAGAATACGAAATTACATGACTTTTCACTAAAATACCCTAATCTTTATAGCCTTTATTGGAAGCTTTAAACATTTCTAAATAAAATCTTTTAATAAAATAAAAACACGATTGGTCATGGACATCGATCGTTTATCTAAACTGTCTTGTGGTGTCTAGGCAAGTGTGTCTAGGCTGGTGGTTTTTAATTAGGCCCACGACTGTGGTTCCTTCCCACTTACCTGGCACTTACCTGGCCGCAATTGACGGTGAAGAGGCGATTTGAGACTTCTAATGATTCATCGTTTAGACCTTAGAAATAGGCTAGTTGGCTTAGAAAACCCTAATAACTAAAATACGGAAAACTATACTCTTTTGCAAATAAATACCCTATATTTATAAAACCGTTTTCCTAAATGAAAAGTATTTGTTAAACCTAAACAAAGCGCCGCTACAACCCACTTTTGGGGAACCTGTTAGGGATAGTACGGTTCATCGTGCACCCGCAGGCTAGTAGTGCGAGATTCAGACCTCCGCAAGGAGCATTCGGTCTCGAAGGGTTTAAAATACGGCATTTAAGAAAAATATGATTTTTGGAAAATAAAATATTTATTTAATATTATTCTTGTATTAATATGTATTTAATTATCAGTTAGACACCTATTTTATTATAATATAAAGTTTCCACTTTTTCCTAAAATTCCAAGATTAAAAGTTACATTAAAATACCATGAAATTCTAATAAAACAATTAATACTTTTATTAGGATATATTCACTAGAATAACACAAATAAAATTTCACATTCATTATAATTATAAAGACGAATAATAAATACTTGAGGTGTATTTTGAAAACTATACAAAAGTACTTTTTACATAAAACCCTCTCAAGTTTTACAAATTACAATAAGGCCCCTAACTAATGTTGAACTTCAAATTACCTTTCTTTTAGTCTGACTCGGGTAAGAGTCTGACTATTTCTGACTTGAATATGATTCAAGTCAATCTATATTCTTTTATATTCCAACACAATTTGAATACATGAATTCCTGAATACAGTTAACAATATATTCATTTTGACTGAATCAAACCATTTATATTCATCCATTATCCTGATATTCCATTTACCTGATTATACAGTTACAACATGTTTACTGATATCATGGTTTTGGTCAGTCACCCAACTTACATATTCCAATACTACAATACTGTTAAAATATTACGGGGTTTAAGGGGTAGATTGGTACGGAAGGTGTTAAAGGTGGCACGAGGTGGTCAGATTAAGACACCTAACCTGAATCCTATTGCTGTTGTACCATGGCATAACGGTTCCTTGTACTTTCCTTTTGCCCTGATCTCTAGCATATAGAGATCCCCCTCGTATACACTGGTATCCTTCTGTACCAAGCTACAAACAACAGTGCTAACTCAACATTCTATAATATTCAACAATATAATACTGTAGAAAATACTGTTACTCTGTCATTCTCATTCTTCCTTATCTTTGGGACTTACCGAGCGACCTGTTCGCTGACGACATTCTATTTCTTTTTTTTTTTGAATGTCGTCAGGTGCGTTGGACCAAGCTGAGATTGAGCCCACCGGTGAAGATTTGGAGCAGTTTCAGAAAGATCCAGAGCTTTAGATACTGTACCTTGTTCTTTCCAGTTTATTTCATTTTCTGTTATGCCACTGTTTAGGCATCGCTTTTCATTTCAGTTGTATTTCTTTTCTTGCATTGTACAAAGAATGTTATTAATAAAAGTTGCTGTTATTTCTTATTCATTTGTCTCTTGTGATTTACTTTATATTGCTTAGTTACGCTTAGCGTATGTACTTCTGAGTATATACGTAGCGGGCTTCGTCGCGTCCACTTCGCCGTACACTGGGAAGCGGGGCGTGACATTATCGTATTCTAAGTTTTGATGATATCGATTAGGGTTGTATTTTTGTGTGTGTGGAGGTAGGTCATTATCTCGTGATCTATTTTAAGGTATAGCAATGTTAAAGGGTTAAATGTGATAAACTAAATATGGTGGTATTTAAGTGCAAAAATACGGTATATTGCAAAAGTTATCATTTCATGTGAGAAAGTTTATCCAAATTAGTTGTTATGTGATTAGTAGTCAACATGAATATGTTTAAGCATTATGGAATTAGTGATAAGTGAGTTTTGATAGAAAACCGAATCGGAAATCGGTTTGTTCCGATTTCCGTCGGGGTTTGAAAAGTTGTATTTTTTTGAAAGAATAGAAAGGTAGAAAAGAGCGACTTACGGGTTTGGACAACGTTAGAGAGTAAGAGAGAGGTAGAGGGTTTGCCGTGCGTCGAATCGTCGTTGAGAGGTCCTAGCACGATCGTCGGAATTTCGCCATCGATTTCGTCAGCGTTTCGCCTTTCGCTCGTTTTCTCACGTACCAAGTTCTCTTGAAATTTTTAGAGAGTGGACTTAGGAATGTAGGGTAGAGGGTATGGGGGTTTATATAGGGTTAGGGTTTTAATAAAAAAATATATAAAATATATAAAATCATTAAAAATTCATTAAACATAGAAGTAAAAGAGATTTATTGGGCAATTGGTAACCGATCCAAGCATTTAGATTATGCAGGAGGGTGGAACAGGTCAAGAGACAACTTTTCTCTGTTGGTACCCGGCCGTCCGGCCAAGTCCGGCCGGCGGCGCCGGATCGAGTCGGCCGAGTCGCCGGCCGGCGGCGCCGAGTCAGGCCACCAGAGGCCGGGGAAACTTTAGGGTACAATTTGGTATATTTACTTTTTCATGTCCAGTACATATTTTGTGAGTTATGGCCTTTTGACCGTTGACTTCAAAAAAAATTAAAACAAAATAAATACAAAAATAATGTGGGGCATGAGATTTGAACTCTGGTGGCTTGGTTCAGCAGTGCAAGGTGTTACCAATGAGCTACAAGCCCCTTCTTGTAATTATTGTGGGAAAATAACTACTCAAAGTAGTAACAGCAACACTAAATACCCCAAGTATTACTTTAATTTTAAAACAATTTTATGTACACTAAAAATGAAGTTATTTAAAAATAAAATAATTACTTATATATATATTGTGCTCAGGTTAAAATACTCCTTTATGGATTTTTAAAAATTTTAAAAAAAATTTGTATAGAAAAGTGTATAGGAAAATTAGGGTTGTTACATTCTACCCTCCTTAAAAAATTTCGTTCTCGAAATTTGAAAAAAAGAAAGTGTAACAGTGCTAGGAAGTTTGGCGAATAAAACTGATACGATGGTGAAAAATGCTTACCGGTGTTATCTTAATCTACAGTCTTGGCTTCTACGGCTTCTAATGTGAAGGTCTGCCGCCGTGGTACATTCCTTCTAGCTGGAGGCACATTCTGCCTTTGAGGCCTGTTTCTATGCCTTCTAGGCATGTCCCTCATTGCTTGTTGGAATTGGCGAGTAGGCTGTGCAGGTGGTGGAGCAGGTAGTGCAGGACGAGTTGCAGGAGCCTGGATGGTTGGCCGCTGCGGGTAGTTGGTGGGTGTGTGAGTTGAGTTGCTATTGTAAGTTCAGTTCCCGATTCCGTGGTTGGATGCGCCACAAATTAGACACAAGCCTTTTGCGCGCCTACAGTCCTTCCACAAGTGTCCCTTTCTTCTGCAGTAGTAGCAGAAATCTGGACTTGATCGGTTATTGTTTTCTTCTGGTCTCCTGGGTTCAAACGATGGCCTTGGAGAGGCTCCTCCTGCCATTTGAGTGGCAGGGCGTTTCAAACCGGCAGATTGGGGTCTGCCCTTTGCTTTTATCACCGCTTCATAACTGCGGGCAGCTTCCAAAGCATCCTCATGTGTCAGAAATTTTCCCGTAGCTAGAGCAGCCTGAATCTCCGTGTCCAGTCCTTGTTGAAAGCGATGGGCTCTGATCTCGTCCGTCGGAATCAGGTGTGCCGTGAATCTGTTTAAGGATTGTGTTAGCTGTGTAGTATGTGATATTGAACTATTGTGACATATCTTACCGGTTTAACATGGTGAATTCAGCGTCGTACTCATCTACTGATTTGTCCCACATCGAACCCTGTTGTAGATGAATGAACTGCTGCTCCATGGCAAATTGGCAGTCACAAGGAAGTATTTCGCGTCGAACTTCTCGTGAAAAGTCTTCCATTCAATAGGCTGTACCAGACGGCTTTCTTCCGCCTTCCACCAGTTGCGAGCATTATCCGTGAGCTGTAGTTTCGCCACACGGACCCAAGCTAGGTCTGGCACTTGAGCTGCTACCAGATCATCTTCTATGCTCTGTGCCCATTCTTCCGCTTCAAGAGGGCTTCCTTTACCAGAGAACTGCTTGGGATGTAAATCCCTGAATTGCTTTACTCCTGGTGCGTCGGTCTCGAGACGGTTGAGGAGTTGTTGTTGTCCCTCAAGAAGGATGCGGATCGCCTCAAGTAGCACTGTTTGTTCGATAGTTGGTGCAGGAACAGCCGGTGTGAGAGGTAGTGCTGGAGGTGTGTTGTTGACATTGGTGCTGGTGTTGTTCGGGGAATCCATAACCTTGAAGAAAAAATTTGGGTTAGGACAAATTCAAGTACATGAAATGATAAGATTCAAGGAATAGAAATTTGTATGATTCAAGAAACATGAATTGTAAAGAATGTTTTAGTTGCTGGTTCTTGTGTTATATTGCTTAGGTTGTTCACGCAGACCAGAACTGCATGATAGGGATTCATACAGCTCTGACCTGCATGGGCCACCAACAAAACCTGTCATGCCCCGCTTCCCAGTGTACGGTGAAGGGGACGCGACGACGTCCGCTTCGTATGTACTCAGAAGTACATACGCTAAGCGTATCTAAGCAATATAGAAATAAATACATAAGAGACAAGAAATAAAAAGAACAGCAACTTTTATTTATTAACATTCTTTATACAATACATGAAAAGGAAATACAACTGAAATGAAAAGCGATGCCTAAACAATGGCATAACAGGAAATGAAAATACTGAATAGAACAAGGTACAATGTCTAGAGCTTTGGTTCTTCATGAAACTGATCCAAGTCTTCACCGGTGGGCTCGATCTCTGCTGGGTCCAAAACACCTGACGACATTCAAAGAAGAAAGAAATAGAATGTTGTCAGCGAACAGGTCGCTCGGTAAGTCCTAAAGATAGGGGAGAAATAGGCAAAGAGTAGGAGAGAGAGAGTAGCTTTTAATATTGTATTGTATTGTAGTAATGTTGTATTAACGCTGTTGTTGTAGCTTGGTACAGAAGAATGCCAGTGTATACGAGAGGGGTCTCTATATGCTAGAGACCATGGCAAACGGAATATAGAGTACAAGGCTCCGTTAGAAGTCCCGGAACAACGGCAATTAGATTCATGTTAGGTGTCTTAAATCTGACCGTCTCGTGCCACTTTTAACATCTTCCGTACCAATCTACCCCTTAAACCCCGCGATGTCTTGTTTGTATTGTTATGTTGTAAATTATATTGGTTGTACGATTGATTGATTGACTGACTGACCGAAACCATGATATCAGGAAACGGTTATAACCATAGAGTTATGTAAATGGAATACTGAGAATCATGTAAAAGGAATATATATCCATGGTTCGGTTCAATCAAGTTGTATAAATTGATAATTGTATTCATGGATTCAAGTGTTCATAATGAATTGGAATCTTGTAAATTATAGATTGACTTGAATCATAATCAAGTCAGAAATAATCAGACTCAAATCCGAGTCAGACTAAAAGAAATGTACGTCGAAGTTCTATATTTGTTAGGGTCCTTATTGTAATTTATAAAACTTGAGGGGTTTTTATGTAAAAATACTTTTGTATAGTTTTCAAGATACACCTCAAGTATTTATTATTCGTCTTTATTGTTATAATGAGTGTAATTTTATTTGTGTTATTTCTAGTGATAATATCCTAATTATATAAATAAAGGTATTAATTTGTAATATTGATTTATTTGAAATTCATGGTATTTTAATGTAACTTTAATCTTGTAATTTTTAGGAAAAGATGGAAACTTTATCTTATAATAAAATAGGTGTTTAAATGATAAATATACAAATGTTTATACAAGAATAATTTTTAATAAATATTTTATTTTCCAAAAATCTCATTTTTCTTAAATGTCGTATTTTAAACCTTTCGAGACCGAATGCTCCTTACGGAGGTCTGAATCTCGCACTAGTAAGCCCGAGGGTGCACGATAAACCATACTATCCCTAACGAGTTCCCCAAAGATGGGTTGTAGTGGCGCTTTGCAAAGATTTACTAAATACGAATCATTTAGAAAACGGTTTTATAAAAATAAGATATTTATTTGTAGAAGGGTGTAAATTTCCGTATTTTAGATTCTAGGGTTTCCTAAGCCAACTAATCTATTTCTAAATGGTCTAAACGATAAGTCATTAGAAGCCTCAAATCGCCTCTTCACCGCCAATTGCGGCCAGGTAAGTGCCAGGTGAGTGGGAGGCTCTCCACTATAAGTAGTGGTCCTAATTAAATAACCACTCGCCTAAGACACACTTGTCTAGACACCACAAAGTCAGGTTTAGATAAACGATCGATATCCACGACATATCGTATTTTTCTTTTAAAAGATATTATTTTAAAATTTTTTAAAACTTAGAACTTTTAGAAAAGGTTTTATTAAGAAAAGGGTATTTAAATGTAAAATCTTGTATTATCGTATTCTAAGTTTTGATGATATCAATTAGGGTTGTATTTTCGTGTGTGTGGAGGTAGGTCATTACCTCGTGATCTACTTTAAGGTATAGAAATGTTAAAGGGTTAAATGTGATAAACTAAATATGGTGGTATTTAAGTGCAAAAATACTGTATATTGCAAAAGTTATCATTTCATGTGAGAAACTTTATCCAAATTAGTTGTTATGTGATTAGAAGTCAACATGAATATGTTTAAGCATTATGGAATTAGTGATAAGTGAGTTTTGATAGAAAACCGAATCGGAAATTGGTTTGTTCCGATTTCCGTCGGGTTTGAAAAGTCGTATTTTTATGAAAGAATAGAAAGGTAGAAAAGAGGGACTTACGGGTTTGGACAACGTTAGAGAGTAAGAGAGAGGTAGAGGGTTTGCCGGTGCGTCGAATCGTCGTTGAGTGGTCCTAGCACGATCGTCGGAATTTCGCCATCGATTTCGTCAGCGCTTCGCCTTTCGCTCGTTTGCTCACGTACCAAGTTCTCTTGAAATTTTTAGAGAGTGGACTTAGGAATGTAGGGTGAGATGGTAGAGGGTATGTAGGTTTATATAGGGTTAGGGTTTTAATAAAAAAAATATATAAAATATATAAAATCATTAAAAATTTATTAAACATAGGAGTAAAAGGGATTTATTGGGCAATTGGTAACCGATCCAAACATTTAGAGTATGCAGGAGGGTGGACCAGGTCAAGAGACAACTTTTCTCTGTTGGTGACTCGGCCGTCCGGCCAAGTCCGACCGGCGGCGCCGAGTCGGGCCGAGTCAGGCCACCAGAGGTGGGGGAAACTGTTAGTTGTATGTATGCCCTAGAGGCCAGTATTGTACAGATGATGTATATTATATTGGATACTTGGACATATATAGAGATGACTTTCTTGCTCGATATGATAGTATGCTATCTGGTTACTCTTTATCTTAACATGTACACTAGTCTCTTTAAACTGTCTTATAGTTACATGTTGGTAAAGCCCTTAGGATGTGTACTTGACTACCTGGACTATGATGCAGATCATACTAGTGGGGACATGGTAGTCCATAGGTACATCCTTCATGGTCCCTAGTCGTGGGTGTATCGAGACGGGGCATCGATATACCAGTGTAGACTAGCGTATACGCTTCTCGACCCATGAGATGGGCGATGGATGATCCCATATCCATTGGTGTTTGACATCAGAGATGGTGTACGGATGCTCAGTAGAGACTGGGTACACTGGACGGACTCGCCGAGAACTCCCAGATGGTATTATACCTCACGTCAGATGGCAGTTCTCAGGTGACACTTGTGCAGGTTAGTCTGTAGACCCGAGATCGTCATAGAGTCTTGTGTGATTCCCACTGTGCTTTGATCTCCACCTTACCACGTCCATGAGGGCGTGCAAAACGGTGGTCTTTGGGTACAGTCCCGAGTCACATGGAGGCAATGAGCGATAGGAGGGGTTTCGTCTCTCCCGGTATTTGGGGTTGATGTTGCGCTGTGCTCGATTGGCCGTAACAGGGAAGTCCCTGGCCAGGGCTGATCAGAGATTTGCTGGTAAGTGTTACCAGTAGTTTCTCGACCCGTTATGAGCCTCACATCGGCACGACTTATCGGTTATTGGGGTCTGACGTTTACCACCCCTAGACTTGATATGCGACATATCAGACGAACAGACCGGACTGTACGGTAAGTGTTACTGGTTGGATTCACAGGAGTGTGAGCAGGCTAGCTCGTCGATCTTCTGATCGCTCAATACCCGGATGGCCGTTACGTTTAGCAGACCGCTTGCGGCTTGTAGGTGCTTGATATGATCATCATCTGCTACCGGCGTATTGACGAGTCTTTAGAGTCCTACACAGAGGTTTCCTGGCTCAAGCGAAACGAAATAGGAGCGCATATGAGATATGTGCAGGACCGAGAATAATGCGTGTATGTGATACCGTATTCCATTCTCGCGATGAATGTATCGACTGGTTATATTCGATATAACCTAGATATCGAATCAACGATTGATTCGATAAGCCGATACATAAGATACTAGTCGGTTATATGCGATATGACCGGATCGTTAAGTCAAGTGTTGATTTAATGATTTAATGTATAATTATATATTTGATGTATTACTTTGCATTAGCTAGTATTAGTTCACTTTATATGGATTTTCTCACTTGATGTGCAAGAAGTATATGTGATATACTTTTGTGCATATATTTGTATCATGTTTGATGATACTTGATCATTTAGTTAAGTGTATAGAATTAAACCATGATTAATTTGATGATTAGGGTTTTGCATTTTCATTTATTTATTCATTTGTTCATTTATTTATTTGGAAAAGATAAAGATGAGAATGGTGGCTTTCTTTGTTTCTTATTGAAGCTTCATGAAGCTTTGACTTAGTCACCATTCTTGTCTCATGCTTAACCCTAACCATTTGAACTAACCCTAGTTCATTCTCTACACTTAACTATGGCTAAGATTATGATAAGTATTTATTTTTCTTTTTCATTTTAAGAGATTTATCATAACATTTCCTTCTTCTTGATCTTCTTCTTCAAGAAAGAAAGCTTGATGCCATCAATGGCAACTTGAGTTCTAAAGTGAGAAATCCAATTCTAAAGTGAACCCACCTCCTATTTCTTCACCCTCTACCTCTTGCCAAGTTGTTTTGGGTGTTATCTTCACAAGTTTCACAAATTTGTGAAGTCGGAGCTTGAACTTGTGTAGATCATCTTCGGCACGAAGCCGGCGACCTAGTCCGCCCATTTCTCCGATCAAGCCGACGATTGAGTCCGGGATTCGAGATGGACAGCGAGAGGACGCCTACGTGGAGCTAAGGAAGTGGAGAACCGGATCTACAAAGGTTGTAGCCTCTCTCCTTTAGTTAAGATGTTAACTAGTTTACTGTTTCGCCTAAATTTCTAGTCAACGATCCGTATTAGGGTTTCTCGGCACCCGTAAAATTTGAAATTGGCATGATTGATGCCTTGTGAGACCTCTTGAGAGTGCCTAGGAACCCTACAGTAGTATCAGAGCCTAGCTAGAGCCTTAGGCGAAGTCCAGACGGAGTTTGAAGTCCGATCGAACCGAAACCCTAATATCAAAGTTGCTCTCTGTACATTTTTTAAAAACTGGGTTTTTTCAAAATTAAAAATATGCAGAAAATTCATCAGGACTTTCTAAGAATTACTGTGAAACACGATCACCCAATTCCTCCAAAGTGCGGCGGAACCGCGGCAGAAGCCTGGCTTCTGCAGCGGTTCCGCGGCCATATGATGACGTCACCCACCCTATTATGCACAGTAACTTCTTTTATTCAGTGCTGAGTTCTCTGGGAATTTTTAATATTTATTCAAGAGTTGAGTATTCTGGGTTGTATTGGGGACTCGGTATTTCGATCGGATTATCGAACTTTGTCTAAGTGCTTTCCGGATAATATTTTGAATATGTTAAAAAGTCCGACCGGATATAAATACCCAACTTTTCCCCTGCCGGAAAATATCCAAGTGTTGGATTTTTGTGTGGTTTAAGGACGTTCTAACTAGTGCAAGTAACGTGATGGTCCCTCTAGAAGACAACAAATCTTAACTCGATTATGTGACCGTCTTGAACTGCCCTTTGAACCTTCGGGTTTGGGGCAGCACGGCGTGCCATATGTGAGGCGTTGGCTTGACCCTTCTACGGCTGGACCGTTGGTACTGAGGCATGAAGTGAATGTCTTTGAACCTATTTCATGTGTTGAACGGTTTCGGGAAAACTTGGGTGTTCGAATGTTCGATCGGAAAGTTCAATATATTCTATTTATCCGGAATGGGATACAATAATTGGAATTCACAAACAGTTATGAGATAACTGAATGAATGTTATAAATCTAGCGGTTTAGTCTCATTTGATATTGAAAAGAGTTTTCGATAATGGAACTAAAATGCGGGGTTTATAACTGTTAGGCATGTGATGTCTAAGTATTTCATTTGATTAGGCATGTGATGTCTAAAAAGGTTGCGGATTCCAACTGTTGTAGTTTTACACTTTCTTTTCTGTGACCGTAAGTGTAATATGTGATATCGCCGGTTTCGTTGCTATATGTCAACGACAATTGGGATGCGCATATTTACTTACGTTGATGACATGTGATGTTATGTGTTGCTGGATATGTTATATTGGATTGCCGTGTTTGAATAGCCGGGGTTTTTTTATGTGAGATGAGTGTTTTTCATTTTCATTCATGTAAAAACTTGTATGTAATATTCTTTTATTGGGGCACTTCCAGGTTGCGGAAGTTGTCACCCTTTGTATATTATTTACTTTTCTGCACTAGGATAGACCCAAGGAGGGGAGCACAAGTAACCGGGTTCTAGGGTCCAGTGGGAGACCAACTCGAGGAGTCGAGTCCCGGTCTCCTAACCCTAGAATTGGTAGGGTTGCTTGCCGCTCTCGTAGGGATCTAGGGGTGTGGGATTGGCTATTCATCACGACCGTGGAATTCGTGTTTTATACTGGCTCGTATTGAAAACACGGACGTCCTAGTATATCCAATATTTCATATGATATTTTCTGCTGCGATATCTGTGATGTGATCATGTGATGTTCTGTGATAGATACAGTATATAGTATATATGATATATTATATAGATGTTACTTATGTTTTGCACCCGCACTAGCCCTACCCTGCTCTGTCGTTAATTACCTAACCTAACGGTGCACGAGGGGACATCGAGGCGAATGCGGATGGCATAAGTGTACGTCGTATTTATCTGTGATGTTTAGGTATTTAAATGATGGGACTTCATTAATGTGATTAATGAAATAAAAGAAACCAATTGATATTGTAGAATCAAATTTTAAATAAAACAGGTAGCTACAGTTCTTGCTTTGCATAGCGGTATATATGATATACCCTGCACCTTATTCGATGAGGAAAGGACCGAGATCCCTTCACCGGGAGTGACTCCTTTAGCAATAACTGGCAGATGCTACACACTCGGTCTGCTTTTGATTGCTTCTATAGTTTCTGCTTTGCATAGTGATATATATGATATATCCTGCACCTCATTTGACGAGGAAAGGGCCGACGATCCCTTCACCGGGAGTGACCCCTTTAGCAAAACTAGAAAAGCCTCAAAATCACTCCATTTCAAAACTTCATTTGATTCTACAACGATATCAAGTTCATTACGCTCATGGTTTTTTCTGAAAGAACCAGCGTAGCCCTCCGTCATTTCAGATAGATATTATTTAGTATTCGTGCTATGTTTGTTGACTTAGTCAAGGCATAGTGTATGGTAGCTAAATTATGTTTATCTGTAACAACATGAGATGTGATTGGATTAGAGCATTCGCACGGCCTTGTTGACTCAGTCAAGGGTCATACGGGTGGGTTTAATTCAATCGGGAAATGTACGGGTTGAACTTGACTTGCGATTTATGGTTTGTTGACTTAGTCAAGGTCATAGATCGCTAGGGGCAAAAGCATTATCGGAAATTTCAAGTGTTGAAATTTGCAATGAGATTGCATACCTTCTATGAGATAGTTGGATCCCGATACCCACTGCGAGTAAGAGTTACTCCTGGGAGAGTTTTACACATTATAATTAGCCGATCAAGTAGGTGTCTAGAAAGGTGTTAACGAGGTTACGCCTCTGGGAAAACGAGGTTTACATTAATTAGGTTCGTGCGAAAGCACGGGGGACCTCCCTCAAAGTACCGACACTGGCCTGGCTGAAAGATTGGCGAACTTGTAGTGTGTAATTAATCCCGGCTAGTCTTTCCTTTTAGGGTTTGAAGGAAGATTTGATAAAAAGCAGTGGGAGCCATCCTGATTAGATAAGATAATAACCAATCTGATCTTGCAAGAGTATACGCTAAAGTGTTTTCTTCTCTCTCTCTCCAGGTAGCGACCATTTCATGCCTTAATCAAGATAATAATTTGGATGTATTGACCGAACCCGCATGTTATACTGTGCAGGGGAACGTTGGACCCGTTCTATCTTATAAATGTTATAAGACTGAACAGGAAACAGGAGAATATCTAGATTCTCACGCCGCCCAAACGGAGAACGTGCATGATGATGCACCTTCTTCGGGTGTGTTTGTTATTGAGAACTGTTTCTCAGTTCACCCTACGTCCTGGGTATTAGATATCGGATCAGGATCCCATATATGTAAGCAGTTACATGGGCTACGAAAAGGTAGAGAACTGGGAAAAGGTGATCATTCCGTTCAAGTAGGGAATGGGGCAAATGTTGCAGCCAAAGCAGTTGGCATATATCACCTGGTATTACCAAATGGTGATACACTAGTCCTGAATGAGTGCTATTATATACCGAACATGATGTGCAACATTATATCAGTTTCTTTATTAAGTAAAAAAGGATATAATTTTGTAGTAAAGGATAATGTTATGAACATATTCCTAGATCAAAAGTTGATTGCATCAGGCTCGCTACATAATGACATATTCATTCTCAATCAAAATACATTCTTCAATATACAAAACACACACAAGAGGAAAAGCTCAGAAATGAACGAATCCTTCTTGTGGCACTGTAGACTTGGCCATATCAATGAGACACGACTGGCTAAGTTGCATAAGAATGGATATTTGAATTCATTTGAATTATCATCTTATGACACTTGCCATTCATGTCTCAAAGGAAAAATGACCAAAACTCCGTTTACGGGACACGGAGAAAGAGTTACTGAACTCTTGGGACTGGTGCATAGTGATGTATGCGGTCCTATGTCTACACACGCCAGAAATGGTTCTTCCTACTTCATTACATTCACTGACGATCTCTCTAGATACGGGCATGTGTTCCTGTTGAAACACAAGTCTGAATCTTTGGAGAAATTCAAAGAATATAAGCATGAGGTAGAGAACCAAATGGGCAAAAGTATTAAGATTCTTCGATCTGATCGAGGAGGTGAATACTTAAGCAGTGAATTCCTGGATTATCTAAAAGAGAATGGGATTCTCTCTCAGCTTACTCCTCCTTATACACCACAACACAACGGTGTATCGGAGCGAAGGAATCGCACCCTATTAGATATGGTGCGTTCAATGATGAGCAATGCTGAGTTACCTATTTCCTTTTGGGGGTATGCGCTTGAGACAGCCATATACCTATTGAATCTGGTTCCGTCTAAATCTGTACCTACCACACCATATGAGATATGGAGTGGGAAGAGACCATATTTTAAACGAATTAAGATATGGGGTTGTCCGGCCTATGTCAAAAAGCAAAATCCGGACAAGCTCGAGGCACGATCAGTCCTTTGCAAGTTTGTGGGATATCCTAAGAATTCTCAAGGATATTTTTTCTACCAAGCTGAGGAACAAAGAGTGTTTGTTGCTCAACATGCCATTTTTTTGGAAAAGGAATTTCTTGCAAAAGAAAGTAATGGCAAAGAGGTAGAGCTGGAAGAGGTTCCAGCACCACAAACTGCAACTAATGATTTAGTAGAACCAGAGGATTCAGTGGTGCCCGACGTACCCCAGCCTCTCCGCCGATCTAGTAGGGTTTCTCGACCACCTGAGAGATACTATGGTTTTCTCATTGATGGTGGCAGTGAGGATTGCATCATGGAGGATGATGACCCAACTAGCTTCGAGCAGGCCATCATGAGTGGGGACTCAGTGAAATGGCTGGATGCTATGCGGTCCGAGATGGAATCCATGTACACCAACAAAGTATGGACTTTGGAAGTTTCTCCTGAAGGGGTAAAACCCATTGGGAGCAAGTGGGTCTTCAAGAAGAAACTTGGTGTAGATGGGAAAGTGGAGACTTTCAAAGCTAGACTTGTTGCAAAGGGTTTTCGTCAAAGACCAGGTGTGGACTATGACGAAACTTTTTCTCCAGTGGCTATGCTTAAATCCATCCGGATCATGCTTGCCATCGCTGCATATTATGATTACGAAATCTGGCAAATGGATGTTAAGACCGCCTTTCTAAATGGTGATTTAGAAGAGTGCGTGTACATGACTCAGCCAGAGGGCTTCGTAGATAGTGGGAGCAGCGGCAAGGTGTGCAAGCTGCTTAAATCCATTTATGGATTAAAGCAAGCATCGCGGAGTTGGAACATCTGCTTTGACGTCTTTATCAAAGAGTTTGATTTCGTCAAAAACCCAGATGAACCTTGTATCTACAGGAAGGTAGCAGAGAGTAAGGTTGTCTTCCTCGTATTGTACGTGGACGACATACTCTTGATAGGAAATGATATTCCTATGCTGCAATCGGTCAAGCTCTTCTTATCACAAAGATTCTCGATGAAAGATCTTGGTGATGCCTCCTGCATATTGGGAATCAGGATCTATAGAGATAGATCCAAACGGATATTGGGATTGTCCCAATCCAGGTACATTGACACCATACTAAAGAGGTTTAGTATGGAAGAATCCAAGCGTGGGAACTTGCCCACGATCTCTAGAGTCACTCTCTCCAAAGAGATGTCTCCCAAGACTGATTTGGAGAGAGCTCGCATGCAAGGGATACCCTATGCTTCGGCTGTAGGCTCTATCATGTACGCGATGCTATGTACCAGACCCGATGTTGCATACTCACTAAGTATAGTGAGCAGGTATCAAGCTGATCCTGGAGAGAGTCACTGGACAGCTGTGAAGAGCATTCTCAAGTACTTGCGAAGGACTAAAGAGATGCTCTTGGTGTATGGTAACGGAGAACTCCAAGTGGAGTCCTTTACCGATTCGAGCTTCCAGAGTGATAAGGACGACTCTAAGTCGCAGTCGGGTTTTGTCTTTACCCTTTACGGAGGGGCGGTTAGCTGGAAGAGTTCCAAGCAGAAAACCGTGGCAGACTCGACGATGGAGGCTGAATACATCGCTGCCAACGATGCTACTAAAGAGGCTGTCTGGATCAAGAAGTTCATTACTGAACTTGGAGTGGTTCCATCCATTGAGCATCCAATACCTTTGTATTGCGATAACAATGGAGCGGTGGCTTTGGCCAAGGAACCCAGGTCCCATCAGCGATCCAGGCATATTCTGAGGCGGTATCACCTGATCCGGGAGATAGTTGATTGCCGGGAGATCGAGGTCAGGAGGGTTGACACGAAGGACAACACGGCGGATCCACTCACGAAGGCCATTCCCCAGATACAGTTTGAGAGACTCTTCGGGATGCTCGGTATGCGATACTACAGCAGCTGGCCCTAGTGCAAGTGGGAGATTGTTAGTTGTATGTATGCCCTAGAGGCCAGTATTGTACAGATGATGTATATTATATTGGATGCTTGGATATATATAGAGATGACTTTCTTGCTCGATATGATAGTATGCTATCTGGTTAATCTTTATCTTAACATGTACACTAGTCTCTTTAAACTGTCTTATAGTTACATGTTGGTAAAGCCCTTAGAATATGTACTTGACTACCTGGACTATGATGCAGATCATACTAGTGGGGACATGGTAGTCCATAGGTACATCCTTCATGGTCCCTAGTCGTAGGTGTATCGAGATGGGGCATCGATATACCAGTGTAGACTAGCGTATACGCTTCTCGACCCATGAGATGGGCGATGGATGATCCCATATCCATTGGTGTTTGACATCAGAGATGGTGTACGGGTGCTCAGTAGAGACTGGGTACACTGGACGGACTCTCCGAGAACTCCCAGATGGTATTATACCTCACGTCAGATGGCAGTTCTCAGGTGACACTTGTGCAGGTTAGTCTGTAGACCCGAGATCGTCATAGAGTCTTGTGTGATTCCCACTGTGCTTTGATCTCCACCTTACCACGTCCATGAGGGCATGCAAAACGGTGGTCTTTGGGTACAGTCCCGAGTCACATGGAGGCAATGAGCGATAGGAGGGGTTTCGTCTCTCCCGGTATTTGGGGTTGATGTTGCGCTGTGCTCGATTGGCCGTAACAGGGAAGTCCCTGGCCAGGGCTGATCAGAGATTTTCTGGTAAGTGTTACCAGTAGTTTCTCGACCCGTTATGAGCCTCACATCGGCACGACTTATCGGTTATTGGGGTCTGACGTTTACCACCCCTAGACTTGATATGCGACATATCAGACGAACAGACCGGACTGTACGGTAAGTGTTACTGGTTGGATTCACAGGAGTGTGAGCGGGCTAGCTCGTCGATCTTCTGATCGCTCAATACCCGGATGGCCGTTACGTTTAGCAGACCGCTTGCGGCTTGTAGGTGCTTGATATGATCATCATCTGCTACCGGCGTATTGACGAGTCTTTAGAGTCCTACACAGAGGTTTCCTGGCTCAAGCGAAACGAAATAGGAGCGCATATGAGATATGTGCAGGACCGAGAATAATGCGTGTATGTGATACCGTATTCCATTCTCGCGATGAATGTATCGACTGGTTATATTCGATATAACCTAGATATCGAATCAACGATTGATTCGATAAGCCGATACATAAGATACTAGTCGGTTATATGCGATATGACCGGATCGTTAAGTCAAGTGTTGATTTAATGATTTAATGTATAATTATATATTTGATGTATTACTTTGCATTAGCTAGTATTAGTTCACTTTATATGGATTTTCTCACTTGATGTGCAAGAAGTATATGTGATATACTTTTGTGCACATATTTGTATCATGTTTGATGATACTTGATCATTTAGTTAAGTGTATAGAATTAAACCATGATTAATTTGATGATTAGGGTTTTGCATATTCATTTATTTATTCATTTGTTCATTTATTTATTTGGAAAAGATAAAGATGAGAATGGTGGCTTTCTTTGTTTCTTATTGAAGCTTCATGAAGCTTTGACTTAGTCACCATTCTTGTCTCATGATTAACCCTAACCATTTGAACTAACCCTAGTTCATTCTCTACACTTAACTATGGCTAAGATTATGATAGGTATTCATTTTTCTTTTTCATTTTAAGAGATTTATCATAACATTTCCTTCTTCTTGATCTTCTTCTTCAAGAAAGAAAGCTTGATGCCATCAATGGCAACTTGAGTTCTAAAGTGAGAAATCCAATTCTAAAGTGAACCCACCTCCTATTTCTTCACCCTCTACCTCTTGCCAAGTTGTTTTGGGTGTTATCTTCACAAGTTTCATAAATTTGTGAAGTCGGAGCTTGAACTTGTGTAGATCATCTTCGGCACGAAGCCGAAGACCTAGTCCGCCCATTTCTCCGATCAAGCCGACGATTGAGTCCGGGATTCGAGATGGACAGCGAGAGGACGCCTATGTGGAGCTAAGGAAGTGGAGAACCGGATCTACAAAGGTTGTAGCCTCTCTCCTTTAGTTAAGATGTTAACTAGTTTACTGTTTCGCCTAAATTTCTAGTCAACGATCCGTATTAGGGTTTCTCGGCACCCGTAAAATTTGAAATTGGTATGGTTGATGCCTTGTGAGACCTCTTGAGAGTGCCTAGGAACCCTACAGAAACTTTGGGGTACAATTTGGTATATTTACTTTTTCATGTCTAGTACATATTTTGTGAGTTATGGTCTTTTGACCGTTGACTTCAAAAAAAAATTAAAACAAAATAAATACAAAAATAATGTGGGGCATGAGATTTGAACTCTGGTGGCTTGGTTCAGCAGTGCAAGGTGTTACCAATGAGCTACAAGCTCCTTCTTATAATTATTGTGGGAAAATAACTACTTAAAGTAGTAACAGCAACACTAAATACCCTAAGTATTACTTTAATTTTATAACAATTTTATGTACACTAAAAATGGAGTTATTTAAAAACAAAATAATTACTTATATATATATTGTGCTCAGGTTAAAATACTCCTTTATGGATTTTTAAAAATTTAAAAAAAAATTTGTATAGGAAAATTAGGGTTGTTACAAAGAAGCTGCAGAGCAAGCGGCTAATATAAAGCGAATCGCACTTCTTTTCCAAGACATGGTCGGGATGATATTACAGACGGATCCTCCAGCCGAAGACCCTCCGATCATTATTGAAGATGACAATGGGGAAACGTCGAATCCTCCTCCGGCTCTTTCAGCAGCCAATGAGGAAACAATTTCCAAAGCCGCACTGGATGACTATATAGCTCAGCAAATACGAGCTCATCAGGCAAATGAAGCGGCCGGCCAAGTCGTCAAAACTGGGTGACCATATCCAAGCTGGTATGACCAGATAAAATACCCACCGGGATACACAATCCCCAAATTCCATGTGTACAAAGGGACAGGAAATCCGCACCAACATGTCGCCCAGTTCAGGGCTCTATATGGCAACACCGGGAGAGATGATAAGCTTTTGCTCCGTCAATTTGTCGGCAGCTTGTCGGAAACGGCGTTTGAGTGGTACTCTGAACTTCCAAACGACTCCGTCAGAACTTTCGCAGAAATGGAGTTATTGTTCACCGAGTGATTCGCGAGTGCTAGTGAACGCACTCCAATAATGACATTGATCAATGCAAGGGTGAAGCCGGACGAAACTTGGGTTCAATACGCAATCCGATGGCGAAATCTGTGGTCAAAGTGTGAACAGCGCATCGAAGAAGCACCAGCGGTAGGCATGTTCATGGGCACCCTAGACCCTCATGCAACTATTTCACAGTTCATGATGTTCTTCAAACTGACCACATTCTAGGCTTTAATCGACAAGTTAGCCCGGATGGATCAGATGGGTTACAGACCGTCTCCTCCGAAGCCAGAGCCGCGGAATGAAAAGGATAAAGGGAAGGTGACCTTCGTTGCGAACACCCAACAGCAGCCCAGTGCTCCAAGACTAACGGATCAATTAGAGGAGAGACGGCGCTATTATAATGAGAAAATGAAGCGTCCTTACTCGTTCCCACTGGACAAAACGAAGAGACTCTTCGAGCTGGCGATGCGCAACAGGCTTATCAATTTGCCGAATCCAAAGCGACCACTGCAACCCGGCGAAGCGAATAATCCCAATTATTGCCCTTACCACCAAACGGTAAGCCATCCAATTGAAGATTGTTTCGTCTTTAAGGGTTGGATCGAGGACCAGTACCAACAGGGCAAGTTTGCGCTGTCTGAGAAATGGAAAGCAAACCCCCACAACCGCACACTCATAAGAAGATGGACACACCGGGGGAAACGTGCTCTTTTGTTGAAGAAGCTCCATGGGAGGTCGTTCTTTCGGCCAAAACCAAAAGGATGCTGAATGATCTCCAGACATGCCCAGCAATCAGGTGGAAGAATCCGCTAGAACCCCAGATCATCGAAGGGATGCTGAAGCCGCGCCCAATTCCGAAAATTAGTAGTGATAGCCAAAGTGTTCACACCCAGCCGTCAAAATCTTCGAAAAAGAAGAAGAAATCCAAGAAGCCCGTGAAGCCTGGCGACAAGCGCACAGACTTACAGAAGCAGATTGATGCGCTGGAAGAGTATAACCAGAAGGCGCGGACTCCAATCACGCTCCAAGAGTTCCTCAGCCACGTTCTTGAAGACGGAGATGATGGAGAAGAATCGTCGGACGAATCTGAGGATTACGTAGCAAGTTGCCATGTGATCTCTTATTCATCGCTAGACAATGAAGAGTCTCCTTGCACAAAGAAACTGGGGCCAAAGCCTGAACCGGAACTTCTGGGCCGTCAGATGAAATGATCGACGCATTCCTAAACGAAGCTCTCCTGAAAAGTAAAGCGGATCGGGAGCGTGAGATGGCCATATTTGAAAAGGCCAAACGCCGGCGACTGGACGAAAGAGTCGGGACATTCCCGCCGAATCAAAAGACATCTGTAGCAGATAAAAACAAGTTCAAGACGACGAAAAGGTTTGCTAAAGCCATATCAGTGGGAATGAAGCTACCACCCTCCGAAGGAAGTACTCTTGGTGAAGCCGAAATACATCTGAGCTACTGTTTATATCATCAAAAGATTGCGCACCCCACCGAGAAGTGCAATACTTTTAAAAGATGGTGGCAGGGGTATGTTGCTCACCGGCAACATTTTAAGTGAATGAAACGCAAAACTCGTCGGGAGCAAGGAAGTACAACCGAGGAGCATAAAAGAATTACCGGCAACTGTCGCACGGTCAACGCCGGGGGATCGCAGGTTCTCACCTTCGGGAGCGACTCTGACGGGGAAATGGCTCTTGGCCCTCTCTTTAAGGAACCCATTCTGGGGAAAGAGAAAGAATCGAAGGCCTGTGAAAATATTCAGCTGCGCAACTGAACACTTCTAGAAAAGAATCTCGGACCTATGAATAGAAAAGATAAAGGAAAAGAAAATGTCTATGAGAATATCGCCCTGGATGACCAAGTCATGAAAGAGATAACCGCCAAGGACCCGCCAAAGAAAAGTAAGGTGGACTATAACGTTCTGGCGCACTTGAGGAAGTTTCCCTCACAACTCAGCATTCTTGACGCCCTTTTACTATCCAAAGAAGTGAGAGATTCATTGATCAAGGCGCTACAAGAGCTAGAGCAATTCCAACATTTTCTCGCCGAAGAAAAGATAAAGGACGAGCTGGAGGAAGTACACACAGCCGATATCACCTTCGGTGATGAAGACCTCCTCCTTGGGACGTGCGAGCACAACCGTCACCTCTATGTCTCAGGGTACTACTACGATATAAAGATAGGAAAAATCCTGGTCGACAATGGGTCTTCCGTCAATCTCCTCAACATACGAGTGTTGAAGGAAATCTGCATGAGCGTCCAGCATCTTGCTCGTGATAAAATCACCATCTCCGGTTTTGACTCCCAGTCATCGGGAACTCTCGGGTCTGTGATATTGGCATTACGATTCGGGCTACTTGTCACGGATATTAAATTTCATGTCATTGACGCCAAGACATGCTATAACGCTTTGCTCGGCCGGCCTTGGTTACACGAGCACAACATCATCCCTTCTACACAACATCAGTGTATGAAATATTTTAAGGATGGTCTCGAGTATACCGTAACAGGAGAGCTGAACCCATTCTCCGTGAACGAAGTCCGCAAGTACGAAGATGCAAAATACTTCTTGCCAGATTTCGAGGACACGGAGAGATGTCACAAACCGGAGAACAAAGCTATTACCACCATTCCGGTCTTCGGGAGTGATACTGAGGAAGAGGAAGAGATAAATTATTCAGGTTCACCCCAGCACAACAGGCCGGGACCATCCGCTCCTATGTTAATCTTTGGCAGCGACTCAGAAGACGAGGTTAATGCTATATTCTCCGCTCGGCCACCAATACAAGCATTCACTGGTGATAATCAGAGTTTGCAAATTACCATGATTCCGCGGGAGCACTACAAAGATCTCGACGCACTTGAAGCTTATAGCGTGCAAGAGCTACAAACATTTTACGTCCCTCCCAGGCGAAAAGGTGAACAGGCAATCCTATTCTACCGATCCACGGAAACAAGAGTGGAGAAGGAAATCTAGCACGGTGTGGATTCTACACTTGACAGGCTCCAGCCCATCCGTTTGCCCAGATATTACACGAACGGACTAAAAAGGCTGTTAAGGCGCCAAGGCGTACCCCTTAAGCTAACCGCGCGACAAGCACGATTCTATAACAAGATCTGGAACGTTCCCGGAACTCAACAAAAGTTGCCCAATGGGAGAATGGAAACGATCGGGCTTGGATATGTTCGGTCCAAGAAACGGGAGCTACTCCGCGACTGCTACGTTATACATGACTTTGATGAAGAAGGGGATGCTCAATGGGAGAATGCTAACCCTGAACCAAAAAAGGCTCCCGCCGTAAAAATGCCCAGTCCGTCATTCGAAGAACAAATGGGCAAGCTTATAAGGGAAGCGGGTCAAAAGGTTCGAGACGACCATAATCGCGAAATGGCCATCTACGAGAAATCCAGGACGCAACGCCTTTTTCAACAGGCTGCGAAAGATGAAAATTCTCCTCCCTGTCAACCCGTTGTGCGAAAGGCCCGACGCAGAGGCAGAAACAAACCAAAGAACGGAAAAGGCATTCGACAGCGACAAAGCGGGTCCAAGAAGCCACGCGATCAGGAGCCAAGCAATCCAGATTCATCTTTTATAAAGAAGATGAGTCGAGCATACTCTTTTCCTCAGAGCAAAACAAAGAAGATACTTGATCTTGCCATAAGACATCAAATGCTTACACTTCCGGAGTCCAAACACCTTGAGCAAGCTAACGAGGTCTCTCATCCAGACTATTGCTCTTATCACCGAGCGATAGGATATCCTCTCGAAGACTGCTTCACCTTTAAGAATTGGGTTGAAGACCAATATCAGCTCGGCAAGTTCGTTCTTTCCGACAGTTGGAGGATAACTCCGCCGCAGAAGCATGAACCGAAATCCACGAGGGTAGACCCAGATCCACATCGGTCTTGGAAGCGAGCTCGTACTTGTCATATGATAACACTATCAGAAGAAGAGACCGAGAATATGGATGACCTCCCCTGGTGCTTCGAAAACAATGATGACGAGGTGATCTCAGAATTTCCACCGGCGCCGAAAGAGCTGGAAGATGGAATACACACTACTGGAGATGACCTCAAGAAAATTGATTTGGGGATGGCAAACGACCCGCGACCGACATTCGTTAGTGAGCTGCTATCTGAAGAAAGGGTGGCTGCGCTAAAAGACGTGCTTATGCAGCATAGAGATTGCTTCGCATGGAACTATTCTGAAATGCCAGGATTAGATCCAGAGATTGCTGTCCACAAATTGGAAATATCCTCGGACGTCAAGCCAATCAAACAGGCACCGAGAAGAATGTGGCTTGAGCTTGAGATGAGTATCAACGCCGTGGTCAAGAAACTAATCGACCCCGGCTTCATCCAAGAAGTTCTGTATCCTGATTGGATCGCCAATATCGTCCCGGTGATGAAGAAGAACGGGACGGTGCACATCTGCATAGACTTTCGGGATCTCAATAAAGCTTGCCCGAAGGACGACTTCCCAGTACAGGTCACCGAGCTAATGATAGACAATACATCCACTCACGAAGTCTTCTCTTTCATGGACGGCTCATCAGGATATAATCAGATAAAGATGCATCCCGAGGACCAGAAGCACACCGCTTTCCGGACCCCTTTGGGTATATTCTGCTATAAGGTGATGCCTTTCGGTTTAAAGAACGCCGGTGCCACCTATCAGAGGGCCATGACGAGGATCTTCGATGACCTCATACATGAAATTGTCGAATGTTATATCGACGACCTCGTGGTTAAAGCAAATCATACGAGGAACATCTCGAACATCTAAAGATTGTATTTCAACGCCTTCGGCAATACAACTTGAAGATGAACCCTCTCAAATGCACGTTCGGGGTGTCCTCAGGTAAATTCTTAGGATTCATCATCCGACACCGAGGTATCGAGATAGATCCGTCAAAGATTAAAGCAATTATGGAGATGCCCCCGCCAAGGACTCTCAAGCAATTGCGGTCTCTCCAAGGGAAGCTCGCGTATATCCGGCGATTTATAGCCAATCTCTCTGGCAAGTGTCGTCCGTACAGTCACTTGATGAAGAAAGGGACCCCGTTCGTCTGGGATCACAAATGCCAAGCGCCCTGGACGAAATCAAGCAGAATCTGCAGAACCCGCCAGTGCTGGCCGCTCCGGTCAAGGGAAAGCCCCTTATTCTTTATACAACAGCCCTCGAAGGTTCTTTAGGCGCATTATGGGTACAAGAGAACGACCAAAGGAAAGAAAGAGCTCTCTACTACTTGAGTAGAGTTCTCCTGGGGGAAGAAAGCAATTACTCTCCCATCGAAAAACACTGCCTGGCGTTGATCTTCGTGATAACGAAACTCCGGCACTATGCATTGGCGCATGAAGTCCGTCTCATATCGAAAGTGGACCCTCTCAAATATTTGATATCAAAGGCCATATTGGCAAGCCGGGTCGCTAAATGGGCCCTGCTCTTGATAGAGTTCTTAATAACCTATCAGCCTCTTAAGGCAGTGAAAGGCCAGGCCATCGCCGACTTCCTCGCTGAGCATCCGATACCGGCCGATTCCCCTTTGAATTGCGAGCTGCCAGACGAACATGCGTTTGACGCGATCGATGGTGGTGATACCCGATGGGAACTTTATTTTGATGGAGCGTCTTCCATGAAGAAGCGCAAACAAAACACGCCCATAATCAAATCAGGAATAGGCCTCATCTTCGTGACTCCACAAAGAGGGATAATGCGCTTTACTTTCTCCTTAAAAGAGCCGAGTGTTTCGCCCAATCAGAGCAAAGCTCTGTTGAAATTCAAAATTCAAAATTTTGAAGCAACGCTTCAAATATCGGACGCAACGTGCCATATGTCAGGCGCTAATACGTCAGCGCAGCGCCCAAGAAGGCGCGCCCAATCAGAGCAAAGCTCTATTTAAAGGAAGCAACGCTTCAGTTGCGCATGCACTGCGCTGCGCGACATGTGTCAGCGCAGATGCGCTCGCGCAGTTGTGCTGCGCTGTGCGCTGCGCGACACGTGTCAGCACAGTTGCGCTGCGCGACACGTGTCAGCGCAGATGCGCTAGCGCAGTTGCGCTGTTTTACAGAAGAAAATCTTCTTGTTTTAATAAGAACAGAAAACATTTCTTTAGAATTTTAATTCTGTTCGGCGCAAATGCCCCATCGCGCGACACGTGTCACGCGATGGGGCATTTGCGCCGAACAGAATTAAAATTCTAAAGAAATGTTTTCTGTTCTTATTAAAACAAGAAGATTTTCTTCTGTAAAACAGAAGCCCTTGGATAAAAGATCCAACGGTGGGAGAAATTCCCCAAATCACTCAGAGAGAGATTTCTTTAACAAATTAACTAATTTATGGGCACTATAAAAAGGACCCTAAGCCTCAATTCAAAGGCATCAACATTTTCTGGAAAAAAAAAGAAGAGAACTCTGAAGAACTCCTTAAGAACAAAAAAGGTAAAACCTTTAGAAAAAGAGAAAATTCTCTTAAAAACAGATCATTGATCTAAGAACAAGATCAATGATCTTCAATAAGAAGAAAACTAACTAATAATAGTGCTTTGCACTTCCTTATGAACCATTGGTTTCTTAAAAACAAGAAAAAACTTGTTTTCTTTAATTTAAAATCGATCAAAAGATAAAACAGTGCTCTGCACTTGCAAGAACTGCGCTGATTGCGCTCCTCTGTTGGCACAAGCCACCAGGGAGCGCCACGTGTCAGTAGCGCAGCAGCGCAGCGCACTGACACGGTGCACTGCGCTGTTGCGCTTGCGCTCACTAGAGCGTGACACGTGTCACCACCATATGAGTTTGCGCTTATTACTTGGCGCAAAGCGCCTGACAAGCCACGTGGGGCACTGTCAGAGTATTTAATGCTCTGCATTATTAAAGAAAAGGGACAGAGCCCAATTAAAAGGCTTAACAGGCCTAATAAAAAATTCTATGCATTTTTAAAAAGGGGCAAAGCCCAAACCAAAAAAAAATAGATGTTCTGCATCATTTATAAAAGGGCAGACCTCAACCAAAACAAGAATAATGCAGTGCATTACTAAAAAGGGGTAAAGCCCTAGCACAGGCCAAAGACAAAAAATGTTGAAACTGGACTTAGCCCAATCATGGCCGTAAGTCCTCAAATCAATTTACCTCCGGTTCGAGGGTACATCTCCGAACTCCTCCGACACCTATCGTTGTAATTCCTCAACGACGTCAGAGAGGTGACGGGTCCCAACGACCACACACATGAATATTGGACTGCGGGGTCCTTAAACTCGTGGACCGAAACGTCCTTAAACTAATATTGGACCGAAACGTCCTTAAACTAATGTTGGACCGAGACGTCCTTAAACTAATATCGGACCGAGACGTCCTTAAACTAAAAGATCTCCACGTCCTTAAACTGGTGATGGACCACCACGTCCATAAACTGGAATATGGACCACCACGTCCCTAAAACTGGAACAATAGAGCCTCCAAATGCTCTTTTGCCGGATCTAAACGGTCCCGTTTAAGTTGATCTTAGCCCCAAACACGGCTAACGTATCCTTAAACATTCAAATGGACTATAAAAGCCTAAATCAGCTTTGGCTCAAGGGTACATCTCCGAACTCCTCTGACACCTATCGTTGTAATCCTTCAACGACGTCAAAGAGGCGACGAGTCCCGACGGCCATATATTAAATGGATCACCCCGTTAAGTTGATCTTAGTCTCAAACAGGACTAATGTATCCTTAACAAACGTTTAAGTTGATCTTATCCTCAACGCGGCTAACGTATTTTTAAACTAAAACACCAAATCCAAATCTAAGTAAATACGGATTTGGACTAATCCACGTCCTACGGGCGACGGCATTACTCAGTCTCCGTATACAATCCATGGGCAACCACAAACAAAACAAACACACACGACACGAAGTGAAATTCTGGAGAAGGAGAAAGTGGCTACCGCGATGCGGTAGCGTAATTAACTGCAGGGGCTTGCGCCTGCAGGGAAGAGCGTCCCCACAATCAAAAACCCCTCAAACGAGGGGGAATCTGACAAAGTCTGCATCGGCTGCATCCGTCTAAACCTTCGATACACGGTGTCATAAATCAACTTGGCATCTTCGGAGAGGTAGACGGATAAAACCAAATAGCATCTGTCCCGAATCTTAGGCACAGACGTCCTAACGTCTCGGCCGCCATTCGGAGGGGAACAGATTCTGGCACGCCCGGTGGGACCTTTTCCTCTTTCCACTCCACACTTCATGTGTCGTCTTCACGAACCAATCGCGGTTTGTTAAATGGTTGCCTTTAGATTTCAAATTACTAAGATTTGGTCTCTCACTTGGTGCAGAAGAGAAATCGAGCATCGATGGCCTCAACCTGTTCGAAGTGCTCCAACTGCGGTTGCAGCTCGCGTTCGGTCTCAACTAGGGGCGTAACTTACGGTCCCCAAGCAGCTTCTCTGTTCACCATGCCCGTAGAGCAAATTACTCAAGCCACCACGGGGCTGTTTTTCGGAACTATGCTTCCGCCAACAAGCTTTAGCACCCCCGTGCCTACACAAGAAGCTCATAAGAAGTTGGTCTTCGATCGACTTTCAATTACTGCGGCCCCTCTCAATGGGTCGCCCAATACCAGTGCCTCAGTCTTCTCTAGATTGGACCGAAACTCCTGCGGGCCCGCTAAGAAGCCCAGGAACTCTATACTGGCTGTCCCAAGGAAGGCAATAACTACTGCTCCAGAAGTCGTCAAAGCGGCTTCTCCTGTCAAAGAGTCAGTCTTTGCAAGACTGACGATTCCCACTCCTGCCCCTGCTGGTCAGAAGACATCAGTCTTCAATAGGCTGACACTGGCAATCGCCCCACACTTAAACAGGGGGCAAAAAGAAGATGTCTCAATCTCCGAGCTAGTCCCAACGGCTCGTCATGCTCGACGTCGCCATTGGCAACGAGTGAGGAAGGCAGGGGGCAACTCCCCCTCAGGGCTAACTCCACCTGCTCCAGCGGTGGAAGTCAACGCCGCTGTTCCAACTGGGAACAGCTTTGAATTGCTGAGGAAGGTGAGAAAGAACTCTCCAACTGCTACATTGAAAAGATCTCCTCCACCTATGGAGAGAGCTCCGGAGACAAAGCGGGAACAGCCCCCTCAACGGCTGTCGTAAAAAATATACAAGGTTTGGCGGTAGGTTCAAGACTCCGTGATTGACCCAGACCACTTTCGTCGCCAGAAAAGGGCAAAGATGGAAAAGGAAAAGGACCGCCCCATTAAACAGCAGGGGACAACAGCTGCTAGGATGCCCACTTCAACGGCTCCTTCAACTTCAACGGCCCACAAAAGAAGGAGGCCAGAGAAAGCTCCCGCGTCAGCGACAAAGGTTAAAAATAGTGAACCTAAACGCCCCAAGTCAGGGGGCATAACAGTTCATACAGTTTACATGGCGTCGGGAAAAGAAGACAGCCGTGCATCCACGGGTCATAGACCGCTTACACGGTCAGTGACCAAGGCTCGGGAGCAGCAACAGAAGCTCCTGGAGATGATGAATGCTATGGCCGCACTTACGGGGCCAAAAGAGAACCCTGAAACGTCCTCAGATAAGCGCCAGGAGGAAGAAATCGACGCCGAATTTCTTCGTCGGATATTGGAGAAGAAGGACAAAGAGGCTGCTGAACAAGCAGCCAACATACAGTGTATGGGCCTCCTCTTCCAGGACATGATAGGGATGATGATACAACAAGATCCTCCGGCTGAAGAGCCTCCAATCGTCCTTGGAGATGATAGGGGAGAGACATCAAATCCTCAGCCCGCTCTATCAACGGCTAAAGAGGATACAATCTCTAAAACTGATCTGGACGAGTACATAGCCCAGCAAATACGGGTTCATCATGTGGCTGAAGCAGCCGGCCAGGTCGTAAAAACGGGGCGGCCATATCCAAGCTGGTACGATCAAATTAAGTACCCGCCGGGTTACACAATCCCCAAGTTCCATGTCTACAAGGGGACTGGCAATCCTCACCAGCATGTTGCCCAGTTTAGGGCGCTTTGCGGCAACACCGGCGGTGATGACAAGCTTTTGCTTCGCCAGTTTGTTGGAAGTTTATCAGATACGGCGTTCGAGTGGTACTCTGAGCTTTCGAACGACTCTATTAAAACCTTCGCAGAGATGGAGCTGCTGTTTACTCAACGTTTTGCAAGTGCCAGTGAACGTACCCCGATGACGGCACTGATTAACGCCAGGGTAAAACCCGGCGAGACATGGGTTCAGTACGCTATACGATGGCGGAATTTATGGTCGAAGTGCGAGCAACGCATTGAAGAAGCTCCCACAGTGGGTATGTTTGTGGGGACCCTCGATCCACAAGCAACCATCTCGCAGTTTATGATATTCTTCAAGCCGACTATCTTCCAGGTTTTGATTGACAAACTAGCACAGGTGGACCAGATGGGCCATAAACCCCCTCTCCCAAAGCCGGACTCCTGAAATGACAAAGGGAAGGGAAAAGCGATCGTCGTCGCTAATGCTCAACAACAACCGAGCGACTCAAAGCCGGTTGCTCGTCAAAATAATATGCGCCCGTACGTACCCCTTGAGGATAGGATGGGACGTCCTTATTCCTTTCCCCACGATAAAACGAGGAGGTTATTCGAGCTGGCGTTGCGCAACAGACTTATAAATCTGCCGGATCCAAAACGCCCGTTGCAACCAAGTGACGTCAACGAGCCCAACTACTGTCCTTATCATCGAGTACTAGGCCATCCGATTGAAGATTGCTATGTTTTCAAAAATTGTCTTGAAAACCAGTACCGACAGGGTAAGTTCGCGTTATCTGATAAATGGAAGGTGAATCCCCCACAGCCCTACACCTCTAAAGGGACAAATACGCCGGGGGCAACATGCTCCGTCATTGAAGAAGCTCCTTGGGAGGTTGTATTATCAATCAAGACAAAGAGGATGCTAAACGATCTTCAGTCATGTCCAGTAATCAAGTGGAAGAACCCATTGGAACCGCAGGTCATTGAGGGGATGTTGAAGCCACGTCCAACTTCAAAGACCGATGATAGTGGTTCAAGCACTTACAGCCAGCCGTCAAAGTCTTCAAAAAAGAAGAAGAAGTCGAAGAAGCCCGTAAAGCCTAACAACAAGCGCACAGACTTGCAAAAATAAATTGACGCGCTGGATGAATACAACCAAAAGGCACGGACTCCCATTACATTCCAAGAGTTCCTCAACCACGTCTTTCAAGAGGAAGACGAGGGAGGTAGTTCGTCGGATGAATCCAAGGAATATGTGGCAAGCTGCCATATGATTTCCCATTCGTTCATAAACAATGAGGAGACTCCTCGTGCTGAAGAGCTAGGGGCAGATCCTAAACTAAAAATTCCGGAGCCGTCGGATGAAATGATTGACGCGTTCCTCAATGAAGCGTTCTTAAAAAGCAAAGCTGATCGGGAGCGCGAAGCGGTTATATTCGAAAGGGCCAAATGCCAGTGCCTTGACGAAAGAATTGCGATACTCCCGCTGGAACAAAATACACCCACCACGGATAAAAGCAAATTCAAGATAGGGAAGAGGTTTGCTAAAGCCGTGTCGATGGGTATAAAGCTACCACCCTCTGAGGAAAGCGTTACTGGTGAAATGGAAAACCACCCCTCCTATTGCTTGTACCATCGGAAGGTGTCGCATCCCACTGAAGAGTGCAAAGCTTTCGATAGATGGTGGCAAGGATATGTTGCTCACCGGCAGCAGATTAAGCGGGAAAAGCGCAAGACTCGCCGAGAACAAAGCAGAACGATCAAAGGGCTTAATAGAACTACCGGTGATTGTTGCATGGTTGACGCCAGAGGATTACAAGTGCCCACATTCGGGAGCGATTCCGATGAGGAGCTGGAGCTTGGCCCCCTCTTTAAAGAATCCACTTCGGGAAAAGAAGAAGGACCGAAGGTTTGCGAGAATATCCAGCTACGCAATCGGACGTTACCTGAAAAGAATCTTGGGCCTTTAAACAAGAAAGACAAAGGGAAAGAGAAGGTCTCCGAAGACATCGCCTTGGATGACCGAGTTGCGAAAGAGTTAACCGCCAAGAACCCGCCGAAGAGAAATAAGATAGATTACAACGTCTTGGCGCATCTGAGAAAGCTACCCTCGCAACTCAGAATTCTTGATGCCCTGTTACTATCAAAAGAGGCGAGAGATTATTTGATTAAGGCGCTACAAGATCCAGACCAGTTCCAAGCCTTCCTGGCCGAAGAAAAGATGAAAGATGAATTGGAAGAGATGCACACGGCCGACATTGCTTTTGGCGATGAAGACCTTCTCCTCGGGACGTGCGAACACAATCGTCCCCTTTATGTCTCAGGATACTGCCATGACATAAAGATAGGTAAAATCTTGGTCGATAACGGATCGTCTGTTAATCTACTCAATGTGCGGGTATTAAAGGAAATTTGCATGAGTGTCCAACACCTCGCCCGAGACAAGATCACCATCTCCGGGTTCGACTCCCAATCATCAAAAATTCTTGGATCTGTGATATTGACGCTACGCTTCGGCTTGCTCGTCACAGATATTAAATTCCATGTTATAGATGCCAAGACGTGCTACAATGCTCTGCTCAGCCGACCATGGTTACACGAGTACAATATCATCCCTTCTACACAGTATCAGTGTATGAAATATTGTGGGGATGGTCTCGAGTACACTGTGGCAGAAGAATTGAATCCGTCTTCCGTGAATGAAGTTCGCAAGTATGAAAATGCCAAATACTTCTTGCCGAGTTTCGAAGACACGGAAAGGTGTCACAAGCCGGAGAACAAAACTAATGCAACCATCCCTGTCTTCGGCAGTGATACCGAGGAGGAAGAGGATACAATTTATTCGGGTACGCCCCAATACACCAAGCCGGGACCATCTGTTCCTTCATTGATCTTTGGTAGTGATTCGGAGGATGAAGTTCATGCTGTATTCTCTGCTCGGTTTTCAATATGAGCTTCTGCTGATGAAGAGCGAAATCTGCAAGTAGCCATGGTGCCGCCTAAACATTATAAAGAACTGGATGCACTCGACACCGACAGCGTAGAAGAATTGCAGACATTTTATATCCCTCCCGGACGAAAAGGCGAGAAGGCAATCCTATTCTACCACTCTGAAGAAAATAAAGTGGAGAAAGAAATCTGGTATGGAGCAGATCCAACGCTGGACAGGCTTCAGCCCATTCGTCTACCCAGATATTATACAGAAGGCTTGAAACGGCTGTTGAAGCGCCAAGGGATACCCTTCGAACAGACCATTAGGAAAGCCAAATTCTATGACAGGGTCTGGAACGTCCCCGGAACTCAGCACAAGCTGCCTGATGGGAAGATAGAAACAAAAGGGCTCGGATACATTCGCTCCAGGAAACGAGAGCTGCTCCGTGATTGTTACGTCGTGCATAATGTCGATGAAGAAGCGGATGCTCAATAGGAGGACACTAATCCTGAACCAGTAAAAGTTCCTTATACAAAAATGCCCAGTCCATCATTTGAAGAACAAGTGGACAGGCTTATAAGGGAAGCTGGTCAAAAAGTCCGAGATGATCACAACCGCGAGACGGCCATCTACGAGAAAGCCAAAACGCAACGTCTCCTTCAACAGGCCGTGAAAGACGAAAATGCTGCCCTCTGTCAGCCTGTTATAAAAAGGGCTCGACGTGGAGGCAGAAACAAGTCGAAAGGCCAAAAAGACGCTCAACAACAACAAAGCAAAGCTAGGAAACCACGCACACGGGAGTCGAGCGTTATTGATCTATCCCTCATGAAGAAAATGGGTCAAGCATACTCGTTTCCTCGGAACAAGACGAGGAAAATACTGGGTCTTGCCCTAAAACATCAAATGCTTATACTGCCAGAGTCCAAACACCCTGAGCAAGCGGGCGAAGTCTCACACCCGGACTATTGCTCTTACCATCGAGTAATAGGGCATCCTCTTGAAGATTGCTTCACCTTCAAGAATTGGGTCGAAGATCAGTATCAGCTTGGCAAGTTCGCTCTGTCCGACAACTGGAGGGTAGCGCCACCACAAAAGCACGAGCCCAAGGCCACGAAAGAAAAACCAGTTCCACATTGGGATTGGAAGCGAATTCGTACCTGTCACATGATAACAATACTAAAAGAAGAATCCGAGAACATGGACAGCCTTCCTTGGTGCCTCGAAAACAGCAATGATGAGGTGATCTCAGAATATCCCCCAGCTCCGAAAGAACTGGAGGATGGAATACATACCACTGCAGATAACCTCAAGAAAATTGAGTTGGGGACGGTAAACGATCCGCGACTGACATTTGTCAGCGAGCTGCTGTCTGAAGAGAGGGTGGCTGCGTTAAAGGACGTCCTTATACAGCATAAAGATTGCTTCGCATGGAGCTATTCCGAGATGCCAGGACTAGATCCAGAAGTTGCTGTACATAGACTGGCGATATCCCCGGGTGTCAAGCCAGTTAAACAAGCGCCGAGAAGAATGCGGCTCGAGCTCGAGATGAGCATCAACGCCGAAGTCAAAAAGCTGATAGACTCTGGCTTTATCCAGGAGGTTCAATACCCTGAATGGATTGCTAATATCGTCCCAGTAATGAAAAAAATGGGACAGTGTGCATATGCTTGGACTTTCGGGATCTCAACAAAGCCTGCCCGAAGGATGATTTCCCAGTACCAGTCACCGAACTGATGATAGACAATACGTCCACGCATGAGATTTTCTCCTTCATGGACTGCTCATCAGGGTATAATCAAATAAAAATGCATCCGGAAGACCAGAAACATAAGGCTTTCTGGACTCCTTTGGGGATATTCTGTTACAAGGTAATGACCTTCGGTTTAAAGAACGCCGGTGTCACCTACCAAAGGGCCATGACGAAGATCTTCGATGACCTTATACACGAAATCGTTGAATGCTATATCGACGACCTCGTTGTTAAAAGCAAATCATATGAGGAACATCTTGAGCATCTGAAGACCGTATTCCAATGCCTTCGGCAATACAACTTGAAGATGAACCCGCTCAAGTGTGCATTCGGGGTTTCCTCGGGTAAATTCCTGGGATTCATCGTTCGACACCGAGGTATCGAGATAGATCCGTCCAAGATCAAGGCGATTATGGAAATGCCTCCGCCAAGAACTCTTAAGCAGCTGCGATCTCTCCAAAGGAAGCTCGCATACATACGACGGTTTATAGCCAATCTTTCAGGAAAGTGCCGTCCTTACAGTCACCTGATGAAGAAGGGAACCCCATTCGTTTGGGATCACAAATGCCAAGGCGCACTGGACGAGATCAAGCAATACCTACAGAACCTTCCAGTGTTGGCTGCTCCAGTTAAGGGAAAGCCTCTCATTCTTTACACGACCGCCCCTGAAGGTTCTTCAGGCGCGTTATGGGCACAAGAGAACGACCAAGGGAAAGAGAGAGCACTCTACTACTTAAGTCGAGTTCTACCGGGGGATGAAAGCAACTACTCCCCCATTAAAAAACACTGCCTGGCGTTGATCTTCGCGATAACAAAGCTCAGACATTACGCATTAGCACATGAAGTTCGTCTCATTTCGAAGGTGGACCCTCTCAAATATCTAATGTCAAAGGCCATATTGACGGGACGACTCGCTAAATGGGCCCTGCTCTTGATGGAGTTCTCGATAACATATCAACCTCTCAAGGCAGTGAAAGGCCAGGCTATCGCCGACTTCCTCGCTGAGCATCCGATACCGGCTGATTCTCCTCTGAATTGTGAATTGCCAGACAAACATGCGTTTGACGCTATCGATGGGAGCGATACCCGATGGGAACTCTATTTCGATGGAGCATCTTCCGTGAAAAAGCGCAAGCAAAGTACTCCCATAATCAAATCGGGGGTAGGCCTTATTTTCGTAACGCCACAAGGAGGGATAATGCGCTTTGCTTTCTTCTTAACAGAGCCGAGGACGAATAATGAAGCCGAATACGAAGCTTTGATAGCAGGCCTCGAGATCGCCATCGATATGGGAATTGAAAACCTCTTCGTATATGGAGATTCCCAGCTGGTCGTCAGTCAAGTAAGCGGCGACTACCAAACATGCAAACCGGAATTGGTAAAATACGGTGAGAAGGTGCAACAACTGCTGACCCAAATTCCCTCCTATACTTTGGAGAACATACCGCGCGCAGAAAACAGCAAAGCGGACGCGTTGGCCAAGCTTGCTAAAGAACTGGCTGACGAGAAGCTCGATGACATTAGAATCGTGGTACAAAGCCGTCGGGTGCTTGCCCCAGCGGAGATATCTATGGAATCACCCGAAGAGAAGGGAGCGAATGAGCAGATGGCCTTACAAGTAAAAGAACGAGAAAGGGTTGAAGATTGGAGGGAAGTCTTTATAGACTACTTCAAGTCCCGCCAAATGCCCGAAGATGCGTACGCAAGACATCAGCTCATGAAACGAGCTCTGTCTTTCGCCTTCGTCAATGATACTCTATACAAGAGGTCATTTGATTCTCTGTGGCTGAGATGCTTAGGACCGGAAAAAGCAGAAAGAGTCGTTCAGGAAGTTCATGACGGAATCTGCGGTTCTCACCAAGCAGGCCCAAAGATGAAGTTGAAGATCAAACGGATGGGCTACTATTGGTCCACGATGATTCAGGATTGCCTCGAATATGCGAAGCAATGTCACTCATGCCAAATTCATGGGGACTTCATCCATCAGCATCCAAATCCACTACATCCAATGGTGGCTAGCTGGCCATTCGAAATATGGGGAACTGACATAGTCGGCCCTATCGAACCAGCATCGTTTAGGGGACATCATTTCATCCTGGCGACGACTGATTACTTCTCCAAATGGGCAGAAGCAGTACCGTTGAGGGAAGTGAAGACGGAGAATATCCTCCATTTCTTCAAAACGCATGTCATATATCGGTTTGGAACTCCGAGACGGATCATCTCCGATAACGGGCCAGCCTACCGAAGTCATAAAATCAGCCGCTTCGCGCAGCAACATAATATAGACTGGACATATTCCTCAGTCTATAACCCGCGAGCCAACGGTCTCGCCGAGGCCTTCAACAAGACCTTAACAAAGATTATAAAGAAAACGGTGTCCCGAAATAAGAAGGACGGGCATGATAGGCTGCAAGAAGCTCTTTGGGCGTACCGAACTACGTTCAAGACGGACGCGAACACAACGCCGTACGCGTTGGTATTTGGGACAGAAGCAATACTCCCCCTTGAGATAGAGCTACCCTCTCTACGGGTTGCAGTCCACTACGAGCTGACGGACGAAGAAAATGCTCACCTTCGGCTTGAGGAGTTTGACACCCTTGAAGAAACACGCCTCATAGCGCAACAAAATCTGGAAGCTTATAAAGCAAAGATGACGCGCTCATATGAAAGATTGACCCGGCCGAGGACGTTCTGCCAAGACGAACTCATGCTAGTAGTCAAAAGGCCTATGATCCCCAATCGCGCCAAGCGGGGAAAATTCGAGCCAAACTATGAAGGCCCGTACATCATAGATAAGGTCTACCAGGGTGGGGCCTATCTGCTTATGGATATGCACGGCGAAAGGCCTTTCAGGCCGATAAACGGTCGCTTCCTAAAGAAATACTACGCTTAATGAGCCACGGCCTAGGTCAATAATAGACGACGACGACTATGTCCGCTCGCTATCCTCGTAGGCCCAAACTCCATAAGTAGTAGATGGCCTTCTTCAATAGCAGACCGAAACGTTTTTAAACTACTACCGCAGCATCTTTAGGCTGACAAGGTATAAAAAAAACATATAAAAATAAAATAAAAAAAACGGTATGTCCATAAGCAAAAAGGGCACGGATGAAAACCCGAAAGGGCTCCGTGAGTAAAAACAGCAGGGCTACCGGCGAGTGTTCGTGAAAACCCAAAAGGGCGCGGCCTCGTTAAAAAAAGGGGTATAAAAATAAAAAGAATAATAATAATAAAAAAAAACGGTATGTCCATAAGCAAAATGGGCGTGGATGAAAACCCGAAAGGGCTCCGTGCGTAAAAACAGCAGGGCTACCGGCGAGTGTTTGTGAAAACCTGAAAGGGCGCAACCTCGTTAAAGGACACTTATAGGGTCCTCACGACCTTATAAGGAGAAACTACCCACGTGAGATCCTTATGACTCATAAGGGAGCAGCACACTTAGGGATCCCCACGATTCCTAAGGAGAAAATACACTTGCGAGATCCTCACGACTCGTAAGGAGAACTCTTTTATGGGACCCTCACGGCTCATAAGAGTTGAAAGTCTTAAGTTACAGAGACCTAAACCTGTGCTTAAGCATCCCCTACAACTTCCGATATTGCCCTACAAGTGATCCTATATTGGCCCTTGTATACAATCCACGGGCGCGAATAAATATCTCCCTAACCCAGTCCGATCCGAGATTAGGGATATGTTTGCATGGTTAACAACCCTTGTAAATCCTCTCGACTTACAAGGAGAAAACCCTCCTGTAGGATCCTTACGACTTACAGAGGAACAAAACACTTAAGAACCCTCACGATTCTTAAGGAGAAAATACATCTTCAAGATCCTCACGACTTGTAGGGAGAAATACCTTTGTGAGACCCTTACGGCTCATGAAGTCAAAAGCCTTAGTCGACAGGACCTTAACCCTGGTCGCTAAGCCTCCTTTGTTCGACAACGACAGAGGCAAATGATGATTCGCTCCTGGCGATATCCCAGTTGCAGCGATGCTGATGCCGAAATCGGTGTCCAATTTCAGGTTTATGGTGAAAAGCCAGTAGGCCGCACATGCATATGAAATAGCCGAAATGATAGGGCAACTTGCAATAAAAAAAAAAGCAGCAAGTAAAATATATGCATGCAAAATAGCCGAAATGATTTGGCAACTCGCAATAAAAAAAAAGCGAGTAAAAATAAATAAACAGCCGAAATGATTGAGCAACTCGCAATAAAAAAAAGCAAGTAAAGATAAAATAAATAGCCGAAATGATTGGGCACCGCGAAAAATAGCCGAAATGATTGGGCAATCGTGACCTTCGCGATATAAAAGCTGAAATGATAGAGCATCGCGGAAATGAAACAAAAAAAAATGATGATGATAAAACTTTGGCCCTACAGTTAAGATCACATCGATCCCTGTATACAATCCAAGGGCGTAAACAAAGAGGGAACCATACTTTCCCAATAGACTCCGTCAGAAGACAAAGCCAAACCTCTACGGTTCATCCCAACTCCGAAGAAACCAGTGTCTTCAGCAAACTCCTCGACTCACGGATACAAACACTCCTTGACGAGAGCCTCCTGATCCGCGTCGACTCGCAGAGCCACCAGTGCCTCCGTGGGAAATCCTCGACTCGTTTCAAACCCCAAGGAAACAAATAATCCTTGGCGCTTGGGAAACAAATAATCCCTAGCAAACTCCTCGACTCACGGATACAAACACTCCTTGACGAGAGCCTCCTGATCCGCGTCGACTCGCAGAGCCACCAGTGCCTCCGTGGGAAATCCTCGACTCGTTTCAAACCCCAAGGAAACAAATAATCCTTGGCGCTTGGGAAACAAATAATCCCTAGCAAACTCCTCGACTCACGGATACAAACACTCCTTGATGAGAGCCTCCTGATCCGCGTCGACTCGCAGAGCCACCAGTGCCTCCGTGGGAAATCCTCGACTCGTTTCAAACCCCAAGGAAACAAATAATCCTTGGCGCTTGGGAAACAAATAATCCCTAGCAAACTCCTCGACTCACGGATACAAACACTCCTTGACGAGAGCCTCCTGATTCGCGTCGACTCGCAGAGCCACCAGTGCCTTCGTGGGAAATCCTCGACTCGTTTCAAACCCCAAGGAAACAAATAATCCTTGGCGCTTGGGAAACAAATAATCCCTAGCAAACTCCTCGACTCACGGATACAAACACTCCTTGACGAGAACCTCCTGATCCGCGTCGACTCGCAGAGCCACCAGTGCCTCCGTGGGAAATCCTCGACTCGTTTCAAACCCTAAGGAAACAAATAATCCTTGGCGCTTGGGAAATAAATAATCCCTAGCAAACTCCTCGACTCACGGATACAAACACTCCTTGATGAGAGCCTCCTGATCCGCGTCGACGCGCAGAGCCACCAGTGGCTCCGTGGGAAATCCTCGACTCGTTTCAAACCCCAAGGAAACAAATAATCCTTGGCGCTTGGGAAACAAATAATCCCTAGCAAACTCCTCGACTCACGGATACAAACACTCCTTGACGAGAGCCTCCTGATCCGCGTCGACTCGCAGAGCCACCAGTGCCTCCGTGGGAAATTCTCGACTCGTTTCAAACCCCAAGGAAACAAATAATGAAACAAATAATCCCTAGCAAACTCCTCGACTCACGGATATAAACACTCCTTGACGAGAGCCTCCTGATCCGCGTCGACTCGCAGAGCCACCAGTGCCTCCATGGGAAATTCTCGACTCGTTTCAAACCCCAAGGAACAAATAATCCTTGGCGCTTGGGAAAAAAATAATCCCTAGCAAATTTCTCGACTCACGGATACAAACACTCCTTGACGAGAGCCTCCTGATTCGCATCGGCTCGCAGAGAAACCAGTGTCTCCACGGGAAATTCCCGATTCGCCTCAACTTGCAAATGAAGTCTTAGGCAGCAGGGACTAAAAAACTTGCTCCCTGAACAATGGGACCCTGCAAGTCGATCCAAAAAGGTCTCTTGCATACTATTCACGGGACTCTCTCTCCAAAATCGAATCTCAACAAGGGGGAAACAACCACTTACGGGTCCTCTCGACTCGTAAGAGGGAAAAATTCTCTTATAGGATCCTTACGACTTACAAGAGAAAATCACACTTAGGAATCCTCACGATTCCTAAGGAGAAAAACCCACCTACGAGATCCTCTCGATCCGTAGGGAGAAAAATCTCTACGAGACCCTCACGGCTCATAGAGTTGAAAAGTCTTAGGCAGCAGATCTGAACCTGCGGCCTAAGCCATCGTTAATTCTTAAGAAAGTCAAGATGTATGCTCTATTATCTGTTGACCATATTTACTAAGGCGGCATGCTGATGATAAAAGAAAGAAAAAGCAAGGAAATAGCACAAGACATTACAAAAAAATGTGTATCTTTTATTCATAAACTTGATTGAGTACAGGATACATTGTGCTAAAGAATAAAAAAATATATATATACTTTTTTTATTTACAATTACAAACGATATAAAGAGGGATAGCTACTGAGAAGGAAGTGTCTTTAATAAATCCGCAAGCCGCTCTCGCACTTCTTTCAGCGCCTCCTCCTGAGTGGCTGCCGCGGCCACCTCTGCTTCCACCTGGGCTCGCTGCTGCAAGAAGGATGAAAGTTGCTCCTCCGCCGCCTTTTGGGCTGCTTCCTGGCTGGGCGCATCTCGCTTGACGACGTCAAGCTGTTGCCTCAATGATAACCCTTCGGAAAGACATTGCAGAAGGCCCTAAAAAACAACCTTCGGCCGTACAGCATTGGCCTCCACCCGAGCATGCAGTTGGGCAGACTTGCTCAAAGTCTCACCGCGCTCCTTACGCCTTGAAATGACTTCTTGTTCGAGATGGCGAAAGTAAGAAGCGCTCTGCTCAATCCACGCTGCACTTTGATTGCTGGTGGCCAAGGTCTCGGGAGCGGGACACAGCGACTCCAACTGATGCAGGCGGGCCTCGATCTCCCTGCAATGGTTAACCCAAGATGCGATGATACCCTCGTCATGAAAGTTCACGAGTATCACCAGCATCGGGTTAACTGCTGTAGCAAAATCCGCAGCAGAAGTAGGGGTCTCGACGTCGAGCTCCTCAGTGTAATCGCTCAACATACGCAAGCTGTTCGCGGCGCCTTTCGAAGATGGGCGTCTCAGGTAAGGACCTGCTGGCATTATGATGCGAGATTCGAAGGGCGCCGAGACCGGAACGACAGCTGAAAAGAAACAAGATGTGATCAGATAACAGTTCAGAAAATAAAGAAGGGGGGATTTATCAATGTGATAGTCGCTGTACCAGCTGAGGCAGGTGGCAGGGCCGGAAGGGTCGGCGGCGCAGCCCATCTTTCATCCCCTCCTTCGATTTGTAACACTGCAGTCGAGATGAGAAAAAAGGGTTTAGAAGTAATCCCATCAATGAACAAAGAAGGATATCATTGGAAATCATACTCACCAACGCCACCAGAGGAAGAAGCGAGCTCGGATGGGAAGGAGAAGTGTGGGAGCAACATATGGTAAAGATGGTCAAAAAGCACTCCTGAAAGACACAATAGTGTGACTTTAGTACACAAATTATGCGTCTGGAAGATAAGATTAATAAATTGCAAACCCATACCTTCCAACATCTTCGAGGGTATGAGAGAGGGTTGAGAGGTGACCACCGTCAAGGCAGTCGTTGAAGGCGCTCCCTCGAACAGTGGGGCATCGGCGCTGGCTGCACCTGAGTTACAAAAAAGGTAAATTTGTCAGAAAGATTGTAAAGCAAAGTAACGAAAAACAGCAACTTGGGGTTTACCTGAGGAGCTCCCGGCTGAAATAGAGGCGATTCCTTCCTCTATCGACATGAGACCACCGCCCGTGGCCTCATCCCCTGACTCAATGGGGGTCGTCGTCGTGCTAGCGCGACTAGGAGACGGCAGGAGATCGTAAGCAGGGAGGGCAATGATTGGAGCGTTGCTGGATTCTTGGAAGGAAGCGGCTGACTCTTCCCCAAGAGTCGTACCCATCTCACCCGCTACTTCTTCGGGCTCCGCCGTCTCCATCGGCTCATCCACCGTCACCACGAGGTCGCCGGCCTCAAGCGCCTCGTCCGCCAACACCCTCGGTTCAGTTGTAATGATCATTTCATCTGCCGCCACTTCAGGCTGGGCATCAATGACCCTCTCAGCTGCAGACCCCTCAACCTCCATCTTGGGCCCCGAAGCCTCGGCGACGTTACCCACCGTCGGCTAAGGCTCGGTAGGAGTCGCCTCCTCTGTCTCCTTGGGATCAATGGTTTCCGCCTCCCCCTCGATCGGACTTGGCCCTGCGAGATAAGAGATATAAGGACCAATGGCATTAAAATCCTTATAACAAAAACTCTGAGAGAAATATTACCTGAAGCGGATTTACCGTTTGCGTTCCGAATTGCGCGCGCCACCTCTCTGCGGGCAGTGGATAGGGCGACAGGGGTCTCTTCGGATGGAGTGTCAGCGCGAGGGATGGTGCTGGGGCCCGCTCCCACAGCCAAGGAAGCCCTGCGCGCCTTCGCCTCACGCCTTAGCCGCTTTCTTTCCTCCTGAGCTGTCACAATGGACCTCTGTGACGCCTCTTTCACCGCGGCATCGTCATCCGTAAACAAAGACACCTCCAGAGCCTTTAAAGCGTCTCTCATCGGCTCCTCAAGAAGGACTTCTTGCGGTAACCCCGAGGAAGTAGGAACGTCGGCAGCCGGTAGGACATCTGCGTCACTTGGCGGGAGCGGCATTGAGGTTCCTGTGATTAAAAGGGAAAGGTTAGATTGACCATAACACAAGGGAAATGAAAACTTGATGAATCAAAACTTACTAAGGCCCATGGATGCTCTAAGACGTTCCTCCTCCTGGAAAGTCTTCAGAGAAGCGGCAATGGCTTCTTCATCAGTGATGCCTGTTGAAAGAAAAGAAAGAAAAGCGTTAGTCAAAGGCAATAAAGAGGATATGTTGCAATAAAGAAAAGGCGACTAGTAGTTACCTGATTGCGCAAGCTTAGCTAGCCACGCGTCACGCCTCGCCAACCACGCTGAAGCTTCGAGAGCAGCCTCCAAGTCTGTATCGTCCGGCGGCGGCATCACTAATCCTTCGTTAGTCCCGTATTCGATCAGGCCCTCGGCATAGGGAGCATGGGGTTCCTGACCGAACACGACGTCCGCAGCGAAGAGCGACTTCTTTTTCTTTTGCCCTCCGACCCGAGATGCATGTGGGATCGACTTTCGTTTAGTAGCCACCTTGGGACGGCGGGTCCCGATGTCCGCACCCACGCCAGACTCCGGTGAGGCTGTAACCACTGTCTCCACTGGAGCACAGGGCGCTGGTGGTGCGTCCGCAATATCAGGGAGCGGCAATCCGTGCGGAGGACTCTGCGCACGCGATGGTCCAGTTCTGACCACTTTTAGAGGGGCAACTACTGGAGTCCTCGGGACCAAAGGAGAGTTGCGATCGGTACCTGGAGGCACACCCTTACGATCGACCAACAGTCGCCTTTCCTCCTTTATAACTGCTCCTGTTGCATGATTGTACCAGTCTTTGTACACATTAAGGAGTCTCGGAGTGTAAGCCGGCGCATTGATAAAAAAACGAGAGCTCGTATTCAGGCGCATGAAATGGTGCAGTGCGTTCTCCATCCCTTCTTCAGTGGCAGTGGGTTCCAGCAAGAAGGCTTCCAAGGAGACCCCTTGATCGTAGTCCAGTTGTTGAGCAAAACGATGCGGGTTGTACCTCATAAAAATTGCCACACTATTCTGCCTAAAAACTAAGAAACCCGGTCTAATGGAATATAAGTGAAGGGTCTCTCGAGCCGTCAAAACTGAGGCTCCATCCTTAAAGACATCTTGTAATGGCCGCGTCACAGTGGTAGACACCTTTCCAATGGTCAATACCTTATCGACAAAGGACATCCCGGCTCCAACGGTATGAGGGCGAAGGAGTAAGCCCCAGGCGTTCCGCGGTGATGGGGTTACAATTGATGCGCCGATCAGCTGTATAATGCGAGGAAAACCGCACTTGTCAAAGAACGAGGGCCTTTTATGCATGCCGAAGACACCCGCTGTGTGTAGCTTGAGCCACGATGCAAAGTAATGCATCGGGAAGACCACGTGCAGTACCCCGGGCTCATTAGCATCCGCCGCTTGACTGAGGCCATGGTATAAGTGCGCCAAGCCAGCGATCCCAACAGCCACCTTTACCCCGATGACCATCCGGTGGGCTGGGTAAAAGACAGAGGGTCGCATCCGATGAGAGTGCATTGGGATCGCAAACCAGTTCAGCCACAATCCAAGAAATCCTAAGAAAAAGGCCTCCTCATCCATTCTAGGGGCCGTAATTTCTGCAAATGACATGGTAGGGAACTCCGGAAGGAAAAAACCCTTTTGATCTATATCCTTCTCCGGTAGGTTGTCCACACCTAGACCGAAAGGGTCATCCAGGATGGCAAACTTGGCAGCTTCTGATGAGATGACGCTTGGACGAAGGAAACGAGCAATGAAGTCCTCAAAGTTAACTCCCCGACTCCCATGTTCGACGAAGAGGGACTCATATATGTTCAACACTTTAATCAAGCTTGGGAACTGATGTTGAACGGCATTCTCCGGTGTGACCCCCTTACCATCGGCCTAGCACCAAAGACGTACACATCTGTTGGGAGCAGCTCCTCATAATGTTCCCCTATCACTGGTAAACCGGATACCTCCGCGAACTCCTCCAAGGAGATTGACACTTCCCGATCTATGGCAAGGAAAGTGTGGGTAGGAATATTCCATTACTCCAAGAAAGCCTTGAACCACCAGGTGGGGAGCGTGGGATACTGGAAGAGAGAGACGTAGACCGCGGTGTACAGTCCTAATCTTATCAACTGCGACTTCTTCGTCGACAGGATGTACCAGGCCCACGGCAGATAGCCAATCGGGTGGCGAGGGATCAGACCAAGGTTATACGATTGCCCCCAAGGTCGTGCTTCACCTTGACAGATACGGCGCCCTAGGATATCCAAGACCATAGAACGCTGAACCGGTATCGCATCTCTGGCGGGTTGTAGGAATCCCTCTGATGTCCAATTCATCATCTCCACGGCGTACTGCACCGGGGGTGGGGTAGCATAATGAATCGCCGTGATGGGCTCAGACGGCACTGCACATGTGAAGCTGCGTCAACCCATAATGATCTGGTTATACCAGGACCCCCAAAGGTGAAGATTCTTGTACTCTGGGTCGTATTCTCTAATCATGGTCAGGACTTCACGGTCAGAGGGCGCCTCGGGAAATCCCTCCTCTGAGCGGACGAACGGGAATGAAGTGTCTAGAGACATGATCGCTGCAAAAAGAACAATTTACCCGTTAGTGTTGTAATTCCAACGTTTGGCGTCTAAAAAAGAAAATGCATTAATTAAATTAAAATTAATTAATTACACCACACAGCAGTGCAGTGAGTAGGAGACCAAAGGGGGACCCACAAAATCTGGATGACAATACGTCAGTTAATAAGACAAACTCATCATTGGATGAGATTGTCAGTTGGTCCCCAGGAAAACATTCCCATTAATAAAGAATCCCTAAAGACAAGGAGGAAATCTCCTCTTTTAGAGCAAAGCTCTGTCACAGACTGACACTTGTCAAACTCTGGTCTCAAGGGAATAAGATTCTTTAAAAAGAGCCTAGCTCTGTGGTGATAATGAGAAAACTTATTTAAAACTCCTAAAGAGATTAAAACATTTTGAAGACCCTTAGAAGTTCTTCATTTTTGGACCAGAAAGATCTAATTTTGGATCCATGAGCAAAGCTCTGCTCATGGGTTAGAACCCATGAGCAAGATCTTTTCAGATCTATGGATTCATGAGAGCAAAGCTCTATTGATGAAACCCCAATGGGGATCACTTTAGATCAAAAGATCTGTGAGAGCAAAGCTCTTTGGTTAAGATTAATTTAAATTAATTTGATTTAAATTAATTTTTACCTAAAGTTTCTAACTTTGGGAAGGAGCAAAGCTCTGAAGTTCTTAAGAAAGAGCATAGCTCTTTTGAAATCAAAAATCTTAAAACGGTAAGATTTTTCTAAGAACTAAAGGTCCTATTTATAAGGCGCTTGCGCCCCTTGAGCTCACCCCTTGATCCAACGATCAGGAGTTTGCCACCGCTGCACTCACGTGTGCGCCACGTGAGCGCAACGGTGGGGGGCATTTGTTTCGCCCAATCAGAGTAAAGCTCTGTTGAAATTCAAAATTCAAAATTTTGAAGCAACGCTTCAAATCTCGGGCGCAACGCGCCATATGTCAGGCGCTAATACGTCAGCGCAGCGCCCAAGAAGGCACGCCCAATCAGAGCAAAGCTCTATTTAAAGGAAGCAACGCTTCAGTTGCGCATGCACTGCGCTGCGCGACACGTGTCAGCGCAGATGCGCTCGCGTAGTTGCGCTGCGCGACACGTGTCAGCGCAGTTGCGCTGCGCTGTGCGCTGCGCGACATGTGTCCGCGCAGATGCGCTAGCACAGTTGCACTGCGCTTTGCGCTGCGCGACACGTGTCAGCGCAGATGCGCTGCGCTATGCGCTGCGCGACACGTGTCACGCGATGGGGCATTTGCGCCGGACAGAATTAAAATTCTAAAGAAATCTTTTCTGTTCTTGTTAAAACAAGAAGATTTTCTTCTGTAAACAGAAGCGCTTGGATCAAAGATATAACGGTGGGGGAAATTCCCCAAATCACTCAGAGAGAGATTTCTTTAACAAATTAACTAATTTATGGGCACTATAAAAAGGACCCTAAGCCTCAATTCAAAGGCATCAATATTTTCTGAAAAAAAAGAAGAGAACTCTGAAGAACTCCTTAAGAACAAAAAAGGTAAAAACCTTTAGAAAAAGAGAAAATTCTCTTAAAAACAGATCATTGATCTAAGAACAAGATCAATGATCTTCAATAAGAAGAAAACTAACTAATAATAGTGCTTTGCACTTGCTTATGAACCATTGGTTCCTTAAAAACAAGAAAAAACTTGTTTTCTTTGATTTAAAGTCGATCAAAAGATAAAACAGTGCTCTGCACTTATAAGAACTGCGCTGATTGCGCTCCTCTGTTGGCGCAAGCCACCAGGGAGCGCCACGTGTCAGTAGCGCAGCAGTGCAGCGCACTGACACGGTGCACTGCGCTGTTGCGCTTGCACTCACTGGAGCGTGACACGTGTCATCACCATATGAGTTTGCGCTTATTACTTGGCGCAAAGCGCCTGACAAACCACGTTGGGCACTGTCAGAGTATTTAATGCTCTGCATTATTAAAGAAAAGGGACATAGCCCAATTAAAAGGCCTAACATGCCTAATAAAAAATGCTATGCATTTTTAAAAAGGGGCAAAGCCCAAACCAAAAAAAAAAGATGTTCTGCATCATTTATAAAAGGGCAGACCTCAACCAAAACAAGAATAATGTAGTGCATTACTAAAAAGGGGTAAAGCCCTAGCACAGGCCAAAGACAAAAAATGTTGAAACTGGACTTAGCCCAATCATGGCCGTAAGTCCTCAAATCAATTTACCTCCGGTTCGAGGGTACATCTCCGAACTCCTCCGACACCTATTGTTGTAATTCCTCAACGACGTCAGAGAGGTGACGGGTCCCAACGACCACACATATGAATATTGGACTGCGGGGTCCTTAAACTCGTGGACCGAAACGTCCTTAAACTAATATTGGACCGAAACGTCCTTAAACTAATGTTGGACCGAGACGTCCTTAAACTAATAGCGGACCGAAACGTCCTTAAACTAATATTGGACCGAAACGTCCTTAAACTAATATCAGACCGAGACGTCCTTAAACTAAAAGACCTCCACGTCCTTAAACTGGCGATGGACCACCACGTCCACAAACTGGAACATGGACCACCACGTCCCTAAAACTGGAACAATAGAGCCTCCAAATGCTCTTTTGCTGGATCTAAACGGTCCCGTTTAAGTTGATCTTAGCCCCAAACACGGCTAACGTATCCTTAAACATTCAAATGGACTATAAAAGCCTAAATCAGCTTTGGCTCAAGGGTACATCTCCGAACTCCTCTGACACCTATCGTTGTAATCCTTCAACGACGTCAGAGAGGCGACGAGTCCCGACGGCCATATATTAAATGGATCACCCCGTTAAGTTGATCTTAGTCTCAAACAGGACTAACATATTCTTAACGAACGTTTAAGTTGATCTTAGCCTCAACGCGGCTAACGTATCCTTAAACTAAAATACCAAACCCAAATCTAAGTAAATACGGATTTGGACTAATCCACGTCCTACGGGCGACGGCATTACTCAGTCTCCGTATACAATCCACGGGCAACCACAAACAAAACAAACACACACGACACGAAGTGAAATTCTGGAGAAGGAGAAAATGGCTACCGCGATGCGGTAGCGTAATTAACTGCAGGGGCTTGCGCCTGCAGGAAAGAGCGTCCCCACAATCAAAAACCCCTCAAGCGAGGGGGAATCTGACAAAGTCTGCTACACCGGCCGCATCCGTCTAAACCTTCGATACACGGTGTCATAAATCAACTTGGCATCTTCGGAGAGGTAGACGGATAAAACCAAATAGCAACTGCCCCGAATCTCAGGCACAGACGTCCTAACATCTCGGCCGCCATTCGGAGGGGAACACCGAGGACAAACAATGAAGCCGAGTATGAAGCTTTAATAGCAGGCCTCGAGATTGCCATCGACATGGGGATTGAAGATCTTCTCATATACGGAGACTCCCAACTGGTCGTTAGTCAAGTAAATGGCGACTACCAAACGTGCAAATCAGAGTTGGTAAAATACGGCGAGAGAGTGCAATAGCTGCTGACTCAAATTCCTTCCTACACCTTGGAAAGCATACCGCGTGCAGAAAATAGCAAAGCGGATGCACTAGCTAAGCTCGCTAAAGAACTGGCCGACGAGAACCTCGATAACGTGAGGATCGTTGTGCAAAGCCGTCGGGTTCTTGCACAGGCGAAAATATCTCCGGAGTCGTCCGAAGAAAAAGGAGCGACCGAGCAAATGGCTATGCAAGTAAAAGACCAAGAAAAGGTTGAGGATTGGAAAGAAGTCTTTATAGACTACTTCAAATCCCGTCGAAAACCTGAAGATGCATCCTCAAAACATCAGCTCATGAAGCGAGCCCTATCTTTTGCCTTCGTCAATGACACTCTGTACAAAAGGTCATTTGATTCTCTGTGGTTGAGATGCCTGGGACCTGAAGAGGCGAAGAGAGTCGTTCAGGAAGTTCACGACGGACTCTGCGGTTCTCACCAAGCCGGGCCGAAGATGAAGTTAAAGATCAAACGGATGGGTTATTATTGGCCCATGATGATCCAGGACTGCCTTGAGTATGCGAAGCAATGCCACTCGTGCCAGATCCATGGAGACTTTATCCACCAGCATCCAAATCAACTACATCCAACGGTAGCTAGCTGGCCGTTCGAAATGTGGGAAACTGACATAATCGGACCCATCGAACCAGCATCGTCCAGAGGACATCGATTCATTTTGGCGACAACTGATTACTTCTCCAAATGGGCAGAAGCAGTACCGCTGAGGAAAATGAAGACGGAGAATATCCTCCACTTCTTCAAGACGCACGTTATTTATCGGTTTGAAACTCCGCGACGGATCATCTCCGATAACGAGCCAGCTTACAGAAGCCACAAGATCAGCCGCTTCGCACAACAGCACAACATAGACTGGAGATATTTATCAGTCTATAATCCCCGAACTAACGGTCTAGCTGAGGCTTTCAACAAGACCTTGACAAAGATCGTGAAAAAGACGGTGTCCCGAAATAAGAAAGACTGGCACGGGAGACTGCAAGAAGCTCTCTGGGCGTATCGAACTACGTTCAAGACGGCCACGAACACAACACCGTACGCATTGGTATTCGGTACAGAAGCGGTACTCCCCCTCGAGATAGAGTTACCCTCTCTACGAGTGGCAGTCCATTATGAGCTAACGGACGAAGAGAATGCTCACCTTCGGCTTGAGGAGATCGATGCCCTTGATGAAACCCGGCTCCTGTCGCAGCAAAATCTGGAAGCTTATAAAGAAAAGATGACCCGCTCATATGAAAGATTGACCAGGCTGAGGACATTCCGCCAAGGCGAACTCGTGCTAGTGGTCAAAAGACCTGTGATCCCCAATCGCGCCAAGCGGGGAAAATTCGAGCCGAACTATGAAGGCCCGTACATCATAAACAAGGTCTACCAGGGTGGAGCCTATCTACTCATGGACATGCATGGTGAAAGACCTTTCAGGCCAATAAACGGTCGCTTCCTGAAGAAGTACTACGCTTGATGAGTCACGGCCTAGGTCAATGATAGATGACGACGACTATGTCCGCTCGCTATCTTCCTAAGCCCAAACTCTATAAGTAGTAACCGGCTTACTTTACAACGGACCGAAACGTTCTTAAACTAACAATGGATCGAAAAGTCCCTAAACTAACGACGGACCGGAACGTCCTTAAACTAACAACGGACCACTATGTCCTAAAACTAACTGTTGACCGAGATGTCGATAAACTACAGTAGATTGCAGCATCCCAAAGCTGATACAAAAAAATGGTATGTCAATAAGCAAAATGGGCACGGATGAAAACCCGAAAGGGCTCCGTGAGTAAAAACAGCAGGGCTACCGGCGAGTTTTGTGAAAACCTGAAAGGGCACAGCCTCGTTAAAATAAAAAAAAAGAGAAAAGAAAAAGAAAACGGTACGTCCATAAGAAAAATGGGCACGGATGAAACCCGAAAGGGTTCTGTGAGTAAAAACAGCAGGGCTACCGGCGGGTGTTTGTGAAAACCCGAAAGGGCGCAACCTCGTTAAAAGACACTTGCAAGGTCCTCTCGACCTTGTGAGGAGAAACCACCCGCGTGAGATCCTTACGACTCACAAGGAAGCAACACACTTAGTGATCCCCACGATTCCTAAGGAGAAATTACACTTGCGAGATCCTCACGACTCGTAAGGAGAATTCTCTTATGGGACCCTCACGGCTCATAAGATTCAAAAGACTTAAGCTACAGGGATCTGAACCTGTTCTTAAGCAGCCCCCACAACTTCCACTAATGCCCTACAAGCGGCTCAACACTGACCCTTGTATACAATCTACGGGCGCGAATAAACATTTCCCTAACAAAGACCCATCCGTGACTAGGAATATGTCTACACGGTGAACAACCCTTGTAAGTGCTCTCGATTTATAAGGAGAAAACACTCTTATAAGATCCTTACGACTTATAAGGGAACATGCACTTAGGAATCCTCACGATCCCTAAGGAGAAAACGCACCTACGAGATCCTCACGACTCGCAGGGAGAAATACCTTTATGAGACCCTTACGGCTCATGAAGTCAAAAGCCTTAGTCGACAGGATCTTAACCCTGTTTACTAAGCCACCTTTGTTCGACATCGACAGGGGCAAATGATGATTCTCTCCTGGCCATATCCCAGTTATAGTGATGCTGATGCCGAAATTGGTGTCTAATCCCAAGCTTGCAGCAAAAAGCCAGCACGCCACACATGCATACGAAATAGCCGAAATGATGGGGCAACTTGCACACAAAATCAGCAAGTAAAAATGTATGCATGCAAAATAGCCAAAATGATTGGGCAACTCGCAATAAAAAGCAGCGAGTAAAAATAAAATAAATAGCCGAAATGATTGGGCACCGCGAAAAATAGCCGAAATGATGGGGCAATTGCGACCTTCGCGATATAAAAGCTGAAATGATAGAGCATCGCGGAAAGAAATAAAATAAAAATGAATGGATGGAATGTATGCCCTACAGGTGATACCACATCAATCCCTGTATACAATCTAGGGGCACAAACAAAGAAGGAATCACACCCTTCTTTCCCAAAGGAGAGGCCAAATCTCATCGGTTCATAGACAACCTAGAGATCATCTCAACATTCGTCGTATTACAACAGACACAACATCAAGCAAAGCGGAACAGCGGCAACTCCCAATTCCATGACTCGGCGGTGTACAGATGACCGAGAGTCAAACTCCAACTCCGTGAAATGCGGATAAAGTCAACCCTTCCTGGCGGATTATGTCACTTCTGACCCCGTGGAAAACGTCCAGAGCGGATCATGGTCCTCGCAGAGCACGGCAGTGAACCCGTGTGAAGCATCCAAAGCGGAGCCTGGTCCTCGCAGAGCACGGCAGTGAACCCATGTGAAGCATCTAGAGCAAAATTCCTGGCTACGTGGAATGCGGATTATGTCACTTCTGACCCCGTGGAAAACGTCCAGAGCGGATCCTGGTCCTCGCAGAGCACGGCAGTGAACCCGTGTGAAGCATCCAGAGCGGAGCCTGGTTCTCGCCGAACACGGTAGTGAACTCGAGGGAAGCATCCAGAGCAAAATTCCTAGTTACGTGGAAAGCGGCAATGACCCCGTGGGAAACATCCAGAGCGGATCCTGGTCCTCGCAGAGCACGGCAGTGAACCCGTGTGAAGCATCCAGAGCGGAGCCTAGTCCTCGCCGAACACGGCAGTGAACCCGTGGGCAGCATCTAGAGCAAATTTCGTGGTTACGTGGAACGCAGATTATATCACTTCTGACCCCGTGGAAAACGTCCAGAGCGGATCCTGGTCCTCGCAGAGCACGGCAGTAAACCCATGTGAAGCATCCAAAGCGGAGCCTAATCCTCGCCGAACACAGCAGTGAACCCGTGGAAAGCATCTAGAGAAAAATTCCTGGCTACGTGGAGCGCGGATTATGTCACTTCTGACCCCGTGGAAAACGTCCAGAGCGGATCCTGGTCTTCACAGAGCACGGCAGTGAACCCGTGTGAAGCATCCAGAGCGGAGCCTGGTCCTCGCTGAGTACGGCAGTGAACCCGTGTGAAGCATCCAGAGCAAAATTCCTGGCTACGTGGAACGTGGATTATGTCACTTCTGACCTCGTGGAAAACGACCAGAGCGGATCCTGGTCCTCGCAGAGCACGGCAGTGAACCCGTGTGAAGCATCCAGAGCGAAGCCTGGTCCTCGCCGAACACGGCAGTGAACCCGTAGGAAGCATCCAGAGCAAACATTGGACTGTGAGGTCCTTAAACTCACGAGCTATGATGTTCTTAACCTCGACCGTGATGTCTTAAAACTAACATTGGACTGTGAGGTCCTTAAACTCATGGACTATGATGTCCTTAATCTCGACCGTGATGTCTTAAAACTAACATCGGACTGTGAGGTCCTTAAACTCATGGACTATGATGTCCTTAACCTCGATCGTGATGTCTTAAAACTAACATCGGATTGTGAGGTCCTTAAACCCATGGACTATGATGTCCTTAACCTCGACCGTGATGTCTTAAAATTAACATCGGACTGTTGGGTCCTTAAATCCATGGACTATAATGTCCTTAACCTCGACCGTGATGTCTTAAAACTAACATCGGACTGTGGGGTCCTTAAACCCATGGACTATGATGTCCTTAACCTCGACCGTGATGTCTTAAAACTAACATTGGACTGTGAGGTCCTTAAACTCATGGACTATGATGTCCTTAATCTCGACCGTGATATCTTAAAACTAACAACGGATTATGGAGTCCTTAAATCCACGGACTATGATGTCCTTAACCTCGACCGCGATGTCTTTAAACTACGAATATCCTGGAAAACGCCCAGAGCGGAGCCTGGTCCTCGCCAAACACGGTAGTGAACCCGTGGGAAGCACCCAGAGCAACCCCTGACTCCGTGAAATGCGGATAAGGACAACTTTACCCATCACTTGCGGGTCCTCACGACTCGTAAGGGAGTAAAATTTTCTTGTGAGATCCTTACGACTTTCAAGAGAAAACGCACTTAGGAATCCTCACGATTCTTAAGGAGAAATTACACCTACGGGATCCTCTCGACAGGTAGGGAGAAAATTCTTTATGAGACCCTCACGGCTCATAAAATTGAAAAGTCTTAGATGACAGATCCTAACCCTGTTTTCTAAGCTATCACCGTCCTACAAAGAGCCCAAGATTGACAGCTATATGCTACCTACAGATCGCACTTGCTAAAATCACATGGCAACAACAAAGAAAAGAGAAGAAAGCGACAGAAAGAACATCTGATTTGCATTTAATTAAGCCTTCGAGGCATACCCGTTCATGCATATGCAAAAGATTTAGTACATAAAATAAGACACGCTGAAATGAGAAACTTGCCATTCATATTTCAAAAAAAAGGGGGGCCCTTACAATTATGAAAGCAATAAACGAAAACATTATCAAGATGATTACAATGGAAAAACCTCGAACCCAGGGCATGGATTGAGGAATTCGAAAGTAAGGCCGTCTAGAGTTTTTCTGGCCTTTCTGACCATTCTTGTGTGCATCCTCTCGCGCTCACGCGTGTCAAGATCTTCGGCAATGCCCCTACCCTTTGATAAGAAGCAATTATCGTCGTCTGTTGAAAAATCTGATGCAGAATATCAATGGGGCTATCTTGCCGTTTTTTCGAGATCAGCCCCGACAGGTACACTGAATGCACCTTGTCTTCTACATCATCCAGCGCATTAAGCGGCATGGCCTCGTGAAACCCCGGAAGTGCTCTCCAAATTGCTCTCAGTACGACTTTCAAGAGAGCAGAACGGTGAGGAAGTAACCAACCAACGCGTGTGTACAGACGACCCATAATCATCGCACACTGGGCATCTGTAAACTCTTGGTTTTGGTGATGGCCCTATACGCGGATATCCTCATAAGTAATGAACTCGTTCAGACTGTATAAATGAACAGCCATAGTGCCTGAAAGAAACATCATTAGAAGATTAGTAATGAGGAAAAACAGACACGGGGAGTTAAACTCCTCGAGAGCAATACTCTGCACACAGGAGTGACACCTGTCAAAATCAATTATGAGGGGAATTTAAAGAAATTTTCCGAGAACGCTGAGAGCTTTGCTCTGAGAAGATGATGTAATCCATCAAAAAAAATAAAATTCCATTTTTGATCTTCATGATCCATGAACAAACTCTTAAGAGTTCTTCTATATGATTTGAAAGGGGCAAAGCCCCATTAATGAATTAAGAAATTATAAATAAAATCCTTTTAAAGAGTAAAGCTCTATTAATGGAACCCTAAAAGAGTTCTCTTTAAATCAAAGATCTATGAAGAGCAAGGCTCTGATAATGGGTAAAACCCTGGTTTATTAAAAGTTTTAAACTATACTTAAGTTTTGACAGAGTTTTACTCTTGAAAAATTCTTAAACTGAAGAGCAAGGCTCTGAATAAGAGAAAATTATCAAGAAAGAAGATGAAAATCATCTAAGGGACCAAAAGTCCTATTTATAGGCATTGAGAGCCGTTTCAACTCCCCAAAAGTTGATCCAACGACTGAGATGCTACCACCGCCGCACTCACGTTTGGGCCACGTAAACGCAACGGTGGGGGGGCATTTGTTCCCCCAATCAGGGCAAACCTATGTTCAAATTCCAAGATTGGAAATGAAGCGGCGCTTTTGCTTTCCCCAATCAGAGCAAAGCTTTATTTTAAAAATTCAAAATTTAAAAAGTTGAAGCAACGCTTCAGATCTAGCGCTCTGCGCTGCGCGCCACGTGTCAAACACAGGCGCTGCGCTCTGCGCTGCGTGCCACGTATCTAACACAGGTGCGCTAGCGCAGTTGCGCTGCGCGACACGTGTCAAGCACGGGTGCGCTAACGTAGTTGCGTTGCGCTCCGCGCTCCGCGCCACGTGTCGAACGTAGGTGCGCCAGCGCTGGGATTAAAAATTCCCACCGTTAGATCAAAAGATCTAATAATAATGATAAATCATTAATTAACCAGAATTAAATTCTGTTAAGGAAAGATTCCTCAAAATCTTTCCAAACAACAAGATTGTGCTTTAAGCACCGCTGGATCAACAATCCAAGGGTAAATAATAAATTACTAAAAACAGAACAAATTCTGCATGGAAAGATTTCTCAATCTTATTAAAACAAGAACATTATCTTCTGTAAAACAGGAGCCTTAGGGTCAAAGATCCAACGGTGGAAAGTATTCCCAAATCAATCAGAGAGAGACCTCTTAAAACTGATTTAACAAATCATTTGGCCCTATATAAAGGACCCTAGACTTCAAGTCAAAAAAAGAAAGAGAATACAGAAGAAGAGAGAGAAAAACCCTTTGCAAAAAAGTGCAAGCTCTTAAGAATAGAAGATTTTTTTTCATATTCAATGTAAAAAAGAACTATGTTCTTGAAAAGCAGAGATGAAATCATCTCATAAAAAGAAGAACCCTCTTCTAAAAAGATCATAGATCTGAAAAAAGACCAAGGTCTTTGATGATAAGAAAAATGATCAAAAGATCTAATTATAAAAAAATAAAAGAAGTATTTTTACTTCGTCCACAGATCTTTGATCTATAAAGGCAGAGCCTTTTATCAAAACAAGAACTTTTGTTCTTGGATCTTGAGGCAAAGCCTTCTTAGAAGAACATAAAAGTTGTTCTGTGATCTTAAAATTGATCAGATACGCTTTGCGCTATTGAAAAGTGCCTTGCACTTATGAACTGTGCCCTTGCGCTTATTGGATTGGCGCTCATCGCCATAACTTGCCACGTGTCAACCATAGACACCACTTGCGCTTTGCACTTTTAAAACAGAGCGCTGCGCTCATAGACTGGCGCTCAGCGCCAAGCGTGCCACATGTTGCCCGCTGGCGCGCTAGCGCAAAGCACTCGTAAATGGAAAGCGTAGATATGCTAATGAACCAGCGCTTAGCACTGAGCGCGACACGTGTCACCTTCGCGTGTGCTAGCGCAATGCGCTCTTTAATTGGCGCAAAGCGCCTGACGCGCCACGTGGCGCACTATTAGAACGTGCTCTATTCTGATAAAGACAAAAATATCAGAGCCCAATGCTTAGCATTATTCAAAGGGCCGAGCCCAAATAAAGGCTTAATAACCAGAACAAAAATAAAATGTTAAAACATTGTAATTGGACTTAGCCCAATTCTGACCATAAGTCCTCAACTTATTTTGAATTGAGCACATCTGCTCTTTCAACCAAATCATCTTGGTTCAAGTGTATATCTCTTCACTCCTTTGATATTTATCGTTTCAATTCCTCAATGTCTTCAAAGAGGTGACGGGTCCCGACTACCACACATTTTACGGACTGTGGGGTCCTTAAACTCATGGACTATGATGTCCTTAACCTCGACCGTGATGTCTTAAAACTAACATCGGACTGTGGAGTCCTTAAACTCATGGACTATGATGTCCTTAACCTCGACCGTGATGTCTTAAAACTAACATCGGACTGTGGAGTCCTTAAATCCACGGACTATGATGTTCTTAATCTCGACCGTGATGTCTTAAAACTAACATCGGACTGTGAGGTCCTTAAACTCACGGACTATGATGTTCTTAACCCCGACCGCGATGTCTTAAAACTAACAATGGACCGTAATGTCCTTAAACTAATTATCGACTGCAATGTCACTAAACTAAACAATAGAGCCCAATTGCTCTCTTATTGGATCTAAACGATCCCGTTAAGTTAATCTTAGTCTAAAATTAGACTAACGTATCCTTAACAAACGTTTAAATTGATCTTAGCCTCAAATAAGGCTAACGTATCCTTAAACACAACCCCCAAACCCAAATCTAAGAAGATACGGATTTGCACTAATCCACGTCCTACGGTCGACAACATAAATTAGTCTCCGTATACAATCCATGGGCAACCAAACACAAAACAAACACCCACGACACGAAGTGACCATATGGAGAAGGAGAAAGTTGTTACCGCGATGCGGTAGCGTAATTAACTGCAGGGGCTTGCGCCTGCAGGGAAGAGCGTCCCCACAATCAAAACCCCCTCAAATGAGGGGGAATCTGACGAAATCTGCTATATCGACCGTATCCGTCTAAACCTTCGATACATGGTGCCATAAATCAACTTGGCATCTTTGGAGAGGTGGACGGATAGCACCAATTAGCATCTGCCCCGAATCTCAGGCAGAGACGTTTGTCTTGCCGTCTTTCGGAGGGGAACAAGAGGCTTCAGGCGAAGTTGTCACAGGTATTCTACTCGTACATTCCATGCGAGCTAGATTACTATTTGATTCTGGAGCATCGCACTGTTTCATATCTACGCATTTCGTTGATACACACTCCATACCAGATGAACCATTAACCAAGGGTTGGGAAATATATACGGGTAATGGTGTGATAATATCTAGTCGAGAATGTAGATCATGTCCAGTTGTAGTGTGTGGCAGGGAATTCTATGCGAATTTCTTTTTGATCGGAACATGCAGCTATGACGTAATTCTCGGGATGGATTGAATGAGTACCTTCCATGCAGTTATTGATTGCCGAGCAAGGAATATGACTTTCCGCATTCTCAATCGCCCAGAGTTTATTTTCGAAGGCGGGAGCGAATCTTTGGAGCCAGCCAAGTATAGAGCCAAGCCAAAAGAGTTGATAGCTATGGAGATTGATGAGAGCCCAGCCCCAGAGATTGTTCGGGATTTTCTGGACGTGTTTCCTGAAGATTTTCCAGGTCTACCATCTCCACGCGTCTTGGAATTCTTGATCGATTTGACTCCAGGTACAACACCAGTTTCCAAGGCCTCGTACAGAATGGCGCTGGTTGAGTTGGCAGAATTGAAGAAGCAAATTGAAGAACTCATGGAGAAGGGATTTATCCGGCCAAGCGCTTCACCGTGGGGTGCACCAGTTCTGTTGGTGAAGAAAAAGGATGGATCGCTGCGGATGTGTATAGACTATCGGGAGCAGAACAAAGTCACGATAAAGAACAAATACCCAATTCCGCGCATCGACGACTTATTCGATCAGTTAAGTAGGGCCAAAGTATTTTCGAAGTTGGATCTCCGTTCTGGGTATCATCAAATCAGATTACCTGCCGAGGATATATGCAAGATGGCTTTCAAGACCCGATACGGACATTACGAATTCCTTGTGAAGCCGGTCGGCGTTACCAATGCTCCAGCGATATTTATGGATTTGATGAACATGGTGTTTGCGAAGTACTTGGACACGTTCGTCGTCGTATTTATCGATGACATACTGGTCTACTCGAAGATCCGGGAGGAGCACGTCGAGCATTTGCGCACGGTTCTACAAATTCTTCTGGAAGAGAAGCTGTACGCAAAATTGAGCAAGTTTGAGTTCTGGCTCGACAAGGTTCAATTCTTGGGAAACATTATTTCGGGCGAAGGCATCTCAGTGGACCTGGCAAAGATAGAATTCGTCAGAGATTGGACAACACCGAAGTCAGTGGCCGAGATCAGAAGCTTTCTGGGACTGGCAGGATATTATCGGCGGTTCGTCCAAGACTTTTCAAGAATCGCTGAACCTTTGATGAGGCTTACACGGAAGGAGGTACCGTTTGTATAGACAGAGGAGTGTACTCGGGCATTTGAGACACTGAAGCAGAAGTTAACCACGGCGCCCATTCTTACAGTACCAGATGATTCCGGTGGTTTGGTGATACATAGTGATGTCTCAGGGAAGGGCTTAGGCTGTGTTCTGATGCAGCACGGTCGGGTGGTTGCTTACGCCTCACGACAGCTGAGAAATCACGAGAGGAACTACCCTACGCATGACTTGGAGTTAGTCGCAGTGGTCTTTGCATTGAAGATCTGGAGGCATTACCTGTTAGGCGAGAAGGTGGAGGTGTACACGGATCACAAGAGTCTGAAGTACGTCTTCACTCAGAAAGAACTAAATATGAGGCAGCGCCGATGGCTAGAACTGATGGCGGATTACGACTTGGACCTTCAGTATCATCCGGGAAAAGTAAATGTTGTACCAGATGCTCTCATTCGCAAGCCAGCGGTCATGATGTTGACCAGTCAGAGGAGTATCATTGAGGATTTTCAGAGACACGAACTTGAGGTCGTTACGCCGAGTGCAATCAAGCAGTTTTGGCAACTGCAGGTGTAGTCTTCTCTTGTGGATCGCATTAAGGCTGCGCAAGCGGATGATCCTCGATTGCAAAAGTTCAGAGCGCAAGTAGAAGCCGGGCTGAGAACGGACTTACTCATACATGAAGTCGGTTTTCTGAGATTCGGCAGCAGACTTTGCGTACCCAAAGGGGATGTTCGGGAACTAGCCGAGGCTCATAGTTCAGCTTATTCCGTGCATCCGGGAGGCACGAAGATGTATCGAGATCTAAAACAACACTTTTGGAGGAACGGGATGAAGCGAGAAATTGCGCGGTTTGTATCCAGGTGCTTGGTATGCCAGCAGGTGAAGGCGGAACATCAGAGGACAGCAGGATTGTTACAACCGCTTCCGATACCAAAATGAAAGTGGGAGCATATTACTATGGATTTCGTGACGGCCTAACCACGGAGCCCTAGGGGTAACAACGTCGTTTGGGTTATCGTCAACCGTCTCACGAAATCTGCACACTTCTTACCATTCCAAGTGGGACAGTCGACCGAGTCACTCGCGGAGAGATACATGCAGGAGATAGTGCGACTTCACGGAGTTCCGGTCAAGATTGTGTCAGATCGAGACACCAGATTTGTTTCGTACTTTTGGAAGAGCTTACAGGAGAGCTTGGGTACCCGCCTCAAGTTCAGCACAGCTTATCACCCGCAGACGGATGGACAATCCGAGGGTACTATTCAGACACTCGAGGATATGTTGAGAGCTTGCATGCTGGACTTCCAGGGTTCCTGGGAAGATCATCTGCATCTAATCGAGTTTTCTTATAACAACAATTATCAGGCTAGTATCCAGATGGCTCCTTTCGAAGCACTTTACGGGCGGAAGTGTCGATCCTCGGTTTGTTGGGATGATGTGGGCGAACGAAAATTACTGGGTCCTGAGCTCATTGTTTAGACAGTCGATAAGGTCCAAATAATCAGACAGCGCATTAAGACGGCTCAGGATCGACAGAAGAGTTGGGTGGATGCCAGCAGGAGAGCACTAGAAATTGAAGTCGGAGATCACATATTCCTGAAGATTTCCCCTACCCGCGGGGTCATCAGGTTTGGAGGTCGTGGGAAACTCAGTCCCCATATCATCGGATCTTTTGAGGTGCTAGAGCGAGTAGGAGAAGTGGCCTATCGACTTGCCTTGCCGCCGTCGCTAGCTGGTGTGCACAATACCTTCCATGTATCCCAGTTGCGGCGTTATGTTCAGGATGAGAGCCATATTCTGGACTATTTGGAGTTAGCTTTGGGTACCGACCTATCTTATGAGGAGCAGCCCACCACCATCCTCGACCGCAGAGAAAAAGTGCTGAAGAATAAAGTCATTCAGTTAGTCCGAGTGTCTTGGGGCGGTCGTTCCCCAGGAAAATCTACCTGGGAGCGTGAGGAAGATATTCGTGCACGTTTTCCACATCTATTTGTTTATTGTTGTTGTTTCGTTGTCCCTTTTAAAATTTCGAGGACGAAATTTTTGTAAAGAGGGTATGATGTAAATTCCCGGTTCCATCAATAAATTTTTTTTATATTCTCCAAGTTCCCCGAATATTTTCCTATTTTTTTCCTCGTATCTTTGTATGAAATCGGTTGCTTAGGTTTTTAATATTTAAATTTTCCTAACCAAATAAAACCAAGCCCAGCCCAAAAGAAAAAAAAAACTAAATATATAAATAAATTCCCAACTCTCCGGCCCAGCCCATGCCTGCACTCACCCCGTGCCCAAACCCGACCCGACCCGACCGTTAACCCTTTCTTCACCACTCATCTTCTTTTCCCGCTCCTTTCTTTTTTTTTCCTCATTACCACGTCGACGCAGCACACTCCTTTGCACACGCTCGCCACTCCCCAACGCGACCGCGACCACGATCTTGCACGCGCGCCTCTCTCTAACTCCCTCCCCCTCACTCTCGTTTTCCCGCTCTCTCATCCCCCATACTCTCCCGCTCACCCCCACGTCCCCACTTCTCAACGCATGAACCCGCGAGCGACCACTCACCCCTCGACCTCGTCTCCCTCCCTCGCACAAAACCGAGCCTCCCTCACCCAACACCCCCTGTTGCTTCCATCACCCTCTTCACCAACTACCCAGAACCCCCTCCTCGCCACCGAGACTCCCCTGCAAACCCACTCGCCGCCGACGATCACCTCGCTCCCATCGCGCTGCCGGCCACCTCGTCGACCCCTCAGCGTCACCACCATCACCTCCTACTAGCCGAGCCCCTCCACTACTTCACTGCACTCTACACCAAGCTTGAGCCTTGACCCCCCTCGCTGCAACCTCACCGGCGACCACCACAGCCACCGCCGTTCACCCGAGCTTCGACGTTGCATCCACTCGAGCTCCTCAACCATCCGCAACGCCAACAGAGCCATCCCCCGAGCAATTCCGACGACGAACCCAAACTCGAGCCATGGCCGTGAACCCTAACCGCGCCGTTCATGGCGCGATCTCGCCGTTGCCGCTGCTGTGCGTCGTCAACGCGTCATCAGGCAAGTACCATGCTTGCTTCATGCTAAATTGTTCTATTACAATTCGAAATCCTATGAATTCTGTGTATACAATTCGTGCAAATTAACATGACGCAAGTGTTTGATGCAAAACCCGAACGAAAAACTTCCATTAAATTGACGAAAACTAATTACATAGGTTGGCCTGTATAGTAATGATCATCGTGTATTATTTTGGCTGAAAAATATAGTCGTTACTGACATGATCGACCATCCCCATTTAAGCCCGTTAAAACTGAAACTTTTCCGCGTCTGAAACTTGTAAAAATCATAACCAATTGTTTATAGATTGGAATGATGCGTTAGAGGGCTCAAATCGAAGCCGGCTCGACGACCTAGGACTCCATAAGAGTTTTAAATTGTATCTATGCTGAAAAGACGACGGAAACTTGTGCGGAGTGCGGCTCTGGACTGCAGTCCAGAGCAGCACTGGCTGTTGATTCCCATCTTGTAATGCTTACCCTTTGCTTCTTGAACTTGTTATATTGCGGAACCCTATACCATAGCGAATATGAAACGGTTATCTAACTAATGAAAGTGATTTCACCCCTTTTCACTGTCGTTTACTATTTAAACTGTATTTTAGATTAACTGGACGTATAGCAGTCCCAAACAGAAACAGAACTTATACCCCATGGTTGTACAGTACATAACTTCTGACGTGGAGGCGCGATTGAGAATCCGTCTAGTGCGTTGGAAATCCGATTGAAAAACCTAAATTTCGTTCAACGATAGCGTCGCCTAATTTTGATCCCAACATGGTGAAAATTGTGTTTCGAAATGGACATTCAGTTCAGGAACTTAAATTCCAGCAGCGAACACTTAAAATGAAACGGCTGTAACTTGCCCACCTGAAATCCGAATGCCCTGAAATAAATTTTTTTGAACTTCCGACTGAGTTTACTTGCAACCTCCTTTGTATTTTTTTACTGAATTTTGAATGTATGATTTAATACAATTTTTATAAGTTCAAAAGGTGCATAATAGTTCGTATTACACATGGTTTGTTAACTGCATAAATGCACATATTTTACCCGATTGCCATACTTCTAGTGCTAGTGCGCGTTATTATTCAGTGTACAATGCATTGCCGTGCGTGAATGGTATTGGTTTAGGAGTGTTAAGTACGCCAGTGAAAAGTGAATGATTCGTGATAGTGAACAATACAGTGAACAGTGACAAAATCCGTGTTATTGGTGCGTACTTGTATACGACTAGACCATACTCATAAATAGTGTAAATCTGGGAAAAAGGGAAAATCGAAGTGGAAAGAGAATTGTATTTAGCGAGAACAGTGATTTAAAGGATGATCATTCGAACAACGACTCTTATATATATTAGGTTGGGCCTAGCGGTCCGGCTGACAAGGTTATATCCCGGACGATAGTGGGCCGTAGTCTCGGATATGTACGAGACTCTCGTTAAATATGATCCTCCTTTCCACAACTCGATTTCAAAGATGATCTAGAGACTGACAGGGACACAGATCATACATTGCATCAGTTAGTGATATATTGACTGCCTGCATTTTATCTCCACCGTTATTACTTTCTTTTATTGTTTCTTGTCATTATTATAATATTGCTATTACGTCGCTCTGACGACCTGAGTATGCATGCTCAGACCTCGAGGAAGAACCAGTACAGGAGTCAGACTTGCCCTTCGAGCTTGCGGAGATTTAGTCGGGAGTATCTCCTTCACCTTTACTGCTTTCCCTAAAGTAACCTTGTATTCGCACCTGATTAGTAGCTCTTTTCCTTGTTTTATTGTAAACTGTGAACAATAAAAGTTGATGTAATAATTTAGTGATGTATATCCTTTACTTCTGTTCTTTCTTTACTGATTACCATGTAATACTAGAAGCCGAAGTGTGACTACGGCGGGATCATTTCTTGACCGTAGGAGTATGGCTGGTCTAGTCATCTCTCGTTTTCCGTATTTTGGAAAGCGGGGCGTGACAAATGCATTCCTGAAGGGCATTTTGCGAAAAAGAAATGAAGGGTTTTCTTCTAAAAAATTCTATTGTATGTTCAGACTATTTAATCTATGTACAAGTAGGGTTGTTAAAACAGCTTGAAGCTCGGAAGCTCAGCTCGAACGTGCTGGTGGTGGTTGTGTGTCTGTCAAAAGTCTATTAAATCGTCAGTGTAAAAGTTCGTTTAAACTCGTTTGATAGTTAAACAAACCCGTTCGAGCTCGGATCGTGTTTAGGTTCGGTCAAGAAGTGATTGATAGCAAGCCACATAGGATGAGCCCAGACAAAAAAAGGAACTTAACTTATTAGAGTTGAATCACTTTATGTTGCTGGTGTTTTAGTTGATTCCGGAGTGATATAAGCTTCATAGCCACCGGTTCCAGGCCTGTGGAATTTCTTTTTTCCTCCCTTCTATTCTACCGTCTGCCGAAGAAGAAAAAAGAATCCATCCGATCCACATCATTGAATGATCCATTTACCATCCTTCCTGTCTTATTGTAGGAGTCAAATACTATGATGGTTCTGTTGTTCCATATTTATCTCGTCTGTAATTTAGCAATCTCAAAATTTCTTTTTGATACGATCAAATAAGGAAAAAATGATTTTTTTCCATTTTCATACTCTTTCTTTCGTAAGATAAATTAAGGCCTGCATAGGCTCGAACAGTTTATCGCTTAATTAGTATATGATAGTGATAATAAAATAGCTATTTATTCTTGAATTTAGAAAATATTTATTAACGTCAATATCAACACTAACACGAAACTCACCTTATAATAAACATTTAGTCAAATATTGTTACACTAAAAAAATACCAAGATCTCAAGACTGATGTCTATATCATTAAGATTTTAGGGACTCCATGCTGAAACGAGGCTGGAGTACTGGCAATGTGGTGATTCTCAACTCTCTTATCAATCGTCTCTGCATAGAGAAAAGGGTTAGCGAAGCAGTTCGGCTGCTCGGCAAAATGCCTATCTTGGGTTGCACTCCAGACACATTCTCTTACAGCGCTCTCATCAAGGGGCTATGCGGAAATGGGAGCATCAGCTTGGCACTTGAGCTGCTTGATGAAATGAAAGAGCCTAATCTTGTCACCTAAAACACTTTAATAGACCGCCTATGCAAGGAAGGAGCCATAGAGAGAGCTTCACAGTTGATTCAGAAAATGATCGGCGGTGGCATTTCACCGGATGTCATCACTTACAGTTGCATCGTCCAAGGGTTATGTGTGGAGAGGAGAGTTGATGAAGCAGCTCGGTTGCTTGAGAGAATGCCTAGCTTTGGATGCATGCCTAATAGAGTCTCTTACGCCACGCTTATCAAGGGGTTCTGCTCTACCGGTAATACCGGTTTGGCACTTGACTTTCTTCACAAAATGGGAAATGAAAACAGACCTGAATCTAGACCTGACGTTATTACCTACAGCAAAGTCATTGATGCTTTTTGCAAAGAGGGAGACATGAACACCCGCATTAAAGATCTTTGAAGAAATGACTCATATGGGCATTGCACCTACTGTCGTCACCTACACCTGCATTATCCATGGTTATTCCATTCTAGGCCATTGGAACGAAGCCATCAGATTCCTCAAGGACATGGTTGATCGGGGGCTTTCTCCAAATGCTGTAACGTTTGGCACGTTAATGGATTCTCTTTGCAAATAGAAGAAGACTGATGAAGCACATGAACTATTTAATGCCATGGCTGAAAGAGGTGTGCGGCCTGATGCAATCTTGTATCACATTTTGTTGAATGGATATTGTCAAGAAGTCCGCTTTGATGAGGCATCAAAGGTTATTGATTCCATGTTGCATCAGGGATTTGTGCTCGAAGCTCGTAGCTACACTGTCGTGATTGATGGTTGCATTAAAGAATCACAGAATGGATGATGCTATGCATATATTCAAGAAAATGCAACATGAAGGAGTGAAGCCTAATATTATTACCTTCAGCACTTTACTCGATGTGCTTTGCAAAAGCGAAAGATTGGACGAGGCCAAGAAACTCTTCGACGAGATGGTAGAACAAGATGTTGTCACATATAGTTCTATGATTTCTGGGTATTGTAAATTAGGGAAATGGAAAGAAGCACTGCGATTATTTAAGGCAATGACCAATCAAGGAGTTCAACCTAATGTCATCACATTCAATACATTAGTTGATGCTCTTTGCAAAGAAGGGATGGTGACTGATGCCCCTAAGTTATTGGACGTGATGGTAAAAAGAGGTATGGAACCTGATATTTTTATATTTAGCACTCTAATGGATGGATATGGCTTAATGGGCCAGGTGGATGAAGCATTGAAACTATATGATTTCATTGTGGCACAGGGCCATAAGCCTGATCTTTGTACTTACACCATATTAATTGACATGTATTTTAAATCTCACAAGGTTGATAGAGCTCTGAACCTGTTTTATGAGATACCGCTCAAAGGAATTAAGCACGATATTCAAACATATCGCACTATGTTAAGTGGATTATATCGTGCTGGAAGAGTTAGAGATGCAAGACGAATATATGATGAGATGAATCATAGTGGATTAGCCCCAGATATGGGTACTTGCCATGTAGTTTTGGATGGGCTTTGTAGAAATCAGCTTATAGATGAAGCACGGGATCAATTTCATGCCATATCATTGCTGGGATACAAATTGGAGGTTAAGACATTCAACATTTTAATTGGTGGAATGTTCAAAGCAGGTAAAATTGAAGCAGCCAAAGACCTTTTTAATGATCTTCTTGCCAAAGAATTGGTTCCAAGTGTTATCACTTGTACGGTAATGATGAAAGGCCTTATAAAAGCAGGTCTCTTGGATGAAGCAAATGACTTGTTTTTGTTAATGGAGAAATATGGTTGCTCTTCAGATTCTACTATGCTCAATGCAGTAATCCGAAGTTTGCTTGAAAGAGGTGAAACAGAGAAGGCCAAGGAGTGGTTACATACAATGAAAGAGCAACAATTTGCTCTTGAGGCATCTACTGTTTCTTTGTTTTTGGATTTGCTCCCGAATAAGGGGGATTGTCATGAATTTATGAATTCACTTCCTGACTTTTCGCAACATCGTAAACATTCAAATCATGCGATGATTATCAATTCATCAGCTATATCTTCAACGTAATTGTTTTGGGATGTGAAATCGCCAAGAATTGACTTACATCGCCATTCAGTACTCAAAATGACTAATCTATCTATGGTCACCGAATAGTTAGGAGGTCCGTTTCTTAACCAAACTTCTAAATTTATGTAGAAATTCAGTACTTTTATCTTGTCCATATATCTACTTCCAGAGTTATTTCTTCAAAGTTCAATCTTTGTTGGTTTGAAGATTATATTTCAATTATACTTGATTTCAGTTAGTTTTTACCATATACCTCTTTTAGTATTTTTTTAATCATTATTGTTCTCTAGTCTATTTATTACAGAAATATGCTTGCTATGAAGTATTGTAGTTGGATTTTTTTACTGGTACATGACTTGGTGCCATTCATAAACAAAAGAAATTAATTATCTTGATTGTTTTTGTCACGCCCCGCTTCCCAAAATACGGAATACGGAGAGCAACGAGGGTCAGCCGTGCTACCTACGGTAAGGAAAGATTCTTCCATAGTCACATAAGACTGTCTAGCTTAACCTGTTAAAATAAAATCCAATACCAAAAGGGATGATACTGATAATCATACTGTAACGACACCACAAGGAATACTAAAAATGGGTTCACTAGATAATTGATGTAAATAAGTACCCAATACAATAGATTCGAAAAGAAGACAAAATTTGGAAAGATACATGAGTCCTAATGTCCTATAAAGACGCGCTTGCTAAATACTAACAGAGAAGAAATAAACCTACGGGTTACTGATCTTGAGCAAAGTCCAGATCGCCGCTCCGATCTTGCTCAGCCTGAAAATCTGTCTCTAAACCTCATATGGAAAATCTCAAGGATGTCAGAACATTCCAGCAAGCATTCAATGTATAAGGTCAAGGATGTCAGAACATCCCAGCAAGTATTCAATGTATAAGGTGTGTGTATGATATGATAACATGAATAGATGAACGTAGTGAAGCCTGTGTGCGCAAGTGTGTTTGTGTGTGTGTGTGTATAAACATTAATACTATGAAACCAACATGTAAAGAGGTCAAGTCATAACCTAACTGGTCACTAAAAAGTAATCTATCCTATCGTGAGCTCGAGTGTGTGCGTCAACCTCTGCAAGAGTATTCCTAATCCAAGAGTAGTGCCCCAGGGGTTAGGAAACACGGGTCCAACTGTGGAATGAACATGCGACCGATAAAGCCCGGTACGAGCTGTAATAACATGCGACCGATATAGTCCGATACGAGTTGTAACAACATTCGACCGATATAGCCCGGTACGAGCTGTAATAACATGCGATCAATATAGCCCAGTACGAGCTGCCGGTATTGGACTCCTGAGATCCTGTTGTACGAACGCACACTCGAACTAACCTTACACCTCGCGTGTTCGTATCTACTAAGGTAATAACTAAATTACTAATTAATAATGTTGAAAATACTTGGACTTGTAATATAGTAATTATATAGAAATGAAACTGATAAACAGTGGTGTGTATCATAGCATGTAGCTCAGCATCATAATTAGAGATCTCGTTATTAAAAGACTAGAGTATTGAATAGTCATGTCATGTCAGAGGTAATTGCTATCTGATGATAGTAACTGTTTGAAGGCGATGTATAAGCTGGCACAAGTCACAAATGTTGCCTTCACCATCAGCCTTGATATGTATATAAAATAATTACAGGCTAGCTAATAAGATGTTTATATGAGATAGGTTAGCAATTCCAAACTTTTATTTGTATGTCAAATAAATTTCATTTTTGATCCATACTTGCTAATTTTCTTTTTCTCGCATAAAAATCTATATTATCCCGACAATACGAAATAATTGAGTACTGATACTTTTCCTTCTATTTTAACAGGGCAGAAAATACACACACAAGGATTGCCGATGTGCATCGACCAAAAGTAAAATAAGAATACTTGTCTCGGAGACGGGAAAAATGCGACGATGGAATGCAAAGTCTAAACTTGATGTTAGGGAACACGGTTAGAGATCTCGATAGACTTAGGCTCGACTCCGGCGATGGGTTTCCTAAGTTGCTGCAATTGGGTCATGGGTCGTCAGGGTTGCAGGTGCTGAGTTACCTACAACGGCTGTAAGGTTTCGGGTGGCATCTCTCATGCCAATTTCAAATTTTGCCATTATAGATGACTCTAAACCTAGATCATTAACTAGAGAATCAAACAAAACTAGCATGTTAACACTTTAACATCTAAGAGTTAGAGATTACAATCTTTGTAGTCCGTTCCTTCGCTTCATAAGCTCCGTGTTGAGGTCCTTTCACTGCGATCATCAAGTATCCGGACTCTAGAGAGGCTCCATGAAGAGAATGATGCAAGCTTGCTTCTAATCTTTAAATACAAAGATGATCCACATTAAAGAATCTTAAACCCAAGGTCTTGCTTCACTAATCAAGTATTAGCAAAGCAAACACCCTAATCTATGTGGCTAGAATAGATGAGAATGAGGAAGTCAGAATTTTGCTTTCTTTTGTTTTCAATTTCTCACAAAATATCATCACAAATTCAAAAGCTAGAAAGCTTTCAAGAGGAGGAAGAAGAAGAAATTCTTTTGTGATGAGTAATGAAAAATGAAAATGTTGTGGTTACAATTGCAACCATGAGTTAAGAATGAGAGTCTTAACTCTTGTAGAGAATAAACCATGAGTTAAGGGTTTGGGTTGGGTTAAAGAATATCTACACAAAATATCAAGCTAGATGACAAAAGTCAAAACTTCATGAAGCTTCATGAAAGCTTCATCCAAAAGCTAATCCTAATTCAAACCCTAACTTGGTTTAAACTCAACAACCATTTACACTTGTAACCCCAACATGTTACAATATTATATATCACATATATAATATTTAATGTAACAAAATAAAATAATACAATTAACATATATCGCATATATATCAATATATTATCCAAGTGAGAAAAAGGATCTTTAAGTGAGCTTATATTTGTTAATGTAATGTAATACATCAAATATATAATTATACATTAAATTATCGAATCAACACTTGATCCGATAATCCGGCTATTTCACAAATAACCGACCAATATAAAATGTATCAGTTCATCAAATCAACACTTGATCCGATGACCCGGCTATATCATATATACCTGTCACGCCCCGCTTCCCGGTATACGGCGAAGAGGACACGACTGGTCCGCTACGTATTTACTCAGAAGCAAATACGCTAAGCGTAGCTAAGCAATATAAAAGAAAATATACACAAGAGATAAGGTATAATAAAAACAGCAACTTTATTTATTAACATTATTTTGTACAATGCATGAAAAGGAAATACAACTGAAATAAAAATAATGTCTAAACAATGGTATGACAGGAAATTAAAAGTATTAAAAAGAAAATGTACAATGTCTAGAGCTTAGGGTCTTCGCTGTACTGATCTAAGTCTTCTGCAGTTGGCTCGATCTCTGACGGTTCCAAATCACCCGACGACATTCAAAGAAGAAAGAAATAGAATGTCGTCAGCGAACAGATCGCTTGGTAAGTCCCAAAGATAAGAGGAGAAATAGAATGGACAGAGAGTAAGAGAGAGAGAGAGTATTACAATTGTATTATATTGTTATATTGTTGTATTTAGTTTTAACGCTGTTGTTTGTAGCTTGGTACAGAAGGATGCCAGTGTATACGAGAGGAGTCTCACTTGCCCCGGAGACTAAGCTATCAGGAACTCAAGAAACCGTTGGGCCACGGTACAACAGCAACGGAATACAGGTTAGGTGTTTTAATCTTACCGTCTCGTGCCACTTTTAACACCTTCCGTACCAATTTACCCCTTAAATCCCGTAGTGTTTTGATTGTATTGTTGTATTGTATTGTATAGATTGTATAGTTGGATGACAGACCAAAACCATGATATCAGTAAACAGATGTAACTGTATAATCATATAAATGGAATAACTGGAGAACCATGTAAATGGGATGTATATCCATGGTTCGGTTCAGTCAAGTTGTATAGATTGATAATTGGATTCATGGATTCAGGTTGAATTGTAATATTGAAGATTGTAGATTGTACTTGAATCATATTCAAGTCAGATTATACTGAGACTCAAACTGAGTTAGACAATCAGTAAAGTAACTTGAAGTCCTGATTGTTTTTATTAATTTGTCTATCTTAGATAGGCAAGCATCCACTTCTCCGGCTCCCTGAGGCCCAAGAGATTGGTTCCGCTTAAACCTATGTTTACTAGGGTCTTTAGGGTAATTTATAGAACTTGAGGGGATTTTATGTAAAAATACTTTTATATACTTTTTCAAAATATACCCCAAGCATTTATTATTCATCTTTAGGGTTGTAATGAATGTGGATTTTATATTGTGATATTTCTAATGAAAATATCCTAAATTCAGAAATAAAGGTATTTATTTGTAATATTGATTTATATGGAATTCGTGGTATTTTAGTGTAAAATTGATTCTTTTGATTTTTAGAAAAAGGTGGAACATTTATATCATAACAAAATAGGTATTTTAATGATAAATATACATATATTTATACAAAAATAATTTTAATATATATTTTATATTTTAAAAATCTCATTTTCTCAAGATATCGTATTTTAAATCTTTCGAGACCGAATGCTCCTTGCGGAGGTCTGAATCTTGCACTACTAAGGCCGAGTATGTGCGATAATCCGCACCATCCCGAACGGGTTCCTTAAAATGGGTTGTAGCGGCGCTTTGCAAAGATTGTATAAATACTAATTTTTTAGAAAACGGTTTTATGAAGTAAGTGGTATTTATTTGTAAAGATGTCAATTTTCCGTATTTTATGTTTTAGGGTCTCCTAAGTCAACTAGACTATTCCTAATTGGTCCAAAACGACAAGTTGTGAGATGTCTTAAATCGCCTCTTCACCGCTAATTGTGGCCAGGTAAGTACAAGTGAAGAAAGGAGGGATCCGCTCACGAATCACCGTGAGACGGGCCTTTTAAAGTTACCTTTCTCACTTGCCTAACCTAGACACCACAAAGTCAGGTTTAGATAAACGACTGATGTCCACAATCTTATCCTATTTTCATAATAAGTGGTATTTATTTAAAAAGTGTATCAATACTAAATCTTTTAGAAATGGTTTTATTAAGTAAAGGGTATTTAAATGAAAATGTTTGTTTTCTCGTATTCTAGGTTCTCGAGGGTATCGTGTTATATTGCCTATAAGTGTGTGAGGAGATGGGTCGTTACCTCATGATCTACTTAAATGTATAGCAAGTTTAATGGAGTTAAATGTAGAATTGAAACAATGTGGTATTTAAGTGAAGAATACGATAAATTGAAATAGCCATCGTTTTATATAATGAAACTTGATCAATTTGGTTGATTAGTGTTTAATAGTCAACATGAGAAAATTTAAGTATGATTGTATTAGTGAAAAGTGGAATTTTATAAGAAACCGAATCGGATATCGGATTTGTTCCGATTCCGTTGGGTTTTGTAAAACCGTATTTTTTGATAGAAGAGATAGGTAGGAATTGGGACTTACGGGTTTTAGATCACACGAGAGAGTGAGAGGGAAGTAGAGGAATCTCCGATGTGTTGCGTCGTCGCCGGTAGTTCCTAAAACGATTGCCGGAAGTTTGCCGTAGATCTCGCCGGAGTTTCGTCTTGAGCTTGTTTTCAAAGTACACAAGTTTTCTTGGAATTTTGAGAGAGTGGGCTCAGAATTTTGGGGTGAGAGGGTAGAGGGTAGGGGTGGTATTTATAGGGTTAAGCTAGGGTTAGGATAGGTGAAAAGTTAAAATGAAAAATGTGATAAAATGCATTAAAAATGTATTAAAAGTGGAGTAATTGGGGTTTTAAAAGAGCTCTGAAAATGGTCTGAGGCTGAAATTTTGCAGGTGCATAGAGAATATGAAAAGACACAACTTTCATGTTGGGGTCGTCGACGGAATCGGTCAACTCGGCCGTGACTCGGTCGGAGGACTGGGTCGGCCGAGTCGGGGCCGATTTGGCCGATTCCCGGTCGAGTCAGGCCGCCGGGATCCCTCCCGATGGTTCATCTACCCTATGGCAATATTACATCTTTGGGTGTAGTGGGGTTTTTGTGAGACATGCACGTGTAAACTCTTGGTATTCTAAAGGTTCAAAATAAAAACAATATTAAAAATAATGTGGGGTATGGGATTTGAACTCTGGTAGCTTGGTTTGGCAGTGCAAGGTATTACCAATGAGCTACAAGCTCCTTCTTGTAATTATGGAGCTAATTAATTATTTAAAGTAATAACAGTAAATGTAAATACCCCAAATATATATTAATTTTAAAGCAAATTTTTGTACACTAAAAATGGAGTTGTTACATTCTTTTAACCTGTAATTAAAAAGCAAAATAATTATTTATAACTTGTGCTTAGTCTAAAATACCCTTTTATGGATTTTTGAATTTTTTTTGTAAAAACTTGTATTGGAAATTTAGGGTTGTTACATTCTACCCTCCTTATAAAAATTTTGTCCTCGAAATTTGTAAAAAGAACGTGTAACAGATTCAAGAAAGTTTAGTGACTGAAGTATTGACAGTGTGTGAAAAAATAACAAAGTGGTGCAAGGGTTTTAAAAATGTGAAAAAGGCTTACCGATGTTACCTTGACCTACAGTCTGGGTTTCTACGGCTGCTAATGTGAAAGTCTGCCGCCATGGTACCTTCCTTCTAACTGGAGGCACATTCTGTCCTTGGGGCTTGTTTCTCTACCCTTGAGGCATGTTCCTCATTGCCTGCAGGAATTGGCGAGTAGGCTGTGTAGGAGTTCTGTGTGGAGGTGGTGCTGGGAGTGCAGGACGAGTTGCAGGAGCCTGGATAGCTGGCCGCTGCGGGTAGTTGGTAGGTGTGTGAGCTAAGTTGAATCTATATGGACAGGTCTCAATTCTGTGATTGGACGCGCCACAAACTAGGCACAGGCCTTTTGCACGTCTACATTCCTTTATCAAATGTCCGTCTCTTTTGCAATGGAAACAGAAATGTGGTCTTGGCTAGTTATTGGGTTCTTCAGTTCTCCTGGGTTCGAACGTTGGCCTGGAAGAGACTCCTCCTGCCATTTGAGTGGCAGGGCGTTTCAAACCGGCAGATTGAGGTCTGCCCCTTGCTTTTATCACTGCCTCATAACTGCGGGCAGCTTCCAGAGCATCTTCATGAGTTGGAAATTTCTCTGTGGCTAGTGCAGCCTGAATTTCCGTGTCCAAACCTTGTTGAAAGCGACGGGCTCTGATATCATCCATCGGTATCAAGTGTGCCGCTAATCGACTTAGCATGGTGAATTCAGTGTCATACTCATCTACTGACTTGTCCCACATCGAACCTTGTTGTAGATGAATGAACTGCTGTTCCATGGCAAACCTGGCAGTCACGGGGAAGTACTTCGCGTCGAACTTATCGCGAAAAGTCTTCCATTCAATGGGCTGATCAAGACGGCTTTCTTCCGCCTTCCACCAGTTCCGTGCATTGTCCGTGGGTTGCAGCTTCACCACTCGGACCCAAGCTATTTCTGGCACTTGTGCTGCTGCCAGATCATCCTCGATACTTTGAGCTCATTCCTCATCTTCCAGTGGGCTCCCCTTTCCTGAGAACTGTTTGGGATGTAAAGCTCTGAATTGCTTCACTCCAGGTGCTTCAGCCTCAGAACGGTTCAAGAGCTGCTGTTGTCCCTCTAGGAGGCTACAGATTGCCTCAAGCAGAACTGTTTGCTCGTTAAGTGGCGCAGGAACAGCAGGTGTGAGAGGTAGTGGTGGAGGTGTGTTGTTGACATTGGTGTTGGTGTTGTTTGGTGAATCCATAAGCTTGAATGAAAAATTTAGGTTAGGACAGATTCAAATTATATGAAATGATAAGATTCAAGGAATATGAAATTGTAAGATTCAAGGAACATGAATTGTAAAGAATGTTTTAGTTACTGGTTCTTGTGTTATATTGCTTAGGTTTGTTCACGCAGAACAGAACTGTATAATAGGGTTTCATACAGCTCTGACCTGCATGGGCCACCAACAAAACCTATCACGTCCCGCTTTCCGGTATACGGCGAAGGGGACACGACTGGTCCGCTACGTATTTACTCAGAAGCAAATACGCTAAGCGTAGCTAAGCAATATAAAAGAAAATATACACAAGAGACAATATATAATAAAAGCAACAACTTTATTTATTAACATTCTTTTGTACAATGCATGAAAAGGAAATACAATTGAAATAAAAGTAATGCCTAAACAATGGCATGACAGGAAATTAAAGGTACTGAAAAGAAAATGTACAATGTCTAGAGTTCAGGGTCTTCGCTGTACTGATCTAAGTCTTCTGCAGTTGGCTCGATCTCTGATGGTTCCAAATCACCTGACGACATTTAAAGAAGAAAGAAATAGAATGTCGTCAGCGAACAGATCGATCGGTAAGTCCCAAAGATAAGAGGAGAAATACAATGGACAGAGAGTAAGAGAGAGAGAGAGAGTAGCTTTTACAGTTGTATTATATTGTTATATTGTTGTATTTAGTGTTAACGTTATTGTTTGTAGCTTGGTACAGAATAATGCCAGTGTATACGAGAGGAGTCTCACTTGCCCCGGAGACTAAGGTATCAGGAACTTAAGGAACCGTTGGGCCACGGTACAACAGCAACGCAATACATGTTAGGTGTCTTAATCTTACCGTCTCGTGCCACTTTTAACACCTTCCGTACCAATCTACCCCTTAAAACCCGTAGTGTTTTGATTGTATTGTTGTATTGTATTGTATAAATTGTATAGTTGGATGACTGACCAAAACCATAATATCAGTAAACGGATGTAACTGTATAATCATGTAAATGGAATAACTGGAGAACCATGTAAATGGGATGTATATCAATGGTTCGGTTCAGTCAAGTTATATAAATTGATAATTGGATTCATGGATTCAGGTTGAATTGTAATATTGAAGATTGTAGATTGTACTTGAATCGTATTCAAGTCAGATTATACTGAGACTCAAACTGAGTCAGACAATCAGCAAAGTAACTTGAAGTCCTGATTGTTTTTATTAATTTGTCTACCTTAGATAGACAAGCACACACTTCTCCGGCTCCCTGAGGCTCAAGAGATTGGTTCCGCTTAAACCTATGTTTACTAGGGTCCTTAGGGTAATTTATAGAACTTGAGAGGGTTTTATGTAAAAATACTTTTATATACTTTTTCAAAATATACCCCAAGCATTTATTATTCGTCTTTAGGGTTGTAATGAATGTGGATTTTATATTGTGATATTTCTAATGAAAATATCCTAAATTCAGAAATAAAGGTATTCATTTGTAATATTGATTTATATGGAATTCGTGGTATTTTAGTGTAAAATTGATTCTTTTGATTTTTAGAAAAAGGTGGAATATTTATATCATAACAAAATAGGTATTTTAATGATAAATATACATATATTTATACAAAAATAATTTTAATATATATTTTATATTCTAAAAATCTCATTTTCTCAAGATGTCGTATTTTAAATCTTTCGAGACCGAATGCTCCTTGCGGAGGTCTGAATCTCGCACTACTAAAACCGAGGATGTGCGATAATCCGCACCATCCCGAACGGGTTCCCCAAAATGGGTTGTAGCAGCGCTTTGCAAAGATTGTATAAATACTAATCCTTTAGAAAACGGTTTTATGAAGTAAGTGGTATTTATTTGTAAAGATGTCAATTTTCCGTATTTTATGTTCTAGGGTCTTCTAAGTCAACTAGACTATTCCTAGCTGGTCCAAAACGACAAGTTGTGAGATGTCTCAAATCGCCTTTTCACCGCAAATTGTGGCCAGGTAAGTACAATTGAAGAAAGAAGGGATCCGATCACGAATCACCATGAGACGGGTCTTTTAAAGTTACCTTTCTCACTTGCCTAGCCTAGACACCACAAAGTCAGATTCAGATAAACGACTAATGTCCACTATCTTATCCTATTTTCATAATAAGTGGTATTTATTTAAAAAGTTTATCAATACTAAATCTTTTAGAAATGGTTTTATTAAGTAAATGGTATTTAAATGAAAATGTTTGTTTTCTCGTATTCTAGGTTCTCGAGGGTATCGTGTTATGTTGCCTATGAGTGTGTGAGGAGATAGGTCGTTACCTCGTGATCTACTTAAATGTATAGCAAGTTTAATGGAGTTAAATGTAGAATTGAAACAATGTGGTATTTAAGTGAAAAATACGATAAATTGAAATAGACATCATTTTATGTAATGAAACTTGATCAATTTGGTTGATTAGTGTTTAATAGTCAACATGAGAAAGTTTAAGTATGATTGTATTAGTAAGAAGTGGAATTTTATAAGAAACCGAATCGGAAATCGGATTTGTTCCGATTCCGTCGGGTTTTGTAAAACTGTATTTTTTTGATAGAAGAGATAGGTAGGAATTGGGACTTACGGATTTTAGATCACACAAGGGAGTGAGAGGGAAGTAGAGGAATCGCCGATGTGTTGCGTCGTCGCCGGTAGTTCCTAAAACGATTGCCGGAAGTTTGCCGGAGATTTTGCCGGAGCTTCGCCTCGAGCTTGTTTTCAAAGTACACAAGTTTTCTTGGAATTTTGAGAGAGTGGGCTCAGAATTTTAGGGTGAGAGGGTAGAGGGTAAGGGTGGTATTTATAGGGTTAGGGTAGGTGAAAGGTTAAAATGAAAAATATGATAAAATGTATTAAAAATGTATTAAATGTGGAGTAATTGGGGTTTTAAAAGAGCTCTGGAAATGGTCCGAGGCTGAAATTTTGCAGGTGCATAGGGAATATGAAAAGACACAACTTTCATGTTGGGATCGTCGACGGTCACGGCCGACTCGGCCGTGACTCGGTCGGAGAACTGAGTCGGCCGAGTCGGGGCCGATTTGGCCGATTCCCGTCCGAGTCAGGCCGCCGAGATCCCCCCCGATGGTTCATCTACCCTCTGGTAATATTACATTTTTGAGTGTAGTAGGGTTTTTGTGAGATATGCACGTGTAAACTCTTGGTATCCTAAAGGTTCAAAATAAAAACAATATTAAAAATAATGTGGGATATGGGATTTGAACTCTTATAGCTTGGTTCAGCAGTGCAAGGTATTACCAATGAGCTACAAGCTCCTTCTTATAATTATGGAGCTAATTAATTATTTAAAGTAATAAGAGTAAATCTAAATACCCCAAATATACATTAATTTTAAAGCAAATTTTTGTACGCTAAAAATGGAGTTGTTACATTCTTTTAACTTGTAATTAAAAAACAAAATAATTATTTATAACTTGTGCTCAGGCTAAAATACCCCTTTATGGATATTTGAATTTTTTTTGTAAAAACTTGTATTGGAAATTTGGGTTGTTACAATACCCGACCGATATCATATATCGCGAGAATCGAATACGGTATCGCATACACGTATTATTCTCGGTCCCGCACATATCACATATGTGCTCCTACTCCGTTTTGCCTGAGCCAGGAAACCTCTGTGTAGGACTCTAAAGAATCGTCAATACGCCGGTAGTAGGTGATGATCATATCAAACACCCATAAGCTGCAAGCGGTCAACTAAACGTAACAGCTACCCAGGTATTGAGCGATCAGAAGATCAACAAGCAAGACTGTACATTTTCCTGTGAATCTAACCAGTAACACTCCTGTACATTCCGGTCTCTTCATCTGATCGCAAATCTAGTCTAGGGGTGGTAAACGTCAGACCCCAGTAACCGATAAGTCGTGTCGATATGAGGTCCATAACAGTTCGAGAAACCACTGATAACACTTACCAGTAAATCTCAGCAACCCTGGCCAGGGATTTCCAGTTATAGCCAATCGAACGCAGCACAACATCAACTCCCAATACCGGGAGAGACGAAACCCCTCCTATCGCTCATTGCCTCCATGTGATTCGGGACTGTACCCAAAAGCCACCGTTTTGCACGTTCTCTTGAACATGGTAAGGTGGAAATCAAAGCACAATGGGAATCACACAAGACTCTATGACGATCTCGGATCTACAGACTAACCTGTATCAGTGTCACCAGAGAACTGCCATCTGATGTGAGGTATAATACCATCTGGGAGTTCTCGGCGAGTCCGTCCAGTGTACCCAGTCTTCACTGAGCACCCGTATACTTTCTCTGATGTCAAACACCAATGGATATTGGATCATCCATCGTCCATCTACATGGGTCGAGAAGCTATACGCTAGTCTACTCTGGTATATCGATGCCCTGTCTCGATACACCTAGGACTAGGAACATTTGAAGGATGTACTTAGCGACTACACTGCCCCCACTAGTATGATCTGCATCATAGTCCTGGCAGTCAAGTACTCATCCTAAGGGCTTTATCAACATGTAACATAGAGACAATCAGTACATGTTAAGATAAAGAGCAACCGGATAGCATACTATCATGTCGAGCAAGAAAGTCCTTACTATATATGTCCAAGCATCCACTACAATATACATCGTATGTACAGTAATGGCCTCTAGGGTATACATATTACTAACAATCTCTTACTTGCGCTAGAGCCATCTGTTGCAGCATCTCATACCCAACAATCAGCTGTGGTTGAAGTATCTTATACTCAACCATCCCATAAAAGTCTCTACTGGGAAATAGGCCTTTGTGAGTGGATCCGTGTTGTTGTCCTCTGTATCTACTCTCCTATTCTCGATCTCCTTGGAGATCAACCATCTCCATGATCAGGTGATACTGCCTAAAAATATGTCTGGATCTCTGATGAGACGGGGGTTCCTAGGCATAAGCCACAACTCCATTGTCACACAATGGTAGGAACAAAGTTCATCTCATGAACTTATATATATATCTAGACTGCCTCTTTGGTAGCATCTTTGGTAACGATGTATCTAGCTTTTAATCATCTAGTTTGCCACGGTATCTAGCTTGGAACTCTTCCAACATACCGACCCTTCATTGAAGGTAAGGACAATGCCTGTGACTAACATTCAGTCGACCTTACCATCCTGGAAGCATTCCGGTGATTCTTCCCAGGATCGATTGATACCATCTCACTACACCTAATGAGAATCATAACATCCAATTAGATCTATCTCATAAATCCAAAACCCAGGATTTAGGAGGTATCACATTGATCCTATATGGAGAATCCTTGTGATAAGAGGAGATTGACCGAGCGCAGCATAGGAAACTCCTTTCCTATCAAGAGTATGTCGTCCACGTACTATACGAGGATTACCACCATACTCCCTACTACCTTTTTGTATATACTAGGTTCATCTACCATTTTGATGAAGTCAAACTCTTTGACTATCACATCAAAACAGACGTTCCAACTCCGCGATGCCTGATTTATCCCATAAAACAGCTTGCACACGTTTCCGCTGCTCCCACTGTCTACGAAGCCCTCTGGCTGTGTACTTATAGACGCTCTCTTCCAAATCACTATTTAGAAAAGCAGTCCTGACACGCAACCGCCAGATATCATAGTTATGGTATGTAGCAGTGGCAAGTAGAATCTGGATGGACTTAAGTATAGCTTTGAAAGTCTCAACTTTTCCATGTACACTTAGTAATCTTCTCAATATACTTGCTCATGATGGGGTTTAACCCTTCAGATAAAGCAACCAAAGTCCATACTTTGCTGGTGTATATGGATTCCATCTCAGATCGCATAGCATCCAGCCATTCTCACAGAGTCCCCACTCTTGATGGCCTGCTCGAAACTAGTTGGGTCATCATCTTATGATGCAATCCTCGCTCTCACTGTCATAGAGAAAAACCGAAGTATCTCTCAGGTGGATGAGAAACCCTACCAGATCGGCGGAGAGGCTGAGGTTCGTTGGAAACTATTGAATCCTCCTGTTCTACCAAATCATCTGCTGTAGTTTGTATAGCTGGAACTCCTTCCAGTTCTACCTCATGACCATTAATTCCTTCATAAGAAATTCCCTTTCCCAAAGGTGGCATGCTGAGAAACAAAACACCTTTTGCTCCTCAGTGTGGTAGAAGATATTTCCTTGCGAATGCTTGGGATATCCAACAAACTTTCACAGAACTGACCTTGCCTCGAGCTTGTCCGGATTTTGCTTTTAGACATAGGCCGGACAACCCCAAATCTTAACATACTTAAGAGATGGGCTCTTCCGATACCATATCGCATATGGAGTGGCAGTCACTTGATTTGATTGGAACCCTATTCAATAGGTATGCAGCTTCTCAAGTGCATAACCCCCAAAAGGAAATAGGCAACTCAATATTACTCACCATAGAGCATACCATATCACATAGGGTGCGAGTGCTCTGCCCTGATGCACCGACGTACTGTGGTGTATACGGAGGAGTAATGCTGAGAGAGAATTCTCATTCTCTTTTAGAATAGTCCAGGAATTCCGTGCTCAAGTATTCTTCTCCTTAATCTCATCATAGGACATAATACTTATACCAGTTTTGGTTCTCTACTTTTGACTTATATTCATTGAATTTCTCAAAAGGTTCAGACTTGTGTTTCAACAGGAACATATGTTCGAATCTTGAGAGATAATCAATGAATGTAATGAAGTACTAAGAACCGGTCCTGGCATATGTAGACAGGGGACCTTACATACATCAACATGTATCAATCCCAAGAGTTCACTAACTCTTTTTCGGTTTCCAATAAACGTAGATATGGTCATCTTATCTTTGTGACATGACTGGCAAATTTCACAAGATGTAATTTCAAACTGATTTAAATATGCATCTAAATATAACTTAGCTAGTCGGGTCGCATAGATATGACCTAGTCTACAATGCCTCAAAAAAGATTCGTTCATTTCTGAACTCTTCCTCTTGTGTGCATTCTGTACGTTAAGAACTGTAGTTTGATTTAGAACATATATGTTTTTAGATAACATGCCTGAACCGATCAACTCTTGATATATGAAATGTTCAAAACATTGTCCAACAATACAAAATTATATCCTTCTTTACTAAATAAAGATACCGATATGATGTTGTATATCAGGTTCGATATCTAATAACATTCGTTCAGAATCAATGTATTTTGTAATACAGGATGATAACTGGCAACAGACTTGGCTGCAATACTTGCACCATTTTTAACTCTTAAAACTTATCACCCTTTCTCAGTTTTCTACCTTTCAGTAGCCCATGTAACATATTACATATGTGGGATCCTGATCCAGTATCTCATACCCAAGATGGAAAAGATACTGAGAAACAGTTCTCTGTAATGAATACACCCGAAGAAGATGCATCAGCATACACTTTCTTCGTTTGGGCGGCACGGGAATTCTGGTAATCCCATATTTCCTGCTCGATCTTATAACAATTATAAGTTGGAGCGGGACCAACGTTCCTTAGCTCAGTATAACAAGCGGGTTCGGTCAATACATTCGTATTATTATCTTGATTAAGGCGTGACATGGTCGCTACCTGGAGAGAGAGAGAGAAGAAAACACTCAGCGTATGCTCTTGCAAGATTAGATTGGTTATTAATATATCTAATCAGGATGGCTCCCACTGCTTTAGTCAAATCTTCTTTCAAACCTTAAAAGGAAAGACCAGCCGGGATTAATTACACCCTACAAGTTCGCTAATCTTTCAGCCAGGCCAGCGCCGGTACTTTGAGGGAGGTTCCCCGTGCTTTCGCACGGACCTAATTAAAATAAATCTCGTTTTCCCATGAGCATAACCCCGTTGACACCTTTCTAGACACCCACTTGATCAGCTATTTGTAATGTGTAAAACTCTCGTAGAAGTAACTCTTACTCACAGCGGGTATCGGGATCCAACTATCTCATAGGAGGTATGTAATCTCATTGCAAATTTCAACACTTGAAATTCCCGATAATATTTTACCTCTAGCAGCTATATGACCTTAACATAGTCAACAAATTATAAGTGCCAGTCAAGTTCAACCCGTCATTTCCCGATTGAATTAAACCCACCCGCATGACCCTTAACATAGTCAACAAAGTCGCACGACTACTCTAATCCAATCGCATCATATGCTTTTACAGATAAGCACTAATCAGCTATCGCACACTACGTTTTAACATAGTCAACAAACGTAGCACGAATACTAACTAGTACTTATCTGAAATGACGGAGGGCTACGACAGGTTTTTATGAAAACCCTTTGCGTAATGAACTTGATATCGTTGTAGAATCAAATGATTTAAATGGAGTGTTTTTTAGGCCTTTTGCTAGTTTTGCTAAAGAGGTCACTCCCGGTGAAGAGATCTCGGCTCTTTCCTTATCGATTAAGGTGCAGGATATTTCACAAATACCACTATGCAAAGTAAGAACTAGAAAAGCAATCAAATGACAAAACCGAGGGTTGTAGCATCTGCTAGTTATTGTTAAAGATGTCACTCCCGGTGAAAGGATCTCGGCTCTTTCCCTATCGAATAAGGTGCTGGATGTTCTACAAGGAATACCGCTATACAAAGCAATAACTAGAGCTACCTGTTTTTGAAAATTCGATTTCACTACATCTTTAGATTTCTTTTATTTCATTAATCTCATTAATGAAGTCCCATCAATTTAAGTTTACCTAAACATCACAGATAAATACAACGTACGCTTATGCCATCCGCATTCGCCTCGATGTCCCCTCGTGCACCGTTAGGTTAGGTAACTAACGGCAGAGCGAGGCAGTGCTAGCGCGGGTGTAAAACATAAGCAACGTCTATATAATATATCACATATACTATATCCTATATTCATCTCAACATATCAAATGATCACATCACAGATATCGCAGCAGAAGAAACATATGAAATATTGGATATAGTAGAAGGTCCGTGTTTTATTGCTAGCTTGTATAAAACATGGATTTCACGGTCGCGATGAATAGCCAATCCCACACCTCTAGACCCCTATAAGAGCGTCAAGCAACCCTACTAATTCTAGAGTTAGAAGACCCGGTCTCGACTCCTCGAGATGGTCTCCCACTGGATCATAGAACCCAGTTACTTGTGCTCCCCGCCTTGGGTCTATCCTAATGCGGAAAAGTAAATAATATACAATGGTGACATCATCCTCAACCCGGAAGTGCCCCAATAAAAGAATATTACATACAATGAATTTTACATGAATGAAAATAAAAATTCTCATCTCACATAAAACCTCCGACTATTCAAAACACGACGATCCAATATAACATATCACAGCAACACATAATATCACATGTCATCAACGTAAGTAAATATGCGTATTCCAATTGTCGTTGATGTATAGCAACGAAACCGGCGATACACCACATATTACACTTACGGTCGCAGAAAAGAAAGTGTAAAACTACAACAGTTGGAATCCGCAACCACCTTAGACATCACATTCCTAACCAAATGAATTCCTTAGACATCGCATGCCTAACAATTATAAACCCCGCATTTTAGTCTCAATATCGAAAACACTTTTCAATATCTAGTCGGGCAATTCAACAAGATTCCCGACATCATAATCGAATACTCGTCGGAAACTTTAGTAGACGGCCGCACCCCCCGATGCCGTCGATGAAGTGCACTAAGGCGGAACACCGCTGCCGCGAGCACCCGAAAGGATGCTTTTGGTCGGGGCTATTGGGTGTGGCTATCTATTAAGTTTACCCGGCGAGTATCCGCGTACGCTACGTGATTGCGACGGACTTTTGATCGCATCAAAATCCCGTGGCAACCGATCAAATGAGACTAAACTGCTAGATTTATAACATTCAAATTAGTTATCTTATAACTAAATATGGATTCCAAATATTGTATTACATTACAGAAAAAGTTAGACGGCGTTAAACATTCCGATCGAATCAACATACCCAAAATTTCCTTATTTGCTCAACTCTTGAACTTAGTTTAAAAGCATCTATCATATGCCACAGTACCAATGGTCCAGCCGTAGAAGGGTCAAACCAACGCCTCACTTGTGGTACCGCTAAACCATCACAAACTCTAGGGCTTAGTGACAATTTTGACGGTCACAAAATCGAGTTAAGGTTTTGTTCTTCTACAGGGTCCACCGTGTTACTTGCACGATATTTGAATGTTCTTTAACTAAGGAAAAATCCAACACTTGGAAATTTTCCGACAGGGGAAAAAGTGAGTTATTGATATCCGTTCGAACTTTTTAACACTGTCTAAACAATCATGAAACCAAGGTAGAATTGCGAATACGAAACACTCCGAATTAATTTTTGAGTAAATAAACATCTCATGCAAATTTATCAAAAATAAACAACACCAAAAGTACCAAGCCCCAGAGACTTGAACATGACCCAAACCAGGAACCCAGAATGTACTGGGGGGCCGGCCTGCTCGGATTTCTTGGCCATGTGATCGGCCAAAATCCGAGCGTGGGGGGTGGGGGGTGGGGTTTGGTCCATGTTCATAAAGTATGACATACAGTCTTCTGCACATGTTTGAAAAAAATTTTGACTCCAGAAATAATTCGACAGAAACTAGGGTTTGCATCGGGTGTTTCGGAGTTGTTTCGGTTTCATAATCCTACACTTATCCGTCTAATTCTCTATCTAGGCTCTGATACCACTGCTGGGTTACCTACAATGGCAGCAAGGTTTCGGGTGGCGTCTCTCATGCCAATTTCAAATTTTGCCATTATAGATAACCCTAAATCTAGATCATTAACTAGAGAATCAAACAAAACTAGCATGTTAACACTTTAACATCTAAGAGTTAGGGATTACAACCTTTGTAGTCCGTTCCTTCGCTTCATAAGTTCCGTGTTGTGGTTCCTTCGTTGCGATCATCAAGTACCCGGACTCTAGAGAGGCTCCATGAAGAGAATGATGCAAAGCTTGCTTCTAATCTTCAAATACAAAGATGATCTACCTTGAAAAATCTCAAACCTAAGCTCTTACTTCACTAATCAAATATTAGCAAAGCAAACACACTAATCTAAGTGGCTAGAATAGATGAGGATGATGAAGTAGGAATTTTTCTCTCTTTTTTTTCAAATTCTCACAAATCCAAAAGCTAGAAAGCTTTCAAGAGGAAGAAGAAGAAATCCTTTTGTGATGAATAATGAGAAATGAAAATATTATGGTTATAATTGCAACCATGAGTTAAGAAAGAGAGTCTTAACTCTTGTAGAGAATAAACCATGAGTTAAGGGTTTGGGTTAGGTTAAAAAATATCTACACAAAATATCAAGCTAGATGACAAAAGTCAAAGCGTCATGAAGCTTCATACAAAAACTAACCTAAAAGCTAATTCTAATCCAAACCCTAACTTGGTTTAAACTCAACAACCATGTTGCACTTGTAACCCTAACATGTTACAATATTATATATCACATATATAATATATAATGTAACAAAATAAAATAATACAATTAACATATATCGCATATAAATCAATGTATTATCCAAGTGAGAAAAAAATCTTTAAGTGAGCTTATATTAGTTAATATAATGTAATATATCAAATATATAATTATACATTAAATTATCGAATCAACACTTGATCCGATAATCCGGCTATTTCATAAATAACCGACTAATATAAAATGTATCAGTTCATCGAATCAACACTTGATCCGATGACCCGGCTATATCACATATACCCGACCGATATCATATATCGCGAGAATCGAATACGGTATCGCATATACGTATTATTCTCGGTCCCGCACATATCACATATATGCTCCTACTCCGTTTTTCCTGAGCCAGGAAATCTCTGTGTAGGACTCTAAAGAATCGTCAATACGCCGACAGTAGGTGATGGTCATATCAAAACCCACAAGCTGCAAGCGGTCAGCTAAACGTAACAGCCACCCAGGTATTGAACGACCAGAAGATCAACAAGTAAGCCTGTACATTCTCCTGTGAATCCAACCAGTAACACTCCCGTACAGTCCGGTCTCTTCGTCTGATATGCTGCATATCTAGTCTAGGGGTGGTAAACGTCAGACCCCAGTAACCGATAAATCGTGTCGATATGAGTTCCATAACAGTTCGAGAAACTACTGATAACACTTACCAGTAAATCTCAGCAACCCTGGCCAGGGATTCCAGTTATAGCCAATCGAACACAGCGCAACATCAAGTCCCAATACCGGGAGAGACGAAACCTTTCCTATCGCTCATTGCCTCCATGTGATTCGGGACTGTACCCAAAAGCCACCGTTTTGCACGTTCTCTTGAACGTGGTAAGGTGGAAATCAAAGCACAGTGGGAATCACACAAGACTCTATGACGATCTCGGGTCTACAGACTAACTTGTATCAGTGTCACCAGAGAACTGCCATCTGACGTGAAATATAATACCATCTGGGAGTTCTCGGCGAGTCCGTCCAGTGTACCCAGTCTCCACTGAGCACCCGTATACTTTCTCTGATGTCAAACACCAATGGATATGGGATCATCCATCGCCCATCTACATGGGTCGAGAAGCTATACGCTAGTCTACTCTGGTATATCGATGCCCTGTCTCGATACACCTCCGACTATGAACATTTGAAGGATGTACTTAGCGACTACACTGTCCCCACTAGTATGATCTGCATCATAGTCCTGGTACTCAAGTACTCATCTTAAGGGCTTTATCAACATGTAACATAGAGACAATCAGAGTACATGTTAAGATAAAGAGCAACCAGATAGCATACTATCATGTCGAGCAAGAAAGTCCTCACTATATATGTCAAAACATCCACTACAATATACATCGTATGTACAGTAATGACCTATAGGGCATACATATCACTAACAGCAGGTTCTTGGGAGGAGGAACGGAGGTGGAAACGAGGGCGAGGAGGTTGTGGAGGTCGGCGGTGAGGGGTGCTGTTGTGGGGTTTCGGGTGTGCAGGGTTTTTAGGGTTGCGGGAGGAGATGAGGAAGATGAGGGTGAGGTGATGGAGATGAGGACGAGGTGGTGACGTCGAGGGGACAAGGGCGAAGGTGATCGCTGGGCTCGGCGTGGGTGCTCAGTTTATGGGTTGTGTCGGGGTAATGGGTTGTAGGGAGTTTGAGGTTGGCTCGGGGGTGTTGGGTTCTCGGGGATTGAGGGTGTTGGCGAGGAGAAGGAGGAGGTCGAGGTGATGACGTTGGGATGAGGGGACGGCGACGAGGTCGGAGGTTGGAGGTGATGGGTGCGGGCGTGCAATCGGGGGTTCTTGGGTTGGGTTGCGACGGGGAGGAGGAGAAAGGAAGAAGAATGGAGGTGGAGATGAGATTGGGACGAGGGCATGGTGGCGAAGGGGTCGGCGACGACGGCTAGGGCTCGGGCGTGGGTTCTCGCGGTCGTGGGTCGTCGGGTTTGCAGGGAATTGGTGGTGGTGTTGGGAGGTGATGAAGGTGGCGGTAATGATGAGGAGGGCGTGGAGATGGTGAGGGGATGAAGGCGAGAGCGGCGGCGGCGACGGCGAGGTGAGATGCGTGGGTTAGGGATGGGTTTTCTCGTGGGTTTGCGTGGATGAAGAAAAGAATATTGAGGGGAGAGAGACGTGTGAGTTTAGATTAGGTTTAAGAAAAATATAATGTATAATATTTATAATATATATAGAGAAAGAGAGGAGAGAGACAGAGAGATGGTGTGATACTGTTAGGATTTAGTTTTAATATATATATATATATATATATATGGTATAAATAGTTAAGAAATATAATAATATATATTATAGGATTTGTAGATAATATCAAATGTACTCTGAAAAATATCCGGGTCCTATCTAAAAATCTAGTTTTAAAATACGGATAATATACTTATCAACAAAAACCATAACGCGATGTCCGATTAAAGAAAACGCATACCCCCAAGAACGGATACACGTAAATGCACGTAGCGATCCAAACGAGCCCGTTACAATAAACAGGAAATGAACACGATGTACGGATGCAACCATAGGGTATGGGGTATGACACAGGTCAAAACTAAATATTTTAAATAAATAAATATCGTTAAACAAAATATTTTATAAATAATATTTAAAAAGAGGTAAAATCTTATGTGTGTGTATATATTGTTTAAAGAAATACCAAAAAAGTATCTTTTGTTTAAACTATAATACTAAAATATAAATATGGTTATAAAATAGTGTTAAACAAATAAATATTTAAATACTAATAATATGCATATTTAACAAACTTGAAAAACCATAATTATATGCATATATCTTAATTAAAAGTATTAAACTCCAAGTTATAATAATAATAAAACAATACCCAATATATCCAAAAATAAAAAGAAATGTACGATCGGACTAGGATGTTACATCCTACCCACCTTACAAGAAATTTCGTCCTCGAAATTAGAAAAACGAAAATACAAGATCACGAACTAATTACAAGGATCAAAGAAAATAGATGGGTATGAAAAATTAAGATTCAAGGAAACAAATTAGGGTATGAAGAGTCACGGTCTTGGCTCGAAAAATTGGTGTGTGCAATGAAATCAAATCGGTGGAAACAAATCAGGTAGAACTCTAAGTTACTCAAACAGAATGGCGTATTGTAACCATACCGCGGTACATGAGTACAATATCGTAATTCTATCTCAGTCGCTCGAATCCTATAATCAGAGTCAAGGAAATATGCAGCATGACACACTGAGGGAAACCTAGACATGCGATTCTAACCTAAAAGCTTGGTAGAACCAAGATTAACTTTGACGTCAGCCCGGCTCTGATACCAACAAAACCTTGTCACGTCCCGTTTCCCAAAATACGGAATACGGAGAGCAATGAAGGCCAGCCGTGCTGCCTACGGTAAGGAAAGATCCTTCCATAGTCACATAAGGCTGTCTAGTTTAACCTATCAAAATAAAATCCAATACCAAAAAGGATGATACTGATAATCATGCTGCAACGACACCATAAGAAATACTAAAAATGGGTCCACTATATAATTGATATAAATAAGTACCCAATACAATAGATCCGAAAGGAAGACAAAATCTGGAAAGATACATGAGTCTTAATGTCCCATAAGGGCGCACATGCTAAATTCTAACAGAGAAGAAATAAACCTACGGGTTACTGATCTTTGGCAAAGTCCTAATAGCCGCTCCGATCCTGCTCAGCCTGAAAATCTGTCTCTAAACCTGATATGACAAATCTCAGGGATATCAGAATATCTCAGCAAGTACTCAACATATAAGGTATGTGTATGATATGATAACATGAATAGATGAACGCAATGAAGCCTGTGTGCGCAAGTAAAAACATATATATATATATATATATATATATATATATATATATATATATATATATATATAGAAACATTAATACTATGAAACCAATATGTAAAGAGGCCAAGTCGTAACCTAACTGGTCACTAAAAGGTCATCTATTCTATTATGAGTTCGAGTGTGTGCGTCAACTTCTGCAGGAGTATTCTTAACCCAAGAGTAGTGCCCCAGTGGTTAGGAAACACGGGCCCAACTGTGAAATGAACATGCGACCGATATAGTCCGGTACGAGCTGTAATAACACGTGACCGATATAGCCTGGTACGAGTTGCCAACATGGGACTCCTGAGATCATGTTGTACGAACGCACACTCAAACTAACCCTATACCCCCCGTGTTCATATCTACTAAGGTAATAACTAAATCACTAATTAATAATGATGAAAAGACCAGGACTTGTAATGCGGTAGTTATATAGAAATGAAACTGATAAACAGTGGTGTGTATCATGGAATGTAGCCCAACATCATAATTAGAGATCTCGTTATTAAAAGACTAGAGTATTGAATAGTCATGTCATGTCAGAGGTAATTGCTATCTGATGATAGTAACTGCTTGAAGGCGATGTATAAGCTAGCACAAGTCACAAATGTTGCCTTCTCCATCAGCCTTGATATGTATATAAAATAATTACAGTCTAGCTAGTAAGATGTTTATATGAGATAGGTTAGCAATTCCAAACTTTTATTTGTATGTCAAATAAAGTTCATTTTTGATCCATACTTGCTAATTTTCTTTTCTCGCATAAAAATCTATATCATCATGACAATACGAAATAATTGAGTACTGATACTTTTCCTTCTATTTTAACAAGGTAGAATATATATAGACACACACACACACACGAGGATTGCCGATGTGTATCGACCAAAAGTAAAACAAGATACTTGCCTCGAAGACGGGAAAAACTCGACGATGGAATGCAGAGTCTAAACTTGATGTTAGGGAACACGGTTAGAGATCTCGGCGGACTTGGGCTCGGCTCCGACGATGGGTTCCCTAAGTTGCTACAGTTGGGTCACGTGTCGTCGGGGTTGCAGGTTCTCGGGAAGAGGAATGGAGGTGGAAACGAGGGCGAGGAGGTTGCGGAGGTCGGCGGTGAAGGGTGCTGTTGTGGGGTTTCGGGTGTGCACGGTTCTTGGGGTTGCGGGAGAGGAGATGAGGAAGATGAGGGTGATGTGATGGAGATGAGCACGTGGTGGTGACGTCGAGGGGACAAAGGCGAAGGTGGTGGCTGGGTTCGACGTGGGTGCTCGAGTTATGGGTTTTGCTGGGGTCGTGGGTTGCAGGGAGTTTTAGGTTGGCTTGGGGGTGTTGGGATCTCGGGGATTGAGGGTGTTAGCGAGGAGAAGGAGGAGGTCGAGGTGATGACGTCAGGGTGAGAGGACGGCGATGAGGTCAGGGATTGGAGGTGATGGGTGCGGGCGTGCGGGCGTGCAGTCGGGGGTTCTTGGGTTGGGTTGCGACGGGGAGGAGAGTGGAAGAAGAATGGAGGTGGAGATGAGATTGGGACGAGGGCATGGTGACGAGGGGGTCGGCGGCGACGGCTAGGGCTCGGGCATGGGTTCTCACGGTCGTGGGTCGTCGGGTTTGCAGGGGATTGGTGGTGATGTTGGGAGGTGATGAAGGTGGCGGTAATGATGAGAAAGGCGAGGAGATGGTGAGGGGATGAAGGCGAGGGTGGTGGCGGCGACGGCGAGGTGAGGTGCATGGGTTAGGGATGGGTTTTCTCATGGGTTTGTGGGGAAGAAGAAGGGAATATTAAGGGGAGAGACATGCGAGTTCAGATTAGGTTTAAGAAAAATATAATATATAATATTTATAATACATAGAAAGAGTGAGAGAGGAGAGAGACAGAGAGAAGGTGCGATAGTGTTAGGATTTAGTTTTAAAATATATATATATATATATATATATATATATATATATATATATATATATACATAAACAGATAAGAAATATAATAATATATATTATAGGATTTGTAGATAATATTAAATATACTCCGAAAAATATCCGGATCCTGTCTAAAAATCTTGTTTTAAAATACGGATAATATATGTATCAACCAAAACCATAATGCGATACCCGGTTAAAGAAAATGTATACCCCCAAGAACGGATACACGTAAATGCACGTAGCGATCCAAAAGAGTCCGTTACAACAAACAGGAAGTGAACACGATGTACGGATGCAACCATAGGGTATGGGGTATGACACAGGTCAAAACTAAATATTTTAAGTAAATAAATATCGTTAAACAAAATATCTTATGAATAACATTTAAAAACAGTTAAAATCTTGTGTATATATATTGTTTAAACAAATACCAAACAAAATATCTTTTGTTTAAACTATAATACTAAAATATAAATATAGTTATAAAATAGCGTTAAAGAGATAAATATTTAAATACTAATAATACGTCTATTTAACAAACTTGAAAAACCATAATTATATGCATATATCTTAATTAAAAGTATTAAACTTCAAGTTATAATAATAATAAAACAAAACCCAATATATCCAAAAAGAAAAAGAAACGTACGATCGGACTAGAGTGTTACTGTTTTTATGCTCTATCTTCTAGCCCTAACAATAATATATTCAGGATGGAAAGGTTAAAAACCGACGTCTCATATATACTAAGTGAGTTTAATTATAATGCATATTGCAATTAAACTTTAATTATATTTCCAGAGACATGTCACCAATTGTGTATGCGTTTATAATAATATCGTGATGACATTGTTGTCTATATTGTGAATAATTTGGACTGCTGGACTTTGTGATGGGACTAGTAGACCTTTAAGGATTGCATGCTTTTTACTATTAACCAAGTCAAAACCAAATGAACCATTAGGATGCTTTATTAAGAATTAAGCCTTTGGAAATGTCTTTTTGTTTGGTATTGAGTCAATGCAATTCCTATACCGATCGATCATGTTTATCCTTGGTGTGCATGTGCATAAACTTAATAGTTTTAGATATTACTTTCTGCTCTCCAATCTTGCGAGTTGATCATTTGGCAGAACCTTGTCCAAGCTTCAAGCTTAGACTCAAATTATGTTCATCTAGGTTTTGTTTTCCCCCGTGTTCATATTCTTTGAGAGTCTAAAATGCATAACATATACTATGAGTTGACTTGTCAGGGTATTGAGGTCAACTTCAACAATCAGTTCAAGTGTAGACTCCCAACTGAATAAATAATACGTAATTCAACTATACATATATATATATATATATATATATATATATATATATATATGAATGAGAGAAAAATGGAGGAAAGAGGCCATAGGAGGGAATTTCCTCCTATGGCGTCGAAAAAATACACCCTCCATCGTGTTTTCCGACGATCGGAATCCATTATCTTTATTGTTATCATCTAAGATTTGGGTACGCTAAATTTCATGTGATTCTACAACTTTTTCACCGTTGATTTAGCAATGTAAAAAGTTCTATTGTCGGTAAACCGTTAATTTTAAATCCACTAATTCAACGGTGAAAAGTTGTAGAATTACATGAAATTTGGTGTACCCATATCTTAGATGATAACGATGAAGATGATGGGTGCCGATCGTCGAAAAACACGACGGACGTTGTATTTTTTCGACGCCATAAGAGGAAATTCCTCCTATGGCATATTTCCTCGACGCCATAAGAGGAAAGACGCTATATAGTGAGAGATTGTAGTGCCCATGATATATATATATATATATATATATATATATATAGAGAGAGAGAGAGAGAGAGAGAGAGAGAGAATAATGGAGGAAAGATGCCATAAGAGGGAATTTCCTCCTATGACGTCGAAAAAATACAACCTCCATCATGTTTTCCGACGATCGGAACCCATCATCTTCATCGTTATCATCTGAGATATGGGTACACCAAATTTCATGTGATTCTACAACTTTTTCACCGTTGAATTAGTGGGTTCAAAATTAACGGTTTACCGACAATAGAACTTTTTACATTGCTAAATCAACGGTGAAAAGTTGTAGAATCACTTGAAATTTGGTGTACCCACATCTCAGATGATAACGATGAAGATGATGGGTTCCGATCGTCGGAAAACACGATGGGAGTGTATTTTTTCAACGCCATAGGAGGAAATTCCCTCATATGGCCTCTATGGCCTCTTTCCTCCATTATTCCCATATGTATATGTCACGACCCGAAGTACGGAACGTGACCGGCACTTAGATTACGAAGCGTCTAAGTAATAAATATCATGTCTTATACTAATGTCAGAGAATAATCACAATATTATATCTGTCTAATTACTAACTGATTCTATCCATAAAAGACAATATGATCTAAAGTGTACGTGACATAGCAATTACCGATGATGATGTGTGTGAGCCGGCAAATAAGTGTGCGTGGAATATGCGCATCATCGGTAATAGTGCTGGTGTCCTAACAGGTAAAGTTTATACTGATTATAGCAACATATAAAAGAACATGCACCATGATGATTACAGTATGAATGTAAATACAGATGTGCATTATCCACTCCTCTGCGAGATACGAGTACAACTACCACTATGTGAGTCGAACCTAAACCAGTGTCCATCTAACATCCTAAAGGACTAAACCTAATAGACTAGTCAGTAAGAAACTAGAGTCTACCTAAGGTCTGAATCAATATCTCTAATAGTCGGCGATCCCGCCTCAATAGCGTCACGTACGTAGTATGGCTTCCTCGAATCAAGAGTGATTTAGGAAAACCATACCTGAGGATGAATACTTTGGGAAAGGTTCGTAGGTTTCTGATAGAAACATACACGCACACACTAAAACTTGACTTGGCGTATACGTATATGTGTGTATATATATAAAACTAGGTATAGGTGTATATATATACACCACACGTATATGGGATTCATTGATGTGATATGATATCCGAGGTATGATGAAACAGTATAACTGGGCTTGATGCCGTGATTCTTGACTATACAGTCGTAATAAAGTGTTAGCGGATCAATCATCAAATCTAAGCCTCGTACGGTAAAATCCATCGTACGGCGTCCCAATATCGGGGTACGGTCAAGTATCTCCTAGGTGTCTCCTCATTCGTATAATGTCATCATCAGCACATCTCATGATCAAGGTGTTAAACTGTGATCGCATACATCAATCATATATCATTGCCATCATGATAAGCATCATTAGTTTATCCTCAGAAATATCATGTCGTAATCAAGTTATACATATATCATATCGTGATCAGTCACCAGTTACAGTCCGGGTACTATTCTAGCGTCCCATGTACATCAATATCACCACCACTCTTTATAATTTATATATGCATGTTCATTATCTCATTCTCTAATGATCCGCTAACACTTTATTACGACTGTATAGTCAAGAATCACGGCATCAAGCCCAGTTATACTGTTTCATCATACCTCGGATATCATATCACATCAATGAATCCCATATACGTGTGGTGTATATATATACACCTATACCTAGTTTTATATATATACACACATATACGTATACGCCAAGTCAAGTTTTAGTGTGTGCGTGTATGTTTCTATCAGAAACCTACGAACCTTTCCCAAAGTATTCATCCTCAGGTATGGTTTTCCTAAATCAGTCTAGTCCCGCCTAGGGTCATTACTAGGGTCCTGCTCGGTAAGAATCTAGGGTCACATCGGGTTTCCTAATGTCACAAAGTACTATTCCTATTCTACGTTGCGGGGGTGCTAAACGCCATCCACCCGACTTCCCCCCCGTAGATATACATCTACTCACCTGGTCCATGTCTGCCGAAGACAGTGTCGCCATCCTCCTCTTCATCGCCCGCAGTCCACGTGAGGGGTACCTAGACGCAAACATTTAAATAGCATCGTAAACTGAATCACATACAAAAGTCAAACGATACAAAGAACAAGCATAGGTTAAAACCTATGTCCCGTCCACGCAAAAGAACCAAATACCGCTCGATATCGGCGTATAAACTCCGATGGATCGAGATAACATCATCAAACAACTTGTAGTTTAAAAACACATTACTTATACCATAAAACACGATTAAATCCATCGAAACCCTAAAATCTATCAAACTGTCCAATTTCGCAAAAACCCGAAAATGCCAATATACCGTTTTTCATCAAAACTTGACATTTAAATGAAACTAATGGTCATAAAACTCATTAAATAGCATTACTAGACTATACAAACCATTACTATATTTTTATTACACAAATTTATATAAATTTGAAATTTCTAGTTTACAACATTTAACAATTTTCAACATTTTTCAAGCAAAATACCACAATTCCACCTCAAAACATGATTTTGCATAAATTAATGACTTAAACCACAATTTATGATGATAATGATATAACGAAACCAATATTATATTTTAAATCCCTTTTATTTAGAATTTTCCAAAATCTAGTTAACAAAATAATAGCATTTTATTACTATTTTCCAATTATCAATTGAATCTAGTGATCAAACTAATTTTTTCTTTCCATTAACATGTTAATATGCTCACTAAAACTACAATCTAATGATAGAAATCTTAATTGGAATTTTATATTACTCATAAACATATTTTATAAAAAACTAGTTAGCTAAAAAGTATAATTAAAATCAATTTTAGGTTAACAATTTATAACATATCATCCCTATAAGAATTTCCACTTCTAAATATGTTAAACTAGTGATTATAACCCTCATTAATTAATAAAAATCACAACTTGATTTTTCAAACCCTAACTTGAATTTTAAAAGTAGTAAATAGAGTTAATAGATTAAATCTAATTAAACTTTAAAAGAAATATCTAATAGAAATAAAATAAAAGAGAAGGATTTATACCTCCACAACCTCATGTCCAAACTTGAAAATGAGCCTCAAAAATACATGCTTTCCCACTCCAAATTCCATGTAAAGAAGAGTAGAGAATAAAGGGTATGAAAATATATATGATTTTGTGGAATTTTAATTGAATTTTTGATGTATTTTTGATGATTTTTGAATAAAAATGAGGTGGAAAATGGGGGGGCTGCCATGGATGAGTTGTGGCCGGCCATGGGGAGGGAGAAAGAGAAAAGAGTGAAGAAAAGTGTGGAAGTTTCAAGAAAGAATCATCATTTAAAGTCTTTTCATGGTTTAATTAATTAATTATTTATTTATTTACTATAGCAACTCAAGAAAGCTCTAGAAATTAGGAAAAATTTGCAAATAATTTTTGCATGATACACACTAAATTCTAATATGCCATGGTTCATTTTTACAAATTAAAACCATTTAAATTTGTAATTTACACTAATTTAGTGTAAAAATAAAGCTTATGTTAATATTTAAAATAATTAATTTAGGAAATTTTTTTTTAATTAAACTAAAAATTTATAAGTGGCTAAATAAACACTATTTACTAGTAATTACATAATTAAATAGGTATTTTTGAATTTATAATGAAAAACAATCACGGTTTGGTTTTACGAAAAATACGTTTTACTTTACCGAAAATCCTAAAATTCACTTAAACACTTTTATTCATTTAATTATTTATTTAATTATTTTTAAAACGTTACAATCTTCCCCCCTTTAAGAAATTCGGTCCCCGAATTTAAATTAAAACTCCCCCTCCAAATACTAAAACATTTAGCAAAACACTGAAATCATCGGGGTTCCGAAATCATCAATACATAACAAAAATCAACTCCGTCAAGCATAACGAAATCATCGGAGTTATGGCGAGAATAAAATATCAAAACCCAATATGAAAACCAACATAATATACATCAATCTACAACTTATATATAGTGTGCATCATAGTGAAACTGTACAAATATCTGGATAAGGAAATATACAAAAACCCCTTTTTGAAAATTGCCGTGTGATGCACGTGTCACGGCATAAGTAGCGGACGTTTATTTTAAAAAAATAACTATATATATATATATCGTTTATTTAACATACACGTCCCGCCTGGTTACTAAATCAATAATAATAATTAGGAAAACATACTGTTCAAACTAAAATCAATCCCAATCACATCAATAAAATGTCATGTGCGTCCGGTGCGCACTGAAATCGAAACCAATTACAGATACCATGAATACCTACAAAACAAAACTAAGTGCAACAGGTGTGCACCAAAAATATCTGTCAAGTGCAACGGGCGTGCACGACACAATATCAGGTGCATCTAATCTGCACAAAACCCCGATTTAGTGCATCTGGTGTGCACAAAATCGCATCAAGTGCGCCAAGTATGCGCAAGAATCCTAATCAGGTGCACATGGTGCACGAAAACATACATCGAATATCAAAATCGAAATCACAGCACAAAAATGCATGAAAACTAGGTCGAAACATATGTCAAAATCACGTGTAACCCCTATGCACGAAATCAAATCAAAAATCCCAAATATATAAAACCAAATCAAGTGTACTGGTTGTGTACTAAACAACATCAATACAACTGATATATGAAACACAAATAGAATGAAGGTACACACATGAAATACCAATCGTAGAACAAAGTCCTCAAAATACCAAAATCCAATCAATGAAAATATGAAATTCAAATCACTAAATCACAATCGTAAACACTATCGTCAATGTGCGCCTCTTTCCTCTGATGTCGGCTGCTTTAAACTCGCCTCTTCGTAGCTATGCAGACTGCGCTACCAACGGCAACACTCATATCTAGAGTCTCCCATGTAATCGATCCCTTCACCTGATATCCGGACTACATTAAACTTTTCGATCGATCCATCAAAATCCCATAATTCCCCGAGAGCTCAACACTCAAGTACAGTTTAAAAATATCCGGTACATACCCCAGCATCGATGATCCAGCTGTAGAAGGGCAAACCCAAGCCTCACTAATGGCACAGCGGAACTGCCGTAAACCCTAAGGTTCAAGGGCGTTCTCGTGGTCATTATGTCGAGTTAGGGTTTCATTCTTCTAGAGGGTCCATCGAAATACCTGCATGTTCTTCCGAATACTTTAAACTTAGGAAAATGGTTTTCTGATAATCGTTCGAACCCTTTAACTTCATCCGGACGGCATGTGAATACCCTTCGCCCGCACGCTAAGCAATGCTTCAATTCTCAAGAATAACCAATACTCTAATGGTTATCGCATTCGAGCCGCAGCTTCCTCTGCCCGTGCGCCCGTGGTAACAGAACCACCCTCCGACATCGATGAAGATAGATCAAGGAACGAATGAAATACGGTGCAAACAAATGTACATCCTGAGGCTCCTTAAGCAGAGTAGCGTATCGTAAGTATGCCGCGGACCATACCCACGGTACGTTACTCTACCTAACTCGCCTACTCCATCAACCAAGGGTCACCTAGACTTATACAAGGTTAAACCTAGCGCTCTGATACCAACTTTGTCACGACCCGAAGTACGGAACGTGACCGGCACTTAGATTACGAAGCGTCTAAGTAATAAATATCATGTCTTATACTAATGTCAGAGAATAATCACAATATTATATCTGTCTAATTACTAACTGATTCTATCCATAAAAGACAATATGATCTAAAGTGTACGTGACATAGCAATTACCGATGATGATGTGTGTGAGCCGGCAAATAAGTGTGCGTGGAATATGCGCATCATCGGTAATAGTGCTGGTGTCCTAACAGGTAAAGTTTATACTGATTATAGCAACATATAAAAGAACATGCACCATGATGATTACAGTATGAATGTAAATACAGATGTGCATTATCCACTCCTCTGCGAGATACGAGTACAACTACCACTATGTGAGTCGAACCTAAACCAGTGTCCATCTAACATCCTAAAGGACTAAACCTAATAGACTAGTCAGTAAGAAACTAGAGTCTACCTAAGGTCTGAATCAATATCTCTAATAGTCGGCGATCCCGCCTCAATAGCGTCACGTACGTAGTATGGCTTCCTCGAATCAAGAGTGCGGATCAATCATCAAATCTAAGCCTCGTACGGTAAAATCCATCGTACGGCGTCCCAATATCGGGGTACGGTCAAGTATCTCCTAGGTGTCTCCTCATTCGTATAATGTCATCATCAGCACATCTCATGATCAAGGTGTTAAACTGTGATCGCATACATCAATCATATATCATTGCCATCATGATAAGCATCATTAGTTTATCCTCAGAAATATCATGTCGTAATCAAGTTATACATATATCATATCGTGATCAGTCACCAGTTACAGTCCGGGTACTATTCTAGCGTCCCATGTACATCAATATCACCACCACTCTTTATAATTTATATATGCATGTTCATTATCTCATTCTCTAATGATCCGCTAACACTTTATTACGACTGTATAGTCAAGAATCACGGCATCAAGCCCAGTTATACTGTTTCATCATACCTCGGATATCATATCACATCAATGAATCCCATATACGTGTGGTGTATATATATACACCTATACCTAGTTTTATATATATACACACATATACGTATACGCCAAGTCAAGTTTTAGTGTGTGCGTGTATGTTTCTATCAGAAACCTACGAACCTTTCCCAAAGTATTCATCCTCAGGTATGGTTTTCCTAAATCAGTCTAGTCCCGCCTAGGGTCATTACTAGGGTCCTGCTCGGTAAGAATCTAGGGTCACATCGGGTTTCCTAATGTCACAAAGTACTATTCCTATTCTACGTTGCGGGGGTGCTAAACGCCATCCACCCGACTTCCCCCCCGTAGATATACATCTACTCACCTGGTCCATGTCTGCCGAAGACAGTGTCGCCATCCTCCTCTTCATCGCCCGCAGTCCACGTGAGGGGTACCTAGACGCAAACATTTAAATAGCATCGTAAACTGAATCACATACAAAAGTCAAACGATACAAAGAACAAGCATAGGTTAAAACCTATGTCCCGTCCACGCAAAAGAACCAAATACCGCTCGATATCGGCGTATAAACTCCGATGGATCGAGATAACATCATCAAACAACTTGTAGTTTAAAAACACATTACTTATACCATAAAACACGATTAAATCCATCGAAACCCTAAAATCTATCAAACTGTCCAATTTCGCAAAAACCCGAAAATGCCAATATACCGTTTTTCATCAAAACTTGACATTTAAATGAAACTAATGGTCATAAAACTCATTAAATAGCATTACTTAGACATTCATGCATTCATATTTCATGTTATCGCACAGTAGTATGGGCATATGCTGACACTTATCATATACTTACTCATGATTTTGAGATTTGGATTTCTATGAGATTTCTGGATTTTTGGGGAAAACCACAAAAATATATAAAAACTTCTCTCTCTCCTCTTCTCTTTTTAAATAAGATGCGGTTTTCTCGTGATGTATGAGTCGTCCACCATGAGTATTTCATGTTTTCTGTTGGATTTCGAGACCCGATTCGAGGAGTGGATGAACCGTCTCGGGTACATGGTGGGCCCGGTATGGTACCCCGGGGCAAGAAGATCGAGTTGTAGACGATGAGCCTGTCAGGGGAAGGCTACCTACCGGTAATGTCTGGCGCGGCGGATATCCGGAGGATACCGACCGTTGTCGTGAGATTTGATGATATGGGCCGATCCGGACTGACGGAGCCCGAGATATTGAGACTTGAGATTACATGTGTTGTGTCGATGTTTGACACGGATTTCCATGGGTTTCATTATTCAGATTTCAGATTCTTATACACATTCTACTATGATAATAGCTAAAGATTTCTTATACATATATATCTGGATTTCAGGATTTGTTACTTTACCTTCATGGTGCATGCATTTCATTCATATGACATAGTATTACATGAGGCACTGACACGACACGGAGTATTTGCACTTACACGTAGTATTACCCTGCTATTACTAGATGATTGGGATATTATAGTGTATTATTATTATGACCTAGGATAGCGTCGTGCATTCGATTTCTTTTCGTAGATGTCTTCTACTCACGAGTTGGCAACTCACCCCCGTTGTGCCAAATTCTTTACAGGTTCGATGTACAGGTTTCCGTGGCAGCTTGTTGGCATATCTTTTCTTCAGGGTGATTTGCACAGTAGGTTGGTTCACTTGTATCCGAACCACCATTGTACTTTTATTCATTCATTTGTATCTAGTAAGCTCCATCAACCATATTTGTATTACTTGATAAGTTTATTGGACCAGTTGTTTATTTCGACCTTAGAGTCGCGCATGTGTTATTCAGATCTGGTGGTTTTGTTTTCTTTTGAGTTTTGAGCCTCGCCTATTGGCGTTGTATATTATTGTGCTTGTTGTGGTTGTTTCCGCCTGTTGGCGTTGATGCTAGCTCCCGTTTGGGGATGCTTTTTATTGTTTATGTATATTATACTTGTTGTACCCGTTTGGGGGCCAGTTTTTACAGAGGAGACTCTGCCGAAATTTTTGGGAAAATTGCTGATGCTTTTAAACTTGTTTTCTTTTTCTTCTTCTTCTTCTTCTTCTTCTATGGTTTAGATTTCTGGGCTTCGGCTTACTTAGGTTACGTGGCGCCTCTAGACGCTTCGTAATCTAAGTGCCGGTCACGTTCCGTACTTCGGGTCGTGACAGTATATATATAATGGAGGAAAGAGACCCTGAGAGGGTTTTTTCGTTAGGGGGCGTAAAAAAATTCACCCTCCACCATTTTCTCGGACGATCGGCATTCGTCATCATCTTTATCATCTAAAATATTGATACACCAAATTTCATGTGACTCCATCACTTTTTCACCGTTGATTTAGTGGGTGCAAATTTAACGGTTTACCGACAATAGAACTTTTTACATTGCTAAATCAACGGTGAAAAGTTGTAGAATCACATGAAATTTGGTGTATCCACATCTTAGATGATGATTGGTGCCGATTGTCGAATAAAATGGTGGAGGGTGTAGTTTTTTGACGCCGTCTAACAAAAAAAGCCTCCTAAGGCATCTTTTCTACATTATTCTCCTTTCTCTACACTATATATATAAAGCTCAACCCTTCTCATTTCTCTTTATAAGTTCTCACCTCTCAAATTTCTTGATTCTCTTGAAATCATTTGCAAGGAAAAATCAATTTGAAGTTTAACACGATATAAGAACTTTCAGACTTCGGTAAGTGGATGTATCATGTTTTGAAACTTATGATTCATTTATTTGATTCCTTATTCACCGTAATATTGGAATACCAATCAAATATCCATTTCATGTTGTTATCACATGATTATTATACATCATATGCTCTTGATGAATTGTGGCATGTTATGCGAATTGGATAATTATGATCGTTGATCGAATTATCATATGAATTATTATATCGGTATTGTTATGCTTATCATTTTATCGGTAATGTATGATTATCACTTGATATTATAATTGTTCCATTAAAGATGTACACATAGAAATTTAAGTAGTTTATATTGTTACGGTGCGATTTAGCTTAGCCAATGTCCTGTGGATATGCCGATATAGGCTCCAAAAATTTTATGTTACTTTTGTCGTTGTAGGCGGGCCACGGTAGGTTGACCCACCGATCGGTGAGTAAGTGGGAGCCCGTACCTTATAATATTGCTTAAATTTCTTTTCCTTTCATCGTATATATTTAAATTATGGATCATGCATTCCCTTTCTGGATTTGTTAACGATATTTTCTCTGTCATTGTTATATCAATGCATCGACATGAGTATTAAGATATGATTCATTCGTTTGCTGAGTGCAAAGCTCATTCCATATATTTAAACACTTTTCAGATTGATACATCACAAACAGTGGTTCGGATTTGCTTGAAGATCTTGCGAGGACCGATAGATGGTTGTTTGGACTTTTTGGTCTACTTAATATATCTTCTAGTATGACGGCGCATTTTGACTGTAACATTAGTGCATTATCATATTTTGAACCTTGACTTATGTAGGAAGGGGAATTTTGTACGATTGTGATATTTTTAAGATGTTAAACTCGATCATGTATATGTAAACCATATTTTGATGATATATAAAAGTAAAGTTTAACCTTTATGTTTGAGAGTTAGGTCTTACAATTCTCTGGGTGGAGGGAATTGCGACCGGCTGGCCTACCCCGTCTCGAGGCGTGACAGAGATAAGCTCTCATTGTCCTAACCGAGAAAGATGAATGAGTCGGGTTTAAGGATTCGAATGAGGAGAGACACAGAGAAAGGATGAAGGTCGGGGTAAATGTTGTCGAAAAGCGTTAAATCTAACCCAAATTTAACCCAAGTGACTTTAAAAGAGGTTCAAAGGAATTTCTAATCAAATATCAAATCTATTGTCCTAAAAGTTTCTTAATTATTAATAGATTAGCAAAAATCATTGGATGAAGATGAAAAGAAAGATAGCATACATGCATAGAAGTTTTCTTATCCATACATTGTCCATACATTGTCCGAAAAATCATTATATTGTAAATTACGTTGCTCATGGGTTTGAGCAGAAAGTATTTCGCCTATTTTGCATATTATGATTAATGACCCTGTTATTGTTCTTTGCAGTAAGACTGACAAGTCTTTTAATCATCATATTTGAAGAGAGAATCTCGTTCGTTATCTTCTCACTAACTTATCAGAAGGATAGATCAGACTCGGAGGAAAATTGTACCAACGGAATGTATTCCCCGTCCCTGTAGCAAAATTGTGAAAGGATGCAAAAATTTAATGTGTGGAGGCCAACCGAACTATATGGTCCGGTTGGTTTTGGTTGCATGAATTTTTCTGGTGGGATTGGGAGTCTAGTATTTTTTAAACTCCTTTTCTTAGTCTTCTTTGGGTATATTTATTTATTTTGGTTGTTTGTATTTTTTTTTTGTGGGGTGGGGGTGGGGGGGTGGGGGGGGGGAATAGGGATAAAGTAAGGCATTTGTCGAATAGCTAACCGGTAGCCCAATGTTTCATAAAGTTCCACATGAGTAGGTCCTTTGATAAGATCCGCAAGAATAAAATTGGTGTCATGTCTCTTGGAATATAATATAAATCTATAGAGGAAAGAAGAATTTAAATATTAAACTCCCATAGTAATGGTAACATCTCAGCTGAACCTTACCATCCTCGATGCACTTAGCAAATAATTTTAATTGAATAGTTGGATACGTAAACAGGAAAGTTATTTTTGTTCTTTTTTATGAAATTTACCTATGCAATATTCATTGCAAAGAAATTTCGTTTTAAGCACATGGCTACATGACTGATTTTGAAGGGAAAAAAGAAAAATCTAAAACAAGTATAGCACACCTGCCCAAAGAAAATAAGAACTTAGGTGTAATACAAATATCATCTTTTTAAGAGATAACTCTTTGAATTGTTTAGACAAGATTAAAGTACTAAATATGACATTAAGTTAATAGATTCCTTGAGAAACAAACCTGCTGCTTTCTATGATGTCCATGGAGAGATTGCTGGTGTTTAGAAGTATGAATGCCCATTACTCATCCTGTGAAGTATGAATTCCCATATATGTTAACTGCTTCGAAAGTTTATCTTTCAATATATGCGTAGAGGAAGATATAGCCGAATGACCCGTTATCCTGTTATTGAATTCCCATCACGCTGATGAGAGAAGTGGGGAAGTGAGTTGATAAATTCATGACAGTTGCCCTCATTCGGGAGCAAATTCAACAGCAAAGATACAGTAGATGCCTCGAGAGCAAATCTTAGCTCCTTCATTTTATATAACCACTCTCTGGCTTTCTTTGTTTCGCCTCTTCCGAGCAAACTTCGAGTAATTGCACTGAGCAGAATGGGATCTGAAGGACAGCCATATTTCTCCATTGACAAATTCTTTTGCAAGAATGTCACTAAACAGGTCCTTGGCTGCTTGAATTTTATGAGCTTTGAACATCCCATCGATTAAGATGTTAATGGTCTTAACTTCTAGTTTATGTCCTTCAGATGACATGACTTGATATAGATCCAGTGCTTCATTTATAAGCTGGTTTTCACAAAGCCCCTTTAAAACTACCTGGTATGTATTGATATCAGGGGCTAACTGTTCATTGCAGATTTTTGCATTTTTATACCGCCCAATTTTTATCACATTGCTTATCGGTAGGTACTCTTGAGCCGTGTTTGCTAGTCAATTGCAGGATACAGGTTCTCGGCTCTAAACAATGAAATTCATGGAAAACCACGACAAATTCCGGATTACTGCCAACCACAGATAAAACACGGGTCTCCGCTCTCTATCCGTATGTAACAACCCTATTTGAATGCAATAAATCAAAAGTTTATCAAGATTCCTTCCCCAAATTTTTGATTTTTATTTGGCCTCTTAAATATTTTAATTTAGATTTTTCTCTGTAAACAATTTTGATATGGAAAATATTCAGCTTTTATATTATATAAATAATTTCTTAGTGACAGCAAAATAACATTTTTGCTTATCTGTTTACTGTTAAAATGAGAACAAGAAAATCTGCACCGAATCTTAAAAATACGACCAATTAAAGATATGCATCTTTATACATATAATTATAAAATTTATATATACAACAAAATCTCTCTTTATCTCTCATCCTCACAAATTTTCTCTCTCTCTCTCTCTCTCTCTCTCTCATACGCGCACCCCTCTTTCCCCCGCTGCTCTCACGCCGCCTCCGCTTTTGAAAACCCTAACCCTAGCCGTCGCCGCGCCGCGCTGTCGCCGCCTCCTCCGCGACCTCGACCTTCTCCTCTCGTCCATCTCCTTTTTCCCTCTCTCCTTCATCCCGACTACAACCCGAGCTCGACCGCAACAACCCATCTCCCCGAACCCAACGCCAAGCCATCGTCACTCCTCCCTCGCTGGAAATCTCCCTCTCTCGACGACACCATCACGCGGATCTCCATCAGCCTCATCATCGCTTCCCTGCAGCAACGCCTCAAGCCCTCACCATCGACGCAGCCTCGTCTTCGCCTCGCGGCCGCTCCCATCTCCAGATCTGAGTGCTCTCGACCCGACCTTGGACCACCCGAACCCTAGCAACTGCCACGATCCCCCCTGTAAGCACTCCTTGATCCCTGTTTCTTTTCTGGAAAAAAAAAGGAGAAATAAATAAATAAATAAATAAATAAAATGGTAGGGAATCAGTGAACAATTTGAAAGGGGAAAATTAGTATCAAAACCCTAAATTGAGATAATTTTGTTTTGGTTGTGTGACAATTTTTATGTAGATAATTATAGTTTAATCGATGATAAATTTATCTAGGCGGAGCATATAACTCAAATCCCAAGTCGCACCTTAGCTGAGATCGTGCCTGCATTTTGTACATCTTTTTCCGTGATCGCTATCCTCAGGCAAGTACTCTTGCTCTTTTCATTTTGTCGATGCAACATCGGCGATTATCTAAATTAGTTCTTAACCTGTACAAGTTTAAATATTAGAGGAAAGATGTTTCTTTCACAGTTTTAGCATCTGTCCTTATCGTAACACTTGCTAATATATAATGCTGACTGCTGCTTGCTTTTCGTTACATAATGCTATGACATGAATATTATGCACATGAATCCTTTTACATACTTTATACACATTCGAGACTCATGTTGATTACATATATAGAACATCTTGATTTGACATGCTTACTCGTGACCTTTATTATTTATTTTTCTTAAGTGAAATCATTAATTAGAGTGCTGGACTACATGCCATGACACCACTATTCACCAGTTTTATTTCCATACAATTACCATACTGCAAGTTCCCGTCCTTTCAGCATTCTTAATTAGTGATTTTAATATTTACCATAGCAACTATACATACGTGGGTGTTGGGGTAGTTTGAGTGTGCGTTGTACAACAGGATCTCAGGAGTCCCATGCCGGCAGCTCGTACCGGGCTATAGCGGTCACATGATTACAGCTCGTACCGGGCTATAGCGGTCACATGATTACAGCTCGTACCGGGCTATAGCGGTCACATGATTACAGCTCGTACCGGGCTATAGCGGTCACATGTTTATAGCTCGTACCGGGCTATATCGGTCTCTTGTTCATTCCACAGTTGGGCCCGTGTTTCCTAGCCCTTGGGGCACCACTCTTGGGTTAGGAATACTCCTACAGAGGTTGACGCACACACTCAAGCTTACGATAAGATAGTTTCCTTTTAGTGGCCAGTTAGGGTATGACCTGATCCCTTACTTATGTTTCATAGTGTTAGTGCATTTAATTAATTATATACATGTTTTTTTTTTGCGCACAGGGCTTCACTTTTATATATTCTTGTTATTATGTTACACACACTTTTTACGTTGAGTACTTGTTGGGATGTTCTGACATCCCTGAGATTTGCCATCTCAGGTTTAGAGACAGATCTGCAGGCTGAGCAGGACCAGAGCGGCTACCCGGACTTTGCTAAAGATCATTAATCGTAGGTTTATTTTCCTTTACTTTTAGCTTTTAGCATGTGCGCCCTTATGGGACATTAGGACTTTTGTATCTCTTTCGGATCTTATTTTATTCCGAATCTTTTGTTTTGGATCTTTAATTGCATCAGTTATCTAGTGGATCCATTTTTAGGATTTCTTGTGGTTTCATTGCAGCATGATTATCGGTATTATTTCTTTTGGTATTGGATTTTTTTATTGACAGGTTAATCTAGACAGCCTTATGTGACTATGGAAGGACTTTTCCTTACCGTAGGTAGCATGGCTGGCCTTCGTCGCTCCCCGTACTTCACATTTTGGGATGCGGGGCGTGACAAGGTTTTGTTGGTATCAGAGCCCAGGCTGACTCCAAAGTTAGTCTTGGTTCTACCGACCTTTCAGGTTAGAAACACATGTCTAGGTTTTCCCCAGTATGTCATGCTGCAGATTCCGTTGATTCTGACCGTAGGATTCGGGCGACTTACATAGAGTTACGATATTGTGCCCATGTACCGCGGCATGGATACAATACGGTATTCTGTATGAGTAACTTAGAGTCCTACACTTGATCTGTATTCTTTGAATTGATTATTTTCTTTATCTCTTTGCTTCACTCAGTTTTAATATTTTGAATCTAAACCTCGTTTTCGTTGCTAAATCTCGTCGTTTGTTTTGACCTCAGAATTATGGCCGAAGAAAATTTGCGAGTATATGGGAGACGTGACAACAATACTGCACTACTTGGAGTTATACGTGGCATGCTGGAGAGTCAACAGCAGCAGACCGAATTGCTACAAGGGGGCCTTCCTACTTCTCAGCAGACCGCTACTGCGGCCCTGAATAAGGTGGCTGAGGTTCGTGAAGGTAGACGCCCGGGCAGCGTCGCCGATTTCAGGAGACTGCAGCCGGCAGTTTTCACTGGCACAGGCGGACCACTGGATGCCGAGCAGTGGGTTGTCGACATGGGGAATTTACTGTCAGCCGCCCGGGTTCCTGAAGAGGACAAAGTGGATATAGTCAAGATTCAACTGCAGGACATTGCTAGAATTTGGTGGCTCGCGGAAGAGAACAGGTTGGAGAAACCAATTACATGGACTGATTTCTCTACGGCTTTTCTTGGGAAATTCTTCCCTAAATCGGCCAGGATCGAAATGGAACAGCAATTTATCAATCTCCGTCAGAGAGATCGCACAGTGGACGAGGTAGCGGCCGAGTTTATCCGACTCAGTCGTTTTGCTCCTTCAATGGTAGCCCAGGAAGAGGATAGGGCTAGAAGATTCTTACAGTGTCTCACTCTGGAAATACAAGAGAAGTTAGCTTCACATGATCTGAGGACTTATTCAGAAGTATTAGATGCGGCCCGCAGAATTGAGACAGTTATGGATAGAAGGAAGAAACTTCAGAGCGGAAGATTCAAACGACCCGTGAATCAAACTTCAGGGAGGATTCCAGTTAGACAGCATGGAGGAGTTCAGATGAAGCGTACCGCAAGCCCACCACAACGGGAATCTACGGTTTGTGGATACTGTCGGATACCGGGACACATCGAGAGGAATTGCCGCCGCGCTAAGGGTCTATGTCTGATTTGTGGTGCTAGCGACCATCAGATTGGGAGTTGTCCAAGGAGAGCAGAGCGCAACCAACCTCAGAAATGACTTGTCTCTCAGGAGCAACTTTTTGAGCAGAGGCGAGGAAACACAGGTCGTGGACAGGGACGGGCCTTTACACTGACAGCTGAGCAGGCGGAAGCATCGGAGGATGTCGTTTCAGGTACCGTTCAAATTTGTTCTGTTCCTGCTAGAGCACTTTTCGATTCTGGAGCTTCGCATTGTTTTATGTCTTTGGATTTTGCCACAACACATTCTATTGCACACAAAACACTGACTAGAGGTTGGGACATTCACACTGGAAATGGGGTAGTTACCACCAACCTAGAGTGCAAGCTTTGTCCAGTTGTGATTTGCGGCAGAGAGCTTTTCGCAGATTTCCTGTTGATTGGAACCGGTAGTTATGATGTCGTCTTAGGAATGGATTGGTTGGGCACCTTTCACGCACATATTGATTGTCGGGCCAAAACTGTAAACTTTCGCATTCCTAACCACCCAGAGTTCGTGTTCGTTGGAGGGAGCAAATCTCTGGGACCCATAAAGTTCAGAGCAAAGCCGACGTGCGACATACTAGCATCAATGGAGGTTGATATGAGTTCGGCACCGGTCGTAGTTCGGGAATTTTTGGATGTCTTTCCTGAGGACTTACCCGGCTTACCCCCGCCTCGTGCTTTGGGGTTTTCGATAGAATTATTGCTAGGAACGGCACCAATTTCTAAGTCACCCTACAGTATGGCACCAGTTGAATTGGCGGAATTGAAGAAGAAGATAGAAGACCTCCTCAGCAAAGGATTCATTCGCCCGAGTACTTCTCCGTGGGGCGCTTCAGTTTTACTAGTAAAGAAGAAGGACGGCTCGTTGCGCATGTGCATCGACTACCGAGAGTTGAACCGAGTTACGATTAAGAACAAGTACCCTATACCTCGGATCGATGATTTGTTCGATCAATTGTGCGGTGCTCGAGTGTTCTCTAAGTTGGATCTTCGGTCGGGGTATCATCAAGTTCGTGTTAAAGCGGAGGATGTATGCAAAACAGCCTTCAGAACTCGATACGGTCATTATGAATTCTTGGTAATGCCATTCGGTGTTACTAATGCCCCAGCCGTGTTCATGGATTTAATGAACCGAGTTTTCTCCCAGTACCTTGATCAGTTTGTCGTAGTTTTCATCGACGACATTCTTGTGTACTCCAAAAGCAAGGAGGAGCATGCCGAGCATTTGAGGATCGTGTTGCAAATACTGAGGTAAGAAAAGTTTTACGCCAAGCTCAGTAAATGCGAGTTTTGGCTTGAACAAGTTCAATTTTTGGGCCACATCGTTTCTGGAGACGGTATATCAGTAGATCCGGCGAAGATTGAAGCAGTGAAGGATTGGCCAGCACCAAAGTCAGTAGCAGAGATTAGAAGTTTCCTGGGACTCGCAGGCTACTACCGCAGATTTGTTAAAGATTTTGCACGAACGGCTGAGCCATTGACAAGACTTACTCGCAAGGGGATACCATTCGTATGGTCAGAAGAGTGCAACCGAGCGTTCGAATTATTGAAGGAGAAACTCACAACCGCACCCATATTGACCGTACCAGATAGGACAGGAGGACTGGTGATTCATAGCGACGCTTCCGATAAGGGGCTAGGCTGTGTCTTGATGCAACGTGGGAGTGTTGTCGCTTATGCCTCGCGTCAACTGAGGACGCACGAGAAGAATTACCCGACCCACGATTTAGAGTTGGCCGCTGTAATCTTTGCTTTGAAAATTTGGAGGCATTATCTTTTGGGAGAACGGGTGGAAATTTTTACGGACCATAAGAGCTTGAAATACGTATTCACGCAGAAGGAGCTAAATATGAGACAGCGTAGGTGGTTGGAGTTCATGGCTGATTATGATATCGATTTGAAATATCATCCCGGGAAAGTAAATGTGGTACCGGATGCTCTCAGTCGGAGACCGACGGCGATGTGGTTGACTGGCCAGAAGGAACTCATTGATGAATTTCGAAGGCTCGATCTAGAAGTGATAGAGCATGGGACGCCCGGACAATATTGGCAACTACAGGTGCAGTCTTCGTTAGTTGATCGTATTAAAGCTGCACAAACTGGGGACCCGCAACTGTAGAAACTCCGCGGGTTAGTAGAGGCAGGATTGAGAACAGACCTATTGATACACGAAGATGGCTCTTTAAGATTCGGCAGTCGATTATGCGTGCCAAAGGGCGACGTTCGAGAGGAAGTGTTGAAGGAAGCACACAGTTCAGCTTATTCGGTGCACCCGGGTGGTACCAAGATGTATAGGGACGTTAAACAACACTTTTGGTGGAATGGCATGAAGAGAGAGATTGCCCGCTATGTGTCGAAGTGCTTAGTGTGCCAGCAGGTGAAGGCCGAACATCAGCGAGTGGCCGGCCTATTGCAACCACTTCCCATTCCCCAGTGGAAGTGGGAACACATCACTATGGACTTCGTGACGGCTTTACCACGGAGTCCTAAGGGCAATAATGCTATTTGGGTTATCGTCGATCGTCTCACAAAGGCGGCCCATTTTCTACCCTTTCGAGTGGGACAATCGACGGAGACATTGGCAGAGAAGTATATGCAAGAGATCGTACGGTTGCATGGGGTGCCTATCACTATAGTATCGGACCGAGACACGAGATTCCTCTCACATTTCTGGAGAAGCCTACAAGAGAGTTTAGGCACTCGTCTTAGCTACAGCACAGCTTACCATCCCCAGACTGACGGGCAGTCTGAACGTACGATACAGATACTAGAAGATATGTTGAGAGCCTGTATGCTAGATTTCAAGGGATCATGGGAGGATCGTCTTCACTTGGTGGAATTCTCGTATAATAACAGCTATCAGGCGAGTATCCAGATGGCACCATTCGAGGCACTTTACGGACGTAAATGTCGTTCTCCACTTTGCTAGGATGATGTGGGTGAGCGAAGATTATTGGGACCGGAGCTCGTAAGCCAAACAGTTGAGAAGATCCAGTTGATCAGGGACCGTATCAAAACAGCACAGGATCGTCAGAAGAGCTGGGCAGATACTAGTCGAAGACCTCTCGAGTTTGGAGTAGGAGAGCATGCCTTCCTTAAGATTTCGCCGACTCGAGGAGTGATTAGATTCGGTAGTCGTGGGAAACTCAGTCCCCGATTTATTGGACCATTCGAGATTGTGGAACGCGTTGGGGCAGTGGCGTACAGATTGGCCCTACCACCTTCTTTGGCTGGTGTGCACGACGTATTCCATGTATCGCAGTTGCGTCGGTACGTTCGTGATGACAGTCATGTTCTCGATCACTCTGAATTAACCTTGAGCACCGATCTCTCGTATGAAGAGCAACCTACAGCCATTGTCGACCGTAAGGAGAAGGTTTTGAGAAGCAAGATCATCCCTCTAGTTCTTGTATCTTGGGGTGGACGTTCTCGCGGGGAATCTACTTAGGAACGCGAGGACACGATTCGTCAAAAGTACCCACACTTGTTTTCTTGACCTTGTTGTCGTCCTTCCAATTTCGAGGACGAAATTTTCTGTAAGGTGGGTAGGATGTAACAACCCTATTTGAATGCAATAAATCAAAAGTTTATCAAGATTCCTTCCCCAAATTTTTGATTTTTATTTGGCCTCTAAAATATTTTAATTTAGATTTTTCTCTGTAAACAATTTTGATATGGAAAATATTCAGCTTTTATATTATATAAATAATTTCTTAGTGACAGCAAAATAACATTTTTGCGTATCTGGTTACTGTTAAAATGAGAACAAGAAAATCTGCACCGAATCTTAAAAATACGACCAATTAAAGATATGCATCTTTATACATATAATTATAAAATTTATATATACAACAAAATCTCTCTTTATCTCTCATCCTCACAAATTTTCTCTCTCTCTCTCTCTCTCTCTCATACGCGCACCCCTCTTTCCCCCGCTGCTCTCACGCCGCCTCCGCTCTTGAAAACCCTAACCCTAGCCGTCGCCGCGCCGCGCTGTCGCCGCCTCCTCCGCGACCTCGACCTTCTCCTCTCGTCCATCTCCTCTTTCCCTCTCTCCTTCATCCCGACTACAACCCGAGCTCGACCGCAACAACCCATCTCCCCAAACCCAACGCCAAGCCATCGTCACTCCTCCCTCGCTGGAAATCTCCCTCTCTCGACGACACCATCACGCGGATCTCCATCAGCCTCATCATCGCTTCCCTGCAGCAACGCCTCAAGCCCTCACCATCGACGCAGCCTCGTCTTCGCCTCGCAGCCGCTCCCATCTCCATATCTGAGTGCTCTCGACCCGACCTTGGACCACCCGAACCCTAGCAACTGCCACAATCCCCCCTGTAAGCACTCCTTGATCCCTGTTTCTTTTCTGGAAAAAAAAATGGAGAAATAAATAAATAAATAAATAAAATGGTAGGGAATCAGTGAACAATTTGAAAGGGGAAAATTAGTATCAAAACCCTAAATTGAGATAATTTTGTTTTGGTTGTGTGACAATTTTTATGTAGATAATTATAGTTTAATCGATGATAAATTTATCTAGGCGGAGCATATAACTCAAATCCCAAGTCGCACCTTAGCTGAGATCGTGCCTGCATTTTGTACATCTTTTTCCGTGATCGCTATCCTCAGGCAAGTACTCTTGCTCTTTTCATTTTGTCGATGCAACATCGGCGATTATCTAAATTAGTTCTTAACCTGTACAAGTTTAAATATTAGAGGAAAGATGTTTCTTTCACAGTTTTAGCATCTGTCCTTATCGTAACACTTGCTAATATATAATGCTGACTGCTGCTTGCTTTTCGTTACGTAATGCTATGACATGAATATTATGCACATGAATCCTTTTACATACTTTATACACATTCGAGACTCATGTTGATTACATATATAGAACATCTTGATTTGACATGCTTACTCGTGACCTTTATTATTTATTTTTCTTAAGTGAAATCATTAATTAGAGTGCTGGACTACATGCCATGACACCACTATTCACCAGTTTTATTTCCATACAATTACCATACTGCAAGTTCCTGTCCTTTCAGCATTCTTAATTAGTGATTTTAATATTTACCATAGCAACTATACATACGTGGGTGTTGGGGTAGTTTGAGTGTGCGTTGTACAACAGGATCCCAGGAGTCCCATGCCGGCAGCTCGTACCGGGCTATAGCGGTCACATGATTACAGCTCGTACCGGGCTATAGCGGCCACATGATTACAGCTCGTACCGGGCTATAGCGGTCACATGTTTACAGCTCGTACCGGGCTATATCGGTCTCTTGTTCATTCCACAGTTGGGCCCGTGTTTCCTAGCCCTTGGGGCACCACTCTTGGGTTAGGAATACTCCTACAGAGGTTGACGCACACACTCAAGCTTACGACAGGATAGTTTCCTTTTAGTGGCCAGTTAGGGTATGACCTGATCCCTTACTTATGTTTCATAGTGTTAGTGCATTTAATTAATTATATACATGTTTTTTTTTTTGCGCACAGGGCTTCACTTTTATATATTCTTGTTATTATGTTACACACACTTTTTACGTTGAGTACTTGTTGGGATGTTCTGACATCCCTGAGATTTGCCATCTCAGGTTTAGAGACAGATCTGCAGGCTGAGCAGGACCAGAGCGGCTACCCGGACTTTGCTAAAGATCATTAATCGTAGGTTTATTTTCCTTTACTTTTAGCTTTTAGCATGTGCGCCCTTATGGGACATTAGGACTTTTGTATCTCTTTCGGATCTTATTTTATTCCGAATCTTTTGTTTTGGATCTTTAATTGCATCAGTTATCTAGTGGATCCATTTTTAGGATTTCTTGTGGTTTCATTGCAGCATGATTATCGGTATTATTTCTTTTGGTATTGGATTTTTTTATTGACAGGTTAATCTAGACAGCCTTATGTGACTATGGAAGGACTTTTCCTTACCGTAGGTAGCATGGCTGGCCTTCGTCGCTCCCCGTACTTCATATTTTGGGATGCGGGGCGTGACACCGTATGTTGCCGCACACCAGTTTAAGGGACAAAATGGCAAATCGATGTCATTTTCATGCACAAAGCTCAATGTCAACACAAGATCCAACATATCTACGCAGAGCTCAAGGAAATCATGGCAAAAGATCCACATCACATCACCTTTTGTTCTGCTGAAATTCTGGAAAAATTATGAAGAGTTTCTGAGAAAAAACATATACCACACTGCAGATAACAACAAACAGGGGAAAACCACCAAGTTTCAAGACCTAAGTCTCCTAAAGGGCCGCGGTTCCGCGGCATAAGCACGCTTAGGCCGCGGAACCGCGGCCATTCTGGCTCGTCAGATGAAATCTTTTCAGGGGCTGATTGGTCTTTTCATAAAGGGTCAGAATGTGGCCCTAGGGTTTCAGTCTCCTTCCTATAAATAGTCCAGAACTTGCCAAAGCCAAGTGTGCTTATTCTTGTATTTAGATTTTAGAATACATGTTGTTGTTCTTCTTCCTCTTCTCATCTCTTCTCCATTAAAACCTTGTAGTGAGCTTTTGTGAGTAAAGTGATGAATAAAGAGTTCTTTTTGTTACCATGCTTGTCTTATTGTTAATTATAATTGCTTGTAATTTTCATTTTGCTAATCTAGTTGTTGTTATTTGTTGTTTGTTGTTTGTTTCTTTCTTCTTCTAGTTTTTCTTTATCCTTAACAACAATGATGCTTAAGCTTGATACTTAGCAAGGTGAGGTCTCAAATAGCTAGTTGTAATCTTCTAACCACTTTCTTTCTATCTTCCTCCTTTTGTTTTATTTTCTTTTTCTTATAATGGGTGGGTAGTTTTCATACTTGTTAGGGTAGCATAAGGAAAGTTTGAGAGAAGGAAATCTCTCTCACTCTTTTCTTGCCCAACATCTTAATTCGGACTCCCATTAATTGAACCACAATCCACTCACTACGGCACCCTATCCTACATGATAGCAGTGATTCCTTAGTGAGACCGGTTGTGTTTGAATTAACCGGAGGTTAAGGCTAAAGAGCCAACAACGGACGGACAAGCACCAAAAGGAAGAACTTATGCGTTAGAAAGCCTAGTTTATACTCACAAGTTCCTTCCTAATCGTGCTAATCCCCGTTGTTGCCGATTACCGTAACACCGATATTAAAAGTGGCAACGAAAGAAGTGAGCGACTCCTAACTCAAACTAACCTAATCCTAACCCTAGCAAGCTCTCTTTATATATCATTTTAGCACATAGTTAATCTCAAAACAAACCTGGACATTTGGACTTAACTCGTTAAAGCACATTGAAAAAGATTCCCATCTCCCTGCGGACGACCCGTACTCAACCGGCTAGCTACAAGCAAAACCGTCTTGATTGCGGTAATTAACTAAGCACGCAAAAACCTCACCAATCAAATGGCGCCGTTGCCGGGAAGACGGTAGTTTATTTCTTTGTGTAATTTCGGGTTAATTTGTGAATATAAATATAACCGAAAAACAAAACAAAAAAATATACATTGTAAAAAAACCATCTTGTTATTTTTGATTAGTTTTTGTGCAAGTGTGCAGGATAAAAAGACGGTCGAGTTCAGTGCCAAAGACGTGGGAAGTTAGACCCATATCTCGCGGCTACACCGCGACGGATCAAGACGGAGCCAACGGTCTACTGTACAATTCTGGAGCATATTCAGTGAGCAAATCAAGATTCAGGAGCTCCAGACAAGAAGAGGACACCCCATCAAGCACACACAAAAAAATTGGAGGCTCAATCTCTCTTTCTTGCCGCAGAACCGCGGCCTGAACACGTGTTTGGCCGCGGAACCGGGGCCATTTGGTGCCTTCAGGGTGTCAAAACTTTCTGTGAGTATCACTAGCCTCCTCCCCACTCCTCTGAACTCCACTGAACTGTGTTTTCTGTAGCATTCTTTGCGCAAATTCTCTTCCCCCTTCCAATAAATTGTTTTTGTGCAGGATTCTTTGCGCCGCGCTAAAAAAAAATAAAAATTGATTGCAGTTGATTGTTACTGCTTTGCATTTATTAATACGGACTTTAAAGGGCTTGAAACCAATCCAGATTGGATAGGGATTTCATCACCCTTCCCAGGACCCCAGAAATCACAAAAAGCATATGCATTGACCATTGTTTAATTAAAAAAATACTAGACTCAGCCCTAAGGACTTCGCGCTCAATAGGACAGAGGACTAGTTACGGGCATCGGCCGTTTATCCTATCCTGACTTTGCGATGTCTAGGCAAGTGTGTCCAAGGCAAGTGGTTACTTAATTAGGACGACTACTTACGTAATGGGGAGCCTCCCACTTACCTGGCACTTACCTGGCCGCAATTGGCGGAGAAGAGGCGGTTTGAGATCCTATTTCTAGCCCTTTGGAACAGTTAGGAGCTGTCTAGCTGACCTAGGTGACCCTAGATCTAGGTGTGATTGTGCATATCTTGTTTGTGATTGCTTGAAGCCGTAAGTCCGTACATATTTCTGTAAAGCTCTTTCTAAAAAAGAAAAAAAACACAAAAATCCAAAAACTTTTATAAAAACTTGCCCTTTATCGCCAAAATCTCATTTTTTTTCACCCACCTCCCATCGTATTTCTCCATTGACGTTTTCTTACACTCACCTTCTCCGCTTTGACTATACTAAACTCGTTTAGTGTATGTCCGCTTGGACTCGGGACACTAGCGCCTGCCTAGTCCGCGTTATGTTAGTCGCTACCGACTACACGATCGACTCAGACGCCGAAACTCCGTCCACGCCTCTTTCACCCTTACCTTTGCCGGCCAACTCCGACGTTGACCGGAATTCTGTTCATACATCATCACCTTCACCTTCACCATCACCAACCTCTTCTTCTGCGATGTCAGAATTTAATCCAAACATCTCTTTGACTCCCCCGGGATTGATTCCACCTCCTATGGATGCGAATAACCCACCACCACCGTCTGTTGTACCGCCGCAGCGAATCGCGCTCCAGGATCGTTTCTATTCCACCCGTTCTGCACTTCCCGCCTGTCTTTCTCTTCCACCGGCCAATGGGGATAATTTTGAAATTAAGCCCCACTTCATTAACATGCTTCCGAAATTTCATGGGCTTGAATCTGAAGATGCCTATATCTTCATCAACAAATTCCAAAATGTTTGTGCCATGATGAAAACTACCCAGCTGTCGGACGATGCCATACGGCTACGGGTCATTCCGTTCACTTTGTGAGATCTTGCTGAAAAATGGCTGTATAGCACCGCTTCCTACTCCATAACCAGTTGGGACGAGTTTGTGAAAGCGTTTCTCAAGAAATTCTATCCGAATCATAAAACCGCAAGGATCCATAACGAAATCAACCAATTCTCTCAGCTTCCTACTGAACCCTTCTGGAAGTGCTTTGACCGGTATAAAGACCTTCTTGTTCAGTGCCCTCACCACGGTATTGAGAAATGGCAACTTTGTCAAACCTTATACGAGGGCCTGAACCCAGCAACCAAGCAGTTGGAAACCATTTGTCAGGGCCACTTCCTATCGAAATCTGACGAGGAAGCGTGGCAATTCTTCGACGACCTTGCAGAACAAACGCTTCAATGGGAGAGCACCAGACCAACTTCTTCTTCTTCTTCCTCCACTTCTACTGGTCAGTCTAGGGTAGGAATTCACCAACTTGATGTCTCTATTGCGATGAAATCTGAAATGGCTGCAATAACGAGAAAATTTGAAGCGATAGAGAGTAAATTTTCATCTCCTGCTCCTGCCCCAGTTCTTCCCCTTCGTACCATTTGTGCTTGTTGTTCCGATCCTTCTCACTTAACCGAAGAGTGTCATTATAATCCACCATCTCAAGGACTGGATCAGGTTAATGCTGCATTTCAGCAAAGACCGAGAAATGATCCACTCTTCCATCTACAATCCCGGTTGGAGGAACCACCCCAATTTCGCCTGGAATCAGAATCAGCATCAATTCCAAGGCAACAATTTCCAGAGGCCCCCTCCTCCGCAACAAGCACAACAACAAATTCAACATCAGTTTCAGCAGCCTTTCCAACCCCAACTTTTTCAAAATCAGACGAACAACTTTGCACCCAACAATTCTTTTCCACAAAACAATTTTGTTCCGTCAAACAATGATAAGGTTTCCTCGCTAAAACGAAGTCTGGAGGCGTTCGTTAAACAATCGACACAATCCAACGCCAACATCCAGTCGTCTATTCAGTCTTTGGTGAAACACACTGCTGCACACGGGCAAAGCATCAAGACCATCGAAGCCCAGATTGCACAGCTGAATGCGGCGTTAAGCGAGCGAGAAAAGGGGAAGCTTCCATCTCAACCACTCCCAAATCCCGGTCACCCACATAATGTACATGTTGCTCTTGAATAACAGAACCATAATGTGAGTGCCGTGACTACATTGAGATCGGGAAAGATGCTTGTAACATCCTAGTTCATTTATACCAATTCCAGTTCTCGTATTTCCTTAATTGTGGTATTTTCCTGATTTATCGTGTTTTGGGTGCAAATAGTATTTTACATTTTACATTGAATTCGACCCGACCCGCTTGCTTGAACCTATTTGATTCATATTTATAGATTACCCTGAGTTGTTACATAGACACGTGCATCTCATGTATACTGCATACTGGCATTTTACCTGGCATTGCATATTTTACAATATAACATTTTAGCTCATGTAAAATAATTTAAAATTACATTTCATAGCATGCATGATACCCCTAACCCCGTGGTAGCATCCGCGCATCTTGTTCTCATCCCGTTCAGTGAAACGAACGTGTTTGGATGGCTACGCGCATGTACGTGTATCCGTTCTTGGAGGTATGCATTTTCGTTATCTGAGCATTCATTTTGAATTTTGAAAGTCGCACATATTTTTCGTATTTTAAATCTGAATTTTCAGACCCGACCCGGGCGCGTTTTGAAATATTTTTGTATCCCGCCAATATTCAATTTATTTAATTTTAAAATTTAGTTTAAATATTTTCATATGATTTCTTTAACAAACTGAAACCTCTTATCTAAAATTTTAAATCTAAAAATCTTTTAAAATTTTAAATCTAATTTCCTAACAAACTAACAACTCCTTTCTCTCTCTCCCCCCCTCTGCATATATATATTTATATATAATTTATTTAGTTAATTTTTCTTTCCTTATTTAATACACAACCTCTTCTTCTTACTTCTTCTTCTTCTTTCTTCTTTCTTTTTTTTGATCTTGTTTCTTGTTTCCGGTGATCACCACCGGAGCCGCGCTCTTCGCCGACGATCTGAGTGATCCTGTGAACGTACCTGACTTGCGTGATCACCCTCGTGCGTTGTTTGGAACCGTTCCGTGTACCGTGCGCGCGTCGCGACATTTCGCCGACGAAGGACGTTCCGTACACATCCGTTCTTGTTCCGTCTAGGCAGGTTAATCTTTCTACATGCTATATAATTCATTTTATACCTATTTAAATAAATACCATACCTATAGTTTAAATCCAGTGCCCCATGTTTAATTTTATAACGTTTCGATGTTCCGTTTGCATCCGTTTATATCATATTAAATCTAGATCATGAAAACTTATCTTGTGACATATTAGATTACATTATACTGCATCCATATCATTTAAAATATATATCGTCATAATATTTTTTATTATTATCTTTAATTAGTTTATAATCTGTATTTTATAATGTTATACATTTGAAAATATTATAGTTTACACATGAAATGTCGTTGAAAAAGCGGATACGACAAATCTGAAATTTACTGTACACCTTACCTTATAAAATTCATTATAAATCATAGAAAAATCATTAGTATACATTCTTTAGTTCCTTACGAAGCTAACTCAGAATACTATAACTCTATGAAATATTTACTTGCAAAATAAATTGTTTAAATAACGTAAAATGCAAATGAAAATGTCTCTAAACTGCTGTCCAAGGAAATTCCAGCAGCAAACTTTCAACTTCGAATGTTCATAACTTTTTGTAGGGACAACCTGAGATGCTTATACTTATAAAAATGAAAACCTTATTGAATTATATTTTTTTGGTATAAGACACGTCCCTTTTGGAGAACGTTTGTTATTTTTAAGCTATTCTACAAATTAGGGTGACGCTGAATTTCTGAACGGAACATTCTTGTGCGTGGTTAATCAATACCACTTTTATAGTTATTAATCGCTTTGAATATGTTATCCATATTAATATTATTATATCAATATTTATATCACATATTGCTTAGTTGTACATCCCACATTACCATTTTATAGTTTTATAACTTTTCGGATACCCGTTTGCATCCATCGCATTTAAGATACATATAATTGCATCCATAGATCACATTACTACATAATACTGTGATATTAACACTCCATGTTTAATAAATTGCATCCTAATTAATATTGAAATTATAAATGTAACCCTAATCGATAACTGTGCATCCATATCCTTGAAATTATATCTATTTGCATATCATATTACATGTTCCAGTTTATTGTTCTGATAGTACACATGCTTGTTTATTTATACACATGCTTATGTTAGTTTAATTATGAGCACCCACATGACATCTTGTGCTACCTGACATGACCTGATATATCATTACTTGACATGTTACCTGATCCTGTTTCTAATGCCGACAATCCTGACATGTTGTCCCGATGGACATATCCTGTTGTCTGTATAGACAAACCTGTTCCTGCTTGATCCTGTGTTGGCATTAGTCTCAGATTTATCAATACCTGACTTGAACACATAACTTGGGGGTATGGGGAAATCAATGATGAAACCTGACTTGTAACTCGACAATTCGATGCTTATACTGATCAGTTTTAGGGGCTAGGCCAGCCCTGGGATGCTGTTGCTGACATCATTCATCTGTACATGTTTCCTGTTTAGTGCCTAGCGGCATGTCTTGGTTTCAGCCCGAGAATCTGGACCGTGGTCCCGGGCATGAACGGGATACTATTGAGTTACATCGACGATTCATCAAATTGATTTCAAAGACTTGAGAGTATTTAACCCAATAGACCAGTTTAGATTACTCACTGCACACTACCTGTCACTGCCCTGATTTACATTGTTGTTACACTTGTTTTACCTTTTAGGATCATACTTGCATGTCTTGCTACCCTGTTTATATATTATTGCTTGATGTTATGACGCGCTGACGTCTGGGTTTTGCATGGCCCAGATCCTCTACCTTTGTTGCAGACTGATCATGAGTTTTGCCGCTGTTAGACCGAGCGGTAAGGATCCTGTTAGTATCCAGCCTTACTTTCCAGGTGTTCATTTGATCCTTTGCTTCCGCATACTATATTATTTCTTGACTCATTTATTCTGGATCATGGACATGTACTGGATAATTTAGTCTATTTTCCTGTTCTTGATATCTCTACAGCCGTAATGTGACTGTGGAAGGATTTTTCCTATCCACAGGTAGCATGGTTGGCTATGTCACGTGCCTACTTTAGCGTACTCTGAAAAGCGGGGCGTGACAATGCTGCACAATATCGGCACAACAATTGAGGATAATGACACCCCGGCCGCTTCTTCTTCTTCTTCTTCTTCTTCTTCGTCTTCTGAGCCTATTCTCCGTTCGTCAAAAGGCTCTTCTTCTTCTTCTGCTCTGAACGGACCCACTTCTCACTCCACGAAAACACCAGCTCTGGGATCCGTTCCAACTCCACAATCTCCTCCACAAGCATTGGAATCAACCAATTTTAAAAACGTTCCATTTCCAAACCGGTTGAGGTCCAATAAACAAAATCCACAAATGGAGAAGATTCTAGAGTTGTTTAAGCAGGTTAACATCAACATTCCCCTTTTAGATGCTGTCCAACAAGTCCCGTCCTACGCAAAAATCTTAAAGGACTTGTGCATGAAAAAGAGGAAATCTCAGGTACCCAAGAAAGTTTTCTTGGCTAGTACTGTGAGTGATACTCTTACCCAATCTTTACCTCAAAAACGGAAGGATGGCTGTCCTACGATTTCTATTACCATTGGGGATAAGAACATCAACCGCGCACTATTAGATCTTGGTGCCAGTGTTAACCTGCTTCCGTACTCAGTATATGAGCAACTAGGTGTAGGACAGCGGAAACCCACACACTGCACTCTCCAAATGGCCGACCGATCGATCACCCATCCTAGGGGTGAGCTAGAGGATGTGTTAATCAAGGTTGGGGACTTCATATTCCCCGTTGACTTCATTGTTTTAGACACACAGCCTGTAGCTAACCCCCGGAATCAAATTCCGGTGATACTAAGTCGCCCATTCCTTGCAACCTCAAATGCTGTGATCAATTGTCGAAATGGTTCGATGAACCTATCTTTTGGAAACATGACAATTGAACTCAACATTTTTAGGTTGGGGAATCAGCCCACCGAACCTAATGCTTATATACTAGAAGTTAGCTCAATCCAGGAGATCACCCCAGAAGAGTGTGAATTCGAGGAGTTTTTGTTCGATTACGATAACCTTAACGCCACTAGTGCGTTCCTCTTCGAACCCGCTGCTGTTTCTGCGCCCAACAATGACTACGAGTGTTTCACTTTCTCGAACGATCTTAGCCACTCACCACCCGAGTTTGAATCCTTCGAATTTCCGGATAAGTTATCTGAACCATCCAACTCGGTCGCTTACACTCGTTTTGAACCTTTGCTGGAATCCTTTGAGTTCGAAATCTTTTCACCAATCTTGCCTTCAATCGTTTCACCTCCAACGCTCGAACTCAAGCCTTTGCTGTCTCACCTTAAGTACGCTTACTTGGGTGAGAACGAGACCCTCCATGTTATCATCTCGGCTTCTCTAGCTCCAGAGCAAGAGAAAGCCCTTCTTGCGGTCTTGCACAGCAATAGGCAAGCTTTTGGCTGGTCCATGGCGGACATCAAGGGGATTAGTCCCCTGATCGTTGAACATTACATTCATCTGATGGATGATGCCAAACCAGCCAGGGATCCACAAAGACGACTCAACCCAGTCATGAAGGAGGCTGTGAAAAAGGAAATCGTAAAGTGTCTGGATAGTGGTATAATTTACCCTATCTCTGATAGCCAGTGGTTAGCCCCATTCACGTTGTCCCCAAGAAATCAGGCATAACGGTCATCACTAACGAGGCGAACGAGTTAATCCCTACTCGCACCCAGACTGGGTGGCGAGTATGCATCGATTACAGAAAACTCAACGCCGCAACGCGGAAGGACCACTTTCCGCTACCTTTCATTGACCAAATACTTGAACGATTGGCCGGACACGAGTACTACTGCTTTCTTGATGGCTACTCCAGCTATAATCAGATTCCTATCGCCGAAAAAGACCAGGACAAGACCATATTCACTTGTCCTTTCGGCACGTTTGCATATCGTCGCATGCCCTTTGGGTTATGCAATGCGCCCGCTACCTTCCAGCGGTGTATGATGGGAATCTTCTCAGACATGGTGGAGAAATTCCTGGAGATCTTCATGGACGATTTCTCCATCTTCGGCGATTCCTTCAATGAGTGTTTGCTGCATCTCGACGCTGTCCTTACCCGATGTAAGGACAAGAAGCTCACTTTGAATTGGGAGAAGTGCCACTTCATGGTGCGCGAAGGTATTGTCTTAGGACATATCATTTCGCAAAATGGCATAGAGCTTGACAAAGCGAAGATTGAGGTCATTTCCAATCTCCCTCCTCCCAGATGCGTCAGAGACATCCGAGCCTTCCTTGGCCATGCCGGTTTCTATAGACGGTTCATCAAGGACTTTAGCAAGATTGCTAGGCCCTTGACTCTTTTGCTGGCCAAGGACACGCCATTCGACTTCAACTCGAACTGTGTGACTGCGTTCGAGTCATTAAAAAGCTCACTCACTTCTGCTCCCGTTCTTTCTTCACCTGACTGGACGCACCCATTTGAGATTATGTGCGATGCATCCGACTTTTCCATTGGTGCTGTCCTTGGACAACACATCAACAAGATGCCGCACGTAATCTATTATGCTAGCCGAACCCTGAACGACGCCCAACTTAATTATACAACAACTGAGAAGGAATTCTTAGCTGTTGTATTTGCTTTAGAAAAGTTCAGGCCCTACCTCATCGGCTCTCCAGTCATTGTCTACACAGACCATTCTGTTCTGCGCCATCTTTTTGCGAAGAAAGATGCAAAATCTCGGTTAATACGTTGGATCATCTTGCTTCAAGAGTTTGACCTTGTCATCAAGGACAAAAGAGGATGTGAAAATGTAGTCGCCGACCATCTCTCACGACTTCCTTCTTCGTCATCGCCTCAACTTCCGATCAACGACGTTTTTCCGGATGAACAACTCTTGACAGTATCTTGCGAACCCTGGTTCGCAGATATTGTGAACTAGTTGGCCACAGGGTTACTACCGACTGAATGGTCAAGTCAGGACAGACTTCGATTCTTATCCCAAGTAAAACCCTTTTACTGGGACGAACCCTATCTGTTCAAGTACTGTCCCGACCAGATTATTCGTCGGTGTCCCTGACGATGAATTCAAGAGTGTGCTGTCATTTTGCAACGATCAAGCATGTGGCGGGCATTTTGGCCCCAGAAAGACAGCTGAGAAGATCTTGCAGTGTGGTTTCTACTGGCCACAACTCTTCAAAGATGCTCATGACTACTGCAAGACTTGCTCCCGGTGCCAACACTTGGGCCGGATATCCCGGAAGAATGAGATGTCGTTCTAACCAATCTTGGTTGTGGAGATTTTCGACGTTTGGGGGATAGATTTCATGGGGCCGTTTCCCAGCTCTCTCGGGAACTTGTACATCCTTCTCGCTGTTGATTACGTCTCTAAGTGGGTCGAGGCTGTGCCCAGCCGGACTAACGACAAGGTTTCTTAAAGAAAACATTTTCTCCCGTTTTGGGCACCCCCGAGCGATCATTAGCGACAATGGAACCCATTTCTGCAATAAGACTTTCGAGACCTTGATACGGAAATATTCCATTAATCATAAGCTATCTACGCCCTACCACTCCCAAACATGTGGGCAAGCCGAAATTTCAAATCGGCAAATCAAGCAGATACTGGAGAAGACGGTTTCCAAGAACCGTAAGGATTGGTCGCTGAAACTCACCGATACCCTTTGGGCATTTCGAACCGCTTATAAGACCGATCTTGGCATGTCTCCCTATCGGCTTGTGTACGGAAAGGCTTGCCACCTCCCTATGGAAATAGAGCATCGCGCATTTTGGGCGATAAAAGAGCTGAATCTGTCTCTCGAAGATGCGGGCAGCCATCGGAAGCTGCAGTTGAACGAATTGAGCGAGCTTAGGGATGAGGCTTACGACAACGCGGTTGTCATTAAGAACCGAACGAAGGTGTTTCACGATAAACACCTTTTGCGCAAAACTTTCGTACCTGGTCAACAGGTACTTCTTTACGACACCCGGCTGCATTTCTATCCTGGTAAGCTCAGATCTCACTGGAAAGGGCCGTATTTTGTGCGGAATGTGTATCCGCATGGCGCTGTGGATTTGGAGAATCCAAAGGACAGATCATTTTTCAAAGTAAACGGACACCGACTTAAACCGTACCTTAGCGCCGAACCAACAGAGGAGCTCCTGGTCTTACATGAGCCGGTTTACCCTGCATAATCTTCCTCTGCCTACCACCAAACTTCGGTTATCCAGCCAAGAACAGTGGACACTGTTCCAAATAAGTTTTGGGGTATGTATATACCATTTTATATTTGTGAATATTCTTTTCCATTCTTACTATTTTTCTTTAAAAACAAAAAAAAAATTGTGTATATCTAACCGACAATTTTGACCCTTCAATAATCTCTTCATGCAATGACAGTGAGGACACTGTCCAGTTTAAGTTTGGGGGTACGCTAGGTACGCATTTCTAACCTTCGCATTCATATGTATATTTTGCATCAGCATACTAAAATCCATAAAATCCATAAAAATCAGAAAATTTTCTAAAAACATAAAATCTTTTTTGTCAAGTTAGCTAGTGGAAGAACTCTGATTCAACATTTCGACGGTTTTGTTTGATAAGATAAGAATAACTAAATCTTATTTTTAGATTTTGAAAACCTGAAAGATAACTATTCTTTGAAGTTAACTATAGCTGATATACGTCTTTACATCACACTACACGTGTCGTGAGTTTTGGAAATTAGATGACAAGTCTTTTATGTCTAAAAACTTTTAAATAGATAAATGATTTTCTGAGGATTAAATAGGTTTGTTCTGAAATAAGTAATATCAAGAATAGTTTATGAAGTGAAGCGAATATGAAGGAATGTTATTGATGCCTTAATTGGAACTAATTCTGAAAAATAACTCATCTGAAACTTGTTTGGAATGATTACACACCTAACCCACTAAACACGTCTTTTATCCAAAAAAATAATTGAACTGCCGGTTATATCTCCGTTCGCATTGAATCATCATGATTTTCGCGCTAAATTGTCTTTTGTTTTTAGGCCTAGGTAACTTGAGTAATTAAGTCCGCTGGGGTGTCTCTACACCTAATGCTCTAAAGCCAACTGGTTTGGATGCATTGGCCCAAAGCTCGTTAAGAAGTCTAGAAAGTCCAGATTAAAACAAAGTCAAGCAAGTGTTCTCTCTGAGTTAAAATTCCTAACGGTTCTTTGTGTGAGAATAATCTTGATAAAAGACAGGTTTTTATAAAAAATATTTCTAGCGGGGATATGAAGGTTTTATTCTATGAAAAAGACTATTGCACGTTCACAGATGTGTGTATGAAATGAAAACAAGAAAAAGGTGGAGTGAAAAATAAGACATGGTTTCCTGTTAGGGAAGATAGAAATTCTGAAGTTGAAACTTTACTGGAAAACGAAACTTAAAAAAATGCTTAACTCTTTATAAAACTTATGTGATCCTTTTAAAATTTTTATCTGGGCTTTATTGTGTAACATGATGACTTTAATCGATCCTTCTGGAACTTAACGACACTATTTGCACTGCACGTAAAGACATATAAAATCTTAAGTTAAATAAGAAGCGAGGTGTGAAAAATAAAGGTTCGATAGTCTAGACTTAGGATAATAGAATTGTTATTTTCTGAAACAAAACTTTAGGATTTGAATCATAGTTATTTTGCAAAACTAGCTTGACCGGATTTTGTGGATAGTATCCGCTGAAAACCCTCAGGAGACAACACTCCTCCTACTAGGGACACCTAGAGGTTTAACGGCTTGTTGCACATGCTCAGTGCAATCGCGTTCCCTGCGAAAGTGAGGTTAGGAATTTTTTATGAATAAATTGGCTTTGCTCGGGACGAGCAAATGATAAGTTTGGGGGTATTTGTTCATATCAGATTTTTGCATTTTTATACCGCCCAATTTTTATCACATTGCTTATCAGTAGGTACTCTTGAGCCGTGTTTGCTAGTCAATTGCAGGATACAGGTTTTCGGCTCTAAACAATGAAATTCATGGAAAAACACGATAAATTCCGGATTACTGCCAACAAAGATAAAACACGGGTCTCCGCTCTCTATCCGTATGTTGCCGCACACCAGTTTAAGGGACAAAATGGCAAATCGATGTCATTTTCATGCACAAAGCTCAATGTCAACACAAGATCCAACATATCTACGCGGAACTCAAGGAAATCATGGCAAAAGATCCAAATCACATCACCTTTTATTCTGCTGAAATTCTGGAAAAGTTGTGAAGAGTTTCTGAGAAAAAACATATACCACACTGCAGACAACAACAAACAGGGAAAAACCACCAAGTTTCAAGACCTAAGTCTCCTAAAGGGCTGTGGTTCCGCAGCATAAGCACGCTTAGGCCGCGGAACCGCGGCCATTCTGGCTCGTCAGATGAAATCTTTTCAGGGGCTGATTGGTCTTTTCATAAAGGGTCAGAATGTGGTCTTAGGGTTTCAGTCTCCTTCCTATAAATAGTCCAAAACTTGCCAAAGCCAAGTGTGCTTATTCTTGTATTTAGATTTTAGAATACATGTTGTTCTTCTTCCTCTTCTCATCTCTTCTCCATTAAAACCCTGTAGTGAGCTTTTGTGAGTGAAGTGATGAATAAAGAGTTCTTTTTGTTACCATGCTTGTCTTATTGTTAATTATAATTGCTTGTAATTTTCATTTTGCTAATCTAGTTGTTGTTATTTGTTGTTTGTTTCTTTCTTCTTCTAGTTTTTCTTTATCCTTAACAACAATGATGCTTAAGCTTGATACTTACCAAGGTGAGGTCTAAAATAGCTAGTTGTAATCTTCTAACCACTTTCTTTCTATCTTCCTCCTTTTGTTTTATTTTCTTTTTCTTATAATGGGTGAGTAGTTTTCATACTTGTTAGGAATAAGGAAATTTTGAGAGAAGGAAATCTCTCACACTTTTTTCTTGCCCAACATCTTAATTCGGACTCCCTTTAATTGAACCACAATCCGCTCCCTACGGCATCATATCCTACATGATAGCGGTGATTCCTTAGTGAGACCGGTTGTGGTTGAATTAACCGGAGGTTAAGGCTAAGAGCCAACAACGGACGGACAAACACCAAAAGGAAGAATTTATGCGTTGGAAAGCCTAGCTTATACTCGCAAGTTCCTTCCTAGTCGTGTTAATCTCTGTTGTTGCCGATTACCGTAACACCGATATTAAGAGTGGCAACGAAAGAAGTGAGCGACTCCTAACTCAAACTAACCTAATCCCAACCCAAACAAGCTCTCTTTATATATCATTTTAGCACATAGTTAATCTCAAAACAAATCTGAACATTTGGACTTAACTCGTTAAAACACATAGAAAAAGATTCCCATCTCCCTGCGGACGACCCGTACTCAACCGGCTAGCTACAAGCGAAACCGTCTTGATTGCGGTAATTAACTAAGCACGCAAAAACCTCACCAATCACTAACCCACTACCAATCATCTCTTCGTGTATTCGTTTTGCATCTCTAACTCTTCCAGCTCGATACAATTCTCCTAGCAAAATGCGATAAGAAACTCTATTAGGCTTAATACCTTTAGGAGGCATTTCATAAAAGATGTCTAGAGCTAAATCAGCTTTCCCATATTTGCAGTACATGTTAATCAATGTGCTGTAAGTTACAATATCAGAGGCTTGTGTCCCTTTGCTACCATGAGATCGAATATATTCAGCACTTCATCCGGCTGTCCTATTAGGCAATATCCATCCAATAGAGTGCTAAAAGTATTAATATTAGGCTGTATACCTCTGTCAATCATCACATCCACTAACTTACGAGCATCCGTCGCCAATCCTTCTTTCAAAGAGCATCAACTAATGTATTGAATGTGATGACATTAGGATGAACTCCTTGATCAATCATTTGAGTAAATAATCTCAGTGCTTCATCCCATTTCCCTAATTTACAATAACCAGAAACCATAGAATTGTATGTGACAACATCTGGATCGATACCTTGTTCTACCATCTCGTTGAAGAGTGTACAGGCATCATCCAATCTTTGGCTTTTGCAAAGCCCATCAAGTAATGTAGTGAATGTGATGACATTAGGATGAACTCCTTGATCAATCATTTGAGTAAATAATCTCAGTGCTTCTTCCCATTTCCCTAATTTACAATAACCAGAAACCATAGAAGTGTATGTGACAACATTTGGATCGATACCTTGTTCTACCATCTCGTTGAAGAGTGTACAGGCATCATCCAATCTTTGGCTTTTGCAAAGCCCATCAAGTAAAGCACTGTAGGTAAAAATGTTAGGCTTCACTCCTTCATGTTGCATTTTCCTGAATACATGCACAGCATCATCCACTCTTTGATTCTTGACGTAGCCATGAATCAAGGCAGTGTAGCTACGAGCTTCAAGCACAAATCCCACATGCAAAATGGAATCAATTACCTTTGATGCCTCATCAAAGCGGCCTTCTTGACAATATTTATTCAATAAAATGTTATATGATATTGCATCAGGCATCACACCTCTTTCAGCCATTACATTGAAAAGCTCGTGTGCTACATTAGCCTTCTTCTGTTTGCAAAGGGAAGCCATCAATGCGTTGATGGTCACAATACCTGGAGAATGCCCACAGTCAACCATGTCCTTGAAGAACCGGATGGCTTCCTTCCAATGGCCTAGAATGGAATAACCATGAATAATGCAGGTGTAGGTGACGACAGTAGGTGCAACGCCCATATGAGTCATTTCTTCAAAGAGCTTTAACGCGGTGTTCACGTCTCCCTGTTTGCAAAATGCGTCAATGACTGTGTTGTAGGTGAATACATCAGGTCTACATTGAATCCCCTCCGCATTGCCCATTTTCCAAAGAAACTCAAGTGCTGAGCCCGTATTCTTAACAGCACAAAGCCCCTTGATGAGAGTGGTGTAACTGATTGTATTGGGGGTGCATCCCAAAAGAGGCATATTCTGAAGGAGCTCAAGGGCCAAGTTGATGCTCCCGTTTTCGCATAGCCCCTTGATGAGAGTGTTGTAAGAGATCGTGTCTGGGGTGCAACCAAACTTAGGCATTTTGAGGAGAAGCTGAGCTGCTTCGCTGACCCTCTTCTCTCGGCAGAGGCCATTGATAAGAGAGGTGAAAATCTTGGTATCGCAAGCACTCCAGCCTCGTTTCAGCATGGAACCAAAGAAGCAGAAGCCAAGATCGACACGTCTCATTTGGATGCATGAGTTGATGAAGACTCCATAGGTGACGGCATCAGGCAAGACGCCGCCGTCGCGATTCATCTTGTTGTATAGAGACAAGAGTAGTGAAGGGTTATAATTCTTCATCCGGGTGATTGATGTGAAGAGAAGAGTGAATGCGTAAATAGATGGCTTCGGTTTCGAACGGAGCATTTCTTCGAACAGATGCAGGGCGTCCTTGATCCCAAGAAGAAAGCTTCCCTTCATATGAGGAGAGCATCGCTCTTTAACCAACGCCTCTAACCTTTTAGCAGAAGAAGAAGAAGAAGAAGAAGAAGAAGAAGCTAGGCCTCGGGATTTAATGAAGAAGAAGAAAAGGCCTCGGAATTTGGATGATTGGGTGCTCCCTACATTTTGGGAAATGAGACCCATTTTCGAACATACGAAGAAACAAACCCTAACTCAATCTGAAACGCTGACGGGATCTAAGCTCCAGGGTTTGTTCCGATTCTTGCTGAAGAAGAAAACAAGAAGAGATTCCATCGTCATTTCGACCCAAAACACGGTCTCGCGAGGGATGTGTGTGAGAGTGAAAATGAGAATTATGGATTTTTTCCCTTCTTTTTTTTTCTCTTAGTCTTTATTCAAGAAAGAAACAACAGCCCTGACCGCCACTGCCGACCAACTGCTCCATTAGAATTTCTATCCACGACCAATTCGTGTTTCTTCCTTTTCTGCATTATATATTTATTTTTCTATTATATTTTCATGCCGCTGATGCTTATTATTCAACGCATACAATATATTTAGCCTAAATCTTTCATCAACGCATTTAAAAACCAAAGGGATGTTATTTCAGACTTTTAGGAGGGGACCCTGGTTTGTTTTTCGACAAAAATCCCCCAACATGGTTTGCTCCATTAGCGTAAAAGCCACGTGTCAGTTTCGGAAAAAAAATACTTTATTTTTTGGAATATTCTTGAGCCATAAACATATATATATCATGTACAAGATTTGTAAAGTGTTTTTATACCTAAAATACTCTTCTCGTCTTACGGTTTCAAAAAGTTATTTTTTTGTTTGGTTGTCATCATAAAAGGATTGAGAAAGATATTTTGAGCATAAAATTGCTTTTACACGCTATGTGCATGTCATATATGGGCATTCGTTCAAGAGTATACCAAAAAAATAACAATATTGGGGGGTTTTCCCCCGAAAACCATATAAGGTTTTTCGCTAATGGAGCAAACAACGTGGAGGGTTTTCATCAAAAAGTAAAACGCATGATTTATTTTTTGATATATAAAACCATACGGTGTTTTTTGGTAAATATTTCAAAACCAAATCCATGAAAAACAGGAAAATTATGAAAAACAAAAGTTAGATATGACAAGATATTAAGAGACAAAGGGGCTCTTTGGTTGTGAGATTACAAAGGATTTTGCACTATTTGGATTCAAGAATCCAAAAAAAGAGCGAGAATTACCTAATTCTTATTTGGTTGTAGGATTTTGGGTATTTTGGATTTGCTTGTTTTTTGTGAGGCCCCCACCATTTTTTTGGATTCATGAATTCTCAAAAAAACTATGGATTACAGAGAATTTGGCACTGTTCATGTAAAATCCATGTACTTTAGTTATTAAAAAATCCCCTCTTTCTGTCTCTCTTTAATTCTCAAATCTAAATCACACTTATTTTTTCGCAATCAAACAAATATTACAAGGATCTACAAATTTAACACTAGTAATCCAATACCAACCAAACATAAAATCTACTAATACAGGTTTTTTTTTCATTTGTACTGTTTTGGAATGCAAATTTTACAATCCTGCAACCAATCAGCCCGCCGAAGCTAGAGGTTTTGCGCAGAGTAGATGTTTTCTCAAACATAAAAGTTGTAGTAATTAAAAAAATTAATAACACATGGTGAGATTATATAATATACGTTCAAATTTTTGGTAGGCATCTTGTTTCGTTATGAAACATAAAGAAGTTATTCGGTGTATAGCCAAAACCTAGGGGAATTTAGTGAACTTTAACCAAAACCTAGGGGAGTTTATGTATTAGTTACATAGTAGATTGGAGGCAGCCGAGCACATGCGCCGACGGACCCTTCATCAAGTGCATCATCACTTACCTCATCCTTCTTCATATACCGAAATCTGAGTCTTAAATTATTATCAACTATTGATATGGATGTAAATATCCAACCAATATCCAAATTCCTATCCATATATACAAGCAGTAGTAGGTTTTTGCACGTGCTATGCACGAAAAATCTGTATAATATCTAATATAGATGAAGATGATTATAGTTCCTAAATCACCTGACGAGCGTTTCAAGAAACACAAAGATAAGTGAAACGCACGTCAGCGAACTTGCGCTCAGTAAGTCCCCAATAATGGATTAATGATGAATTGTGATTATGTGTTGACAGTTATAATACAAGTATAATATGTCGAGTAATGTCACGTCCCACTTTCTAAAATACGGAATACGGGTGGTGACTAGGTCAGCTATGCTCCTACGGTCAAGAAAAGATCTTGCCGTAATCACACTTCGGCTTTTAGCAGCAATGGTAAGCAATAATCACAGTACTAATAAAGAGAAATATAGTCACTAAATCGGTCACGTATAAACGAATCATAGTGTAATGGATACAAATCTATAAGATCAGGGATACAACTAACCGGATAGAGTCAAAGGAAATGATAGCGCTGACGTCGTTGGTCTAAATTTCTGCAATATACTCGAATTAAGGCAGGTCCTGATCTGAGCTAGGTCCACTTCTTACTCTGACCATGCATACTCAGGTCGTAAGGGCGACACAATGTAGCAAAAATATAATATGTGTGGTAATAATAAGCATGAAATAACAGGCATATGCTAATGACATAAAAGTGTGGAATAATAGGTACAAGTAAAGAATATAGCATGTGAATCACGACAACAGCCAGACAATATGTCACTAACCTATCAGTCTCTATGTCAATTGAAATCGATCGGTGGAATGTATCCTCATATTTAGCAAGGGTCTCGTACATACCCGAGACTACGGTCAAAACTATACCCGGGACATAACTGTAACAACCTGGTTCATTTATACCATTTCAGTTCCCGTATTTATTTATCCGTGGTATTTTATTTATTTATCGTGTTTGGGTGCGAATAGTAATTTTACATTTTACATTACATTCGACCCGACCCGCTTGCTTGAACTTGTTTGATTCATATTTATAGATTACCTTGACTTGTTATATAGACACGTGCATCTCATGATTACTGCATATTGGCATTTCATCTGACATCGCACATTTTATCATATAACATTTTATGTCATGTAAAATAAATTAAAACTGCATTTCATAGCCTGCATAATACCCTTAACCCTGTGGTAGCGTCCGCGCATCTTGTTCTCGTCCCGTCCAGTGAAACGGACGTGTTTGGATGGCTACGTGAACGTACGTGCGTACGTTCTTGGGGGTATGCAATTTTGTTACTTAAGCATTCATTTTAAAATTTGGAAGTCGCATTTATTTTTCGTATTTAAAATCTGAAATTTTGGACCAGACCCGGACACGTTTTGAAATATTTTTATATCCCGCCTAGATTCAAATTTATTTGATTTTATTTTATTTTTCCTTCAAAATCTCGTTAACCTTAACAAACGAATCCTTTTAAATTTTAAATATAAAATCTTTTTAAATTTTTTAAAATCATTTCCTTAACCAATTCCCAGCCTTATCTCGCTGGCCCGGCCCCACACCTTCTCTCTCTCCCTTTCTTTTTCCTTCTCTCTCTTTTCCTTACCTCTCTCTCTCCTCCCCTCTTCCTTTCTCTCTCCCCCGAATAAAAACAATTTTATCTTTCCGTACCGTTCACACACACTCTCTCTCTCCTCTCGATCTCTTCTCTCTCTCAGAATCTCTCTCTCTCTCCTCTCGCATATATTTCTTTCTCTCTCCCTCTCTATATATTATTTCTTCTTCCTTCTCCTTTTAAAAACCCACAACCGCGAAACCCTAGCCGCCTGCCTCCACCTCGCCGTCGCCCAAAGCCCCGACGACGCCTTCCCAATCTCGCCGCCTCCTCACACTCAATCGCCTTCACCACTCTTCTCATCACCCGAGGTTTGCACCCGCACCCGAGAACTAACCCAAGCCCCTGCACACCTTTTCACCGCGAGCGACGATCGCCGGAGTGATCTCGTCGTCGCCCTTCGTCCCAGATCCGGTGCAACCCAGTGAGCCTAGCACCCCCTCTCCTCTCCTTCTTTCTTCTTCCTTTCTTTTCTTTCCTTCTTCTGTTTTCTTTAAATGGCCTATGTCCCTTGCAGGTTACCTCGCCGGAGCTCCGTCGACACCCTCGCGACCCTCTCCGCAGACCACAGTGAGCTTCCTCTTCTCATTCTTCTTCTTCCTCCTTCCATTCTTTTCTTCTTCTTCTTTTCTATGCTTTTCTTTCTTTAACAAGTTCTCTGCCTTTTGGTTCGCCGAAAACCGAACGTGCCGTCGACGATCCCGACGACCCAGCGAGCGTACCTGACTCGTGTGATCACCTTGTGCGTTGTTTGGATCCGTTCCGTATACCGTACGCGCGTCGCGACTTTTTCCGCCGACGTGAGACGTTCCGTACCCCCGTTTCTTGATCCGTCTAGGCAAGTAAAACTTGCTACATGCTATTTAAATTATTTTATACTTATTTAAATACGTATTGAGCCTGTTGTTTAAATCTAGTACCCATATTTCATTTTATCACATTTCGATGTTCCGTTTATATCATTTTAAATCTAGGTCATGAAAAATATATCTTGTTGCATATTAGATTACAATACACTAGATCCATATCCATATTTATATCACATATTGCTTAGTTGTATAGTCCATAGTACCATTTTTAATAGTTTATAACCTTTCGGATACCTATTTGCATACATCTCGTCTAGTATATATACAATTGCATCCATAAGATCATATAATACATAATAATGTGATATTAACATTTCATATTTGATAAAGTGTATTTTAATTAGTGTTGGAACTTTAACTTTAACCCTAATCGATAACTGTGCATCCATATGTTTTAATCTATACCTATTTTGCATACCACATCACATTATTCCATTTTATTGTTACATTGGTACGCCATACTTGTTTTGTGTACCCATGCTTAGTATAGATTGATTTTGAGCACCCACATGACACTTGTGCACTCCTGACATGATTTGATACACTATTACTTGATACGACTTGATACATGTGCCCTTCTTGACTTGATCGATACTTGTTCACTACCTGACTTGGCCTGATGTACCATAGCTTGACCTGTTACCTGATCTTGTTACTAATGCCAACAATCTTGACCTGTTGTCCCTACGGACATTTCCTGTTGTCTATCCAGACAAATCTGTACCTACTTGATCCTGTGTTGGCATTAGCTCCAGATTTATTAATACCTGACTTGAATACATAACTTAGGGGTATGGGGAAATCAATGATGAAACCTGACTTGTAACTCGACAGTTCGATACCTTTACTGATCAGTCTTACGGGCTAGGCCAGCCCCGAGGTGATGCTGCTGACATCACTCGTCATTACATACTACCCTTTACTGCCTTGCGGCACGTCTCGGATTCAGCTCGAGAGTCTTAGACCGTGATCCCGGGCACGCACGGGATACTATTGAGTTATATCGATGATTCATCAAATTGATTTCAAAGACTTGAGAGTAGAAGACTCAGTAGACTAGTTTAGATTACCCATAGTACGTCACCTTTGCATTACCCTTCACTGTCACTATTTATATTATACCTATTTACAGTTCATGCTCATATCTACATGTCTTGCTACCCTATTTATATTATCGCTTGATATTATGACGTACTGACGTCTGGGTTTTGCATGGCCCAGATTCTTTACCTTTGCCGCAGGCCGAGCATGAGTATTTCAGTCAGCAGGCCGAGCAGTGAGGACTTGCTAGTAGTTAGTTTATTTTCCTTTTAGTATTTTCATTCCTGATGTAAGCCCGCATTATGGGACGTACATTCCAGTTTATTCATGTATTGGATCTTTTGTTTCCGCATTATTTTATTCTTGACTCGTTTTATCCTGGCCTATGGACATGTGTTAAATAGTTATTATTATTGTTTTTGATATCTCTACAGCCGTAATGTAACTGTGGAAGGATATTTTCCATCCACAGGTAGCATGGTTGGCTATGTCACGTGTCTATCTTAGCATACTCTGGGAAGCGGGGCGTGACATGGTTTCTTTGGTATCAGAGCCATAGGATCTAGGTTAATCGGGTTTGATTCTTTTGTAGTTGGGTATTGGACCCAATACACGAATCAGAATACTCGTGATTAGGAAACATGTCCTGCCACCTTACCGTCTTACCATTTTTGAATCTTTAACTTCCTCCTGATTCTACTTTGACGATATGCAAACCTCTTTTGCATATCGACTCGAAACCTGGTTTCCTTTTGGTTATCTCTAGAACTTAGGCGACTTGGGTAGAGTTATGTGATTGTAGCTATGATACCGCGGCATGGTTACAATGCGGTACTTTATTTAAGTAACTTGAAGTTCCAGCCTTGATTCATATCCTTGATCTATATTTTGAATCTGTTATCATGCTAATCCTTTTGGTATTTTGATTTCAGGAACATGGCAGGAAAGAATCTGAAAACGTACCAAAGGCGTGTTGATGAAGCCGCTATGCTTGGAGTAATTCGTGGGATGTTGGAGAACCAAAAGCGACAGACCGAGCTGAACCAGCATCAAGCCAAAGCTTTTCAGGAAGGTTTGCGGACCGTTCAGCAGTCCGTGAACAATGTTGTGGCCAGACTAGTTGAACGTGTGGGTACCGTGGCGGATTTCAGGAGACTGGGTCCGTCTGTTTTTACTGGTTTGAAGGAGCCATTGCCAGCGGAGTAGTGGCTGGTTGATACGGAGAATTTACTCGTTGCGGCACAGATCCCAGAGGATAAGAGGGTGGATGTGGTACGTATCCAGTTGGTGAACTACGCCCGTGAATGGTGGCTTGTGGAAGAGACCTGCTTGCCCAAGCCGATCAGTTGGGCGGATTTTTCGAAGAGTTTCTTGGAGAAGTTCTTCCCGCACACTGCACGGGAGGAAATGAAAGAGAAGTTCATCAGTTTGAAGCAGAACGGCGCACCTGTGGATGTACATGCAGCTGAGTGGACGTGACTCAGTAGATTCGCTGGACGTTTAGTTGCCAACGATGCTGATAGGGCAAGAAAGTTCATGCGCAGTTTGGATGTGGACATCCAGAGGCAAATTGTCTCCCTGGGTTTGACCACTTTCTCACAAGTACTTACAGCGGCCCGAGAGCAGCAGAGTCTATCTATGAAGACTGGGAGTACGCAGCAGCCAGTAGTTACAGTGCGGAAGCTGGCATTTGTACAAAACCGAGCGCATGGACGCAGAGGTATTCCGGTGAACCGTCGTGGCGTAACACCGATGAAGAAGCATGTTGTTGTTGATCAGAGAAGGACCGTGATTTGTGACTACTGCCATTTACCTGGGCACGTGCAAAGGGAATGTCGAAGGATGCGGGGACTCTGTTTGGTTTGTGGATCGGCAGATCATACTATCAACGCTTGTCCGTCGAAGCTTCGCATGAAAGATGATGTTCAAAGGCCACCATAGAAGCAGTTTCAGGAACAGAAGCAGCTGACTCAGGGACCCAATCAAGCTCGAGCTTTTACTCTAACGGCTGAGGAAGCTAAGGCCTCATGAGAAGTTGTTTCGGGTATTCTACTTGTTCATGGTTTTCCCGTATTAGCGTTATTCGATTCTGGTGCATCCCATTGTTTTTTGTCGTCCAAGTTTATTGCTACACACTCGATTGCTTGCACGACCCTGTCTAGTTGCTGGGATATACACACCGGGAATGGGAAGATCATATCTAGTAGAGAATGTAAGGATTGTGCAGTTGTTGTTTGCAGACGGGAGCTGTTTGCAGATTTCGTGGTGATTGATACAGGCAGCTATGAAGTCGTCTTGGGAATGGATTTTCTCGGCACTTTCCACGCTCACATTGATTGTAGGGCAAAAAAGTAATTTTCCAGATTCCCAGACATCCAGAGTTTATCTTTACTGGAGGAAGCAGTTCTGTCGGGCCAGTTGAGTTTAGGGCTAGGCCGACGACTAATGTTCTCTCGTCGATGGAGGTTGATAAAGATGAAGCGCCGGCTGTTGTTCGAGATTTCATGGACGTGTTCGAAGACATTTCAGGTTTACCGCTGAAGCGAGACATGGAGTTCGCGATTGATCTTGTTCCTGGTGCAGCGCCGGTCTCTAAAGCGTATGTTCCCCCCCGAACAACGGAGACGCGACCGCGTAGGTCCGTCTTGCCTGAAATTCGGGGCAGATGCTAATTGGTGCTATCCGTCCACCTCTCCGAAGATGCCAAGTTGATTTATGGCACCATGTATCGAAGGTTTAAACGAATGCGTCCGATATAGCAGACTTCGTCAGATTCCCCCTCGTTTGAGGGGGTTTTGATTGTGGGGACGCTCTTCCCTGCAGGCGCAAGCCCCTGCAGTTAATTATGCTACCGCATCGCGGTAACAACTTTCTCCTTCTCCATATGGTTACTTCGTGTTGTGGGTGTTTGTTTTGTGTTCGGTTGCCCGTGGATTGTATACGGAGACTAAATTATGTTGTCGCCCGTAGGACGTGGATTAGTCTAAATCCGTATCTTTCTTAGATTTGGGTTTAGAGGTTGTGTTTAAGGATACGTTAGCCTTATTTGAGGCTAAGATCAACTTAAACGTTCGTTAAGGACACTTTAGTCTAATTTTAGACTAAAATCGACTTAACGGGATCATTTAGATCCGACAAGAGAGCAATTGGGTTCTATTGTTTAGTTTAGTGACATTGCGGTCGATAATTAGTTTAAGACATTACGGTCTAAAGTTAGTTTTAAGACATCGCGGTCGAGGTTAAGGACATCATAGTCCATGAGTTTAAGGACCTCACAGTCCGGTGTTAGTTTTAAGACATCACGGTCGAGGTTAGGGACATCATAGTCCGTGAGTTTAAGGACCTCACAGTCCGGTGTTACTTTTAAGACATCACGGTCGAGGTTAAGGGCATCATAGTCCATGGATTTAAGGACTCCACGGTCCGATATTAGTTTTAAGACATCACGGTCGAGGTTAAGGACGTCATAGTCCATGAGTTTAAGGACCCCACAGTCCGTAGCGATGTGCGGTCGTCAGGACCCGTCACCTCTCTGACGACGTTGAAGGATTACAACGACGGATGTCAGAGGAATAAAGAGATGTACCCTTGAACCGGGTGTAAATTGATTGGGAGAGCAGTTGTGCTCAGTTCAATTTATATTGAGGACTTATGGCCAGAATTGGGCTAAGTCCAGTTAAAGAAATGTTTAACATTTTCATTTATGTTTGGCCTGTTAGGCCTTTACTTGGGCTCTGCCCTTTTAATAATGCATAGCATTGGGCTCTGCCCTTTTAATAATGCATAGCATTTATCAGGAGCAAAAATAGTGGTCTGAAAGTGCGCCACGTGGCTTGTCAGGCGCTTTGCGCCAATCAAAGAGCGCATTGCGCTAGCGCATGCGAAGGTAACACGTGTCACGCTCAGCGCTAAGCGCAAGTCTGTTAGCGCACTGCGCTTTCTGAGTGCGCTGCACCAATGAGTGACACGTGGCGCGCTCTGGCGCTATGCGCCAGTCCAAGAGCGCAGTGCGCTATATTTAGAAGCGCAAAGTGCAAACTATTCTGTGGTTGACACGTGGCGCGTTCTGGTGACGTGCGCCAGTCCAAGGAGCGCAAAGGCGCATTTCAAGAGTGCAAGGCACTGTCCAATAGCGCAGAGCGCATCTTGATCAATTTAAGATCAAAGAACAAGTTCTTTTTGTTCTTCAAGGGAGGCCTTGCCTCAAGATCTAAGAACCAAAGTTTTTGTTCTCATCAAAAGGCTGTACCTTTATAGATCAGAAGATCTGTGAATGAAGTAAATTACTTCTTTTTAATCTTTTATAATTAGATCTTTTTGATCTTTTTTCTTTTTTATTGAAGATCTTGATCTTGTTCTTAGATCTTTGATCTTTTTAGAAGAGGGTTCTTCTTCTTGTGAGATGTTTTCATCTCTGTTCTTCAAAATTAAACTCTTTACCTTTAAAGATGAAGAAAATGATATTCTTTCTTCAAAGGCTTGCCTTTCTTTCTATTTGAGTTTTTTCTCAAAATTTGCAGAGGGTTCTCTCTATGTGAGACTTGAAGTCTTGGGGCTTTTATATAGGGCCAATTGATTTGTTAAGTTTGTTACATAGATCCTTCTCTGATTGACCTGGGGATATTTCCCCACCGTTAGATCTTTGATCCTAAGGCCTCTATTTTACAGAAGATAATCTTCTTATTTTAATAAGATTGAAAAGATCTTTCTAGAACAGAATTTTAATTCTGATTAATTAATAATTTATTATTATTATTAGATCTTTTGATCTAACGGTGGGGAATTCTTTAAATTCCAGCGCTGGCGCACTTGGCGCTAGCGCGCCTGTGTTTGACACGTGGCGCGCAGCGCAGAGCGCAGCGCAACTGCGCTATCGCGTCTGTGTTTGACACGTGGCGCGCAGCGCAGAGCACAAGGGATCTGAAGCGGTGCTTCAATTTTTTAAAATTTGAATTTTGAAACAGAGCTTTGCTCTGATTGGGGGTGCGCTGCCTAGGGCGCAGCGCTCCTGGCGCTGGCGTGTCTGCTTTTGACACGTGGCGCTCAGCGCGCAGTGCAAGCGATCTGAAGCGTTGCTTCAATTTTTGAATTTTGAAATTCAAACAGAGTTTTGCTCTGATTGGGGGAAACAAATGCCCCCCCACCGTTGCGCTTACGTGGCGCACACGTGAGTGCGGCGGTGGCAACATCTGAGCCATTGGATCAACTCAGAAGTTGAGGATGCGCTTCAACGCCTATAAATAGGACCCTTGGTCCTCAGATGATTATCATTTTCAAGAATTTTTATCTCAGAGCCTTGCTCTCATTTCCAAAAACTTCAAGAGTTAAAACTCTAGAAAATTTTAGGTAAAAATTAAATTAAATTAAATTAATTTTAATAACTTAGGGGTTTTACCCATTAACAAAGCCTTGCTCTCATAGATCTTTTGATCTAAAGAAAACCCTGTTTCCTGATTTAAAATCAGGAAAGCTTACGGAAAAGGCTTCAGAAAAGGGTCGCGTGCTTACACGTGACCGACAGTCACGTGTTGGCTCGTGACACCTAAAAGCATCATCAAGTCAGATTCAGCTCCCCGACTAAATCAAGGAAAGAGGCTCCAGACAAGGGTCACGTGTTCACACGTGACCAACGGTCACGTGTTGGCATGTGATGACCAAGCAGCGGCAGAGGCAGAGTGCAAAAGAAGAAGAGGGCTCATTCCAAAGAGGGTCACGTGCCCACACGTGACCATGGGTCACGTGGTCACACGTGACCGGCTTTCAAAGCCCATTTTGCTAAACAGAATTAAATTCTGAAAGAGATTCAAATCTTTCCAAAGGAAAGCGATTACCTGGAACCAATCGAATTAAAGATTTAAAGATGATTAAATATCATCTATCTATGGGAAAATCTCGAGTTTGGAAAGATTTCCCTTTTAAATCTAACCGAAATAACAAAGGAGAATCCCTGGACTTGAAATCCAATGGTGAATAAAATTCACCTAATAATCCAAAGGCCCAGAACGAATGATGGATGCAAATCAAATCTCTCAATGAAGATTCATCAAAAACTAATTGACTCGGCTGCTTCTCCTATAAATAGGAGCCAAGAGATACAAAAAGAAGATATACGCAGAGGGAAGAAAAGGGAGAGAGCCTTGATACTTTGAGGAATTTGGATCTTCTGCAAAAGAAAACCCTAGGTAAGAAAGGGAAGGCTCCTTGAAAGAAAAGAGAATTTAATTCTCAACAGAGTTCAACTCTGATATATAAAACAGAAGAACATATTTCTTCTCTCTTTGATAGAGGGTCTGCAAAGTGCACATCTCCCCTTCAAGTTGAGAATTTAATTCTCAATGGGTCGAGATCCTGCCATGCAGATCCAAAACATAGAGAGGGAACGGAAGCACGAGAATTTAATTCTCATAGAACTATAGGAATTTAATTCCTTTAAAATAAAATTAGGGCTTGACCCTGTGTCATGGGAATTTAATTCCTTCAAGACAAAAAGAAACAGGGTTTAACCCTAATTAAGAACCTAGTTCTGTTGAAACAGCGGGAATTTAATTCCTTTAATCATAATTTAACAAAGAATGGGAGTTTAATTCCTTAAAAGCTTTTATTAGGGTTTAACCCTATTCAGTTCTTCACATATATGAGGAATTTAATTCCTACAGAAAATTCAGAGTCCAACTCTATTCCAGAATATAAATCTTCAAAAGGAAGTAGGAATTTAATTCCTCCGAAATTATTGTCAGGGTTCAACCCTACGAGAAATTTAATTCCTGTAAAAGATTAGCAGATCCTCTAAACAACATACATAGAGGCAGGGTCACGTGTCACCACGTGACCCCCCTCAAAAGATCTATAGAAAGCCCCTTTGAGGCAGTGCCCCATGTGACCCACGTGACCCTAGGCAGAAGCTTTAACATATAAGCATTTGAATGCCCGTCACGTGATGGCACGTGATGCTCTGAAAGATGCATTAGTCTCAGAAGAACAAATGAAGGGAGGGCGCTCTCACGTGTTGCCACGTGACCCCTCTTGCCTTAGTGTTTAACACTAAATTGGAACTCCCGAATCCAGTGTTAAAACACTGTTGGGCCTTTGTGTTCAACACTAATCAAAGAACTTTATTTGCAGTGTTCAACACTGATGACCTTAGTATTTAACACTAATCTGAGATCTCCGTTGCCGGTGTTTAACACTGATCTGTTTTAGTGTTTATGATAATTTGAAAGCCTTGTTGCTGGTGTTTAACACCAATTATCTTTTTGTGTTAAACATTAACTTGTCAATCTCGTTCCCAGTGTTCAACGCCGATTGCTCTGTAGTGTTTAACACTAAGCTTTGGCCCAATTGGCTAAATGGATAGAGGCAAAGCCTCTCCTTCAATGGACCAATAGGAAGCCAATATTCCAGACACGATTGGACTTAGCCCAAGCTGGCCATAAGTCCTCAATTCGTAATTAACTGGGCCAATGGGCTCATAACATAATTAATTGGTCTTGATCCCAAATTGGGCCAAGGACTATTTAATCCACTCCGGTTCTAGGGTACATCTCTTCACTCCTTTGATACTTGGCATTGTAATCCCTCAATGTCTTCAAAGAGGTGACGGGTCCCGACGACCACACATTGATATGGACTGTGGGGTCCTTAAACCCGTGTGAAGCATCTAACGCAAAATTCCTGGTTACGTGAAACGCGGATAACGTCACTCTTTGACCCCGTGGAAAACGTTCAGAGCGGATCCTGGTCCTCGCAGAGCACGGCAATGAACCCGTATGAAGCATCCAGAGCGGAGTCTAGTCCTCGCCGAGCACGGCAGTGAACCCGTGTGAAGCATCTAGTGCAAAATTCCTGGTCACGTGGAACGCGGATAACGCCACTCTTTGACCCCGCGGAAAACGCCCAGAGCGGAGCCTGGTCCTCGCCAAGCACGGCAGTGAACCCGTGTGAAGCATCCAGAGCAAATACCGGACTGTGGAGTCATTAAACCCATGGACTACGACGTCCTTAACCTCGACCGAGATGTCTTAAAACTAACAATGGAGCGCAATGTCCTTAAACTACCCATGGACCGTAATGTCCTTAAACTACCCATGAACCGCAATGTCCTTAAACTAGCAATGGACCACTACGTCCCTAAACTGGAACAATAGAGCCTCCGCACACTCTTTTGTCGGGTCTAAACGATCCCGTTTAAGTGGATCTTAGCCTCAAAGATGGCTAACGTATCCTTAAACCTTCAAACAGACTGGGCTATGAATCTCCCCCAATTAACTCTGGTTCGAGGGTACATCTCTGAACTCCTCTGACATCTGTCGTTGTAATCCCTCAACGTCGTCAGAGAGGTGATGGGTCCCGACGGCCATACATACAATGGACCACCATAGAGCCCAAACGCTCTTTTGTCGGATCTAAATGATCCTGTTAAGTTGATCTTAGTCTTAAATCAGACTAACGTATCCTTAACAAATGTTTGAGTTGATCTTAGCCTCAAGTATGGCTAACGTATCCTTAAACCAAAACCACAAACCCAAATCTAAGATAACACGGATTTGGACTAGTCCACGCCCTATGGGCGACGCCATAACTCAGTCTCCGTATACAATCCACGGGCAACCAAAAAAACAAAACATAAAATAGACTCACACGACACGAAGTGACCATCTGGAGAAGGAGAAAGTTGTTACCGCGATGCGGTAGCGTAATTAACTGCAGGGGCTTGCGCCTGCAGGGAAGAGCGTCCCCACAATCAAAAACCCCTCAAACGAGGGGGAATCTGACGAAGTCTGCTACATCGGCCACATCCGTTTAAATCTTCGATACATGGTGCCATAGATCAACTTGGCATCTCCGGAGAGGTGGACGGATAGCACCAATTAGCATCTGCCCCGAACCTCAGGCGAGACGTCCAAGTCTCGGCCGCCGTTCGGAGGGGAACAGATTCTGGCACGCCCGGTGGGACCTTTTCCTCTTTCCACTCCACACTTCGTGTGTCGTAATTCGCGAACCAATCACGGTTCGCTAATGGGTGCCCTTGGGTTTCAAGATACTAAGAATTGGCGTCTTGCTGATTGCAGAAAGCAAAGGATCAATGGCTTCTACTTCTGCGAAATCCTCCAACCGCTCAGACTGCAATTGCGACCAACGCTTTGCCTCGCCAGGAGGTATAGCCTACGGACCCCAAGCTGCTTCGTTATTCACAATGCCGGTGGACCAGGTGAATCAGGCCACTACCGGATTGTTCTTTGGGACTATACTCCCACCGACAAGCTTCGCGGGGCCGGTGCTGACAAAGGAAGCTCTCAAGAAGTCGGTCTTTGATCGTCTTACCCCTGCCACGGCTCCTCTCAACGAGTCGCCCAACGTCAACGCCTCGGTCTTCTCTAGATTGGGCCAGAAATCCTGCGAGCTCATCACGGGGCCTACAATCTCAAAGGAGGCTGCTTCTAAGAAAGTGGCCGTTCCTACCCCCGAAGTCGCCAAGGCGGCTCCTCCGACCAAAAAGTCGGTCTTTACAAGATTAATGGCTTCAGCTCCCGCTCCTGCTACCCAAAGGACATCGGTCTTTGACAGGCTAACACCTCAACGGCCCCCTCAACCTCCATGGCTCATAAAAAGAGGAGGCCAGAGAAGATCCCCCAACCTGCTACGACGGTTAAAAGCACTGAGCCCAGACGCCCGAAGTCTGGGGGCATGGTGGTGCACACTGTTTACATGACTTCTGGAAAGGAGGAAAGCCGCACTTCTACGGGCCACCGACCGCTAACCCGATCCGTGACGAAAGCCCAGGAGCAGCAACAAAGGCTTCAGGAAATGACGAATGCTATGGCCGCACTTACCGGACCAAAAGAAAGCCCAGAAACGTCTTCAGACGCACGACAGGAGGAAGAAACCGACGCTGAATTCCTTCGCCGGATACTGGAGAAAAAGGACAAAGAGGCTGCTGAACAAGCGGCCAACATACAACGTATGGGCCTTCTCTTCCAAGATATGATAGGATTGATGATCCAGCAGGACTTACCCGCCGAGGATCCTCCAATCGTTCTTGAAGACGACCGAGGAGAAACGTCAAATCCACCACCAGCCCTCTCAACGGCCAAGGAGGAGACAATCTCTAAGGCTGATTTGGTCGACTATATAGCCCAGCAAATCCGGGTTCATCATGCGACTGAGGGAGCTGGTCAAGTCCTAAAAACGGGCCGGCCGTATCCAAGCTGGTACGACCAAATCAAATACCCGCAAGGCTATACGATACCAAAATTCCACGTGTATAAGGGGACCGGCAATCCCCACCAACATGTAGCCCAGTTCAGGGCCCTTTGTGGTAACACCGGCGGTGATGATAAACTGTTGCTCCGCCAGTTCGTGGGCAGCTTATCAGAAACAGCGTTCGAATGGTATTCGGAACTCCCGAACGATTCTATCAAAACGTTCGCTGAAATGGAGTTGTTATTCACTCAGCGATTCGCAAGTGCCAGCGAACGCACTCCAATAACTACATTGATTAACGCCAGGGTGAAACCAGGCGAAACCTGGGTCCAGTATGCTATACGCTGGCGGAATTTGTGGTCGAGATGTGAGCAACGCATTGAGGAGGCACCCGCAGTGGGCATGTTCGTGGGAACCCTAGACCCCCACGCAACTATCTCCCAGTTTATGATGTTCTTTAAGCCAACCACATTCCAGGCTTTAATCGACAAGTTGGCTCAGATGGACCAGATGGGTCATAGACCACCTCCCCTGAAGTCAGAACCTCGGAATGACAAGGGTAAAGGAAGGGCAACCTTTGTTGCGAATGCCCAACAGCAACCTAACGCCCCGAAACCGGCAGATCAACTGGAAGAAAGACGCCGGTATTATAATGAGAAGATGAAATGTCCCTACTCGTTCCCACGAGACAAGACGAAACGGTTATTCGAGATGGCAGTACGCAACAGACTTATAAACCTACCAAATCCAAGGCGACCGCCGCAACCCACCGAGGTGAATAACCCTAACTATTGCCCTTACCATCAAACGGTAAGTCATTCGATTGAAGATTGCTTCGTCTTCAAAGGATGGATTGAAGATCAATACCTCCAGGGGAAGTTTATACTATCTGAAAAGTGGAAGGTGAACCCACCACAACCGCATACTCCTAAGAAAGCAGATGCACCGGGGGCAACCTGCTCCTTTATTGAAGAAGATCCATGGGAGGTCGTGCTATCAACTAAAACCAAAAGAATGCTGAGAGACCTTCATGCGTGCCCTGCGATCGAATGGAAGGACCCTCTTGAACCTCAAATTATCGAAGGGATGCTAAGGCACCGCCCAACTACGAAGACTCGCGACGAGGGCCCAAATACTCACGCCCAACCGTCAAAATCTTCGAAGAAAAAGAAGAAATCCAAGAAGCCCGTGAAGCTTGGAAACGAGCACACGAACTTGCAGAAGCAAATCGACGCGCTGGAAGAATACAATCAAAAGGCGCGAACTCCTGTCACTCTGCAAGAGTTCCTCAACCACATCTTTCAAGAGAGAGATGAGGGAGAGAGCTCGTCGAATGAATCCGAAGGATATGTGGCGAGTTGTAACGTAATCTCCCACTCGTTCACCGATGATGAGGAAACTCCAGGCACTAAGAAGCTGGAGGCAGAGCCTGAACCAGAGCGTGCGTGGCCGACAAATGAAATGATCAATGCCTTTCTAGACGAGATTCGTCTAAAAAGTAAAGTGGATCAGGAGCGTGAGATGGCAGCGTCAGAAGGAACCAAATGCAGGCGACTGGACGGAAGAGTTGAACTACCTCTGCCAGAGCGAAAGACATCCGAAGTAGACAAGAGGATATTCAAAACGAGGAAAAGGTTTGCCAAAGCCATGTCAATGGGGATGAAGCTACCACCCTCGGAATGAAACACACATGATGGGGTGGAGAGGCACCCTGATTATTGCGCATATCATCGGAAAATCTCACACTCCACGGAGGAGTGCGACGCCTTTAAGATATGGTGGCAAGGAAATGTTGCTCGTCGGCAACATGTTAAGCGCATTAAACGCAAGATCCGTCGGGAGCGAAGAAGTACCATCGATGGGCACAACAGAACTACTGGCAACTGTTGTATGGCTCACGCCGGGGGCTCACAAGTTCTCACCTTTGGGAGCGACTCTGATGAAGAAATGGCTCTCGGCCTTCTCTTTAAAGAATCCGTTTTAGGGAAAGAGGAGAAACCGGAGACCTGCGAGAACATTCAGCTGCGCAATCGCACACTCCCAGAAAAGAATCTCGGGCCCGTGAGTAGAAAAGATAAGGGGAAGGAAAAGGTCACTGAAGATATCAGTTTAGATGACCAAGTCATGAGAGAGCTGGCTGCCAAAGACCCTCCTAGGAAGGATAAGGTGGACTATAACATCCTCGCGCACCTAAGGAAGCTACCTTCTCAGCTTAGCATTCTCGATGCCCTCCTATTACCAAAAGAAGCGCGAGACTCACTAATTAAGGCGTTACAAGAACCTGAGCAATTCCAAGCCTTCCTCGCCACTGAAAAGATGAAGGATGAACTGGACGAAGTGCATACGGACGACATCACTTTCGGTGATGAAGACCTCCTCCTCGGGACGTGCGACCACAACCGTCCCCTATATGTCTCCGGATACTGCCATGATGTCAAGATAGGCAAGATCCTGGTGGATAATGGATCCTCCGTCAATCTCCTTAATGTTCGGGTGTTGAAGGAAATCTGCATGAGTGTGCAACACCTCGCTCGTGACAAAATTACTATCTCCGGTTTCGATTCACAATCGTCACGGACTCTCGGATCTGTGATACTAACATTACGCTTTGGACTTCTCGTCACAGACATCAAATTCCATGTCATTGACGCCAAGACCTGCTACAACGCCTTGCTCGGTCGTCCTTGGCTACACGAGTACAACATCATCCCTTCTACGCAACATCAGTGTATGAAGTACTTTAAGGATGGTTTCGAGTATACTGTAACAGGTGAATTGAACCCATTTTCCGTGAACGAAGTCCCCAAATACGAAGATGCGAAGTACTTTTTGCCAGATTTCGAGGATACAGAAAGGTGTCGCAACCCGGAGAACAAAACCGCCGCCACCATCCCTGTTTTCGGGAGCGATACCGAAGAAGAGGAAGAGATAGTTTATGCAGGGCCATCTCAACGCAGCAACCTGGGGACGCCCGTCCCCATGTTGGTCTTCGGAAGTGATTCAGAAGATGAAGTTAATGCCGTGTTCTCCAATCGGCTGTCAATACAGGCACCCCCTGGCGATGACCATAGTTTGCAGATCACCATGGTACCGTGAGAACACTACAAGGATCTCGACACGCTTCAAGCTCACAATGTGCAGGACCTGCAAACATTTTACGTCCCTCCCAGGCAAAGGGGTGAGAAGGTGATCCTATTCTACCGATCCTCAGAGTCGAAAGTAGAGAAAGAGATCTGGCATGGCGCGGATGCTACACTTGACAGGCTCCAACCCATCCGTCTGCCTAGATACTATACAAATGGATTAAAGAAGCTATTGAAGCGCCAAGGAGTACCCTTAAAACAGACTGTTCAGCAGGCTCGGTTCTACAACAGGATTTGGGATGTCCCCGGGACTCAACGCAAATTGCCCAACGGGAAAATGGAAACACTCGGGCTTGGGTACGCGAGAGCCGGAAAACGGGAACGGGCCCACAGTAGCTACGCCATATATACCTTTGATGAAGAAGAGGACGCCCTGTCAGGAGATGCCAACCCCTCATCAAAATTAGACCCCGCGATTGAAGCGCCGAGTCCGTCGTCTGAAGAACGATTGGGCAAGCCTATCAGGAAAGTGGGTCAGAAAGCTCGGGAAGACCACAACCGCGAAATGGCCATCTACGAGAAGGCCAGGACACAACGTCTATTTCAACAGGCTGCAAAAGACAAAGATGCTCATCCTTGTCAATCCGTTGTGCGAAAGGCCCGACGCAGAGACGGAAATAAATCAAGAAGCGGAAAGAGGAGCCGACAACAACGACGCAGGATTAGAGGGTTGCGTGATCGGGTATTGCACGGCTCGGATTCGTCCCTCATAAAGAAGATGAGTCGAGCGTATTCCTTCCCCCGAGACAAGACGGAGAGGTTACTCAAACTAGCTTTAAAACATCAAATGATCGCGCTTCCAGAGTCCAGACACCCTGAACAAGCTAACAAGGCTTCTCGTCTGAGCTATTGCTCTTATCACCGAGCCATAGGACATCCTACCGAAGACTGCTTCACCTTCAAGAACTGGGTCGAGGACCAGTACCAACAGGGCAGATTCGCTTTATCCGACGGCTGGAAGGTAACGCCGCCACAAAAACATGAACCCAAAGTCGCAAGAGCAGAACCGGATCCACCTCAGTCCTGGGAGCGGATTCGCACCTGTTATACGATTACGATATTAAAAGAAGAGTCCGAGAACATGGATGACCTTCCCCGGTGCTTTGAGAACAGCGATGATGAGGTGATCTCAAAATTTCCGCCAGCTCCGAAAGAACTGGAAGATGGTATACACACTACGGCAGATAACCTCAAGAGGATTGAGTTGGGATCGTCAGATGACCCGCGACCGACATTTGTCAGCGAGCTGCTTTCTGAAGAAAGGGTGGCTGCGTTAAAAAACGTGCTTCTACGGCATAAAGACTGCTTCGCATGGAACTACTCCGAGATGCCAGGACTAGATCCGGAGATTGCTGTGCATAAATTAGCAATATCCCCAGATATCAAGCCGGTCAAGCAGGCGCCAAGAAGGATGCGACTCGAGCTTGAGATGAGCATCAACGCCGAAGTCAAGAAGCTGATCGATTCGGGATTTATCCAAGAAGTCCAATATCCCGATTGGATCGCCAATATCGTCCCGGTAATGAAGAAGAATGGGATGGTACGCATATGTGTGGATTTCAGGGACCTCAATAAAGCCTGTCCAAAGGATGATTTCTCAATACCAGTAACCGAGCTAATGATAGATAACACGTCCACTCACGAGGTCTTCTCCTTTATGGACGGTTCGTCAGGATACAATCAGATAAAGATGCATCCCGAAGACCAGAAGCACACCGCTTTTCGGACCCCTTTGGGTATATTCTGTTACAGGGTTATGCCCTTTGGTCTAAAGAACGCTGGCGCTACCTATCAAAGGGCCATGACAAAGATCTTCGACGACCTCATACATGACATCGTCGAGTGCTATATCGATGACCTCGTAGTAAAGAGCATGTCGTACGATGATCATTTAAAGCATCTGGAGACTGTATTTCGACGCCTTCGGCAATATAATTTGAAAATGAATCCCCTCAAATGCGCGTTTGGAGTCTCCTCGGGCAAATTTCTGGGATTCATCGTTCGACACCGAGGTATTGAAATAGATCCGTCTAAGATTAAAGCGATCATGGAAATGCCTCCGCCAAGAACCCTCAAACAGTTGCGGTCCCTCCAAGGGAAGCTCGCATACATCCGGCGGTTTATCGCTAATCTTTCAGGCAAATGCCGTCCTTACAGCCACCTGATGAAAAAGGGAACTCCATTCGTTTGGGATCACAAATGTCAAGGTGCACTAAACGAGATCAAGCAGTACCTGCAGAACCCTCCGGTGTTGGCTGCGCCGGTCAAGGGAAAACCCCTCATTCTTTATACGACCGCCCTCGAAGGTTCCTTGGGCGCATTATGGGCACAGGAGAACGATCAGGGGAAAGAGAGGGCACTCTACTACTTAAGTCGAGTTCTACTGGGGGCAGAAAGCAACTACTCTCCCATTGAAAAACATTGCTTGGCGTTAATCTTCGTGATAACAAAGCTCAGGCACTATGCGTTGGCGCATGAAGTCCGTCTCATTTCAAAGGTGGATCCCCTTAAATACTTGATGTCGAAAGCCATATTGACGGGACGACTCGCTAAGTGGGCCCTGCTCTTGACGGAGTTCGCGATAACGTATCAACCTCTCAAGGCAGTGAAAGGCCAGGCCATTGCCGATTTCCTCGCTGAGCATCCGATACCGGCCGATTCTCCTCTGAACTGTGATTTGCCAGACGAGCATGCATTTGATGCGATTAGCGGCGGAAGCACCCGATGGGAACTCTATTTCGATGGAGCGTCCTCCGTAAAGAAACAGAAACAAGGTGTCCCAATGATCAAATCGGGGGTAGGCCTCGTCTTTGCAACTCCACAAGGAGGGATAATGCGCTTTGCTTTCTCCTTAACAGAGCCAAGGACAAACAATGAAGCTGAATACGAAGCTCTGATAGCAGGCCTCGAAATCGCCATCGACATGGGAATTGAAGACCTCATTATATACGGGGATTCTCAACTGGTCGTTAGTCAAGTAAATGGTGACTACCAAACGTGCAAACCGGAGTTGGTGAAGTACGGCGAAAAGGTGCAACAACTATTGACCCAAATTCCCTCCTATACTTTGGAGAACATACCACGCGCGAAAAACAGCAAAGCAGACGCGTTGGCCAAACTTGCTAAAGAACTGGCTGACGAGAACCTCGATGACGTCAGAATCGTGGTACAAAGCCGTCGAGTGCTCGCCCCGGCAGAAATACCTCCGGAATTATATAAAGAAAAGAGAGCGACTGAGCAGACGACCCTACAAATAAAAGACCATGAGAAGGCCGAGGACTAGAGGGAAGTCTTCATAGACTACTTTAAGTCCCACCGAATGCCCAAAGAAGCGTCCTCAAGACATCAGCTCATGAAACGAGCTCTATCTTTCGCTTTCGTCAACGATACTTTATACAAGAGATCGTTTGATTCTCTATGGCTGAGATGCTTAGGGCCTGACGAAGCAGAAAGAGTCATTCAGGAAGTTCACGACGGACTCTGCGGTTCTCACCAAGCAGGCCTAAAGATGAAGTTAAAAATTAAACGGATGGGTTACTACTGGCCCACGATGATTCAGGACTGCCTCGAGTATGCGAAGCAATGCCACTCGTGCCAGATTCATGGAGACTTTATCCACCAACATCCGAATCCACTACACCCAACGGTGGCTAGCTAGCCATTCGAAATGTGGGGGACTGACATAGTCGGCCCCATCGAGCCAGCATCATCCCGGAGACATCGTTTTATCCTGGCGACAACTGATTACTTCTCCAAATGGGCAGAAGCAGTACCACTGAGGGAAGTGAAGACGGAGAATATCCTCCATTTCTTCAAGACGCACGTCATCTATCGGTTTGGAACCCCACGGCGGATTATCTCCGATAATGGGCCAGCCTACCGAAGCCATAAGATTAGCCGCTTCGCACAGCAGCACAATATAGACTGGAGATATTCTTCAGTTTACAACCTACGAGCTAACGGTCTGGCCGAGGCCTTCAATAAGACCTTGACGAAGATCATAAAAAAGACCGTTTCCAGGAATAAGAGAGACTGGCACGAGAGGCTACCAGAAGCCCTTTGGGCCTATCGAACTACGTTCAAAACGGCCACGAACACAACGCCGTACGCGTTGGTATTTGGGACAGAAGCAGTGCTCCCCCTCGAGATAGAAATACCCTCCCTGCGAGTGGCAGTCCACTACGAGCTGACGGACGAAGAAAATGCTCACCTTCGGCTTGAGGAGCTTGATGCCCTCGATGAAACCCGGCTCATAGCGCAACAACATCTGGAAGCCTACAAAGCAAAGATGACGCGCTCGTACGAAAGATTGACCAGGCCGAGGACATTCCGCCAAGGCGATCTCGTACTAGTGGTCAAAAGACCTATGATCCCCTATCGTGCCAAGCGGGGAAAATTTGAGCCAAACTATGAAGGCCCGTACATCATAGACAAGGTCTACCAGGGTGGAGCCTATCTACTCATGGACATGCACGGTGAAAGGCCTTTCAGGCCAATAAACGGCCGCTTCTTAAGGAAATACTATGCTTAATGGGCCACCGCCTGGGTCAATGATAGATGACGACGACTATGTCCGCTCGCTATCTTCCTAAGCTTAGGCTTTGCAAGCAACAAACGTCCTTAAGCTATCGACGGACCGAAATGTCCTTAAACTAACGACGGACCGAAACATCCCTAAACTACTACCGCAGCATCCTTAGGCTGACGAGATAAAAAAAAGAGAGAGAAAAAGAATAAAAAACGGTGTGTCCACAAGCAAAATGGGCACGGATGAAAACCCGAAAGGGCTCCGTGAGTAAAAACAGCAGGACTACCGGCGAGTGTTTGTGAAAACCCGAAAGGGCGCAACCTCGTTAAAAGACACTTGTAGGGTCCTCTCGACCTTGTAAGGAGAAACCATCTGCGTGAGATCCTTACGACTCACAAAGGAGCAACACACTTAGGGATCCTCACGATTCCTAAGGAGAAAATACACTTACGAGATCCTCACGACTCGTAAGGAGAACTCTCTTATGGGACCCTCACGGCTCATAAGATTTGAAAGTCTTAAGCTACAGAAACCTAAACCTGTTCTTAAGCAAATCCTCCACAACCTTCGATATTGCCCTACAAGGGACTCAATACTAACCCTTGTATACAATCCACGGGCGCGAATAAACATTTCCCCAGCAAAGTCCAACCCTTGTAGGTCCTCTCGATCCATAAGGAGAAAGCCCTCTTGTAGGATCCTTACGACTTACAGAGGAGCACACACTTAGGAATCCTCACGATCCCTAAGGAGAAAATACACCTGCAAGATCCTCACGACTTGTAGGGAGAAATACCTTTGTGAGACCCTTACGGCTCATGAAGTCAAAAGCCTCGGTCGACAGGACCCTTAACCCTGTTTTCTGAGCCACCTTTGTTCATCACCGACAAAGGCAAATGATGACTCGCTCCTGGCAACATTCCAGTTGTAGCGGTGCTGATGCCGAAATCGATGCCTAAAATCCAGGCTTACAGCGAAAATCTAGCAAGCCACACATGCCTACAAAATAGCCGAAATGATGGGGCAACTTGCAATAAAAAGCAGCAAGTAAAAATGAAGGCATAAAAAATAGCCGAAATGATGGGGCAACTTGCAATAAAAAGCAGCAAGTAAAAATGAAGGCATAAAAAATAGCCGAAATGATGGGGCAACTCGCAATAAAAAGCAGCGAGCAGAAAATAAATAGATAGCTGAAATGATTGGGCACCGCGAAAAATAGCCGAAATGACGGGGCAATCGCGACCTTCGCGATATAAAAGCTGAAACGATAGAGCATCGCGGAAAAAGAAATAAAATAAAAATAAAATTTATGCCTTACAGGTGATGTTCCATCACACCCTGTACACAATCCAAGGGCGTAAACAAAAAGGGAACATACTTCCCCCCCAGGTTTCACCAAAGAAAGAAGCTAAATCTCGACGGGCCACGAGCGACCTAGAGATCATCCCAACACTCGTCTCGTAACGACGAACACAACTTCAAGCTAAGCGGAATAGCGGCAACTCCCGGTTCCATGGCTCGGCGGTATACACATCACCAACAGTCAAACCTCCATCCCGTGAAATGCGGATACAATCAGCAAAATTCCTGGTTACGCGGAACGCGGATAACGTCACTCTTTGACCCCGTGGAAAACGTCCAGAGCGGATCCTGGTCCTCGCAGAGCACGGCAGTGAACCCGTGTGAAGCATCCAGAGCGGAGCCTAGTCCTCGCCTAACGCGGCAGTGAAACCGTGTGAAGCATCTAGTGCAAAATTCCTGGTCACGTGGAACGCGGATAACGTCACTCTTTGACCCCGTGGAAAACGTCCAGAGCGGATCCTGGTCCTCGCAGAGCACGGCAGTGAACCCGTGTGAAGCATCCAGAGCGGAGCCTAGTCCTCGCCTAACGCGGCAGTGAAACCGTGTGAAGCATCTAGTGCGAAATTCCTAGTTACGTGGAACGCGGATAATGTCACTCTTTGACCCCGTGGAAAACGTCCAGAGCGGATCCTGGTCCTCGCAGAGCACGGCAGTGAACCCGTGTGAAGCATCCAGAGCGGAGCCTAGTCCTCGCCGAGCATGGCAGTGAACCCGTGTGAAGCATCTAGTGCAAAATTCCTGGTTATGTGGAACGCAGATAATGTCACTCTTTGACCCCGTGGAAAACGTCCAGAGCGGATCTTGGCCCTCGCAGAGCACGGCAGTGAACCCGTGTGAAGCATCCAGAGCGGAGCCTAGTCCTCGCCGAGCACGGCAGTGAACCTGTGTGAAGCATCTAGTGCAAAATTCCTGGTTACGTGGAACGCGGATAATGTCACTCTTTGACCCCGTGGAAAACGTCCAGAGCGGATCCTGGTCCTCGCAGAGCACGGCAGTGAACCCGTGTGAAGCATCCAGAGCGGAGCCTAGTCCTCGCCTAACGCGGCAGTGAACCCGTGTGAAGCATCTAGTGCAAAATTCCTGGTTACGTGGAACGCGGATAACGTCACTCTTTGACCCCGTGGAAAACGTCCAGAGCGGATCCTGGTCCTCGCAGAGCACGGCAGTGAACCCGTGTGAAGCATCCAGAGCGGAGCCTAGTCCTCGCCGAGCACGGCAGTGAACCCGTGTGAAGCATCTAGTGCAAAATTCCTGGTTACGTGGAACGCGGATAACGTCACTCTTTGACCCCGCGGAAAACGCCCAGAGTGGAGCCTGGTCCTCGCCAAGCACGGCAGTGAACCCGTGTGAAGCATCCAGAGCAAATACCGGACTGTGGAGTCCTTAAAATCCACGGACTATGATGTCCTTAACCTCGACCGTGATGTCTTAAAACTAACGATCAACCACCCCGATTCCCTACGGATTCTGCCTTGGCTTAAGGGTACATCTCTTCGCTCCTTTGATACCTGGCGTTGTAATTCCTCAACGTCTTCAAAGAGGTGACGGGTCCCTGCAACCAAATATCGGACTGTGGAGTCCCTAAATCCACGGACTATGAGGTCCTTAACCTTGACCGTGATGTCTTAAAACTAACATCGGACAGTGGAGTCCCTAAATCCACGGACTATGAGGTCCTTAACCTTGACCGTGATGTCTTAAAACTAACATCGGACTGTGGAGTCCCTAAATCCACGGACTATGAGGTCCTTAACCTTGACCGCGACGTCTTTAAACTACGATACCTGGAGCGGCCTCTGACCCCGTGAAACACGGATAAGGGTGACCACATCCAGCACTTGCAGGTCCTCACGACCTGTAAGGAAGAAAAACTCTCTTGTGAGATCCTTACGACTCTCAAGGGAAAACCCGCTTAAGAATTCTCACGATTTTTAAGAAAAACTTACACCTATGGGATCCTCTCGACCTGTAGGGAGAAAAACTCTTTATGAGACCCTCGTGGCACATAAAACGCAAAGGCCTTAGGAAGCAGATCCTAACCCTGAATCCTAAGCCATCGCTGTCCTACAAGGAGATCAAGATAAATTGTCCGCAGAACACATTCAATAGAAAGGGGACACACCATTGAAAAGAAGAATATGTCTTCATTTATAAACCTCCCTTCGACAACAATACTCGATCTAAAGCCAGCACAAACCACCCGATACAGGAGATAACGAGGCAAGTTTCTGATCTGTATCCTATCAGGCATGCATGTGCAACTGTACGGATGTTTAAAAGGAAATGTTGCCCGAGGCACTGATGTGCATGCAACATAACGATGGTGCTCGTAATTAAAGAAAAACAGACAGCTCATTTACTCAAGCAAGACACACGTACGACTATCTGACAAGCATGAAAATTCAATAGAAAGCATGCAAACCACCAATGATTAAAGGAGTACATTGATTCAAACATACTACATTGGTGGAAAAAGATCACCAAACAAGGGATCAGAAATACAAGGGTTAACAAAGCAAAACACAAAATTCTTCAACTCCCTCTCCGCCTTCTCCAGCACGTCAAAACGGCGGTTTTCGCGAGGAGTCGCTCCCCACCGGTTGGAGCCGTGCTCGTCAACGAAAGCAGACATGACGGCTCGACGAGCTCTTATCTGACTCAGTAAATGAACTGAGTGATCCTTCAGAGCTTGAGTGATTAGACAAGCCTCATGAAAGCACTCAAGCTTGTCCTCCGCCGCGTCAAGGATCGCCGAAGTCATCTCCGCCGGATGAGGGGGTATATCGGCAAGCACAGACAGGAGGATCATCCGGAGCCAAATGGAGCCCATGGGAAGAGGAGAGCCCCGACGGGTCAGTAGCTCGTACATCACCATGTCACATTAAGCGTCGGTGAGAAGGGGATCCGCCAGCCGCGCAGCAAAGCGAGGAATTATCTCCTCAAGGGGCACCTCCCATGGTTCCCGACGAGCATGGGGATGATTGCAAGCCATGGCGATTGATCGGGTTTTCAAAGATGACCGCCTTAAGGCACGAATGGGCTTCTCTGTGAAGAAAAGAAGCAAGGCATGGGTTCAGCTTATAAAGGGGAGCATTTAATGCTATGCACAAAAAATGTTGTGCATGGTGGGACTATTCTCAAAGCCCGGAAAGAAGGGGAGAGCATTGGAAATGAAATCCAACGACGCATTGGAATCAGGTTAGGGAAATGAAACGTCCCCATCAAGCAGATCCCTGCATGCGCAACACGTGAGCACTAGCCTTTGATTGGAAAATAAGGCGGCACTGCACAGACACAACAGAGAACTAAGCTCTGATAACTAGAATCAAATTCTTAAAAGAAAGGTTTGAAAGGAAGGGCATGAAAAAGTGAAGGCGCTTCTGAAAGGACGTTTCGTCTACCCGAATCCCTAAAGGAATCCAACGGTCACAAAAGATGACAGCGTTGCACTCGCGTGCGGACACGTGAGAACAACGCTGTGGGGGCATTTGTTTCCTGATTTAAAATCAGGAAAGCTTACGGAAAAGGCATCAGAAAGGGGTCACGTGCTTACACGTGACCGGCAGTCACGTGTTGGCACGTGACACCTAAAAGCATCATCAAGTCAGATTCAGCTTCCCGACTAAATCAAGGAAAGAGGCTCCAGACAAGGGTCACGTGCTCACACGTGACCAACGGTCACGTGTTGGCACGTGATGACCAAGCAGCGGCAGAGGCAGAGTGCAAAAGAAGAAGAGGGCTCATTCCAAAGAGGGTCACGTGCCCACACGTGACCATGGGTCACGTGGTCACACGTGACCGGCTTTCAAAGCCCATTTTGCTAAACAGAATTAAATTCTGAAAGAGATTCAAATCTTTCCAAAGGAAAGCGATTACCTGGAACCAATCGAATTAAAGATTTAAAGATGATTAAATATCATCTATCTATGGGAAAATCTCGAGTTTGGAAAGATTTCCCTTTTAAATCTAACCGAAATAACAAAGGAGAATCCCTGGACTTGAAATCCAATGGTGAATAAAATTCACCTAATAATCCAAAAGCCCAGAACGAATGATGGATGCAAATCAAATCTCCCAATGAAGATTCATCAAAAACTAATTGACTCGGCTGCTTCTCCTATAAATAGGAGCCAAGAGATACAAAAAGAAGATATACGCAGAGGGAAGAAAAGGGAGAGAGCCTTGATACTTTGAGGAATTTGGATCTTCTGCAAAAGAAAACCCTAGGTAAGAAAGGGAAGGCTCCTTGAAAGAAAAGAGAATTTAATTCTCAACAAAGTTCAACTCTGATATATAAAAAAGAAGAACATATTTCTTCTCTCTTTGATAGAGGATTTGCAAAGTGCACATCTCCCCTTGAAGTTGAGAATTTAATTCTCAATGGGTCGAGATCCCGCCATGCAGATCCAAAACATAGAGAGGGAACGGAAGCACGAGAATTTAATTCTCACAGAACTATAGGAATTTAATTCCTTTAAAATAAAATTAGGGCTTGACCCTGTGTCATGGGAATTTAATTCCTTCAAGACAAAAAGAAACAGGGTTTAACCCTAATTAAGAACCTAGTTCTGTTGAAACAGCGGGAATTTAATTCCTTTAATCATAATTTAACAAAGAATGGGAGTTTAATTCCTTAAAAGCTTTTATTAGGGTTTAACCCTATTCAGTTCTTCACATATATGAGGAATTTAATTCCTACAGAAAATTCAGAGTCCAACTCTATTCCAGAATATAAATCTTCAAAAGGAAGTAGGAATTTAATTCCTCCGAAATTATTGTCAGGGTTCAACCCTGCGAGGAATTTAATTCCTGGAAAAGATTAACAGATCCTCTAAACAACATACATAAAGGCAGGGTCACGTGTCACCACATGACCCCCCTCAAAAGATCTATAGAAGGCCCCTTTGAGGCAGTGCCCCACGTGACCCACGTGACCCTAGGCAGAAGCTTTAACATATAAGCATTTGAATGCCCGTCACGTGATGGCACGTGATGCTCTGAAAGATGCATTAGTCTCAGAAGAACAAATGAAGGGAGGGCGCTCTCACGTGTTGCCACGTGACCCCTCTTGCCTTAGTGTTTAACACTAAATTGGAACTCCCGAATCCAGTGTTAAAACACTGTTGGGCCTTAGTGTTCAACACTAATCAAAGAACTTTATTTGCAGTGTTCAACACTGATGACCTTAGTATTTAACACTAATCTGAGATCTCCGTTGCCGGTGTTTAACACTGATCTGTTTTAGTGTTTATGATAATTTGAAAGCCTTGTTGCTGGTGTTTAACACCAATTATCTTTTAGTGTTAAACATTAACTTGTCAATCTCGTTCCCAGTGTTCAACGCTGATTGCTCTGTAGTGTTTAACACTAAGCTTTGGCCCAATTGGCTAAATGGATAGAGGCAAAGCCTCTCCTTCAATGGACCAACAGGAAGCCAATATTCCAGACACGATTGGACTTAGCCCAAGCTGGCCATAAGTCCTCAATTCGTAATTAACTGGGCCAATGGGCTCATAACATAATTAATTGGTCTTGATCCCAAATTGGGCCAAGGACTATTTAATCCACTCCGATTCTAGGGTACATCTCTTCACTCCTTTGATACTTGGCATTGTAATCCCTCAATGTCTTCAAAGAGGTGACGGGTCCCGACGACCACACATTGATATGGACTATGGGGTCCTTAAACCCGTGTGAAGCATCTAACGCAAAATTCCTGGTTACGTGGAACGCGGATAACGTCACTCTTTGACCCCGTGGAAAACGTCCAGAGCGGATCCTGGTCCTCGCAGAGCACGGTAATGAACCCGTGTGAAGCATCCAGAGCGGAGTCTAGTCCTCGTCGAGCACGGCAGTGAACCCGTGTGAAGCATCTAGTGCAAAATTCCTGGTCACGTGGAACGCGGATAACGTCACTCTTTGACCCCGCGGAAAACGCCCAGAGCGGAGCCTGGTCCTCGCCAAACACGGCAGTGAACCCGTGTGAAGCATCCAGAGCAAATACCGGACTGTGGAGTCCTTAAACCCATGGACTACGACGTCCTTAACCTCGACCGAGATGTCCTTAAACTACCCATGGACCGCAATGTCCTTAAACTACCCATGGACCGCAATGTCCTTAAACTAGCAATGGACCCCTACGTCCCTAAACTGGAACAATAGAGCCTCCACACGCTCTTTTGTCGGGTCTAAACGATCCCGTTTAAGTGGATCTTAGCCTCAAAGATGGCTAACATATCCTTAAACCTTCAAACAGACTGGGCTATGAATCTCCCCCAATTAACTCTGGTTCGAGGGTACATCTCTGAACTCCTCTGACATCTGTCGTTGTAATCCCTCAACGTCGTCAGAGAGGTGATGGGTCCCGACGGCCATACATACAATGGACCACCATAGAGCCCAAACGCTCTTTTGTCGGATCTAAATGATCCTGTTAAGTTGATCTTAGTCTTAAATCAGACTAACGTATCCTTAACAAACGTTTGAGTTGATCTTAGCCTCAAGTATGGCTAACGTAACCTCAAACCAAAACCACAAACCCAAATCTAAGATAACACGGATTTGGACTAGTCCACGCCCTACGGGCGACGACAGAACTCAGTCTCCGTATACAATCCACGGGCAACCAAAAAAACAAAACATAAAATAGACACACACGACACGAAGTGACCATCTGGAGAAGGAGAAAGTTGTTACCACGTTGCGGTAGCGTAATTAACTGCAGGGGCTTGCGCCTGCAGGGAAGAGCGTCCCCACAATCAAAACCCCCTCAAACGAGGGGGAATCTGACGAAGTCTGCTACATCGGCCGCATCCGTTTAAACCTTCGATACATGGTGCCATAGATCAACTTGGCATCTCCGGAGAGGTGGACGGATAGCACCAATTAGCATCTGCCCCGAACCTCAGGCGAGACGTCCAAGTCTCGGCCGCCGTTCGGAGGGGAACAAACCCCTTTGGGGTTTTATAAACAGAGCCTTGCTCTCAAGAACCCATAGATCTAAATAGATCTTTCCTTAGGGTTTCTTAGCCCATTGGTCAGAGCTCTGCTCTTTTGACAGTATAGATCTTTTGATCTTCTGATGAAGAACTCTTAAGAGTTTTTTCTATGGATCTTTTAGATCCCAGAATTTTAATTCTTAGGAATTAATTTTCATTAATCTTTGATGGATTTTCCATCATCATTACAGAGCTAGGCTCTTTAAGGAATTTTATTCCCTCGTGACCAGAGTTTGACAAGTGTCACTCTGTTACAGAGCTTTGCTCTGAAAGGGAGATTTTCTCCTTGTCTCGAGAGATTTCTCATTTAAAGAGAATATTCTTTGAGGGTTTCCTCATTAATTGACAGTCTCATCCAATGATGAGGTTGTCTTATTAATTGATGCATTGTCATCTGGATTTTGTGGGTCCCCCTTTGGTCCCCTCTCCACTGCATTGCAGTGTGGTACAAATTTTAAAGTGTTGCTCAGAACATTAAGATTAAATTATAGTACTGATAATTGAATTCTGTTCTTTTTCGCAGGCGACATGTCTTCTGATCTTTCGTTCCCGTTTTTTTGCTCAGAGGGAGGATCCCCTGAAGCACCGGTGGACCGGGAAGTTCTTGTGCTCATTAAAGATTACGACCCGGAATACAAAAACCTTCACCTGTGGGGTAGGTGGTACAACGAAATTATCAAAAGTCGCCGAAGCTTCTCTTGTGCGACGTCGTCAGATCCGATCTCATCGATCTCATATGCAGATGTACCCCCGGTGAACTATGCCGTGGAGGTTGTAAATTGGAATTCGGAGGGTCTTTTTCAACCTTCGATTGCTGCCATACCCATGCAGCTGCCGGCAGCCTTGGATATTTTGGGACGACGCATATGCCAGGGTGAGTCGCGCCCTTGGGGACAACCCTACAACATCGGGTTGACCCCTCGACACTCGGCAGGGTATCTGTAGTAGGCCAGGTACATTTTGTCAGCGAAGAAGGCGCATCTGCTGAAGATCGGCCTATACCCTGCAGTTTACGCCTCGCTGTTCGAGTACTCTGCTCCTCCGACATGGTGGGTTAAGGCGTTCGTGGAACAATGGAACATCCCCACCCATACCTTACTTCTAATGGACAGGGAAGTTTCCATCCCCCTAGAAGAATTTGCTGAGATTTCCGGTCTGCCGGTGAGGGGGGAGCACTATGAGGCGCTACTTCCTCCGGACGAATACGTTTTTGCCACCAAGCCGTTGGTGATGGACTTAACGCCGGAGAATGCTATTCAGCACCAGTTTCCGAGTCTGGTAAAGGTGCTGAATATGTATGAAAGTCTTTACTTGGAATCGGGAGGCCGGGGAGTTAGTTTCGCAGACTTCGTCGCCCGCTTTCTTCGACCGAAGATTCTATCGCAACGGGGCGAAAAATTTGCCAAGCTTGACGAGCCCTTCGGCCTTGGCTTAGATCGTCGACCAGCACTGGAGGCCGATCAAAAAGGTTTTTACTTCCCCGATGCTGCAATCATCCCTTTGTCGGAAATCGCTGCTCCGGGCATCGACGAGGAGACTTTCTTTCTCGGGTTTCTGGGGCTATGGTTGTGCTGGTTCGCGCTCCCCATGCACCCTCACTATATGATTCCGTCCGTGTTCTACCCAGCACATCGGATGGTGGCTAGCATACAATTGGCCATCGGGGTTGCCGAGTTGGCCCATCTGTATCATGGTCTTAGTATGGCGGCGGACGCAACTGAACCGGGGTGCAGCCCGCTAATTTCCCGATGCACTACATTACTTCGTGGATGGAAATGCACGTGCTCGAGGTATTTGGTATTCATAAAAGACCCTCGTTTTACGAGAAGTACAGATTCCCGAGAGTTATGCGGCTGATCGGTGCTTCTATCGTGAATCCGCCCCCGTGGGATGCTAGGGGGTTGCTTCTTCGTCCGCGCACGGTCGGAGCGGGTATTTCTTTCACTGACAAGGTCCTAACAATCGGCCCTGAGACCTCCAAGGCGGTGTTGGCGTTGCGCGATAATTTCAAGGACGGGGCCTTCGTATTGAAAGCCCGGGAGATTCTACATTTGTACTCCATCCGGCCGGGCTTCCTCATGTTCAGGCAGAACGAGGTGGCGCTTTTTATGAGGTATAACCCCCATCGTTTCGCCCAACAACTTATAACTAGGGGGTCCCACTGGAGGCGTTTTTGGAAGAACCTGCGGCCACCAGGGAGGGAATACGGAGTGCACTACATCATTTTATGCGGCTAAATACAGGCTCCCACTTCTTTATTAGCGAACCGACTTGCATTCCAAGGGCCCTCAACGTATACGGGGCTTGGTATCAGCACGCGATGGGCGCTGTCATCAGGGAAGAGAAGCGGCTGCTGCTTGATCGCAAGGGTGCGCCCCCCGCCAGCGATCGCAACGTCCCCCTAAAGCGAAGGACCCCTGTCCCTCCTTCACTAAGAGGAGATGCTGGAGTTGAGCCTCCACATGTTCTAAGCCCTACGCGTGGATTGCCCCGTGATCCTGTGGACGTGCCCTCAGCGCCCCGTGCTCCCGTGGAGACGGTAAATGTGGTTTCGCCCGAATCCGGTGTGGGCTCGGACATCGGGACCCGCCGTCCCAAGGTGCCCACGAAGCGTAAGCTGATTTTGGGTGCGACCGGAGTTCACACGCAGAAGAGGAAGAAGAAGTCGATCCTCTCTGCTGACGTTGCATTTGGTCAGGAACTTCATGCTCCTTACAGCGAGGGCTTGAGTGAGTACGAGACCAACGAGGGCTTATTTATGCCGCCAGACGACACTGATCTGGCGGCCACTATCGCAGCTTCTGAATGATTGGCAAGGCGCGACGAGTGGTTGGCTAAACTCGCGCAATCAGGTAATCACTAGTTATATTTTTCGTCATTGCATCGTACCTCTATCATTGTTTTTGACTAACGCTTTTCCTTCTTTAACAGGCATTTCTACCGAAGAAGCTATCGCTGCTTCTCTCAAAACTTTCGAGGAGGAGGAATGACTCCGAGCATCCTTAGGCCTTGGTACATTTCGGTTTACTATGTTTCTGCTTTCATTTTTTTATGAGTAATCTGACCCTCTCTTTGTCTTATCGCAGGGACCACAAGACCTACCTCGCAAACCGATGCGGGAATTCTCCCCGGGCCAGCTACCGAAGTCCCGGCCTCTTCGGGATTGCCGCAAGAGGCCCTACTTAAAAAGCCGATGATGGAAGCCTTGACGGCTTTGGAGGCAACCCTGAATGCGGACGACGACGCCTTGCTGAAGGAGGCTTCCAAAAGGTCTGTCGTGACGGCCCGGGAGGAAAGGAAGCGTCTGAGGCGCGCACAAGGGAGCGTAGAGCTGCTTTGGCTGCGGGAGCAGGCTCTAGCACCGTTACTTCCACTGCTACTCCTTCAGAGGAGCTCCCGGTCGCCTTGTCTACTGCTCATAGACGGGCGGCACGTGCAGCTCGGGAAGCCAACGGTAAATCCGCCTCAGGTAATGTGTTTTTTTTAGGCTTTGTTGTCAATGTTTTAGACTATCAGTTCTTATATATCTTGTCCTGCAGGGCCGAGTATTACTGAAGGAGTGGCGGCGATCGTCGAGCCTGAAGGGACGGTAAAGGAGGTAGCCACTGAACCCGAGGCGACGGTAGGCGATATAACCATAGTTGCCGGGCCCAAGATAGTGGCTGACGAGACAGTCACGACTGCTAAGCCCGAGATGGCTACCAATGCCAAGTTCGAGGCGGCGGCGGGTGAGACGGCTGCTATGGCCGGGCCTGAGGCAGCAGTAAATGAAACGGCTGCTACGGACGAGCCTACGGTAGTGATGGACGAGACGACTGCGACCACTGAGCCCGAGGTGGTAGCGGGTGAGACGGCTGCTATGGTCACTAAGCACGAGATGGCCACTCTTTCCCAAGAGTCGGGTACCGCTCCGATCATCGCTCTCCCTGCTTACGGTTCCTTGTCATCTCCCGGCGTCGCGAGCGTGACGACGGCTCCTGTAGAGTCGGGCGATGAGGCAACGAGAGGTGAGACCGTCCCCATGGAGGAGAGAGACGCCACCGTTGCATCAAGTGACGCCCTCGTTAGGGCTCCGGCCGGCGACTCTTCAGGTAAATCTTGGGTCACCGCCCTTCCTTCTTTATTCTGCAATCTTTCCTAATAAAGTTTATCTTGTTTCTAATGCAGGTGCGGCCAGTGCTGATGCCGCGTTACCCGAGGGAGCATAGTCAGTTACCGCTCTGACGGTGACCACTTCTTTTCCTTCCCTCGCACCGTCGCAAATGCTGGAAGGTATGGATTTGCAACCCATCAGTCTTATCTTTAAGCTGCATAATTTATGTACTGACGTTGTACTATTGCGTCTTTGCAGGAGTCATTTTTGACCACCTGTACCAGGTGCTGCATCCCCACTTCTCCTTCCCATCGGAGATGGCTTCATCCAGTGGCGTTGGTGAATATAGTTTTCAATTAATGCTCTTTCTTTCACCGATAATGAAATTATTTCTGATTCTTCTTTTCCTTGACTGCAGTGCTACAGATTAAAGGAGGAGATGAGAGATCAGTTGCGCCACCGGTCCTCCCGGCTTTGCCACCTGCTGCAGCTGGTATAGTAAATTCCATTGTTCATGAATCTCTTATATTTCTAGATCCATCATCTGATTGTGATTTATTTTGCAGCTGTCGCTTCGACTCCGGTCTCTTTCGAGTCTCGCATTATGATGCCGGCAGACCCCTTCTCCAGACGTCCATCCTCAAAGGGCGTTGTGACAAGTCTGTGTATGCTGAGCGAATGCGTCGAGGAGCTTGACGCAGAGGCTCCTACATCTGCTGCAGATTTTGCTGCCGAGGTCAATCCGATGCTGGCGACGCTTGTAAATTTCCATAGTGAAAGCGTTGTCGAGTCTTGGGTTGATCACTGCAGGAAGATCGAGGCCTGTCTATATCAGCTTGAACTTATGCGTCTTGCCCCTGAGACTCAGGCTTTGAACTCCCAGCGGGCCGCGTGGGTTGAGCAGAGTGTTCCGTTCCTTCGCCATTTCGAACGAGAGTCAACTCTTAAGCGAAAAGAACGTGAGGCGACTGCTGCTGAATCTGCCCAACTGCGCTCTGAGGTTGCAGCTAATGCTGCCCAACTGAACGCCATTTTTGAAAGCCTTCAACGGTGTATCTCTGACGGGCTGGCGTTGAGGAAGAAGCTTGATCTCAATGAGCAGATCGCGCAGAGTCAGGAGGCTTCCTAGCAAGAAGCTGATCAGAAACTCTCATCTTGTTTGCAGCAACGGGCCCAAATTGAACCAGAGCTGGCTGTGGCGGCTGATCATGAGAAGGCACTGAAAGAAGTGCGAGAGCAGCTCACGGACTTGTTGAAAACGCATCCTTCTCAATAGAAATTTTGTATCATTTGTAATTGTGAATAAAATGTATTTTTTTATTCTTTAATACGATGTATTTTGTACTCAATCAAATTCATGAATAAAAGATACACGTTCTTCATAATGTCTTGTGTCATTTCTCTGCTTTCTTCTTTCTTGTTGTGTTGTTTGTCATGTGATTTTAGCAAGTGCGGTCTATAGATAGCGTATAGCTGTCAGTCTTAGGCTCTTTTTAGAGTGGTGATGGCTTAGAAAACAGGGTTAAGGTCTGTCACCTAAGACTTTTCAACTTTATGAGCCGTGAGGGTCTCATAAAGAATTTTTTCACTACGGGTCGAGAGGATCCCGTAGGTGTAATTTTCTTCTTAAGAATCGTGAGGATTCCTAAGTGTGTTTTCTCTTGAGAGTCGTAAAAATCTCACAAGAGAATTTACTCCCTTACGAGTCGTGAGGACCCGCAAGTGATGTGTGAAGTTGCCCTTATCTGCATTTCACGGAGTCAGGGGTTGCTCTGGATGCTTCCCACGGCCGTGTTTGGAGAGGACCAGGCTCCGCTCTGGACATTTTCCAGGATACTTTAGTTTAAAGACATCGCGGTCGAGGTTAAGGACATCATAGTCCGTGGATTTAAGGACTCCACAGTCCGTTGTTAGTTTTAAGACATTACGGTCGAGCTTAAGGACATCATAGTCCATGAGTTTAAGGACTTCACAGTCCAATGTTAGTTTTAAGACACCGCGGTCGAGGTTAAGGACATCATAGTCCGTGAGTTTAAGGACCTCACAGTCCAATGTTAGTTTTAAGACATCATGGTCGAGGTTAAGGACATCATAGTCCGTTGATTTAAGGACTCCACAGTCCAATGTTAGTTTTAAGACATCACGGTCGAGGTTAAGGACATCATAGTTCGTGGATTTGAGGACTCCATAGTCCAATATTACGCGTGGTTGCCGAGACCCGTCGCCTCTTTGAAGATGTTGAGGAATTACAACGACAAATATCAAAGGAGTGACGAGATGTACCCTTGAACCAAGGTAAAATCAGTTTAAAATCATTATGGTTGATTGTTAGTTTTAAGACATCACGGTCGAGGTTAAGGACATCATAGTCCGTGAGTTTAAGGACCTCACAGTCCGATGTTTGCTCTGGGTGCTTCCCATGGGTTCACTGTCGTGTTTGGCGAGGACCAGGCTTCGCTCTGGACGTTTTCCACGGGGTCAGAAGTGACGTTATCCGTGTTCCACGTGACCAGGAATTTTGCTCTAAATGCTTCCCACGGGTTCACTGCCATGTTCGGCGAGGACTAGGCTCCGCTCTAGATGCTTCACATGGGTTCACTGCCGTGCTCTGCGAGGACCAGGATCCGCTCTGGACGTTTTCCACGGGGTCAGAAGTGACGTTATCCGTGTTCCACGTAACCAGGAATTTTGCTCTAGATGCTTCCCACGGGTTCATTGCCATGTTCGGCGAGGACTAGGCTCCGCTCTGGATGCTTCACACGGGTTCACTGCCGTGCTCTGCGAGGACCAGGATCCGCTCTGGACGTTTTCCACGGGGTCAGAAGTGACGTTATCCGTGTTCCACGCAACCAGGAATTTTGCTCTAGATGCTTCCCACGGGTTCACTGCTGTGTTCGGCGAGGACTAGGCTCCGCTCTGGATGCTTCGCACGGGTTCACTGTCGTGCTCTGTGAGGACCAGGATCCGCTCTGGACGTTTTCCACGGGGTCAGAAGTGACGTTATCCGTGTTCCACATAACCAGGAATTTTGCTCTAGATGCTTCCCACGGGTTCACTGCCGTGTTCGGCGAGGACTAGGCTCCGCTTTGGATGCTTTACACGGGTTCACTGCCGTGCTCTGCGAGGACTAGGATCCGCTCTGGACGTTTTCCACGGGGTCAAAAGTGACGTTATCCGCGTTTCACGTAGCCAGGAATTTTGCTCTAGATGCTTCTCACGGGTTCACTGCCGTGTTCGGCGAGGACTAGGCTCTGCTCTGGATGCTTCACACGGGTTCACTGTCGTGCTCTGCGAGGACCAGGATCCGCTCTGGACGTTTTCACGGGGTCAGAAGTGACGTTATCCGCGTTCCACGTAACCAGGAATTTTGTTGATTGTATCTACATTTCATGGAGTTGGGATTTGACTCTCGGTCATCTGTACACCGTCGAGTCATGGAACTGGGAATTGCCGATGTTCCGCTTTGCTTGATGTTGCGTCTGCTGCAATGAGACGAACATCGAGATGATCTCTAGGCTATCTGTGACCCATCGAGATTTGGCTTCTTCTTCTGATGAAACCTGGGGAAGAGGAGTGTGATTCTTTCTTTGTTTGCGCCCCTGGATTGTATACAGGGATTGATGTAATATCGCATGTAGGGCATAAATTTCATTTTCATTTTTATTTTATTTCTTTCCGTGATGCTCTATCATTTCAGCTTTTATATCGTGAAGGTCGCGATTGCCCAATCATTTCGGCTATTTTTCGCGGTGCCCAATCATTTCGGCTATTTGTTTTATTTTTACTCGCTGCTTTTTATTGCGAGTTGCCCAATCATTTCGGCTATTTTGCATGCATACATTTTTTTTACTTGCTTCTTCTGTTGCAAGTTGCCCCATCATTTCGGCTATTTCGTATGCATGTGTGGCTTGTTGGCTTTTCGCTGTAAGCTTGGATTAGACACCGATTTCGGCATCAGCACCGCTATAACTGGGATATTGCCAGGAGCGAATCATCATTTGCCTCTGTCGATGTCGAACAAAGGTGGCTTAGTAAACAGGGTTAGGACTCTGTCGACTAAGGCTTTTGACTTCATGAGCCGTAAGGGTCTCACAAAGGTATTTCTCTCTACAAGTCGTGAGGATCTCGTAGGTGTGTTTTCTTCTTAGGAATCGTGAGGATTCCTAAGTGTATGGCTCCTTGTAAGTCGTAAGGATCTTACAAGAGAGTTTTTTCCTTATAAGTCGAGGGGACTCACAAGGGTTGCTCACCGTGCGAACATATCCCTAGTCACGGATGGGACTCGGTTAGGGAAATGTTTATTCGCGCCCGTGGATTGTATACAAGGGTCAGTATTGAGCCGCTTGTAGGGAAATATCGGAGGTTGCGGGGGTTTCTTAAGAACAGGTTCAGGTCTCTGTAAGTTAAGACTTTCAAATCTTATGAGCCGTGAGGGTCCCATAAGAGGGTTCTCCTTACGAGTCGTGAGGATCTCGCAAGTGTAATTTCTCCTTAGGAATCGTGAGGATTCCTAAGTGTGTTGCTCCCTTGTGAGTCGTAAGGATCTCACGCAGGTGGTTTCTCCTTACAAAGTCAAGAGGACCTTGCAAGTGTCTTTTAACGAGGCTGCGTCCTTTCGGGTTTTCACAAACACTCGCCGGTAGCCCTGCTGTTTTTACTCACGGAGCCCTTTCAGGTTTTCATCCGTGCCCATTTTTCTTATGGACGTACCGTTTTTTTTATTCTCTTTTTTTTCTAACGAGATTGCGCCATTTCGGGTTTTCACAAGACTCGCCGGTAGCCCTGCTGCTTTTACTTACGGAGCCCTCTCGGGTTTTCATCCGTGCCCATTTTGCTTATGGACGTACCGTTTTCTTTTTTTTTTATTCTCTCTTTTTTTATCAGCTTTGGGATGCTGCAATCCGCCATGGTTTCTCGATATCTCGTTCAACAGCTAGCTTTAGAACATAGTGGTCCGTCATTAGTTTAAGGACGTTTCGGTCCGCTGTTAGTTTAAGGACGTCTCGGTCCGTTGTAAAGTAAGCTGGCTACTACTTATAGAGTTTGGGCTTAGGAAGATAGCGAGCGGACATAGTCGTCGTCATCTATCATTGACCTAGGCCGTGACTCGTCAAGCACAGTACTTCTTCAGGAAGTGACCGTTTATTGGCCTGAAAGGTCTTTCACCATGCATGTCCATGAGTAGATAGGCTCCACCCTGGTAGACCTTGTCTATGATGTATGGGCCTTGGCTCGAATTTTCCCCGCTTAGCACGATTGGGGATCATAGGTCTTTTGACCACTAGCACGAGTTCACCTTGGCGGAATGTCCTCGGCCTAGTCAATCTTTCGTATGAGCGCATCATCTTTGCTTTATAACCCTCCAAATTTTGTTGCGCTATGAGCCGGGTTTCATCAAGGGCGTCGAGCTCCTCGAGCTGAAGGTGAGCATTCTCTTCGTCCGTTATCTCGTAATGAACTGCCACTCGTAGAGAGGGTAACTCTATCTCGAGGGGGAGTCCCACTTCTGTACCGAATACCAACGCGTACGACGTTGTGTTCATGGCCGTCTTGAACGTAGTTCGATATGCCCAGAGAGCTTCATGCAGTCTCTCGTGCCAGTCTTTTTTATTTCGGGACACCGTCTTCTTCACGATCTTTGTCAGGGTCTTGTTAAAAGCTTCAGCTAGACCGTTGGCTCGGGGATTATAAACTGAAGAGTATCTCCAATCTATGTTGTGCTGTTATGGGAAGCGGCTGATCTTGTGGCTTCTGTAGGCTGGCCCGTTATCGGAGATGATCCACCGCGGAGTTCCAAACCGATAAATAACGTGCGCCTTGAATAAATGGAGGATATTCTCCGTCTTCACTTCCCTCAGCGGTACTGCTTCTGCCCATTTAGAGAAGTAATCAGTTGTCTCCAAAATGAAACGATGTCCTCTGGATGATGCGGGTTCGATAGGGCCGATTATGTCAGTTCCCCACATTTCGAACGGCCAGCTAGCCACTGTCGGGTGTAGTGGGTTCGGATGCTGGTGGATAAAGTCCCCATGGATCTGGCACGAGTGGCATTGCTTCGCATACTCGAGGCAGTCCTGAATCATCGTGGGCCAGTAGTAGCCCATCCGTTTAATCTTCAACTTCATCTTCGGGCCTGCTTGGTGAGAACCGCAGAGTCCGTCGTGAACTTCTTGGATGACTCTTTTTGCTTCTTCAGGTCCCAGACATCTCAACCATAGAGAATCAAATGACCTCTTGTACAGAGTGTCATTGACGAAGGCGAAAGACAGAGCTCGTTTCATAAGTTGATGTCTTGAGGACGCATCTTCAGGCGTTCGACAGGATTTGAAGCAGTCTATAAAGACTTCTCTCCAATCCTCAGCCTTTTCCTGGTCTTTTATTTGCATAACCATTTGCTCAGTCGCTCCTTTTTCTTCGGACGAATCCGGAGATATTTCCGCCGGCGCAAGAACCCGACGGCTTTGCACAACGATCTTCACGTCATCGAGGTTCTCATCGGCTAGTTCTTTAGCGAGCTTGGTTAATGCATCCGCTTTGATATTTTCCGCACGCGGTATGCTTTCGAAGGTGTAGGAAGGAATTTGGGTCAGCAGTTGCTGCACTCTCTCGCCGTACTTCACCAACTCTGGTTTGCACGTTTGGTAGTCGTCATTTACTTGACTGACGACCAGTTAGGAATCTCCATATATGAGGAGGTTTTCAATTCCCATGTCGATGGCGATCTCGAGGCCTGCTATCAAAGCTTCGTATTCTTCATTGTTCGTCCTCGGCTCTGTCAAGGAGAAGGCGAAGCGCATTATCCCTCCTTATGGGGTCACGAAGATAAGGCCTACCCCTGATTTGATTATAGACGTGTTCTGTTTGCGCTTCTTCATGGTAGACGCTCCATCAAAGTAAAGTTCCCATCGGGCATCACTACCGTCGATCGCATCAAACGCATGTTCGTCCGGCAGTTCGCAATTCAAAGGGAAATCGGCCGGTATCAGATGTTCAGCGAGGAAGTCGGCGATGGCCTGTCCTTTCACTGCCTTAAGAGGCTGATAGGTTAGTGAGAATTCCATCAGGAGCAAGGCCCATTTAGCGAGCCGTCCCGTCAATATGGCTTTTGACATCAAATACTTGAAGGGGTCCACCTTCGATATGAGACGGACTTCATGCGCTAATGCATAGTGCCGGAGTTTCGTTATCGCGAAGATCAACGCCAGGCAGAGTTTTTCGATGGGAGAATAATTGCTTTCTTCCCCCAGGAGAACTCGACTCAAGTAATAGAGAGCTCTTTCTTTCCCTTGGTCGTTCTCTTGTTCCCATAATGCGCCTAAGGAACCTTCGAGGGCGGTTGTATAAAGAACGAGAGGCTTTCCCTTGACCGGAGCAGCCAACACTGGCGGGTTCTGCAGATACTGCTTGATTTCGTCCAGTGCGCCTTGGCATTTGTGATCCCAGACGAACGGGGTTCCCTTTTTCATCAGGTGACTGTAAGGACAGCATTTGCCTGAGATATTGGCTATAAATCGCTGGATATACGCGAGTTTTCCTTGGAGAGACCGTAGCTACTTGAGAGTCTTTGGCGGGGGCATTTCCATAATCGCCTTGATCTTTGACGGATCTATCTCGATACCCTGATGTCGGACGATGAATCCTAGGAATTTACCTGAGGATACCCCAAACGCGCATTTGAGAGGGTTCATCTTCAAGTTGTATTGCCGAAGACGTTGAAACACGATCTTCAGATGCTCGAGATGTTCCTCGTATGATTTGCTTTTGACCACGAGGTCGTCGATATAGCTGTAGGGTGTTTTTCTTCACCCCATTGAGATGGGAATACACGCGCGCTTGTCAGGCGTATACTACAGATTCCCCCCGCCTAGGGTAGGCCGGGGTTTAATGATTGTGGGGATTCGAATCTCCGGCAGCCGCGGACTAAGCTGCCGTTAATTACCCCTCGCCTTCGGAGCGAGGGAACCTCCGATTGACGGGTTAAACTGGTCATGCGAACTCAATGTGCAGTGTGCGTGTGTTGTTGTTTTGGAGGGGGTGTTTAAATATATCGGGAGCCACGTAGAGTTTTTACGGGGGTCCCGCTACCCGGATAGCAGGCTGGGGGTCAAGGAGGCTAGCAGCCCCCTTGCGGGGTGCGGGGCAGCGCCCCGTTAGAAATTTTTTTCTAACAGAGACAGTGTCGTGGAGTATGTGTATGTGTACATTTGTATACATATGTATATATATACATGTATATATAAATAAAGGGGAAAAAGACATCCAAAGGATGCGTGGGGCCAGCGCCTAGGCGCTTGACTGCAAGCGTGCCACGTGTCAGCACGTGGGCGCTTTGCGCTCGAGCGCAGAGTGCTGGAGCGCAACGCGCCACGTGTTGGCACGTGGGCGCTTTGCGCTCGGACGCTGAGCGCTTGGGCGCAAGCGCGCCACGTGTCGGCACGTGGGCGACTTGCGCTCGAGCGCTTGCGCTCGAGCGCAAAAGCGCCACGTGTCGGCACGGGAGCGACTTGGGCTCGAGCGCTTGCGCTGGAGCGCAAGCGCGCCACGTTTCGGCACCGGGGTGACTTGCGCTAGAGCGCGAGAGCGCCACATGTCGGCACGGGGGCGACTTGCGCTCGAGAGCTTGTGCTCGAGCGCAAGAGCGCCACGTGTCGGCACGGGAGCGACTTGCGCTCGAGCGCAAGCGCGCTACGTGTCGGCACGTGGGCGCTCTGCGCTTGAGCGCCGGCAAGAAAAAGAGGCTTTTAGCCTAAAAGATTTCTCTGAAGAGAAATCAGAGAGGAGTTGGACTCCTGAGTGTATTCTTTTATTTGGGGGTTTAATGAAAGATGTTCTTCTTCTTCCTCCTCTGTTAAGCTGGATCTTGAAGATCAAGAGATGTGAGATCTCAAAATCTCTCCCTTTTGAGATCTGATGACAGATCCAAGTTCCCCTTTGTGGGCTTTGTGGTGAAAAACTATTTTGTTTTATAAAAAGAAGAGTAAAACTCTTGATTTAATTCAAGAGAAAGAAGAAGGTTTTGGAACCTTGAAGGAGGAAGAAAAGATCTCAGATCTGAAACTTTTTTGGAGAGAGAAAAAAAGTTGTTGGGATATTTTATTATCCTTGCCTTTATAGGCTTACATATTTACATATAACCCATTGGGCTTTACAAAAATGGCATTTTGCCCATTCCATGGCTCATGTGCCATTTCATTTTTGCACATAAGCCACGGGCTTACAAAATATTGGCTTTATGCCCATTTCGTTTACATTCATGCATAAACAATTACATAAAAATTATTTATTACATGATTTTTTTGTTGGCATGGCGGAAGGCCGGACGCTTCGTGTTCGGGCTCGATCTGGGCATTGGCCCACTTGTTTGGGCTTGGGCCCACCTGGCTTGGGGTTGGCCTTGACTTTGACTTGGTCAACCGGGGTGCAAATTTTGACTTCAACAATAGCATTCGACGATTTCATGTATAAGGTCATCGAAAATCTTCGTCATGGCCCTCTGATAGGTAGTGCCGGCGTTCTTCAGACCGAAGGGCATCACCTTTAGCAGAATATACCTAAAGGGGTTCGGAAAGCGGTGTGTTTCTGGTCCTCGGGATGCATCTTTATCTGATTATATCCTTATGAGCCGTCCATGAAGGAGAAAACTTCGTGAGTGGACGTATTGTCTATCATCAACTCGGTGACCGGTACTGGGAAGTCATCCTTTGGGCAGGCTTTATTGAGATCCCGAAAGTCCACACAGATGCGCACTGTCCCATTTTTCTTCATCACCGGGACGATGTTGGCGATCCAATCAGCGTACTAAACCTCTTGGATGAAGCCAGAGTCAATCAGCTTCTTGACCTCGGCATTGATGCTCATCTCAAGCTCGAGCCGCATTCTTCTCGGTACTTGTTTGATTGGCTTGATGTCCGGGGATATCGTTAGTTTGTGGACCGCAATCTCCAGATCTAATCCTGGCATTTCGGAATAGTTCCATGCAAAGAAATCTTTATGCTGCATGAGTACGTCCCTTAGCATAGCCACCCTCTCTTCAGATAGCAGCTCACTAACGAATGTCGGTCGCGTGTCATTTGCCGTCCCCAAATCAATTTTCTTGAGGTTATCTGCAGTAGTATGTATTCCATCTTCCAGCTCTTTTGGCGCCGGTGGAAATTCTGAGATTACCTCGCCATCATTGTTTTCGAAGCACCAGGGGAGGTCATCCATATTCTCGGGTTCTTCTTTTGATATCGTTATCATATGACAAGTACGAGCTCTCTTCCAAGACCGATGTGGATCTGGGTCTACCCTCGTGGATTTGGGTTCATGCTTTTGTGGCGAAGTTATCCTCCAACTGTCGGATAGAGCGAACTTGCCGAGCTGATACTGATCTTCGACCCAGTTCTTGAAGGTGAAGCAGTATTCGAGAGGATGTCCTATTGCCCTATGATAAGAGCAATAGTTCGGGTGTGAGACTTCGCCTGTTTTTTCGGGGTGCTTAGACTCCGGGAGGATAATCATTTGATGTCTTATGGCAAGATCAAGTATCTTCTTTGTCTTGCCTTGAGGAAAAGAGTATGCTCGACTCATCTTCTTTATAAGGGACAAATACGGACCGCTCGATTCCCGCTCGCATGACTTCTTGGTCCCGCTTTGTCACTATCGAACGCCTTTTCCGCTCTTTGACTTGTTTCGGCCTCTGCGTCGAGCCTTTTGTACAACAGGTTGACACGGAGAGGAATTTTCATCTTTCGCAGCCTGTTGAAGAAGGCGCTGAGTCCTGGCTTTCTCGTAGATGGCCATTTCGCGATTATGGTCGTCTCGAACTTTTTAACCAGCTTCCCTTATAAGCTTGTCCATTTGTTCTTCGAACGACGGACTGGGCATTTTCACGTCGGGGGCTCTTTCTGGTTCAGTGTTAGCATTTTCCCATTAAGCATCTCCTTCTTCATCAAAATCATGTACGACATAGCAGTCGTGGAGTAGCCCCCGTTTCTTGGACCGAACGTATCTAAGCCCGATCGCTTCCATTCTCCCGTTGGGCAACTTGCGCTAAGTTCCGGGAACGTTCCATATCCTGTCATAGAACTTAGCTTTTCGAGCGGTCTATTTGAAGGGTATCCCTTGGCGCTTCAACAGCCTTTTCAAGCCTTGTGTATAATATCTTGGCAGATGGATGGGCTGGAGCCTGTCAAGCGTAGAATCTGCGCCGTGCCAGATTTCTTTCTCCACTTTGGTTTCCCCGGAGCGGTAGAATAGGATCGCTTTTTCGCCTTCTCGCCTAGGAGGGACATAGAACATCTGCAGCTCTTCCACACTGTAGGTATCAAGCACGTCTAGTTCTTTATGATGTTTGGGCGGAACCATAGCAATTTGCAAACTTTGCTCTTCATCAGCGAATGTTTGTATTGAAGGCCGAGTGGAGAATATAGCATGGATCTCATCTTCCGAGTTGCTGCCAAAGATCAACATAGGAGCGGACGGTCCTGGCTTGTTGTGCTGGGGTGGACCTGAATAAACTATCGCTTCCTCTTCTTCAGTATCACTCCCAAAGACGGGAATGGTGGTGATAGCTTTGTTCTCCGGTTTGTGACATCTCTCCGTGTCTTCAAAATCTGGCAAGAAGTATTTTGCATCTTCATACTTGCGGATTTCGTTCATGGAGAATGGATTCAGCTCTCCTGTTACGGTATACTCGAGACCATCCTTAAAGTATTTCTTACACTGATGTTGTGTAGAAGGGATGATGTTGTACTCGTGTAACCAAGGCCGGCCTAGCAAAGCGTTATAGCATGTCTTGGCGTCAATGACATGAAATTTAATATCCGTGACAAGTAGCCCGAATCGTAATGTCAATATCACAGACCCGAGAGTCCGCGATGACTGGGAGTCAAAACTAGAGATGGTAATCTTATTACGAGTGAGGTGTTGGACGCTCATGCAGATTTCCTTCAATACTCGCACGTTGAGAAGATTGTCGGAGGAACCATTGTCGACCAGGATTTTGCCTATCTTTATATCATGGCAGTGTCCCGAGACATAAAGGGGACGGTTGTGCTCGCACGTCCCAAGGAGGAGGCCTTCGTCGCCGAAGGTGATATCGGCTGTGTGTACTTCCTCCAGCTCGTCCTTCATCTTTTCCTCGGCGAGAAAAGCTTGGAATTGCTCTGGCTCTTGTAGCGCCTTGATCAGTGAATCTCTCGCTTCTTTGGATAGTAAAAGGGCGTCGAGAATGCTGAGTTGTGAGGGCAATTTCCTCAAGTGCGCCACAACGTTATAGTCCACCTTATTTTTCTTTGGCGGGTCCTTGGCGGTCAGTTCTTTTATGACTTGGTCGTCCAGGGCGATATCCTCAGAGACCTTCTCTTTTCCCTTATCTTTTCTACTCGTAGGTCTGAGATTCTTTTCTGGGAGCGTACGATTGCGCGGCTGAATGTTTTCACAGGCCTTCGGTTCTTCCTCCTTCCCCAAGGTGGATTCTTTAAAGAGGGGGCCAACAGCCATCTCCTCGTCAGAGTCGCTCCCGAATGTGAGAATTTGTGATCCCCCGGTATTGGTCATGCGACAGCTACCGGTATTTCTTTTATACTCCTCAGTCGCGCTTCTTTGCTCTCGCCGAGTTTTGCATTTCATCCGCTTAAAATGTTGCCGGTGAGCAACATATCCCTGCCACCATCTTTTAAAAGCATTGCACTTCTCGGTAGGGTATGAAATCTTTCGATAGTATGAGCAGTAGCGAGGATGCATCTTTGCTTCACCGGGAGTGTTTCCTTCGGAGGGTGGTAGCTTCATTCCCATTGATATGGCTTTAGCAAACATTTTCCTCATCTTGAACTTGTTTTTATCCGCAACGGATGTCTTTTGATTTGGCGGGAGTGTCTTAACTCTTTCTTCCAGTCGCCGGCGTTTGGCTCTTTCAAATATAGCTGTCTCGCGCTCCCGATCAGCTTTACTTTTCAGGAGAGCTTCGTTGAGGAATGTGTCGATCATTTCATCCGACGGCCCCAGAAGTTTTGGTTCAGGGTATGCCCCCAGTTTCTTTGTGCAAGAGGCCCTTTCATCGTCTGTAAATGAGTGGGAGATCACATGACAACTTGCTACGTAACTCTCAGATTCATCCGACGAGTCTTCTCCATCATCTTCCTCCTGAAAGACGTGGCTGAGGAACTCTTGGAGCATGATGGGAGTCCGCACCTTCTGATTATACTCCTCTAGCGCGTCGATCTGTTTATGCAGGTCCGTGCGCTTGCCGCCAAGCTTCACGGGCTTTTTGGATCTCTTCTTCTTCTTCTTTGAAGATTTTAACGGCTGGGTGTGAGTGCTTGGGCCATCACCACCAATCTTTAGAGTTGGGCGCGGCTTCAGCATCCCTTCGATGATCTGGGGTTCTAGCGGATTCTCCCATATGATTGCTGGGCATGTCTAGAGATCATTCAGCATCGTTTTGGTTTTGGCTGAAAGTATGACCTCCCACGGAGCTTCTTCAACAAAAGAACACGTTGCCCCTGGTGTGTCCGTCTTCTTAGGAGTGTGCGGTTGTGGTGGGTTTACTTTCTACTTCTCGGACAGCGCAAACTTGCCTTGCAGGTATTGATCCTCGATCTATCCCATAAAGACGAAGCAATCCTCAATTGGATGGCTTACCGTTTGGTGGTAAGGGCAATAATTGGGACTGTTCACTTCGCTAGGCTGCGGTGGTCGCCTTGGATTCGGTAAATTGATAAGCCTGTTGCGCATAGCCAGCTCAAACAGCCTCTTCGTTTTGTCCCGTGGGAATGAGTAAGGACGCTTCATTTTCTCATTGTAATAGCGCCGCCTCTCTTCCAGTTGATCCGCTAGCTGTGGGGCACTGGGCTGCTGTTGGGTGTTTGCAACGAAGGTCGCCTTCCCTTTACCCTTTTCGTTCCGCAGTTCCGGTTTTGGAGGAGACGGTCTGTGACCCATTTGATCCATCAGGACTAGCTTATCGATCAAAGCCTGGAACGTGGTCGATTTAAAGAACATCATGAACTGTGAAATAGTTGCATGAGGGTCTAGGGTGCCCACGAACATGCCCACCGCTGGTGCTTCTTCGATGCACTGTTCGCACTTCGACCACAAGTTCCGCCATCGGATTGCGTATTGAACCCAAGTTTCGCCAGGCTTCACCCTTGCATTGATCAATGTCGTTATTGGGGTGCGTTCGCTGGCGCTTGCGAATCGCTGGGTGAATAGCAACTCCATCTCTGCGAAAGTTTTGACAGAGTCGTTCGGAAGCTCGGAGTACCACTCAAACGCCGTCTCCGATAAGTTGCCGATGAATTGGCGAAGCAAGAGCTTATCATCGCCGCCGGTGTTACCACAAAGAGCCCTAAACTGAGCGACATATTGATGGGGATTGCCTGTCCCCTTGTAGACATGGAATTTCGGGATCGTGTAGCCCGGCGGATATTTTATCTGATCATACCAGCCCGGATATGGTCGCCCCGTTTTGACGACTTGGCCGGCCGCATCATTTTCCTGGTGAACTCTTATTTGCTGAGCAATATAGTCATTCAGGGCAGCTTTGGAAATTGTTTCCTCCTTGCCTATTGCAAGAGCCGGAGGTGGATTTGACGTTTCTCCTCTGTCGTCTTCGAGGATAATCAGAGGATCTTCGGCTGGAGGATCCGGCTGGATCATCATACACACCATATCTTGAAATAGAAAAGCCATTTGCTTTATATTGGCCGCTTGCTCTGCAGCCTCCTTGTCCTTCTTTTCGAGCATTCTCCGAAGGAATTCAGCATCAGTCTCGTGTTCACGACGTTGTTCTGATGACGCCTCCGGGCTTTCTTTTGGCCCGGTGAGTGCGGTCATCGCAGTCAGCATCTCCTGGAGCTTCTGCTGCTGTTGTTCATGGGCTCTTGTGATGGATCGAGTGAGTGGTCGGTGGCCCGTAGAAGCACGACTATCTTCCTTTCCGGATGCCATGTAAATAGTATGGACCACCATGCCCCCAGACTTAGGGCGTTTGGGCTCAGTGCCTTTGACATTTGTTGCAGGCATGGGGGTCTTCTCCGGCTTTCTCTTCTTATGAGCGGTCGAAGTTGAGGGGGCCGTCGCGGTGGGCACCCAAATAGCTTTCCGTGGCTTGGCAGGATGGCTTTCCTCCTGTCGGACTTTCAGGTTTTTCTGCCGGCGGAAATATTCTTGATCCACCACCGAGTTCCGAAACTGCCGCCAGATTTTGTAGATCTTGGAGGACAGTCGTTGAGGGGACTGTTCGGGCTTTGCTTTCGCAACCTTCTCCAGTGGAGGAGGAGACCTTTGTTTACCCCAATCAGAGCAAAGCTCTGTTCAAATTCCAAGGCGGAAGATGAAGCAACGCTTTATCTTCCCCCCAATCGGAGCAAAGCTCTACTTTGAAAATTTAAACTTTAGTAAATGAAGCAACGCTTCAGATTCTTTGCGCTGCGCGCAACGAGCCACGTGTCATGCGCTGATACATCAGCACAACGCCCAAGGCAGCGCACCCAATCAGAGCAATGCTCTGTTTAAAATTCAAACTTTAATTAAAGAGGCAACGCTTCAGCTGGCCTGCGCTGCACGCCACATGGCAGCACAGTTGCGCTGCGCTGTGCGCTGCGCGGCACGTGTCAGCGCAGTTGCGCTGCGCGGTGCGCTGCGCGGCACGTGTCAGCGCAGTTGCGCTGCGCGGTGCGCTGCGTGGCATGTGTCACGCTCTGGAGCATTTGCGCCAAACAGAATTAAAATTCTAAGAAATCTTTCTGTTCTTGTTAAAACAAGAAGATTTTCTTCTGTAAAACAGAAGCCCTTGGATCAAAGATCCAACGGTGGGAAAAATTCCCCAAATCACTCAGAGAAAGATCTCTTTAACTAATTTATGGGCACTATATAAAGGACCCTAGACCACAATTCAAAGGCATCAACATTCTTGAAAAATCAAGAGCTTCAAACAGAGAGAACTCTGAGAAAAATTTCAAGAAAAAAGGTAAAAACCTTCACGAGAGAGAAGAAACTTCTTTTAATAAATCATTGATCTAAAAACCAGATCAATGATCTTCACATAATAAACAGTGCTTTGCACTTTTATGAACCTTGGGTTCTTGAAATAAAAAGAAAAACAAAATAAAGAACAGTGCTTTGCACTTTTTTATGAACCTTTGGTTCCTGAAATAAGAAAAAACTTGTTTTTTCTTTGATCTAAATTAGATCAAGGAAACGAATAGTGCTTTGCACTTCTTTTATGAACCATTGGTTCTTGAATCTAAAAGATTCTTAAATCGTAGTGCCTTGCACTTGCAAACTGCGCTGTTGCGCTCTTGGATTGGCACAAGCCACCGGAGCGCGTCACGTGTCAGCAGCGCAGGCGCAGCGCATTAGCGCAGCGCACTGCGCTTGCGCGACACGTGTCAGCACTATAAGCGCTTGCGCTCTCTGATTGGCGCAAAGCGCCTGATAAATACAATGCATTTCCCAAAGGGCCAGGCCCAAGTCAAAAGACCAAGCAGGTCTAATTAAATTGATGCTCCGCATCATTTATAAATGGGCAGAGCCCAAACAAAATAATAAAAATGTTATGCATTTTAAAAGGAGCAGAGCCCAGAATAAATTGATGCTCTGCGTCTTTTATGGGCAGAGCCCAAACAAAAAAATAGAAAATAATGCAGTGCATTATTAAACAGGAGCAAAGCCCTAGCACAGGCCTAATAGGCCAAAGATAAAAAACGTTGAATATTCTCAACTGCACTTAGCCCAATCATGGCCTAAGTCCTCAAATTAAATTGATTGAGCAAGACTGCTCCCCTAAATCAATTTACATCCGGTTCAAGGGTACATCTCCGAACTCCTCTGATACCTATCGTTGTAATCCTTCAACGACGTCAGAGAGGTGACGGGTCCCGACGACCACACATCAAGATGGACTGCGGGGTCCTTAAACTCGTGGACCGAAACGTCCTTAAACTAATGTTGGACCGAAACGTCCTTAAACTAATAATGGACCACCACGTCCTTAAACTGGAATATGGACCACCACGTCCCTAAACTGGCGATGGACCACCACGTCCCTAAACTGGAATATGGACCACTACGTCCCTAAACTGGAACAATAGAGCCCCCAAACGCTCTTTTGTTGGATCTAAACGATCCCGTTTAAGTTGATCTTAGCTTCAAATATGGCTAACGTATCCTTAAACATTCAAACGGACTTTAGTCCCAAACTGGACTATAGATCCTCCAATCAACTTTGGTTCAAGGGTACATCTCGGAACTTCTCTGACATCTGTCGTTGTAATCCTTCAACGTAGTCAGAGAGGTGACGGGCCCCGACGGCCATACATGCAATGGACCACCATGTCCCTAAACTGGAAATGGATCTAGACGATTCCGTTAAGTAGATCTTAGTCTGGAAATTAGACTAACGTATCCTTAACAAATGTTTAAGTTGATCTTAGCCTCAAATATGGCTAAAGTATCCTTAAACCAAAACCCAAAACCTAAATCTAAGAAAGTACGGATTTGGACTAATCCACGTCCTACGGGCGACGAAATAAATAGTCTCCGTATACAATCCACGGGCAACCACAAACAAAACAAACACACACGACACGAAGTGAAATTCTGGAGAAGGAGAAAGTGGCTACCGCGATGCGGTAGCGTAATTAACTGCAGGGGCTTGCGCCTGCAGGGAAGAGCGTCCCCACAATCAAAAACGCCTCTAGCGAGGGGGAATCTGACGAAGTCTGCTACATCGGCCGCATCCGTCTAAACCTCCAATACACGGTGCCATAAATCAACTTGGCATCTTCGGAGAGGTAGACGGATAAAACCATATAGCATCTGCCCTGAATCTCAGGCAAGACGTCCTCACGTCGTCGCCGTCTTTCGGAGGGGGACAGATTCTGGCACGCCCGGTGGGACCTTTTCCTCTTTCCACTCCACACTTTGTGTGTCGTATTCGCGAACAAATCGCGGTTTGTTGTGGTTGCCTGTGGATTCGAGGTACTAAGATTTAGTGTCTTGCTCCGTGCAGAGAACTGAAGATCGATGGCTTCAAACTGCACTGCCTGCAACTGCAACTCTCGCTCCGTCCGCGCTGGTGGAGTGACTTATGGGCCCCAAGCGGCCTCCCTTTTTAAGATGCCAGTGGAGCAGATAACTCAGGACACCACTGGATTATTCTTCGGGACCATGCTCCCACCGTTGAGCTTCAATGCCACAATGACATTGCAAGAAACCCCGGAGAAGTTGGTATTTAATCGGCTTACCACTACCGCGACCCCTCTCAACGGGTCGTCCAGTTTCAATACCTCAGTTTTCAACGGACTGGGCCAGAACGTCTGCAAACCTACGATACCCGAAGCTGCCATCCCAAAGTGGATAGCTATCCCGGCTCAAGCGGACGAAATCATTGGAAGGGTTTCTCCTTCCGAGAAGTCAGTTTTTACAAGGCTGGCTATTCCGGTTGCTGCTCCAGGCGAGGTCCTCAAAGATGCTTCCCCTACCCAGGGCAGGGGGCATGAAGAAGCTTATCCAACAACGGAGGTGACTCCATCCGCAAGACACGCCCGACGTCGCCACTGGCGTCGAGTAAGAAAGGCTGGGGGCAACTCCCCCTCTGGATTTACGCCATCAGCTCCGATGGTGGAGATCGATGTTGCTGTTCCAACCGGGAACAGCTTTGAATTGCTAAATGCGGTGCGCAGAAACTCTCCTACTGCGGTGCTGAGGAGAACTCCTTCACCTGTAGAGAATGCTCCAGAGAAGAAGCTAGGACAGCCCCCTCAACGGTTGTCCTCTAAAATTTACAAAGTCCGGCGACAGGTCCAAGAGTCGATGATTGATAAAAACTATCTCCGCCGACAGAAAAAGATGAAGGTGCGGCAGGAGAAGGATTACTCTGTCAAACCACAAAAAGCAAAAGCTACTTGGGTGCCCACTACAACGGCCCCCTCAACTCTAATCACTCAAAAAAGGAGGCCGCAAAAAGCCACTGTGTCTTTGGCAAATCGCAAAGACACCGAACACAAACGCCCCAAGTCTGGGGGCATGGTGGTGCACACCGTTTATATGGCTTCCGGAAAGGAGGAAAGCTGTGCTTCGACGGGCGACCGACCGCTGACCCGATCTGTGATGAAAGCCCAGGAGCAGCAACAGAAGCTTCAGGAAATGATGACTGTGATGGCTGCACTTACCGAACCGAAAGAAAGTTCGGAAGTATCATCAGAGCAGCGTCACGAACAAGAAACTGATGCTGACTTCTTACGTAGAATCCTCGAAAAGAAGGACACAGAAGTCGCAGAACAAGTGGCTAATATAAAACAAATGGCACTCCTCTTCCAAGACATGGTAGGGATGATGTTACAGCCGGACCCTCCAGCTGAAGACCCTCCAGTCATTGTCGGAAATGACGGAGGGGAAACATCTGATCCTCCTCCGGCTCTTTCAGCAGCCAAGGAAGAAACCATTTCCAAGGCCGCACTGGATGACTATATAGTTTGGCAAATACGGGCTCATCAAGCGAGTGAAGCGGCTGGGCAAACTGTTAGAACTGGACGACCCTATCCGGGCTAGTATTACCAAATCAGTTACCCGCCGGGATATACAATCCCTAAGTTCCACGTATATAAAGGGACAGGGAATCCGCATCAACATGTCGCTCAATTCAGGGCCTTATGCGGCAACACTGGAGGCGATGACAAACTGTAGCTTCGCCAATTCGTCGGCAACTTAGCAGAAACAGCCTTTGAATGGTATTCGGAGCTACCTAATGACTCTGTCAAAACATTTGCGGAGATGGAGCTACTGTTCACGCAAAGATTCACGAGTGCTAGTGAACGCACCCCGATAACAGCACTGATAAATGCCAGGATAAGGCCCGGCGAGACATGGGTCCAATACGCAACACGATGGCGGAACCTATGGTCAAAATACGAACAACGCATAGAAGAGACACCTGCGGTAGGCATGTTCGTAGGCACTCTCGATCCGCAAGCGACCATCTCGCAGTACATGATGTTCTTCAGGCCGACCACCTTCCAGGCCTTGATCGACAAATTAGCCCAAATGGACCAGATGGGCCACGGACCGTCTCCTCCAAAACCAGACTCTCGAAATAAGAAAGGAAAAGGGAGAGCGACTGTCGTTGCCAATGCTCAACAACATCCGAGCAACTCAAAGCCTGTTGTTCGCCAAAATAACGCGCATCCACGCCCGTCCCTTGAGTAGAGACTAAGACGTCCTTACTCGTTTCTTCAGAATAAAACGAGTAGACTGTTGGAACTGGCAGTACGCAACAGACTCATCAATCTGCCGAATCCAAAATGTCCGTTACAGCCAGGCGATCTCAATAATCCCAATTACTGCCCTTACTACCAAACAGTAAGTCACCCGATCGAGGATTGTTTCGTCTTCAAGGGATGGATCGAGGATCAGTACCTACAAGGCAAGTTTGCGCTGTCTGAAAAGTGGAAGGTAAACCCACCACGGCCGCATACTCCAAAGAAGACAGACGCGTCGGGGGCAACTTGTCGTGTGATCTCTCACTCATTGGCAGATAATAAAGAGGCTCCTTGCGCCGAGAAACCGAGGGCGGACCCTAAACCGGAAATTCCGCGGCCGTCAGACGAGTTGATCGATGCCTTCCTGAATGAGATTCGTTTGAAAGTTAAAGCCGATCAAGAGCGTGAGATGGCCATACTGGAAAGAGCCAAGGCATTCCCGTCAAATCAAAAGCCATCCACTACGGATAAAAATAAATTCAAGACGAGGAAAAGGTTCGCCAAAGCTCTATCGGTAGGAATGATGCTACCGCCCTTTGAAGAAAATACTCTCGCTGAAATAGAGATGCACCCTAACTTCTGCTTATATCATCAGAAGATCATTCACCCTATCGAAGACAGCGAATCCTTTAACTGTTGGTGGCAAGGGTATGTCGCTCAAAAGCAACACTTCGACAAGACAAAATGTGAAGCTCGTAGACATCAGAAAAATGTGATAGATAAGCGCAAAAGAGCCACCGACGATTTTCATATAGCCGACTCCAAGGGATCGCAAATTATCACCTTTGGAAGCGACTCTGAAGAGGAAGCTGCCCTCAACCCTCTCCTCAAGGAATCCATTTCAAAGATGAAAGAATTGAGAAGTTGCGATAACATTCAGCCGTGTAATCGCACGCTGCTCGAAAAAAATCTCGGCCCCGCAAATAAGAGATCGAACAAAAAGGATAAAGGGAAGGGAAAAACAGCCCTCGTAGCCAATGCTCAACAGCAATCGAGTGGCCCTAGACCGGTTGTTTGCCGAAACAACAAGCAGCAACCCCTCCAAGAAAGGTTGAAACGTCCTTACTCGTTTCCGCAAGATAAAACAAGGGAACTGTTCGAGTTGGCGTTGCGCAACCGACTCATAAATCTGCCGGAGCCAAAACGTCCGTCGCGACCAAATGACGTCAATGAGCCCAACTACTGTCCCTATCACCGAGTACTGGGTCACCTAATCGAGGATTGCTACGTCTTCAAAAACTGGGTTGAAAATCAATACCAACAAGGCAAGTTCGTCGTCTCCGAAGACTGGAAGGTAAGCCCACCACAACCGCACGCATCGGGAAAGATGGAGACGCCGGGGGCATCATGCTCATTAATAGGAAAGGCCCCAGGGACCGAAAAGTCAGTAAACTAGAGCTTCGCCTCAAATACAGCGGTGAGGGACCGAAACGTCCTTAAACTAATGACGGACCACAATGTCCTAAAACTTGCAAACGACCGAAACGTTTTTAAACTAATACCGCAGCATCCGTAGGCTGACGAAATAAAAAAAAAGAGAAGAAAAATAAAATATATAAAAACGGTATGTCCATAAGCAAAATGGGCACGGATGAAAACCTGAAAGGGCTCCGTGAGTAAAAACAGCAGGGCTACCGGCGAGTGTTCGTGAAAACCCGAAAGGGCGCGACCTCGTAAAAAAAATATATAAAAGTAAAAAAAAGAGGGTATGTCCATAAGCAAAAAGGGCACGGATGAAAACCTGAAAGGGCTCCATGAGTAAAAACAGCAGGGCTACCGGCGAGTGTTCGTGAAAACCCAAAAGGGCGCGACCTCGTAAAAAAATATATATAAAAATAAAAAAAAGAGGGTATGTCCATAAGCAAAAAGGGCACGGATGAAAACCCGAAAGGGCTCCGTGAGTAAAAACAGCAGGACTACCGACGAGTGTTTGTGAAAACCCGAAAGGACGCAACCTCGTTAAAAGACACCTACAGGGTCCTCTCGACCTTGTGAGGAGAAACCACCCGCGTGAGATCCTTACGACTCATAAGGGAGCAACACACTTAGGTATCCCCACGATTCCTAAAGAGAAAATACACTTGCGAGATCCTCACGACTCGTAAGGAGAACTCTCTTATGGGACCCCCACGGCTCATAAGATTTGAAAGTCTTAAGTTACGGAGACCTAAACCTGTGCTTAAGCAACCCCCACAACTTCCAATATTGCCCTACAAGTGGCTCAATACTGACCCTTGTATACAATCCACAGGCGTGAATAAACATTTCCCTAACCAAATCCCATCCGTGATTGGGGATATGTGCGTATGATAAACAACCCTTATAAGTCCTCTCGACTTACAAGGAGAAAACCCTCTTGTAGGATCCTTACGAATTATGGAGGAACATACACTTAGGAATCCTCATGATTCCTAAGGAGAAAATACATTTACAAGATCCTCACAACTTGTAGGGAGAAATACCTTTGTGAGACCCTTACGGCTCATGAAGTTAAAAGCCTTAGTCGAAAAGACCTTAACCCTGTTCGCTAAGCCATCTTTGTTCAACATCGACGGAGGCAAATGATGATTCGCTCCTGGCAATATCCCAGTTGTAGCGGTGCTGATGCCGAAATCAGTGTCTAATTTCAGGTTTACGGTGAAAAGCCGGTAGGCCGCACATGCATACGAAATAGCCGAAATGATAGGGCAACTTGCAATAAAAAAACAGCAAGTAAAAACGTATGCATACAAAATAGCCGAAATGATTGGGCAACTCACAATAAAAAGCAGCGAGTGAAAATAAAATAAATAGCCGAAATGATTGGGCACCGCGAAAAATAGCCGAAACGATTGGGCAATCGCGACCTTCGCGATATAAAAGCTGAAATGATAGAGCATCGCAGAAATAAAATAATAATAATAAAAAAAATGAATGAAACTTAGGCCCTACAGTTGAGATCACATCGATCCCTGTATACACTCCAGGGGCACAAACAAAGAGGGAACCATACCTTCCCAACAGGCTCCATAAAAAAAAGAGCGAAGCCAAATCTCGACAGTTCACAGACAACCTAGAAACCACCTCGACGTCCGTCTCGATACAGCAGACGAGATGTCACTCCAGCGTTCTTCCTCCAGCAGGGTTCAGACGCAACATCATCAAACAAATGGAGCCATGGCAAAATCCCTAGTTCCAAACCTCGTCGGTTCAACAGCAACCTAGAGACAACTATGACATTCGTCCTGATACAACAGACGCAATGTCAACAACAGTATCCTTCCTCTAACAAGATTCGGACATGACAAAACAAACGAAGCGAAGGCTATATTCCTAGCTTCGAGGTCTGAACGGCAAGTCATATAAAGCCTGAAAGACAGCTGGAGATCATCCCACACCAACGTGGAGTGGTCGCCATCTCGACGTTCGTCTCGACACAGCAGACGCAACATCATCAAACAAAACGGAGCCACGGCAAAATCCCTAGTTCCAAACCTCGACGGTTCACTAGCAACCTAGAGACAACTACAACGTTCGTCTCGATACAGAAGACAAGATGTCACTCCAGCGTTCTTCCCCCAACAGGGTTCGGACGTGACAAAAAGCAAACGAAGCGAAGGCCAAATTCTTAGCTTCAAAGTCTTAACGGCGAGTCATATAAAGCCTGAAAGACAACTGGAGATCGTCTCACACCAGTGCGGAGTGGCCACCCCAACGTTCGTCTCGACATAGCAGACGCAACATCATCAAACAAATGGAGCCACGGCAAAATCCCTAGTTCCAAACCTCGACGGTTCACCAGCAACCTAGAGACAATTACGACATTCGTCTCGATACAGCAGACGAGATGTCACCCCAACGTTCGTCTCGACACAGCAGACGCAACATCATCAAACAAATGGAGCCACGGCAAAATCCCTAGTTCCAAACCTCGACGGTTCACCAGCAACCTAGAGACAATTACGACGTTCGTCTCGATACAGCAGACGAGATGTCACCCCAACGTTCGTCTCGACACAGCAGACGCAACATCATCAAACAAATGGAGTAACGGCAAAATCCCAGCTCCACCGCAACGTTCGTCTCGATACAGCAGACGAGATGTCACCCCAACGTTCGTCTCGACACAGTAGACGCAACATCATCAAGCAAATGGAGCCACGGCAAAATCCCTAGTTCCAAACCTCGACGGTTCACCAGCAACCTAGAGACAACTACGATGTTCGTCTCGATACAGCAGACGCAACATCATCAAACAAATGGAGCCACGGCAAAATTCCAGCTCCACCCCGACGTTCGTTTCGACACAGCAGACGAGTTGTCACTCCAGCATTCTCCCTCCAGCAAGGGTCAGACGCGACAACCAAACAAACGGAGCCACGGCAAAATCCCTAGTTCCAAACCTCAACGGTTCATTAGCGACATAAAGACAACCGCGACATTCGTCTCGATACAGCAGATGCGATGCCAGCAAACGAAGCAAAGGCCAAATTCCTAGCTTCAGGGTCTTGACAGCAACTTACATAAAACCTGAAAGACTATCGGAGACCATCCCCACACTAGCGCGGAGTGGTTATGACTCGTCGGGGCTCGCCAAAATGAGCCAAACCTCAAGTAAAAAAGCAGCATGGCAAATTCTTAACGCTTGCTCTTCCGACGGTCAAACTGCTTAGGAAGATTGCTTGAAGACGTCTTGTCCAGCCCCCGAAGGGATCAAAGACACGGCAGTCGCAGGGCTACTCGAACAGCACGATTGCCTATCGAGGAACATATCAGCTTATGCGACGGTACGATGGCCAAAACCCTAAGTACCACAGACCCTAACGGACTTCTGTCGAAGAGAGCAGAGGTTAACTGTGACGTTGGGATATTCTTACGAGAAATGTTCGATTCGTCTCTACTTGTGAAGAAATTGATGTCTTTGCGAGAAATTCTCGATGCGGCTCGACTTGTGAGATAAAGCCTTAGGCAATAGGCATAAAAGGAGCCTGTTTCCTAAGCACTGGGACCCTGCAAGTTGACCCAAAACGGTCTTTTGCACACTATCCACGGGTCTCACTCTCTAAACTCGAAACTCGACAAGGAGGGAAGCAACCGCTTACGGGTCCTCTCGACGCGTAAGAGGGAAAAATTCTCTTATAGGATCCTTACGACTTATAAGAGAAAAACACACTTAGGAATCCTCACGATTCCTAAGGAGAAAATCCACCTACGAGATCCTTTCGATCCGTAGGGAGAAAAATCTCTATGAAACCCTCACGGCTCATAGAGTTGAAAAGTCTTGGGCGGCAGACCTGAACCTGCGGCCTAAGCCATTGCTATCTCTTGGAGAAATCTAGATGCTTGCTCTATTATCTATCAACCCTGTTTATTCAGACAACATACGCACAAGAAGAGAAAGAAGGAAGTGACAGGAAGAACATCCGATTTACATTTGATCAAGCATTCGAGACACACCCATTCATGCATAAGCAAAGAATTCAGAACAAGGGATAAGACAAGCTGGGATAAAACTTTTCCATTAATATTGCAAAAAAATTCTTACAATCATAAAGCAATAAATGAGAAATATTATTACAAAGGTATAACCTCGAACCCAGGACATGGATTGAGGAACTCGAAAGCAACCCTATCTATGACTTTCCAAGCCTCGCGAACCATCCTAGTGTGCGTTCTTTCGCGAGCAAAAGCGTCAGGGTCCCCCCTGATGTCTTCCACCCTCCGATAAGCAGCAAGTATGGCAGACTGTTGAAAGACCTCGTGCAAGAGATCGATAAGACTGTCTCGCCGTCTCTTCTAAATAAAGTTCATCAGGTACACCGAGTGCACCTTATCCTCGGCGGCATCCAACGCCCTAAGCGGCACACCAGAACAGAATAGGGGAAGCGCCTCCCAGATTGCTCCCACGATAAGCTTAAGGAGGGAGGAACGTCGGGGAAGCAGTGGACCGTTGTATGCGTCGAAGCGGCTCATGATTTCAGCACACTCCGCGTTTGTGAACTCTCGATTTTGAGAGCGGCCAAGTCGGCGGATGTCCCCATAAGAGATGATCTCGTCAAGACTGTACATGTGGGCGTCCATTGTTCTGTGAAGGAAAATCAAAAAAATTATCAGAAAGACTGATTAAGCAAAACGATATAAAGCACTGAGGAATAAAATGCCATCTTTAAACTCCAAGATCAATGAAAAACTCCTAAGAGTTCTATTGTACGATTTGGAAGGAGCAAAGCTCCATTAATAAATTAAGAAAATCCAAGGAAAATCTTTCAGAGAGCAGAGCTCTACTAATGGAACCCTAATAGGGTCTCCTTTAGTTCTCTTTAAATCCCTTTAGACCTACAGAGCAAAGCTCTGCTAAGTGAAACCCTAAATGGGTTTCCTTTAGATCAGGGATCTATTGAGAGCAAGGCTCTGTCAATGAAAATTAATTTAACTTAATTTAATTCAAATTAAAATTAAAATTTTCACCTAAAAGTTTTAAGAGTTTAACTCTTGAAGTTCTTGAAAATAAAGAGCAAGGCTCTGAGTTCTGAAAGTAAAATTCTTAAAAGATGATGATCATCTGTTGAGGACCAAAGGTCCTATTTATAGGCATCAAATGCCCTTTCAACTTCCAAAAGTTGCCACGACGGTTGAGAGTCTGCCACCGCTGCGCTCACGTTTGGAGGCCACGTAAGTGCAACGGTGGGGGGGCATTTGTTTACCCCAATCAGAGCAAAGCTCTGTTCAAATTCCAAGGCGGAAGATGAACGCTTCATCTTCCCCCAATCGGAGCAAAGCTCTACTTTGAAAATTTAAACTTTAGTAAATGAAGCAACGCTTCAGATTCTTTGCGCTGCGCGCAACGCGCCACGTGTCATGCGCTGATACATCAGCACAGCGCCCAAGGCAGCGCACCCAATCAGAGCAAGGCTCGGTTTAAAATTCAAACTTTAATTAAAGAGGCAACGCTTCAGCTGGCCTGCGCTCTGCGCTGCACGCCACATGGCAGCGCAGTTGCGCTAGCGCAGTTGCGCTGCGCGACACGTGTCCGCGCAGTTGCGCTGCGCTGTGTGCTGCGTGTCAGCGCAGTTGCGCTGCGCTGTGCGCTGCATGACATGTGTCACGCTCTGGAGCATTTGCGCCAAACAGAATTAAAATTCTAAGAAATCTTTCTGTTCTTGTTAAAACAAGAAGATTTTCTTATGTAAAACAGAAGCCCTTGGATCAAAGATCCAACGGTGGGAAAAATTCCCCAAATCACTCAGAGAAAGATCTCTTTAACTAATTTATGGGCACTATATAAAGGACCCTAGACCTCAATTCAAAGGCATCAACATTCTTGAAAAATCAAGAGCTTCAAACAGAGAGAACTCTGAGAAAATTTCAAGAAAAAAGGTAAAAACCTTCACGAGAGAGAAGAAACTTCTTTTAATAAATCATTGATCTAAAAACCAGATCAATGATCTTCACATAATAAACAGTGCTTTGCACTTTTATGAACCTTTGGTTCTTGAAATAAAAAGAAAAACAAAATAAAGAACAGTGCTTTGCACTTTTTTATGAACCTTTGGTTCCTGAAATAAGAAAAAACTTGTTTTTTCTTTGATCTAAATTAGATCAAGGAAACGAATAGTGCTTTGCACTTCTTTTATGAACCATTGGTTCTTGAATCTAAAATATTCTTAAATCGTAGTGCCTTGCACTTGCAAACTGCGCTGTTGCGCTCTTGGATTGGCACAAGCCACTGGAGCGCGTCACGTGTCAGCAGCGCAGGCGCAGCGCATTAGCGCAGTGCACTGCGCTTACGCGACACGTGTCAGCACTATAAGCGCTTGCGCTCTCTGATTGGCGCAAAGCGCCTGATAAATGCAATGCATTTCCCAAAGGGCCAGGCCCAAGTCAAAAGACCAAGCAGGTCTAATTAAATTGATGCTCCGCATCATTTATAAATGGGCAGAGCCCAAACAAAATAATAAAAATGCTATGCATTTTAAAAGGAGCAAAGCCCAGAATAAATTGATGCTCTGCGTCTTTTATGGGCAGAGCCCAAACAAAAAAATAGAAAATAATGCAGTGCATTATTAAACAGGGGCAAAGCCCTAGCATAGGCCTAATAGGCCAAAGATAAAAAACGTTGAATATTCTCAACTGCACTTAGCCCAATCATGGCCTAAGTCCTCAAATTAAATTGACTGAGCAAGACTGCTCCCCTAAATCAATTTACATCCGGTTCAAGAGTACATCTCCGAACTCCCCTGATACCTATCGTTGTAATCCTTCAACGACGTCAGAGAGGTGACGGGTCCCGACGACCACACATCAAGATGGACTGCGGGGTCCTTAAACTCGTGGACCGAAACGTCCTTAAACTAATGTTGGACCGAAATGTTCTTAAACTAATAATGGACCACCACGTCCTTAAACTGGAATATGGACCACCACGTCCCTAAACTGGCGATGGACCACCACGTCCCTAAACTGGAATATGGACCACCACGTCCCTAAACTGGAACAATAGAGCCCCCAAACGCTCTTTTGTTCGATCAAAACGATCCCGTTTAAGTTGATCTTAGCCTCAAATATGGCTAACGTATTGATTGATTCGAAAGAGTGTGTTTGTAGTTAACCGCAATCAGAATGGTGTCGCGTGTAGCTAGACCGAGATGAGTACGGGTCGTCCTCTGAAAAACGTGGAACCTTTTACTTTTACTTTAGATGTGTTGAGAAAGAGAGGAGGGATAAAGAATTTTATAGAAAGATTTCTAGATCTACGTTAAACAAGAATGTAAAATATAGATCTAGATTATTTTAAAGATGTAATTAATATAATAAGAGGGCTTATAGGGTTCGTTAGGATTTAGTAGTTATGGACGATTAATTAAAAGTTACCATTTTTATCCATTAATAGATTTAGAACTAGAACGACGGTGATGCGTGTAGATTAGGGTTTCTGGAGGGAAAAGGAATCCCACTCTTAACCCTTATCTCGACACGGAACTCCGTTCATATCTAGCCTTTACCAAAACAATCATTAATCTAATCTCTAATCGCGGTCGGAACTAGCAAAGAATTGCTAGCGCGCCCGATTAGGATGTTAATGATTCTTTTGATAAAGTTCCTAAACTTTATAGGACTTAAAAAGGGTTTAATTATTTTCATCGTCTATTAGCCTACCCTAATCCTACGAACCCTAACAAGCGGAGAATTACTCGCGCATGTTGGGAGAAGAAAATGAAAAGAAAGAGAGGGAAAACATAATGTAAAAAAAAATAATTAAATAAAATAACTACCTTTATTAATCGACTTCTTCAAACTACACTTTTAATCCATAGAAAATGATTACAACTAGTTGCTTCTCGATCTTTCCTAAGGAGGTAGTCGAACAGTCGATGATCAGCCTGGATGCGTGAGCGTCGGGGGCTTCGTGATCGCGTCGGCTTGATGATTTTTCCAAGAGGCTCTCGGTCCTTATTTATAATCACAGAGCCAGAACCCTAGTTTCCTAATATGGAAACTAGTTGTTAGGATCCTAACCACCACAATCCCATATCTCAACTCTTCAAATCCACGGCGGAACCGCGACCATTGGATAGGTTTGGCCGCGGATCCACCCCCTTTTGGTGAGATCATGGCCTCTAATTTTTGTAGCTTCATATCTGTAACACTTGGTAATCTTTTGAGTATCTAGATTTTGAAAATCTTTTCTACATTTCTACCAGAATTAGTTTCTTGAATATCTTTGGTAGATTTGATTTGCCAACTTTGATTTTCTTGATTTTAGCCCTGCAAATTCTGCACAATATCTCAACAAATAATATTTAGTAGAGTTTGTTATATTGAGATATTAACTTAACCATTAAGAATTGGTCAAAGATATTTAATAAGGTAAGCATATTTAAATGGGCCAAATATTACATGGATATTATATGCTTACTTTTTCCTACAAAATGTTATTTATAATATATAAACACATGAAAATAGTATTTTTACAGATAAACCCTCATATGTATCATATATTATAATAAACACCTTTTATTATATAATAATAGTAGGAAAAATGTCATATTAAATGTGCAGTTTTATCAACTGAATAAATACCCCCAAACTTATCTTTGATCGTCCCGAGCAAACTAGTTTATTCAAGAGAAGGAGAAAAAGAAAGGAGAAAGCTAAGCACACTTTCGTAGGCAACACGATTGCACTGAGCACGTGCAACAAGCCGTTAAACCTATAGGTGTCCCTAGTAGGAGGAGTGTTGTCTCCTGAGGGTTTTCAGCGGATTACACCCACAAAATCCAATAACAAAAGAGAGATGGTGAAATTTACATATAAAGATAAGAACCATAAAAGAAAGACTTTGAAAATAAGAGTTTCCAACTACACTAGTTTCTCAGTTGTCATGAGTCCTATCTTAATAGTCATGAAAAAATATTAGAAATCACATTATCCCTCAATAAAACATTGTCTTTATTCTTCATTCCTATCTTTCTTCCAAACATTGATCATATAACCCCACGTGTGTATAAAGAACATCCCTATACCCGGAGAATTCAATTCAAGCTATCATACTCTTGTCCATCTGCCTCAGTAATTTTTAATCGATGAATATTTAGTTGAATTTGCTCACACAATTTTCATGCGACCGTTAATACTTCTTGAGGTACTAACCGACCGATTACTCATGTGCTTGCTGATTAGGTGATAATATTTTTCTCGTCTTGCACCACCTAAGGCTTAGCAGTGACTCCCAGACCAGTTGGCCTTAGGGCACTAGGTGAAGAGGCACCCTCACTATATTTTTTTATTGCTGCCTTGGTGATAACAAAACCAGTATTCATTTTTTCTTTTCACCATTTTTATATTTTCTTCATTTTTTTTTCATTTCCTTCATACTTTGGTTTTTAGACAAGAGCATTTCAAGGTATCCTCTACTATCCCGAGTTTCAAGACGTGTGTAACTGCAAATAGTAGGGTATCAACATTCAAATGTTCGGCTTCCAGAATAGAAACTATTTTTCAGACTTATTTTTATCCTCAGATTAGTGACTTCCTTCATCTTACTAACCCTTGGGACAACAGCTCATAACTACTTATTACTAGTTCGTTTAAGAAAACTTCTAATTTTCTTGGTTTTCTTAAACTATTCCTATCTTTTGGATGTAATTTTTCACTTTCTACTCATTTGTTATAAAAAAAAATTTTAATGCCCATTGTCAAAGATAATTCAGTGAATACAAACCTCCCCCCAAACCTGTTTTCAGCAGTGTCCTCACTGATGTAGCCTTTTGAGAATATGGACCTATATACTAAGGGAGAGATACAAGGGGTAAAATAATAGTTAAGTGAAAAATTCCCCCAAACTTATTCTTTGACACGCACAGATATTCAATCAAATCATTTTTCACTCACCTCCATTCTTAAAAATGTGAAAAAGTTATCAAAACATGGAGGTGAGGCGGAGGAATTTTTAGTTTTGATAAAGCGGCTCCTGTAAAAACAGGAGCTCCTCCGCGGGGTCAGCAGAAAAATTCGGTTTTAATCTATGCCCATTTACTTTAAAAATCGAACCGTTTTTCAAATTTTCGACTTCAACTGCCCCGTGCGGGTGTACATACCGCACCACAAAAGGTCCTTTCCAACGAGATTTAAGCTTACCCGGATGAAGATGGAGACGGGAATCGTAAAGAAGTACTTGTTGCCCCGATGTGAAGGTTTTTCTAAAAAGATTCTTATCGTGGAACACTTTGGTCCTATTCTTTACTATCACCGCATTATCGTAAGCTTCATCGCGGAGTTCGCTTAGCTCATTCAATTGCAGCTTCCGATAGCTGCCTGCATGATCAAGATCAAAATTAAGCTCTTTAATAGCCCACATTGCCTTATGTTCAATCTCGACAGGGAGGTGACATGCCTTCCCAAACACAAGGCGGTATGGAGACATACCAAGATCGGTCTTATAAGAGGTGCGGAATGCCCAAAGAGCATCCGTCAATTTGGTTGACCAATCTTTATGGTTTTTCGAAACCGTCTTCTTCAATATCTGTTTGATCTGCCTATTTGAGATCTCAGCCTGCCCGCTTGTTTGGGGATGATAGGGCGTAGAAAGCTTGTGAGTGATTGAATATTTCTGCATCAAGACCTCGAAAGACCTATTGCAGAAATGTGTCCCGTTGTCGCTAATGATAGCGCGAGGGTTTCCGAATCGCGAAAAGATGTTTTGTTTAAGGAACTTAATGACAACTTTGTTGTCATTAGTGCGACACGGTATATCTTCCACCCACTTCGAGACATAATCAACCGCTAACAAGATATATAGATTCCTAAAGGAATTGGGAAAAGGGCCAATAAAATCAATACCCCAAACATCAAATATTTCCACAACCAATATAGGTTGGAGCGGCATCTCATTCCTTCGAGAAATCCGACCCAAATGCTGACATCGCGGACAAGTTTTGCAATGTTCAAATACATCTTTAAATAATGTTGGCCAATAAAAGCCACATTGCAAAACTTTCTCCGCCGTTTTTCGAGGTCCAAAGTGACCGCCGCATGCCTGATCGTGACAAAATGATAACACGCTCTTGAATTCATCGTTAGGGACACACCTGCGAATGATTTGATCGGAACAATACTTGAATAGATATGGTTCATCCCAGTAAAAATATTTTACTTGGGATAAAAACCGAAGTTTGTCTTGTTTCGACCAATCGCTAGGTATAAGTCCCGTCGCAAGATAGTTCACGATATCCATGAACCAAGGTTCGCAGGATACATTCAAGAGCTGTTCGTCGGGAAATGAGTCATTTATCGGCACGGTCACAGTTGGCGAAGAAGTGATGCGTGAAAGATGGTCGGCTACAACGTTTTCACATCCACTCTTGTCTTTGATGACAAGATCAAATTCTTGTAACAATAGGATCCAACGTATTAGCCTCGCCTTCGCATCCTTCTTCGATAAAAGATGTCGTAGGGCGGAGTGATCTGTGTAAACCACAATAGGCGAGCCAATCAAGTAGGGCCTGAATTTCTCTAATGCAAATACAACTGCCAAGAGTTCTTTCTCAGTAGTTGTGTAATTTATTTGTGCATCATTCAAGGTCCTACTTGCATAGTAAATTACATGTGGCATCTTATCAATATGCTGTCCCAAGACAGCACCAATAGCAAAATCTGATGCGTCACACATAAGCTCGAACAGGTGGTTCCAATCCGGAGATGATAGAACGGGGGCTGTAATGAGTGATTCTTTAAGCGATTCAAAAGCAGCCTTACAATCCGAATCGAAGTGAAAAGTAGTGTCCTTGGCCAATAGAAGGGTTAAGGGTCTAGCAATTTTGCTAAAGTCCTTAATAAATCTCCTATAAAATCCTGCATGACCAAGAAAGGATCGTATATCTTTGACGCAATTGGGACGAGGGAGGTTTTGAATGACATCTATTTTAGCTCTGTCAACCTCAATGCCTTTATGTGAAATTATATGTCCAAGTACAATACCTTCTTGGACCATAAAATGGCATTTTTCCCAATTCAAAGTCAAGTTCTTATCCTTACAGCGGGTAAGAACAGCGTCAAGATTACGAAGGCAGTCCTCAAAGGAGTCCCCAAAAATGGAGAAATCGTCCATAAAAATTTCTAGAAAATTTTCCACCATATCTGAAAATATCCCCATCATGCACCGCTGAAATATAGCGGGAGCGTTGCATAACCCAAAGGGCATGCGTCTATAAGCAAAAGTTCCGAAAGGACAAGTAAAAGTGGTTTTATCTTGATCCTTTTCGGCGATAGGGACCTGGTTGTAACCAGGGTATCCTTCTAAGAAACAGTAGTATTCGTGTCCCGCTAATCGTTCCAACATCTGGTCAATGAAAGGTAGAGGGAAGTGATCTTTCCTCGTCGCGGCATTGAGTTTCCTGTAATCGATACATACGCGCCACCCAGTTTGGGTGCGTGTTTGGATTAACTCATTAGCCTCGTTAGTGATGACCGTGATGCCAGACTTTTTAGGGACCACATGAATTGGACTTACCCATTGACTATCAGATATGGGATAAATTATTCCACTATCAAGGCACTTGACGATTTCTTTCTTTACCGCCTCCTTCATAACGGGATTTAACCGTCTTTGTGGGTCTCGGGTTGGTTTGGCTTCATCCATCAGATGTATGTAATGTTCAACAATTAAGGGACTAATCCCTTTGATGTCAGCCATTGTCCAACCAAATGCTTCCCGATTCGATCTCAACACTGCCAAAAGTGCATTCTCTTGCTCTAAGGCTAGAGAAGCGGAAATAATCACTGGCAAAGTCTCATTCTCTCCTAAATATGCATATTTAAGATGAGAAGGTAGCGGTTTGAGATCAAGATTTGGTGGAGAGACAATAGAAGGTGGGGTAAGCGAATGATATTCGGACTCCCGAAGAGGTTCAAAACTTGCATAAGAAATTGACTCGGAAAGTGCTGCTGACTTTTGCAACGAGTCAACGGGTTCAATCTCAAGGTCGAACTCATTGAACATATCCTCACTATAAAGTGGTGCAAGATCAAACGATGTCTCAATAGTGTTGTCAAGAACATCAAAGCAAAGCTCCTCATCCATGCAGCTTTCGGAAGCTATCTCGTGGATGGAACAAACATCCAGCAATTGAGCAGAAGGTTCTGATGGATGACTTCCTAGCTTGCAAATATTAAGCTCAATTGTCATTTTCCCGAAGGATAAGTTCATAGAACCGTTACGACAATTAATTACAGCGTTAGAAGTTGCTAGGAAGGGTCAACCAAGTATCACCGGGATTTGATTGCGTGGGTTTGCTACAGGTTGTGTATCTAAAACAATAAAGTCCACGGGAAATATGAATTCCCCGACTTTAATTAACACATCCTCTAGTTCACCCCGAGGTTTGGTGATAGATCGGTCTGCCATTTGGAGAGTACAATGGGCGGGTTTTAACTCTCCAATTCCTAACTGCTCGTATACTGAATAAGGAAGCAAGTTGACGCTAGCGCCTAGATCGAGTAAAGCACGATTTATATTTTTACTCCCAATAGAAATAGAGATTGTAGGACAGCCAAGGTCCTTACGTTTCTTTGGTATTTGTTGGGCAAAAGCTGTGCTAACATTACTCGTCATGAAAACCTTTTTAGACACTTGAGTTTTTCTCTTCCTAGTGCACAAGTCTTTAAGGATTCTTGCATAAGATGGGACTTGTTGAATAGCATCTAGGAGAGGAATATTCACGCTAACTTGCTTAAACATTTCCACAATCTTTTCCATTTGCGGGTTAGGTCGGTTGGCCCTTAATCGGTTTGGAAATGGAGCTCGATCAATAAGTTTTGGGTCCAACGTTTGTGGAGAAGACTGCGGCGACGGATTCGATCCCAAAATTGGAGTGGGAGTCGACTTAGATAGATTTGGCGAAATGTTTGAGCCTCGGGGAAAATGGAGAATAGGCTCGGACGAAGGTGGGAGACTAGACGAATTAGGGGAGGAGGAAGAAGAAGAAGGGGTATCAAATATGTCACTATCATCAAATTGCTCACCCACTCGGTTATTCAGCACTCTCCCCGATCTCAACGTAGTAATGGCATTCACATTATGACTTTGTGAATGGCCAGGATTCGGTAGGGGTTGAGATGGGAGTTTCCCTTTCTCTCTCGCACTCATTGCGGCGTTTAACTGTGCGATTTGGTTTTCTATTGATTTAATACTCTCACCATGGGAGGAGGAGTTTTTCGTTAGGGTATCAATAGAAGACCTCATCTCAGCCGAAATTTGCATGGATTGTTTCATGAACATATCCAAAGTTTGTGCAAGTGAGTTGTCAGTACCGGCCACTTGTGGTGTAGAAATGTTGGCCGGATTTTGGAAATTTTGTGACTGAAAGGGGGGCTGATTCTGTGGTTGTGGTTGCTGTGGAGGAGGTCTTTGATAATTACTTTGTTGGTTTTGATTCCAAGCAAAGTTAGGATGATTCCTCCATCCTTGATTATATGTGGAAGAATAAGGGTCATTTCTAGGTCGCTGCTGAAAAGCAGCATTAGCTTGAAACAATGAATTCATAGGACATTCTTCCGTTAAGTGTGAAGGATCCGAACAGCAACCACAGACGGTCTTAGGAAGCGTGACCTGATTTAGGGAGAATGATGAGAATTTGTTCTCAATAGCGTCAAGTTTCTTCTGTATCGCTGCCATTTCGGCTTTCACTGCGATAGAAACATCGAGCTGGTGAATACCTCCCTTAGTTGAAGGTGGTCTTACGCATTCCCACTGCAACGAGTGTTCAGCAAGGTCTTCCAGATATTTCCATGCTTCACCGTCATCTTTAGACATGAAATTGCATTGACACATTGTTTCAAGCATCTGCTTTGTCGCTGGATTAATGCCCTCATATATAATCCAACATAAATCCCATCTTTGTATTTCGTGATGGGGACATTGGACAAGCAGATCTTTGAAACGTTCAAAGCACTTCCAAAATGGTTCATTGGGAAGTTGGGTGAACTGGTTGATCTCGCTCCTAATATGTGCAGTCTTATGATTTGGGTAAAACTTCTTAAGAAATGCTACGACGAATTCATCCCAGTTAGTGATAGAGTGTACGGCAGTATTATAAAGCCATTTTTCTGCCAAGTCACACAGTGTGAATGGGAGAAGACGTAAGCGCATAGCATCTAAAGTCAATTGTGAAGTACCCATCATTGCGCATACGTTCTCAAATTTAGTGATGAAAACGTACGCGTCTTCCGACTCAAGCCCGTGAAATTTGGGCAGCAGATTGATGTAGTGGGGTTTAATCTCGAAATTATCCCCGTTAGGTGGTTGAAGAGATAGACAAGTAGGAAGAGGACCACGAATAGGATAGCATCTCTCTTGGAGAGAGATGCGCGGTGGATTTGCTCACCTGCGGGCGGTGGCAGCGTGGTGTTATAATTAGATGGAGTGCCGTCCATCACGGTCGATGTGGTGTGTGGTGGGGGAAAAGAAGATGAAGAAGTACCGACTTCGGCGTCGATAGCAGGAACGCGGACAAGACGGGCACTAGGATCCCGTGTCCAGCCGAGCATGCACTAAGCGGGTTTAGTGCAAGTGGCAGCGTGTGTGTGATTTTAAAATTGGCTTGTTTTTGAAAAAGTGGGACTCAAGACAAATCACCCTAAGATGCACAAGAGGTCACCTAGGTCCAGTCTCTACACCGCTCCTAGACTTCCAAAGGACAAGCCGCAGGATCAATCCTCTACCGCCTCCGTACTACCCTTGTAGCCAGGTAAGTGCCAGGTAAGTGGGAAGGAACCACGTCGTGGACCTAATTCAAAACCACTAGCCTTTGTCACACTTGTCTAGGCACTACAAAAGTAATGCGGATAAACGATAGATTACCCACGACCTTCCTCTGTCCTTATTGAGCGCGACAGTCCTTAGAGTCTGGTCTAGATATTTTTTTAAATTAATGAAGGGTTGATCTATATGCTTGGTTTGTGATTTGTGGGGCTTAGGAAGGGTGATGAAATCCCCACCTAATCTTGATTTGGTCCTTGCCCCTTAAAGATCCGTATTAAAATATGCAAAAACAAACCGAAAAACAAAACTTTGCAAAAAGATTTTTGAGCGGCGATATTTTGCAAAGAATCCTGTAGAAAATAGATTTTATTGGATTTTAGAGGAGAGAGAAGGGAGTTAGAATCTTACCAGAGAAGTGTGAACCCTAGATCTCCTGTTTCCTCAAGTCCGTGACTCCAGATTTCCTCGCAAAAATTCACACAATAATCGTTAAATATACAATTTGCAGTTTTGTTTTAATAATGATATGACTCGTCTAAGAATTCAACACAAATAGTAAAAATAAAAAATTACGCACGTTTCCCCGGATTGATTCTTTCATCATTCACCCCATCATATCAAAACTCAGCGGTGCCATTTGATTGATTCGAAAGAGTGTGTTTGTAGTTAACCGCAATCAGAACGGTGTCGCGTGTAGCTAGACTGAGATGAGTACGGGTCGTCCTCTGGGAAACGTGGAACCTTTTACTTTTACTTTAGATGTGTTGAGAAAGAGAGGAGGGATAAAGAATTTTATAGAAAGATTTCTAGATCTACGTTAAACAAGAATGTAAAATATAGATCTAGATTATTTTAAAGATGTAATTAATATAATAAGAGGGCTTATAGGGTTCGTTAGGATTTAGTAGTTATGGACGATTAATTAAAAGTTACCATTTTTATCCATTAATAGATTTAGAACTAGAACGACGGTGATGCGTGTAGATTAGGGTTTCTGGAGGGAAAAGGAATCCCACTCTTAACCCTTATCTCAACACGGAACTCCGTTCATACCTAGCCTTTACCAAAACAAACATTAATCTAATCTCTAATCGCGGTCGGAACTAGCAAAGAATTGCTAGCGCGCCCGATTAGGATGTTAATGATTCTTTTGATAAAGTTCCTAAACTTTATAGGACTTAAAAAGGGTTTAATTATTTTCATCGTCCATTAGCCTACCCTAATCCTACGAACCCTAACAAGCGGAGAATTACTCGCGCATGTTGGGAGAAGAAAATGAAAAGAAAGAGAGGGAAAACATAATGTAAAAAAAACAATTAAATAAAATAACTACCTTTATTAATCAACTTCTTCAAACTACACTTTTAATCCATAGAAAATGATTACAACTAGTTGCTTCTCGATCTTTCCTAAGGAGGTAGTCGAACAGTCGATGATCAGCCTGGATGCGTGAGCGTCGGGGGCTTCGTGATCGCGTCGGCTTGATGATTTTTCCAAGAGGCTCTCGGTCCTTATTTATAATCACAGAGCCAGAACCATAGTTTCCTAATATGGAAACTAGTTGTTAGGATCCTAACCACCACAATCCCATATCTCAACTCTTCAAATCCGCGGCGGAACCGCGACCATTGGATAGGTTTGGCCGCGGATCCACCCCCTTTTGATGAGATCATAGCCTCTAATTTTTGTAGCTTCATATCTGTAACACTTGGTAATCTTTTGAGTATCTAGACTTTGAAAATCTTTTCTACATTTCTACCAGAATTAGTTTCTTGAATATCTTTGGTAGATTTGATTTGCCAACTTTGATTTCCTTGATTTTAGCCCTGCAAATTCTGCACAATATCTCAACAAATAATATTTAGTAGAGTTTGTTATATTGAGATATTAACTTAACCATTAAGAATTGGTCAAAGATATTTAATAAGGTAAGCATATTTAAATGGGCCAAATATTACATGGATATTATATGCTTACTTTTTCCTACAAAATGTTATTTATAATATATAAACACATGAAAATAGTATTTTTATAGATAAACCCTCATATGTATCATATATTATAATAAACACCTTTTATTATATAATAATAGTAGGAAAAATGTCATATTAAATGTGCAGTTTTATCAACTGAACACGTATCCTTAAACATTCAAACAGACTTTAGTCCCAAACTGGACTATAGATCCTCCAATCAACTTTGGTTCAATGGTACATCTCGGAACTTCTCTGACATCCGTCGTTGTAATCCTTCAACGTAGTCAGAGAGGTGACGGGTCCCGACGGCCATACATGCAATGGACCACCATATCCCTAAACTGGAAATGGATCTAGACGATTTCGTTAAGTAGATCTTAGTCTGGAAATTAGACTAACGTATCCTTAACAAACGTTTAAGTTGATCTTAGCCTCAAATATGGCTAACGTATCCTTAAACCAAAACCCAAAATCCAAATCTAAGAAAGTACGGATTTGGACTAATCCACATCCTACGGGCGACGAAATAAATAGTCTCCGTATACAATCCATGGGCAACCACAAACAAAACAAACACACACGACACGAAGTGAAATTCTGGAGAAGGAGAAAGTGGCTACCGCGATGCGGTAGCGTAATTAACTGCAGGGGCTTGCGCCTGCAGGGAAGAGCGTCTCCACAATCAAAAACCCCTCTAGCGAGGGGGAATCTGATGAAGTCTGCTACATCGGCCGCATCCGTCTAAACCTCCGATACACGGTGCCATAAATCAACTTGGCATCTTCGGAGAGGTAGACGGATAAAACCATATAGCATCTGCCCCGAATCTCAGGCAAGACGTCCTCACGTCGTCGCCGTCTTTCGGAGGGGAACAACCTTTTTAGTACAGCGGTAGGAGAATTCCTACGCACTTTATTCAACAGCTCAAAGCTGTTCCCGGTTGGAACAGCAGCATTAATTTCCGCCGTCGGGGCTGGTGGAGTTAGCCCAGAAGGGGAGTTGCCTCCTGACTTCCTTACTCGGCGCCAGTGGCGACGTCGAGCATGTCGAGCTGAGGGAGTTGGCTCGGTGATGAGGATGGCCTTGTCTTGCCCCCTGTTCAGGTGAGGGGCTGTTGCCGGCGTCAGCCTATTAAAGACTGATGTCCTTTGAGTAGCAGGAGCAGGAGTGGGAGTTGGGACGGTCAGTCTTGTAAAGACCGACCCCTTGGCAGGAGAATCCGCCTTGACGACTTCGGGAGCAGAGTTGGTTACTCTCTTCGGAATAACCTTCTCTGGGACTGCAAGCTTCATTGTGGGCCCACAGGAATTTTGGCCCAATCTGGAGAAGACCGAGGCGCTGGTGTTGGACGACCTGTTGAGAGGGGCCGCAGTAGCTGTAAGTCGATCGAAGACCGACTTCTTGGGAGCTTCTGGTACGGGCACGGGAGCAGTGAAGCTCGTTGGCGGGAGCATGGTCCCGAAAAACAATCCAGTAGTAGCCTGGGTGACCTGTTCTACCGGCATCGTGAACAATGATGCCGCTTGAGGTCCATAAGCTATACCTCCAGGTGAGGCGGAGCGTAGGTTGCAGTTGCAGTTAGAACACTTCGAGCAGGTGAATGACATTACTGTTTTTCTTTCTACGCCAAGCAAGAGAACAAATCTTAGTAATTTGAAACCCAAGGGCAACCATTAACAAACCGCGATTGGTTCGCGAACACAACACACGAAGTGTGGAGTGGAAAGAGGAAAATGTCCCACCGGGCGTGCCAGAATCTGTTCCCTGCCGAACAATGGAGACGCGACCTCACAGGTCCGTCTTGCCTGAAATTCGGGGCAGATGCTAATTGGTGCTATCCGTCCACCTCTCCGAAGATGCCAAGTTGATTTATGGCACCATGTATCGAAGGTTTAAACGAATGCGTCCGATGTAGCAGACTTCGTCAGATTCCCCCTCGTTTGAGGGGTTTTTGATTGTGGGGATGCTCTTCCCTGCAGGCGCAAGCCCCTGCAGTTAATTACGCTACCGCATCGCGGTAACAACTTTCTCCTTCTCCATATGGTTACTTCGTGTCGTGGGTGTTTGTTTTGTGTTCGGTTGCCGTGGATTGTATACGGAGACAAAATTATGTTGTCGCCCGTAGGACGTGGATTAGTCCAAATCCGTATCTTTCTTAGATTTGGGTTTGGGGGTTGTGTTTAAGGATACGTTAGCCTTATTTGAGGCTAAGATCAACTTAAACGTTCGTTAAGAACACGTTAGTCTAATTTTAGACTAAGATCGACTTAACGGGATCGTTTAAATCCGACAAGAGAGCAATTGGGTTCTATTGTTTAGTTTAGTGACATTACGGTCGATAATTAGTTTAAGGACATTACGGTCCAATGTTAGTTTTAAGACATCGCGGTCAAGATTAAGGACATCATAGTCCATGAGTTTAAGGACCTCACAGTCCGGTGTTAGTTTTAAGACATCACGGTCGAGGTTAAGGACATCATAGTCCGTGAGTTTAAGGACCTCACAGTCCGGTGTTAGTTTTAAGACATCACAGTCGGGGTTAAGGGCATCATAGTCCATGGATTTAAGGACTCCACAGTCCGATATTAGTTTTAAGACATTACGGTCGAGGTTAAGGACGTCATAGTCCATGAGTTTAAAGACCCCACAGTCCGTAGCGATGTGTGGTCGTCAGGACCCGTCACCGTTCCCGCCAAAAATTTCTGCGCAAAAGAGCCCAAGGTATCAAATGGCGGCGATACGCTTAAGAAAATGGGAACCAGTATCTTCCGGGCTGTTTTTTGACAAACTCCCGAATGAGAAATAGATAAATTCTGATGGTATCGAAAGCGGCTCGAAAAACCCTTCGATTTGATATATTATGGGCCTCGTAATTCATCCGGGATCAAAAGTTATGAGGAATTACGTGTCCACACGTGATGGGCTTTTGAGAACCCGCTGGAGGAGTTAAAAGATACAATAAAAACTCAGAAAAGACCCCAATAGGGCATCACGTGCTCACACGTGACCATGGGTCACGTACAGACACGTGATGGGCTTTTAAAGCCTCTAAAATAATGAATAGAATTTAATTCTAAAAGTCAGAAAATACCTCAACGATGTATCACGTGCTTACACGTGACCAATGGTCACGTGTTGACACGTGATGGTTAAAACTGAAACATAAATAAGCGGCTGAGAAAGGAACCCAATTGGGGGTCACGTGCTCACACGTGACCAAAGGTCATGTGCCAGCACGTGACTGGCTTTAAAAGCATTATAATTTAATAGAATTAAATTCTAAAAGTTTCTGAATCTTTCCAAATGGAAAAGGGTCATGGGGAACCGTTGGATTAAAAATCCAAGGGTGATTAAAAATCACCAATTTATAGAAGAACCTTGGACAAGGAAAGATTTCCCTGAAAATCTCACCAGGATAAAAAATAGAATATCTTTTGGATTTAAAATCCACGGTGAATAAAATTCACCGAATGATCTAAAGGCCCAGATTAATGATGAATGCAAATCAAATCTCTCAACATACAAATCAAATCTCTTAATGAGAGATTTGCTAAACAAATTGATTCTCTTCCTTCTCTTATAAATAGGAGCCAAGAAGAGAAGAGGGGGGATCTACTTTTTTGGAGAGAAAAACAGAGGGAGGAGAATTTAATTCTCAAGAGAAGAAGAAACAGAGAGAGAAGAATTTAATTCTCTGCAAAAGAAAAACCCTAGGTAAGAAAAGAGAGGCTTCAAAAGAGAATTTAATTCTCAAAAGAGTTTAACTCTTATTTAAAGAAAAGAACTTAGTTCTTGTTCTGGTTGAAGATCTGCACAGAGCACATCTCCCCATAAGTTGAGAATTTAATTCTCATCGGGTCGAGATCCTGCCATGCAGATCCTAAACTTAGAAGGGGAATTGAGTTCTGAGAATTTAATTCTCCTAAAACAAAACTAGGGTTTTTCCCTAAATAAGAATTTAATTCTTTCAAAATAGGAATTTAATTCCTCCAGAATCAAAATTAGGGTTTTACCCTAAATAAGAATTTAATTCTTAAAGATAAGGAGACTTAAAAGATCTCTGTGCATGAAAAGAACTAGGGTCACGTGCCCCACGTGACCCCTGAACAGATCCCACAAAATGAGAAGAGGAAAGCTTTGAGGCAATGCCTCACGTGCTCCCACATGACCCTCATTATATATGGAACAAAAGTAAAGGCAGAAACAATTCTGGGCGCTCTCACGTGTTACCACGTGACCCCTAATAAGTGTTCTAATAAATCAGGGCATGATTATACATCACGTGCCCACACGTGATGGCTATGAAAATTAAAAGTGTTTAACACTTGTTTGCAGAACAAAATAAAGAGGATCTGGCCCCACTTTTTGATGCCATCACGTGCTCCCACGTGACTCCCAAAACGCAGAAAGAAAGATCAATGGAAATGAAGGCTTTGGGTGCTCTCACGTGTTTACCACGTGACCCCTTAGCAAACGTTCTAACGGTCAGCGCATAAATCTCCATCACGTGTCAACACGTGATGCTCGAAATAAAAAGGAAAAGTGTTTAACACTTATAAAACAAAGGAGATCTGGCTCCGCATTTAGGGCGCTCTCACGTGTCCACACGTGACCCCTCTCTCCTTAGTGTTTAACACTAATCTGGAGACTTTGTTCCCAGTGTTTAACACTGATTTGCTTTAGTGTTTAGCACTAATTTGAAATCTCTGATTACCAGTGTTTAACACTGATTTGCTTTAGTGTTTAACACTAATTTGAAAGCCCCGTTGCTAGTGTTTAACACCGATTATCTTTTAGTGTTAAACACTAACTTGCTAATCTTAATTCCAGTGTTCAACACTGTTGGTCTTTAGTGTTCATGTAATACCCAGCTTCTTATTATACCAAATCCGTATTTTGTATTCTTGAATTTTATTTATGTTAATTAATTTTATTTCTTTCCATTTATGCAACCCATTTTTCCGGCCCAACTAATTAAACTCAAACTATTCTTTTCCATATCCCCTAAGCCCCAACCCAATTTCCTTAACAAAAATTTAAACCCAAACCCTATTATATTTCTTCAACAAATTTCCCTTAGCCAACACCAGTTTCTTTTGACAGAACCCCAATTCCCATTCCTTGTTTAAGTTCATTTTTCTGTTAAACCCATAGCCCTTTTCAAATTTTCCCCACTGGCCCGACCTGAGCCCATGCACTCTTTTTATTTCTCCTCAAACTTTTATTTTGTTCTCAAGCCCAGCACAAATTTCTTCCAGCCCATTCCCATTTTTTCTATTAATTCTTTTATTTTTCTTGGCCCGGCCTGCTCCTCCTTCTCTTAACAAATTCTTTTTCTTTTTTTTTTATTTTTTCCAGCCTGGCCCGGCCCGGCCCACTCTTCCTCACCCGCTTCAGCTTTGACCCAGCACCCGCTCGCGTTCCAACCCGACCCGCCTCCTCCTGTTCATCTCCTTCAATTTCCAACGGCTCTCTCCCCTTTTCTCGCGCGCGTTTCCCTTCGCCGACGCCTCCGCCCACGCTCTCGCGCCCACGTCTCTGCGACGTTACCCTCGCACTCCCCTCCCTAATTTCGTCGCTCGATCTCCCTCACACCCTCTCCACACTCTCTCTAATTTTCTCTCGCTCCTCTCTCCTCTTCCCCCGCGGCCCGAGCGCCTACACCTGCACCCAACTTCACCAAGCACCACCACAACCACCGCGACCCACCGGAGTCACCGCCATCGCCTTCTCCTTCCAAGCACACCAAGCCTTCCCCCAACGACGACACCTTATCCGCCGCCACCCCTCACTGCTCACCTTCACCACCCATCACCCACTCCCCTGCACCCACTTACCCGCAACCAACCACCTCCATCAACCTCCAAGCGTCGACACCATCACCGACCACAGCCCGTCATCATCGTCGTCGTCATCGTCGCAATCATCCCTCTCTCACACTGATTCCCTCTCTCACACTGATTCTCTCTCTCACTTTCCCTCTGTTCTCATTCTCTCTCTCTCTAACTGCCTCTCTCTCTTCCTTTGTCTCTCTCCCTCTCTCTCTCGCTCTGTCTCACTCTCTCTCTCCCAGTCTCCATTACCTAACTCTCTCTCTAACACTCTCTGTATTTCTCTCTCTCACTCTCTAAACATCTATTTCTCTCTCTCTATTTTCATCTCTCTCTCTCTCTCTTTCTCTATATCCCTCTCACTCTCTCTCCCCCTTTAACGGCCAGCCGCACCCACGAGCCTCCTTGTGCATTCGCATCACATCAAACCCAGGCTCGAGCCAGGATCGAGGCTTTTGTCACTCGGAGCCGTAGCCGTCGCGGTGCTTGCCGTCGCGCGTTCGTGACTTTACCACTGCCGTGCATCGCCCAGACACCTCCAGGCAAGTTCTTACTTGCTTTCATGCTATTCTATATATATTACAAATCAATATCGTATATATATCCCATGTTTACCTTATATTAAAATATTGCAACACAACTGTTCGATGCTTGTTCTCTTAGGAAAACATTATCAAATTTGACGGAACTCGATGGTGTAGGTTGGCCCGTAGGGCTGTGAACATAGTGTGTGATTTTCGTTGGATAATTTGATCGTTAACGACTAAAACAACTACCCCCAAGTTTAACCGTAAAACTGAATTTCTACTGTACCTGAAAATCGTTAATTCTACCATAAATCATATACATACTAGATTAGTGCGTTCGAGGGCTCAAAACGAAGCCAACTCGATGAGCTTTAATCCTACACTGGTTTCCTGACATTTCTGTATTTAAACTGTGATGATATTCGGGTCGGAGTGCGACTCTGGACTGCAGTCCAGAGCTACTCCAATCATTGCTTGCTGTTCCGTATTGGATACCATAGAATTTCCTTAACTCTTAGGTTGCGGAACTCCACTGTTTATTGTATATAAACCTGTTAGCTAGAAAACACAACTGGTTTCATTCTGTTTCGTTACCGTTTGATATTTTATCGGTAATTTAATATATCGGGACACATAACAGTCCCAGCAGATTCAGAATTGACATGTTGATATTAAACAGATTATAACTCCTAACATACAGACGCGATTGAAGATCCGTTTGTTGCGTTGAAAACTTTACTGAAAACCCTAGAATTCTTTCAACTGTAGCATCGCTAAATTATGATCCCAACTGGGGTTAAAATGCGTTGCGAAATGGATTCCTGATTCTGAAATTGGATTTCCGGCCGCGAGCGCTTAAAATGAGATGGTTATAACTTTTGATCCTCGAACCCGATTGGCTTGAAACAAAATTCTATGGATATCTAACTGAACATATTAATTACTACCTGTTTATCATTTCGCCAAATTACATACATATACTTCATGATAAAACGTGCAAGTAATATACTGTTGTTTTTATGACACCTTAATTGTGCTTTTATACTGTTCATGCATCATATCATACCTATATCATTATAGTGATAACCTAGTGACATCGTGCATTTACCCAATGTTAGTTTTTAGTGGTGATTGTGGCAAGTACGTCAGTGTTCGTGTATTCGTGATTAAGTGAAAGTGATGCGTACTTGTGCACAATCAGTGTCCCTTTTATTCTATTGCATTGTCGACGTCTGTGGGATGCGTGTACGTGTGACTATAAGTGGTATGGGACACTTATGGAAGCGCTTGCATGGATGTCACAGATAAGGCATCCGACACTGCCATTTACCTTAGGTATTAGTCGGGACGTGCTTGATGGAGGTCCTGCCTCCAGTTCTCACGCAGACTTGTCACGGATCGATTAGTATTTAGGGTTATGGTTAGCGTTTGATGTAGACCTCGGGGTGTGGGGTAGTTCAAGTGTGAATTCAACAGAATCTCGGGAGTCCCATGCCGGCTTATATATTTAGGGAGTTATATGGAGATTTACAGGGTATGTGCTATAGACACCGTGATACATTCGTTACATGTTGGGCCCGTGGTCCCTTGCCCTTGGGTTCTACCCTTGGGTGGAGGACACTCGCGAGTGGTTGACTCTCACACTTGGACTGACGATAGGCTTATTGACCTGTGCAGTGAGACTTAGAGACTGATAGGGATACTGGCATTTTATTCATGATATACTGTGTTGGCATACGTGACATATCGTTATACTGTTTTACTGTTCCGCTGCATTAACTACTGCACATTCATATTCATGCTGTTATCGATTACTGTTATTCATACCTACCGCCACTGTTATAACTGTCACTTGATTTTATATATATTATTTTGCTATTGTGTCGCTCTGACGACCTGAGTATGCATGCTCAGCGTGAGGAGAAGATTTAGCCTGGACCAGTGCATCACAGACTTCTTGACTTGCCTTCCCGAGTTACATTCATTTGTTCCACCTCAGGTCAGTCTTTACATTATTTACTTCAGTTACTGCATTTATCATTACCTGCGCATCGTTTACTGTTTACCATGATAAACTAGAAGCCGAAGTGTGACTACGGTAGGACATTTCCTTGACCGTAGGAGCATGGCTGGCCTTGTCTACCCCTCGTATTCCGTATTTTGGGAAGCGGGGCGTGACATGGTTTAGTTGGTATCAGAGCCAGGTTTTTGCATCGATTGGGATTGCAGTTTTCCGTGTAGGGTTTGGCAATCTAAGACATCACTCGGTCTAGATTGTGAACTTGTCATTCTTGATCCATATTCACATCGTGTGTTCAGCTATCCATTCGCTATGGTTTCGGGTGACCTGACAAGATTACGTGGTTGCAATTGCACTACCGTATTCGATTTAGGTGACTTAAAGTCATACGGTTGATTCTTCACTTGTAATAAAATTCATCATCTCTGATATTCTTGAATCCTTGTCCTATCCATATCATATTTTAATTCATTTAGCTTGTGACTTATATCATCCTCAAATTGTTGTTTCAGGATCATGTCTTCCAATGACTCTTCATCTTTATCCACTCCCCAGAATCAGACTGTTGAGATTCTGAGTGTACTGCAAGGTCTAAAGGAAGCCCAGGAGCGAACAAACGACTTGTTGGATGAAGGACTGAGAAGACAGATAAATCAGGCATCAACGGCTGTCGCCAATCACAAAGGGATCCCTATTAGACGAGGGAAAGAGAAGAAGATGAAGCGTCAACAGAAGCATCAGAAGAACCCTTGCTGTGGGTACTGCAAGAGGCCAGGACATCTTCAGAAGGATTGTCGCCGCGCCCAAGGAAAATGTCTAATATGCGGATCCAACAAACATCTCATCAACGGTTGCCCAGAAAGGAAGGAACTACAAGGAGGAGTTTCGTCCACACTCCCACTTCTGCCGAGTGACGATTATTGCGTAGTTCGCGCTTCGAGGATAAATCAGACCCGACACAGGATCCAACTCGCGTGACAGAATGCAACGGTCTATCAATCAAAGAAGAATTTTATGTTATCTACTTTCAGTAATAATGTGTTATTTTTTTATGAATATTTCTTTCAGTTTGAAATCTTGTGTCCACTGAACTTTTGGTTGAATGCCATAAAACTTGAATCGTAATATATGTATCTTTCTCTTGTCCTTTCCCCTATTTATACCATTCATTATCACAGCGTTATTATTCTGATTTTTCGGTTCCTGTCACCACCTTTGCCCATCCGGGAGCAGCGCCGCATTTGGAAGAAGATGCGCAATCTTACGTTTCCTTAGACCGCACGCTGATGAGTTCTGACGATGAGATCAACGGTCCCCAGGTCGATTTCAAAAAAAACAACGATTTAGAGGACAAAGGAGTAGCCGCCCCAGAGTTTAACGTGATAGCTGATTCCGACGAATAAGAAGAAGATCCCGAAGAGGACCTTATAGAAGAAGACTCGATAGAAGAAGATCCCGATAAAGACCCAATAGAAGAAAATCCAGTTGAGGGAAACCCCGTGGAAGAAAATCTAGAAGAAGAGAATCACGTGGAATCGGATCTCGATGAAGAATCTCTATCCGAGGAAGAAGGACCAGGAGATCAAGACCCTATGGTGGAAGGACTTCCAATAGAGGTACCTGCGAGACGCTATGGAAATGGACGTCCCTACCTGAGTGCGCGAGCCTACCGCAACCTGCTGAATCTCCACAACCGCGACTGACGGGATTTCTTTGATGATTGTCTTTCTGGCCAAATAAAACGTGTATAGTTTAAGGCCACCTTTCACCTTTGAGAATGTCTTGTTTCAAATTTCTTGAATAAAGTAAATCTTCTGGATTCATAAACCTTTTGATATTTGGTTCGTTTGATACTTGTTTATTGCCCCTATCCATTTATTCCCTGCCGAGTTCCCTGACTGTCCACCCCTACTCATTGTGTAGTTTTCAATCTCATTTCGATTAGAAAGTACCGCACCCTGATCCTTGGAATGGGCCACCATTCCTCCTTCGACTGTGTCCCGTTTAAGATCCTTTTGGAAGGGGAACAGTTCTTGTGAAACCTCCGAATTCACTAACTCTTCAAATTTTGATTCGTGTGGTGTACCGACGTTAATTTCGCCCATACTTTTCTCTGGTATTCTTTAGTTGCTCATCCTTACCTCCTGTGTGACCCGATTCCAACCCCTTTTACCTTCAGTCCAAAACCGCCACACTCCGATCTCCTAATTGAGTCACACCTTCTTGTAATCACTGCCCTAGCTAGCCCTATTCATATTGGTGATTTCTCTATTACCCCAAAAAATATTTAGAGACATTATTATTCAAAATTTAGTTTTCATTATTTTAAATCTATCAAAGAGTGTGTGTTATTGATTACTCTGTTTTATGTAATTTAAGTACACTATTAGTATTCGTATTTTCAGTAGCGCAACCCTTATACCGCGCATATTTTATTCCATGTCCCCTACTTTCACTATACAAGTTTCCTAAATTATTTTAAACCTATTTTCGATACCTTACCCTAAACTGTTTTAACCTACCGACAAATTTTTACTGCCTTATTGTCGTTACTTTACTTTTGGGTTTTGCGCTTACGATTACTATTATGAGTGGTTGAGCCTTATATTTATTACCGCTGGTTGCTATTTTAGTATACTTAGATGTGCATACATTCGGGTTTCGATTTGATTGAACATGCATTGCTTATCTCCGTTCGTTATTGTTATCTATATTCTCGTGTACTTATAGTTCGTTCTTATAGTTGTTCCTACCGTATACTTATTTAAATTCTTTCTGTTGTATGATGTTCCTGCATATGTATGTATATATGTATCTTCTTCACAAGTTTTCATCGACCTGTTTTAAGTAATCCATTATGAATTAATTTATGATATGGTAGCTTCCGTTTTGATTTTACAACTTATCGTTTAGTTTTAAATTTCGAGGACGAAATTTTTGTAAGGGTGGTATGATGTAATACCCAGCTTCTTATTATACCAAATCCGTATTTTGTATTCTTGAATTTTATTTATGTTAATTAATTTTATTTCTTTCCATTTATGCAACCCATTTTTCCGGCCCAACTAATTAAACTCAAACTATTCTTTTCCATATCCCCTAAGCCCCAACCCAATTTCCTTAACAAAAATTTAAACCCAAACCCTATTATATTTCTTCAACAAATTTCCCTTAGCCAACACCAGTTTCTTTTGACAGAACCCCAATTCCCATTCCTTGTTTAAGTTCATTTTTCTGTTAAACCCATAGCCCTTTTCAAATTTTCCCCACTGGCCCGACCTGAGCCCATGCACTCTTTTTATTTCTCCTCAAACTTTTATTTTGTTCTCAAGCCCAGCACAAATTTCTTCCAGCCCATTCCCATTTTTTCTATTAATTCTTTTATTTTTCTTGGCCCGGCCAGCTCCTCCTTCTCTTAACAAATTCTTTTTCTTTCTTTTTTATTTTTTCCAGCCTGGCCCGGCCCGGCCCACTCTTCCTCACCCGCTTCAGCTTTGACCCAGCACCCGCTCGCGTTCCAACCCGACCCGCCTCCTCCTGTTCATCTCCTTCAATTTCCAACGGCTCTCTCCCCTTTTCTCGCGCGCGTTTCCCTTCGCCGACGCCTCCGCCCACGCTCTCGCGCCCACGTCTCTGCGACGTTACCCTCGCACTCCCCTCCCTAATTTCGTCGCTCGATCTCCCTCACACCCTCTCCACACTCTCTCTAATTTTCTCTCGCTCCTCTCTCCTCTTCCCCCGCGGCCCGAGCGCCTACACCTGCACCCAACTTCACCAAGCACCACCACAACCACCGCGACCCACCGGAGTCACCGCCATCGCCTTCTCCTTCCAAGCACACCAAGCCTTCCCCCAACGACGACACCTTATCCGCCGCCACCCCTCACTGCTCACCTTCACCACCCATCACCCACTCCCCTGCACCCACTTACCCGCAACCAACCACCTCCATCAACCTCCAAGCGTCGACACCATCACCGACCACAGCCCGTCATCATCGTCGTCGTCATCGTCGCAATCATCCCTCTCTCACACTGATTCCCTCTCTCACACTGATTCTCTCTCTCACTTTCCCTCTGTTCTCATTCTCTCTCTCTCTAACTGCCTCTCTCTCTTCCTTTGTCTCTCTCCCTCTCTCTCTCGCTCTGTCTCACTCTCTCTCTCCCAGTCTCCATTACCTAACTCTCTCTCTAACACTCTCTGTATTTCTCTCTCTCACTCTCTAAACATCTATTTCTCTCTCTCTATTTTCATCTCTCTCTCTCTCTCTTTCTCTATATCCCTCTCACTCTCTCTCCCCCTTTAACGGCCAGCCGCACCCACGAGCCTCCTTGTGCATTCGCATCACATCAAACCCAGGCTCGAGCCAGGATCGAGGCTTTTGTCACTCGGAGCCGTAGCCGTCGCGGTGCTTGCCGTCGCGCGTTCGTGACTTTACCACTGCCGTGCATCGCCCAGACACCTCCAGGCAAGTTCTTACTTGCTTTCATGCTATTCTATATATATTACAAATCAATATCGTATATATATCCCATGTTTACCTTATATTAAAATATTGCAACACAACTGTTCGATGCTTGTTCTCTTAGGAAAACATTATCAAATTTGACGGAACTCGATGGTGTAGGTTGGCCCGTAGGGCTGTGAACATAGTGTGTGATTTTCGTTGGATAATTTGATCGTTAACGACTAAAACAACTACCCCCAAGTTTAACCGTAAAACTGAATTTCTACTGTACCTGAAAATCGTTAATTCTACCATAAATCATATACATACTAGATTAGTGCGTTCGAGGGCTCAAAACGAAGCCAACTCGATGAGCTTTAATCCTACACTGGTTTCCTGACATTTCTGTATTTAAACTGTGATGATATTCGGGTCGGAGTGCGACTCTGGACTGCAGTCCAGAGCTACTCCAATCATTGCTTGCTGTTCCGTATTGGATACCATAGAATTTCCTTAACTCTTAGGTTGCGGAACTCCACTGTTTATTGTATATAAACCTGTTAGCTAGAAAACACAACTGGTTTCATTCTGTTTCGTTACCGTTTGATATTTTATCGGTAATTTAATATATCGGGACACATAACAGTCCCAGCAGATTCAGAATTGACATGTTGATATTAAACAGATTATAACTCCTAACATACAGACGCGATTGAAGATCCGTTTGTTGCGTTGAAAACTTTACTGAAAACCCTAGAATTCTTTCAACTGTAGCATCGCTAAATTATGATCCCAACTGGGGTTAAAATGCGTTGCGAAATGGATTCCTGATTCTGAAATTGGATTTCCGGCCGCGAGCGCTTAAAATGAGATGGTTATAACTTTTGATCCTCGAACCCGATTGGCTTGAAACAAAATTCTATGGATATCTAACTGAACATATTAATTACTACCTGTTTATCATTTCGCCAAATTACATACATATACTTCATGATAAAACGTGCAAGTAATATACTGTTGTTTTTATGACACCTTAATTGTGCTTTTATACTGTTCATGCATCATATCATACCTATATCATTATAGTGATAACCTAGTGACATCGTGCATTTACCCAATGTTAGTTTTTAGTGGTGATTGTGGCAAGTACGTCAGTGTTCGTGTATTCGTGATTAAGTGAAAGTGATGCGTACTTGTGCACAATCAGTGTCCCTTTTATTCTATTGCATTGTCGACGTCTGTGGGATGCGTGTACGTGTGACTATAAGTGGTATGGGACACTTATGGAAGCGCTTGCATGGATGTCACAGATAAGGCATCCGACACTGCCATTTACCTTAGGTATTAGTCGGGACGTGCTTGATGGAGGTCCTGCCTCCAGTTCTCGCGCAGACTTGTCACGGATCGATTAGTATTTAGGGTTATGGTTAGCGTTTGATGTAGACCTCGGGGTGTGGGGTAGTTCAAGTGTGAATTCAACAGAATCTCGGGAGTCCCATGCCGGCTTATATATTTAGGGAGTTATATGGAGATTTACAGGGTATGTGCTATAGACACCGTGATACATTCGTTACATGTTGGGCCCGTGGTCCCTTGCCCTTGGGTTCTACCCTTGGGTGGAGGACACTCGCGAGTGGTTGACTCTCACACTTGGACTGACGATAGGCTTATTGACCTGTGCAGTGAGACTTAGAGACTGATAGGGATACTGGCATTTTATTCATGATATACTGTGTTGGCATACGTGACATATCGTTATACTGTTTTACTGTTCCGCTGCATTAACTACTGCACATTCATATTCATGCTGTTATCGATTACTGTTATTCATACCTACCGCCACTGTTATAACTGTCACTTGATTTTATATATATTATTTTGCTATTGTGTCGCTCTGACGACCTGAGTATGCATGCTCAGCGTGAGGAGAAGATTTAGCCTGGACCAGTGCATCACAGACTTCTTGACTTGCCTTCCCGAGTTACATTCATTTGTTCCACCTCAGGTCAGTCTTTACATTATTTACTTCAGTTACTGCATTTCTCATTACCTGCGCATCGTTTACTGTTTACCATGATAAACTAGAAGCCGAAGTGTGACTACGGTAGGACATTTCCTTGACCGTAGGAGCATGGCTGGCCTTGTCTACCCCTCGTATTCCGTATTTTGGGAAGCGGGGCGTGACAGTTCAACACTATCTTTAGCCCAATTGGCTAAGTTTCTAGAGGCAAAGCCTCTCCTTCAATGGACCGACAGAGGGCCAATATTTCAAACATAATTGGACTTAGCCCAAACTGGTCGTAAGTCCTCAAATCATATTGAACTGAGCACATCTGCTCTTTCAACCAACTCATTGGTTCAAGGGTACATCTCTGAACTCCTCTAATATTTGTCGTTATAATCCTTCAACGTCTTCAGAGAGGTGACGGGTCCCGACAACCACACATCAACACGGACTGTGGGGTCCTTAAACCCGTGGACTTATGCGTCCTTAAACTAACGGACTAATGCGTCCTTAAACACACCCATATGGACTGTGGGGTCCTTAAACCCATGGACTTATGCGTCCTTAAACTACCAATGGACTTATGCGTCCTTAAACTACCGATGGACCACTATGTCCTTAAACTGGTATTGGACCACTATGTCCCTAAACTGGAACATGGACCACTATGTCCCTAAACTGGAAATGGACCATTATGTCCCTAAACTGGAAATGGACCACCATGTCCCTAAACTGGAACAATAGAGCCCCCAAATGCTCTCTTGTCGGATCTAAACGATCCCGTTAAGTCGATCTTAGTCCCAAACTGGACTAACGTATCCTTAACAACCGTTTAAGTTGATCTTAGCCTTAAATATGGCTAACGTATCCTTAAACCTTCAAACAGACTGGACTATGAATCCCTCCAATCAACTTTGGTTCAAGGGTACATCTCGGAACTCCTTTGACACCTGTCGTTGTAATCCTTCAACGTCGTCAGAGAGGTAACGGGTCCCGACAACCATACATTCAATGGACCATTATGTCCCTAAACTGGAACAATGGAGCCCAAATGCTCTTTTGTCGGATCTAAACGATCCCGTTAAGTTGATCTTAGTCCCAAACTGGACTAACGTATCCTTAACATACGTTTGAGTTGATCTTAGCCTCAAATATGACTAACGTATCCTCAAACCAAAACCCCAAACCCAAATCTAAGAAAATACGGATTTGGACTAATCCACGTCCTACGGGCGACGAAATAAATAGTCTCCGTATACAATCCACAGGCAACCATAAACAAAATAAACACCCACGACATGAAGTGACCAGCTGAAGAAGTAGAAAGTTGTTACCGCGACGCGGTAGCGTAATTAACTGCAGGGGCTTGCGCCTACAGGGAAGAGCGTCCCCACAATCAAAAACCCCTCAAATGAGGGGGAATCTGACGAAGTCTGCTACATCGGCCGCATCCGTTTAAACCTCCGATGCACAGTGCCATAAATCGACTTGGCATCTTCGGAGAGGTGGACGGATAAAACCATATAGCATCTGCCCCGAATTTCAGGCAAGACATTCCATGTCTCGGCCGCCATTCGGAGGGGAACAGATTCTGGCACGCCCGGTGGGACCTTTTCCTCTTTCCACTCCACACTTCGTGTGTCGTGTTCGCGAACAAATCGCGGTTTGCTGTGGTTGCCTATGGATTCGAGGTACTAAGATTTGGTGTCTTGCTCCGTGCAGAAAACAGAAGATCAATGGCTTCGAACTGCACTGCTTGCAACTGCAACTCTCACTCGGTCCTTGCTGGAGGAGTGACTTATGGGCCTCAAGCGGCCTCCCTTTTCAAGATGCCAGTGGAGCAGGTAACTCAGGCCACCACTGGATTATTCTCCAGGACCATGCTCCTACCGTTGAGCTTCAATGCCACAATGACGTTGCAAGAAGCCCCAAAGAAGTCGGTCTTTGATCGGCTCACCACTGCCGCGGCCCCTCTCAACGGGTCGCCCAACTCTAATACCTCAGTTTTCAACAGACTGGGCCAGGACGTCTACAAGCCCGCAATACCCGAAGCTGCCATCCCAAAGCGGATAGCTATCCCGGCTCAAGCGGACGAAATCATTGGAAAGGCTCCTCTTTCCAAGAAGTCGGTTTTTACAAAGCTGGCCATTCTGGTTGCTGCTCCAGGCGAGGTCCTCAAAGCTGCTTCCCCTGCTCAGAGGGGGCATGAAGAAGCTTATCCAACAACGGAGGTGATCTCATCCGCACGACATGCTCGACGTCGCCACTGGCGCCGAGTGAGGAAGGCTGGAGGCAACTCCCCCTCTGAGATAACTCCGCCAGCCCCAATGGTAGGGATCGATGCTGCTGTTCCAACCGGGAACAGCTTTGAATTGCTGAACACGGTGCGCAGAAACTCTCCTACCGCCGTACTAAAAAGATCCCCTCCTCCAGTGGGAAATGTTGCCGAAGCCAAGCCAGAACAGTCCTCTCAGCGGCTGTCTTCTAAAATCTACAAGGTCTGGCGCCAAGTCCAAGACTCGGTGATTGATCGAAATTTCTCCCGCCAGCAGAAGAAGCTGAAGGTCCGGCAGGAAGAAAACCGTCCTGTTAAGCCGCAAAAGATGACGACTACTTGGGTGCTCACGACAGCGGCCCCCTCAACGTCAATCACTCAGAAAAGAAGGAGGCCAGAGAAAGCCCCAGTAAACGTGGCAGACCGCAAAGACGCTAAGCCCAAACGTCCCAAGTCTGGGGGCATGGTGGTGCACACCGTATACATGGCTTCTGGAAAGGAGGAAAGCCGTGCTTCGACGGGTCACCGACCGCTCACTCGATCCGTGACAAAAGCCCAGGAGCAACAACAGAAGCTTCAGGAAATGATGACTGCAATGGCCGCACTTACCGGGCCAAAAGAAAGCTCGAAGGCATCATCAGAGCAGCGTCATGAACAAGAAACTGACGCTAACTACCTACGCAGAGTCCTCGAAAAGAAGGACAAAGAAGTCGCAGAGCAAGCGGCTAACATAAAACAAATGGCGCTTCTCTTTCAAGATATGGTAGGGATGATGATCCAGCAAGACCCTCCTGCTGAAGATCCCCCGATTGTCCTTGAAGATGACAAAGGAGAGACATCGAATCCTCCTCCGGCTCTTTCAGCAGCCAAGGAAGAAACCATTTCCAAGGCCGCACTGGATGACCATATAGCTCAGCAAATACGAGCTCACCAGGCAAATGAAGCGGCTGGGCAAATTGCTAGAACCGGATGACCCTACCCAGGCTGGTATGACCAAATTAGTTACCCGCCGGGATATACGATCCCTAAGTTCCACGTATATAAGGGGACAGGAAATCCACATCAGCACGTCGCTCAATTTAGAGCCATGTGCGGCAACACTGGGAGTGATGATAAATTGCTGCTCCTCCAGTTTGTTGGCAGCCTGTCGGAAACGGCATTTGAGTGGTACTCTGAACTCCCAAATGACTCTATCAAGACATTTACGGAGATGGAGCTGCTGTTTACACAGAGATTCACGAGTGCTAGTGGACGCACCCCGATAACAGCACTGACTAATGCCAGGATAAGGCCAGGCGAAACGTGGGTCCAATACGCAACACGATGGCGGAACCTATGGTCGAAATGCGAACAACGCCTAGAAGAGGCTCCTGCAGTAGGCATGTTCGTGGGCACTCTTGACCCTCAAGCGTCCATCTCCCAGTTCATGATGTTTTTCAAGCCGACCACCTTCCAGGCCTTGATTGACAAGCTGGCCCAAATGGACCAGATGGGCCATAGGCCTTCCTCTTTAAAGACGGAGCCTTGGAATGAAAAGGGCAAAGGGAAAGCAACCTTCGTCGCCAACGCTCAACAACAACCGAGCAACTTAAAGCCGGTTGTTCGCCAAAACGACGTGCGTCCACGCCCATCCCTCGAGGAGAGACTGGGACATCCTTACTCGTTTCCCCAGGATAAAACGAGAAGACTTTTCGAGCTGGCAATGCGTAACAGACTCATCAATCTGCCGAGTCCAAAGCGTCCGTTGCAGCCAGACGATGTCAACGATCCCAATTATTGTCCTTACCACCAAACGGTAAGTCACCCGATCGAGGATTGCTTCGTCTTTAAAGGATGGATCGAGGATCAGTATCTACAAGGCAAGTTTGCGTTGTCCGAGAAGTGGAAAATAAATCCACCACAACCACACACTCCAAAGAAGACGGATACACCGGGGGCAACTTGTTCTTTTGTCGAAGAAGCTTCGTGGGAGGTCGTGTTGTCGTCCAAAACCAAAAAGATGCTGAATGATCTTCAGACGTGCCCGGCGATTAAATGGAAGAACCCGTTGGAACCTGAGATCATCAAGGGGATGATGAAGCCGCGCCCAATTCCAAATATCGGTGGTGATAGCCAAAGCATTCACGCCCAGCCGTCGAAATCTTCGAAAAACAAGAAGAAATCCAAGAAGCCCGTGAAGCCCGGCGACAAGCGCACGGATTTGTAGAAACAGATTGACGTGCTGGAAGAGTATAACCAGAAGGCGCGGATTCCAATCACGCTCCAAGAGTTCCTCAGCCACGTCCTCGAGGACGAAAATGATGGAGAAGACTCATCAGATGAATCTGAGGACTACGTAGCAAGTTGTCATGTGATCTCCCACTCATTGATAGATGATAAAGAGGCTCCTTGCACCGAGAAACCAGGGGCGGGGCCTGAACCAGAACTTCTGTGGCCATCAGACGAGATGATCGATGCCTTCCTGAACGAAGCCCGTCTTAAAAGCAAAGCTGATCGAGAGCGCGAGATGGCCATATTCGAGAAAGCCAAACGCCGGCGACTAGATGAAAGGGTCGAAACACTCCCACCGGATGAAAGTACATCCGCCGCAAATAAAATCAGGATCAAGACAAGGAAACGATTCGCCAAAGCCATAGCAATGGGGATGAGGCCACCCTCTTTCAGAAAAAATTCTCCTGGTGGTATACATTTTGATGAAACGGACGTACACCCTAACTTCTGCTTATATCATCAGAAGATCGTACATCCTACTGAAGACTGCAACTCTTTTAAGTGTTGGTGGCAAGGGTATGTCGCTCACAGGCAACACTTCAATAGGACAAAGCGTGAAGCTCGTAGACAGCGAAAAAATACGACAGATGAGCATAAAAGAGTTGCCGGCAATTGTCATAGGGACGAGCCCGGAGGATCATGAGTTCTCACCTTTGGAAGCGATTCTGATGAAGAAGCCGCTCTTAACCCTCTCTTCAAGGAATTCATTTCTAAAACAAAAGAATTGGAGAGTTGCGAGAATGTTCAGCCGTACAATCTCACGCTACCCGGAAAGAATCTCGGACCCGCAAACGACGGAGCAAACGAAATGAGAAAGGAAAAGGAAAAAACGGCCTTTGTTGCCAACACTCAACAACAGCCGAGTAACCCGAGACCGTTTTGTCGTCAAAACAACAAGCCGCGATACCTCAATGAGAAGTTGAAACGTCCTTACTCATTTCCCAAGATAAAACAAAGAGATTGTTCGAGCTAGCAGTGCGCAGCGGGCTTATCACTCTGCCAGATCCAAAACGTCCATTGCAACTAGGTGACGTTAACAATCCTAACTATTGTCCCTACCACAGAGTAATGGGCCACCCACTCGAAAATTGCTATGTCTTCAAAGGCTGGATTGAGGATGAATACCAACAGGGCAAATTCGCGTTGTCTAACAACTGGAAGGTGAGCCCGCCACAACCACATGCTCCGAAAAAGATGGACATGCCGGGGGCATCGTGCTCTTTCATAGAGAAAGCCCCATAGACCGAAAAGTCAGTAAACTAGAGATGCGTCTCAAATACGGCGACGGCGGACCGAAACGTCCTTAAACTAACGGCGGACCGCAATGTCCTAAAACTTGCAAATGACCGAAACGTCGTTAAACTACTCCCAACCCGCAGCATCTTCAGGCTGGCGTGGTTTAAAAAAAAAAGAGCAAAAAAAAAAAGAAAAAAAAAGAAAAAAAAAGAAAAAAAACGGTATGTCCATAAGCAAAATGGGAACGGATGAAAACCCGAAAGGGCTCCGTGAGTAAAAACAGCAGGGCTACCGGCGAGTGTTTGTGAAAACCCGAAAGGGCGCAACCTCGTTAGAAAAAAGAATAAAAAGAATAAAAAAAAACGGTATGTCCATAAGCAAAATGGGCACGGATGAAAACCCGAAAGGGCTCCGTGACAGCAGGGCTACCGGCGAGTGTTTGTGAAAACCCGAAAGGGTGCAACCTCGTTAAAAGACACTTACAGGATCCTCTCGACCTTGTAAGGAGAAACCACCTGCGTGAGATCCTTACGACTCACAAGGGAGCAACACACTTAGGGATCCGCACGATTCCTAAGGAGAAATTACACTTGCGAGATCCTCACGACTCGTAAGGAGAACTCTCTTATGGGACCCTCACGGCTCATAAGATTTGAAAGTCTTAAGTTACAGAGACCTGAATCTATTCTTAAGCAACCCCCACAACCTCTGATCTTGCCCTACAAGCGGCTCAATACTGACCCTTGTATACAATCCATGGGCGCGAATAAACATTTCCCCAGCAAGGTCCCATCCGTGACTAGGGATATGTCCATATGGTGAACAACCCTTATAAGTCCTCTTGACTTATAAGGAGAAAACCCTTTTGTAAGATCCTTACGACTTACAGGGGAATATACACTTAGGAATCCTCACGATTCCTAAGGAGAAAACACACCTACGAGATCCTCACGACTCGCGGGGAGAAAAACCTTTGTGAGACCCTTACGGCTCATGAAGTCAAAAGCCTTAGTCGACAGGATCCTAACCCTGTTTGCTAAGCCACCTTTGTTCAACATCGACAGAGGCAAATGATGATTCGCTCCTGGCAATATCCCAGTTACAGCGATGCTGATGCCTAAACCGGTATCAAATTCCAAGTCCTTTCATGGCAAATGATGATTCGCTCCTGGCAATATTCCAGTCGCAGCGATGCTGATGCCAAGATTAGTATCAGATCCCAAATCCCCTACTCGCGAAAAAAAAACTCAGCGAGCCAAAAAAAATGCATACGAAATAGCCGAAATGATGGGGCAACTTGCAAACAAAATCAGCAAGTAAAAATGTATGCATGCAAAATAGCCGAAATGATTGGGCAACTCGCAATAAAAAGCAGCGAGTAAAAAAATAAATAGCCGAAATGATTGGGCACCGCGAAAAATAGTCGAAATGATTGGGCAATCGCAATTTTTGCGATATGAAAAGCTGAAATGATAGAGCATCGCGGAAAAAAAATGATGAAAGAATGAAACTTTTTGCCCTACAGGTGAGATCACATCGATCCCTGTATACAATCCAGGGGCACAAACAAAGAGGGAACCATATCTTCCCAACAGGCTCCACCAGAAAGCGAAGCCAAATCTCGACGGTTCATAGAAAACCTAGGGACAACCTTAACATTTGTCGCAATATTACAGACACAATGTCGGCAAATGAAGCAAAGGAAGGCCCCTAGCTTCAGGGTCTCGACGTCAATATCGACAACTTAAAGATCACCAACTGTGTTTCTCCTCACTCCAACTAGATGCAGACATGACGTCAACAACCGACCTCAGAATCGCAACGAAACGGAACCATGGCAAAGGCCCTAGTCCTAAATCTCAACGGCCACATCTGTAGCCTGGAGACCAACAACGGTGTGCCTCCTCATTCCAGCAGCGCAAAGGTGTTACACCATCAAGCGGAGCGATGGCAAAATCCCAACTCCGCCTTAGCATTTGTCTCGTTACAGCAGACGCAATGTTAACAACGGCGTTCCTTCGCAGTCCAGCAGGATATACATGCAAAGTTAATAAAAGACCTCATGGTCAGCAGAGCGGAGTGACGGCAAAATCCTAGCTCCACCTCAACACTCGTCTCGTCATAGAGGACACATCATCAAGCAAAGCGGAACAGCGGCAACTCCCAGTTCCATAACTCGACGATGTACTCCCACAGAGAGTCAAATCCCAACTCCGTGAAATGCGGATATAATCGACAAAATTCCTGGTCACGTGGAACGCGGATAACGTCACTATTTGACCCCGTGGAAAATGTCCAGAGCGGATCCTGGTCCTCGCGGAGCACGACAGTGGACCCGTGTGAAGTATCCAGAGCGGAGCCTAGTCCTCGCCTAACGCGGCAGTGAAACCGTGTGAAGAATCTGGTGCAAAATTCCTGGTCACATGGAACACGGAAAACGTCACTCTTTGACCCCGTGGAAAACGTCCAGAGCGGATCCTGGTCCTCGCAGAGCACGGCAGTGAACCCGTGTGAAGCATCCAGAGCGGAGCCTAGTCCTCGCCTAACGTGGCAGTGAACCCGTGTGAAGCATCTAGTGCAAAATTCCTGGTCACGTGGAACGCGGATAACGTCACCCTTTGACCGCGTGGAAAACGTCCAGAGCGGATCCTGGTCCTCGCAGAACACGGCAGTGAACCCGTGCGAAGCATCCAGAGCGGAGCCTAGTCCTCGCCTAACGCGGCAGTGAACCCGTGTGAAGCATCTAGTGCAAAATTCCTGATCACGTGGAACGCGGATAACGTCACTCTTTGACCCCGTGGAAAATGTCCAGAGCGGATCCTGGTCCTCGCAGAGCACGGCAGTGAACCCGTGTGAAGCATCCAGAGCGGAGCCTAGTCCTCGCCTAACGTGGCAGTGAACCCGTGTGAAGCATCTGGTGCAAAATTCCTGGTCACGTGGAACGCGGATAACATCACCCTTTGACCCCGTGGAAAACGTCCAGAGCGGATCCTGGTCCTCGCAGAACACGGCAGTGAACCGTTGCGAAGCATCCAGAGCGGAGCCTAGTCCTCGCCTAACGCGGCAGTGAACCCGTGTGAAGCATCTAGTGCAAAATTCCTGGTCACGTGGAACGCGGATAACGTCACTCTTTGACCCCGTGGAAAACGTCCAGAGCGGATCCTGGTCCTCGCAGAGCACGGCAGTGAACCTGTGCGAAGCATCCAGAGCGGAGCCTAGTCCTCGCTTAACACGGCAGTGAACCCGTGTGAAGCATCTAGAGCAAAATTCCTGGTCACGTGGAACGCGGACAACATCACTCTTCGATCCCGTAGGAAACATCCAGAGCGGATCCTGGTCCTCACACCAACATGGAGTGATCACCACCGCGACATTCGTCTTGATACAGCAGACGCGATACCAGCAAACGAAGCGAAAGCCAAATTCCTAGCTTCAGGGTCTTGACGGCAAGTCATATAAAGCCTGAAAGGCAATCGGAGATCATCCCACACCAGCACGGAGTGGTCACCACCTTGACGTTTGTTTCGATACAGCAGATGAAATGTCACCCCAGCGTTCTTCCCCCAGCAGGATTCGGATGCGACAAAGCAAACGAAGCGAAGGCCAAATTCCTAGCTTCAACGTCTTGACGGTAAGTCATATAAAACCGGAAAGACATTCAGAGATCATCTCATACCAATATGGAGTGACCACCACCTCGACGTTCGTCTCGACACAGCAGACGCAACATCACCAAAAGGAGCCACGGCAAAATCCCTAGTTCCAAACCTTGACGGTTCACCAGCAACCTAGAGACCACCATGACATTCGTCTCGATACAGAGGACGCGATGCCAGCAAATGAAGCGAAGGCCAAATTCCTAGCTTCATACGTCTTGACGGCAAGTCATATAAAGCCTGAAAGACATTCGGAGATCATCTCGCACCAGCGCAGAGTGGTCACCACCTTGACAATCGTCTCGATACAGCAGATGAAATGTCACCCCAGCGTTCTTCCCCCAGCAGGATTCGGACGCGACAAAGCAAACGAAGCGAAGGCCAAATTCCTAGCTTCAACGTCTTGACGGTAAGTTATATAAAACCGAAAAGACAATCGGAGATCATCCCAGATGGAGTGGTCACCACCTCGACGTTCGTCTCGATACAGCAGACGCAACATCACCAAAAGGAGCCACGGCAAAATCCCTAGTTCCAAACCTCGACGGTTCACCGGCAACCTAGAGACAACCGCGACATTCGTCTCGATACAGAGGACGCGATGCCAGCAAACGAAGCGAAGGCCAAATTCCTAGCTTCAACGTCTTGACGGTAAGTCATATAAAACCGGAAAGACATTCAGAGATCATCTCATACCAACATGGAGTGATCACCACCTCGACGTTCGTCTCGACACAGCAGACGCAACATCACCAAAAGGAGCCATGGCAAAATCCCTAGTTCCAAACCTTGACGGTTCACCAGCGACCTAGAGACAACCATGACATTCGTCTCGATACAGAGGACGCGATGCCAGCAAATGAAGCGAAGGCCAAATTCCTAGCTTCATACGTCTTGACGGCAAGTCATATAAAGCCTGAAAGACATTCGGAGATCATCTCGCACCAGCGTAGAGTGGTCACCATCTCGACGATCATCTCGATACAGCAGATGAAATGTCACCCCGGCGTTCTTCCCCCAGCAGGATTCGGACGCGCCAAAGCAAATGAAGCAAAAGGCCAAATTCCTAGCTTCAGGGTCTTGATGGCAAGTCATATAAAGCCTGAAAGACATTCGGAGATCATCTCGCACCAGCGCGGAGTGGTCACCACCTCGACGATCGTCTCGATACAGCAGATGAAATGTCACCCCAGCGTTCTTCCCCCAACAGGATTCGGACGCGCCAAAGCAAACGAAGCGAAGGCCAAATTCCTAGCTTCAACGTCTTGACGGTAACTTATATAAAACCGAAAAGACAATCGGAGATCATCCCAGATGGAGTGGTCACCACCTCGACGTTCGTCTCGATACAGCAGACGCAACATCACCAAAAGGAGCCACGGCAAAATCCCTAGTTCCAAACCTCGACGGTTCACCGGCAACCTAGAGACAACCGCGACATTCGTCTCGATACAGAGGACGCGATGCCAGCAAACGAAGCGAAGGCCAAATTCCTAGCTTCAACGTCTTGACGGTAAGTCATATAAAACCGGAAAGACATTCAGAGATCATCTCATACCAACATGGAGTGATCACCACCTCGACGTTCGTCTCGACACAGTAGACGCAACATCACCAAAAGGAGCCACGGCAAAATCCCTAGTTCCAAACCTTGACGGTTCACCAGCAACCTAGAGACAACCATGACATTCGTCTCGATACAGAGGACGCGATGCCAGCAAATGAAGCGAAGGCCAAATTCCTAGCTTCATACGTCTTGACGGCAAGTCATATAAAGCCTGAAAGACATTCGGAGATCATCTCGCACCAGCGCAGAGTGGTCACCACCTCGACGATCGTCTCGATACAGCAGATGAAATGTCACCCCAGCGTTCTTCCCCCAGCAGGATTCGGACGCGCCAAAGCAAATGAAGCAAAAGGCCAAATTCATAGCTTCAGGGTCTTGATGGCAAGTCATATAAAGCCTGAAAGACATTCGGAGATCATCTCGCACCAGCGCGGAGTGGTCACCACCTCGACGATCGTCTCGATACAGCAGATGAAATGTCACCCCAGCGTTCTTCCCCCAACAGGATTCGGACGCGCCAAAGCAAATGAAGCGAAGGCCAAATTCCTAGCTTCAACGTCTTGACGGTAACTTATATAAACCGAAAAGACAATCGGAGATCATCCCAGATGGAGTGGTCACCACCTCGACGTTCGTCTCGATACAGCAGACACAACATCACCAAAAGGAGCCACGGCAAAATCCCTAGTTCCAAACCTCGACGGTTCACCGGCAACCTAGAGACAACCGCGACATTCGTCTCGATACAGAGGACGCGATGCCAGCAAATGAAGCGAAGGCCAAATTCCTAACTTCAGGGTCTTAACGGCAAGTCATATAAAGCCTGAAAGACTACCGGAGATCATCCCACATGGAATGGTCACCACCTCGACGTTCGTCTCGATACAGCAGACGCAACATCACCAAAAGAAGCTACGGCAAAATCCCTAGTTCCAAACCTCGACAGTTCATCAGCAACCTAGAGATAACCACGACATTCGTCTCGATACAGATGACGCAATGCCAGCAAATGAAGCAAAGGCCAAATTCCTAGCTTCAGGGTCTTAACGGCAAGTCATATAAAGCCTGAAAGATTATCGGAGATCATCCCACACCAGCGCGGAGTGGTTATGACTCATCGGGGCTCTCCAAAATGAGCCTAACCTCAAGTAAAAAGCGGCATGGCAAATTCCTAACGCTTGCTCTTCCGACGGTCAAACTGCCAAGGAGGATTGCTTGAAGACGTCTTGTCCAGCCCCCGAAGGGATCAGAGACATGGCAGTCGCAGGGCTACTCGAACAGCACGATTGCCTATCGAGGAATACATCAGCTCATGCGACGGTACGACAGCCAAAACCCTAAGTACCACAGACCCTAACGGACTTTTGTCATAAAGAGCAGAGGTTAACTGTGACGTTAGGATATTCTTGCGAGATCTGCTCGATTCGTTTCGACTCGTGAGGAAAATGATGTCTTTGCGAGAACTTCTCGATTCGTTTCGACTCGTGAGATAAAGCCTTAGGCAGTAGGGATTAAAAAACCTGTTTCCTAAGCACTGGGATCCTGCAAGTCGGCCCAAAATGGTCTCTTGCATACTATCCACGGGTCTCACTCTCCGAAGTCGAATTTCGACAAGGAGGGGAACAACCGCTTACGGGTCATCTCGACTCGTAAGAGGGAAAAATTCTCTCATAAGATCCTTACGACTTATAAGAGAAAACACACTTAGGAATCCTCACGACTCCTAAGAAGAAAATACACCTACAAGATCCTCTCGATCCGTAGGGAGAAAAGTCTTTATGAGACCCTCACGGCTCATAAAGTTGAAAAGTCTTAGGTGGCAGATCCTAACCCTGTCTCCTAAGCCATCACTGCCCTGCAAAGAGGTCAAGATGGACCATCTATGAGCCACACTCGCCAAAGCTACATGCCACTGAAATGGAAAAGCTACCCATGAGCATATAAACTACTTCACTCCAGAGTAAGATATAAAGAGATAGAAGGGTGCGGCTCATGGAGTTAAGGGTTTGGAACTATATCTCTTAAGAGTCGAGATTTGAGTCAATGATAAATGACGACGCTTGTGTCCGCTCGTTATCTTCTCAGATCAAGATTCTGAAAGTAATATACCAACCCGAAACTGGTCATACGCTATGCATTACTTTGCACTACGTCATCCACGTAAATACTTACGTGGGCAAAGTAGTGGGGGGCATTTGTTCCCGCCAAAAATTTCTGCGCAAAAGAGCCCAAGGTATCAAATGGCGGCGATACGCTTAAGAAAATCGGAACCAGTATCTTCCGGGCTGTTTTTTGACAAACTCTCGAATGAGAAACAGATAAATTCTGATGGTATCGAAAGCGGCTCGAAAAACCTTTCGATTTGATATATTATGGGCCTCGTAATTCATCCGGGATCAAAAGTTATGAGGAATTACGTGTCCACACGTGATGGGCTTTTAAGGACCCGCTGGAGAAGTTAAAAGATACAATAAAAACTCAGAAAAGACCCCAATGGGGCATCACGTGCTCACACGTGACCATGGGTCACGTGCAGACACGTGATGGGCTTTTAAAGCCTCTAAAATAATGAATAGAATTTAATTCTAAAAGTCAGAAAATACCTCAACGAGGTATCACGTGCTTACACGTGACCAATGGTCACGTGTTGACACATGATGGTTAAAACTGAAACATAAATAAGCGGCTGAGAAAGGAACCCAATTGGGGGTCACGTGCTCACACGTGACCAAAGGTCACGTGCCAGCACGTGACTGGCTTTAAAAGCATTATAATTTAATAGAATTAAATTCTAAAAGTTTCTGAATCTTTCCAAATGGAAAAGGGTCATGGGGAACCGTTGGATTAAAAGTCCAAGGGTGATTAAAAATCACCAATTTATAGAAAAAACTTGGACAAGGAAAGATTTCCCTGAAAATCTCACCAGGATAACAAATAGAATATCTTTTGGATTTAAAATCCACGGTGAATAAAATTCACTGAATGATCTAAAGGCCCAGATTAATATAAATCAAATCTCTCAACAATCAAATCAAATCTTCCAATGAGAGATTTGCTAAATAAATTAACTCTTTTCCTTCTCCTATAAATAGGAGCCAAGAAAAGAAGAGGGGGATCTACTTTTTTGGAGAGAAAAACAGAGTGAGGAGAATTTAATTCTCAAGAGAAGAAGAAACAGAGAGAGAAGAATTTAATTCTCTGCAAAAGAAAAACCCTAGGTAAGAAAAGAGAGGCTTCAAAAGAGAATTTAATTCTCAAAAGAGTTTAACTCTTATTTAAAGAAAAGAACTTAGTTCTTGTTCTGGTTGAAGATCTGCACAGAGCACATCTCCCCATAAGTTGAGAATTTAATTCTCATCGGGTCGAGATCCTGCCATGTAGATCCTAAACTTAAAGGGGAATTGAGTTCTGAGAATTTAATTCTCCTAAAACAAAACTAGGGTTTTTTCCTAAATAAGAATTTAATTCTTTCAAAATAGGAATTTAATTCCTCCAGAATCAAAATTAGGGTTTTACCCTAAATAAGAATTTAATTCTTAAAGATAAAGAGACTTAAAAGATCTTTGTGCATGAAAAAGACTAAGGTCACGTTCCCCACGTGACCCCTGAACAGATCCCCAAAAATGAGAAGAGGAAAGCTTTGAGGCAATGCCTCACGTGTTCCCACGTGATCCTCATTATATATGGAACAAAAGCAAAGGCAGAAACAATTCTGGGCGCTCTCACGTGTTAGCACGTGACCCCTAATAAGTGTTCTAATAAATCAGGGCATGATTATACATCACGTGCCCACACGTGATGGCTATGAAAATTAAAAGTGTTTAACACTTGTTTGCAGAACAAAATAAAGAGGATCTGGCCCCACTTTTTGATGCCATCACGTGCTCCCACGTGACTCCCAAAACGCAGAAAGAAAGATCAATGGAAATGAAGGTTTTGGGCGCTCTCACGTGTTTACCACGTGACCCCTTAGCAAACGTTCTAACGGTCAGCGCATAAATCCCCATCACGTGTCAACACGTGATGCTCGAAATAAAAAGGAAAAGTGTTTAACACTTATAGAACAAAGGAGATCTGGCTCCGCATTTAGGGCGCTCTCACGTGTCCACACGTGACCCCTCTCTCCTTAGTGTTTAACACTAATCTGGAGACTTTGTTCCCAGTGTTTAACACTGATTTGCTTTAGTGTTTAGCACTAATTTGAAATCTCTGATTACCAGTGTTTAACACTGATTTGCTTTAGTGTTTAACACTAATTTGAAAGCCCTGTTGCTAGTGTTTAACACCGATTATCTTTTAGTGTTAAACACTAACTTGCTAATCTTAATTCCAGTGTTCAACACTGTTGGTCTTTAGTGTTCAACACTATCTTTAGCCCAATTGGCTAAGTTTCTAGAGGCAAAGCCTTTCCTTCAATGGACCGACAGAGGGCCAATATTTCAAACATAATTGGACTTAGCCCAAACTGGTCGTAAGTCCTCAAATCATATTGAACTGAGCACATCTGCTCTTTCAACCAACTCATTGGTTCAAGGGTACATCTCTGAACTCCTCTGATATTTGTCGTTGTAATCCTTCAACGTCTTCAGAGAGGTGACGGGTCCCGACAACCACACATCAACACGGACTGTGGGGTCCTTAAACCCGTGGACTTATGCGTCCTTAAACTAATGGACTAATGCGTCCTTAAACACACCCATATGGACTGTGGGGTCCTTAAACCCATGGACTTATGCGTCCTTAAACTACCAATGGACTTATGCGTCCTTAAACTACCGATGGACCACTATGTCCTTAAACTGGTATTGGACCACTATGTCCCTAAACTGGAACATGGACCACTATGTCCCTAAACTGGAAATGGACCACCATGTCCCTAAACTGGAACAATAGAGCCCCCAAATGCTCTCTTGTCGGATCTAAACGATCCCGTTAAGTCGATCTTAGTCCCAAACTGGACTAACGTATCCTTAACAACCGTTTAAGTTGATCTTAGCCTCAAATATGGCTAACGTATCCTTAAACCTTCAAACAGACTGGACTACGAATCCCTCCAATCAACTTTGGTTCAAGGGTACATCTCGGAACTCCTTTGACACCTGCCGTTGTAATCCTTCAACGTCGTCAGAGAGGTAACGGGTCCCGACAACCATACATTCAATGGACCACTATGTCCCTAAACTGGAACAATGGAGCCCAAATGCTCTTTTGTCGGATCTAAACGATCCCGTTAAGTTGATCTTAGTCCCAAACTGGACTAACGTATCCTTAACATACGTTTGAGTTGATCTTAGCCTCAAATATGGCTAACGTATCCTCAAACCAAAACCCCAAACCTAAATCTAAGAAAATACGGATTTAGACTAATCCACGTCCTACGGGCGACGAAATAAATAGTCTCCATATACAATCCACGGGCAACCATAAACAAAATAAACACCCACGACACGAAGTGACCAGCTGAAGAAGGAGAAAGTTGTTACCGCGACGCGGTAGCGTAATTAACTGCAGGGGCTTGCGCCTGCAGGGAAGAGCGTCCCCACAATCAAAAACCCCTCAAATGAGGGGGAATCTGACGAAGTCTGCTACATCGGCCGCATCCGTTTAAACCTCCGATGCACAGTGCCATAAATCGACTTGGCATCTTCGGAGAGGTGGATGGATAAAACCATATAGCATCTGCCCCGAATTTCAGGCAAGACATTCCATGTCGTCGAGCGTCTTTCGGAGGGGAACAGTCACTTCTCTGACGACGTTGAAGGATTACAACGACGGATGTCAGAGGAGTAAAGAGATGTACCCTTGAATCGAGTGTAAATTGATTGGGAGAGCAGTTGTGCTCAGTTCAATTTATATTGAGGACTTATGGCCAGAATTGGGCTAAGTCCAGTTAAAGAAATGTTTAACATTTTCATTTATGTTTGGCCTGTTAGGCCTTTACTTGGGCTCTGCCCTTTTAATAATGCATAGCATTGAGCTCTGCCCTTTTAATAATACATAACATTTATCAGGAGAAAAAATAGTGGTCTGAAAGTGCTCCACGTGGCTTGTCAGGCGATTTGCGCCAATCAAAGAGCGCATTGCGCTAGCGCATGCGAATGTGACACGTGTCACGCTCAGCGCTAAGCGCAAGTCTGTTAGCGCACCGCGCTTTCTGAGTGTGCTGCACCAATGAGTGACACGTGGCGCGCTCTAGCGCTATGCGCCAGTCCAAGAGCGCAGTGCGCTATATTTAGAAGCGCAAAGCGCAAACTGTTCTGTGGTTGACACGTGGTGCGTTCTGGTGACGTGCGCCAGTCCAAGGAGCGCAAAGGCGCATTTCAAGAGTGCAAGGCACTGTCCAATAGCACAGAGCGCATCTTGATCAATTTAAGATCAAAGAACAAGTTCTTTTTGTTCTTCAAGGGAGGCCTTGCCTCAAGATCCAAGAACCAAAGTTCTTGCTCTTATCAAAAGGCTGTGCCTTTATAGATCAGAAGATCTGTGAATGAAGTAAATTACATCTTTTTAATCTTTTATAATTAGATCTTTTTTATCTTTTTTCTTTTTTATTAGATCTTGATCTTGTTCTTAGATCTTTGATCTTTTTAGAAGAGGGTTCTTCTTCTTGTGAGAAGTTTTCATCTCTGTTCTTCAAGAATTAAATTCTTTACCTTTAAAGATGAAGAAAATGATCTTCTTTCTTCAAAGGCTTGCCTTTCTTTCTATTTTAGTTTTTTTTCAAAGTTTGCAGAGGGTTCTCTCTATGTGAGACTTGAAGTCTTGGGGCCTTTATATAGGGCCAATTGATTTGTTAAGTTAGTTACAGAGATCTTTCTCTGATTGACCTGGGGATATTTCCCCACTGTTGGATCTTTGATCCTAAGGCCTCTGTTTTACAGAAGATAATCTTCTTATTTTAATAAGATTGGAAAGATCTTTCTAGAACAGAATTTTAATTCTGATTAATTAATAATTTATTATTATTACTAGATATTTTGATCTAACGGTGGGGAATTCTTTAAATTCCAGCGCTGGCGTACTTAGAAAGATCTTTCTAGAACAGAATTTTAATTCTGATTAATTAATAATTTATTATTATTATTAGATCTTTTGATCTAACGGTGGGGAATTCTTTAAATTCCAGCTTTTGCGCACTTGGAAAGATCTTTCTAGAACAGAATTTTAATTCCGATTAATTAATAATTTATTATTATTATTAGATCTTTTGATCTAACGGTGGGGAATTCTTTAAATTTCAGTGCTGGCGTACTTGGCGCTAGCGCGCCTGCGTTTGACACGTGGCGCGCAGCGCCACTGCGCTAGCGCGCCTGCGCTAGCACGCCTGCGATTGATACGTGGCACGCAGCACAACTGCGCTATCGCGCCTGTATTTGACACGTGGCACGCAGCGCAGAGCGCAAGTGATCTGAAGCGTTGCTTCAATTTTTTAAAATTTGAATTTTGAAACAGAGGTTTGCTCTGATTAGGGGTGCGCTGCCTAGGGCGCAGCGCTCCTGACGCTGGCGTGTCTGCTTTTGACACGTGGCGCGCAACGCGCAGCGCAAGGGATCTGAAGCGTTGCTTCAATTTTTGAATTTTGAAATTCAAACAGAGCTTTGCTCTGATTGGGGAAAACAACGTACTATCCAATGGCACCAGTGGAGTTAGAAGAAGTCAAGAAGCAGGTTACTGAATTACTTGAGAAGGGTTGGATTCGCAGCAGTAACTCGTCTTGGAGAGCTCCAGTTCTTCTAGTCAAGAAGAAAGATGGCACAAGGAGGATGTGCATCGATTATCGAGAATTAAACCGGGTGGCTATTAAGAACAAGTACCCGATCTCTCGCATTGGCGAATTATTTGAGCAGCTTAGTGGCGCGAGGGTATTCTCGAAGCTGAATTTGCAATCCGGATATCATCAGGTCCGAGTTAAATCAGAAGATATTTGCAGGACGGTGTTCCGAACTCGGTATGGACATTACGAGTATTTAGTGATGCCCTTCGGAATAACGAATGCACCGGCGATATTTATGGACTTGATGAACCGAATCTTTTCACCATTCTTGGACCAGTTTATAGTGGTGTTCATTGATGATATTCTGGTCTACTCGAAGAGTATTGAAGAGCATGCAGGACACTTGAAGATCGCACTGCAGACATTGAGGCAAGAAAGATTGTATGCAAAGATGAGCAAGTGCGAGTTTTGGCTTGAGAAAGTGAAGTTTTTGGGGCATGTCATGTCCGGAGAAGGAATCGCCGTTGACACCGAAAAGATTGCAGCAGTTCGAGATTGGCCGATTCCGAAGAACATTGTAGAGATCAGAAGCTTTCTTGGACTTGCCGGGTATTACAGAAGGTTCGTGGAGAACTTTGCTCATCTGGCGGAGCCTTTGACCAAGCTTACGCGCAAAGAAGTACCATTTGTGTGAACGGATAAGTGTGCGTCAGATTTTGAGGCGTTGAAATAGAAGTTGATAATCGCTTCTATTTTGACTGTGCCAGACAGTTCCGGAGGATTGGTGATTCACAGCGACGCATCTGGGAAAGGATTGGGATGTGTTTTGATGTAGCATGGGAAGGTTATAGCGTACGCATCGAGACAGTTGAAGACCCATGAGAAGAATTACCCAACTCATGACTTGGATCTAGCAGCTGTGATTTTCGCTTTGAAGATTTGGAGACACTACTTATTGGGCGAAAGGGTCGAGGTATTCACCGATCACAAAAGCTTGAAGTATGTGTTCACACGGAAGGATCTTAATATGAGGAAACATAGATGGTTGGAGTTGATGGCTGACTACGATCTTGATCTTAAGTACCATCCGGGAAAAGTTAATGTCGTGCCGGATGCGCTTAGTCGGTTGCCAGCAATTCAGATGTTGACTGCGCAGAAGGGACTTATTGAAGACTTTTGGAGATTCTATTTGGAGGTTGTGCTACCGCATTCTTCAGGATAGTTGATGCAGTTGCAAGTACAATCGTCGTTGATCGAGAATATTAAAGCAGCGCAGTTATAGGACCCTAGATTGAAAAAGTTTCGAGAACAGGTTGAGGCTGGACTTCGAACGGACTTGTTGATTCATGAAGATGGTTCGTTGCGATATGGTGGTCGTTTGTGTGTGCCAAAGGGAGATATTCACGAAGAAGTTATGAAGGAGGCACACAGTTCAGCATATTCCGTACATCCTGGAGGCACGAAGATGTACCGCGATCTACGACAGCATTTCTGGTGGAAAGGCATGAAACGGGAGATTGCCCGCTTTGTAGCGAAGTGCTTGGTGTGTCAGCAAGTTAATGCTGAACATCAAAGGGTTGCTGGTTTATTGCAACCACTTCCGATTCCTCGGTGGAAGTGGGAACATATAACCATGGATTTCGTGACGGTTTTACCGCGGAGTCTAAAGGGCAACAATGCAGTTTGGGTGATTGTTGATCGTTTGACCAAGGCAGCTCATTTCATACCATTTCTAGTTGGTCAATCAACAGAAGTTTTGGCAGAGCGGTATATGCAGGAGATACTAAGATTGCATGGAGTACCGGTGAACATCGTGTCCGACCGTGACACTCATTTCCTATCACACTTTTGGAGGAGCTTACAGGAAAGTTTGGGGACTCGATTGAAGTTTAGCACAACTTATCATCCTCAGACAGATGGCCAGTCGGGGAGAACGATCCAAACTCTTGAAGACATGTTGAGAGCTTGCATGTTAGACTTCAAGGGTTCTTGGGAGGATTATCTACACTTGGTGGAGTTTTCTTACAATAACAATTTTCAGGCGACTATTCAGATGGTTCCATTCGAAGCATTATATGGTCGCAAGTGTCGTTCACCTGTTTGTTGGGACTTGGAGAACGAAGATTGTTGGGACCGGATTTGATCGTGCAAACAGTTGAGAAGGTTAACACTATCCGGAATCATATGAAAGCAGCATAAGACCGACAAAAGAGTTGGGCGGATACATCGAGAAGACCTCTAGAGTTCGCCGTTGGTGATTTGGTATTCTTGAAGATATCACCGACTAGAGGGGTGATTCGTTTCGGAAGTCGAGGAAATCTTAGTTCTCGATTCGTTGGACCTTTTGAGATTTTGGAGCGTGTTGGAGAAGTGGCGTATCGATTGGCTTTACCGCAATTCTTGGCGAATGTTCATGACGTGTTTCACGTATCTCAACTCCGTAAGTATGTTCGAGATGAAACACATGTGCTGGATCATTCGGAGATGACTGTAAGTGAAGATTTGACTTTTGAGGAGCGACCGATGTCGATTGTGGATCGAAGAGAAAAGGTTCTTAAGAACAAAGTTATCTCTCTTGTACTTGTTTCTTGGGGTAATCGCTCACATGGAGAGTCAACTTGGGAACGAGAAAATGAAATCCGGCAGAAGTTTCCACATCTATTCTTGTAGTTGTTGATTGTTTATCCTTTCTTGTTCTTGTAATTTCGAGGACGAAATTTTTTTGTAGTTGGGTATAATATAACAACCTAGTTCATTTATACCATTTCAGTTCCCGTATTTATTTATCTATGGTATTTTATTTATTTATCGTGTTTGGATGCGAATAGTAATTTTATATTTTACATTGCATTTGACCCGACCCGCTTGCTTGAACTTGTTTGATTCATATTTATAGATTACCTTGACTTGTTACATAGACACGTGCATCTCATGATTACTGTATATTGGCATTTCATCTAACATCGCACATTTTATCATATAACATTTTAGGTCATGTAAAATAGATTAAAATTGCATTTCATGGCCTGCATAATACCCCTAACCCCGTGGTAGCGTCCGCGCATCTTGTTCTCGTTCCGTTCAGTGAAATGGACGTGTTTGGATGGCTACGTGAACGTACGTGCGTACGTTCTTGGGGGTACGCAATTTCTTTACTTAAGCATTCATTTTAAAATTTGGAAGTCGCATTTATTTTTCGTATTTAAAATCTGAAATTTTGGACCCGACCCGGGCGCGTTTTGAAATATTTTTATATCCCGCCTAGATTCAAATTTATTTGATTTTATTTTATTTTTCCTTTAAAATCTCGTTAACTTTAACAAACGAATCCTTTTAAATTTTAAATATAAAATCTTTTTAAATTTTTTAAATACTTTCCTTAACCAATTCCCAGCCTCATCTCGCTGGCCCGGCCCCACACCTTCTCTCTCTCCCTCTCTTTTCCTTACCTCTCTCTCTCCTCCCCTCTTCCTTTCTCTCTCCCCCGAATAAAAACAATTTTATCTCTCCGTAATGTTCACACACACTCTCTCTCTCCTCTCGATCTCTTCTCTCTCTCTCTCCTCTCGCATATATTTCTTTCTCTCTCCCTCTCTACATATTATTTCTTCTTCCTTCTCCTTTTAAAAACCCACGACCGCGAAACCCTAGCCGCCTGCCTCCACCTCGCCGTCGCCAAAAGCCCCGACGACGCCTTCCCAATCTCGCCGCCTCCTCACACTCAATCGCCTTCACCACTCTTCTCATCATCCGAGGCCTGCACCCGCACCCGAGAACTAACCCAGGCCCCTGCACACCTTTTCACCGCGAGCGATGATCGCCGGAGTGATCTCGTCGTCGCCCCTCGTCCCAGATCCGGTGCAACCCAGTGAGCCTAGCACCCCCTCTCCTCTCCTTCTTCCTTTCTTTTCTTTCCTTCTTCTGTTTTCTTTAAATGGCCTCTGTCCCTTACAGGTTACCTCGCTGGATCTCCGTCGACATCGTCGACACCCTCGCGACCCTCTCCGCAGACCACAGTGAGCTTCCTCTTCTCATTCTTCTTCTTCCTCCTTCCATTCTTCTCTTCTTCTTCTTTTCTATGCTTTTCTTTCTTTAACAAGTTCTCTGCCTTTTGGTTCGCCGGAAACCGGACGTGCCGTCGACGATCCCGACGACCCAGCGAGCGTACCTGACTCGTGTGATCACCTTGTGCGTTATTTGGATCCGTTCCGTATACCATGCGCGCGTCGCGACTTTTTCCGCCGATGTGAGACGTTCCGTACACCCGTTTCTTGATCCGTCTAGGCAAGTAAAACTTGTTACATACTATTTAAATTATTTTATACTTATTTAAATACGTATTAAGCCTGTTGTTTAAATCTAGTAACCATATTTCATTTTATCACATTTCGATATTCCGTTTATATCATTTTAAATCTAGGTCATGGAAAATATATCTTGTTGCATATTAGATTACAATACACTAGACCCATGTCCATATTTATATCACTTATTGCTTAGTTGTATAGCCCATAGTACCATTTTTTAATAGTTTATAACCTTTCGGATACCTATTTGCATCCATCTCGTCTAGTATATATACAATTGCATCCATAAGATCATATAATACATAATAATGTGATATTAACATTCCATATTTGATAAAGTGTATTTTAATTAGTGTTGGAACTTTAACTTTAACCCTAATCGATAACTGTGCATCCATATGTTTTAATCTATACCTATTTTGCATACCACATCACATTATTCCATTTTATTGTTACATTAGTACGCCATACTTGTTTTGTGTACCCATGCTTAGTATAGTTTGATTTTGAGCACCCACATGACACTTGTGCACCCCTGACATGACTTGATACACAATTACTTGATACGACTTGATACATGTGCCCTTCTTGACTTAATCGATACTTGTTCACTACCTGACTTGGCCTGATGTATCATATCTTGACCTGTTACCTGATCTTGTTACTAATGTCAACAATCTTGACCTGTTGTCCCTACGAACATTTCCTGTTGTCTATCCAGACAAACCTGTACCTACTTGATCCTGTGTTGGCATTAGCTTCAGATTTATTAATACCTGACTTGAATACATAACTTGGGGGTATGGGGAAATCAAATAATGAAACATGACTTGTAACTCGACAGTTCGATACCTTTACTGATCAGTCTTACGTGCTAGGCCAGCCCCGGGGTGATGCTGCTGACATCACTCGTCATTACATACTACCATTTACTGTCTTGCGGCACGTCTCGGATTCAGCCCGAGAGTCTTAGACCGTGATCCCGGGCACGCACGGGATACTATTGAGTTACATCGATGATTCATCAAATTGATTTCAAAGACTTGAGAGTAGATAACCCAGTAGACTAGTTTAGATTACTCACAGTACATCACCTTTGCATTACCCTTCACTGTCACTATTTATATTATACCTGTTTACAGTTCATGCTCATACCTACATGTCTTGCTATCCTGTTTATATTATCGCTTGATATTATAACGCACTGACGTCTGGGTTTTGCATGGCCCAGATTCTTTACCTTTGCTGCAGGCCGAGCAGGAGTATTTCAGTCAGCAGGCCGAGCAGTGAGGACTTGCTAGTAGTTAGTTTATTTTATTTTTAGTATTTTCATTCCTGATGTCATGAGCCCGCATTATGGGACGTACATTCCAGTTTATTCATGTATTGGATCTTTTGCTTCCGCATTATTTTATTCTTGACTCGTTTTATCCTGGCCTATGGACATGTGTTAGATAGTTATTATTATTGTTCTTGATATCTCTACAGCCGTAATGTGACTGTGGAAGGATATTTCCCATCCACAGGTAGCATGGTTGGTTATGTCACGTGCCTATCTTAGCGTACTCTGCGAAGCGGAGCGTGACAATAACCCTAACGGCAGTGTCTCTAGGCACAACTACCTAAATATATCACTATCAGTAATATCGAATGATCATCCTCTAAATAACTAGACCTTGCTAAATACGAGTTCAATTCCATTTTGATTTTCCCATTTCCCCATGTTTCAGTATATGTTCATGTATCGAACTGGTTGTATACAAGTACGTATCACTATCGTTGTTCATTCACTTTCACTGATGTACTTGACACAACTTATTGATACCACTATCGTTCGACAATACGCTATAATCATTAGGATGTCAATGCAAACGATCACTATGCACTAAGGGTAAAACAGTCATGCAATATAATGGAAATGCAGTAAACTACATTACAAATAAAATATGAGCAGCCGGTGTCAATCAGTTTGGAAAAATCACAGTAACTTATACATGCAGAATTAGGCAACACAAAATATAAGGCATAAAAGATGGACTCAATTATCTAGACGATAAAATTAGTTTAATTCCAATTGGGGTTCTAGTTAAAAAGATACGGTTGTTTTAAAACAGATGTTCACTACTGAAATTCCAGTTTCTGAACTGGATGTCCAACTTCTAACACATTTTATCAATAGTTATTGTAACGACCCTGAATTTTCTGTACAGAATTTTTCTTTTTAAAGTACAGAAAGTCTGAGCATAATTTAAAAGTTATTCTTGTTTAAGAACGGCAAGAAAGCACTTGTAGCTCATTGGTAAAACCTTGCACTGCTATGACATAGCCCCTGTGTTTGAATCCCATTAGCCACATATTATTTTTCCTGATTTTCTTTTAAACTTTTTGGAAGCCCAGAAGTTTACACGTGTACTGCACACAAAAATGAAAAGTCTGGAAAATCAAACATGTGCAAATTAGAGTTAACAGCAACATGGACACGCGGGTTCAATCCAACGGCACCCCCTCACCAGGTAGCCGGCGAGATCGTGCCTGGGGCCGGCGGGGACGAGCCCCTCGTAGCCAATAGTCCCCATACTTTGCACACTTGACTCTTGGCCTACCCCCATTACTCCTGCACCGTTTGTTTTTTCTCTGCAATTTAACAGAGAATTCAATTTCCCAATTAATCCAACTTTTAATACATTCTTTCTTTCAATTCCCAAAACCCTAATTCCACACTATAATACAACCCCATACCTTAGTCCCTCCTCATTCTGAAATCCCTAACCAAAATTATCAAATTTTTCTAAATACAAGTAGAATAGAAATGGAGTTAGCCCAAGGTTAACTTCCGACGAGGATTTACGAAAGTTTCGGCAACCCCACGACGCCACGAAGGCTACCACCTTTTCTTCTACCTCTCCTCCCTCTTCTAGCTAGTAAGTCCCACCCCCTTCTTCTCTTTCTACATAAAAGTCTTTTTTTTATAAAACATGTCGGAAGTGGAGTAACACCGACATCTTCTTTAAAAATCTTATAAATTTCATTTTTCTTACATTTTCTTCATGTATATTCCTACACCATACTTATTAATCATGAAAACTAATAATTAAAAATAATTTTCACCTTAAAACGTTATGTTATATAACTTTAACCTAGTTTCTACATGAAAATACCATGAACTTCATATATTTATTTTTTAGTTCTTTTGATAACTATTACCTCTAGAAAACTTCATAGGGTAATGAACTACCCCTCACATACACGCATATTGACATAGCACGATACTCTTGGAAACCTATTTTTGTGGCGATTACAATATTTCATCAAAATACCATGAACTATAAAAACCCGGTTTTCTTTAGAATTATATTTTAAACTCGTTGTGATTATGCCTCTACAACCTATTTTGGGGAATTTGCTATTGGATAGTGCGGATTATCGCACATCCTCGGGCTAATAGAGCGAGATGCAGACCTTCTCACGGAACATTCGGTCTCGAAAGATTTTTAATACGATTTATAAAAAAACGATATTTTCTAATTAATAATAAAATAAAATTTTATAATTATATAAATATTATCAAACCGCATATTTTCAAGATATAATAAAATTTCATGTTTTCTAAAAATAAAAAGTTTCACTAAAATACCATCAAGTAACAATACAAGGTAAGTCTTACACTAAAATACCTTGAATTATTCAAGCTATTTAAATATTCACTAATATACCTCACATCCTTAAAATACACATTATGGAAACCCTAAATAATATAAATAAATACTTGAGGTTTATTTTGAAAGTATTTTAAATATTTTTCATAAAACCCCCTCGAGTTATACAAAATTACAATTAAGAACTTTAGTAAATATAGGTTTAAGCGGGATAAATTCTCTTTAGCCTCGGAGAGCCGGAGAAAGTGAGTGCTTGCCTATCTAAGGTAGAAAAACTTAACGGAGTTATCAATGGTAATTGCCTTGGAAAAAGACACAAATCCTGCCGTCCATGTGCAGTAGTTACCGATAACACCCAAACCTAATTCAGGATCAAAATTATGTTTAAAGTGTTTGACTCAAGTCTCAGTCTAAGTCTAATATGAATCCAATCCAAATATGGATCCGACTTTAAGATGAATCCAACATGTATACTTGAACCTGAACCTGAATACCAGAATAAGATCACATGCAAACAAGACTTGACTTGATTGAACCATGGATATAACTTGACTTGAGTACATGACTACTTGATACATCCTGACACTGTTTACATGAACAACTTATATCCATGGTCTCGGCAAGTCTATTAACTATAGTTTATACAATATACATTACGGGGTTTAACGGAGTAGAATGGTACGGAATGTATTAGAAGTAGAACGAGATGGTCATTAAAAGACACCTACCTGAACAACCGTGCCATTGTCCCGTGGGTTTTGACGGGGCCCTGTACTACCGATTACCATAGTCCACGGAGCAAGTTGGACTCCTCTCGTATACACATATATATTTTGTACTAAGCTACAAACAACTACGTTAGTATAACAAACATATACTTGTACTAGTTACCAGTTCTATTCTCTTTACTTGTTTATTCCATTCTTTCTTTTGGGACTTACCGAGCGCTAGTTCACTGACGACATTCCTGTTTTTTCTTTCTTCGGAATGTCCGTCAGGAGGACCGGACCCTCAGGAGACCGAGCCCAGTCAGGACGATTTGGACCAGTTCATGGAGCAACTAGACTTCTAGTTTTTACTTGTACTTATTTCAGTTCATATTCCACTGTTTAGGCATTGCTTTCTATCATTGTACATTTACTTTTCAAATCAGCTGTAACGTAAAGAATGGATGTTAATAAAATTTGCTGTTTATATTATATCTCTTGTCATTCTTATGCATTTTATTTATATATTTCTTATTTACGCTTAGCGTATTTACTTCTGAGTAAATACGTCGCGGCCCGCCACTTTTCCTGGATGAATCGCTTGTTGCGGCGGCGAGGCGCGGCATCGTCTGAGTCGGAATCGGAGTCGGTGGCATCGGGGTCTTCGTAGATCAAGCAGATCTTTTTAGGCAATGAGGGGAAGATGATATAGGCTTTTGATGTTGGAAGTTGCTTGGAGATCACACTCACCTCCTTTGTTGGGTCTCAATCTCAAAAAGAGCAAAAGATTAGAGAGAGAGAGAATGAGAGAAAGATATAGAGTGAGATGAGAGAGAGAGGAATATGAGTTGGGGACACCGATTCTCTGATGTTTTATAGGATCCTAATGGAGAAGAACTTTCCCCCGCCAAAGACGGTGAAGGCGGAGGAGGAGGAGGCGGAGGATGCAACACATTTGAGGGCGGCGCGGAGGGAGGTAAGGAGGACGGGGATGGCAGTTTCATGGGTGGCATCTTTGAGTTTTTTTTCCTCTTTCTTTTTTTTTTCCTATTTTTTTCTTTTTCGAAACCGAATCTCATTGGTTGATTGAGAAATCTGGTAAGGATAAAATGGGGAACCACTCAAATATTGTTGGTGTGGCAGTTAAACATAACAGTTGCATACGGGATGGTATTTATTTGCAACAGGTGGTGATAGTTCATGGTATTTGTTTGTAATTAAATTAGTTTATAGTATCAATCACAAAAAACGTGAAAATTTGTGGGTACCTTCTTGCACTTAAGCTTTTTGATTTAGTTTGTACTCAGTGCTTGTAAATTAATGATATGTGAACTTATATGCAAGATTGGCTTCTAGTAATTGGTGGGTTTCTGTTTTTGATGCAGGATTAAAAATTTCTTCGAAGGTTATTTTAGCATGGATAGGGATGCGAGATTATAAAAAAATTAATCCAAACTAAATATCAAATATTTCACTGATGTAGAAACGGCAAGTGCTGGTTTTTCATATCCTTCATTTTGACTTTCCTCCAATTTATAAGAATTTGAAGTATGCTCGCTGGCCATTTTGTTTATGTGAATCAATAGTACCTGAACAATCATTATCTTTTAAATGCTTTACTCAATATAAGCAAATTATGTGAATAGATCTATGAACCTAATTGAATTGTGATCACCTTTTAATCCATACATTATTAGTGTGTTGGCCATCGATACATTTAATAGATCTGCAAAACAATTAAAACATCTGAAAAACATATTACAGGATGTGTCAATATGAGTATCTCATAAGTATCCAAGGATTCAAGTAAATCCGATACAGATACATCTCAAGTCCTCGACGAAGAATCTGTCCAATATAGGCGATCCTTTGAAGTATGAAATCATATGGTCTTGTAATTCCATGAATACCGATTGCTTTCTTTATTTGAGTGACCATGTGATATGTACGCTACTCTTTTCTTTTCTTTTTTGAGATGATAGGCGGGATAAATTAGCCAGACTCTTATTAATGGGAGAACCCGGGCTCGTTCCCGGATCTCCTCCATGCGCTACTCCAAGCCCCATTTGTACGCTACTCTTTAATTTATAGGTTAAAATGATTCTTATAATTCTTATAGATGATAGGTGTGTTTCTTTTCCAATATAATAGAACAAAGCAGGTTCTTTTGAATTCATACTGGACTTAGACTTTCATAAACTACCAAAATATACAAACCGCCTTAAACTTTCATAAACTAGTTTGGTAGCTTATTAAATATTTAGTAAACAAATTTGTTAGTTTATTGAATATTTACTAAACAATTACGGTGGTTTATTAAACATTTACTGTACAAGTTTTTTAATTTATTGTTTATAAATTTTACAAGTTTTTGTACACTTTGTGGTTTTCTATAATTTTTAAATAATTTGGTGATTAGTTGCAACAGCCCTTAAATTTTTGGTAGTTTTCGGGAATTAAGCCTATATAGTATGTTCTCCTGATTAGGGCTGTTGCCCTGCTTTGTTCAGCTTTGGAAAAAATGAAAAATTTGAGTAACCTCATGTGGCTTTGTTTCAAGATCAATATTTGTTTCTCTATACAAGAGACAATTATGCATAATTTTTTCGTTTTTTATTAGATATAAAGACGATGGTAGTGAAGGATAGTGGGATTTTTTTTTTGTTGTTTCGATTATTCGACTCCAATAATCTTTTCATGTTCAGGTATTATATCAATCTTGTTTTGGATCCAGATTGAACCTGGTATGTTTCTGCCCAGGTTGCGCAAATTTAGGACGAAGTGTAATCATGTTCAAGTGAGGTTAATGGTTAACTCTAGGGTTTAGTAGATTTTTCAGGTTTTTGAGATTACACTATTGAATTTCAGAAATACTGTAATGCTGTAAATTGCCGGTTCCATCAATAAAATTTTTCTATATTCTCCAAGTTCCCGGAATGTTTTCCTATTTTTTTCCTCGTATTTTTGTATGAAATCGGTTGCTTAGGTTTTTAATATTTAAATTTTTCAAACCGAATAAAACCAAGCCCAGGCCAAAAGAAAAAAAAAACTAAATATATAAATAAATCCCCAACTCTCCGGCCCACCCTATGCCTGCATTCACCCTGTGCCCAAACCCGACCCGACCCGACCCGACCGTTAACCCTTTCTTCCCCACTCATCTTCTTTTCCCGCTCCTTTCTTTCTTTTTCTCATTACCACGTCGACGCAGCACACTCCTTCGCCCACGTCGCCTCGCCGCTCCCCAACGCGTCCGCGACCACGATCTTGCGCGTGCGCCTCTCTCTAACTCCCTCCCCCTCACTCTCGTTTTCCCGCTCTCTCATCCCCCATACTCTCCCGCTCACCCCCACGTCCCCATTTCTAGACGCACGACCCCGCAAGCGACCACCCACCCCTCGACCTCGTCTCCCTCCCTCGCACAAAACCGAGCCTCCCTCACGCAACACTCCCTGTTGCTTCCATCACCCTCTTCACCAACTACCCAGAACCCCCTCCCCGCCACCGAGCCTCCCCTGCAAACCCTCTCGCCGCCGACGATCACATCGCTCCTATCGCGCCGCTGGCCACCTCGTCGACCTCTCAGCGTCAGCACCATCACCTCCTACTAGCCGAGCCCCTCCACTACTTCACTGCACTCTACACCAAGCTTGAGGCTCGACCCCCCCTCGCTGCAACCTCACCAGCGACCACCACAGCCACCGCCGTTCACCTGAGCTTCGACGTTGCAGCCACTTGAGCTCCTCAACCATCCGCGACGCCAACAGAGCCATCCCCTGAGCAACTCCGACGACGAACCCAAACTCGAGCCAAGGCCGTGAACCCTAGCCGTGCCGTTCGTGGCGCGATCTCGCCGTTGCCGCTGCCGTGCATCGTCAACGCGTCATCAGGCAAGTACCCTGCTTGCTTCATGCTAAATTGTTCTATTACAATTCGAAATCCTATGAATTCCGTGTATACAATTCGTGCAAATTAATATGACGCAAGTGTTTGATGCAAAACCTGAACGAAAAACTTCCATTAAATTGATGGAAACTGATCACATAGATTGGCCCATATAGTAATGATCATCGTGTATTATTTCGGCTGAATAATATAGTCGTTGCTGACATGATCGACCATCCCCATTTAAGCCTGTTAAAACTGAAACTTTTCCGCGTCTGAAACTTGTAAAAATCATAACTAATTGTTTATAAATTGGAATGATGCGTTCGAGGGCTCAAATCGAAGCCGACTCGACGACCTAGGACCCCATAAGAGTTTAAATTGTTTCTATGCTGAAAATACGATGGAAACTTGTGCGGAGTGCGGCTCTGGACTGCAGTCCAGAGCAGCACTGGCTGTTGATTCCCATCTTGTAATACTTACCCTTTGCTTCTTGAACTTGTTATATTGCGGAATCCTATACCATAGCGAAGATGAAACAGTTAGCTAACTAATGAAAGTGATTTCACCCCTTTTCACTGTCGTTTACTATTTAAACTGTATTTTAGATTAATAGGACGTATAGCAGTCCCTAACAGAAACAGAACTTATACCCCATGGTTTTACAGTACATAACTTCTGACGTGGAGGCGCGATTGAGAATCCGTATGGTGAGTTGGAAACCCGATTTAAAAACCTAAATTTCTTTCAACTATAGCATTGCCTAATTTTGATCTCAACAAGGTGAAAATTGTGTTGCGAAATGGACATTCAGTTCAGGAACTGAAATTCCAGCAGTGAACACTTAAAATGAAACGGCTGTAACTTGCCCATCCGAAATCCGATTGCCCTGAAATAAATTTTGTTGAACTTCCGACTGAGTTTACTTGCTACCGCCTTTGTATCTTTTTACTTAATTTTGAATGTATGATTTAATGCAATTTTTATAAGTTCAAAAGTGCATAATAGTTCGTATTACACATGGTTTGTTAACTGCATAAATGCACATATTTTACCCGATTGCCATACTTCTAGTGATAGTGCGCGTTATTATTCAGTGTACAATGCATTGTCGTGCGTGAATGGTATTGGTTTAGGAGTGTCAAGTACGCCAGTGAAAAGTGAATGATTCGTGATAGTGAACAATATAGTGAACAGTGACAAAATCCGTGTTATTAGTACGCACTTGTATACGACTAGACCATACTCATAAATAGTGTAAACCTGTGAAAAAGGGGAAATCGAAGTGGAAAGAGAATTGTATTTAGCGAGGACAGTGATTTAAAGGATGATCATTTGAACAGCGACTCTTATATATATTAGGTTGGGCCTAAAGGTCCGGCTGACAGGGTTATGTCCCGGGCGATAGCGGGCTGTAGTCTTAGGTATGTACGAGACCCTCGTTAAATATGATCCTCCTTTCCAGAACTCGATTTCAAAGATGACCTAGAGACTGACAGGGACACAGATCATACATTGCATCAGTTAGTGATATATTGACTACCTGCATTTTATCTCCACTGTTATTACTTTCTTTTCTTGTTTCTTGTCATTATTATAATATTGCTATTACGTCGCTCTGACAACCTGAGTATGCATGCTCAGATCTCAAGAAAGAACCAGTACAGGAGTCAGACTTGCCCTTCGAGCTTGCGGAGATTTAGTCGGGAGTATCTCCTTCACCTTTACTGCTTTCCCTAAAGTAACCTTGTATTCGCACTTGGTTAGTAGCTCTTTTCCTTGTTTTATTGTAAATTATGAATAATGAAAGTTGATGTAATAATTTAGTGATGTATTTCCTTTACTTTTGTGCTTTGTTTACTGATTACCATGTAATGTTAGAAGCCAAAGTGTGACTACGGCGGAATTATTTCTTGACCGTAGGAGCATGGCTGGCCTAGTCATCCCTCGTTTTCCATATTTTGGGAAGCGGGGCGTGACATGGTTTTGTTGGTATCAGAGCCAGGTTTAGTAGTAAGGGATAACATTAACTACACTTTATTACGTTATTTTCACTTCACTATCCCTGACTTTCATCTTTGTATCTAATCATATCCTTTTAATTATCTTCCAGCGATATGACGTCCCCGAACGACCACTCCTCGGACTCAAATTCTCAGGATCGCACGGAGAGAATCTTGAGTGCACTGACGACCCTCGCAGAAGCTCAAGAGAGAAAGACGGACCTACTCACCGAGGGACTCAAGGCTATTACCGCAGTAGGGGGACCCTCCGCTCTCATTACCACCCCCGAGGGTACTGCTCCACCAGCTTTTTCTGCCAGGGCTGGCACCGTGTCAGATTTTCGGAGGTTACATCCAGCTGCATTTACGGGACTAGCCGAACCACTCGAGACCGAGCAATGGCTGGTTAATATGGAGAACCTACTGACGGCCGCAAGGGTACCCGATGAGGAGAAAGTGAATGTGATAAAGATCCAGTTGGAAGACGAAGCACGTACTTGGTGGTCAGTTGAAGAAAGCAGACTAGAAGGGCCAATCGAATGGAGCAAATTCAAAGAGTGTTTCTTGGACCACTATTTCCCTTCCACCGCCAAGGCAGAGATGGAAGAAAGATTCATTTTACTGAAGCAAAATGGCCGTCCCGTGGACGTATACGCGGCAGAATTCAACCGTCTGAGCCGATTTTCTCCATATATGGTCGCTTCAGAGGCCACCAGGGCCAGGCGCTTCTTATAGGGACTTGATTTCGAGTTACAGCAGTTGATCGCGTCACTCGAGTTGCAGACTTTTGCGCAGGTTCTCAACGCGGCACGAATTCAGGAGAAGATGATCAATAAATTTAGGAAGCCCCCAGTTGTTCCAGTGCGTACTCACACGCCGTCTCGAGGAGTCATACCAGTTCACAGGCCAGGAACGACACAGATGAAGCGTCCATTCGTGCCCCAGCATCGCCCCCAGAGTAAGAACTTAGTTTGCGGCTACTGCAACAAGGATGGGCATACCCAGAAGGACTGTCGCCGCGCCAAGGGACAGTATTTGATTTGCGGATCCGGTTAGCACAGAGTTAGCGGTTGTCCCGAGTGAACAGAGTTACAGGGAAGGTCTGGACCGCAGCAGCAGAGATCACTGGAGCAGAGGCAACCCTACATAGGCCGCGGTCAGGGACGGGCTTTCACCTTGACCGCCGAGCAGGCAGAGGCTTCAGGTGAAGTTGTCACAGGTATTCTACTCTTGCATTCCATGCGAGCTAGATTACTATTTGATTCTGGAGCATCGCACTGTTTCATATCTGCGCATTTCATTGATACACACTCCATACCACATGAACCATTAACCAAGGGTTGGGAAATACATACGGGTAATGGTGTGATAGTATCGAGTGGAGAATGTAGATCTTGTCCAGTTGTAGTGTGTGGCAGGGAATTCTATACGAATTTACTTTTGATCGGAACAGGCAGCTTTGACGCAATTCTCGCGATGGATTGAATGAGTACCTTCCATGCAGTTATTGATTGCTGAGCAAGGAATGTGACTTTCCGCATTCCCAATCACCCAGAGTTTATTTTCGAAGGCGGGAGCGAATCTTTGGAGCCAGCCAAGTATAGAGCCAAGCCAAAAGAGTTGACAGCTATGGAGATTGATGAGAGCCTAGCCGTAGAGATTGTTCGGGATTTTCCGAACGTGTTTCCTGAAGATTTGCCAGGTCTACCACCTCCACGCGTCTTGGAATTCTTGATCGATTTGACTCCAGGTACAGCACCAGTTTCCAAGGCCCCGTACAGAATGGCACCGGTTGAGTTGGCAGAATTGAAGAAGCAAATTGAAGAACTCATGGAGAAGGGATTTATCCGGCCAAGCGCTTCACCGTGGGGTGCACCAGTTCTGTTGGTGAAGAAAAAGGATGGATCGCTGCGGATGTGTATAAACTATCGGGAGCTGAACAAAGTCACGATAAAGAACAAATACCCAATTCCGTGCATCGACGACTTATTCGATCAGTTAAGTGGGGCCAAGGTATTTTCGAAGTTGGAACTCCGTTCTGGCTATCATCAAATCAGATTAGCGGCTGAGGATATATGCAAGATGGCTTTCAGGACCCGATACGGACATTACGAATTCCTTGTGATGCCGTTCGGCGTTACCAATTCTCCAGCGATATTTATGGATTTGATGAACAGGATGTCTGCGAAGTACTTGGATACATTCGTCGTCGTATTTATCGACGACATACTGATCTACTCGAAGATCCGGGAGGAGCGCGTCGAGCATTTGCGCACGGTTCTACAAATTCTTCGGGAAGAGAAGCTGCACGCAAAATTGAGCAAGTGTGAGTTCTGGCTCGACAAGGTTCAATTCTTGGGACACATTATTTCGGGCGAAGGCATCTCAGTGGACCCGGCAAAAATAGAATCTGTCAGAGATTGGCCAACATCGAAGTCAGTGGCCGAGATCAGAAGCTTTCTGGGACTGGCAGGATATTATCGGCGGTTCGTCCAAGACTTTTCAAGAACCTTTGACGAGGCTAACACGGAAGGAGGTACCGTTTGTATGGACAGAGGAGTGTACTCGGGCATTTGAGACACTGAAGCAGAAGTTAACCACGGCGCCCATTCTTACAGTACCAGATGATTCCGGTGGTTTGGTGATACATAGTGATGCCTCAGGGAAGGGCTTAGGCTGTGTTCTGATGCAGCACGGTCGGTTGGTTGCTTACGCCTCACGACAGCTAAGAAATCATGAGAGGAACTACCCTACACATGACTTGGAGTTAGCCACAATGGTCTTTGCATTGAAGATCTGGAGGCATTACCTGTTAGGCGAGAAGGTGAAGGTGTACACATATCACAAGAGTCTGAAGTACGTCTTCACTCAGAAAGAACTAAATATGAGACAACGCCGATGGCTAGAACTGATGGCGGATTACGACTTGCACCTTCAATATCATCCGGGAAAAGTAAATGTTGTACCAGATGCTCTCAGTCGCAGGCCAGCGGTCATGATGTTGACCAGTCAGAGGAGTATCGTTGAGGATTTTTAGAGACACGAATTTGAGGTCGTTACGCCGAGCGCAATCAAGCAGTTTTGGCAACTACAAGTGCAGTCTTCTCTTGTGGATCGTATCAAGGCTGAGCAAGCGGATGATCCTCGATTGCAAAAGTTCAGAGCGCAAGTAGAAGCCGGGCTGAGAACGGACTTACTCATACATGAAGACGGCTCTCTGAGATTCGGTAGCAGACTCTGTGTACCCAAAAGGGATGTTCGGGAACTAACTGAGGCTCATAGTTCAGCTTATTCTGTGCATCCGGGAGGCACGAAGATGTATCGAGATCTAAAACAGCACTTTTGGTGGAACGGGATGAAGCGAGAAATTGCGCGGTTTGTATCCAGGTGCTTGGTATGCCAGCAGGTGAAGGCGGAACATCAGAGGACAGCAGGATTGTTACAACCGCTTCCTATACCAGAATGGAAGTGGGAGTACATTACTATGGATTTCGTGACGGCTTTACCACGGAGCCCTAGGGGCAACAACGCCGTTTGGGTTATCGTCGACCACCTCACGAAAGCTGCACACTTCTTGCCATTCCGAGTGGGACAGTCGACCGAGTCACTCGTGGAGAGATACATGCAGGAGATAGTGCGACTTCACGGAGTTCCGGTCAAGATTGTGTTAGATCGAGACACCAGATTTGTTTCGCACTTTTGGAGGAGCTTACAGGAGAGCTTGGGTACCCTCCTAAAGTTCAGCACAGCTTATCACCCGCAGACGGACGGACAATCCGAGCGTACTATTCAGACACTCGAGGATATGTTGAGAGCTTGCATGCTGGACTTCTAGGGTTCCTGGGAAGATCATCTGCATCTAGTCGAGTTTTCTTATAACAACAATTACTAAGCTAGTATCCAGATGGCTCCTTTCGAAGCACTTTACGGGCGGAAGTGTCGATCCTCAGTTTGTTGGGATGATGTGGGCGAACGAAGATTACTGGGTCACGAGCTCATTGTTCAGACAGTCGATAAGGTCCAAATGATCAGACAGCGCATTAAGACGGCTCAGGATCAACAGAAGAGTTGGGCGGATGCCAGCAGGAGAGCACTAGAATTTGAAGTCGGAGATCACGTATTCCTGAAGATTTCCCCTACCCGCGGGGTTATCAGGTTTGGAGGTCGCGGGAAACTCAGTCCCCGTTTCATCGGACCTTTTGAGGTGCTAGAGCGAGTAGGAGAAATGGTCTATCGACTTGCCTTGCCGCCGTCGCTAGCTGGTGTGCACAATACCTTCCACGTATCCCAGTTGCGGCATTATGTTCGGAATGAGAGCCATATTCTGGAATATTCGGAGTTAGCTTTGGGTACCGACCTATCTTATGAGGAGCAGCCCACCACCATCCTCAACCACAGAGAAAAAGTGCTGAAGAATAAAGTTGTTGGGGTCAAAATTTGCACCCCGGTTGACCGAGTCAAAATCAAGGTCAACCCCAAGCCAGGTGGGCCCAAGCCCAGGTCAAGCGGGCCCATGCCCAAGCCAAGCCCGCGGCCAAGCCTTCCCATGCCAACAACAAAATCATGTAATAAATAATTTTTATGTAACTTTTTTATGCATGAATGGGCATAAAGCCAAATTTTTGTAAGCCCATGGCTTATGTGCAAAAAGAAATGGCACATGAGCCATGGGATGGCCAAAATGTCATTTTTGTAAAACCTAAGGGGCTATATGTAAAGTGTATAGCCTATAAAGGCCAAGATAATGAAAATATCCCAACATCTTTTTCTCTCTCCAAAGAGTAAATCTAGATCTGAGATCCTTCTCCTTCCTCAAGGTTCTAAAACCTTCTTCTTTCTTTTGAATTAAATCAAGAGTTTTACTCTTCTTTTTATAAAACTAAATAGTTTTTTTCACCACAAAACCCACAAAGGGGAACTTGGATTTACCATTAGATCTCAAAAAGAAAAGATTTTTAAAATCTCATATCTCTTGATCTTCAAGATCCTGCCAACAGAGGAGGAAGAAGGAGACCCCTCTCCAGAGACCCCACTTTGGGGAAGAACTAGGGCTTAAGGGGAGAAGCCCTTCATCAGTTTCAAAACATCTTAGGAGTTTAACTCCTCATATATATATATATATATATATTTATACATACATATATATATATATACATACATATATATATATATACATATATACATACATACATATACAGAATAATAAGTGCTCCTTTTTGGGAGTACAACTCCCATTGCAGGGACCAAGTCCCTTTTGCTGCTCGAGCGCCCACGTGCTGACACGTGGTGCGCTAGCGCTCTTGCGCCCAGAGCGCTAGCGTCCGAGCGCCCACGTGCTGACACGTGGCGCGCTAGCGCTAGCGCGCTTACGCTCAGAGCGCTAGCGCTCGAGCACCCACATGTTGACACATGGCGCGCTAGCGCTCAAAGTGCTAGCGCTAGCGCCTGAGCGCCCACGTGCTGACACATGGCGCGTTAGCGCTCAGTGCGCTAGCGCTCTTGCGCTCAGAACGCTAGCGCTAGCGCCCACGTGCTGACATGTGGCGCGCTAGCACTCGGTGCGCTGGCGCTCTTGCGCTCAGAGCGCTAGCCTCCAAAGCGCTAGCGCCCGAGCGCCCACGTGCTGACACGTGGCGTGCTAGCGCTAAGTGCGCTAGCGCCCGAGAGTGCTAGCGCTCTTGCGCTCAAAGCACTGGCGCTGGCCCCACGCATCCTTTGGATGCCTTTTCCCCCCATTTTATATATATACATATACATATATATATACATATGTATACATATGTACACACACACACTCCACGATACTGTCCCTGTTAGAAAAAAAATTCTAACGGGGCGCTGCCCCGCACTCCGCAAGGGGGCTGCTAGCCTCCTTGACCCCCAGCCCGCTATCCGGGTAGCGGGACCTCCGTAAAAACTCTGCGGGGCCCCCGATATATCCAAAACCCCTTCAAAACACAACACTGCACATTGAGTTCGCATGACCGGTTTAACCCGTCAATCGGAGGTCCCCTCGCTCCAAAGACGAGGGGTAATTAACGGCAGCTTAGTCCGCGGCTGCCGGAGATTCGGATCCCCACAATCATTAAACCCCGGCCTATCCTAGGCAGGGGAATCTATAATGCGCCTAACCAGCGCACGCGTATTCCCATCTCAATGAGGTGACGAAAAACACGCTACAGATTCTGGCACGCCCGGTGGGACCAATCTCTCCTCCCATATTTCGGGTTAAACGTTCATGCGAACTCAGTCAATATACATACCTATATTTATACTGAAATAATGCTCTTTCATGCAGGTTTTCAAGCAATCACTTCCCAACAATGTCTCTAAAGATGAACTCAGCTCTCAGCACGGCTCCCGTCTCCTACACGATGAAGATAGACTCCAGGACGGTCCTCCCGGCCAGTCTCGGGCGACAATGGGAGGAGCCGCCGCTACCATTTGGCTCTATTATGTTCGTGTCAGCTAACGCCATCCCAGCCCCTCAAGCTTCGGTAACAGACAAACCGGTCCCGAAAGGTAAGAGGCCAAATGTGGTGGTCTCGAAGGCGCCACAACTCAAATGCAAGTCGGTGTCTGAACGACTCTCCTTGGCCCCAGCTGGGGGCAAGGCCATCAATACCAACAAAACAACAAGGCGTCTCGAGCAAGCTCCGGCGGTTCCCTTGACAACTGCTCGATCGGGTGTCTTCTCTAAGCTCCCCGCTAATCAACTCACGGTGGCTTCCCAGGAAACAGATGCCCGCCAAGCCCTTAAAATTGAGAAGCTAAGGAAGAAAAGGCTCAGATATAGAGTCAACAAAAGGGCTAGGGCTTCTGCTAGGCTGAACCTCATGAGGTTCGAGGAACAGGGTTACCCCGCCAAAGACGAGGAAATGGCTGGATATGTGGTCCACACTGTCTACATGGTGGGCACGCGCAGCAAGAGCAAGGACGGGGCCACCACATCTCAAATCCAATCTGGCTTGAATATTGTTGCCGCTTCCCAAGAACAGCCGCCTCCGCTGGATGATGAAAACCCTCTCGATGAGGATGATATGCAGAAAGACCCTTCAGTCCATGAGGAGTCGGGCTCGGAAAGCGAAGATGAGCCAATTTTCCGTCCCAAGAACGCAGAGCAGCAACTTCTCCAAGAACTCCGAAAACAGCTCAGAAGCAAAGACAAGGAGATGGCCAAGCTCTACTCAAAGATCGACGACTTGACAAATGTCGTCTTACGGCTTACGGCCCAACTTGCCTCTCAGCCGCCCAATCAAGCGCAGGGCTCTGCTCATGAACCGGGAAACGGTGTCCCGAAACAGCCGACGCCAATTCCCTCAAATCCAAAAGTGAGCGGACCGCATGAAGATCAGTTGCATCCTATCTCGGGAAATGTCTTGGCGGCCGATGACAGCAACCCGCTAACTCAAGATCAAATCATGGATTTGGTTGCCAACAAAATCAAAACATTGGTAGCCGAAGACGGAGAGCAAAAAGATGTCAGCAGTAGTGGGAGACCATATCCTGCTCGGTACGATCTTGTGGAGTTTCCCACTGGCTATGTCGTCCCCAAATTTGAAAGGTTCGATGGGACGGGAAATGCGAACCGGCACATTGCCCAATTCAAAGCATCATGCGCAAATACCGGGAGCAATGATGCGCTCCTTCTCCGTCAGTTTGTTAATAGCTTGACGGATGTTGCTTTCGATTGGTATGCAAGCATACCAGGTGACTCGATCAAGACGTTCGCTTAGATAGAATCCATGTTCAAGCAAAGGTTTATGAGTGTCAGCGATAAAATCACCATTGCCGACCTCGTAAGGACAGAGCCAAAGAACAACGAAAGCAACATGGATTTTATAGTCCGATGGCGCAATCTCTCTATCAAATGCGAACCGCCGTTGGAGCAAAACCAATCCGTCAGTCTTCTTATAGAAAATCTAAAGGACTGGATGAAACCTTTCCTGTGCACCGCAGGCCTTAAAACATTCCAAGAGCTGACCAAAAAGGTCCAAACGTTGGAACGCTCAAAACCCGAGTCCACTCAGGATCTTCAGTTCACAAACAGACCGAAGCCTTGGAGGGACGACAACCGAAAAGGCGAAAGTTTTAACAGCACCGATTCTTTAAATAAGCAGAGAGCGGGCGGAGCCAAAACTAACAAAACTCGAGAGCCAACTTTGGAGGAAAGAAGAAATAAGGTATACTCATTCCGAAGGGACAAGGTCCACAAAATTTTTAAAGATGCTCTGAAGAATGGCCTGCGGCTACCAGAACCAAAAAGGCTAAGTGAAGCGAACAAGACTGATCATCCCAACTTTTGCCCATACCACCGAGTGCTGGGACACACTATTGAAGACTGTTGCATCTTCAAGGATTGGGTCAAGAAACAATACAAGGCGGGAGAAATATCATTGTCCTCTGGCGTATAACAAACAATCAAGCTGCGACCGCCAATTTCATACAAACAGAGACCGAAGTCCTTCAGGGACCTGATTCTCTCAGACGTTTGCCTTTCTCTAAAAAGAGCGGACCAAGGCAACAAGCTAAGATCCAAGCGAGCAACATTGCCAATGAAGAAGCAATAGACGGGTACACAACCCATACGGTCTATATGATGGAGCTCAGAGGAACAAGTCCTCCTACGCCTTATAACCATGACAATGACGCAGTTGTTGCCATCCAACATCGGCCCGATCCAAATGATGAAGAGCCCGCTCAGGCCATTGAGCCAAAGGAACCCGTGGTTCATGCTGAGTCAAGTTCAGGCGGTAGGGATGACCTCGTTGTCATACCCGGAACTATAGAACAAGTATTATTCTAATGGCTTCAAAGGCAACTTCAGGACAGGGATGAGAAGATGGCCAAGGTCCATTCTTAAGTCGACGAGCTGGAAAATGTCGTGGCGGATCTCACGACCCAAGTCGCCCAATTGCAATTACAGCAAAATCAAATTTTGGTTCGTGAGCTGGGTATTGATAATCGGAAGCAACCGATCGATGCTCCCTCCAGCCCGAGAGCGGAACACCTTTGTGAAAAAAGGACGCGATCGGCCTCCAGTCCCTCCGATACGTACACTGGACATGGTAAGCGGACAGTAGGTGAACCAAAGACTTATCGTCCTCAGGGTCCAGCATCAGTAAGGGCACCTATTCCAATGGAGAGAAAGAAGAAAGTATACTCCTCAGGAGGGATAAAGTCCACGAAATATTCATGGACGCCTTGAACAACGGTCTTCAATTGCCTATTCTAAAGAGACCACATGAGATGAACATGACCGGCAATCCCATATACTGCCCATATCATAGAATGGTGAGTCATACAATTGAAAACTGCTATGTTTTTAAAGATTGGGTGGAGAACCAATCCAAGCTCGGGAAAGCCTTAAAATCGTCAGATGTACCGACAAGCCACAGAGCTACGGTCATCAACACAGCCTTGCCAAGATCAAAGTTCGAGGAGCTGGGATAAGCAAACCACTGACTACCACGTCGTTAAACTGGGAACAATCGACCACCACGTCGTTAAACTGGGAACAATCGACCTCTAAGTCGTCAAACTGAGAATGTAAAAATGTGTAAATAAAACAAAAAATAATAAAAAGCCGAAACGATAGGGCAACTCGCAATAAAAATCAGCGAGTAAAAATAAAGATGAAAATAAATAGCCGAAATGATGGGGCAACCGCGAATAAATAGCCGAAATGATAAGACAATCGTGACCTCCGCGATAAGAAAAGCTGAAATGATAGAGCAATCGTGGTGATAAAAAAAACAACGGTAAATGATGAGTCGCTCCTGGTATCATATTCCAGTGCAGCGATGCAGACGCCAACCAAAATCCAATTTCCTAAAAATTCTTCCAGCCCTACGGGTGGTCCCCCAAATTGACTACCGTATACAATCCACGGGCTCAAATAATTCTCGTCATACCCATGCCCCACCACAACCACCAGTTACGCGGCTGGTCTCTGCCCTTGGAATTATGGTCTATTGGAAAGACCCATTCATGTGTCCTCACGATACATGAGAAGAACAAACCTTCGTGGGATCCTTACGACTCACAGAGAAAAAACACACTTGGGGGTCCTCACGACTCCTAAGGAGAAAATGCACCTACGGGACCCTTACGACTCGTAGGGAGAAAATGCTTTTATGGGACCCTTACGGCCCATAAAATTGAAAAGCCTTAGGTGATAGGGATCTAAACCTGTCTCTGTCATGCCCCGCTTCCCAGAGTACGCAAGATTGGGCACGCGACATAGCCAACCATGCTACCTGTGGGTAGGAAGTATCCATCCACAGTCACATTACGGCTGTAGAGATATCAAGAACAAGATAAATAAACTAATCTAACACATGTCCAAATCCATAATAATAAGAGTCAATGAAAAATAAGTGCGGAAGCAAATGATCCAATACAATAAATAGAAAGTACGTCCCATAATGCGGGCTCACATCTGGAAATGAAATGCAATAAATAAACTAGTCACTACAGAACTCACAAATCAGCCTGCTGGCTGAAGTACTCCTGCTCGGTCGTCGACAGTGGTAAAGAATCTGGGCCATGCAAAACCCAGACGTCAGCGCGTCATGTCAACCAGTAATATAATATGAACATGGTAATAAGCAATGCAGAAATTAAACATGAATAAAGCAATAATATGAAATAACAGTGCAGGGTAGTGTGCAGTGAGTAACTATACTGTTCTATCGGGTTTCTATTCTAAAGTCTTTGAAATCAATCGATGACTCGTCGATGTAACTCAATAGTATCCCGTGCGTGCCCGGGACCACGGTCAAGATTCTCGAGGCTGAATCCGAGACGTGCCGCTAGGCAGTAACAAGTAGCAGGATGGATGAGTGATGTCAGCATTATCACTCCGGGGCTGGCCTAGCCCGTAAGACTGATCAGAACAGGTATCGAACTATTGAGTTACAAGTCGGTTTCACCTTTGATTTCCCCATACCCCCAAGTTATGTATGTCGAGTCAGGTATTTATGAATCAAGGACTAATGCCAACACAGGATCAGGTAACAGGTCAGGTTTGTCTGGATAGACAACAGGAATGGTCCATGAGGACCCCAAGTCAGGTTTCTTGGCATTAGGCATGAGATCAGGTAACAGGTCAGGTCATGGTACATCAGGTTGAGTCGGTAGTACAGGGTACCATGTCCGGTGCATCGGTATGTATATATATGTCATGTGTAGCAAAGTCAGGTCAATATGTAATGCAATCGAAGGTGTGCTCATAACAGGTATAGAATCGGATAAGGAATAACAGCAGGAAATAAAGTAAACAACAATAACAGTTCATTTAATCACAATGGTGCATTAATATGGTGCAGTTGTATTATCGTATTAACAGATTCGAGCACCCTTGGGGTGCAATAATCACAGGGTAGTGCAGTATCAATAACAGAAAGTAATGAAGCTATATGTGTACGATTATCGTCCTTTAAATAGCAAAATGATTAACTGGTAGTTTCGTTATTAGGGTTACAGTGGCAAAATACGGTTTAGGTTGCAGTATCATGATATATATCATATTCCGTCCGAATGAGAAAAGTAACTATATTTAGTTAACAATGCAAGTTTTATGAGTCAAGCACACTTAATTAGGATAACATAGCATGTAGCAAGTAATACTTGCCTCGACGGTTTCGCAAACCGGAAAACACGAACGTAGCGTCGGCGGAAAACACGCGACGGATGCACGGGTCACGGATCGAGTCCAAACAACGAACAGCGGGACCACACGGACCGGAGTACTTCGCTGGAGAGTCGGGTCAAGTCGTCGGCACGGCCGGAATCCAGCGAAATGTCAAAACAGCGACGAATTAGCAAAATACAAACTATGGACACGAACGGCCAGCGAGGGGTTAACACGCAGGGAGAAAGTAAAGAGATGCTTACAGGGATGGCACGGATGTCAACCGCAACGGGTTCGACGGCGATGGGGCGCCGGCGGCGAACAGGGAACGCGGCTGGGCTGAAAGTGGCTGGAGGTTGCAAGAAGAGGATGGTGCTGCGAGTAGGGGAGGTCCTGGCCTGGTCTGGATTGTAGGGGGAAGAGGAGGTGGTCGGCGGTGCACTGGCGACGACGACGAGAGTCGACGGCGCGATCTCCGGCGAACCAGAGAAGGTGCTAGGGTTCGGCGTCGGGTTCTGTTGTGGCCCGGCGAGGGAAAGAGGAGGACGGTGAAGAGATCGGGACGAGGGTGAAGGGAGGAAGTCGACGTCGACGGCGATGGGAGGCGGCGACGACGGCAGCACAGCGGTGCAGGTGGCGGTGGCGTTGGCTGCAGGCTCTGGAAGGAGAGGAGAACGGAGGAAGGAGGTGCGGAGGCAAGGGTGATGGTGGTGGTGTCGTCGGCGCGGGGGCTGCGGCGGCGACGGCACCGGAGATGACTGGGGTTCGACGAAGTTAGGGTTCCTCGCGGGGGTTCTCTCGTGGAATCTTTCTCGTGAAGACGAAGGACTAAGGAACAGTGGGAAAATATAAGATAGAGAGAGAGAGATTTTAGGATGAGAGAGAGAGATTTTAGGATGAGAGAGAGAGGAAGGTGGGGCCCACGAGAGATTAAATCTCTCGTGATTGGCTGGGGAGATATAAGGAGGTTTAAAAGAAAATTTAAAAAGATTTTAAAGGGATTTAAACGTTATTTTTAGTAACAGAAAAATATTTTATATAGTTTTAGATTATTAAATTTAAATGGGTATTTCGGCGCTAAATGAAACATTTCCAAATTGCGCCCGGGTTGCGCCCAAATATTTGAAATTCAAATAATAGGATTTTAAGCGGGTTCCAAATTTTAAAATGAGATGTCTTATGATTAAAATGCATGCCCCCAAGTCGGACACTTGCACGCGCGCGTAGCCGTCTAAACTCGCCCGTTTCACCGAACGGGATGAAATCTCGACGCGCGGACGCTACCACGCGACTAGTGGTGACGAGTAGGCCAACATGGATATTTTTAATTTCATTTTAGGTGTTAAAATTTGTTATAGGCAAAAATGACTTAGCCGGTTAAAATTTTGCAACAAGAACCAAACAAGCAAGATAATTGAAATGAGCAATGTCTAACACTCAACTAGTAACAGAAATAGTACTATTGGGCTCGGGTGTTACATCATACCCAACTACAAAAAGAATTTCGTCCTCGAAATTCCAAGAATACAAGATAGCTAACTACAGGAAAAGGTGAGGAAACTTCTGCCGGATCTCGTCTTCTCGCTCCCAAGTGGATTCTCCATGTGATCGATTACCCCAAGAAACTAGCACAAGAGGGATAACCTTGTTCTTAAGAACCTTTTCTCTTCGATCCTTGATTTCAACCGGTCGCTCCTCAAAAGTTAGGTCCTCCCGTACAGTCAACTCCGAATGATCCAAGACATGAGTTTCATCTCGAACATACCTCCGTAGTTGAGATACATGAAACACATCGTGCACTCCTGCCAATGACTGTGGTAACGCCAAACGGTACGCTACCTCTCCAATACGCTCCAATATCTCGAAGGGTCCAACGAATCGAGGACTAAGCTTTCCCCGACTCCCAAAGCGAATCACCCCTCTAGTCTGTGATATCTTCAGGAATACCAAATCGCCCACGGCGAACTCTAGAGGTCTTCTTGACGTGTCAGCCCAACTTTTCTGTCTGTCTTGAGCTGCCTTCATATGCTTCCTGATTGTATTCACCTTCTCGACTGTCTGTACTACCAAATCTGGTCCTAGTAACCTTCGTTCACCAACATCATCCCAACAAACAGGTGAACGGCACTTACGACCATACAACGCTTCAAACGGAGCCATCTGAATCGTCGCTTGGAAACTATTGTTGTACGAAAACTCCACCAAGTGTAGATGATCCTCCCAAGAACCTTTGAAGTCCAATATGCATGCCCTCAATATATCTTCAAGAGTTTGGATCGTTCTCTCCGACTGCCCATCAGTTTGAGGATGATAAGCTGTGCTAAACTTCAATCGAGTCCCCAAACTTTCTTGTAAACTCCTCCAGAAGTGCGACAAGAACCGAGTGTCCCGATCGGACACGATGCTCACCGGTACTCCATGCAATCTTACAATCTCCTGCATGTACCGCTCTGCCAAAGTCTCCGTCGATTGACCAACCCGAAAAGGAATAAAATGAGCTGCCTTGGTCAATCGGTCGACAATCACCCATACTGCATTGTTGCCCTTTGGACTCCGCGGTAAAGCTGTCACGAAATCCATGGTTATATGTTCCCATTTCCACTGAGGAATCGGAAGTGGTTGCAACAAACCAGCAACCCTTTGGTGTTCAGCCTTGACTTGCTGACACACCAAGCACTTAGCCACGAAGCGAGCAATCTCCCGCTTCATACCTTCCCACCAGAAGTGCTGTCGAATATCTCGGTACATCTTTGTCCCTCCTGGATGTACAGAGTAAGCTGAACTGTGTGCCTCCTTCATGAGCTCTTCCCGTACATCCCCCTTTGGCACACACACACGGCTACCATATCTTATCGAACCGTCTTCGTGGACCATTAAATCGGTTCGTAGTCCGGCTTCAACCTGCTCTCGAAACTTTTGCAGTCTAGGATCCTGCGATTGTGCCGCTTTAATCTTCTCAACTAAGGACGACTGTACTTGCAACTGCATCAACTGTCCCGTAGCATGTGGTAGCACAACCTCCAAGTCAAATCTCCGAAAATCCGCAATGATCTCCCTCTGTGCGGTCAATACCTGAATCGCTGGTAACCGACTAAGCGCATCCGGCACGACGTTAACCTTTCCCGGATGGTACTTAAGATTAAGGTCGTAGTCGGCCATCAGCTCCAACCATCTGCGTTGCCTCATGTTCAACTCCTTCTGAGTGAACACATACTTCAAACTCTTGTGATCTGTAAAGACTTCGACTCTCTCGCCCAAAAGGTAGTGTCTCCAAATCTTCAAGGCGAAGATCACGGCCGCAAGCTCCAAGTTATGAGTCGGATAATTCTTCTCATGAGTCTTCAGTTGTCTCGATGCGTAAGCTACGACCTTCCCATTCTGCATCAAAACACATCCCAATCCTTTTCCAGATGCGTCGCTGTGAATCACCAGTCCTCCTGAATTATCTGGTACGGTCAGGATAGGGGCGGTTATCAATTTCTGCTTCAACGTCTCGAAGGCCAATGCACATCCATCCGTCCAAATAAAAGGTACTTCCTTGCGCGTAAGCTTGGTCAACGGTTCTGCCAAACGAGCGAAGTTCTCCATAAATCTCCTGTAGTATCCGGCCAAACCAAGGAAACTTCTTATCTCAGCCACATTTCTTGGGATAGGCCAATCTCGAACTGCTGCAATCTTTTCGGGATCGACGGCGATTCCATCGCCCGACACAACATGCCCCAGAAACTTCACTTCTTCCAGCCAGAATTCGCACTTACTCATCTTCGCATACAATTTCTCCTGTCTCAGCGTCTGCAGTGCGATCTTTAAATGCTCAGCATGCTCCTCCGGACTCTTCGAGTACACCAGAATATCGTCAATGAATACCACAATAAACTGGTCTAAGAATGGTGAAAAGATTCTGTTCATCAAATCCATGAATATTGCTGGCGCATTCGTTACTCCGAAGGGCATCACCAGATACTCGAAATGTCCATATCGAGTTCGAAACGCCGTCTTGCAAATGTCTTCTGCTTTCACTCGGACCTGATGATATCCGGATCGTAAATCCAGTTTCGAGAATACTCTCGCGCCACTAAGCTGCTCAAAAAGTTCTCCAATGCGAGGGATTGGGTACTTGTTCTTAATAGTCACCCGGTTCAATTCTCGATAATCAATGCACATCCTTCTCGTGCCATCCTTCTTCTTTACTAAAAGAACTAGAGCTCCCCAAGGCGAGTTGCTGCTTCGAATCCAACCCTTCTCAAGTAATTCACCAACTTGCTTCTTAACTTCTTCCAATTCCACTGGTGCCATCGGATAATATGATTTTGATACTGGCGCTGCACCAGGAATAAGGTCAATCGCGAACTCCACGTCTCGTTTCGGCGGTAAGCCCGATATATCTTCAAATACATCCATAAAGTCGCGAACAACTGCCGGCTCTTCATTACTATCAACTTCCATTGCTGCAAGACCACTGCGTGTCGGCCTAGCCCTGAACTCGACTGGCCCGACAGAACTGCTTCCCCCAGTAAAGGTAAACTCAGGGTGTCCGGGAATCTGAAAAATTACCTTCCTTGCCCTACAGTCAATGTGGGCGTGGAAAGTGCCAAGAAAATCCATTCCTAAGACAACTTCATAGCTGCCCGTATCTATTACCAAGAAATCTGCAAAAAGCTCCCGTCCGCACACAACAACCGTACAATCTCTACACTCCTTACTAGCTATGATTTTCCCATTCCCAGTGTGTATGTCCCAAAAACTAGACAGGGTCGTGCAGGTAATCGAGTGTGTAGTTATAAATTTGGATGACATAAAACAGTGGGATGCTCCGGAATCAAATAATGCCAATGCGGGAAAACCATGAATGAGTAAAGTACCTGAAACCACTTCTCCTGATGCCTTAGCTTCCTCAGCTGTCAACGTGAAAGCTCGAGCCTGATTAGGTCCCTGAGTCAGCTGTTTCTGCCCTTGGAACGGTCTCTGTGGAGGCTTCTGTATATCATCTCTCGTGCGAAGCTTCGACGGACAGGCACCAACTACGTGATCGGCCGCTCCACAAACCAGACAAAGTCCCAGTCTCCTTCGACAATCCTTCTGCACGTGCCCAGGTAAACGGCAGTAGTCACAAATCACGCTCTTCCTTCGATCAACGATCACAGGTTTCTTCATGGGTGCTACACCTCGACGGTCCACTGGAATACCTCTGCGCCCATGATCTCGGTTAGGTACAGATGCGGGCTTCCTGGCCGCAACTGCTGTCTGCTGTAGGTTCCCTTTCATTCCCGACAAACTCTGCTGCTCCCTGGCTGCCGTAAGAACCTGCGAGAAAGTGGTCAAACCCAGGGAGACAATCTGCCTCTGGATGTCCACATCCAAACTTCGCAAGAACCTTCGCGCCCTGTCTGCCTCCTTGGCGACTAAGGGTCCAGCGAAGCGGCTGAGTCTCGTCCATTCCGCTGCATGTACGTCCACAGATGCTCCATTTTGTCTCAGCCCAATAAATTTCTCTTCCATTTCCTCCCGTGCAGTCCGCGGGAAGAACTTCTCCAGGAAACTCTTAGAGAAATCCGCCCAACTGATTGGCTTGGGCAAGCGGGTCTCCTCCACAAGCCACCACTCTCGGGCGTAATCCACCAGCTGAATGCGCACCACATCAACTCTCTTGTCCTCTGGGATCTGTGCCGCAATCAGCAAATTCTCCGTGTCTACTAGCCACTGCTCGGCTGGCAACGGCTCCTCCAAACCAGTGAAAGTAGTAGGACCCAACCGTCTGAAATCTGGCACGGTCCCTACTCGGTCAACTGGCTTCGCTACAGCGGTGTTTACAGACTGCCGAATGGCCTGCAAACCCTCCTGAAATGAGTCTGCTTGCTGCTGGATCAGCTCAGTATGCCTCTTCTGATTTTCCAACATCCCACGTATCACTCCCAACATGGCGGCTTCATCTACGCGCCTCTGATACGTCTTGAAATTCTTATCTGCCATAATCCTGAAATCAAAACACCCAACATTAGCATGATGATAGATTCAATATATAAATCAAGGCTAGAACTCCAAGATACTTAAATAGAGTACCGCATTGTAGCTATGCCGCGGTATCATGGCCGCAATTACTTAACTCCACCCAAGTCGCCTAAGTCCTAGAGATAACAAGAAATTAGGTTTTCGAGTTGACAATGCAAAGTAAGTTTGCACGCCGTACAAGATATAATCAGGAAGAATGTGATTCAAGAATGGTAAAACGGTCAAGGTGGTAGGACATGTTTCCTAAGCACGGGTATTTTGATTCGTGTATCGGGTACAATACCCAACTACAAAAGAATCAACCCAACTAACCTATGGCTCTGATACCAAAAGAACCATGTCACGCCCCGCTTCCCAGAGTACGCAAGATTGGGCACGTGACATAGCCAACCATGCTACCTGTGGGTAGGAAGTATCCATCCACAGTCACATTACGGCTGTAGAGATATCAAGAACAAGATAAATAAACTAATCTAACACATGTCCAAATCCATAATAATAAGAGTCAATGAAAAATAAGTGCGGAAGCAAATGATCCAATACAATAAATAGAAAGTACGTCCCATAATGCGGGCTCACATCTGGAAATGAAATGCAATAAATAAACTAGTCACTACAGAACTCACAAATCAGCCTGCTGGCTGAAGTACTCCTGCTCGGTCGTCGACAGTGGTAAAGAATCTGGGCCATGCAAAACCCAGACGTCAGCGCGTCATGTCAACCAGTAATATAATATGAACATGGTAATAAGCAATGCAGAAATTAAACATGAATAAAGCAATAATATGAAATAACAGTGCAGGGTAGTGTGCAGTGAGTAACTATACTGTTCTATCGGGTTTCTATTCTAAAGTCTTTGAAATCAATCGATGACTCGTCGATGTAACTCAATAGTATCCCGTGCGTGCCCGGGACCACGGTCAAGATTCTCGGGGCTGAATCCGAGACGTGCCGCGAGGCAGTAACAAGTAGCAGGATGGATGAGTGAAGTCAGCATCATCACTCCGGGGCTGGCCTAGCCCGTAAGACTGATCAGAACAGGTATCGAACTGTTGAGTTACAAGTCGGTTTCACCTTTGATTTCCCCATACCCCCAAGTTATGTATGTCGAGTCAGGTATTTATGAATCAAGGACTAATGCCAACACAGGATCAGGTAACAGGTCAGGTGTGTCTGGATAGACAACAGGAATGGTCCATGAGGACCCCAACTCAGGTTTGTTGGCATTAGGCATGAGATCAGGTAACAGGTCAGGTCATGGTACATCAGGTTGAGTCGGTAGTACAGGATACCATGTCCGGTGCATCGGTATGTATATATATGTCATGTGTAGCAAAGTCAGGTCAATATGTAATGCAATCGAAGGTGTGCTCATAACAGGTATAGAATCGGATAAGGAATAACAGCAGGAAATAAAGTAAACAACAATAACAGTTCATTTAATCACAATGGTGCATTAATATGGTGCAGTTGTATTATCGTATTAACAGATTCGAGCACCCTTGGAGTGCAATAATCACAGGGTAGTGCAGTATCAATAACAGAAAGTAATGAAGCTATATGTGTACGATTATCATCCTTTAAATAGCAAAATGATTAACTGGTAGTTTCGTTATTAGGGTTACAGTGGCAAAATACGGTTTAGGTAGCAGTATCATGATATATATCATATTCCGTCCGAATGAGAAAAGTAACTATATTTAGTTAACAATGCAAGTTTTATGAGTCAAGCACACTTAATTAGGATAACATAGCATGTAGCAAGTAATACTTGCCTCGACGGTTTCGCAAACCGGAAAACACGAACGTAGCGTCGGCGGAAAACACGCGATGGATGCACGGGTCACGGATCGAGTCCAAACAACGAACAGCAGGACCACACGGACCGGAGTACTTCGCTGGAGAGTCGGGTCAAGTCGTCGGCACGGCCGGAATCCGGCGAAATGTCAAAACAGCGACGAATTAGCAAAATACAAACTATGGACACGAACGGCCAGCGAGGGGTTAGCACGCAGGGAGAAAGTAAAGAGATGCTTACAGGGATGGCACGGGTGTCAACCGCGACGGGTTCGACGGCGATGGGGCGCCGGCGGCGAACAGGGGACGCGGCTGGGCTGAAAGTGGCTGGAGGTTGCAAGAAGAGGATGGTGCTGCGAGTAGGGGAGGTCCTGGCCTGGTCTGGATTGTAGGGGGAAGAGGAGGTGGTCGGCGGTGCGCTGGTGACGACGACGAGAGTCGACGGCGCGATCTCCGGCGAACCAGAGAAGGTGCTAGGGTTCGGCGTCGGGTTCTGTTGTGGCCCGGCGAGGGAAAGAGGAGGACGGTGAAGAGGTCGGGACGAGGGTGAAGGGAGGAAGTCGACGTCGTCGGCGATGGGAGGCGGCGGCGACGGCAGCACAGCAGTGCAGGTGGCGGTGGCGTTGGCTGCAGGCTCTGGAAGGAGAGGAGAACGGAGGAAGGAGGTGCGGAGGCAAGGGTGATGGTGGTGGTGTCGTCGGCGCGGGGGCTGCGGCGGCGACGGCACCGGAGATGGCTGGGGTTCGATGAAGTTAGGGTTCCTCGCGGGGGTTCTCTCGTGGAATCTTTCTCGTGAAGACGAAGGACTAAGGAACAGTGGGAAAATATAAGATAGAGAGAGAGATTTTAGGATGAGAGAGAGAGATTTTAGGATGAGAGAGAGAGGAAGGTGGGGCCCACGAGAGATTAAATCTCTCGTGATTGGCTGGGGAGATATAAGGAGGTTTAAAAGAAAATTTAAAAAGATTTTAAAGGGATTTAAACGTTATTTTTAGTAACAGAAAAATATTTTATATAGTTTTAGATTATTAAATTTAAATGGGTATTTCGGCGCTAAATGAAACATTTCCAAATTGCGCCCGGGTTGCGCCCAAATATTTGAAATTCAAATAATAGGATTTTAAGCGGGTTTCAAATTTTAAAATGAGATGTCTTATGATTAAAATGTATGCCCCCAAGTCGGACACTTGCACGCGCGCGTAGCCGTCCAAACTCGCCCGTTTCACCGAACGGGATGAAATCTCGACGCGCGGACGCTACCACGCGACTAGTGGTGACGAGTAGGCCAACATGGATATTTTTAATTTCATTTTAGGCGTTAAAATTTGTTATAGGCAAAAATGACTTAGCCGGTTAAAATTTTGCAACAAGAACCAAACAAGCAAGATAATTGAAATGAGCAATATCTAACACTCAACTAGTAACAGAAATAGTACTATTGGGCTCGGGTGTTACAGTCTCCTAAGCCATCGCTCCCCAATCCCCAAGTGGCGAATGATGTGTCGCTCCTGGTACCATATTCTAGTGCAGCGATGCAGACACCACCCAAATTCCAACTCCCATACCCCAACGGCGAATGATGAGTCGCTCCTGGTACCATATTCCAGTGTAGCGATGCAGACGCCAACAAAGTCCCGAAATTTTTCCGGCCCTACGGTCTTGATCATACATCCTGCAAAACCGTATACAATCCACGGGCGTAAAACGATCCCAATCTCTCCCAAGTCCTACCGGTGAGACCACATTCAAGGTCTCACCGGCGGTAAAGATTCAAAAAAAAAGAAGAAGAAAGAAAGAAAAAAAGAAGGTATGTCCACAAGCAAAATGGGCACGGATGAAAACCCGAAAGGGCCCCGTGGGTAAAAACAGCAGGACTGCCGACGAGTTTGTGAAAACCCGAAAGGGCGTAAATTCATGAAAAAGATATGAAATACACTCGCAAAGTCCTCTCGACTTTGTGAGGAGAAAATTCCCGCGTGAGTTCCTTACGATTCACAAAGGAGCAACACACTTAGGGGTCCCCACGACTCCTAAGAAGAAAATACACTTACGGGATTCTTACGACCCGTAGGGAGAAAATGCTTTGTGAGACCCTTAAGGCTCACAAAATTGAAAAGTCTTAGGTGATAGGGACCTAAAACCTGTCTCCTAAGCCATCGTTTTCTAATAAGCAAACGCATATGATGATTCGCTCCTGGTACCATATTCCAGTGTAGCGATACTGATGCCAAAAAAAACCAATTCCCAAATCCTCCCGGGGCAAATGATGAGTCGCTCCTGGTATTATTCCAGTGCAGTAATGCAGATGCCGACAGAAAACCGATTCCCAAATCCTTTCATGACAGATGATGATTCGCTCCCGGTACCATATTCCAGTGTAGCGATGCTGATGTCAACCCAAAACAGATCAAACCAACCAATTCCAACATCGATCTTTGCGTTAACCAGCCGACACTCCGCTTCGGGGAAACGTCGACCAGCGACACTCCGCACCGGGAAAACGTCCGACAGCGACACTCCGTGCCCGGGGCACATCGACTACAGACACTCCGCCTCGGGGACACGTCAACCAGCCGACACTCCACTTCGGGGAAACGTCGACCAGCGACACTCCGTACCGGGGAAACGTCCAACATCGACACTCCATGCCGGGGAAACGTCAAGAAGACACTCCGTGACGGGGACACGTCAACCAGCCGACACTCCGCTTCGGGAAAACGTCGACCAGCGACACTCCGCACAGGGGAAACGTCCGACAGCGACACTCCGTGCCGGGGAAACGTCAACCAGATGACACTCCGCTTTGGGGAAACGTCGACTAGCGACACTCCGCACCGGGGAAACGTCCGACAGCGACACTCCGCACCGGGGAAACGTCCGACAACGACACTCCGTGCCGGGGGCACGTCGACTACAGACACTCCGCCTCGGGGACACGTCAACCAGCCGACACTCCGCTTCAGGGAAACGTTGACCAGCGACACTCCGTACCGGGGAAACGTCCAACAGCGACACTCCGTGCCGGAGAAACGTCAAGCAGACAGTCCGTGCCGGGGAAACGTCAACCAGCCGACACTCCGCTTCGGAGAAATGTCGACCAGTGACACTCCGCACCGGGGAAACGTCCAACAGCGACACTCTGTGCCGAGGGCACGTCGACTACAGACACTCCGCCTCGGGGACACGTCAACCAGCCGACACTCCGCTTCGGGGAAACGTCGACCAGCGACACTCCGTACCGGGGAAACGTCCAACAGCGACACTCCGTACCGGGGAAACGTCAAGCAGACACTCCGTGCCGGGGACACGTCAACCAGCCGACACTTCGCCTCGGGGACACGTCAACCAGCCGACACTCCGCTTCGGGGAAACGTCGACCAGCGACACTCCGTACCGGGGAAACGTCCAACAGCGACACTCCGTGCCGGGGAAACGTCAAGCAGACACTCCGTGCCGGGGACACGTCAACCAGCCAACACTCCGCTTCGGGGAAACGTCGACCAGCAACACTCCGCTTCGGGGAAATGTCGACCAGTGACACTCCGTACCGGGGAAACGTCCAACAGCGACACTCTGTGCCGGGGAAACGTCAAGCAGACACTCCGTGCCGGGGACACGTCAACTAGCCGACACTCCGCTTCGGGGAAACGTCGACCACCGACACTCCATCTCGGGGGAACGTCAAACAAACACTCCGTCTCGGGGATACGTCAACTAGCCGACACTCCGCCTCGGGGAAACGTCAAGCAGACACTCCGCGCCGGGGGCACGTCGACTACAGACACTCCGCTTCGGGGAAACGTAGACCAGCGATACTCCGTGCCGGGGGCACGTCTACTAAATCATTCTGGGCCAGGGAAACGTCTACCACGGACACTCCGTCTCGGAGACGCGTCAAGCGTCGACCGTCCATGTCGTAAAAAGGGCAGTGCATTCCAAAAAGTAGGAACCAAAGCAAGTCGTCTCCACATGAAAGAAGATCCATCAATTTCATGCACACGACCCACATATGTGGTGTGCATTTATTGATGAAGGGCACTTTGTTGGGGTCAAAATTTGCACCCCGGTTGACCGAGTCAAAGTCAAGGTCAACCCCAAGCTAGGTGGGCCCAAGCCCAGGTCAAGCGGGCCCATGCCCAAGCCAAGCCCGTGGCCAAGCCTCCCCACGCCAACAACAAAATCATGTAATAAATAATTTTTATGTAATTTTTTATGCATGAATGGGCATAAAGCCAAAATTTTGTAAGCCCATGGCTTATGTGCAAAAAGAAATGGCACATGAGCTATGGGATGGCCAAAATGCCATTTTTGTAAAACCCAAAGGGCTATATGTAAAGTGTATAGCCTATAAAGGCCAAGATAATGAAAATATCCCAACATCTTTTTCTCTCTCCAAAGAGTAAATCTAGATCTGAGATCCTTCTCCTTCCTCAAGGTTCTAAAACCTTCTTCTTTCTTTTGAATTAAATCAAGAGTTTTACTTTTCCTTTTATAAAACTAAATAGTTTTTTCACCACAAAACCCAAAAAGGGGAATGTGGATCTACCATTAGATCTCAAAAAGAAAAGATTTTTAAAATCTCATATCTCTTGAACTTCAAGATCCTGCCAATAGAGGAGGAAGAAGGAGACCCCTCTCCAGGAAGAACTAGGGCTCAAGGGGAGAAGCCCTTCATCAGCTTCAAAATATCTTAGGAGTTTAACTCCTTATATATATATATATATATATATATATATATATATATATATATATATGAGAAGTTAAACTCCTAAGATATTTTGAAGCTGATGAAGGGCTTCTCAAGTGCTCCTTTCTGGGAGTACAACTCCCATTGCAGGGACCAAGTCTCTTTTGCCGCTCGAGCGTCCACGTGCTGATATGTGGTGTGCTAGCGCTCAAAGCGCTAGCGCTCTTGCGCCCAGAGCGCTAGTGCCCGAGTGCCCACGTGCTGACACGTGGCGCGCTAGCGCTCATAACGCTGGCGCACTTGCGCTCAGAGCGCTAGCGCCCAAAGCGCTAGCGCTCGAGCACCCACGTGTTGACACGTGGCGCGCTAGCGCTTAGCGCCCAACCGCCCGCATGCTGACACGTGGCGCGTTAGCGCTCAAAGCGCTAGCGTCTGAGCGCCCACGTGCTGACACGTGGCGCGCTAGCGCTAAGTGCACTTGCGTCCAAGAGTGCTAGCGCTCTTGTGCTCAAAGCGCTGGCGCTGGCCCCACGCATCCTTTGGATGCCTTTTCCCCTTTTTTTATATATATACATATATATATACATATGTATACATATGTACACACACACATACTCCATGACACTGTCCCTGTTAGAAATTTTTTTTTCTATCGGGGCGCTGTCCCGCACCCCGCAAGGGGGCTGCTAGCCCTCTTGACCCCCAGCCCGCTATCCGGGTAGCGGGACCCCCGTAAAAACTCTGCGGGACCTCCGATATATCCAAAACCCCTTCAAAACACAACACTGCACATTGAGTTCGCATGACCAGTTTAACCCGTCAATCGGAGGTTCCCTCGCTCCAAAGGCGAGGGGTAATTAACGGCAGCTTAGTCCGCGGCTGCCGAAGATTCAGATCCCCACAATCATTAAACCCCGGCCTACCTTAGGCAGGGGGAATCTATAATGCGCCTGACCAGCGCGCGCGTATTCCCATCTCAATGGGGTGACGAAAAACACCCTACAAAAGTCATTCCGTTAGTCCGAGTGTCTTGGGGCGGTCGTTCCCCAGGAGAATCTACCTGAGAGCGTGAGGAAGATATCCGTGCACATTTTCCACATCTATTTGTTTAGTGCTGTTGTTTCGTTGTATCTTTTAAAATTTCGAGGACGAAATTTTTGTAAGGAGGACATGATGTAAATTCCCGGTTCCATCAATAAATTTTTCTATATTCTCCAAGTTCCTCGAATGTTTTCCTATTTTTTCCTCATATTTTTGTATGAAATCGGTTGCTTAGGTTTTTAATATTTAAATTTTCCTAACCAAATAAAACCAAGCCCAGCCCAAAAGAAAAAAAAAACTAAATATATAAATAAATCCCCAGCTCTCCGGCCCAGCCCATGCCTGGACTCACCCCGTGCCCAAACCCGACCCGACCCGACCGTTAACCCTTTCATCCCCACTCATCTTCTTTTCCCGCTACTTTCATTTTTTTCCTCATTCCCACGTTGACGCAGCACACTCCTTCGCCCACGTCGCCTCGCCGTTCCCCAACGCGACCGCGGCCATGATCTTGCTCGCGCGCCTCTCTCTAACTCCCCCCTCACTCTCGTTTTCCCACTCTCTCATCCCCCATACTCTCCCGCTCACCCCCACATCCCCACTTCTCGACGCACGACCCCGCGAGCGACCACTCACCCCTCGATCTCGTCTCCCTCCCTCGCACAAAACCGAGCCTCCCTCACCCAACACCCTCTGTTGCTTCCATCACCCTCTTCACCAACTACCCAGAACCCCCTCCCCGCCACCGAGCCTCCCCTGCAAACCCTCTCGCCGCTAACAATCACCTCGCTCCCATCGCGCTGCTGGCCACCTCGTCGACCCCTCAGCGTCACCACCATCACCTCTTACTAGCCGAACCCCTCCACTACTTCACTGCACTCTACACCAAGCTTGAGCCTCGACCCCCCCTCGCTGCAACCTCACCGACGACCACCACAGCCACCGCCGTTCACCTGAGCTTCGACGTTGCAGCCACTCGAGCTCCTCAACCATCCACGACGCCAACAGAGCCATCCCCCGAGCAACTCCGACGACGAATCCAAACTCGAGCTGAGGACGTGAACCCTAGCCGCGCCGTTCGTGGCGCGATCTCGCCGTTGCCGCTGCCGTGTGTCGTCAACGCGTCATCAGGCAAGTACCCTGCTTGCTTCATGCTAAATTGTTCTATTACAATTCGAAATCCTATGAATTCCGTGTATACAATTCGTGCAAATTAATATGACGCAAATGTTTGATGCAAAACCCGAACGAAAAACTTCCATTAAATTGATGGAAACTGATCACATAGATTGACCCGTATAGTAATGATCATCGTGTATTATTTCGGCTGAATAATATAGTCGTTACTGACGTGATCGACCATCCCCATTTAAGCCCGTTAAAACTGAAACTTTTCCGCGTCTGAAACTTGTAAAAATCATAACTAATTGTTTATAAATTGGAATGATGCGTTCAAGGGCTCAAATCGAATCCAACTCGACAATATACGACCCAATAAGATTTTTAAATTGTTTCTAAGCTGAAAAGATGACGGAAACTTGTGCGGAGTGCGGCTCTGGACTGCAGTCCAGAGCAGCACTGGCTGTTGATTCCCATCTTGTAATGCTTACTCTTTACTGCTTGAACTTGTTATATTGCGGAACCATATACCATAGTGAATATGAAACAGGTATCTAACTAATGAAAGTGATTTCACCCCTTTTCACTGTCGTTTACTATTTAAACTGTATTTTAGATTAACTGGACGTATAGCAGTCCCAAACAGAAACAGAACTTATACCCTATGGTTGTACAGTACATAACTTCTGATGTGTAGGTGCGATTGAGAATCCGTATGATGCGTTGGAAACCCGATTGAAAAACCTAAATTTCTTTCAACTATAGTGTCGCCTAATTTTGACCCCAACAGGGTGAAAATTGTGTTGCGAAATGGACATTCAGTTCAAGAACTGAATGTCCAGCAGCGAACACTTAAAATGAAACGGCTGTAACTTGCCCACCCGAAATCCGATTGCCCTGAAATAAATTTTGTTGAACTGCCGGTTGAGTTTACTTTCTACCTCCTTTGTATCTTTTTACTGAATTTTGAATGTATGATTTAATGCAATTTTTATAAGTTCAAAAGTGCATAATAGTTCGTATTACACATGGTTTGTTAACTGCATAAACGCACATATTTTACCCGATTGCCATACTTCTAGTGATAGTGCGCGTTATTATTCAGTGTACAATTTATTGCCGTGCGTGAATAATATTGGTTTAGGAGTGTCAAGTACGCCAGTGAAAAGTGAATGATTCATGATAGTGAACAATACAGTGAACAGTGACAAAATCCGTGTTATTGGTGCGTACTTGTATACGACTAGACCATACTCATAAATAGCGTAAACCTGGGAAAAAGGAAAAATCGAAATGGAAAGAGAATTGTATTTAGCGAGGACAGTGATTTAAAGGATGAGCATTCGAACATCGACTCTTATATATATTAGGTTGAGCCTAGTGGTCCGGCTGACAGGGTTATGTCCCGGGCGATAGCGGGCCGTGGTCTCGGGTATGTACGAGACCCTCGTTAAATATGATCCTCCTTTCCACAACTCGATTTCAAAGATGACCTAGAGACTGACAGGGACACAGATCATACATTGCATCAGTTAGTGATATATTGACTGCCTGTATTTTATCTCCACTGTTATTACTTTCTTTTCTTGTTTCTTGTCATTATTATAATATTGCTATTACGTCGCTCTGACGACCTGAGTATGCATGCTCAGACCTCGAGGAAGAACCCGTACAGGAGTCAGACTTGCCCTTCGAGCCTGCGGAGATTTAGTCGGGAGTATTTCTTTCACCTTTACTGCTTTCTTTAAAGTAACCTTGTATTCGCACCTGGTTAGTACCTCTTTTCCTTATTTTATTGTAAATTGTGAATAATGAAAGTTGATGTAATAATTTAGTGATGTATTTCCTTTACTTCTGTGCTTTATTTACTGATTACCATGTAATGCTAGAAGCCGAAGTGTGAGTACGGCGGGATTATTTCTTGACCGTAGGAGTATGGCTGGTCTAGTCATCTCTCGTTTTCCGTATTTTAGGAAGCGGGGCGTGACAAATGCATTCCTGAGGGGCATTTTGCGAAAAATAAATGAAGGGTTTTCCTGTCAAAAATTCTATTGTATGTTCAGACTATTTAATCTATGTACAAGTAGTGTTGTTAAAACAGCTTGAAGCTCGGAAGCTCAGCTCGAACGTGCTGGTGGTGGTTGTGTGTCTGTCAAAAGTCTACTAAATCGTTAGTGTAAAAGTTCGTTTAAACTCATTTGATAGTTAAACAAACCTGTTCGAGCTCGGATCGTGTTTAGGTTTGGTCAAGAAGTGATTGATAGCAAGCCACATAGGATGAGCCCAGACAAAAAAAAAAGGAACTTAACTTATTAGAGTTGAATCACTTTATGTTGCTGGTGTTTTAGTTGATTCCGGAGTGATATAAGCTTCATAGCCATCGGTTACGGGCCTATGGAATTTCTTTTTTCCTCCCTTCTATTCTACCATCAGTCGAAGAAGAAAAAAGAATCCATCCGATCTAGATCATTGAATGATCCATTTACCATCCTTCCTGTCTTATTGTAGGAGTCAAATGCTATGATGGTTCTGTTGTTTTCTATATTTATCTCGTCTGTAATTCATCAATCTCAAAGTTTCTTTTTGATACGATCAAATAAGGAAAAAAATGATTTTTTTCCATTTTCGTACTCTTTCTTTCGTAAGATAAATTAAGGCCCGCGTAGGCTCGAACATCGCTTAATTAGTATATGATAGTGATAATAAAATAGCTATTTATTCTTGAATTTAGAAATATTTATTAACGTCAATATTAACACGAAACTCAGCCCATACTAAACATTTAGTCAAATATTGTTACACTAAAATATAAAAAAATCTAAATATGGACGGGATTTTAAACCAGCACTGGCTTGTAAATTAGTAATAATAATAATATTTCTCATTGCTTGGGTTGCAAAAAAATATTGAGCATCTATGGTTTTTTTATATATTCTGATAATTATTTGTAGCTATTTTCTACATTTTAAATAGGCTTGATAAAACTTGGTGCTTGATTCAGGCTCTAGTGAAAGCTCGGTTAGACTCGTTCGACAAATAAATAAGTCGATTTGAACAAGTTTCTAATCTCAAATAATTGAACTAACCCAAACAACCTAAAACTCGGCTCATTTATCTCATTTAACACCCCTACGTACAAGGCATTCTTGGGTCATTTAGTCGTTTACTCGAGTTAATTGAACTAACATTTTCACACACCATCGATAATTTAAAGTTATGAGAAAGTTCAATTATGTTCTCCCATGAGAAAGTCAATAGCATTAAATAAAATTTTACTTTTGAAGCCAGAAGATTTGAGAAACTTTAGAGCAATCAAATATCAAGATCTCAACCTAATGAGCTATAACTCAGTTTCTTATGGGCACTTACTCTTAGAAAATAAAAACGGAGTTAGAATCGACCAGAAAAGATGGCCATAAATTAACGCTTTCAAGTCAAATTCATAGTTTTTCATGTGTGCTGTGTGTTGTGTGATTAGGCTTAGGCCAAAAAACAAAAAATAAAGGGAAAATGGATTTAGGTCCCTAGCTTTGAAAAGAATGGTTCAAGTCCCTGACCTAAAAAGAGTTGTGAAAAACACCCTAAGCTTAAAAATTACCGTGTTTTAGTCTCTACAGTACATTTACTATTTTTTATGCCGACACTGATTTTTTAGGTAAATTACTAAATTTACCTTTTAAGTTATTATAGTTTTCTTTCAAAATACTACATTTGCATTATAAAGAACCGTATTTGTGTTAAAATACTACATTAGATATGAAACCCTTGCCTTGTTTTTTGTAAAATTACTATATCTATTACATTTGACCTATTTCAATATAAATACAGAACTTTGAAAGATTAATAATAGTATTTTAAATGATAACTATAGTAATTTAAAAGGTAAATGGAGTAGGTGTTGGCATAAAAAATATTAAATATATTATATGGACTAAAATATAAGAATTTTTATGTTTAATAAGGTTTTCACATCTTTTTTTCAGGCCAGGGCCAAAAACTATTGCTTTCCAAAAGTAAGATCTAAATCTATTTTCACGAAAGAAAAAAATTCCAAGATCTCAAGACTGATGTCTATATCACTAAGATTTTAGGGACTCTTTTTTTTTGCCCAAAACCCTAGAGATGTCCCATCAGCGTCTCAGATTGAATTAGGGTTTAACAAGATTGAGAGCAGCGAAAAATGGGTCTCACTTCCCAAAAAGCAGCGAGCATCCAATCATCCAAATCCATCCTCCTCTTCTTCTTCATCATTAAATTCCGAGGCTTTGCTTCTTCTTTTGCTGCTGCTGCAAAGAGATTAGAGGAGTTGGTCAAAGGGCGATGCTCTCCGCAGATGAACGGAAGCCTTCTTCTAGGGATCAATGACGTCCTCCAACTGTTTGATCAAATGCTCGCTTCCAATCCAAAGCCATCTGTCTACTCCTTCAATATCCTCTTCACATCAATCTCTCGGATGAAGAATTATAACCCTTCACTACTCCTATCTCTATACAGCAAGATGAACGGCGCCGGCGGCGTCTCGCCCAATGCCGTCACCTATGGAATCTTCATCAACTACTGCATCCGAATGAGACGTGTCGATCTTGGTTTCTGCATCTTTGGTTCCATGCTGAAACGAGGCTGGAGTACTGGCAATGTGGTGATTCTCAACTCTCTTATCAATGGTCTCTGCATAGAGAAAAGGGTTAGCGAAGCAGTTCGGCTGCTCGGCAAAATGCCTATCTTGGGTTGCACTCCAGACACATTCTCTTACAGCACTCTCATCAAGGGGCTATGCGGAAATGGGAGCATCAGCTTGGCACTTGAGCTGCTTGATGAAATGAAAGAGCCTAATCTTGTCGCCTACAACACTTTAATAGACCGCCTTTGCAAGGAAGGAGCCATAGAGAGAGCTTCACAGTTGCTTCAGAAAATGATGGGCGGTGGCATTTCACCGGATGTCAGCACTTACAGTTGCATCATCCAAGGGTTATGTGTGGAGAGGAGAGTTGATGAAGCAGCTCGGTTGCTTGAGAGAATGCCTAGCTTTGGATGCGTGCCTAATAGAGTCTCTTACGCCATGCTTATCAAGGGGTTCTGCTCTACCGGTAATACCGGTTTGGCACTTGACTTTCTTCACAAAATGGGAAATGAAAACAGACCTGAATGTAGACCTGACGTTATTACCTACAGCAAAGTCATTGATGCTTTTTGCAAAGAGGGAGACATGAACACCGCATTAAAGATCTTTGAAGAAATGACTCATATGGGCATTGCGCCTACTGTCGTCACCTACACCTGCATTATCCATGGTTATTCCATTCTAGGCCATTGGAACGAAGCCATCAGATTCCTCAAGGACATGGTTGATCGGGGGCTTTCTCCAAATGCTGTAACGTTTGGCACGTTAATGGATTCTCTTTGCAAACAGAAGAAGACTGATGAAGCACATGAACTATTTAATGCCATGGCTGAAAGAGGTGTGCGGCCTGATGCAATCTTGTATCGCATTTTGTTGAATGGATATTGTCAAGAAGGCCGCTTTGATGAGGCATCAAAGGTTATTGATTCCATGTTGCATCAGGGATTTGTGCTCGAAGCCCGTAGCTACAATGTCGTGATTGATGGTTGCATTAAGAATCACAGAATGGATGATGCTATGCATATATTCAAGAAAATGCAACATGAAGGAGTGAAGCCTAATATTATTACCTTCAGCACTTTACTCGATGGGCTTTGCAAAAGCGAAAGATTGGATGAGGCCAAGAAACTCTTCGACGAGATGGTAGAACAAGATGTTGTCACATATAGTTCTATGATTTCTGGGTATTGTAAATTAGGGAAATGGAAAGAAGCACTGAGATTATTTAAGGTAATGACCAATCAAGGAGTTCAACCTAATGTCATCACATTCAATACATTAGTTGATGCTCTTTGCAAAGAAGGGATGGTGACTGATGCCCGTAAGTTATTGGACGTGATGGTAAAAAGAGGTATGGAACCTGATATTTTTATATTTAGCACTCTAATGGATGGATATGGCTTAATGGGCCAGGTGGATGAAGCATTGAAACTATATGATTTCATTGTGGCACAGGGCCATAAGCCTGATATTTGTACTTACACCATAATAATTGACATGTATTTTAAATCTCACAAGGTTGATAGAGCTCTGAACCTGTTTTATGAGATACCGCTCAAAGGAATTAAGCGCGATATTCAAACATATCGCACTATGTTAGGTGGATTATATCGTGCTGGAAGAGTTAGAGATGCAAGACGAATATATGATGAGATGAATCATAGTGGATTAGCCCCAGATATGGGTACTTGCCATGTAGTTTTGGATGGGCTTTGTAGAAATCAGCTTATAGATGAAGCACGGGATCAATTTCATGCCATATCATCGCTGGGATACAAATTGGAGGTTAAGACATTCAACATTTTAATTGGTGGAATGTTCAAAGCAGGTAAAATTGAAGCAGCCAAAGACCTTTTTAATGATCTTCTTGCCAAAGAATTGGTTCCAAGTGTTATCACTTGTACAGTAATGATGAAAGGCCTTATAAAAGCAGGTCTCTTGGATGAAGCAAATGACTTGTTTTTGTTAATGGAGAAGTATGGTTGCTCTTCAGATTCTGCTATGCTCAATGCAGTAATCCGAAGTTTGCTTGAAAGAGGTGAAACAGAGAGAGCCAAGGAGTGGTTACATACAATGAAAGAGCAACAATTTGCTCTTGAGGCATCTACTGTTTCTTTGTTTTTGGATTTGCTCCCGAATAAGGGGGATTGTCATGAATTTATGAATTCACTTCCTGACTTTTCGCAACATCGTAAACATTCAAATCATGCGATGATTATCAATTCATCAGCTATATCTTCAACGTAATTGTTTTGGGATGTGAAATCGCCAAGAATTGACTTACATCGCCATTCAGTACTCAAAATGACTAATCTATCTATGGTCACCGAATAGTTAGGAGGTTCGTTTCTTAACCAAACTTCTAAATTTATGTAGAAATTCAGTACTTTTATCTTGTCCATATATCTACTTCCAGAGTTATTTCTTCAAAGTTCAATCTTTGTTGGTTTGAAGATTATATTTCAATTATACTTGATTTCAGTTAGTTTTTACTATATACCTCTTTTAGTATTTTTTTAATCATTATTGTTCTCTAGTCTATTTATTACAGAAATATGCTTGCTATGAAGTATTGTAGTTGGATTTTTTTACTGCTACATGACTTGGTGCCATTCATAAACAAAAGAAATTAATTATCTTGATTGTTTTTGTCACGTCCCGCTTCCCAAAATACGGAATACGGAGAGCAACGAGGGCCAGCCGTGCTACCTACGGTAAGGAAAGATTCTTCCATAGTCACATAAGACTGTCTAGCTTAACCTGTTAAAATAAAATCCAATACCAAAAGGGATGATACTGATAATCATACTGTAACGACACCACAAGGAATACTAAAAATAGGGTCACTAGATAATTGATGTAAATAAATACCCAATACAATAGGCTCGAAAAGAAGACAAAATCTGGAAAGATACCTGAGTCCTAATGTCCTATAAGGGCGCGCTTGCTAAATACTAACAGAGAAGAAATAAACCTACGGGTTACTGATCTTCAGCAAAGTCCTGATAGCCGCTCCGATCTTGCTCAGCCTGAAAATCTGTCTCTAAACCCCATATGGAAAATCTCAAGGATGTCAGAACATCCCAGCAAGTATTCAATGTATAATGTGTGTGTATGATATGATAACATGAATAGATGAACGTAGTGAAGCCCGTGTGCGCAAGTGTGTGTATGTGTGTGTGTGTGTGTGTGTGTATATAAATATTAATACTATGAAACCAACATGTAAAGAGATCAAGTCATGACCTAATTGGTCACTAAAAGGTAATCTATCCTATCGTGAGCTCGAGTGTGTGCGTCAACCTCTGCAGGAGTATTCCTGTCACGCCCCGCTTCCCAAAATACGGAATACGAGGGATAGACAAGACCAGCCATGCTCCTACGGTCAAGGAAATGTCCCGCCGTAGTCACACTTCGGCTTCTAGTTTATCATGGTAAACAGTAAATAATGCGCAGGTAATGAGAAATGCAGTAACTGGAACAAAACAGTAAAATGAACTGACCTGATGGGAAATAAAAGATATAACTCTGGATAGCTAAACAAGATGTCCGCGGAGTGCGTCTAGTCCTGGTCCAGGCTAAATCTTCTCCTCACACTGAGCATGCATATTCAGGTCGTCAGAGCGACACAATAGCAATATAATATATATAAGATCAAGTGACAGTTCTAACAGTGGTAATAGATATGTATAACAGTAAATCAATGACAACATGAATATGAATGTGCAGTAATCAATGCAGCGGAACAGTAAAAGCAGTAGAATGATATGTCACGTATGTCAACACAGTAAGTAAGATATCTCAATACCCGTATCCCTATCAGTCTCTAAGTCTCACTGTACAGGTCACTAAGCCTATCGTCAGTCCAAGTGTGAGAGTCAACCACTCGCGAGTGTCCTCCACCCAAGGGTAGAACCCAAGGGCAAGGGACCACGGGCCCAACATGTATATCACGGTGATAATCACATACCCTGTAAATCTCCATATATCTCCCTAAATATATAAGCCGGCATGGGACTCCCGAGATTCTGTTGAACTCACACTCAAACTACCCCACACCCCGTGGTCTACATCAAACGCTAACGATAACCCTAAATACTAATCGATCCGTGACAAGTCTGTGCGAGAATTGGAGGCAGGACCTCCATCAAGCACGTCCCGACTAATACCTAAGATAAATGACAGTATCTCATGCCTTATCTGTGACACCCGTGCAAGCGCTTCCATAAGTGTCCCATACCACTTATAGTCACACGTACACGCATCCCACAGACGTCGACAATGCAATAAAATAATAGGGTCACTGATTGTGTACAAGTACGTATCACTTTCACTTATTCACGGATACACGAACACTGACGTGCTTGCCACAATCATCACTAAAATCTAACACTGGGTAAATGCACGATATCACTAGGTTATCACTGCAATGATATGGGTATGATATGATGCGTAAACAGTATATGAAGCATGATTAAGGTGTCATAAAAAATAGTATTCTAACACTTGCACGATTTATCATGAAACGTACGTGTATAGTTTAGCGAAACAATAAACAGGTAGTAATTAGTATGTTCAGTTGTCCATCCATCGAATTTAGTTCCATGCCAATCGGGTTCCAGGATCATTAATTATAACCATTTCATTTTAAGCGCTCGCGGTTGGAAATCCGGTTTCAGAATCAGAAGTCCGTTTCGCAACGCATTTTAATCCCAGTTGGGATCAGATTTTAGCGACGCTACAGTTGGATGAATTCTAGGGTTTTCAGTAAGGTTTTCAACGCAACAGACGGATCCTCAATCGCGTCTGTACGTCAGGAGATATACACTGTTTATTATTAATATGTCAATTCTGATTCAGTTAGGATTGTTATGCGTCCCGATCTTTTAAATTACAGAATAAATAACAAACGATAACGAAACAGAATGAAACCACTTGCTTTATCTAGCTAACAGGTTCACCTACAATAAACAGCGGAGTTCCGCAACCTACGAGTTTAGGAAACAGGGTGGTTTTCATTACGGAATAGTAAGTAACAATTAGAGTCGCTCTGGACTGCCGTCCAGAGTCGCACTCCGATCCAAATATCGACACCATTTAAGTATAGAAACTATCCTAAACTTGCATATGGTTAAAGTTCGTCGAGTCGGCTTCGATTTGAGCCCTCGAGCGCATCATTCCAGTATGAATATAATTTATGGTGATTTTAATAGTTTTCAGGTGCAAGAAAATTCCAGTTTTACGGTTAAACTTGGGGGTAGCTGTTTTAGTCGTTAACGGTCATATTTTCCAGCGAAACTTGCACAGGGTGTTCATCACAGCAAGGGCCAATGTAAGTAATCCAGTTCCGTCAATTTAGAAAAGTATTTTCTTTGGGAACGCGCGTCGAACAGGTATGGCACATAATTGGTTTAAACTTGTAACTTTATAATCTATGTACTTAACGAGTGTAACTTAACTAAATAGCATGTAAGCAAGTAAAATACTTGCCTGGAGACGTTATGGTGATGCACGGCAGCGGCAACGACGATCTCTGTAGGTGCTCGACGGAATGCCGGGGCTCGACTCGGCTTGGGTTTGCGTCGCAGCCTTGCTGTTGATGCATGAATGCTCGATTGTGCTGGGCTGTTAATGGAGGAGAGGGAGTGAGAGGGATACGGAGAGAAAGTTGTAGAGGGGGGGAGAGAGAGACAGAGTTAGAGAGTGAGAGAAACTGAGAGATAGAGAGTGAGAGAGGGAAACAGAGAAAGGTAGAGTGAGGGAGAGAGAAGAGACTCCAGTGAGAGAGAGAAAGAGCAGAGAGGGAGAGAGCACAGGGAGATGTAGGCAGAGAGAGAGAGAGAAATGAGAGAGAGAACTGAGAGGGAGAGAGAGAGTACAGAGAAAGAGAGGAGTTAGAGGAAGAGAGAAGAGGGAGAGCAGAGAGCTCGAGAACAGAGAAGGGAGAGAGAGAGAGAGATGCAGGGATGATGGCGAGGGTGATGATGATGGTGGTGCTCGGGTCGACGAGGAGGGCACGAGAGGTCGATGAGGCAAACGGGGCTGTGGGTTTGGGGTGGATCTCGGCTGGAGGAAATGAGGGAAGATGGGCCGTCGTTGATGGAGGGGGGTGGTCTCAGTGTGATGCCGGCGAGTGGGAAGAGGGAGCTGGGCCGTTAACGGTGAGGTTAGAAGGTGACGAGGGTGAAGTCGGAGAAGTAGGTGGGGATGGTGATGGGTTGAGCTGGAGGAGGAATGAGAGGGAGGAGTGATGGGAGTAAGGAGGGGAGACGAGGGGGAGGGGTCAAAGGCGTGCGTATGGAGAGTAACGGTCACGCAACGAGGGCGTGGGCGGAGGAGGCGGCGCGAGTTACGGATCGTGAGCGACAGGGGCGGGAAAGGAAAGGAGCCGTTGGAGAAGGAAGCACTGTAGGAGGCGGGTCGGGTTCAAGGCGCGGAGGCTGGGAGCGGGCTGGGCCAGGGTGAAAATTAAAAGAAATTCATGTAAAAAAAGAACGGGCCGAGCCAGGGTTGGGCTGACAAAGTAAAAGGTAAAAGGATTTTAATTATTGGAAAAGGCCGGGCTTGAGGGGTTGAGGAAAAATAATGAAAACAAAGATTAAATATTGAGAGGGCCGGGCTGGAAAAGCTGGGCTAAAATTTAATTAACAAATAATGAATTAAAGAGTGGGCTGAGGAAAAATTGAAGTGTGCTGGGCCAGGTTCTTTAAAAAGAAAAGGGGTTTTAATTTTGGGTTTAAATTTTCAAATAAATAATTGGCTGTGGATTCGGTTTATATATATCTATATAGAACTAGGGTTTTAGATTGGAATTATAAAACGACTAGAGTTAGAAACTAGAAGTACAGTAATATAGGGAAACGTATTTTGATGAAGAATAAATCTATAACTTGGGTTTAGGCTAAAAAGTTATAAGAATTAGGGTTTGGGTTCAAATGGGGTTTTGAAAAATAAAATAAAATATAATAATAAATTTATAAATAAAATAAATAAAAATTAAAAATAAATAATTCATAATAGACTTCTAAGGTAACATAATACAAATATTGGTATAAAAGAGGCTGGGTATTACATCATACCACCCTAACAAAAATTTCGTCCTCGAAATTTAAAATAAACAATAAGTTATACAAACATAGGCAAAAGCAATTATATTGCAACTATCACATAATGCTTTACTTGAAATAGGCAGATAACGAAATTTGAAAGTTTATATATGTATGAACAACATACAAAGGTATAAGTCTAAATAAATATAAGACAGGAACAACTATAAAAGAAACCTATATGTATATAAGAATAGCAATATCAACAATAATGAACAGTGATATTCGAGACGTATTCGACAAAATCGAAACTCAATTATATGTACATGTAGGTATATCAAAAGTAATCCATCAGAAATAGTAAGTATAAGGCACAAACATTGATAATAGTAACCATAGGCACAATACTCGAAAATAAAGTAACGACAATAAAATAGTGAAGGATTAGTCGATATGTTAAAACATTTTAGGATAATGCATCGGTCAAATAGTTTCAAAATAGCTTAGAAAACTCATATAGTGAAAATAAGAAACATGGAACAAAATGTGCGCGGTGTAAGGTCGCGCTACTGAAAATGAGAATAATAATAATGCACTTAAAATACATAAAACGGAGTAATCAATAACACGTACTCTTTGATAAATACAAAATACTAAAACTACATTTTCGAATAATAGTGCCCCTAAATCTAGTTGGGGTAACAGGGAAAAACACAAGTATGTCTAGGCCTAGGGAGGGTAGGGATTACAATGGAATGTGGCTGATACAAAAGGTCGAAGTGTGACGGCTTTAGGCTGAAGATCAAGGAAATTGGGATCGGGTCAGCACAAGAAGTAAGGGTGGGCCACAAAGGACTACAAGGGAAACAGTATGGGGAGGATAACTTTCGGTACATCATATGAATCAAGAATTTGAAGGGTTAGCTAACTCGAGGATTTCACTATGAACTTCTCCTCCCAGAAGGATCTCAATCGAGGCACAGACGAAGGATGCATGGTGGCTCATTCCAAGGATCAGGGTGCGGTACTTTCTAATCGAAACGAGAGTGAAAACTATACAATGAGTAGGGGTGGACAGTCAGGGAACTCAGCAGAAAAATAAATGGATATGGGCAATAAACAAGTATCAAGCGAACCAATAATCAAAAGGTTTACGAATTCAGAAGATTTATTTCATTCAAGAAAATTTGAAACAAGGCATTACCAAAGGCGAAAAGTGGCCCTAAACTATACACATTTTATTTGGCCTGAAAGACAACATCAAAAGAAATTCCGTCAGTCGCGGTTGTGGAGATTTAGTAGGTTGCGGTAGGCTCGCGCACTCAGGTAGGGGCGTCCATTTCCATATCGCCTCGCGGGCATCGCCATTGGAAGTTCTTCCACAGCAGGGTCTTGATCTTCTGGTCCTTCTTCCTCGGATGGAACTTCTTCATCGAGGTCCGATTCCATGTGATTCTTTTCTTCTGGATTTTCTTCCACGGGATTTTCCTCAACTGGATTTTCTTCTATCGGGTCTTCATCGGGATCTTCCTCTATCGGGTCTTCCTCTATAGGGTTCTCTTCAGGATCTCCTTCTTCTTCGTCGGAATCAGCTATCATGTCAAACTCTGGGACGGCTGCTCCTTCGCCCTCTGGATCGTGGTTTCCGAAATTGACTTGGGGACCGTTGATCTCATCGTCAGAACTCATCAGCGTACGGTCTAAGGAAACACATGACTGTGCATTCTCGTCTAGATGCGGCGCTGCTCCGGGGTGGGCTATGGCCTGAAAAGAAAGTGTCATGATTAGATAATGGAACACATCAAGAAATAGTTAAGTGTACGAAGTATAGAAAGATATGCGGTGGCAGGAATTGAAAATATCGGGATAATAATGCTATGATAATGAGCAGTATAAATAAGGAGAAAGCAAAAGAATGATACATTTATTACGATTCAAAGTTTTATTGCATTCAACTAAAAATTTATTGGATACAAGATTTCAAACGGAAAGAAACATTCATAAGGGAATGGCAACATAATGCTGAAATTAGAAAACAGAAAAATTCTTCTTTGATTGCTAAGCCGCTGCATTCTTGTCACTCGAGTTGAAACCTGTGTTAGGTCCGCCTTATCCTCGAAATTCGAACTACGCAGTAATCCTCACTTGGCAAAAGTAGGGAGTGTGGACGAGTCTCCTCCCTGTAGTTCTTTCCTTTCTGGGCAACCGTTGATGAGATATTTGTTGGACCCGCATATCAGACATTTCCCTTGGGCACGGCGACAATCCTTCTGAAGGTGTCCTGGCCTTTTACAGTACCCACAACATGGGGTCTTCTGCCGCTTCTGTCGTGGGAAAACAAACTGACGCTTCATCTTCTCTTTTCCTCGTCTAACGGGGATCCCTCTATGATTGGAGACTCCCGCTAGTGCCTGACTCCCCTGCCTTCTCAGTCCTTCAGCTAACAAGTCGTTTGTTCGCTCCTGGGCTTCCTTTAAACCTTGCAGTACACTCAGGATTTCAACAGTCTGATTCTGGGGAGTGGAGATAGAGGAAGAGTCGTTGGAAGACATGATCCTGAAACAATAATTTTGAGGATGATATAAGGCACAAGCTATACGAATCAAAATATAATATGGATTGGACAAAGATTCAAGAGTATCAGATATGATGAAATTTCATTACAAGTGGAAAATCAATTGTATGACTCTAAGTCACTTAAACAGAGTATGGTAGTGTAATCGTGATGCAGTTCACAATCACAACCACGAAACTTTGCCAAGTCACCAGAAACCCTAGCGAATGGATATCAGAACACTCAATGTGAATATGGATCAAGGATATCAAGTTTACAATCTAGACCGAGTGATGTCTTAGATTGTCGAGCTATACACGGAAAACTGCAATCCCGATCGAAGCAAAACCTGGCTCTGATACCAATTAAACCATGTCACACCCCGCTTCCCAAAATATGGAATACGAGGGGTAGACAAGGCCAGTCATGCTCCTACGGTCAAGAAAATGTCCCGCCGTAGTCACACTTCGGCTTCTAGTTTATCATGGTAAACAGTAAATAATGCGCAGGTAATGAGAAATGCAGTAACTGCAACAAAACAGTAAAATGAACTGACCTGATGGGAAACAAAAGATATAACTCTGGATAGCTAAACAAAATGTCCGCGGAGTGCGTCTAGTCCTGGTCCAGGCTAAATCTTCTCCTCACACGGAGCATCCATACTCAGGTCGTCAGAGCGACACAATAGCAATATAATATATATAAGATCAAGTGACAGTTCTAACAGTGGTAATAGATATGTATAACAGTAAATCAATGACAACATGAATATGAATGTGCAGTAATCAATGCAGCGGAACAGTAAAAGCAGTAGAACGATATGTCACGTATGTCAACACAGTAAGTAAGATATCTCAATGCCCGTATCTCTATCAGTCTCTAAGTCTCACTGTACAGGTCACTAAGCCTATCGTCAGTCCAAGTGTGAGAGTCAACCACTCGCGAGTGTCCTCCATCCAAGGGTAGAACCCAAGGGCAAGGGACCACGGGCCCAACATGTATATCACGGTGATAATCACATACCCTGTAAATCTCCATATATCTCCCTAAATATATAAGCCGGCATGGGACTCCCGAGATTCTGTTGAACTCACACTCAATTTACCCCACACCCCGTGGTCTACATCAAACGCTAACCATAACCCTAAATACTAATCGATCCGTGACAAGTCTGCGCGAGAATTGGAGGCAGGACCTCCATCAAGCACGTCCCGACTAATACCTAAGATAAATGACAGTGTCTCATGCCTTATCTGTGACACCCGTGCAAGCGCTTCCATAAGTGTCCCATACCACTTATAGTCACACGTACACGCATCCTACAGACGTCGACAATGCAATAAAATAATAGGGTTACTGATTGTGTACAAGTACGTATCACTTTCACTTATTCACGGATACACGAACACTGACGTACTTGCCACAATCATCACTAAAATCTAACACTGGGTAAATGCACGATATCACTAGGTTATCACTGCAATGATATGGGTATGATATGATGCGTAAACAGTATATGAAGCATGATTAAGGTGTCATAAAAAATAGTATTCTAACACTTGCGCGATTTATCATGAAACGTACGTGTATAGTTTAGCGAAACGATAAACAGGTAGTAATTAGTATGTTCAGTTGTCCATCCATCGAATTTAGTTCCATGCCAATCGGGTTCCAGGATCATTAATTATAACCATTTCATTTTAAGCGCTCGCGGTTGGAAATCCGGTTTCAGAATCAGAAGTCCGTTTCGCAACGCATTTTAATCCCAGTTGGGATCAGATTTTAGCGACGCTACAGTTGGATGAATTCTAGGGTTTTCAGTAAGGTTTTCAACGCAACAGACAGATCCTCAATCTCGTCTGTACGTCAGGAGATATACACTGTTTATTATTAATATGTCAATTCTGATTCTGTTAGGATTGTTATGCGTCCCGATCTTTTAAATTACAGAATAAATAACAAACGATAACGAAACAGAATGAAACCACTTGCTTTATCTAGCTAACAGGTTCACCTACAATAAACAGCGGAGTTCCGCAACCTACGAGTTTAGGAAACAGGGTGGTTTTCATTACGGAACAGTAAGTAACAATTAGAGTCGCTCTGGACTGCCGTCCAGAGTCGCACTCCGATCCAAATATCGACACCATTTAAGTATAGAAACTATCCTAAACTTGCATATGGTTAAAGTTCGTCGAGTCGGCTTCGATTTGAGCCCTCGAGCGCATCATTCCAGTATGAATATAATTTATGGTGATTTTAATAGTTTTCAGGTGCAAGAAAATTCCAGTTTTACGGTTAAACTTGGGGGTAGCTGTTTTAGTCGTTAACGGTCATATTTTCCAGCGAAACTTGCACAGGGTGTTCATCACAGCAAGGGCCAATGTAAGTAATCCAGTTCCGTCAATTTAGAAAAGTATTTTCTTTGGGAACGCGCGTCGAACAGGTATGACACATAATTGGTTTAAACTTGTAACTTTATAATCTATGTACTTAACGAGTGTAACTTAACTAAATAGCATGTAAGCAAGTAAAATACTTGCCTGGAGACGTTATGGTGATGCACGGCAGCGGCAACGACGATCTCTGTAGGTGCTCGACGGAATGCCGGGGCTCGACTCGGCTTGGGTTTGCGTCGCAGCCTTGCTGTTGATGCGTGAATGCTCGATTGTGCTGGGCTGTTAATGGAGGAGAGGGAGTGAGAGGGATACGGAGAGAAAGTTGTAAAGGGGGGAGAGAGAGACAGAGTTAGAGAGTGAGAGAAACTGAGAGATAGAGAGTGAGAGAGGGAAACAGAGAGAGGTAGAGTGAGGGGGAGAGAAGAGACTCCAGTGAGAGAGAGAAAGAGCAGAGAGGGAGAGAGCACAGGGAGATGTAGGCACAGAGAGAGAGAAATGAGAGAAAGAACTGAGAGGGAGAGAGAGAGTACAGAGAAAGAGAGGAGTTAGAGGAAGAGAGAAGAGGGGGAGCAGAGAGCTCGAGAACAGAGGAGGGGGAGAGAGAGAGAGATGCAGGGATGATGGCGAGGGTGATGATGATGGTGGTGCTCGGGTCGACGAGGAGGGCACGGGAGGTCGACGAGGCAAACGGGGCTGTGGGTTTGGGGTGGATCTCGGCCGGAGGAAATGAGGGAAGATGGGTCGTCGTTGATGGAGGGGGGTGGTCTCAGTGGGATGCCGGCGAGTGGGAAGAGGGAGCTGGGCCGTTAACGGTGAGGTTAGAAGGTGACGAGGGTGAAGTCGGAGAAGTAGGTGGGGATGGTGATGGGTTGAGCTGGAGGAGGAATGAGAGGGAGGAGTGATGGGAGTAAGGAGGGGAGACGACGAGGAGGGGTCAAAGGCGTGCGTATGGGGAGTAACGGTCACGCAACGAGGGCGCGGGCGGAGGAGGCGGCGCGAGTTACGGATCGTGAGCGACAGGGGCGGGAAAGGAAAGGAGCCGTTGGAGAAGGAAGCATTGTAGGAGGCGGGTCGGGTTCAAGGCGCGGGCGCAGAGGCTGGGAGCGGGCTGGGCCAGGGTGAAAATTAAAAGAAATTCATGTAAAAAAAGAACGGGCCGAGCCAGGGTTGGGCTGAGAAAATAAAAGGTAAAAGGATTTTAATTATTGGAAAAGGCCGGGCTTGAGGGGTTGAAGAAAAATAATGAAAACAAAGATTAAATATTGAGAGGGCCAGGCTGGAAAAGCTGGGCTAAAATTTAATTAACAAATAATGAATTAAAGAATGGGCTGAGGAAAAATTGAAGTGTGCTGGGCCAGGTTCTTTAAAAAGAAAAGGGGTTTTAATTTCGGGTTTAAATTTTCAAATAAATAATTGGCTGTGGATTCGGTTTATATATATCTATATGGAACTAGGGTTTTAGATTGGAATTATAAAACGACTAGAGTTAGAAACTAGAAGTACAGTAATATAGGGAAACGTATTTTGATGAAGAATAAATCTATAACTTGGGTTTGGGCTAAAAAGTTATAAGAATTAGGGTTTGGGTTCAAATGGGGTTTTGAAAAATAAAATAAAATATAATAATAAATTTATAAATAAAATAAATAAAAATTAAAAATAAATAATTCATAATTAAGAATAAATAGACTTCTAAGGTAACAGAATACAAATTTTGGTATAGAAGAGGCTGGGTATTACAATTCCTAATCCAAGAGTAGTGCCCCAGGGGTTAGGAAACACGGGCCCAACTATGGAATGAACATGCGACCGATAAAGCCCGGTACGAGCTGTAATAACATGCGACCGATATAGCCCGATACGAGTTGTAATAACATTCGACCGACATAGCCCGGTACGAGCTGTAATAACATGCGATCAATATAGCCCGGTACGAGCTGCCGGCATGGAACTCCTGAGATTCTGTTGTACGAACGCACACTCAAACTAACCTTACACCTCGCGTGTTCGTATCTACTAAGGTAATAACTAAATTACTAATTAATAATGCTGAAAAGACTGGGACTTGTAATATAGTAATTATATAGAAATGAAACTGATAAACAGTGGTGTGTATCATGGCATGTAGCTCAGCATCATAATTAGAGATCTCGTTATTAAAAGACTAGAGTATTGAATAGTCATGTCATGTCAGAGGTAATTGCTATCTGATGATAGTAACTGTTTGAAAGCGATGTATAAGCTGGCACAAGTCACAAATGTTGCCTTCACCATCAGCCTTGATATGTATATAAAATAATTACAGGCTGGCTAATAAGATGTTTATATGAGATAGGTTAGCAATTCCAAACTTTTATTCGTATGTCAAATAAATTTCATTTTTCATCCATACTTGCTAATTTTCTTTTTCGCATAAAAATCTATATTATCCTGACAATACGAAATAATTGAGTACTGATACTTTTCCTTCTATTTTAACAGGGCAGAAAATATATACACACACGAGGATTGCCGATGTGCATCGACCAAAAGTAAAATAAGAATACTTGTCTCGGAGACGGGAAAAACGCGACGATGGAATGCAAAGTCTAAACTTGATGTTAGGGAACACGGTTAGAGATCTCGATGGACTTAGGCTCGGCTCCGGCGATGGGTTTCCCAAGTTGCTGCGATTGGGTCATGGGTCGTCGGGGTTGCAGGTGCTGAGTTACCTACAACGGCAGCAAGGTTTCGGGTGGCATCTCTCATACCAATTTCAAATTTTGCCATTATAGATAACTCTAAACCTAGATCATTAACTAGAGAATCAAATAAAACTAGCATGTTAACACTTTAATATCTAAGAGTTAGGGATTACAACCTTTGTAGTCCGTTCCTTCGGTTCATAAGCTCCGTGTTGAGGTCCCTTCACTGCGATCATCAAGTATCCGGACTCTAGAGAGGCTCCTTGAAGAGAATGAAGCAATCTTGCTTCTAATCTTCAAATACAAAGATGATCTACCTTGAAGAATCTCAAACCCAAGCTCTTGCTTCACTAATCAAGTTTTAGCAAAGCAAACACCCTAATCTAAGTGGCTAGAATAAATGAGTATGATGACGTAGGAATTTTGCTCTCTTTTGTTTTCAATTTCTCACAAAATATCATCACAAATCCAAAAGCTAGAAAGCTTTCAAGAGAAGGAAGAAGTTGAAATCCTTTTGTGATGGGTAATGAAAAATGAAAATGTTGTGGTTACAATTGCAACCATGAGTTAAGAATGAGAGTCTTTAACTCTCGTAGAGAATAAACCATGCGTTAAGGGTTTGAGTTGGGTTAAAGAATATCTACACAAAATATCAAGCTAGATGACAAAAGTCAAAGCTTCATCCAAAAGCTAACCCAAAAGCTAATCCTAATCCAAACCCTAACTTGGTTTAAACTCAACAACCATTTGCACTTGTAACCCTAACATGTTACAATATTATATATCACATATATAATATATAATGTAACAAAATAAAATAATACAATTAACATATATCGCATATACATCAATGTATTATCCAAGTGAGAAAAAGAATCTTTAAGTGAGCTTATATTAGTTAATATAATGTAATATATCAAATATATAATTATACATTAAATTATCGAATCAACACTTGATCCGATAATCCGGTTATTTCACAAATAACCGACCAATATAAAATGTATCAGTTCATCGAATTAACACTTGATCCGATGACCCGGCTATATCACATATACCTGTCACGCCCCGCTTCCCAGTATACGGCGAAGAGGACACGACTGGTCCGCTACGTATTTACTCAGAAGCAAATACGCTAAGCGTAGCTAACCAATATAAAAGAAAATATACATAAGAGACAATATATAATAAAAACAGCAACTTTATTTATTAACATTCTTTTGTACAATGCATGAAAATGAAATACAACTGAAATAAAAGTAATGCCTAAACAATGGTATGACAGGAAATTAAAGGTACTGAAAAGAAAATGTATAATGTCTAGAGCTCAGGGTCTTCGTTGTACTAATCCAAGTCTTCTGCAGTTGGCTCGATCTCTGACGGTTCCAAATCACCTGACGACATTCAAAGAAGAAAGAAATAGAATGTCCTCAGCGAACAGATCGCTTGGTAAGTCCCAAAGATAAGAGGAGAAATAGAATGGACAGAGAGTAAGAGAGAGAGTATTACAATTGTATTATATTGTTATATTGTTGTATTTAGTTTTAACGCTGTTGTTTGTAGCTTGGTACAGAAGCATGCCAGTGTATACGAGAGGAGTCTCACTTGCCCCGGAGACTAAGGTATCAGGAACTCAAGGAACCGTTGGGCCACGGTACAACAGCAACGGAATACAGGTTAGGTGTCTTAATCTTACCGTCTCGTGCCACTTTTAACACCTTCAGTACCAATCTACCTTTAAACCCCGTAGTGTTTTGATTGTATTGTTGTATTGTATTGTATAGATTGTATAGTTGGATGACTGACCAAAATCATGATATCAGTAAACGGATGTAACTGTATAATCATGTAAATGGAATAACTGGAGAACCATGTAAATGGGATGTATATCCATGGTTCGGTTCGGTCAAGCTGTATCGATTGATAATTGGATTCATGGATTCAGATTGAATTGTAATATTGAAGATTGTAGATTGTAGATTGTACTTGAATCGTATTCAAGTCAGATTATACTGAGACTCAAACTAAGTCAGACAATCAGTAAAGTAACTTGAAGTCCTGATTGTTTTTATTAATTTGTCTACTTTAGATAGGCAAGCACCCACTTTTCCGGCTCCCTGAGGCTCAAGAGATTGGTTCCGCTTAAATCTATATTTACTAGGGTCCTTAGGTAATTTATAGAACTTGAGCGGGTTTTATGTAAAAATACTTTTATATATTTTTTCAAGATATACCCCAAGCATTTATTATTCGTCTTTAGGGTTGTAATGAATGTGAATTTTATATTGTGATATTTCTAATGAAAATATCCTAAATTCAGAAATAAAGGTATTTATTTGTAATATTGATTTATATGGAATTCATGGTATTTTAGTGTAAAATTGATTCTTTTGATCTTTAGAAAAATGTGGAATATTTATATCATAACAAAATAGGTATTTTAATGATAAATATACATATATTTATACAAAAATAATTTTAATATATATTTTATATTCTAAAAATCTCATTTTCTCAAGATGTCGTATTTTAAATCTTTCGAGACCGAATGCTCTTTGCGGATGTCTGAATCTCGCACTACTAAGGCCGAGGATGTGCGATAATCCGCACCATCCCGAACGAGTTCCCCAAAATGGGTTGTAGCGGCGCTTTGCAAAGATTGTATAAATACTAATTCTTTAGAAAACGGTTTTATGAAGTAAGTGGTATTTATTTGTAAAGATGTCAATTTTCCGTATTTTATGTTATAGGGTCTCCTAAGTCAACTAGACTATTCATAACTGGTCCAAAACGACAAGTTGTGAGATGCCTCAAATCGTCTCTTCACCGCCAATTGTGGCCAGATAAGTACAAATGAAGAAAGGAGGGATCCGCTCACGAATCACCGTGAGACGGGCCTTTTAAAGTTACCTTTCTCACTTGCCTAGCCTAGACACCACAAAGTCAGGTTTAGATAAACGACTGATGTCCACAATCTTATCCTATTTTCATAATAAGTGGTATTTATTTAAAAAGTGTATCAATACTAAATCTTTTAAAAATGGTTTTATTAAGTAAAGGGTATTTAAATGAAAATGTTTGTTTTCTCGTATTCTAGGTTCTCGAGGCTATCGTGTTATGTTGCCTATAAGTGTGTGAGGGGAGAGGTCATTACCTCGTGATCTACTTAAAAATATAGCAAGTTTAATGGAGTTAAATGTAGAATTGAAATAATATGGTATTTAAGTGAAAAATACGATAAATTGAAATAGCCATCATTTTATGTAATGAAACTTGATCAATTTAGTTGATTAGTGTTTAATAGTCAACATGAGGAAGTTTAAGTATGACTGTATTAGTGAAAAGTCGAATTTTATAAGAAACCGAATCGGAAATCGGATTTGTTCCGATTCCGTCGGGTTTTGTAAAACCGTATTTTTTTTGATAGAAGAGATAGGTAGGAATTGAAACTTACGGGTTTTAGATCACACAAGAGAGTGAGAGGGAAGTAGAGGAATCGCCGATGTGTTGCGTCGTTGCCGGTAGTTCCTAAAACGATCGCCGGAAGTTTGCCATAGATCTCGCTGGAGCTGGCTCGAGCTTGTTTTCAAAGTACACAAGTTTTCTTGGAATTTTGAGAGAGTGGGCTCGGAATTTTGAGAGAGTGGTCTCAGAATTTTGGGGTGAGAGGGTAGAGGGTAGGGGTGGTATTTATAGGATTAGGCTAGGGTTAGGGTAGGTGAAAGGTTAAAATAAAAAATGTGATAAAATGTATTAAAAGTGGAGTAATTGGGGTTTTAAAAGAGCTCTGAAAATGGTCTGAGGCTGAAATTTTGCAGGTGCATAGGGAATATGAAAAGACACAACTTTCATGTTGGGGTCGTCGACGGAATCGGCCGACTCGGCCGTGACTCGGTCGGAGGACTGAGTCGGCCGAGTCGGGGCTGATTTGGCCGATTCCCGGCCGAGTCGGGCCGCCGGGATCCCCCCGATGGTTCATCTACCCTCTGGCAATGTCTACATTTTTGGGTGTAGTGGGGGGTTTTTGTGAGATATGCACGTGTAAACTCTTGGTATTCTAAAGGGTCAAAATAAAAACAATATTAAAAATAATGTGGGGTATGCGATTTGAACTCTGGTGGCTTGGTTCAGCAGTGTAAGCTATTACCAATGAGCTACAAGCTCCTTCTTGTAATTATGGAGCTAATTAATTATTTAAACTAATAACAGTAAATGTAAATACCCCAAATATACATTAATTTTAAAGCAAATTTTTGTACACTAAAAATGGAGTTTTACATTCTTTTAATCTGTAATTAAAAAGCAAAATAATTACTTATAACTTGTGCTTAGGCTAAAATACCCCTTTACGGATTTTTGAAATTTTTTTGTAAAAACTTGTATTAAAAATTTGGGGTTGTTACATTCTACCCTCCTTATAAAAATTTCGTTCTCGAAATTTGTAAAAGGAAAGTGTAACAGATTCAAGAAAGTTTAGTGACTGAAGTATTGACAGTGTGTGAAAAAATAACAAAGTGGTGCAAGGGTTTTAAAAATATGAAAAAGGCTTACCGATGTTACCTTGACCTACAGTCTCGGCTTCTACGGCTGCTAATATGAAAGTCTGTCGCCATGGTACCTTCCTTCTAGCTGGAGGCACAGTCTGTCCTTGGGGCTTGTTTCTCTGCCTTCGAGGCATGTTCCTCATTGCCTGTTGGAATTGGCGAGTAGGCTGTGCAGGAGTTCTGTGTGGAGGTGGTGCTGGGAGTGCAGGACAGGTTGCAGGAGCCTGGATAGCTGGCCGCTGCGGGTAGTTGGTAGGTGTGTGAGCTGAGTTATATCTATATGGACAGGTCTCAATTCTGTGATTGGACGCGCCAAAAACTAGGCACAGGCCTTTTGCGCGTCTACAATCCTTTATCAAATGTCCATCTCTCTTGCAATGGAAACAGAAATGCGGTCTTGGCTGGTTATTGGGTTCTTCAGTTCTCCTGGGTTCGAACGTTGGCCTAGAAGAGGCTCCTTCTGCCATTTGAGTGGCAGGGCGTTTCAAACCGGCAGATTGAGGTCTGCCCCTTGCTTTTATCGCTGCTTCATAACTGCGGGCAGCTTCCAGAGCATTTTCATGAGTTGGAAATTTCCCTGTGGCTAGTGCAGCCTGAATTTCCGTGTCCAAACCTTGTTGAAATCGACGGGCTCTGATATCATCCGTCGGTATCAAGTGTGCCGCGAATCGACTTAGCATGGTGAATTCAGTGACATACTCATCTACTGACTTGTCCCACATCGAACCTTGTTGTAGATGAATGAACTGCTGTTCCATGGCAAACCTGGCAGTTACGGGGAAGTACTTCGCGTCGAACTTAGCGCGAAAAGTCTTCCATTCAATGGGCTGATCAAGACGGCTTTCTTCCGCCTTCCACCAGTTCCGTGCATTGTCCGTGAGTTGCAACTTCGCCACTCGGACCCAAGCTATTTCTGGCACTTGTGCTGCTGCCAGATCATCCTCGATACTTTGAGCTCATTTCTCAGCTTCCAGTAGGCTCCCCTTTCCTGAGAACTGTTTAGGATGTAAAGCTCTGAATTGCTTCATCCCAGGTGCTTCAGCATCGGAACGGTTTAAGAGCTGCTGTTGTCCCTCTAGGGGGCTACAGATTGCCTCAAGCAGAACCGTTTGCTCGTTGAGTGGTGCAGGAACAGCAGGTGTGAGAGGTAGTGGTATAGGTGTGTTGTTGACATTGGTGCTGGTGTTGTTTGGTGAATCCGTAACCTTGAATGAAAAATTTAGGTTAGGATAGATTCAAAGTATATGAAATGATAAGATTCAAGGAATATGAAATTGTAAAATTCAAGGAACATGAATTGTAAAGAATATTTTAGTTACTGGTTCTTGTGTTATATTGCTTAGGTTTGTTCACGCAGAACAGAACTGCATAATAGGGTTTCATACAGCTCTGACCTGTATGGGACACCAACAAAACCTGTCACGCCCCGCTTCCCGGTATACGGCGAAGGGGACACGATTGGTCCGCTACGTATTTACTCAGAAGCAAATACGCTAAGCGTAGCTAACCAATATAAAAGAAAATATACACAAGAGACAATATTTAATAAAAACAGCAACTTTATTTATTAACATTCTTTTGTACAATACATGAAAAGGAAATACAATTGAAATAAAAGTAATGCCTAAACAATGGCATGACAGAAAATTAAAGGTACTGAAAAGAAAATGTACAATGTCTAGAGTTCAGGGTCTTCGCTGTACTGATCCAAGTCTTCTGCAGTTGGCTCGATCTTTGACGGTTCCAAATCACCTGACGACATTCAAAGAAGAAAGAAATAGAATGTCGTCAGCGAACAGATCGCTCGGTAAGCCCCAAAGATAAGAGGAGAAATAGAATGGACGGAGAGTAAGAGAGAGAGAGTGAATAGCTTTTACAGTTGTATTATATTGTTATATTGTTGTATTTAGTGTTAACACTGTTGTTTGTACCTTGGTACAGAAGGATGCCAGTATATACGAGAGGAGTCTCACTTGTCCCGGAGACTAAGGTATCAGGAACTCAAGGAACCGTTGGGCCACGGTACAACAGCAACGGAATACAGGTTATGTGTCTTAATCTTACCGTCTCGTGCCACTTTTAACACCTTCCGTATCAATCTACCCTTAAACCCCGTAGTGTTTTGATTGTATTGTTGTATTGTATTGTATAAATTGTATAGTTGGATGACTGACCAAAACCATGATATCAGTAAACGGATGTAACTGTATAATCATGTAAATGGAATAACTGGAGAACCATGTAAATGGGATGTATATCCATGGTTCGGTTCAGTCAAGTTGTATAGATTGATAATTGGATTCATGCATTCAGGTTGAATTGTAATATTGAAGATTGTAGATTGTAGATTGTACTTGAATCGTATTCAAGTCAGATTATACTGACACTCAAATTGAGTCAGACAATCAGCAAAGTAACTTGAAGTCCTGATTGTTTTTATTAATTTGTCTACCTTAGATAGGCAAGCACCCACTTCTCCGGCTCCCTGAGACTCAAGAGATTGGTTCCGCTTAAACCTATGTTTACTAGGGTCCTTAGGTAATTTATAGAACTTGAGCGGGTTTTATGTAAAAATACTTTTATATATTTTTTCAAAATATACCCCAAGCATTTATTATTCGTCTTTAGGGTTGTAATGAATGTGGATTTTATATTGTGATATTTCTAATGAAAATATCCTAAATTCAGAAATAAAGGTATTTATTTGTAATATTGATTTATATGGAATTTGTGGTATTTTAGTGTAAAATTGATTCTTTTGATTTTTAGAAAAAGGTGGAATATTTATATCATAACAAAATAGGTATTTTAATGATAAATATACATATATTTATACAAAAATAATTTTAATATATATTTTATATTCTAAAAATCTCATTTTCTCAAGATGTCGTTTTTTAAATCTTTCGAGACCGAATGCTCCTTGCGGAGGTCTGAATCTCGCACTACTAAGGCCGAGAATGTGCGATAATCCGCACCATCCCGAATGGGTTCCCCAAAATGGGTTGTAGCGGCGCTTTGCAAAGGTTGTATAAATACTAATCCTTTAGAAAACGGTTTTATGAAGTAAGTGGTATTTATTTGTAAAGATGTCAATTTTCCGTATTCTATGTTCTAGGGTCTCCTAAGTCAACTAGACTATTCCTAACTGGTCCAAAACGACAAGTTATGAGATGCCTCAAATCGTCTCTTCACCGCCAATTGTGGCCAGGTAAGTAAAAGTGAAGAAAGGAGAGATCCGCTCACGAATCACCGTGAGACGGGCCTTTTAAAGTTACTTTTCTCACTTGCCTAGCCTAAACACCACAAAGTCAGGTTTAGATAAACGATTGATGATCACAATCTTATCCTATTTTCATAATAAGTGGTATTTATTTAAAAAGTGTATCAATACTAAATCTTTTAGAAATGGTTTTATTAAGTTAAGGGGTATTTAAATGAAAATGTTTGTTTTCTCGTATTCTAGGTTCTCAAGGGTATCGTGTTATGTTGCCTATGACTGTATGAGGAGATAGGTTGTTACCTCGTGATCTACTTAAAGGTATAGCAAGTTTAATGGAGTTAAATGTAGAATTGAAACAATGTAGTATTTAAGTGAAAAATACGATAAATTGAAATAGCTATCAGTTTATGTAATGAAAGTTGATCAATTTGGTTGATTAGTGTTTAATAGTCAACATGAGAAAGTTTAAGTATGATTGTATTAGTGAGAAGTGGAATTTTATAAGAAACCGAATCGGAAATCAGATTTGTTTCGGTTCCGTCGGGTTTTGTAAAACCGTATTTATTTGATAGATGAGATAGGTAGGAATTGGGAGTTATGGGTTTTAGATCACAAAAGGGAGTGAGAGGGAAGTAGAGGAATCGTCGATGTGTTGCGTCGTCGCCGGTAGTTCCTAAAACGATCGCCGGAAGTTTGCCATAGATTTCGCTGGAGTTTCGCCTTGAGCTTGTTTTCAAAATACACAAGTTTTCTTGGAATTTTGAGAGAGTCGGCTCAGAATTTTAGGGTGAGAGGGTAGAGGGTGGGGGTGATATTTATAGGGTTAGGCTAGGGTTAGGGTAGGTGAAAGGTTAAAATGAAAAATGTGATAAAATGTAATAAAAGTTGAGTAATTGGGGTTTTAAAAGAGCTCTGGAAATGGTCTGAGGCTGAAATTTTGCAGGTGCATAGTGAATATGAAAAGACACAACCTTCATGTTGGGGTCGTCGACGGAATCGGCCGACTCGGCCGTGACTCGGTCGGAGGACTGAGTCGGCCGAGTCGGGGCCGATTTGGCCGATTCCCGACCGAGTCAGCCGTCGGGATCCCCCCGATGGTTCATCTACCCTCGGGCAATGTTACATTTTTGGGTGTAGTGGGGTTTTTGTGAGATATGCACATGTAAACTCTTGGTATTCTAAAGGTTCAAAATAAAAACAATATTAAAAATAATGTGGGGTATGGGATTTGAACTCTGATGGCTTGGTTCAGCAGTGCAAGGTATTACCAATGAGCTACAAGCTCCTTCTTGTAATTATGGAGCTAATTAATTATTTAAAGTAATAACAGTAAATGTAAATACCCCAAATATACATTAATTTTAAAGCAAATTTTTGTACACTAAAAATGGAGTTGTTACATTCTTTTAACTTGTAATTAAAAAGCAAAATAATTATTTATAACTTGTGCTCAGGCTAAAATACCACTTTATGGATTTTTAAAATTTTTTTGGAAAAACTTGTATTGGAAATTTGGGGTTGTTACAATACCCGACTGATATCATATATCGCGAGAATCGAATACGGTATCGCATACACGTATTATTCTCGGTCCCGCACATATCAAATATGTGCTCCTACTCCGTTTTGCCTGAGCCAGGAAATCTCTGTGTAGGACTCTAAAAAATCGTCAATACGCTGGCAGTAGGTGATGATCATATCAAACACCCGCAAGCTGCAAGCGGTCAGCTAAACGTAACAGCCACCCAGGTATTGAGCGATCAAAATATCAACAAGCAAGCCTGTACATTCTCCTGTGAATCCAACCAGTAACACTCCCGTCCAGTCCGGTCTCTTCGTCTGATCGCAAATCTAGTCTACGGGTGGTAAACGTCAGACCCCAGTAACCGATAAGTCGTGTCGATATGAGTTCCATAACAGTTCGAGAAACTACTGATAACACTTACCAGTAAATCTCAGCAATCCTGGCCAGGGATTTCCAGTTATAGTCAATCGAACACAGCGCAACATCAACTCCCAATACCGGGAGAGACGAAACCCCTCCTATCGCTCATTGCCTCCATGTGATTCGGGACTGTACCCAAAAGCCACCGTTTTGCACGTTGAAATCAAAGCACAGTGGGAATCACACTAGACTCTATGACGATATCGGGTCTACAGACTAACCTGTACCAGTGTCACCAGAGAACTACCATCTGACGTGAGGTATAATACCATCTTGGAGTTCTCGGCGAGTCCGTCCAGTGTACCCAGTCTCCACTGAGCACCCGTATACTTTCTCTGATGTCAAACACCAATGGATATGGGATCATCTATCGTCCATCTACATGGGTCGAGAAGCTATACGCTAGTCTACTCTGGTATATCGATGCCCTGTCTCGATACACCTACGACTAGGAATATTTGAAGGATGTACTTAGCGACTACACTGTCCCCACTAGTATGATCTGCATCATAGTCCTGGCAGTCAAGTACTCATCCTAAGGGCTTTATCAACATGTAACATAGAGACAATCGGAGTACATGTTAAGATAAAGAGCAACTAGATAGCATACTATTATGTCGAGCAAGAAAGTCCTCACTATATATGTCCAAGCATCCACTACAATATACATCGTATGTACAGTAATGGCCTCTAGGGTATACATATTACTAACAATCTCCCAGTTGCGCTAGGGCCATCTGTTGTAGTATCTCATACCCAACAATCAGCTATGGTTGAAGTATCTCATACTCAACCATCCCATGGAAGTCTCTACTGGGAAATAGGCCTTTGTGAGTGGATCCGCGCTGTTGTGCTCTGTATCTACTCTCCTATCCTCGATCTACTTGGAGATCAACCATCTCCATGATCAGGTGATACTGCCTAAGAATATGTCTGGATCTCTGATGGGACGGGGGTTCCTAGGCATAAGCCACAACTCCATTGTCACACAATGGTAGGAACGAAGTTCATCTCATGAACTTATATATATATCCAGACCGCCTCTTTGGTAGCATCTTTGGTAACGAAGTATCTAGCCTTTAATCATCTAGTTTGCCACGGTATCTAGCTTGGAACTCTTCCAACATACCGACCCTTCACTGAGGGTAAGGACAATGCCTGTCACTGACATTCAGTCGACCTTACCATCCTGGAAGCATTCCAGTGATTCTCCCTAGAATCGATTGATACCATCTCACTACACCTAATGAGAATCCAAACATCCAATTAGATCTATCTCATAGATCCAAAACTCAGGATTTAGAAGGTATCACATTGATCCTATATGGAGAATCCTTATGATAAGAGTAGATTGACCAAGCGTAGCATAGGAAACTCCTTTCCTATCAAGAGTATGTCGTCCACGTACTATACGATGATTACCACCATACTCCCTACTACCTTTTTGTATATACTAGGTTCATCTACCATTTTGATGAAATCAAACTCTTTGACTATCACATCAAAACGGACGTTCCAACTCCGCGATGCCTGATTTATCCCATAAAACAACTTGCACACGTTTCCGCTGCTCCCACTGTCTACGAAGCCCTCTGGCTGTGTACTTATAGACGCTCTCTTCCAAATCACTATTTAGACAAGCAGTCCTGACACCCAACCGCCAGATATCATAGTTATGGTATGTAGCAGTGTAAGTAGGTTCCGGATGGACTTAAGCATAGCTTTGAAAGTACACCTAGTAATCTTCTCAACATACTTTTCCATGTACACCTAGTAATCTTCTCAACATACTTGCTCCTGATGGGGATTTAACTCTTCAGATAAAGCAACCAAAGTCCATACTTTGCTGGTGCATATGGATTCCATCTCAGATCGCATAGCATCCAGCCATTCTCACAGAGTCACCACTCTTGATGGCCTGCTCGAAACTAGTTGGGTCATCATCTCATGATGCGATCCTCGCTCCTACTGTCATAGAGAAAAACCGAAGCATCTCTCAGGTGAATGAGAAACCCCACCAAATCGGCGGAGAGGCTGAGCTTCGTTGGAAACTATTGAATCCTCCTGTTCTACCAAATCATCAGCTGTAGTTTGTATAGCTGGAACTCCTTCCTGTTCTACCTCATGACCACTAATTCCTTCACAAGAAATTCCCTTTCCCAAAGGTGGCATGCTGAGAAACAAAACACATTTTGCTTCTCAGTGTGGTAGAAGATATTCCCTTGCGAATGCTTGAGATATCCAACAAACTTCCACAGAACTGACCTTGCCTCGAGCTTGTCCGGATTTTGCTTTTAGACATAGGCCGGACAACCCCAAATCTTAACATACTTAAGAGATGGGCTCTTCCCATACCATATCGCATATGGAGTGGCAGGCACCTGATTTGATTGGAATCCTATTCAATAGGTATGTAGCTTCTCAAGTGCATAACCCCCAAAAGAAAATAGGCAACTCAGTAGTACTCATCATAGAGCACACCATATCACATAGGGTGCGAGTGCTCTGCCCTGATGCACCGACGTACTGTGGTGTATACGGAGGAGTAATGCTGAGAGGGAATTCTCATTCTCTTTTAGAATAGTCCAGGAATTTCGTGCTCAAGTATTCTTCTCCTCGATCTCATCATAGGACATAATACTTATACCTGTTTTGGTTCTCTACTTCTGACTTATATTCATTGAATTTCTCAAAAAGTTCAGACTTGTGTTTCAACAGGAACATATGTTCGAATCTTGAGAGATAATCAATGAATGTAATGAAGTACTAAGAACCGGTCCTGGCATATGTAGACAGGGGACCTTACATACATCATCATGTATCAATCCCAAGAGTTCACTAACTCTTTCTCTGTTTCCAATAAACGGAGATATGGTCATCTTATCTTTGTGACATGACAGGCAAATTTCACAAAATGTAATTTCAAACTGATTTAAATATGCATCTAAATGTAACTTAGTTAGTCGGGTCGCATTGATATGACCTAGTCTACAATGCCTCAAAAAGGATTCGTTCATTTCTGAACTCTTTCTCTTGTGTGCGTTCTGTACGTTAAGAACTGTAGTTTGATTTAGAACGTATATGTTTTTAGATAACGTGCCTGAACCGATCAACTCTTGATATATGAAATGTTCAAAACATTGTCCAACAATACAAAATTATATCCTTCTTTACTAAATAAAGATACTGATATGATGTTGTATATCAGGTTCGATATCTAATAACATTTGTTCAGAATCAATGTATTTGGTAATACAGGGTGATAACTGCCAACAGACTTGGCTGCAATACTTGCACCATTTTTAACTCTTAAAACTTATCACCCTTTCTCAGTTTTCTACCTTTCAGTAGCCCATGTAACATATTACATATGTGGGATCCTGATCCGGTATCTCATACCCAGGACGTAAAAGATACTGAGAAACAGTTCTCTGTAATGAATACACCCGAAGAAAATGCATCAGCATACACATTCTTCGTTTGGGCGGCACGGGAATTCTGGTAATCCCCTATTTCCTGCTCATCTTATAACAATTATAAGTTGGTGCGGGACCAACGTTCCTTGGCTCAGTATAACAAGCGGGTTCGGTCAGTACATCCGTATTATTATCTTGATTAAGGCGTGATATGGTCGCTACCTGAAGAGAGAGAAGAAAACACTCAGCGTATGCTCTTGCAAGATTAGATTGGTTATTAATATATCTAATCAGGATGGCTCCCACTATTTTAGTCAAATCTTCTTTCAAACCCCAAAAGGAAAGACCAGCCGGAATTAATTACACCCTACAAGTTCGCTAATCTTTCAGCCAGGCCAGTGCCGGTACTTTGAGGGAGGTTCCCCGTGCTTTCGCACGGACCTAATTAAAAAAAATCTCGTTTTCCCAGGGGCGTAACCCCGTTGACACCTTTCTAGACACCTACTTGATCGGCTATTTGTAATGTGTAAAACTTTTCTAGGAGTAACTCTTACTCACAGCGGGTATCGGGATCCAACTATCTCATAGGAGATATGCAATCTCATTGCAAATTTCAACACTTGAAATTCCCGATAGTATTTTACCCATAGCAGCTATATGACCTTAACATAGTCAGCAAATCATAAGTGCTAGTCAAGTTCAACCCGTTATTTCCCTATTGAATTAAACCCACCCGCACGACCCTTAACATAGTCAACAAAGTCGCACGACTACCTTAATCCAATCGCATCATATGCTTTTACAGATAAGCACTAATCAGCTACCGCACACTACGCTTTAACATAGTCAACAAACGTACCACGAATACTAACTAGTACTTATCTGAAATGACGGAGGGCTACGACAGGTTTTTATGAAAACCCTTTGCGTAATGAACTTGATATCGTTGTAGAATCAAATGATTTAAATGAAGTGTTTTTGAGGCCTTTTGCTAGTTTTGCTAAAGAGGTCACTCCCGGTGAAGGGATCTCGGCTCTTTCCTTATTGAATAAGGTGCAGGATATTTCACAAATACCACTATGCAAAGTAAGAACTAGAAAAGCAATCAAAAGACAAAACTGAGAGTTGTAGCATCTGCTAGTTATTGCTAAAGAGGTCACTCCCGGTAAAGGGATCTCGGCTCTTTCCTTATCGAATAAGCTGCTGGATGTTCTACAAGGAACACCGCTATGCAAAACAATAACTAGAGCTACCTGTTTTTGAAAATTCGATTTCACAACATTTTTAGGTTTCTTTTATTTCATTAATCTCATTAATGAAGTCACATCAATTTAAGTTTACCTAAATATCACAGATAAATACAACGTACGCTTATGCCATCTGCATTCGCCTCGATGTCCCCTCGTGCACCGTTAGGTTAGGTAACTAACGGCAGAGCGAGGCAGTGCTAGCGCGGGTGTAAAACATAAGCAACGTCTATATAATATATCACATATATTATATCCTGTATTCATCTCAACATATCAAATGATCACATCACAGATATCGCAGCAGAAGAAACATATGAAATATTGGATATAGTAGGAGGTCCGTGTTTTATTGCGAGCTTGTATAAAACACGGATTCCACGGTCACGATGAATAGCCAATCCCACACCCCTAGACCCCTACGAGAGCGCCAAGTAACCCTACTAATTCTAGAGTTAGGAGACCCGGTCTCGACTCCTCGAGATGGTCTTCCACTGGACCCTAGAACCCGCTTACTTGTGCTCCCCGTCTTGGGTCTATCCTAATGCGGAAAAGTAAATAATCTACAATGGTGACATCATCCTCAACCCGGAAGTGCCCCAATAAAAGAATATTATATACAATGAATTTTACATGAATGAAAATAAAAATTCTCATCTAATATAAAACCTCCGGCTATTCAAAACACGACGATCCAATATAACATATCACAGCAACACATAACATCACATATCATCAATGTAAGTAAATATGCGTATCCCAATTGTCGTTGATGTATAGCAACGAAACCGGCGATACACCACATATTACACTTACGGTCGCATAAAAGAAAGTGTAAAACTACAACAGTTGGAATCCGCAACCACCTTAGACATCACATGCCTAACCAAATGAATTCCTTAGACATCGCATGCCTAACAATTATAAACCCCGCATTTTAGTCTCAATATCGAAAACACTTTTCAATATCTAGTCGGGCAATTCAATAAGATTCCCGACATCATAATCGAATACTCGTCGGAAACTTTAGTAGACGGCCGCACCCCCCGATACCGTCGACGAAGTGTACTAAGAAGGAACACCGCTGCCGCGAGCACCCGAACGGATGCTTTTGATCGGGGCTATGGGGCGTGGATATCTATTAAGTTTACCCGGCGAGTATCCGCCTATGCTACGTGATTGCGACGGACTTTTGATCGCATCAAAATCCCGTGGCAACCGATCAAATGAGACTAAACTGCTAGATTTATAACATTCAAATTAGTTATTTCATAACTAAATGTGGATTCCAAATATTGTATCACATTACAGAAAAATTTAGACGACGTTAAACATTCCGATCGAATCAACAAACACCCAAAATTTCCTTATTTTCTCAACTCTTGAACTTAGTTTAAAAGCATCTATCATATGCCACAGTACCAATGGTCCAGCCGCAGAAGGGTCAATCCAACGCCTCACTTGTGGTACCGCTAAACCATCACAAACCCTAGGGTTTAGTGACAGTTTTGACGGTCACAAAATTGAGTTAAGGTTTTGTTCTTCTAGAGGGTCCACCGCGTTACTTGCACGATATTTGAATGTTCTTTAACTAAGGAAAAATCCAACACTTGGAAATTTTCCAACAGGGGAAAAAATGAGTTATTGATATCCGTTCGAACTTTTTAACACTGTCTAAACAATCATGAAACCAAGCTAGAATTGCGAATATGAAACACTCCGAATTACTTTTTGAGTAAATAAACATCTCATGCAAATTTATCAAAAATAAACAACACCAAAAGTACCAAATCCCAGAAACTTGAACATGACCCAAACCAGGAACCCAGAATGTACTAGGGGGCCGGCCTGCTCGGATTTCTTGGCCATGTGATCGGCCAAAATCCGAGCGGGAGGGGTGGGGTGGGGTTTGGCCCATGTTCATAAAGTATGACATAAAGTCTTCTGCACATGTTTGAAAAAAAATTTGACTCTAGAAATAATTCGACAGAAACTAGGGTTTTGCATCGGGTGTTTCGGAGTTGTTTCGGTTTCGTAATGCTACACTTATCCGTCTAATTCTCTAGTTAGGCTCTGATACCACTGCTGGGTTACCTACAACGGCAGCAAGGTTTCGGGTGGCATCTCTCATGCCAATTTCAAATTTTGCCATTATAGATAACCCTAAACCTAGATCATTAATTAGAGAATCAAACAAAACTAGCATGTTAACACTTTAGCATCTAAGAGTTAGGGATTACAACTTTTGTAGTCCATTCCTTCGCTTCATAAGCTCCGTGTTGAGGTCCCTTCGCTGCGATCATCAAGTACCCGGACTCTAGAGAGGCTCCATGAAGAGAATGATGCAAGCTTGCTTCCAATTTTCAAATACAAAGATGATCTACCTTGAAGAATCTCAAACCCAAGCTCTTACTTCACTAATCAAGTATTAGCAAAGCAAACACCCTAATCTAAGTGGCTAGAATAGATGAGGATGATGAAGTAGGAATTTTGCTCTCTTTTTTTTTTCAATTTCTCACAAAATATCATCACAAATCCAAAAGCTAGAAAGCTTTCAAGAGAAAGAAGAAGAAGAAATCCTTTTGTGATGAATAATGAGAAATGAAAATATTGTGGTTACAATTGCAACCATGAGTTAAGAATGAGAGTCTTAACTCTTGTAGAGAATAAACCATGAGTTAAGGGTTTGGGTTAGGTTAAAGAATATCTACACAAAATATCAAGCTAGATGACAAAAGTCAAAGCTTCATGAAAGCTTCATCCAAAAACTAACCCAAAAGCTAATCTTAATCCAAACCCTAACTTGGTTTAAACTCAACAACCGTGTTGCACTTGTAATCCTACCATGTTACAATATTATATATCACATACATAATATATAATGTAACAAAATAAAATAATACAATTAACATATATCGCATATACATCAATGTATTATCCAAGTGAGAAAAAGAATTTTTAAGTGAGCTTATATTAGTTAATGTAATGTAATATATCAAATATATAATTATACATTAAATTATCGAATCAACACTTAATCCGATAATCCGGTTATTTCATAAATAACCGACTAATATAAAATGTATCAGTTCATCGAATCAACACTTGATCCGATGACCCGGCTATATCACATATACCCGACCGATATCATATATCGCGAGAATCGAATACGGTATCGCATACACGTATTATTCTCGGTCCCGTACATATCACATATGTGCTCCTACTCCGTTTTGCCTGAGCCAGGAAACCTCTATGTAGGACTCTAAAGAATCGTCAATACGCCGGCAATAGGTGATGATCATATCAAACACCCACAAGCTGCAAGCGGTCAGCTAAACGTAACAGTCACCCAGGTATTGAGCGACCAGAAGATCAACAAGCAAGCATGTACATTCTCCTGTGAATCCAACCAGTAACACTCCTGTACAGTCCGGTCTCTTCGTCTGATATGTCTCATATCTAGTCTAAGGGTGGTAAACGTCAGACCCCAGTAACCGATAAGTCATGTCGATATGAGTTCCATAACAGTTCGAGAAACTACTGATAACACTTACCAGTAAATCTCAGCAACCCTGGCCAGGGATTTCCAGTTATAGCCAATCGAACACAGCGCAACATCAACTCCCAATACCGGGAGAGACGAAACCCCTCCTATCGCTCATTGCCTCCATGTGATTCGGGACTGTACCCAAAATCCACCTTTTTGCACGTCCTCTTGAACGCGGTAAGGTGGAAATCAAAGCACAGTGGGAATCACACAAGACTCTATGAAGATCTCGGATCTATAGACTAACCTGTATCAGTGTCACCAGAGAACTACCATCTGACTTGAGGTATAATACCATCTTGGAGTTCTCGGCGAGTCCGTCCAGTGTACCCAGTCTCCACTGAGCACCCGTATACTTTCTCTGATGTCAAACACCAATGGATATATGATCATCCATCGTCCATCTACATGGGTCGAGAAGCTATACGCTAGTCTATTCTGGTATATCGATGCCCTGTCTTGATACACCTACGACTATGAATATTTGAAAGATGTACTTAGCGACTACACTGTCCTCACTAGTATGATCTGCATCATAGTCCTGGTAGTCAAGTACTCATCCTAAGGGCTTTATCAACATGTAACATAGAGACAATCAGAGTGCATGTTAAGATAAAGAGCAACCAGATAGCATACTATCATGTCGAGCAAGAAAGTCCTCACTATATATGTCCAAGCATCCACTACAATATGCATCGTATGTACAGTAATGGCCTCTAGGGCATACATATCACTAACAACAGGTTCTTGGGAGGAGGAACGGAGGTGGAAACGAGGGCAAGGAGGTTGAGGAGGTCGACGGTGAGGGGTGCTGTTGTGGGGTTTCGGGTGTGCAGGGTTTTTGGGGTTGCGGGAGGATATGAGGAAGATGAGGGTGAGGTGATGGAGATGAGGACGCGGTGGTGACGTCGAGGGGACAAGGGTGAAGGTGATGGCTGGGTTCGGCATGGGTGCTCGGTTTATGGGTTGTGTCGGTGTAGTGGGTTGCAGGGAGTTTGAGGTTGGCTCGGGGGTGTTGGGTTCTCGGGGATTGAGGGTGTTGGCGAGGAAAAGGAGGAGGTCGAGGTGATGACGTCGGGGTGAGGGGACGGCGACGAGGTCGGGGGTTGGAGGTGATAGGTGCGGGCATGCAATCGGGGGTTCTTGGGTTGAGTTGCGACGGGGAGGAGGAGAGAGGTAGAAGAATGGAGGTGGAGATGAGATTGGGACGAGGGCATGGTGGCGAAGGGGTCGGCGGCGTCGGCTAGGGCTCGAGTGTGGGTTCTCGCGGTCGTGGGTCGTCGGGTTTGCAGGGGATTGGTGGTGGTGTTGGGAAGTGATGAAGGTGGCGGTAATGATGAGGAGGGCGAGGAGATGGTGAGGGGATGAAGGCGAGGGCGGCGGCGGTGACGGCGAGGTGAGGTGCGTGGGTTAGGGATGGGTTTTCTTGTGGGTTTGCGTGGATGAAGAAAAGAATATTGAGGGGAGAGAGACGTGTGAGTTTAGATTAGGTTTAAGAAAAATATAATATATAATATTTATAATATATATAGAGAAAGAGAGGAGAGAGACAGAGAGAGGGTGCGATACCGTTAGGATTTAGTTTTAAAATATATATATATAGTATAAACAGTTAAGAAATATAATAATATATATTATAGGATTTGTAGATAATAGCAAATGTACTCTGAAAAATATCCGGGTCCTGTCTAAAAATCTAGTTTTAAAATACGGATAATATACTTATCAACCAAAACCATAATGCGATGTCCGATTAAAGAAAACGCATACCCCCAAGAACGGATACACGTAAATGCATGTAGCGATCCAAACGGGCCCGTTACAATAAACAGGAAGTGAACACGATGTACGGATGCAACCATAGGGTATGGGGTATGACACATGTCAAAACTAAATATTTTAAGTAAATAAATATCGTTAAACAAAATATTATATAAATAAGATTTAAAAAGAGGTAAAATCTTATGTGTGTGTATATTGTTTAAAGAAATACCAAAAAAGTATCTTTTGTTTAAACTATAATACTAAAATATAAATATGGTTATAAAATAGTGTTAAACAAATAAATATTTAAATACTAATAATATGCATATTTAACAAACTTGAAAAACCATAATTATATGCATATATCTTAATTAAAAGTATTAAACTCCAAGTTATAATAATAATAAAACAAAACCCAATATATCCAAAAAGAAAAAGAAACGTACGATCGGACTAGAGTGTTACATCCTACCCACCTTACAAGAAATTTCATCCTCGAAATTAGAAAAACGAAAATACAAGATCACGAACTAATTACAAGGATCAAAGAAAATAGATGGGTATGAAAAATTAAGAGTCAAGAAAACAAATTAGGGTATGAAGAGTCATGGTCTTGGCTCGAGAAATCGGCGTGTGTCATGAAATCAAATCGATGGAAACAAATCAGGCAGAACTCTAAGTTACTCAAACAGAATGACGTATTGTAACCATACCGCGGTATATGAGTACAATATCGTAATTCTATCTCAGTCGCTCGAATCCTATAATCAGAGTCAAGGAAATATGCAGCATGACACACTGAGAAAACCTAGACATGTGATTCTAACCTAAAAGCTCGGTAGAACCAAGACTAACTTTGACGTCAGCCCGGCTCTGATACCAACAAAACCTTGTCACGTCTCGCTTCCCAAAATACGGAATACGGAGAGCAACGAAGGCCAGCCGTGCTACCTACGGTAAGGAAAGATCCTTCCATAGTCACATAAGGCTGTCTAGCTGAATCTATCAAAATAAAATCCAATACCAAAATGGATGATACTGATAATCATGCTGCAACGACACTACAAGAAATACTAAAAATGGGTCCACTAGATAATTGATGTAAATAAGCACCTAATACAATAGGTCCAAAAGGAAGACAAAATATGGAAAGATACATGAGTCTTAATGTCCCATAAGGACGCACATACTAAATACTAACAGAGAAGAAATAAACCTACGGGTTACTAATCTTCGGCAAAGTCCTAATAGCCGCTTCGATCCTGCTGAGTTTGAAAATCTGTCTCTAAACCTGATATGACAAATCTCAAGGATATCAGAATATCCCAGTAAGTACTCAACGTATAAGGTATGTGTATGATATGATAACATGAATAGATGAACACAGTGAAGCCCGTGTGCGCAAGTAAACACACACACACACACACACACACACACACACACATATATATATATAAACATTAATACTATGAAACTAATATGTAAAGAGGCCAAGTCATAACCTAACTGGTCACTAAAAGGTAATCTATTCTATTGTGGGCTCGAGTGTGTGCGTCAACTTCTGCAGGAGTATTCCTAACCCAAGAGTAGTGTCGCGGGGGCTAGGAAACACGGGCCCAACTGTGGAATGAACATGCGACCGATATAGCACGGTACGAGCTGTAATAACATGCGACCGATATAGCCCGGTACGAGTTGCCGGCATGGGACTCCTGAGATCCTGTTGTACGAACACATACTCAAACTAACCCTACACCCCGCGTGTTCGTATCTACTAAGGTAATAACTAAATCACTAATTAATAATGCTGAAAAGACTGGGACTTGTAATACGGTAATTATATAGAAATGAAACTGATAAACAGTGGTGTGTATCATGGCATGTAGCCCGGCATCATAATTAGAGATCTCGTTATTAAAAGACTAGAGTATTGAATGGTCATGTCATGTCAGAGGTAATTGCTATCTGATGATAGTAACTGCTTGAAGGTGGTGTATAAGCTAGCACAAGTCACAAATGTTGCTTTCACCATCAGCCTTGATATGTATATAAAATAATTACAGTCTAGCTAGTAAGATGTTTATATGAGATAGGTTAGCAATTCCAAACTTTTATTTGTATGTCAAATAAAGTTCATTTTTGATCCATACTTGCTGATTTTCTTTTTCTCGCATAAAAATCTATATCATCATGACAATACGAAATAATTGAGTACTGATACTTTTCCTTCTATTTCAACAGGGTAGAATATATATAGACACACACACACACACGAAGATTGCCGATGTGTATCAACCAAAAGTAAAGCAAGAATACTTGCCTCGAAGACGGGAAAAACTCGACGATGGAATGTAAAGTCTAAACTTGATGTTAGGGAACACGATTAGAGATCTCGATGGACTTGGGCTTGGCTCCGGCGATGGGTTTCCTAAGTTGCTGCAGTTGGGTCACGGGTCGTCGGGGTTGCAGATTCTCAGGAAGAGGAATGGAGGTGGAAACGAGGGCGAGGAGGTCGGCGGTGAAGGGTGCTGTTGTGGGGTTTCGGGTGTACAGGATTCTTAGGGTTGCGGGAGAGGAGATGAGGAAGATGAGGGTGATGTGATGGAGATGAGGACGTGGTGGTGATGTCGAGGGGACAAGGGCGAATGTGGTGGCTGGGTTTGGTGTGGGTGCTCGGGTTATGGGTTGTGTCGGGGTCGTGAGTTGCAGGGAGTTTTAGGTTGGCTTGGGGGTATTGGGTTCTCGAGGATTGAGGGTGTTGGCGAGGAGAAGGAGGAGGTCGAGATGATGACGTCGGGGTGAGAGGACGACGATGAGGTCGGGGATTGGAGGTGATGGGTGCAGGCGTGCAGTCGGGGGTTCTTGGGTTGGGTTGCGACGGGGAGGAGGAGAGTGGAAGAAGAATGGAGGTGGAGATGAGATTGGGACGAGGGCGTGGTGACGAGGGGGTCGACGGCGACGGCTAGGGCTCGGGCGTGGGTTCTCACGGTCGTGTGTCGTCGGGTTTGCAGGGGATTGGTGGTGGTGTTGGGAGGTGATGAAGGTGGCGGCAATGATGAGGAGGGCGAGGAGATGGTGAGGGGATGAAGGCGAGGGCGGCGGCGGCGACAGCGGGGTGAGGTGCGTGGGTTAGGGATGGGTTTTCTCGTGGGTTTGCGGGGAAGAAGTAAGGAATATTGAGGAGAGAGAGACTTGTGAGTTTAGATTAGGTTTAAGAAAAATATAATATATAATATTTATAATATATATAGAGAGAGGAGATAGACAGAGAGAGGGTGCGATACTGTTAGGATTTAGTTTTAAAAAATAAAAAAAATATATATATATATAGTATAAACAGTTAAGAAATATAATAATATATATTATAGGATTTATAGATAATATCAAATATACTCTGAAAAATATCCGGGTCCTGTCTAAAAATCTAGTTTTAAAATACGGATAATATAGTTATCAACCAAAACCATAATGCGATACTCGATTAAAGAAAATGCATATCCCCAAGAACGGATACACATAAATGCACGTAGCGATCCAAACGAGTCCGTTACAATAAACAGGAAGTGAACACGATGTATGGATGCAACCATAGGGAATGGGGTATGACACAGGTCAAAACTAAATATTTTAAGTAAATAAATATCGTTAAACAAAATATCTTATAAATAAGATTTAAAAAGAGGTAAAATCATGTGTGTGTGTGTGTATTGTTTAAAAAATACAAAAAAAATATCTTTTGTTTAAACTATAATACTAAAATATAAATATGGTTATAAAATAGTGTTAAACAAATAAATATTTAAATACTAATAATATGCATATTTAACAAACTTGAAAAACCATAATTATATGCATATATCTTAATTAAAAGTATTAAACTCCAAGTTATAATAATAATAAAACAATACCCAATATATCCAAAAATAAAAAGAAACGTACAATCGCACTAGGATGTTACATCCTACCCACCTTACAAGAAATTTCGTTCTTGAAATTAGAAAAACGAAAATACAAGATCACGAACTAATTACAAGGATCAAAGAAAATAGATGGGTATGAAAAATTAAGATTCAAGGAAACAAATTAGGGTATGAAGAGCCACAGTCTTGGCTCGAGAAATCGGTGTGTGCAATGAAATCAAATCGGTGGAAACAAATCAGGTAGAACTCTAAGTTACTCAAACAGAATGACGTATTGTAACCATACCGCGGTACATGAGTACAATTTCGTAATTCTATCTCAGTCGCTCGAATCCTATAATCAGAGTCAAGGAAATATGCAGCATGACACACTGAGGGAAACCTAGACATGTGATTCTAACCTAAAAGCTTGGTAGAACCAAGACTAACTTTGACGTCAGCCCGGCTGTGATACCAACAAAACCTTGTCACGTCCCGCTTTCCAAAATACGGAATACGGAGAGCAACGAAGGCCAGCCGTGCTACCTACGGTAAGGAAAGATCCTTCTATAGTCACATAAGACCGTCTAGTTTAACCTATCAAAATAAAATCCAATAACAAAAGGGATGATACTGATAATCATGCTGCAACGACACCATAAGAAATACTAAAAATGGGTCTACTAGATAATTGATATAAATAAGTACCCAATACAATAGATCCGAAAGGAAGACAAAATCTGGAAAGATACATGAGTCTTAATATCCCATAAGGGCGCACATGCTAAATTCTAACAGAGAAGAAATAAACCTACGGGTTACTGATCTTCGGCAAAGTCCTAATAGCCGCTCCGATCCTGGTCAGCCTGAAAATCTGTCTCTAAACCTGATATAACAAATCTGAAGGATATTAGAATATCTCAGCAAGTACTCAACGTATAAGGTATGTGTATGATATGATAACATGAATAGATGAACGCAATGGAGCCTGTGTGCGCAAGTAAACACACACACACACACACACACACACACACACACACATATATATATAATAGAAACATTAATACTATGAAACCAATATGTAAAGAGGCACGTCGTAACCTAACTGGTCACTAAAATGTAATCTATTCTATCGTGGGATCGAGTGTGTGCGTCAACTTCTGCAGGAGTATTCTTAACCCAAGAGTAGTGCCCCAGGGGTAAGGAAACACGGGCCCAACTGTGAAATGAACATGCGACCGATATAGCCTGGTACGAGCTGTAATAACATGCGACCGATATAGCCCGGTACGAGTTGCCGGCATGGGACTCCTGAGATCCTGTTGTTCGAACGCACACTCAAACTAACCCTATACCCCCCGTGTTCGTATCTACTAAGGTAATAACTAAATCACTAATTAATAATGATGAAAAGACTGGGACTTGTAATACGGTAATTATATAGAAATGAAACTGATAAACAGTGGTGTGTATCATGGAATGTAGCCCAGCATCATAATTAGAGATCTCGTTATTAAAAGACTAGAGTATTGAATAGTCATGTCATGTCAGAGGTAATTGCTATCTGATGATAGTAACTGCTTGAAGGCGATGTATAAGCTAGCACAAGTCACAAATGTTGCCTTCACCATCAGCCTTGATATGTATATAAAATAATTACAGTCCAGCTAGTAAGATGTTTATATGAGATAGGTTAGCAATTCCAAACTTTTATTTGTATGTCAAATAAAATTCATTTTTGATCCATACTTGCTAATTTTCTTTCCTCGCATAAAAATCTATATCATCATGACAATACGAAATAATTGAGTACTGATACTTTTCCTTCTATTTTAACAAGGTAGAATATATATAGACACACACACGAGGATTGCTGATGTGTATCGACCAAAAGTAAAACAAGAATACTTGCCTCGAAGACGGGAAAAACTCGACGATGGAATGCAAAGTCTAAACTTGATGTTAGGGAACACGGTTAGAGATCTCGGCGGACTTGGGCTCGGCTCCGGCGATGGGTTTCCTAAGTTGCTGCAGTTGGGTCACGGGTCGTCGGGGTTGCAGGTTCTCGGGAAGAGGAATGGAGGTGGAAACGAGGGCGAGGAGGTTGAGGAGGTCGGTGGTGAAGGGTGCTGTTGTGGGGTTTCGGGTGTGCATGGTTCTTGGGTTTGCGGGAGAGGAGATGAGGAAGATGAGGGTGATGTGATGGAGATGAGGACGTGGTGGTGACGTCGAGGGGACAAGGGCAAAGGTGGTGGCTGGGTTCGGCGTGGGTTCTCGAGTTACGGGTTGTGTCGGGGTCGTGGGTTGCAGGGAGTTTTAGGTTGGCTTGGGGGTGTTGGGTTCTCGGGGATTGAGGGTGTTAGCGAGGAGAAGGAGGAGGTCGATGTGATGACGTCAGGGTGAGAGGACGGCGATGAGGTCGGGGATTGGAGGTGATGGGTGCGGGCGTGCAGTCGGGGGTTCTTGGGTTGGGTTGCGACGGGGAGGAGGAGAGTGGAAGAAGAATGGAGGTGGAGATGAGATTGGGACGAGGGCGTGGTGACGAGGGGGTCGGCGGCGACGGCTAGGGCTCAGGCGTGGGTTCTCGCGGTCGTGGGTCGTCGGGTTTGCAGTGGATTGGTGGTGGTGTTGGGAGGTGATGAAGGTGGCGGTAATGATGAGAAGGGCGGGGAGATGGTGAGGGGATGAAGGCGAGGGTGGTGGCGGCGACGGCGAGGTGAGGTGGATGGGTTAGGGATGGGTTTTCTCATGGGTTTGCGGGGAAGAAGGGAATATTAAGGGGAGAGACGTGTGAGTTTAGATTAGGTTTAAGAAAAATATAATATATAATATTTATAATATATAGAAAGAGTGAGAGAGGAGAGAGACAGAGAGAAGGTGCGATAGAGTTAGGATTTAGCTTTAAAAAATAATATATATATATATATATATATATATATATATATATATATAGTATAAACAGTTAATAAATATAATAATATATATTATAGGATTTGTAGATAATATCAAATATACTCCGAAAAATATCCGGATCCTGTCTAAAAATCTAGTTTTAAAATACGGATAATATATGTATCAACCAAAACCATAATGCGATACCCGGTTAAAGAAAATGTATACCCCCAAGAACGGATACATGTAAATGCACGTAGCGATCCAAACGAGTCCTTTACAACAAACAGGAAGTGAACACGATGTACGGATGCAACCATAGGGTATGGAGTATGACACATGTCAAAACTAAATATTTGAAGTAAATAAATATCGTTAAACAAAATATCTTATGAATAAAATTTAAAAAGAGGTAAAATCTTGTGTGTATATATATTGTTTAAAGAAATACCAAACAAAATATCTTTTGTTTAAACTATAATACAAAAATATAAATATAGTTATAAAATAGTGTTAAACATATAAATATTTAAATATTAATAATATGTCTATTTAACAATCTTGAAAAACCATAATTATATGCATATATCTTAATTAAAAGTATTAAACTTCAAGTTATAATAATAATAAAACAAAACTCAAAATATCCAAAAAGAAAAAAAAACCGTACGATCGGATCAGGGTGTTACAGTTTTTATGCTCGATCTTCCAGCCCTAACAATAATATATTCAGGAGGGAAAGGTTAAAAACCAAGATTTGGGTACGCCAAATTTCATGTGATTCTACAACTTTTTCACCGTTGATTTAGCAATATAAAAAGTTCTATTGTCGGTAAACCGTTAATTTTAAACCCACTAATTCAACGGTGAAAAGTTGTAGAATCACATGAAATTTGGTGTACCCATATCTTAGACGATAACGATGAAGATGATGGGTGCCGATCGTCGAAAAACATGATGGACGTTGTATTTTTTCGACAGCATAAGAGGAAATTCCCTCCTATGGCATATTTCCTCGATTACTCTCTCTCTCTCTCTCTATATATATATATATATTTGCTGGTTTTTACAAGACGGTTTTCAATTTATTTTTTTCCTACTTTCATGTGCTCATGACATCATAAATCTTCTAGAGTTGCAGAAAAGGCTGAATTGGATCCAGTTATAGTCCTACTCCAATATTTTAAATACAATTTGCTTCCTATTTTTTGTCTATATGGTTCCAATGAAGTTATCCTTCTGTATTCTGGAAGGTTTACTTATCCAAATTTCTTCATGACCTTGCCATTTCACCAATCCATGTAGAGCAGATTCGGGTCGAGGAAATGGAACACCATAAGGGTTGGTGATGGATCTCTGGATCTACTTCAGATGTTATCTTCCGTTAATCTCCTGAGGGCGCTGATGGACGGCTGAAATTGAGTTGGAGGGTTGCCTCCTGGAGCGTGTGGATCTCAATAGGTTTTGTGTGGTTGAGGCCGAGCTACCTGCAAAGAAGTCCCGGGATGGTTGTGCCACCGAAGACCCTCCGACGATCAAGTTGGCCGGGGTATTTTGGTAGAGTAACGGCCTATTGGAGTAAAACCGGCTTACCTGAGTCGTCTGAGAGAGGGTTTTATATAGTGGCAGCCGTGGGCAGGCGAGCGCGAGATTTATGCCGGTCGTTGCGTCCTTGGCGTCACGTTCGCGTGATAGGCGGGATCCCCCATTAATGACGAGACATGCTCGTTAATGGGGGATCGTGATGGTGTGGAACGCGGGATCATGGGCGGCGGATATCTCGCGCCTTGCAAGATTCGTGGAGCCGTGGCGGAGACGCCTGTGATTGTTGCTGTGGGTCGGTCGTAGAGACCGAGAAAGATGAGCTCGGCGGGAGGCTCGGGAACAAGCGGGAGGCCGAGGCATCTTGGTTCTGTGATAGCTCGGGGGTGATCTGGAAGGCCACCGAAGGTCGGGAGACACCTCGGGCCGGAAGAAATAAATACTTCTTCCAATCTGCTCATTTATGTTGTTTCATAGAAAGAGAAAGGATAGAGGAAAAGGTGTTTAATTTTAGATATAGAAAGCAATAATGATAATTTTAGATAATCTTGTTTAAATAGCAACGGTTAGCTGTTTAAACTTAACCAAGCAAACCAAAACCTAATGTTTTTTTCTGGTCATCCAGGGAACAACAGCAAAACAATGATAAAAAAAATGAGCACGGAAACAAAAAAGAGAAAAAAAGAAGAAGAGAAAGGCGAAGAAAAATCATAAAATTACACAATGTCCATTACTTAATAATCTCACATGGTACCATCGCTGTAAGAATAGAACAGAAAAGGACATGAACCATACAGAGCCTTGATGATATTTTCTTCTTCTTCAAGTCTAAAAAAGACTCACCATAACCACATGTATTGGTTCAGTGTCCTTGAAGCCAACATAAAGGGACACTTAGGGTCATCTGTACACAAAATAAGGCACTTCTTGTTATCTCTAAACATTCCATGTTAAATTTGAACAAGTGGGTATCATTTGGATCCGTATTAATTGATAATGTGTGTTATTGGGACCCGCTCAAAGCAGATAAGTATGGAGAAATCATCACAACCTGGTTCTACATTATACGGAGGTTTCTTTGGTGGTAATTAAAAAATTGATTTTTTTTTGGAAGAAGAGAGAGAGATGTGGATGTTTCTAGATTATAAGGAGGTCTATTTGATGATGTGGAGGCTTGAGAATGTAGAATTTTTCTTTTCTTTTTTTTCTTTTCTGCTGAGAAAGGAAGAAAGGGTTTTCTCAGCAAAAGGTATTTGCATTATATATAAACTAGATTTTGTGCATATGTGTTGTACGTGTAAATTAAAAATTGATTTTTTAGCAGAAAAGAGAGATGTGGAGGTTTCTTTGATGATAATTAAAAAATTAAATTTATTTTGGGAAAAGAGAGAGAGAGATGTTGATATTTATAGATTATGTGAAGCTTTTTTTTGATGATGTGGAGGCTTGAAAATGTATGATTTTTCTCCTTTATTCTTTTTTTTCTAGAAAAAAAAGATAGGGATGGACCTCTATGCAAATGATATTTGCATTATAGATAGAAGATATAAATATATATATTGGGAGAGATGATATGAAAGGTTCTAGATAAACAATTAATTGGTTTTTTAGGAGAGAGAGAGATGATGTGGAGGGCTTGAAAGGTGAGAAAGATGTGGAGGGTATGAGAGTTGGGGATTTTTCTCCCTTCTTTTTTCTAGAAAAAAGAAGAAGGATGGACCTCTAACCAATGTTATTTGCATTATATATAGATTTGTGCACGTGCGTTGCACGTGTTAATTAAAAATTGATTTTTTGGAAAAAGAGAGAAATGTGGAGGTTTCTTTGATGATAATTAAAAAATTAATTTTTTTTGGAGAAGAGAAAGAGAAGTGGATGTTTCTAGATTATGTGGAGGTCATTTTGATGATGTGGAGGCTCGAAAATGTAGGGTTTTTCTATTTTTTCCTTTTTTTCTAAAAAAAAGGAGAGTGGACCTCTATGAAAAGGGTATTTGCATTATATATATATATATATATATATATATAGAGAGAGAGAGAGAGAGGGGGGGGGGGATTAATGGAGGAAAGAGACCATTCCTCCTATGGTGTTGAAAAAATACACCCTCCATCATTTTTTCTGACGATCGGCACCCACCATCTTCATCGTTATTATCTAAGATGTGGGTACACCAAATTTCATATAATTCTACAACTTTTTCACCGTTGATTTAGTGGGTTCAAAATTAACGGTTTACCGACAATAGAACTTTTTATATTGCTAAATCAACGGTGAAAAAGTTGTAGAATTACATGAAATTTGGTGTACCCACATCTTAGATGATAACGATGAAGATAGTGGGTGCCGATCGGCGGAAAAAATAAGGGAGGGTATATTTTTTCGACGCCATAGGAGAAAATTCCCTCCTTTGGCATCTTTCCTCCATTATTCTCATATATATATATATATATATATATATATATATATATATATATATATAAGGTTTTAGATAAACAATTAATTGTTTTTTAGGAAAGAGAGAGATGACATGGAGGGCTTGAGAGGTGAGAGAGATGATGTGGAGGGCTTGAGAGATGAGGATTTTTCTCATTTTTTTCAAGAAAAAAGGAGAGTGGTGGACCTCCAACTAAAGGTATTTGCATTATATATATATATATATATATATATGTGTGTGTGTGTGTGTGTGTGTGTGTGTGTGTGTGTAAGGTTTTAGATAAACAATTAATTGTTTTTTAGGAGAGAGAGAGATGACATGGAGGGCATGAGAGGTGAGAGAGATGATGTGAAGGGCTTGAGAGATGAGGATTTTTCTCATTTTTTCCAAGAAAATAGTAGAGTGGTGGACCTCCAGCAAATAAGGGTTGGTTAGAGAACCCTCTCTCAATTTTTAAAAAAAATAAATAAGACTCTAGAACCCTCCACATTTCTTTCTCTCCCCCCTTCTTAAATTTTTAATCTAACACGTGCAACGCACGTGCATAAATTATAGTATATATATAATTCAAATACTTTTGGTTAGAGGTCCACCCTTCTCCTTTTTCCTAAAGAAAATAAAAGAAAATTTCTTATCTCTCAAGCCCTCCAGATCATCTCTCTCACCATTTAAGCCCTCCACATCATCTCTCTCCTAAAAAACAATTAATTGTTTATCTAGAATCTTCTATATCATCTCTTCCAAAATATATATATATATATATATATATATATATATATATATATATATATAATGCAAATACCCTTTGCATAGAGGTTCGCCCCTCTCTTTTTTTCTAGAAAAAAACCTACATTCTCAAGCCTCCACATCATCAAAAAGACCTCCACATAATCTAGAATATACACATCGCTTTCTCTCTTCTCCGAAAAAAAATTAATTTTTTAATTATCATCAAAGAAACCTCCATCTCTCTCTTTTTCCAAAATATCAATTTTTTAATCAACACATGCAACGCACGTGCACAAAATCTAGTATATATATATTGTGAGAGATGATATAGAAGATTCTAGATAAACAATTAATTAGTTTGAGAGATTATGTGGACGACTTGAGAGGTGAAAGAAATGATATGGAAGATTCTAGATAAACAATTAATTAGTTTTTATACTCATTTTTTCTATTTTTCTAGAAAAAATGAGAAGGGTGGACCTCTAACCAAGAGTATTTGTATTATATCTACTAGAATTTGTGCATGTGCGATGCACGTGTTAAATATAACATTTCATATTTGTGAGAATGAGTATATGTGTAAATTTATAAATAATTAGGGTTTATGTGTAAATTTTCATTTGAGAATGAGTATATATGTCAATTTATAAATAAAGAAGGTTTATGTGTAAATTTTCATTTGAATACATCATTATTTTTGTATTTTTCTTTGATGATATATATGTGTGTGTGTGTGTGTGTGTGATATATATATATATATATATATATATATATATATATATATATATATATGCGCGCGCGCGCGCGCGCGTGTGTGGAGAGATGACATGAAGGATTGTGTGTGTGTGTGTGGAGAGATGACATGAAGGATTCTATATATATAAGAGTTTATGCACGTGTGTTGGATGCGTTTAAAAAATTTTGAGAAGGGAAGAAAGAAATGTGGAGGGTTCTAAAATCTTGTTTATTTATTTATTTATTTTTTAAAAAAGGAAGCGATGAGATAGAGGGTTCTAGAGTTTTATTTATTAATTTTTTGTAAAATGATGATTGATGATGTGGAGAATTCTAGATAAAAAAATTAATTATTTTATGGGAGGAGAGAATGATGATGATGTGGAGGGTTTAAGAGATAAGAGAGATGATATGGAAGGCTTGAGAGGTGAGAATTTTTCTCCTTTTTTCTTTTTCTCAAGAAAAAAGGAGAAGAGTGAATCTCTAACCAAGGGTATTTACATTATAGAAAACTAGAATTTATGCACGTGCAACTAGTTTAAAAAATTTTAGAAGAGAGAAGAGAAAGAAATGCGGACGGTTCTAGAGTCTTACTTATTTTTTAAAAAAATTAAGAGAAGGTCCTCTAACCAATCCCTATATATATATATATATATATATATATATATATATATATATATATATATATATACTCTCTCCCAATATATATATATATATATATATATATATATGGGAGAGACGACGTGGAAGGTTCTAGATAAACAATTAATTGTTTTATGGGAGGAGAGAGAGAGATGATGATGTAGATGACTTAGGAGGTGAGAGAGATGATGTGGAGGTCCTGAGAGGTGAGAATTTTTCTCCTTTTTTGTTTTTTTCTAGAAAAAAAAGAATGGTGGACCTCTAACCATGTATAGAAGATAGAATTTATGCACGTGTTTAAAAATTTTGAAAAGGGAATTGAGAGAAATGTGAAGGGTTCTAGAGTCTTATTTATTTATTTATTTTTAAAAAGAGGAGGGATGATGTCGAGGGCTTGAGAGGTGAGGAAGATGACGTGGAGGGCTTGAGAGGTGAGGAATTTTCTCCCTTTTTCCTAGAAAAAAGGAAAAGGGTGGACCTCTAACCAAGGGTCTCTCTCTCTATATATATATATATTGTTGGATATATGTATGCCCTAGAGGCCATTATATGATAGTGGATGTATCTATATATGTATATATATATTCAGTATACATTCTTGCTCGACATGATAGTATGCTATCTGGTTCTTCTTTATCTGACGTGTTGATTTGATCATGCTTATTATTCACTCATACATGCTGATAAAGCCCTGAGGATATTGGCTTGACTACTCTGATTATGATGGAGATCATACTAATGGGACATATGTAGTCTATAAGCATATCCTGGAAAGTCCCTAGTCGTAGGTATATCGAGACGGGGCATTGATATACCAGAGTAGATTAGCGTATATGATACTGAGACCCATACGATGGGCGATGGATGTTCCCACATGCATCGATGTTTGACATCAAGATCATATACGGGTGCTCAGTGGTGACTGGGTACACTGGACGAACTCACCGAGAACTCCTATATGGAATTATATCTATCGTCGGATAGCAGTTCTCAGGTGACACTGGTACAGGTTAGTCTGTAGACCCGAGATCATCATGGAGTCTTGTGTGTTCTCCCACTGTACTTTGATTGCCACCCTACCACTGCTCTACTGAGTCGTGCAAACAGGTGGCCATTGGGTGCAGTCCCGAGACACACGAAGGCAATGAGCGATAGGAGGGGTTTCGTCTCTCCCGGTATTGGGAGTTGATGTTGTACTGTGCCCGACTGGTTATATCAGTAAGTCCCTGGCCAGGGCTGCTGAGAATTGCTGATAAGTGTTATCAGTAGTTTCTCGATCTGTTATAGACCATTCACCGGCACGACTTATTGAGTTATTAGGGTCAACGTAACCATCCCTAGGCTCGATATGCAGCATATCTGACTAAGAGACCGGACTGTACGGTAGTGTTGCCGGTAGGCTCGACGGGAGTTGTAGCAGGTTCGCTTGTTTTCTTCTGATCGCTCAATACCCGGGTGGCCGTTACGTTTAGCTGACCGCTTGCGGCTTGGGAGTACCTGATATGATCATCACCCTCTGCCGGCGTATTGACGAGTCTTAGAGTCCCACAAAGGAGTTACCCAGTCCAGACGAAACGTTTTGGTGCGCGTATGCGATATGCGCATGCACCCGATTAAAATGTGCGTATATGATACCATACATTGATCGGGCGGCCTGCTTTTGGTGGGGTCATATGAGATATGACCGGTTTGATAAATCAAGTGTTGATTTATCATTTAACCATTAGTTTTCTCACTTAAAACTTTTCTTGGACATGATGGATGTATGCATGTGTATGTGTTTCTTTCTTTCTATCTAGTTTCATGCACATATGGATGTGCATACATACATACATACATACACCCATCTATCATGGTTGTTAACATATGGAAATGGTGGCAATATAAGACTCACACCATGGATTAAGTGATGGATTATTATGAAATTTTGTATTTAAAACAAATTGAAAAGAAAAGGATAATCATTTCTAACTTCTACATTCTTCTTTTGACCTAACCAAGCTTACCTACCTCTAACCTTGAGTTATCCTTCTCTTTATAATTTAAAACTCAAGTTAAATAATGTCTCCATCACTTTAACCATGGTTCATAGTAAGAAGAAATAAAATATATATTGATATATTTCTTTTTCTTCTTTGGAGTTATCATTATCTTTATCATCTCTTGAGAAAAATATTGCCACCATCTTCTTCCTCCTTCACATTTGCTCTCTAGTCTTTTCTAGTGAGTAATACACACATAAAGAAAGGTTTTTGAAGTGAGAATCTTATCCACAACATCATTCTACACAAGTTTAGCCAACTTGTTTAGAGTGTTCTCTTCGGTTTTACGAAGTTGCGAGCTTGGACGGGAAACTCCGGGTGGATCGTCGTGGACGTGAGAGGACTACAAGAGGACCTTCTTCCAACACCCAAGAGACTAAGGAGTCAAGCAAAAGGGAGCTACAAAGGTTGTAGTTTCGAAACCCTAATTTTTATTAGCCTAAAGTTTTGTAACCCTAATTTTCTAGGATCGATTCCTTTGCGTGTTTGTTTAGCACCATCAAAATACATACTTTGAGACATGTGATGCTTCAAAACTCATTATAGGGTGCTAGGCAAACCTTACATTGGTATTAGAGCCGACCTAGAATATTAGGCGACACTTTTACGAAGTAAAAATCCCGATCGGACAAAAATACGACACTTTTGGACCCTCTCTGGACAAATTTTAAAATTTGATGTTTTTTATAATTAAAAATACTTAAAAAATACAGCAGAAAATTCTAAGAATAACAGTGAAATTCGATGACCTGAACAGTGTAAACCGCCGCATTTTCTGGCTTAGGCCGCGGTTCCGCGGCCGTACGGAGGCATCATTGCATGAATTTTATACTATTATTCTTAGGTTTTCTTGTACAGTGTTTTAGGTATGTTTAATCTGAATATTTTACTGTATGTTCTGGAGATGGTTTTGGACGCGTAGATTTGATCGGTATTTTCATTTCGTAGCTTTTTCGGGTAAATTAGAAAGTATTGAAGTGATTGAACGAGTATCATTTGCTCACTATTAACGGGGTTTAAATACTTTGGAGATACGTGCAAGTCTTTTTGTGGTGGTCCCTCTAGAAGACAACAAACCTTAACTCGATTATGTGACCGTCTTGAACTGCCCTTTGAACCCTAGGGTTTGGGGCAGTACGGCGTGCCACATGTGAGGCGTTGGCTTGACCCTTCTACGGCTGGACCGCTACTACTGTGTCACACTTCGGATTTTTGAACCCTGCTCAAGTGTTGAGCTTTAGTGAATTTTGGGTACTTGATCGTTCGTTCGAAAACTTTAATACTGTCTGTTTATCTGGAATGTGATACAATATGTGGAATTCATATAGTTTAGGCATGAAATACGAAATATGTGATATTTCGCATTTATGATGTCTAAAGAGAATGCGGATTCCAAATATTGTAGTTTTACACTTTCTTTTCTGTGACCGTAAGTGTAGTATGTACGATATCGCCGGTTTCGTTGCTATACATCAACGACAATTGGGGTATGCATACTTACTTACGTTGATGATATGAGATATTATGTGTTGCTGAGATATGATGTGCAGGATTGTCGCGATTGAATAGCCGGGGGGGGTTTTATGTGAGATGAGAGTTTTATATTTTCATTCATATAAATTCAAATGTAATGTAATATTCTTTTATTTGGGGCACTTCCGGGTTGAGGTTGTGTCACCAGTGTTGTATATTATTTACTTTTCCGCATTAGGATGGACCCAAGGAGGGGAGCACAGGTGACCGGGTTCTGGGGTTCAGTGGGAGGCCATCTTGAGGAGTCGAGACCGGGTCTCCTAAACTCCAGAATTGGTAGGGTCATTTGCCGCTCTCGTAGGGGTCCAGGGTGTGGGCTTGGCTATTCATCGCGACTGTGGAATCCGTATTTTCTATTCTGGCTAAATACTAAATACGGACGTCCTAGTATATCCCACGTTATATCTATGTTTCTGCTGCCTGTGTTCTGTGATATCTGAGACGAATAACATATTATATATATGATATATAGTAGACGTTGCTTATGTTTTACACCCGCGCTAGTCCCGTCCCGCTATGCCGTTAGTTAAGTAACCTAACGGTGCATAACGGAACATTGCGGCGAATGCGGATGGCATAAGCGTACGTGTTATTTTCGTTTCTTTTCTGTGATTGGCTTTAGGACTTAAATGATGGGATTACATTAATGTGATTAATGTAAAGAAAATAAACCTAAAAAGATGTTGTAGAATCGGATTTGAAAACCACTCGGCTATTTATGAAAAAGCTTTATTTCAAAACTGCGGAGCTTAAGCCACTCCTTTTGAAAACCATTTGATTCTACAACGATATCAAGCTCAAAGCGTTAAAGATTTTCTTAAAAATCATCCGCAACCCTCCGTCATTTTAGGAAGTAGAGTACTTAGTATTCGTGCTACGTTTGTTGACCTTAGCCAAGGCGTAGTGTACGGTAGCTAAGTGATGTCTTTCTACAAATGCATATGATGCAGATTAATTAGGACGGGCATATGACTTTGTTGACCTTAGCCAAGGGTCATGTGAACGGGTCTAATTAATCAAGAAATGACGGGCTGAGCTTGACTAGTACTCGTGATTTGTTGACCTTAGCCAAGGTCACGAGTGCTAGGGGTAAAAACCACATCGGGAATTTCAATAGTTGAAATTTGCAATGAGATTGCATACCTTCCATGTGATGGTTGGATCCCGATCCCACTGTGGGCAATAGTTGCTCCTAGGAGAGTTTTACAGTTTACAATTAGCTAACTCATTAGGTGTCTAGAAAGGTGTTAACGGGGCTTCGCCTCTGGGAAAACGAGGTTTACTTTAATTAGGTCCGTGCGAAAGCACGGGGAACCTCTCTCAAGTACCGACACTGGCCTGGCTGAACGGTTAACGAAGTTGTAAACTGTAATTAATCCTGGCTAGTTTTCCTTTTTAAGGTTTGAAAGAAAAACTCGATAAAAGCAGTGGGAAACATCGATTAGACAAGATAATAACCAATCTGATCTATGCAAGAGCTTTCGCTGAGTGTATTCTTTTCTCTCTCTTAATGGCAGATACCCATGACTGGACTCAAGCTTTTACTAGATAAAAACAAACTGAATGGGACCAACTATAAAGACTGGCTGAGGAATCTGAAAATCGCCTTGACTTATGATAAAGTATCATATGTCCTCAAGGCTTCATCCCCGCCCGTCCCAGGTCCAAAATCCTCAGTTGCAGACATTGAAGTCCGCAAGACATGGGACGCTGACTGTGCCACGGCCAAATGCCTCGCGCTTGCATCGATGGATAACACACATCAAAAGCAGCACAAGGACATGGACATTCACGGTATATTGCTCCATACAAAGGAGTTGTATGGAGAGCAATCCCGCGTATTACGATACGAAGCATCAAAGAAACTGTTTCAGATGCGAATGGCCCCTGGCACACCAGTAGGAGACCATGTTTTAAAGATGATAGCTCTTATAGAAGAGCTTGAGGACCTTGGATGGACAATGGACAATGAACAATATATAGATATTATTCTGCAGTCCCTCCCCTCCACCTTTGCTCAGTTCATAGTGAACTTCAACATGCACGGCATGGAGAAGGAACTCCCTGAACTCCTTAATATGTTAAGGAGTGCAGAGAGCACTATGAAGTCAGCAAAAACTCCCGTTATGACTGTTGGACAGTCTTCCTCTTCTCGCCCGAAGGCTAAGGCCAAGGGAAAGAAAAAGAAGAAACCCACCAATCCTAAAGGTGGAGTTAAAAAGGTGAAGGGAAAGGGAAAGTCCAAAGCTAGAGACCCGGGGAAGGGCGAATGTTTTCATTGCCACAAGACAGGACATTGGAAGCGCAACTGCACGGAGTACTTAAATCTCAAGAAGAAGCATGGTGATGCTTCTGCTTCAGGTGCGTTTGTAACAGAAAACTGTTTTTCAATAAACTCTGCTTCCTGGGTATTGGATACCGGTTCAGGTTCTCACATTTGCAATTCTATGCAGGGGCTGAGAAATAGCAAGGTTTTGAAGACAGGTGACCATACTCTCCGCGTTGGAAATGGTTCCAATGTACATACAGTCGCAGTGGGAGAGTATCACTTAGGGTTGCCATCTGGATGTATTTTGATTTTGAATCCATGTTATTTTGTACCAAGTATGCTATGTAATATAATATCCATTTCTTTGTTGGACAATGAAGGATATAATTTTGTGTTTCAGAACAATGTTATGAACATTCACATAAATCAAATGTTGGTTGGGTATGGTACGCTTAATAACGGAATATATGTCCTAAATCAACACACAGTTTTCAGTATACAACACACTAATAAAAGAAAACTTTCAGAATTAAATGAAGCTTTTCTTTGGCATTGTAGACTTGGTCATATTAACGAAACAAGACTAAACAAGTTACACAAAGATGGATATTTAAACTCTTTTGAATATAAATCTTATGCGACTTGCCAGTCTTGTATCAAGGGTAAAATGACCAAAACTCCGTTTACCGGACACGGAGAAAGAGCTACTCAGCTCCTAGGCCTCATACATAGTGATGTATGCGGGCCAATGTCTACACAGGCTAGAGACGGTTTTTCATACTTCATTACATTCACTGACGATTTCTCAAGATTCGGTCATGTATTTTTATTAAAGCACAAGTCCGAAGCTTTTGAGAAATTCATTAAATATAAACAAGAAGTAGAAAAACAAACCGGCTTGAGTATCAAAATGCTTCGATCAGATCGAGGTGGTGAGTATCTCAGTACAGAATTTGCAAACTTCCTAAAAGAGAATGGGATTCTCTCTCAGCTCACTCCTCCTTACACACCACAGCACAACGGTGTGTCAGAACGACGGAATAGGACCCTATTAGATATGGTCCGGTCCATGATGAGTGACGCTGAGTTACCAGTCTCATTTTGGGGGCATGCATTGGAGACTGCAGCGTTTCTACTAAACAGGGTTCCAACCAAAGCCGTGTCTACCACACCATATGAGATATGGCATGGGAAGAGACCATCTCTTAAGAGAATTAAGATTTGGGGTTGCCCGGCCTATGTTAAAAAGCAGAATCCGGACAAACTCGAGACACGGTCAGTCATGTGTAGCTTTGTGGGATATCCAAAGAATTCTTATGGATATCTATTCTACCACAAAGAGGAACAAAAGGTGTTTGTTTCTCAACATGCCACATTCTTGGAAAAAGAGTTTTTCGCAGATAAAGATGATGGCAAGGTGGTGGATCTAGAAGAGGTTCTAGAGACACAAACTACAAATGACGATTTGGTTGAACCGGCTGTTGCAATAGAAACTCAGGAACCTCGGCCACTCCGTAGGTCTGGTAGGACTTCTCGCCCACCGGAGAGGTATTATGGTTTCCTCATTGATGGTGACAGAGAAGACTGTATCATGGATGATGATGATCCTACCAGTTTTCAGCAAGCTATCACGAGTAGAGACTCTGTGAAGTGGCTGGATGCCATGAGATCCGAAATGGAGTCTATGTACACCAACAAAGTATGGACTTTGGACATTGTACCCCCTGGGGTAAAACCTATGGGGTGCAAATGGATCTTTAAAAGAAAGATTAGTGTAGATGGACAGGTGGAGACCTATAAGGCAAGACTTGTGGTGAAGGGTTTTCGTCAAAGACCAGGTTTGGACTATGACGAGACTTTTTCTCCCGTAGCCATGCTTAAATCCATTCGGATCCTACTTGCTATTGCTGCTCACTACGACTATGAAATCTGGCAGATGGACGTTAAAACCGCATTTCTAAATGGAAATTTAGAAGAATGCGTTTATATGGATCAGCCAGAGGGCTTCATTGACAGTGGGAGCAGCGGGAAAGCATGCAAATTGCTTAAATCCATATATGGGTTAAAGCAGGCATCACGGAGTTGGAACATCTGTTTCGATGATGTCATCAAAGAGTTTGATTTCATCAAAAATCCAGATGAACCTTGTGTTTATAAGAAGGCTGTAGGAAGAGCTGTCACATTCCTCGTATTGTACGTGGATGACATTCTTCTGATAGGAAATGATATTCCTATGCTACAGTCGGTCAAATCTTTCTTATCACTAAGGTTCTCCATGAAGGACCTGGGTGATGCCACATACATCCTGGGCATAAGGATCTATAGGGATAGATCCAAAAGGTTATTGGGATTGTCCCAAACCAGGTACATTGACACCATCCTAAAAAGGTTTAGTATGGAAGACTCCAAACGGGGTGCCTTACCCGCTTGCTATGGGGTCACTCTCTCCAAGGATTCTTGCCCAAAGACCGATGAAGAGAGAGCTCGCATGAGTATTATACCCTATGCTTCGGCAGTAGGATCTATAATGTATGCGATGTTATGTACACGCCCAGATGTAGCTTATGCACTTAGTGTTGTAAGCGGGTATCAATCCAACCCAGGGGAGAATCACTGGACAGCTGTGAAGAATATTCTTAAGTACTTGCGAAGGACTAAAGAATTGTTCTTGGTGTATGGTAATGGAGATCTCCAAATGGAGGCTTTTACCGATTCGAGCTTCCAGAGCGATAAGGACGACAGCAAATCTATCTCTGGGTTTGTATTTACCCTTAATGGAGGGGCGGTGAGTTGGAAGAGTTCCAAACAAGATACCGTTGCAGACTCTACGATGGAAGCTGAGTACATTGCTGCAAATGATGCCGCCAAGGAAGCCGTCTGGATGAAGAAGTTCGTCTCGGAGCTAGGAGTAGTTCCAACCATTATTGATCCAATACCTTTGTATTGTGACAATAATGGGGCTATGGCGTTAGCCAAAGAGCCCAGATCCCATCAGCGGTCCAGACACATCCTGAGGCGTTTTCATTTGATCCGGGAGATTGTAGATCGCCGCGAGATCGAGATTAAGAGGGTAAACACAAAGAATAACGCCGCGGATCCATTCACCAAGGCCCTCCCTCAGCCGCAGCATGAGCGACTTTTTGAGATGTTGGGTATGAGATACGCCAATAACTGGCCTTAGTGCAAGTGGGAGATTGTTGGATATATGTATGCCCTAGAGGCCATTATATGATAGTGGATGTATCTATACATGTATATATATATATTCAGTATACATTCTTGCTCGACATGATAGTATGCTATCTGGTTCTTCTTTATCTGACGTGTTGATTTGATCATGCTTATTATTCACTCATACATGCTGATAAAGCCCTGAGGATATTGGCTTGACTACTCTGATTATGATGGAGATCATACTAATGGGACATCTGTAGTCTATAAGAATATCCTGGAAAGTCCCTAGTCGTAGGTATATCGAGACGGGGCATTGATATACCAGAGTAGACTAGCGTATATGATACTGAGACCCATACGATGGGCGATGGATGTTCCCACATTCATCGATGTTTGACATCAAGATCATATACAGGTGCTCAGTGGTGACTGGGTACACTGGACGGACTCACCGAGAACTCCTATATGGAATTATATCTATCGTCGGATAGCAGTTCTCAGGTGACACTGGTACAGGTTAGTCTGTAGACCCGAGATCGTCATGGAGTCTTGTGTGTTCTCCCACTGTACTTTGATTGCCACCCTACCACGGCTCTACTGAGTCGTGCAAACAGGTGGCCGTTGGGTGCAGTCCCGAGACACACGAAGGCAATGAGCGATAGGAGGGGTTTCGTCTCTCCCGGTATTGGGAGTTGATGCTGTACTGTTCCCGACTGGTTATATCAGTAAGTCCCTGGCCAGGGCTGCTGAGAATTGCTGACAAGTGTTATCAGTAGTTTCTCGATCTGTTATAGACCATTCACCGGCACGACTTATTGAGTTATTAGGGTCGACGTAACCATCCCTAGGCTCGATATGCAGCATATCTGACGAAGAGACCGGACTATACGGTAGTGTTGCCGGTTGGCTCGACGGGAGTTGTAGCAGGTTCGCTTGTTTTCTTCTGATCGCTCAATACCCGGGTGGCCGTTACGTTTAGCTGACCGCTTGCGGCTTGGGGGTACCTGATATGATCATCACCCTCTGCCGGCGTATTGACGAGTCTTAGAGTCCCACAAAGGAGTTACCCAGTCCAGACAAAACGTTGTGGTGCGCGTATGCGATATGCGCATGCACCCGATTAAAATGTGCGTATATGATACCGTACATTGATCGGGCGGCCTGCTTTTGGTGGGGTCATATGAGATATGACCGGTTTGATAAATCAAGTGTTGATTTATCATTTAACCATTAGTTTTCTCACTTAAAACTTTTCTTGGACATGATGGATGTATGCATGTGTATGTGTTTCTTTCTTTCTATCTAGTTTCATGCACATATGGATGTGCATACATACACACATACATACACCCATCTATCATGGTTGTTAACATATGGAAATGGTGGCAATATAAGACTCACACCATGGATTAAGTGATGGATTATTATGAAATTTTGTATTTAAAACAAATTGAAAAGAAAAGGATAATCATTTCTAGCTTCTACATTCTTCTTTTGACCTAACCAAGCTTACCTACCTCTAACCTTGAGTTATCCTTCTCTTTATGATTTAAAACTCAAGTTAAATAATGTCTCCATCACTGTAACCATGGTTCATAGTAAGAAGAAATAAAATATATATTGATATATTTCTTTTTCTTCTTGGGAGTTATCATTATCTTTATCATCTCTTGAGAAAAATATTGCCACCATCTTCTTCCTCCTTCACATTTGCTCTCTAGTCTTTTCTAGTGAGTAATACACACATAAAGAAAGGTTTTTGAAGTGAGAATCTTATCCACAACATCATTCTACACAAGTTTAGCCAACTTGTTTAGAGTGTTCTCTTCGGTTTTACGAAGTTGCGAGCTTGGACGGGAAACTCCGGGTGGATCGTCGTGGACGTGAGAGGACTACAAGAGGACCTTCTTCCAACACCCAAGAGACTAAGGAGTCAAGCAAAAGGGAGCTACAAAGGTTGTAGTTTCGAAACCCTAATTTTTATTAGCTTAAAGTTTTGTAACCCTAATTTTCTAGGATCGATTCCTTTGCGTGTTTGTTTAGCACCATCAAAATACATACTTTGAGACATGTGATGCTTCAAAACTCATTATAGGGTGCTAGGCAAACCTTATATATATATATATATATATATATATATATATATATTGGGAGAGATAATATGGAAGGTTCTAGATAAACAATTAATTATTTTTTAGGAGGGAGAGAGCGTATGTGTGTGTGTATTAGGAGAGATATGGAAGGTTCTAGATAAATAATTAATTGTTTTTTAGAAGAGAGAGATGACGCGGAGGGTTTGATAGGTTTGAGAGATGATGTGGAGGGTTTGAAAGATGAGAATTTTTCTCCTTTTTTCTAGAAAAAATAAGAAGGGTGGAGCTCTAACCAAGGCTATTTGCATTATATATACTAGAATTTATGCACGTGTGTTGCACGTGTTTAAAAAATTTGAGAACGGAAGAGAGAGAAATATGGAGGGCTCTAGAATCTTATTTAAAAAAAGGGAGGGATGAGATGGAGGGCTTGAGAGGTGAGAAAGATGATGTGGAGGGCATGAGAGTTAAGGATTTTTCTCATTTTTTCTATTTTTCTAGAAAAAAGGAGAAGGGTAAATCTCTAACCAATGGTATTGCATTATATATACTAGCATTTTTGCACGTGCGTTGCACGTGTTAATTAAAAATCGATTTTTTAGGAGAATAGAGAGACGTGGAGATTTCTAGATTATGTGGATGTTTATTTGATGATAATTAAAAAATTAATTTTTTTGGGAGAAGAGAGAGATGGACGTGGATATTTCTAAATTATGTGGAGATCTCTTTGATGACGTGGAGGCTTAAGAATGTGGGATTTTTCTTCTTTTTTCTTTTTTTATAGAAAAAGGGAGAGGGGTTGACATCTAACCTAAGGTATTTGCATTATATATATATATATATATATATATATATATATATATATATATATATATATTGATTATGAGAAATGATATAGAAGGTTCTAGATAAACAAATAATTATTTTTTAAGAGAGAGAGATGATGTGGAGAATTTGAGAGGTGAGAGAGATGATGTGGAGGGTTTGAGAGGTAGGGATTTTTCTCATTTTTCTAGAAAAAATGAGAAGAGTGGATCTCTAACCAAGGATATTTGCATTATATATACTAAAACATGTGCACGTGCGTTGCACGTGCCAAATGTAATATTTCATATTTGTAAGAATGAGTGTATGTGTGTTCTCGTACCACTTATACTCATTCTCATTTATATGAAATGCTGCATTTCATATAAATGAGAATGAGTATGAGTGGAAATTTGTAAATATTGAAGGTTAATGTGTAAGTTTACATTGTAAGGCATTTTTTTTGTTCTCTTTCTTGATGAGGTGGAGGCTTTAGGAGAAGAGAATTTTTCTCCTTTTTATTTGAATTTTGGTGAAAGGAGAGGGTGTCCGCCTCACCGAGGGATATTTGCATTATAAAGAAAGAATAATAAGATATATATATATATATATATATATATATATATATATATATATATGCACGTGTGTGATGAGAAAAAATTAATCATGTTTCAAGGTTTTAGTATGCTTCCTTGACGGTCATTAGTTCAAAAACATTTTGATTAAATTTGTTCATTTTCTTCAGTTTGTTCATTTCCCAAAGAGATGATATTTCATATTGAGAATTGTTGAAGGGTATAAAAATAATTACATGTATAAGAAAAATGACATGACATGTTATTACTCTAGAATACTCACATGGATTTTCTCTTTTTTTGCATTTTTAAATGAAAATTGATAAACTTTTTGTCATGCTCTCATGAGTTATATATATATATATATATATATATATATAGAGAGAGAGAGAGAGAGAGAGAGAGAAGGTGCCACACACTCCACCATTTTTTCCAATGATCGGCATACAGCATCTTCTTCTTTATCATCTAAGATGTGGATACACCAAATTTCATGCGATTCTACCATTTTTTCACCGTTGATTTAGTGGGTGCGAAACTAACAGTTTACTGACAATAGAACTTTTTACATTGCTAATCCAACGGTGAAAAAGTTGAAGAATCATGTGAAATTTGGTGTATGCCATCTTAGATGATAAAAATGATGATGATGGATGCCAATCATTGAATAAAATGTTGGAAGGTGTATTTTTTCAACACCGTCTAACGAAAATCCCTCCAATGGCCTCTTTTCTCCGTTATCCTATATGGTACCGTTTCAAGCAAAATCAAAGCAATACACAAAAAAAAACATCTAAAAACTAAAGGAAAGGAATTTTTTTTTTGTTTAACCGGATATACTATGTGTGATTCAAACACTACTATGTTTGGTAAGGGATCACAAATGCATTGCAGCCGACATCCGAAAAATCCATTTTGCTATATATGTGGAAGACCGAGAGAAAAGATTAGTTGTTACGAAACATTTTTGAATTTCAAGTAATGCTTTGTAAATCTGAAGAAGAACATGGATTCTGCTATCCAACTGGTTGTTTTGTGGTTTCACGAGATGTAGATAATTTTAAAACTCTTAGATCCCAAATCTAGTGGTTTTAGGTATAGGAAACAATGATATCGTTGATGCATTTCTGGATCTCTGTATATAAATTCTACGTTGTTAAATCTATTTCAGATTAACTTTATGGGAATTACATAGAAAACTTAAAAATGTTAAATCTTTTTTTAAAATCAGAGTTACAGCTCTGAAGCAGAGACTATGTCATCATTGAAATCATAGAGAACATGAGTTTTAGCTCGTCCTGGAAATTCTTTCTTGATTTTCAAATAGTAATAAAATTTTTGGTAATATGCATAAAACACTGCTGACCTTTCACCCTTTTTTCATCAAGCACCATTGAACTCTTTACCATGTATTATAAATTACACAACACCCCGTTCAACAACAACAAAAAACAAGCCTTTATCAAGAAATTTTGTGGTCGTCTATATAAATCCTTCTCTTCCATTCCACTCTGTTAGGTACGGTCTCATCTTCTCAGTAAAATTAACAATTAACATATCATTTTTAATAGCCTCTATCTTGTTCGTTTAGGTCTACCATAGTTGCCCCATGAACTACAATTTGGCCACTTTTTCCAAGCGGGGCATTATTTGGTCTCCATTGTACATGTTCAAACCATCTCAATCGGTTTTCTCGTATCTAATCTTCTATAGGAGCTATCTCTAACTTGTTATGAATACACATATTTCTAATTATGTATTTTAGTGCATTACCGCTCATCCAAACATAAAATCGGTGGTTGAATTTGTACTTCTCAAAGTTCAAGGGTATTATTGAAAAAAAACTTGGAAAAGTTGATGGCTTCATGAAATTTACCCTGAAAGGTTTAATTCCTAAAAACTACCAAATTCTTTGTCTCAGTTACGAAAAACTATCAAATTCTCTTAAAATTACAAGAAACTATCATACTCTGAAAGTTTTTTGGTAGTTTCTTGTAATTATTGTCGACGTGACATCTTATTTATGATAATTTTTTGTTGTTTTTGAAAGTTTTGTAGGTTTTGTGGTAATTTCTTGTAATTATAGCTGACTTGGCATCTTATTTATGGTAGTTTTTCATAATTTTTGAAAGTTTTGTGGTAATTTCACATAGGTTTTGAATGTTATGCGGTAGTTTCTTGTTTATTTAAAAAGAATTTGGTAATTTCTCGTAATTATGTCAAAGCATGTGGTAGTTTTTTGGAATTAAGCTAACCTTGCTGTTAGATTTAGAAAATTAGTGCATGAAAAAGATAAGAATATATGTAGACACAAACACTGAGGAATTAATAGCTGAGGAATTAATAGCACAACCCATGTTTTGTGGAGCCGTTTGTGGCTCCTGATGATGGAAGAAACATATTTTATGTTATTTTTTCTAACTGCTTGTGGCAAACCTGTGGCTGCAGCAAACTGTTTTTTGTTCGGATAACAAAAAAAATCTAAGAACTCAAAGATATTGATATTTTGATTCAGATTTTAACTACAAATCTTCCTTCCAAATTCCAGGCCTGAACCATTACTATTTAATTATTCATTTAATAAAAATTGGAGTAGAGTAGAATATACCTGTTACAGCTTTTTAGTGCAGTTGCCAGGATTTTACGAAACCATCAACAACATACAATTTAGAAGGCCGGTGCATTAAATTCAGATCTTCTTTAAACAAGCACCACCGCAATAAAATGCTCAAATTTCACCTATAGATCACAAAAGTGGTAAATAAATAATTACTCTATCAATTTTCACTACGACTTCAAAATTTTGATACAGTGGTAAAGCTTTAATAACAACAGAGTGTTGGATCTTTATAGTGTTTAATCAACACAACTTGTATTTAAAAAACACATACCTCCTCTCATTTTCTTCTTCTCCGATCGCTAATCCGAGATATGAAATTTAGAAGAGAGAAGCCTTGATTTCTAGTCTATTTCTTTTCTGAATGATGTGTCTAACATGGAGAGATCACAAGCTGCTTAAATAGATTAGAGGGACTCTCAACTTTTGCAACTCTTTCCATCAAGGAATTGCAAACTTTTCATATTTTCCTCATTGTCAATTAGCCTAGACAATTTAGTAGCCCGTCTTGGTTTTGGAAGCCAAGTTTAAATTTGGCTTCAACTTTTTCTTTTTGACTAACACAGGGTACTAACATGATAAGCAACATAAGAAAGTAACAGGATATTCTTGGTGGCAGATGATCGGATTACTCAATCCAATCTACTTTGACAGAAGAAAAAAAAATTCATCTTAATTGAATAACTATCATGCACTATTATTAAAGTATAATATTCAATCCACCAAACATTGGGAAAGATATTGTTTGTAATAAGTGACTCAAAGTCTACAAGTTGTACTTATTGTACCCTGGATCCACATGCATGATATATTTTTAAATCTATCAAAATATTGAGAAAACCTGGGGCTAGAAATGGCTAGTTTGAGATATGCTGCCAGTGAGAATCTCTACCTAGCATTTGGCCTGGAATTATTTTGTCTACACCTCTGCCAAAAGATACAAAAAAAACAAAACAAAAACACAGTAATGGACAAATCTTGTGTGTGTGTGTGGGGTGTGTGTGTTATATTGCTAGCAGAAATATTAAAGGAGGTAAACAAGAAGAATTGTTATATATGATTATCAATAAAAAAATTTGGAACATGGAAGAAATAAATACTTCTTCCAATCTGCTGCTCATTTATGTTGTTTCATAGAAAGAGAAAGGATAGAGGAAAAGGTGTTTAATTTTAGATACAGAAAGCAATAATTATAATTTTAGATAATCTTGTTTAAATAGCAACGGTTAGCTGTTTAAACTTAACCAAGCAAACCAAAACTTAATGTTTTTTTCTGGTCATTCAGGGAACAACAGCAAAACAATGATAAAAAATGAGCAAGGAAACAAAAAAGAAAAAAAAAAAAGAAGAGAAAGGCAAAGAAAAATCATAAAATTACACAATGTCCATTACTTAATAATCTCACATGGTATTATTGCTGTAAGAATAGAACAGAGAAGGACATGAACCATACAGAGCCTTGATGATATTTTCTTCTTCTTCAAGTCTAAAAAAGACTCACCATAACCACATGTATTGGTTCAGTGTCCTTGAAGCCAACATAAAAGGACACTTAGGGTCATCTGTATACAAAATAAGGCACTTCTTTATCTCTAAACATTACATGTTAAATTTGAACAAGTGGGTATCCTTTGGATCCGTATTAATTGATAATGTGTGTTATTGGGACCAGCTCAAAGCAGAAAAGTATGGAGAAATCATCACAACATGGTCCTACAATACAGCTACGAAAGACTCGATTTCGCCGACCATTTAAGAGTATTAGTTGTCGCATACAAACAGTCAACCCAGAGAGTAATAATATCATATATATAACCGGACGAATTAGTCACCTGCGCCAGACCATTTAAGTATGTCATATAGCATAAGAGCAGATGTAAACAAGGGTCCAACTAGTATACATATTGTAGTTGAATATGTATTCTAGCCTATTGTTACTTGCTCCTTTTGACGGGTGAAGATGCTTATTTATGGTTTTTGACTATAAATGCAGAAAATAGAAATAAATTCTCACAATTTCCATGATTTACATTCTAAAGTCTTAGATGTAGGACCATATGTGGCTAAGAAAAATTGTTCCCACTCTTTGCAGGTAATAAGTATGCTGACAAGTCTTTTAATACACAAATGTCAAAGAGAAAATCTCACTATTTATATAACCCTTGAAACAAAATTGATAAGATTTGTGAATATTGTTTTTTTTACCTGAAGATGTAATGTAAATGGCCAAAACAGTGTGCTCTAGCCCAGTTTTTTTCCACTTGCAGAAAACTATCATAATCTCCACCATTTCTCACCACATTTCACTGCAGAAAACATGGCTTATGATGACTACCTTCAGTATATATACACAAGTACTGAGCCTATGATTTCATGCAGTAGCCAACAATTGTTCACACTTTGCTTCACATCTCATTCTTTCACTTGTAATTTTCTCATACTTCAGGCTTCTCTTTTTTCCTTCAAGACAAGACAAGATTCCACCGGAGAAAATATGGGAGTTCGTTTGCCCGGGTTAGCTTACACCAAACAAGTGCTACAACAATCTTTGCCTCGTAACCAGAGATCAACGCCCGATGTCCCAAAAGGTCATTTTGCCATTTATGTTGGAGAGGCTCAGAAGCGATTCATTGTTCCAGTATCATACCTGAAGCAACCTTTATTCCAGAACTTGCTCTATAGAGCTGAAGAAGAGTTTGGTTTCGATCATCGAATGGGTGGTATTAGAGTTCCATGCGAGGAAGATGCCTTCAAATCACTCGCTTCTCAAATGAATGTATATTGATTCAATCATTATATAAGATTGAATTTTCTTATTTTTTATATATTTTTTCTATGCTAATGAGTAATTGCACCTTAAGGTTGAATACAAAGAAGTTTCATTTCTGCAGCCATCTTTTCGACTTCAAAACTATTTTGCAGCATTGTTTGTGTTTCTTTTTTGAAGTTCCTTCAGCGCCATACATCGGTTTCTTGTGCCTCTGTCGATTACCTTATATCAATAAAAGTAATGGAAATATATATATCCAGTGCTTGACCTTGAAAACTATAAACAAAATTGAACAAGAAAGTTAAGTAATAAAAACAACATATGCACAGCTAACTCGACAAAAGAGATTATATAACAGAATTAAAGTAATACACATACCTTGCTTGCTTGGTTATGTAGCAGGTTGTTTAGCCAAAACAGCAATTTCTGCGAATTTCTAAGTAATCCAACTTATTGTCGCTTGCAGCGGTGTGGAACTTCAGATGCTATCAGGCTGCCGGAGTTCAATTCCGCTTGACATGCATTTTAAATAGGGGTTTTATACAATGAGTACAACAGCTGCGATTAGAGAAAAATATGATGTTGGCGTACAATCCCCCCCCCCCTCAAATCTCAATGCAACCTTGAAGAATTTAATCGGTTGCAGATCTTTAAAAACACCAGGGTACAAACATGATAGTCAACATATAAAACTATTTTATGACCTTTGGATATTCTTGATGACAAATGATTGGACTACTTAGCCCGATCTCTTCAAACAAAACACACAAGTAAATAGTGAATAATGGAGGAAAGAGGTCCTAGGAGGGCTTTTCGTCATGTCAAAAAAATACACCTTCCAACATTTTATTAACGATTGGCACCCACATCATCATCTTTACCATGTAAGATGTGGATAAACCAAATTTAATGTGACTCCGTCGCCATTGAATTAGCGATGTAAAAAGTTATATTGTTGGTAAACCGTTAATTTTGGACCCACTAAATCAACGATGAAAAAGTGACGTAATCACATGAAATTTGGTGTATCCACATCTTACATGATAAAGATGATGATGGTGGGTACCGATCATCAAAAAATATTGTGGAGGGTTAATTTTTTCGACGCGATAGGAGGAAATTCCCTCCTATGGCACCTTTCCTCCATTATTCTCAAGTAAATAAGTATTATGATCGGTTCTTATCATTACATGTAATGTTAGCTTTTTCACACAACAACAACTAAACCTTTTATCCCAAGCATATGGGATGGGCTACATGAACCAACATGAGAATCACGCCGGGTCCAGCACATGAATCCTCCGCCTCCACTCACTCCTATTGAACAATATACTTTCATTGAGGCGTTTGGCAACCATATCGTTTTGTATCACCTCCATCCATGTTTTTTTAGTCTCTCTTTTGCCCTTTTGCCATTGCCCATATCGAGAGTATCTATTCGTCGAATCGATACTTCCATAGGTCTGCGTCGCACATAATCAAACCATCTTAGCCGGTTTTCCCGCATCTTCTCCTCCACAGGTGCTACATCAACTTTTGCACGAATATCCTCATTTCGCACCTTATTTTTTCTAGTGTTACCGCACATCCAACGAAGCATGCGTATCTCCGCTACGTGCATCTTCTGTGTATGATGCTTTTTAAGAGCCCAGCATTCTGTACCATATAATAAGGCAGGCCGAATAGCACTCCGATAAAACTTCCCTTTCAATTTTAACGGAAAGTTACGATCACACAAAATCCCTGTTGCACTCCTCCATTTCAACCAACCAGCTTGGATCCTTTGATTAACATCACTATCGATCTCCCCATCCTTTTGGATGATGGAACCTAGATATCTAAACTGATCGCTCGGTGATATCTCTTGCCCTTTCAATATTATACCAATATGGTTTTGACTTCTCTGTTTACTAAATTTGCAATGCATATATGCTGTCTTGGACCTGTTCAATCTGAACCCCTGAGATTCCAATCTTTGCCTCCATAATTCCAATTTGGCATTAACCCCTGCTTTCGTCTCATTTATTAGAACAATATCAAAAGCGAATAGCATACACCAAGGTACCTCATCTTGGATAGTTCTAGTAAGCTCATCCATCACGATGGTAAACAGGAATGGACTTAATGCAGATCCTTAATGTAAACCAATTGTAATCGGAAAATCACTCGTTAGGCCGCCGCAAGTTCTGACATTTGCCACTACTCCATCGTACATATTCTTGATTATGTCAATATACTTGACGAGGACTCTCTTCTTTATCATTGTCCCCCATAATACATCTCTAGGTACCTTGTCGCACGCTTTCTCTAAATCAATAAATATCATATGCAAATCTCTTCTCCTCTCTCGAAAACGCTCGACAAGTTGACGAAGCAAATGATTAGCCTCTGTCGTCGATCGTCCAGGCATGAACTCAAACCGGTTCTCTGTTATCTTAATATCTTTCATTAGCCTGTGTTCAATCACTCTCTCCCACGGTTTCATGGTGTGACACATAAGTTTTATTCCACGGTAATTTGAGCAACTTTGAATGGCACCCTTGTTCTTGTAGATAGGTACAAGGATACTTTTCCTCCATTCATTTGGCATCTTTTTTGTCTGCCAAATCTTATTAAACAGATCTGTCAGCCATTTAACGCCTATTTCTCCTAACCATCTCCAAAGCTCGATAGGAATCCCGTGAGGACCAACCGCTTTTCTTAAACTCATTCTGTTCAAAACTTCTTTAACCTCAAGTCATCTTATTTTACGCATGAAATCACGGTTTATATCTTGAGATTGAATGACAAGTCCATCCAAATTCTTAGTAAAGCTCTCATTGAACAATTTGTCAAAATAATTTCTCCACATTTTCTTGATATCCTCACCTCGAACTAAAACCTTCTGATTTTCATTTTTGACACACTTCACCGCACATAAGTCTCTGATCTTCCTTTCCCGCACCCGAGCAATCCGGTATATATCATTTTCAGGCTCTTTAGTGTCTAATTTCTCGTACACCTCCCTGTAGACCATAGATTTAGCTTCCCGAACAGCTTTCTTAACTTCATTTTTAGTCATTTTATACTTCTCAAATCTCTCCACATCTCTACTTTTCTTCAAATATTTTATAAGAATCTTAAGTCCGGATGAGGAAGGATGAGGGTTGTGGTAGCCTTGTGACAACCAACGTAAAACTTTATCATATTCTATGACATGAACCATAATGTTAGCTTTTTATACATAGTTATCCCACCACCCAACAACTTATGCTTTTTAGTAAAGTGGTTCTTGACATCATATCATCACACTATTCTCTATGAGGTCCTGGATTAAAACAACTCATTGTCAATTTAAAATTATATTAATAATCATCATCTAGCATGCCTTTACAAGCGAAAACATCAGCTAGAGGCCTTTCCATATGGCCCTAAGGCCCATATGAGGGGAATATTAAGTGTTACCTTAACTTGATATACATAGTTATCCCAAACCCAACGCTTAAACTTTTGGGTAAGGTGGTTCATCACACTTATAAGAAATAGCATAATATTTAATTGACCAAAAACTTGGAAAGATATATCTTGCAAACGACTCAAAGTCGGTTACAAGTTGTACCTGTTGTACCATAAATCCACATGCATAGGGTTCATGTATATAATATCCCATCAAAATTTTGGGAAATAACAAGGGCTAGAGCTGATTGATTCAATCATACTACTATCTATCTTTAGATCCTTCTGAAAAGCTGAAAGTAAGATTTAATCAACAACTATAGTTTAATTAACAACAAGAAACATTTAAGAAGGTATAGGTTTTGACATCTCTCTCTCTCTCTCTCTCTCTCTGTGTGTGTGTGTGTGTGTGTGTGTGTGTGTACGCGTGATAGTATAACTTGCACACTACACAATTGATATTACTACTAACAAGTTTCATGCACTTGCTTCCTGTTATCTACACTTAAGCATTTTAACCATAAAAGACTATCCATCACCACATGGGTTTCTCATTTCAGTAAGAGTGTAGAGATGGTTCAGTGTCCTTAAAGCCAACATAAAAACACTTCTGGCTTTTTGTGTACAAAAAGAAAGCTACTGCTCAATTGTATCAACATTCCATGTTAAATTTTAACAAGTGGGTACCCTTTGCATATCTCTTAATGAAATGCCATGTTCTTGGGACCAGCTGCAAGCAGGCAAGTATGGGGAAAATCACAATATATGGTCCTACAATTCAAACAATTAACTCAGAGAAACTCATAATCCCATTTACAACGGGACAAATTAGTCATTTGCTCCAAACCATGTAAAGACGTCATGACGCAAATTATATGTCCCTTCTGAAGTTGTTCTAGCTTTTACATATTAGACTGTGCGTCTAACAAATAATGCTTCTTATAAACAGCACAGGGGAAGGTGAAAATCTCACAACTTTCATATCTTGTAGCAAAAATTATGGCCGTAAAAATCTATTGTAACAGAGGAAGAGCACTTGTTGCCAACGTTCAAAAATCAAATCAGTGTACTCTAGCTCAAGTTTTGCAACTTGCAGGAAACTAAGATAATATATTATAATTGCCATAATTATTCATCACATTTCACTGCAGAAATCTTGGATTATGCTGACTACGATCTGTATATATACATGAACTAGAGCCTACTATTTCTTGCCAAGTCTTTGATAAACAAGAAAGAAAGATGGGAATTCGATTACCTGGGTTAGCTTATGCCAAGCAAGTGCTACAACAATCTTTGCATCGAAATAAGAGATCAACGACCGACGTCCCAAAAGGTCATTTTGCCATTTATGTTGGAGAGGCTCGGAGGCTGTCACGCCCCGCTCCCCAAAAATGTGGAATACGGGAAGCGACGAAGGCCAGCCGTGCTACCTACGGTAAGGAAAAGTCCTACTATAGTCACATAAGGCTGCCTAGATTAACCTGTCAAAAATAAAATCCAATACCAAAAAAAATAATACTGATAATCATGCTGCAATGAAACCACAAGAAATCCTAAAATGGGTCCACTAGATAATTGATGCAATTAAAGATCCAAAACAAAAGATTCGGAATAAAATAAGATCCGAAAGAGATACAAAAGTCCTAATGTCTCATAAGGGCGCACAAGCTAAGAGCTAAAAATAAAGGAAAATAACCTACGATTACTGATCTTCAGCAAAGTCCTGGTAGCCGCTCTGATCCTGCTCAGCCTGCAGATCTGACTCTAAACCTGAGATGGCAAATCTCAGGGATGTCAGAACATCCCAGCAAGTACTCAACGTATAAAGAGTGTGTAGCATAAAAACAAGAATATATAAAAGTGAAGCCCGGTGTACAAGAAAGCATGTATATAAGTAATTAAATGCATTAACACTATGAAACATGTATGTAAGGGATCAGGTCATAACCTAACCGGGCACTAAAGGGTAAACTATCCTATCGTAAGCTTGAGTGTGTGCGTCAACCTCTGCAGGAGTATTCCTAACCCAAGGGTGGTGCCCCAAGGGCTAGGAAACACTGGCCCAACTGTGGAATGAACAAGAGACCGGTACGAGCTGCCGGCATGGGACTCCTGAGATCCTGTTGTACAACGCACACTCAAACTACCCCAACACCCACGTATGTATAGTTGCTATGGTAAATATTAAAATCACTAATTAAGAATGCTGAAAAGACAGGAACTTGCAGTATGGTAATTGTATGGAAATAAAACTGGTGAATAGTGGTGTCATGACATGTAGTCCAGCACTCTAATTAATGATTTCACTTAAGAAAATAAATAATAAAGATCATGAATAAGCATGTCAAATCAAGGTGTTCTATACATGTAATCAACATGATGTAAAAGGATTCATGTCATAGCATTACATAACGAAAAAGCAAGCAGCATTCAGCATTATATATTAGCAAGTGTTACGATAAGGACAGATGATAAAACTGTGAAAGAAACATCTTTCCTCTAATATCCAAACTTGTACAGGCTAAGAACTAATTTAGATAATCGCCGATGTTGCATCGACAAAAATGAAAAGAGCAAGAGTACTTGCCTGAGGATAGCGATCACGGAAAAAGATGTACAAAAATGCAGGCACGATCTCAGCTAAAGTGCGACTTTGGATCTGAGTTATATGATCTGCCTAGATAATTTTCATCGATTTAAATCATAAGTATTTATATAAAAATTGTCGCACATAATTATTTCAATTTAGGGTTTTGATATAAATTTTCCCTATTCAATTTCTCGCTGATTTCATACCATTTTATTCATTTATTTATTTGTTTCTTTTTTTTTCCAGAACAGAACAGAACAGGGATCGAGAGTGCTTACAGGGGAAATCGTGGCTGTTGCGATTGCTAGGGTCCAGATCTACGATGGAAGGACAGGGGTGATGTTGCTGCAGTGAGTTGTGGAGATTTGGGTGATGGGAGCAGCGACGAGGGAAGACGAGGGTTGCGGCGACGTCGAATGCTCTGTGCAGGTCGCTGGAAGTCGTGGTAGAGTCGGAGATAGCTGTGCGAAGGGACGTTGGCTGCGGTGGTAGGACGAGATGAAGAGATCGGGGTTGTGGCCGCGCGAGGGATGGAGGCGACGTCGACGGGAGGAGGACGAGAGCGAGGGCAAGGCGAAGGAGAGAGGAAAGGGTCTCGGCGTTGATGGAGGCGAGAAGAGGGGTCGGGGTCTGCGGCGGTGTTGGTGGCGACGACTAGGGTTAGGGTTCGGGGGTGAGGAACGAGCGGCGGGGAAAGAAAGAGAGGGGTGCGGGTATGAGAGAGAGAGAGAGAGATTAAGTTGTGAGAATGAGAGATAGAGAGAGATTTTTAGTGTATATATAAAATATTTTTATAAATATATTATAATGATACATATCTTTAATTGGTTGCATTTAGAGATTCGGTGCAGATTTTCTCGTTCTCATTTTAACAGTAAACAGATACGAAAAATATTTTTTGCTGACAGTAAGAGAATATTATTTATATAATCTAAAAACTGAATATTTTCCAGATCAAAATTGTTCACAGAGAAAAATCTAAATTAAAATATTTTAGCGGCCAACCAAAACTTCAAAATATTTTGGGAAAAGAATCTTGATAAACTCTTAAATTATTGCATTCAAAAAGGGTTGTTACATCCTACCCACCTTACAGAAAATTTCGTCCTCGAAATTGGAAGGACGACTACAAGATCAAGAAAACAGGTGTGGGTACTTTTGACGAATCGTGTCCTCGCGCTCCCAAGTAGATTCCCCGCGAGAACGTCCGCCCCAAGATACAAGAACTAAAGGGATGATCTTGTTTCTCAATACTTTCTCCTTACGGTCGACAATAGCTGTAGGTTGCTCTTCATACGAGAGATCGGTGCTCAAGGTTAATTCAGAGTGATCGAGAACATGACTGTCATCGCGAACGTACCGACGCAACTGTGATACATGGAATACGTCATGTACACCAGCCAAAGAAGGTGTTAAGGCCAATCTGTAAGGCACTGCTTCAACGCGTTCCACAATCTCGAATGGTCCAATAAATCGGGGACTGAGTTTCCCACGACTACCGAATCTAATCACTCCTCGAGTCGGCGAAATCTTAAGGAAGGCATGCTCTCCTACTCCAAACTCGAGAGGTCTTCGACTAGTATCTGTTGGAGATAGTGCCCTCAGAGTCAATTATTGGATCACAGGCACGTGATTGCAATGATTGAGGGAGGACCTATCCCAGTAGGACAGTCTTACTCGAGATGATAGTATGCTATCTGGTTTACCTTTATCATCGTGTACTGCTTCAGGTGACCTTACAGGTCGCTATTACACGCTGATAGAGCCCCTGGGATTCTTGCTTGACTGCCGGCAGTATGATGGCGATCATATACGTGAGAGCTGGTGGTCTACAAGCACATCCTTAAAAGGTCCTTAGGTTTGGGAGTTTCGAGACAGGGCATCGATTCTCCAGAGTAGACTAGTGTATACAGTCGAGACCCCGACGAGGGGCGGTGGCCGGTCTCATAAGCCACTGGTGTCAGTTGGTTCACCTAAGATGTATACAGGTGCTCATTGGGTTATGAGTACACCGGACAGGACTCGCCGGGAACATGCTAGTTGGTCTTATACCTGACGTCAGATGGCAGTTCCCTGGTGACATGTGTACAGGTTAGTTCATCGACCTGAGATCGTCATTTGTCTCGTGTGAGTTCCTACTGTACTTTGATCACTACCCTACCACGGCTCAAAGGAGTCGTGCAAACAGGTTTTAGTTGGGTACAGTCCCGAGCCACATGGAGGCAGTGAGCGGATCTGCAGGGGTTCGTTTCTCCCGGTATTGGGGGTGAGGTCGCGCTGTGTCTAGGAGAGCCATTACGCAAAGCCCTCGGCCGAGGCAGGAGATTTTCTGGTAGGTATTCCAGTAGTATCTCATGGCGTTCTGGGCTACACTCCGACACGACTTGTACCGCTTTTAGGGGTCTGACTTTTACAAACCCCCTAGGCCCGACATGCGATACTCATAGACGAACGGACCGGACTGTACGGATATTGTCACTGACAGGCTCAGTAGGGTGTCAGGATGAGTTCGCTCATCGACGTCCCTTTTGGTCAAATAGCTGGTGGCCCGTCACGTATTGGCTTATACCTCTGACGTGCTAGTGGTTAAATCCACAGCCATAGTATTGACGGGTCTTTAGAGTCCACCACACTTTCAGTTACTCAAGTTTTCGGGCGAAACGCTGAAGAGGCCGTATGGAGATATGGCAGGGTCCAATCAGATACGTGCGGTATTGCACGGATCAGGATCGGACGGTTTGTACTAGAGGCCGTATGGTTATATGGCAGCGTTCGATCAGATACGTGCGGTATTGCACGGATCAGGATCGGACGGATAATATTAGCCGGCTTTGGTTTAAGCCGGATCCTAGTATAGTACAGTGTAGATTTTGTCTCATTGCATTTGTATCCGGTCGGAATACAGATGCGGGTGTGTATGCACAGTATCGGGGTTTTCCTGTAATTTATTACGGGACCAGTTTTCTGGAGTTGCCAGTTTGCATTCCGTTCCGGCCGGTTTTCCTTTGTTCTTTCCCGGCCGGACTTTTCCGATGGAGGGGGTTATTTGCAAGTTTGCAAATAACCATTTGTGGAGGGGTTTTCTTGCAATTGTGGGGCTTCATGATGGTTCATAATCATGAGATGCTTTCTTAGTCTTTTCCTTGCTTTTTGGTGATGAGAAAGGATTAGGATTGATGTAGATTTGTTATGATGATGTTTAAGGTTGTGGTCACCTCTTGCTTTCTCCTACGATCACCTCCCTTCATGCTTCATATTCCTTTCTCCACCCTTCTCACTTTTGACATGGGAGAACTCACTTGAGAAAAAAGAAGATGAGAGGTTTTCATTCTTGAGAGAACGGCATTCTTGATCTCATTTTCTTGCTAGAAAAATGCAAGCACCATTTTTTTTATCTGGTTTCCTCCATCACCTTCAAATGGCAACAAACCCCAAATGAGACATAGCTTCTACACTACACATTCTACAGCAAATCTTGGACGCGTCGACTCGCCAGCTTCGCGCCCGAGTTGCCTCGGTATTGAGGTGGGAGCCCGTAAAAGATGCAGGCGATGTGGTGCCCTTCCGGCGAAGAAGCGACAACGAGGAGATGACGGACGAAGCATCCGCGGGAGATCGGGACGATGAGGAGAAGACCGGAGGACTCGGATCATTGGTATACTTCTCTTCCCATCTCTTGTTAGCTAGCATTAGGTTAATGGTTACGATCCGGGGTTTTCTTTGTCCGCGGTAGCGCCGGTTTCCAAGTAAGGAAAATTTTTGATTCCGCATTTTGGCCTCGGTTAGACGGCCGGGGTGCTGCCGTGGCGCAACATGGTATCAGAGCCACGCCATTAACCTTTCCTAGCTTGTTCTAATGCGTTTTGCTTATCCGATCGACCAAAATCCCAAAAACCACATTTTCCTTCACATCAGTTTTCTGTTGGAATTTTTTGGTGTCAAAAAATTTTTCAGGTTGTAGAAAACTGCTGTACAAGACATTCTAAGACTTCTGTTAAAATTCGACAGTGTCAGTCGCTGAGTGGAGCACGGAACCGCGGCCAAACCCCCCTTGGGCCGCGGTTCCGCCGCACTCTACTGTGCTCACTTTGTCCAATTTATACAGTGGCCTTATGGGCTTATTTTAGGGGTTTTGGGATATTAAATTTGGGCCCAGATCTTCTGTGACTGCTACAGTTTTACTTGGGGGCCCACTTGTTAATTGTTTGATCGATCGGATATTTTTAAACACATTATTTCACAGTATTTACATTATATCTGCGACCGTGAATGTCACTTGATCGGTAAATCCCGTCTAACTGCTATAGCCCGGTTAGACGGATTTGCGAACGTGACTTTCACGTTGATGTTCTATGTTTATGCTGTGTTGTTGCGGATCGGTCGTGGGGGATAGCCTGAATGCAATGCTAGTACTGTTTTGTTGTATTATGTACATTTGATATTGCGGGGCGAGCGTCCGACATGTGGACTGCCGTCACTGCCTGTTTGTATTATTCTTTTGGGGCACGGCCTGGTTGCGGTCGATGTACCCGTTGTATGTATATTTTATTTTCTGTACTAGGATTGCCCCGTGGTGGGGTGCACGGATAGCCGGGTTCTGGAGGACAACAAGCCCGCATCTCATGGCATTGGGACGGAAGGGGCTTCAGTCTGGAATTGGCGGGCTATTCGCCGCACTCGTAGTGGGTACAGGTTGACCCAGGAGGGGTGCCCAAGTTACCGGATTCCGTGAAGTGATGGGTGGTCCATTCACGGTGCTGAAGGGGGCTGCCTCGCTTCAGGTTTTGGCGGGTGACTTGCCGCACCCGTAGGGGTCTAGGTTTTCATTGCACAGGCTATCCACACGACCAGGGGAACGTCGGGTTTCAGCAGCGGCTCTGTGAAACCCGGGGCTTCCAGATATCTGTATTGTTCTGTGATGCTGCATATTTCTGTGATGTTGCATTTTATTCACGCCTTGAGCGAAATACTATATATTGGTATATATATTAGTAGATGTTGTATATGTTTTTCATCCGCGCTAGTCCAGTCCCCGCTCTGCCGTTAGTTAGCTAACCTAACGGGTGATGACGGGACCCAGTGGCGAATGCAGATGGCATATACGTACGTCAGTATATTTTCGTTCTTTGTGGTGTGATCAATTGATGGGACTGCGTTGATTCGGATCAATGCAAGCTAAGCAAACCTATTCTGATGTTGTTGGAACATTTTTCAAAAAGCTGTTATTGCAAGGACATTCACTTTTGTTTTGCATCGTGGTATTCATTTGGAATATCCTGCTCCTCAGTCGACGAGGCAAGGGCCGAGATCCCTTCACCGGGAGTGACCCCTTGGACAGAAGTTTGCGTCAGGACATTAACTTCACTATAGCCGATTGCTTTTGCTTTGCATCGTGGTATTCAGTTGGAATATCCTGCACCTCATTCTACGGGGAAAGAGCCGAGATCCCTTCACCGGGAGTGACCTCTTTAGCAAAGGTTTTCGTCACTATATTTTATAAAAGGTTATCCAGTTCCTTCAACGATATCAAGTTCATTACGTTAAAGGTTTTTCGCCAAAAACCAGTCGTAGCCCTCCGTCATTTCAGATTAGTATTGCTTAGTATTCGCGCTACGTTTGTCGTTGCTATTCGCCGAGGCGTAGTGTGCGGTAGCTCTGTAATGCTTTCTGTCGTATGGATATGTGGATTGGTTAGGACAGTCGTACGACTTTGTTGATTATTCGTCAAGGGTCGTGCGGGTGGGTTTAACGCAATCAAGATAATGACGGGCTGAACTTGACTAGGACCTTTTGATTTGTTGATTATTCGTCAAGGTCACTTGGGTCCTAGGGGTAAAAATCACATCGGGAGTTTCAAAAGAACTGAAACTTGCCAGGTATGCGCATACCTTCTGGAGTGTGGTGACGTGAGTGGATTCCGTCACGTTATCATGCGATGATAGTTGGATCCCGATTCCCACTGATGAGTTAGTTTACTCCTCGGGTGACCCCGACTAATTCTTCTTTCAGGTTTGGAGGAGAATTTGAGGTACAGTGGGAGGTTTCCAGATTAGATAAAGTGATAACCATTCTGATCTAGGTTAGAGTGCACGCTGAGTGTTTCTTTTCTCTCTCTCTGGCAGCGACCATTGACCCGACCCTGGACTATGACTCAGTGACCAAGTTGACCGAACCTTCTTAACACTGGCTTTTGGATTGTCAGAGTTGCAGACCTCATTGCCACTCCTAATTTTACCCTTTTCTCCAGGACACCCCGTATTACTACGAACGTCCACTTCCATTGGACAAAACCATCGTATGGTTATATACGAACTCGAAGGACTTCGAGGATGGTTTCTGGTTCTGGAGAAAACGAATAGGATTATTCAGTTGTCTTTTCCCTTTTACCTTCTCTCAAGTTGCGAGTACTCCTTAGTTTAGGAGATAGTACACCTATTATGCAAATTGGATAGTCTTCTTCCAAACCTTAGGCTGGTGCCGAACGGCGGGGAATGAAGAAAACCAATTAGCATAACGATGGTGTGCAGAAGGTATTAAGTTAAGACAAAGCAAGGGATTAGTAAGAGGGCAAAGTAAATTGCGACTGATATTCACGACCAATCCAAGTATTTCTTCGCCAATCCTAAATCACCTTTGTATTTCTCCAGGACACTCCGTATTACTACGAAGATCCCAGTTTATTGGATAATCCATCGTATGGTTATATACGAACTCGAAAGGAACTTGTTCCAGTTCGGGGATGGATCCTAGTTCAGGAGAAATAGGAATAAAGTACATTCAGGTGTCTTTTATCTTCACCTTCTCTCGCGTTGCGAGTGCTCCTAGGATTAGGACAGTACACCCTTTATGCTTTTTGGATAGTCTTCTTCCAAACCATAGGCTGGTGCCGAACGGTAGGGGAAAAAGAAAACCATTTGGCCTAAAGGGGTGTACAGAAGGTAATGACTAAAGACATATAAAGGGATTTGGAGAGATGGCAAAGAGATATACGGTTACAGTTGTGAATCTGGATAATGGTAGAGGCATTACTAGGAATACCAGGATACCCTATCGAAACATTTTAATGTTTCAGTTTCAACTGTGTACTGTTAAAAGAAAACTGATTTTCCGATTAGACACTTGCTCCAGGGTATGTATTTACCAGGTTTGATTCTCACATCTGTATGGTTTTACAGATGATGAGTGGGAGTAAGTTATTGGGAATTGGGTAATCATCCTCATTATATCGGGATTCGTTGTAATCGGTGATATTTGAGGAGATCACCTGGGCTGTTTGCCGGTCGGCAAATATTTGGTTTTGAATATCCGCTGTTGTGCACCAATTTCAAATTGATATATCTGTACGTCTATTTTCATAGAGTGAGATATACCTTTTGATATTATGTCGATCACATTTACCTATATCAGTGGATGGTTAGGTAAGGAGCATTAAACAGCGGTGTAATTCTTCTTAACCATAAGTACAGTTTTCAACCTACGACACACAGTGAAAGAGTTGTTAGACTCAGCGGACTTATACAGAATATTGTATGTTGTCCAGTGTCCATTAGGACAGAGGGGTTGGTCCTCATACTATATTCTGTTTACTTTTAACTTATCTAGTTCTTAGACATGTGTTTCGTAGAAACACAGGGTCTAAGTTTTTGAGGAGTTATAGGTATTTGAATAGAGTAGAGAACCAGGTATTGCAAGTATCGGGATTCTTCAAAGTGATCGAAGATGTAGATACTTGTGTATGGTATTCAGTTGATAGTAATGATAAAGAGAACTTGCTTCTCTTTCAGGTTACTCATAATTGGAAGCATTCCTAAGTTGAGTAACGCTGATCGGCCTCTCTCCATTTAGTTGACATGCACTGGAGACAGCTGCATGATTTGAATCTGGTTCAATTAAATCAGTGCCTCTGGTTCTATATTGGATATAGAACAGTTCATATCTTAACGATGCTAAGGTACGGGGAGTTGTCCGGCTTATGCTTAAAACCAGACTCCGGATAACTCAAGGCACGTTTCTGTAATGGCTGTTTGTGGGTTGACCCAGGCTATGACGAGGGTTGACTTTCTACCATCTGGAAGATCAATAGTGATATTGTTCTAGACTCGCCACAGTTTTATTAAAAATGGATTTTTCAAAAACAGCAGTGGGAGTATGGTAGAACTGGAAGTGATTCCAGAACCGCAAACGATTACTGAAGATTTGATAAGGAACCTAAAGATTCAATCTGATTTGACATTCCATTGGCCACTCCGCAGAGGAGGTGGGTAACTTCAGGCACCCGAGAGGTACTCCGGTAGACTCAAGGACGGTGACAGGGAAGTTCTTGTTTACCCACACTTGCCATTGTTGTTGTTCCAGGCTGCGAGACCCGGCAGGAGGATGAGTATAGCGTCGTTCTAAACTAGCTTTAGAAGTGCACGTCTATATGACTCTGCCAGAGGGTTGTCGTAGTCAGTGGGAGCAGCGGAAGCATTGGTGGATATCAGGCTTATGTCTATTTATAGACTAAAGCAGATATAGCAGAGATAGATCATCTATTTCTGATGACAGTCATAGGTTTGACTTCATCAGAATAAGGGATGGATCTGTTAAGAAGGTAGTAGGGTGTGATGTCCTGGTATTTGGATGACATACACAGAGTAGGAAAGGAAACTCCTATACTGCGATCGGTTATACTTTGGTTGTCACACAGTGGTTTCTCCACACAGGACTTGGATATTATATCAGACATTCTGGTTACTAGATCTATGGTTTTAGATCTAGATTTGGGTGGTTTCCCAATCTGGGTACTTTGACAGCATTCTATGAGTATTTAGAATGGACGACTCCTGGCATGGTAGTCTACCTGCAGGTAATGGAGTCACCCTCTCTAAAGGTGTCTTATAGACTAAAGTAGAGAGGGATGTGCATGATTGGCAGATCACTTGCTTAGGCAATTGAGTCAACCATGACATGTCAAGTACCACACCAGATGTTGTTCTTGCACTAGATGCAATAAGTTGATATTGATCCAATCCTGGAGGAACAGTCGGAAGCAGTTTTAGAACATAAGTGAATGTTCTAGGGATATGATAACGGCTGCCTCCTTTAGGAGACGGTTATCACTCCAGGCTTCCAAGGTGACATGGACGACAAGGAGGTTGTCAGAGTTATAGTTCTCCCTCTGACGAGGGACAGTATTTTGGACAGGTGATCCAAGGCAATACTGAGGGAGGCATGGCGCAGGATACTGATTAAGTTCAGTTATCGATACAGTCTAAGAAGTTTGGATTTGGAGTTCATTTATGAGCTAGGTCCCATCAGATATCCAGACATATTCTAAGACAGGTATTGCTCATTTCGGGAGATGGTTTTCTCCGCGAACTTGAGATATAGAGAGACATAGAAAGAAACATCGCAGCGGATCCACTCACTGAGGCTATTCCTCGAACGCAATAGTTTCGCAAACGAGCTTTGTGAGACTGACTAGTAGAGGAGTTGGGTGTTCGGTATCACACGGGCTGTGAGTATGCGACATCGCAATAATTAGCCTTGAGTGCAAGTGGGAGATTGTTGGAGATAGTGCCCTCAGAGTCAGTTATTGGATCACAGGCACGTGATTGCAATGATTGAGGGAGGACCTATCCCAGTAGGACAGTCTTACTCGAGATGATAGTATGCTATCTGGTTTACCTTTATCATCGTGTACTGCTTCAGGTGACCTTACAGGTCGCTATTACACGCTGATAGAGCCCCTGGGATTCTTGCTTGACTGCCGGCAGTATGATGGCGATCATATACGTGAGAGCTGGTGGTCTACAAGCACATCCTTAAAAGGTCCCTAGGTTTGGGAGTTTCGAGACAGGGCATCGATTCTCCAGAGTAGACTAGTGTATACGTCGAGACCCCGACGAGGGGCGGTGGCCGGTCTCATAAGCCACTGGTGTCAGTTGGTTCACCTAAGATGTATACAGGTGCTCATTGGGTTATGAGTACACCGGACAGGACTCGCCGGGAACATGCTAGTTGGTCTTATACCTGACGTCAGATGGCAGTTCCCTGGTGACATGTGTACAGGTTAGTTCATCGACCTGAGATCGTCATTTGTCTCGTGTGAGTTCCTACTGTACTTTGATTACTACCCTACCACGGCTCAAAGGAGTCGTGCAAACAGGTTTTAGTTGGGTACAGTCCCGAGCCACATGGAGGCAGTGAGCGGATCTGCAGGGGTTCGTCTCTCCCGGTATTGGGGGTGAGGTCGCGCTGTGTCTAGAAGAGCCATTACGCAAAGCCCTCGGCCGAGGCAGGAGATTTTCTGGTAGGTATTCCAGTAGTATCTCATGGCGTTCTGGGCTACACTCCGACACGACTTGTACCGCTTTTGGGGGTCTGACTTTTACAAACCCCCTAGGCCCGACATGCGATACTCATAGACGAACGGACCGGACTGTACGGATATTGTCACTGACAGGCTCAGTAGGGTGTCAGGATGAGTTCGCTCATCGACGTCCCTTTTGGTCAAATAGCTGGTGGCCCGTCACGTATTGGCTTATACCTCTGACGTGCTAGTGGTTAAATCCACAGCCATAGTATTGACGGGTCTTTAGAGTCCACCACACTTTCAGTTACTCAAGTTTTCGGGCGAAACGCTGAAGAGGCCGTATGGAGATATGGCAGGGTCCAATCAGATACGTGCGGTATTGCACGGATCAGGATCGGACGGTTTGTACTAGAGGCCGTATGGTTATATGGCAGCGTTCGATCAGATACGTGCGGTATTGCACGGATCAGGATCGGACGGATAATATTAGCCGGCTTTGGTTTAAGCCGGATCCTAGTATAGTACAGTGTAGATTTTGTCTCATTGCATTTGTATCCGGTCGGAATACAGATGCGGGTGTGTATGCACAGTATCGGGGTTTTCCTGTAATTTATTACGGGACCAGTTTTCTGGAGTTGCCAGTTTGCATTCCGTTCCGGCCGGTTTTCCTTTGTTCTTTCCCGGCCGGACTTTTCCGATGGAGGGGGTTATTTGCAAGTTTGCAAATAACCATTTGTGGAGGGGTTTTCTTGCAATTGTGGGGCTTCATGATGGTTCATAATCATGAGATGCTTTCTTAGTCTTTTCCTTGCTTTTTGGTGATGAGAAAGGATTAGGATTGATGTAGATTTGTTATGATGATGTTTAAGGTTGTGGTCACATCTTGCTTTCTCCTACGATCACCTCCCTTCATGCTTCATATTCCTTTCTCCACCCTTCTCACTTTTGACATGGGAGAACTCACTTGAGAAAAAAGAAGATGAGAGGTTTTCATTCTTGAGAGAGTGGCATTCTTGATCTCATTTTCTTGCTAGAAAAATACAAGCACCATTTTTCTTATCTGGTTTCCTCCATCACCTTCAAATGGCAACAAACCCCAAATGAGACATAGCTTCTACACTACACATTCTACAGCAAATCTTGGACGCGTCGACTCGCCAGCTTCGCGCCCGAGTTACCTCGGTATTGAGGTGGGAGCCCGTAAAAGATGCAGGCGATGTGGTGCCCTTCCGGCGAAGAGGCGACAACGAGGAGATGACGGACGAAGCATCCGCGGGAGATCGGGACGATAAGGAGAAGACCGGAGGACTCGGATCATTGGTATACTTCTCTTCCCATCTCTTGTTAGCTAGCATTAGGTTAATGGTTACGATCCGGGTTTTTCTTTGTCCGCGGTAGCGCCGGTTTCCAAGTAAGGAAAATTTTTGATTCCGCATTTTGGCCTCGGTTAGACGGCCGGGGCGCTGCCGTGGCGCAACAGTATCTGCCCAGCTCTTCTGACGATCCTGTGCTGCCTTGATACGGTCCCTGATCAACTGAACCTTCTCAACTGTTTGGGTTACGAGCTCCGGTCCCAATAATCTTCGCTCACCCACATCATCCCAGCAAAGTGGAGAACGACATTTACGTCCGTAAAGTGCCTCGAACGGTGCCATCTGGATACTCGCCTGATAGCTGTTATTGTACGAGAATTCCACCAAGTGAAGATGATCCTCCCATGATCCCTTGAAATCTAGCATACAGGCTCTCAACATATCTTCTAGTATCTGTATCGTACGTTCAGACTGTCCGTCAGTCTGGGGATGGTAAGCTGTGCTGTAGCGAAGACGAGTGCCTAAACTCTCTTGTAAGCTTCTCCAGAAATGTGAAAGGAATCTCATGTCTCGGTCCGATACTATAGTGATAGGCACCCCATGTAACCGTACGATCTCTTGCATATACTTCTCTGCCAATGTCTCCGTCGATTGTCCCACTCGAAAGGGTAGAAAATGGGCCGCCTTTGTGAGACGGTCGACGATGACCCAAATAGCATTATTGCCCTTAGGACTCCGTGGTAAAGCCGTCACGAAGTCCATAGTGATGTGTTCCCACTTCCACTGGGGAATGGGAAGTGGTTGCAATAGGCCGGCCACTCGCTGATGTTCGGCCTTCACTTGCTGGCACACTAAGCACTTCGACACATGGTGGGCAATCTCTCTCTTCATGCCATTCCACCAAAAGTGTTGTTTAACGTCCCTATACATCTTGGTACCACCCGGGTGCACCGAATAAGCTGAACTGTGTGCTTCCTTCAACACTTCCTCTCGAACGTCACCCTTTGGCACGCATAATCGACTGCCGAATCTTAAAGAGCCATCTTTGTGTATCAATAGGTCTGTTCTCAATCCTGCCTCTACTAACCCGCGGAGTTTCTGCAATTGCGGGTCCCCAGTCTGTGCAGGTTTAATACGATCAACTAACGAAGACTGCACCTGTAGTTGCCAATATTGTCCGGGCGTCCCCTACTCTATCACTTGTAGATTGAGCCTTCGAAATTCATCAATGAGTTCCTTCTGGCCAGTCAACCACATCGCTGTTGGTCTCCGACTGAGAGCATCCGGTACCACATTTACTTTCCCGGGATGATATTTCAAATCGATATCATAATCAGCCATGAACTCCAACCACCTACGCTGTCTCATATTTAACTCCTTCTGCGTGAATACATATTTCAAGCTCTTATGGTCCGTAAAAATTTCCACTCGTTCTCCCAAAAGATAATGCCTCCAAATTTTCAAAGTAAAGATTACAGCGGCCAACTCTAAATCTTGAGTTGGGTAATTCTTCTCGTGCGTCCTCAGTTGACGCGAGGCATAAACGACAACACTCCCACGTTGCATCAAGACACAGCCTAGCCCCTTACCGGAAGCGTCGCTATGAATCACCAGTCCTCATGTCCTATCTGGTACGGTCAATATGGGTGCGGTTGTGAGTTTCTCCTTCAATAATTCGAACGCTCTGTTGCACTCTTCCGACCATACGAATGGTATCCCCTTTCGAGTAAGTCTTGTCAATGGCTCAGCCGCTCGTGCAAAATCTTTAACAAATCTACGGTAGTAGCCTGCGAGTCCCAAGAAACTTCTAATCTCTGCTACTGACTTCGGTGTTGGCCAATCCATCACTGCTTCAATCTTCGCCGGATCTACTGATATACCGTCTCCAGAAACGATGTGGCCCAAAAATTGAACTTGTTCAAGCCAAAACTCGTATTTACTAAGCTTGGCGTAAAACTTTTCTTGCCTCGGTATCTGCAACACGATCCTCAAATGCTCGGCATGCTCCTCCTTGCTTTTAGAGTACACAAGAATGTCGTCGATGAAAACTACGACAAACTGATCAAGGTACTGGGAGAAAACTCGGTTCATTAAATCCATGAACACGGCTGGGGCATTAGTAACACCGAATGGCATTACCAAGAATTCATAATGACCGTATCGAGTTCTGAAGGCTGTCTTGCATACATCCTCCGCTTTAACACGAACTTGATGGTACCCCGACCGAAGGTCCAACTTAGAGAACACTCGAGCACCACACAATTGATCGAACAAATCATCGATCCGAGGTATAGGGTACTTGTTTTTAATCATAACCCGGTTCAACTCTCGGTAGTCGATGCACATGTGCAATGAGCCGTCTTTCTTCTTTACTAGTAAAACTGGAGCGCCCCACGGAGAAGTACTCGGGCGAATGAATCCTTTGCTGAGGAGGTCTTCTATCTGCTTCTTCAATTCCGCTAATTCAACTGGTGCCATCCTGTAGGGTGACTTAGAAATTGGTGCCGTTCCGGCAATAATTCTATCGAAAACCCCAAAGCACGAGGCGGGGGTAAGCCGGGTAAGTCCTCAGGAAAGACATCCAAAAATTCCCGAACTACGACCGGTGCCGAACTCATATCAACCTCCATTGATGTCAGTATGTCGCACGTCGGCTTTGCTCTAAACTTAATGGGTCCCAGAGATTTGCTCCCTCCAATGAACACGAACTCTGGGTGGTTAGGAATGCGAAAGTTTACAGTTTTGGCCCGACAATCAATATGTGCGTGAAAGGTGCCTAACCAATCCACTCCTAAGACGACATCATAACTACCGGTCCCAATCAACAGGAAATCTGCGAAAGCTCTCTGTCGCAAATCACAACTGGACAAAGCTTGCACTCTAGGTTGGTGGTAACTACCCCATTTCCAGTGTGAATGTCCCAACCAACAGTCAGTGTTTTGTGTGCAATAGAATGTGTTGTGGCAAAATCCAAAGACATAAAACAATGCGAAGCTCCGGAATCGAAAAGTGCTCTAGCAGGAACAGAACAAATTAGAACGGTACCTGAAACGACATCCTCCGATGCTTTCGCCTGCTCAGCTGTCAGTGTAAAGGCCCGTCCCTGTCCACGACCCGTGTTTCCTCGCCTCTGATCAAAAAGTTGCTCCTGAGGGACAAGTCCTTTCTGAGGTTGGTTGCGCTCTGCTCTCCTTGGACAACTCCGAATCTGATGGTCACTAGCACAACAAATCAGACATAGACCCTCAGCGCGACGGCAATTTCTCTCGACGTGTCCCAGTATCCGACAGTATCCACAAACCGTAGATTCCCATTGTGGTGGGGTTGCGGTACGCTTCATCTGAACTCCTCCATGCTGTCTAACTGGAATCCTCCCTGAAGTTTGATTCACGGGCCGTTTGAATCTTCCACTCTGAAGTTTCTTCCTCTTATCCATAACTGTCTCAATTCTGCGGGCCGCATTTAATACCTCTGAATAAGTTCTCAGATCATGTGAAGCTAACTTCTCTTGTATTTCCAGAGTGAGACACTGAAAGAATCTTCTAGCCCTATCCTCTTCCTGGGCTACCATTGAAGGAGCAAAACGACTGAGTCGGATAAACTCGACCGCTACCTCGTCCACTGTGCGATCTCTCTGACGAAGATTGATAAATTGCTGTTCCATTTCGATCCTGGCCGATTTAGGGAAGAATTTATCAAGAAAAGCCGTAGAGAAATCAGTCCATGTAATCGGTTTCTCCAACCTGTTCTCTTCTGCGAGCCACCAAATTCTAGCAATATCCTGCAGTTGAATCTTGACTATATCCACTCTGTCCTCTTCAGGAACCCGGACGGCTGACAGCAAATTCCCCATGTCGACAACCCACTGCTCGGCATCCAGTGGTCCGCCTGCGCCAGTGAAAACTGCCGGCTATAGTCTCCTGAAATCGGCGACGCTGCCTGGGCGTCCACCTTCACGAACCTCAGCCACCTTGTTCAAGGCCGCAGTAGCGGTCTGCTGAGAAGCAAGTAGGCCCCCTGTAGCAATTCGGTCTGCTGTTGTTGGCTCTCCAGCATGCCACGTATAACTCCAAGCAGTGCAGTATTGTTGTCACGTCTCCCATATACTCGCAAATTTTCTTCGGCCATGATTCTGAAGTCAAAACGAACGACGAGATTTAGCAAAAAAAACGAGATTTAAATTCAAAATATTAAAACTGAGTGAAGCAAAGAGATAATGAAATAATCAACTCAAGGAATACAGATTAAGTGTAGGACTCTAAGTTACTCATACAGAATACCGTATTGTATCCATGCCGCGGTACATGGGCATAATATCGTAACTCTATGTAAGTCGCCCGAATCCTACAGTCAGAGTCAACGGAATCTGCAGCATGACATACTGGGGAAAACCTAGACATGTGTTTCTAACCTAAAAGGTCGGTAGAACCAAGACTAACTTTAAAATCAGCCTGGGCTCTGATACCAACAAAACCTTGGCACGCCCCGCTCCCCAAAAATGTGGAATACGGGAAGCGACGAAGGCCAGCCGTGCTACCTACGGTAAGGAAAAGTCCTACCATAGTCACATAAGGTTGTCTAGATTAACCTGTCAAAAATAAAATCCAATACCAAAACAAATAATACTGATAATCATGCTGCAATGAAACCACAAGAAATCCTAAAATGGGTCCACTAGATAATTGATGCAATTAAAGATCCAAAACAAAAGATTCGGAATAAAATAAGATCCGAAAGAGATACAAAAGTCCTAATGTCCCATAAGGGCGCACATGCTAAGAGCTAAAAGTAAAGGAAAATAACCTACGATTACTGATCTTCAGCAAAGTCCTGGTAGCCGCTCTGATCCTGCTCAGCCTGCAGATCTGACTCTAAACCTGAGACGGCAAATCTCAGGGATGTCAGAACATCCCAGCAAGTACTCAACGTATAAAGAGTGTGTAGCATAAAAACAAGAATATATAAAAGTGAAGCCCGGTGCACAAGAAAGCATGTATATAAGTAATTAAATGCATTAACACTATGAAACATGTATGTAAGGGATCAGGTCATAACCTAACCGGCCACTAAAGGGTAAACTATCCTATCGTAAGCTTGAGTGTGTGCGTCAACCTCTGCAGGAGTATTCCTAACCCAAGGATGGTGCCCCAAGGGCTAGGAAACACGGGCCCAACTGTGGAATGAACAAGAGACCGTTATAGCCCGATACGAGCTGTAAACATGTGACCGCTATAGCCCGGTACGAGCTGTAATCATGTGACCGCTATAGCCCGGTACGAGCTGTAATCATGTGACCGCTATAGCCCAGTACGAGCTGTAATCATGTGACCGCTATAGCCCGGTACGAGCTGCCGGCATGGGACTCCTGAGATCCTGTTGTACAACGCACACTCAAACTACCCCAACACCCACGTATGTATAGTTGCTATGGTAAATATTAAAATCACTAATTAAGAATGCTGAAAAAACAGGAACTTGCAGTATGGTAATTGTATGGAAATAAAACTGGTGAATAGTGGTGTCATGACATGTAGTCCAGCACTCTAATTAATGATTTCACTTAAGAAAATAAATAATAAAGATCATGAATAAGCATGTCAAATCAAGGTGTTCTATACATGTAATCAACATGATGTAAAAGGATTCATGTCATAGCATTACATAACGAAAAAGCAAGCAGCATTCAGCATTATATATTAGCAAGTGTTACGATAAGGAGAGATGATAAAACTGTGAAAGAAACATCTTTCCTCTAATATCCAAACTTGTACAGGCTAAGAACTAATTTAGATAATCGCCGATGTTGCATCGACAAAAATGAAAAGAGCAAGAGTACTTGCCTGAGGATAGCAATCACGGAAAAAGATGTACAAAAATGCAGGCACGATCTCAGCTAAGGTGCGACTTTGGATCTGAGTTATATGATCTGCCTAGATAAATTTCATCGATTTAAATCATAAGTATTTATATAAAAATTGTCGCACATAATTATTTCAATTTAGGGTTTTGATACAAATTTTCCCTATTCAATTTCTCGCTGATTTCATACCATTTTATTCATTTATTTATTTGTTTCTTTTTTTTCCAGAACAGAACAGGGATCGAGAGTGCTTACAGGGGAAATCGTGGCTGTTGCGATTGCTAGGGTCCAGATCTACGATGGAAGGACAGGGATGATGTTGCTGCAGTGAGTTGTGGAGATTTGGATGATGGGAGCAGCGACGAGGGAAGACGAGGGTTGCGGCGACGTCGAATGCTCTGTGCAGGTCGCTGGAAGTCGTGGTGGAGTCGGAGATGGCTGTGTGAAGGGACGTTGGCTGCGGTGGTAGGACGAGATGAAGAGATCGGGGTTGTGGCCGCGCGAGGGATGGAGGCAACGTCGACGGGAGGAGGACGAGAGCGAGGGCAAGGCGAAGGAGAGAGGAAAGGGTCTCGGCATTGATGGAGGCGAAAGGAGGGGTCGGGGTCTGCGGCGGTGTTGGTGGCGACGAATAGGGTTAGGGTTTCGGGGGTGAGGAACGAGCGGCGGGGAAAGAAAGAGAGGGGCGCGGGTATGAGAGAGAGAGATTAAGTTGTGAGAATGAGAGATAGAGAGAGATTTTTAGTGTATATATAAAATATTTTTATAAATATATTATAAGGATACATATCTTTAATTGGTTGCATTTAGAGATTCGGTGCAGATTTTCTCATTCTCATTTTAACAGTAAACAGATACGAAAAATATTTTTTGCTGACAGTAAGAGAATATTATTTATATAATCTAAAAACTGAATATTTTCCAGATCAAAATTGTTCACAGAGAAAAATCTAAATTAAAATATTTTAGCGGCCAACCAAAACTTCAAAATATTTTGGGAAAAGAATCTTGATAAACTCTTAAATTATTGCATTCAAAAAGGGTTGTTACAGAGGCAATTCATTATTCCGGTATCATACTTGAAGCATCCTTTATTCCAAAACTTGTTATATAGAGCTGAAGAAGAGTTTGGTTTCGATCATCGAATGGGTGGTATTAGAGTTCCATGCAAGGAGAATGCCTTTATATCACTCTCTTATGAAATGAATGTATTATGAGATAAACTATACATGCAGTACATTTATTATCAATCACTATATAAGATTAAATTTATGTTTTTCTTTTTATTTTTTGGTTATGCTAATGGGTGATGAATGAGCCTATGGCATCTCAAGGTTGGAAAGAAACACAAATATTCATTTCTTACCATATTTTTTATTTCAAATTTTTTGCAGATTCAGTATTATTTTTTCTTTGATGCAATACATCAGTGGTTTTGCCTCGGTCAATTACCATATCAAAATATCAGGATTGCAAATATCTATGCAAATGCTCGAAAAATTGGATCGATCAAATATAAACAAAATTGAATCCAAATTGGGCTATTAAAACAACATATAGACAGCTGAACTGAGAAAGAGACTGTTTCTAACAAGTCTTTCTTCAATTTTGAGCATACTTTTGGTTGTCTAGCCAAAACAACAGAATTTCAAAGTGATCCACTTATTGCCACTCCTTTGGTGCACCAGCAGAGATTTTAAGATGCTACGTGACTTCAAATTCGGTTTGATATGCATTTTATATTGGCGTATTTTAAGATGCTACATGACTTCAAATTCGGTTTGATATGCATTTTATATTGGCGTATACGACGATTACCCACTGCACTAGAGAAAAAGATGCTGTTAGAATTTCCCAAATATACTACTATTTTGAAGAATTGAATTGGATGCAAATCTTTCAGAACACCAGAGCACAAACATGATAGCCAACTTAAGAAGAAATTATTTTAGGATATTCTTGATGACTGATGAATGAGATTGCTTGACCCAATTTCTTTTGACAAAATTACCCCATGACTAAGGAACACGCTCAATCCAACAACTCAAATTTTTGGTTAAAGTGGTTCTTGATATGGTATCAAAGCACTATTTTTAATGAGGTATTGGGATCAAATCTTATCATTGTCAATTTAAAAATATAAAGTGGGTATCAGCTAGCCTAGGAGGAAATTTTTTGGCTTAGATTTGTAAGAAAGTCAACTCCACAAAAAAAAATTTGATTGATTGGCACCGCCCATCGTAATCTTCCTGGTCTAAAGCTTAAGCACACCAATTTTCATGTGACTTTGATACTATTTGCCCATTGATTTAGTGAAGGAAAACGCTCTGTTATCGATAAACCGGTAAATTTGCAACCATTAAATTCAACAACGAGGCTTATTGAAACCACATTATTTTAAGTGCATACTTCTAAGAATATGTTGATCAAGATGAAGAGCTCAGAATTCAGATCACAAAATCAATAGATATTTGGCTTTTGACCGACCTAGGGGAGGTTTTATCCTAAGCTAGCTGACCACCACATTCATCTTTAAAAAATATATTATTTTATCCTCGTTTAGCATGTCTTTACGAGTGAGAGTTTTCACTAGTCTTTCCACGTGGCCAGGGGGTTATATTAGCTTGCTATACATAGTTATCCCACAATCCAATGAGCAAAACTTTTTGGTAAAATGGTTCTTGATGCACATAGTATAATATTTAATTGACCAAATATTGGGAAAGATAGTTCTTGTAAATAACTGAAAGCCACTACAAGTACTAATTGTACCATAGATCCACATGCATAGATTCTTTTATACTAAATATATACCTTCAAAATTCTGGGAAATAAAAAGGGCTTTAATTGGCCGATTTGAGCATGCTATTGGACCAATCATTGAAGATAAATTTATTTTATTGACAAGAAGAAGGGTATAGTCTTTGGTCTTGGATGTAGTCACATGGTTATATTATTTTCAGGGAGAATGCCATAGATATAGCATTGATAATATAACTTGCCTGGATTCTCTCTTAATGAAAAGTATTAAGAAAATCACAATATGTTCCTACGGTACTGCGTCTACAAAACAGTTTAACTCAGATATTGATAAATCATTTATAATCGAATAAATTAGTCATTTGCTTCGAACCAGTTAAATATGTCATGTTCCCAGTTATACATCCCTTCTGAAGTAGTTCTATCTTAGATATAAGATAGTGTGTGTGTTTAAAAAAATGCTTGTTTTAAACAGAACAGGTGAAGGAGAAAATCTCAATTACTAATATAATATATCATGATCTCCATATATATTCACCACATTTCACCGCAGAAAACATGGCTTATGCTGACTACCTACAGTATATATCTATGTACATGAACTAGATCCTATCGTTTCATGCAATAGCTTCATATCATAGTAAAAGATGGGAGTGCGTTTACCTGGGATAGCTTACGCCAAGCAAGCGCTACAACAATCTTTGCGTCGTAACAAGAGATCAACGACCGATGTCCCAAAAGGTCACTTTGCCATTTATGTTGGAGAAGCTCAGAAGCGATTCATTGCATCAGTATCATACTTGAAGCACCCTTTATTCCCAAACTTACTCTATAGAGCCGAAGAAGAGTTTGGTTTCGATCATCAAATGGGTGGTATTAGAGTCCCATGCAAGGAGGATGCCTTCATATCTCTGACTTATCAAATGAATGCATGTTCCATGAATTATAAGGGTAGTACATTGATTCAATCGGTATATAAGATTGATCTTCCATTTTTTTTATGTTTTATGATTACATATAATGGATGTAAGAAATAGGGAATCAAGTATCATTATTGTGCCTCTATCAACGAAATTTCACAAGCATCAGGATTGCAAATTTTTATATGGAAATACTTGATAAATGGGATCAACTCCATACACTATAAGCAAATTGAACCCAGAAGGAAGAGGGGGGACGGAGGTATTATAATTAACAGAGTGAGCTATAGTGAGAGATTGTAGTGCCCATGATATATATATATATATATATATATATATATATATATAGAGAGAGAGAGAGAGAGAGAGAGAATAATGGAGGAAAGATGCCATAGGAGGGAATTTCCTCCTATGACGTCGAAAAAATACAACCTCCATCGTGTTTTCCGATGATCGGAACCCATCATCTTCATCGTTATCATCTAAGATATGGGTACACCTAATTTCAGGTGATTCTACAACTTTTTCACCGTTGAATTAGTGGGTTCAAAATTAACGGTTTACCGACAATAAAACTTTTTACATTGCTAAATCAATGGTGAAAAGTTGTAGAATCACATGAAATTTGGTGTACCCACATCTTAGATGATAACGATAAAGATGATGGGTTCCGATCGTCGGAAAACACGATGGGAGTGTATTTTCTCGACGCCATAGGAGGAAATTCCCTCCTATGGCCTCTTTCCATTATTCCCACATAAAAGAGACCCTAAGAGGGTTTTTTTGTTAGGGGGCGTAAAAAAATTCACCCTCCACCATTTTCTCGGACGATCGGCATTCGTCATCATCTTTATCATCTAAGATATTGATACACCAAATTTCATGTGACTCCATCACTTTTTCACCGTTGATTTAGTGGATGCAAATTTAACGGTTTACCGACAATAGAACTTTTTACATTGCTAAATCAATGGTGAAAAGTTGTAGAATCACATGAAATTTGGTGTACCCACATCTTAGATGATAAAGATAATGATTGGTGCCGATTGTCGAATAAAATGGTGGAGGGTGTAGTCTTTTGATGCTGCGTAACAAAAAAAGCCTCCTAAGACATCTTTTCTACATTATTCTCCTTTCTCTACACTATATATATAAAGCTCAACCCTTCTCATTTCTCTTTATAAGTTCTCACCTCTCAAATTTCTTGATTCTCTTGAAATCATTTGCAAGGAAAAATTAATTTGAAGTTTAAGACGATATAAGAACCTTCGGAGTTCGGTAAGTGGATGTATCATGTTTTGAAACTTATGATTCATTCATTTGATTCCTTATTCACCGTAATATCGGAATACCAATCAAATATCCATTTCATGTTGTCACATGATTATTATACATCATATGCTCTTGATGAATTGTGGCATGTTATGCGACTTGGATAATTATGATCGTTGATCGAATTATCATATGGACTATTATATCGGTATCGTTATGCTTATCATTTTATCGGTAATGTATGATTATCACTTGATATTATAATTGTTCCGTTAAAGGTGTACACATAGAAATTTAAGTAGTTTATATTGTTACAGGTGCGATTTACCTTAGCCAGGGTCCTGTGGATATGCCGATATAGGCTCCAAAAATTTTATGTTACTTTTGTCGTTGTAGGCGGGCCACGATAGGTTGACCCACCGATTGGTGAGTAAGTGGGAGCCCATACCTTATAATATTGCTTAAATTTCTTTTCCTTTCATGTATATATTTAAATTATGGATCTTGCATTCCCTTTTTGGATTTGTTAACGATATTTTCTCTGTCATTGTTATATTGTCGTTGTTATATCAATGCATCGACATGAGTATTAAGATATGATTCATTCGTTTGCTGAGCGCAAAGCTCATTCCATATATTTAAACACTTTTCAGATTGATACATCACAAACAGTGGTTCAGATTTGCTTGAAGATCTTGCGAGGACCGATAGATGGTTGTTTGGATTTTTTGGCCTACTTAATATATCTTCTAGTATGATGGCGCATTTTGACTGTAACATTAGTGCATTATCATATTTTGAACCTTGACTTATGTAGGAAGGGGAATTTTGTACGATTGTGATATTTTTAAGATGTTAAACTCGATCATGTATATGTAAACCATATTTTGATGATATATAAAAGTAAAGTTTAACCTTTATGTTTGAGAGTTAGATCTTACAATTCTCTGGGTGGAGGGAATTGCGACCGGCTGGCCTACCCCGTCTCGAGGCGTGACAGAGATAAGCTCTCATTGTCCTAACCGAGAAAGATGAATGAGTCGGGTTTAAGGATTCGAATGAGGAGAGACACAGAGAAAGGATGAAGGCCGGGGTAAATGTTGTCGAAAAGCGTTAAATCTAACCCAAATCTAACCCAAGTGACTTTAAAAGAGTTTCAAAGGAATTCCTAATCAAATATCAAATCTATTGTCCTAAAAGTTTCTTAATTATTAATAGATTAGCAAAAATCATTGGATGAAGATGAAAAGAAAGATAGCATACATGCATAGAAGTTTTAGAATGCAGTGTCCAATAAAGTGTTCTTATCCATACATTGTCCGAAAAATCATTATATTGTAAATTACGTTGCTCATGGGTTTGAGCAGAAAGTATTTCGCCTATTTTGCATATTAGGCTGTGTGATTAATGATCCTGTTATTGTTCTTTGCAGTAAGACTGACAAGTCTTTTAATCATCATATTTGAAGAGAGAATCTCATTCGTTATCTTCTCACTTAACTTATCAGAAGGATAGATCAGACTCGGAGGAAAATTGTACCAGCAGAATGTATCCCCCCGTCCATGTAGCAAAATTGTGAAGGGATGCAAAAATTTAATGTGTGGAGGCCAACCGAACTATATGGTCCGGTTGGTTTTGGTTGCATGAATTTTTCCGGTGGGATAGGGAGTCTAGTATTTTTTTTAACTCCTTTTCTTTGTCTTCTTTGGGTTTATTTATTTATTTTGGTTGTTTGTTTGTTTTTGGTTTTTTTTTGGGGGGGGGGGGGGAGGGGGGGATAGGGATAAAGTAAGGCATTTGTCGAATAGTTAACCGGCAGCCCAATGTTTCATCAAGTTCCACATGAGTAGGTCCTTTGATAAGATCCGCAAGAATAAAATTGGTGTCATGTCTCTAGAAATATAATATAAATCTATAGAGGAAAGAAGAATTTAAATATTAAACTCCCTTTGTAATGGTAACACAAAGCTGAACCTTACCATCCTCGATGCACTTAGCAAATAATTTTAACTGAATAGTTGGATACGTAAACAGGAAAGTTATTTTTGTTCTTTTTTATGAAATTTACCTATGCAATATTCATTGCAAAGAAATTTCGTTTTAAGCACATGGCTACATGACTATGATTTTGAAGGGAAAAAAGAAAAATCTAAAACAAGTATAGCACACCTGCCCAAAGAAAATAAGAACTTAGGTGTAATACAAATATCATCTTTTTAAGAGAGAACTCTTTGAATTGTTTAGACAAGATTAAAGTACTAAATATGACATTAAGTTAATAGATTCCTTGAGAAACAAACCTGCTGCTTTCTATGATGTCCATGGAGAGATTGCTGGTGTTTAGAAGTATGAATGCCCATTACTCATCCTGTGAAGTATGAATTCCCATATATGTTAACTGCTTCGAAAGTTTATCTTTCAATATATGCGTAGAGGAAGATATAGCCGAATGACCCGTTATCCTGTTATTGAATTCCCATCACGCTGATGAGAGAAGTCGGGAAGTGAGTTGATAAATTCATGACAGTTGCCCTCATTCGGGAGCAAATTCAACAGAAAAGATACAGTAGATGCCTCAAGAGCAAATCTTAGCTCCTTCATTTTATATAACCACTCTCTGGCTTTCTTTGTTTCGCCTCTTTCGAGCAAACTTCGAGTAATTGCATTGAGCAGAATGGGATCTGAAGGACATCCATATTTCTCCATTGACAAAAACAATTCATCTGCCTCATCCAACAGACCTTCTTTAATAAGGCCTTTTATCATTATTGTATAAGTGATTACACATGGAACCAATTCTTTTGCAAGAATGTCATTAAACAGGTCCTTGGCTGCTTGAATTTTATGAGCTTTGAACATCCCATCGATTAAGATGTTAATGGTCTTAACTTCTAATTTATGTCCTTCAGATGACATGACTTGATATAGATCCAGTGCTTCATTTATAAGCTGGTTTTCACAAAGCCCCTTTAAAACTACCTGGTATGTATTGATATCAGGGGCTAACCCACTACCAATCATCTCTTCGTGTATTCGTTTTGCATCTCTAACTCTTCCAGCTCGATACAATTCTCCTAGCAAAATGCAATAAGTAACTCTATTAGGCTTAATACCTTTAGGAGGCATTTCATAAAAGATGTCTAGAGCTAAATCAGCTTTCCCATATTTGCAGTACATGTTAATCAATGTGCTGTAAGTTACAATATTAGGCTTGTGTCCCTTTGCTACCATGAGATCGAATATATTCAGCACTTCATCCGGCTGTCCTATTAGGCAATATCCATCCAATAGAGTGCTAAAAGTATTAATATTAGGCTGTATACCTATGTCAACCATCACATCCACTAACTTACGAGCATCCGTCGCCAATCCTTCTTTGCAAAGAGCATCAACTAATGTAGTGAATGTGATGACATTAGGATGAACTCCTTGATCAATCATTTGAGTAAATAATCTCAGTGCTTCTTCCCATTTCCCTAATTTACAATAACCAGAAACCATAGAAGTGTATGTGACAACATTTGGATCGATACCTTGTTCTACCATCTCGTTGAAGAGTGTACAGGTATCATCCAATCTTTGGCTTTTGCAAAGCCCATCAAGTAAAGCACTGTAGGTAAAAATGTTAGGCTTCACTCCTTCATGTTGCATTTTCCTGAATACATGCACAGCATCATCCACTCTTTGATTCTTGACGTAGCCATGAATCAAGGCAGTGTAGCTACGAGCTTCAAGCACAAATCCCACATGCAAAATGGAATCAATTACCTTTGATGCCTCATCAAAGCGGCCTTCTTGACAATATTTATTCAATAAAATGTTATATGATATTGCATCAGGCATCACACCTCTTTCAGCCATTACATTGAAAAGCTCGTGTGCTCCATTAGCCTTCTTCTGTTTGCAAAGGGAAGCCATCAATGCGTTGATGGTCACAATACCTGGAGAATGCCCACAGTCAACCATGTCCTTGAAGAACCGGATGGCTTCCTTCCAATGGCCTAGAATGGAATAACCATGAATAATGCAGGTGTAGGTGACGACAGTAGGTGCAACGCCCATATGAGTCATTTCTTCAAAGAGCTTTAATGCGGTGTTCAGGTCTCCCTGTTTGCAAAATGCGTCAATGACTGTGTTGTAGGTGAATACATCAGGTCTACATTGAATCCCCTCCGCATTGCCCATTTTCCGAAGAAACTCAAGTGCTGAGCCCGTATTCTTAACAGCACAAAGCCCCTTGATGAGAGTGTTGTAACTGATTGTATTGGGGGTGCATCCCAAAAGAGGCATATTCTGAAGGAGCTCAAGGGCCAAGTTGATGCTCCCGTTTTCGCATAGCCCATTGATGAGAGTGTTGTAAGAGATCGTGTCTGGGGTGCAACCAAACTTAGGCATTTTGAGGAGAAGCTGAGCTGCTTCGCTGACCCTCTTCTCTCGGCAGAGGCCATTGATAAGAGAGGTGAAAATCTTGGTATCGCAAGCACTCCAGCCTCGTTTCAGCATGGAACCAAAGAAGCAGAAGCCAAGATCGACACGTCTCATTTGGATGCATGAGTTGATGAAGACTGCATAGGTGACGGCATCAGGCAAGACGCCGCCGTCGCGATTCATCTTGTTGTATAGAGACAAGAGTAGTGAAGGGTTATAATTCTTCATCCGGGTGATTGATGTGAAGAGAAGAGTGAATGCGTAAATAGATGGCTTCGGATTCGAACGGAGCATTTCTTCGAACAGATGCAGGGCGTCCTTGATCCCAAGAAGAAGGCTTCCCTTCATATGAGGAGAGCATCGCTCTTTAACCAACGCCTCTAACCTTTTAGCAGAAGAAGAAGAAGAAGAAGCAGAAGCTAAGCCTCGGGATTTAATGAAGAAGAAGAAGAAGAAGAAAAGGCCTCGGAATTTGGATGATTGGGTGCTCCCTGCATTTTGGGAAATGAGACCCATTTTCGAACATACGAAGAAACAAACCCTAACTCAATCTGAAACGCTGACGGGATCTAAGCTCCAGGGTTTGTTCCGATTCTTGCTGAAGAAGAAAACAAGAAGAGATTCCATCGTCATTTCGACCCAAAACACAGTCTCGCGAGGGATGTGTGTGAGAGTGAAAATGAGAATTATGGATTTTTTCCCTTCTTTTTTTTTCTCTTAGTCTTTATTCAAGAAAGAAACAACAGCCCTGACCGCCACTGCCGACCAACTGCTCCATTAGAATTTCTATCCACAACCAATTCGTGTTTCTTATATTTTTATTTTTCTATTCTATTTTCATGCCACGTGTCAGTTTCGGGAAAAAAATACCAGTGCTGTTTATTTTTTGGTATATTCTTTGAGCCATAAACATATATATATCTCATGTACACGATTTGAAAAGTATTTTTATACCCAAAATACTCTTCTCGTCTTACAGTTTCAAAAAGTTACTTTTTTGTTTGGTTGTTATCATAAAAAGAGTGAGAAAGATATTTTGAGCATAAACACGCTATGTGCATGTCATATATGGGCATTCGTTTAAGAGTATACCAAAAAAATAACAATATTGGGGGGTTTCCCCCAAAAACCATATAAGGTTTTTCGCTAATGGAGCAAACAACGTGGAGGGTTTTCATCAAAAAATAAACCGCATGATTTATTTTTTGATATATAAAACCATACGTGGTTTTTGGTAAATATTCCAAAACCAAATCCATGAAAAACAGGAAAATTAGGAAAAACCAAAGTTAGATATGACAAAATATTACGAGACGAAGGGGCTCTTTGGTTGTGGGATGGTTGTGCGATTACAAAGGATTTTGCACTGTTTGGATTCAAGAATCCAAAAATAGAGCGAGGATTTCCTAATTCTTATTTTGTTGTAGGATTTTGGGTATTTTGGATTTGTTTGTTTTTTGTGAGGGCCCCACCATTTTTTGGATTCATGAATTCTCAAAAAAACTATGGATTACAGAGAATTTCATGTAGAACCCACGTACTTTAGTTATTAAAAAATCCCCTCACTCTGACTCTCTTTAGTTCTCAAATCTAAATCATAATTATTTTTTCGCAATCAAACAAAAATTACAAGGATCTACAAATTCAACACTAGGAATCCAATAACCACCAAACATAAAATCTACTAATACAAGTTTTTTTTTCATTTGTACTGTTTTGGAATCCAAATTTTACAATCCTGCAACCAATCAGGCCGCCGAGGCTAGAGGTTTTGCGCAAAGTAGATGTTTTCTCAAACATAAAAGTTGTAGTAATTAAAAAAATTAATAACACATGGTCAGATTATATAATATACCTTCAAATTTTTGGTAGGCATCTTGTTTCGTTATGAAACATAAAGAAGTTATTCGGTGTATAGCCAAAACCTAGGGGAATTTAGTGAACTTTAACCAAAACCTAGGGGAGTTTATGTATTAGTTACATGGTAGATTCGAGGCAGCCGAGCACATGCGCCGATGGACCCTTCATCAAGTGCATCTTCACTTACCTCATCCTTCTTCGTATACCGGAATCTGAGTCTTAAACTATTATCAACTATTGATATGGATGTAAATATCCAACCAATATCCAAATTCCTATCCATATATACAATCAGTAGTAGGTTTTTGCACATGCTATGCACGAAAAATCTGTATAATATCTAATATAGATGAAGATGAGTATAGTTCGTAAATCACGTGACGAGCGTTTCAAGGAACACAAAGATAAGTGAAACGCACGTCAGCGAACTTGCGCTCAGTAAGTCCCCAATAATGGATTAATGATGAATTGTGATTATGTGTTGACAATTATAATACAAGTATAATATGTCGAGTAATGTCACGTCCCACTTCCTAAAATACGGAATACGGGTGGTGACTAGATCAGCTATGCTCCTACGGTCAAGAAAAGATCCTGCCGTAATCACACTTCGGCTTTTAACAGTAATGGTAAGCAATAATCACAGTACTAATAAAGAGAAATATAGTCACTAAAGCTGTCACGTATAAACGAATCATAGTGTAATGGATACAAATCTATAAGATCATTGATACAACTAACCGGATAGAGTCAAAGGAAATGATAGCGCTGACGTCGTTGGTCCAGATTTCTGCAATATACTCGAATTAAGATAGGTCCTGATTTGAGCTAGGTCCACTTCTCACTCTGACCATACATACCCAGATCGTAAGGGCGACACAATGTAGCAATAATATAATATGTGTGGTAATAATAAGTATGAAATAACAAGCAAATGCTAATGACATAAAAGTGTGGAATAATAGGTACAAGTAAAGAATATAGCATGTGAATCACGACAACAGCCAGACAATATGTCACTAACCTATCAGTTTCTATGTCAATTGAAATCGATCGGTGGAATGTATCCTCATACTTAGCAAAGGTCTCGTACATACCCGAGACTACGGTCAAAACTATACCCGGGACATAACTGTAACAACCTAGTTCATTTATACCATTTCAGTTCCCGTATTTATTTATTTGTGGTATTTTATTTATTTATCGTGTTTGGGTGTGAATAGTAATTTTACATTTTACATTGCATTCGACCCGACCCGCTTGCTTGAACTTGTATGATTCATATTTATATATTACCTTGACTTGTTACATAGACACGTACATCTCATGATTACTGCATATTGGCATTTCATCTGACATCGCACATTTTATCATATAACATTTTAGGTCATGTAAAATAGATTAAAATTGCATTTCATAGCCTGCATAATACCCCTAATCCCGTGGTAGCGTCCGCGCATCTTGTTCTCGTCCCGTTCAGAGAAACGGACGTGTTTGGATGGCTACGTGAACATACGTGCGTACGTTCTTTCGGGTATGCAATTTCGTTACTTAAGCATTCATTTTAAAATTTGGAAATCGCATTTATTTTCCGTATTTAAAATCTGAAATTTTGAACCCGATCTGGACGCGTTTTGAAATATTTTTATATCCCGCCTAGATTCAAATTTATTTGATTTGATTTTATTTTTCCTTTCAAATCTTGTTAACTTTAACAAACGAATCCTTTTAAATTTTAAATATAAAATCTTTTTAAATTTTTTTAAATCCTTTCCTTAACCAATTCCCAGCCTCATCTCGCTGGCCCGGCCCCACACCTTCTCTCTCTCCCTTTCTTTTTCCTTCTCTCTCTTTTCCTTACCTCTCTTCCTTTCTCTCTCCCCCGAATAAAAACAATTTTATCTTTCCGTACTGTTCACACACACACTCTCTCTCTCCTCTCTCTCTCTCTCAGAATCTCTCTCTCTCTCCTCTCGCATATAATTCATTCTCTCTCCCTCTCTATATATTATTTCTTCTTCCTTCTCCTTTTAAAAACCCACGACCGCGAAACCCTAGCCGTCTGCCTCCACCTCGCCGTCGTCCAAAGCCCCGACGACGCCTTCCCAATCTCGCCGCCTCCTCAAACCCAATCGCCTTCACCACTCTTCTCATCACCCGAAGCCTGCACCCGCACCCGAGAACTAACCCAAGCCCCTGCACACCTTTTCACCGCGAGCGACGATCGCCGGAGTGATCTCGTCGTCGCCCTTCGTCCCTGATCCGGTGCAACCCAGTGAGCCTAACACCCCCTCTCCTCTCCTTCTTTCTTCTTCCTTTCTTTTCTTTCCTTCTTCTGTTTTCTTTAAATGGCCTCTGTCCCTTGCAGGTTACCTCGCCGAATCTCCGTCGACATCGTCGACACCCTCGCGACCCTCTCCACAGACCACAGTGAGCTTCCTCTTCTCATTCTTCTTCTTCCTCCTTCCATTCTTCTCTTCTTCTTCTTTTCTATGCTTTTCTTTCTTTAACAAGTTCTCTGCCTTTTGGTTTGCCGGAAACCAGACGTGCCATCGACGATCCTGACGACCCAGCGAGCGTACCTGACTCGTGTGATCATCTTGTGCGTTGTTTGGATCCGTTCCGTATACCGTGCGCGCGTCGCAAATTTTTCCACCGACGTGAGACGTTCCATACACCCGTTTCTTGATCCGTCTAGACAAGTAAAACTTGCTACATGCTATTTAAATTATTTTATACTTTTTTAAATACGTATTAAGCCTGTTGTTTAAATCTAGTACCCATATTTCATTTTATCACATTTCGATATTCCGTTTATATCATTTTAAATCTAGGTCATGGAAAATATATCTTGTTGCATATTAGATTACAATACACTAGACCCATATCCATATTTATATCACTTATTGCTTAGTTGTATAGCCCATAGTACCATTTCTTAATAGTTTATAACATTTCGGATACCTATTTGCATCCATCTCGTCTAGTATATATACAATTGCATCCATAAGATCATATAATACATAATAATGTGATATTAACATTCCATATTTGATAAAGTGTATTTTAATTAGTGTTAGAACTTTAACTTTAACCATAATCGATAACTGTGCATCCATATGTTTTAATCTATACCTATTTTACATACCACATCACATTATTCCATTTTATTGTTACATTAGTACGCCATACTTGTTTTGTGTACCCATGCTTAGTATAGTTTGATTTTGAGCATCCGCATGACACTTGTGCACCCCTGACATGACTTGATACAATATTACTTGATACGACTTGATACATGTGCCCTTCTTGACTTGATCGATAATTGTTCACTACCTGACTTGGCCTGATGTATCATAGCTTGACCTGTTACCTGATCTTGTTACTAATGCCAACAATCTTGATCTGTTGTCCCTACGGACATTTTCTGTTGTCTATCCAGACAAACCTGTACTTACTTGATACTGTGTTGGCATTAGCTCCAGATTTATTAATACGCGACTTGAATACATAACTTGGGGGTATGGGGAAATCAATGATGAAACCTGACTTGTAACTCGACAGTTTGATACCTTTACTGATCAGTCTTACGGGCTAGGCCAGCTCCGGGGTGATACTGCTGACATCACTCGTCATTACATACTATCCTTTAATGCCTTGCGGCACGTCTCGGATTCAGCCCGAGAGTCTTAGACCGTGATCCCGGGCACGCACGGGATACTATTGAGTTACACCGATGATTCATCAAATTGATTTCAAAGACTTGAGAGTAGATAACCCAGTAGACTAGTTTAGATTACTCACAGTACATCACCTGTGCATTACCCTTCACTGTCACTATTTATATTATACATGTTTACAGTTCATGCTCATACCTACATATCTTGCTACCCTGTTTATATTATCGCTTGATATTATGACGCACTGACGTCTGGGTTTTGCATGGCCTAGATTCTTTACTTTTGCTGCAGGCCGAGCAGGAGTATTTCAGTCAGCAGGCCGAGCAGTGAGGACTTGCTAGTAGTTAGTTTATTTTCCTTTTAGTATTTTCATTCCTGATGTGAGCCCGCATTATGGGACATACATTCCAGTTTATTCTTGTATTGGATCTTTTGCTTCCGCATTATTTTATTCTTGAATCGTTTTATCCTGGCCTATGGACATGTGTTAGATAGTTATTATTATTGTTCTTGATATCTCTACAGCCTAATGTGACTGTGGAAGGATATTTCCCATCCACGGGTAGCATGGTTGGTAATGTCACGTGCCTATCTTAGCGTACTCTGGGAAGCGGGACGTGACAATAACCCTGTCGGCAGTGTCGCTAGGCACAACTACCTAAATATATCCCTGTCAGTAATATCGAATGATCATCCTCTAAATAACTAGACCTTGCTAAATACGAGTTCAATTCCATTTTGATTTTCCCATTTCCCCATGTTTCAGTATATGTTCATGTATCGAACTGGTTGTATACAAGTACGCATCACTATCGTTGTTCATTCACTTTCACTGACGTACTTGACACAACTTATTGGTACCACTATCGTTCGACAATACGCTATAATCATTAGGATGTCAATGCAAACGATCACTATGCACTAAGGGTATAACAGTCATGCAATATAATGGAAATGCAGTAAACTATATTACAAATAAAATATGAGCAGCCGGTGTCATTCAGTTTGGAAAAATCACAGTAACTTATACATGCAGAATTAGGCAACACAAAATATAAGGCATAAAAGATGGACTCAATTATCTAGACGATAAAATTAGTTTAATTCCAATCGGGGTTCTAGTTAAAAAGATACAGTTGTTTTAAAACAGATGTTCACTACTGAAATTCCAGTTTCTGAACTGGATGTCCAACTTCTAACACGTTTTATCAATAGTTATTGTAACGACCCTGAATTTTCTGTACAGAATTTTTCTTCTTAAAATACAGAAAGGTGTTTGCAAGTCTGAGCATAATTTAAAAGTTATTCTTGTTTAAGAACAGCAAGAAAGCACTTGTAGCTTATTGGTAAAGCCTTGCACTGTTATGACATAGCCCCTGTGTTTGAATCCCATTAGCCACATATTATTTTTCCTGATTTTCTTTTAAACTTTTTGGAAGCCCAAAAGTTTACACGTGCACTGCACACAAAAATGAAAAGTCTGGAAAATCAAACATGTGCAAATTAGAGTTAACAGCGACATGGACACGCGGGTTCAATCCAACGACACCCCCTCACCAGGTAGCCGGCGAGATCGTGCCTAGGGCCGGCGGGGACAAGCCCCTCGTAGCCAATAGTCCCCATACTTTGCACACTTGACTCTTGGCCTACCCCCATTACTCCTGCACTGTTTGTTTTTTCTCTGCAATTTAACAGAGAATTCAATTTCCCAATTAATCCAACTTTTAATACATTCATTCTTTCAATTCCAAAACCCTAATTCCACACTATAATACAACCCCATACTTTAGCCCCTTCTCATTCTGAAATCCCTAACCAAAATTATCAATTTTTTCTAAATACAAGTAGAATAGAAATGGAGTTAGCCCAAGGTCAACTTCCGACGATGATTTACGAAAGTTTCGGCGACCCCACGATGCCACGAAGGCTACCACCTTTTCTTCTACCTCTCCTCCCTCTTCTAGCTAGTAAGCTCCACCCCCTTCTTCTCTTTCTACATAAAAGTCTCTTTTTTATAAAACATGTCGGAAGTGAAGTAACACCGACATTTTCTTTAAAACCTTATAAATTTCATTTTTCTTACATTTTCTTCATGTATATTCCTACACCATACTTATTAATCATGAAAACTAATAATTAAAAATAATTTTCACCTTAAAACGTTATGTTATATAATTTTAACCTAGCTTCTACATGAAAATACCACGAACTTCATATATTTATTTTTTAGTTCTTTTGATAACTATTACCTCTAGAAAACTTCATAGGGTAATGAACTATCCCTCACATACACGCATATTGACATAGCACGATACTCTTGAAAACCTATTTTTGTGGCGATTACAACATTTCATCAAAATGCCATGAACTATAAAAACCCGGTTTTCTTTAGAATTATATTTTAAACTCTTTGTGATTATGCCTCTACAACCCATTTTGGGGAATCTGCTATTGGATGGTGCGGATTATCGCACATTCTCGGGCTAATAGAGCGAGATGCAGACCTTCTCACGGAGCATTCGGCCTCGAAAGATTTTTAATACGATTTATAAGAAAAACGAGATTTTCTAATTAATAATAAAATAAAATTTTATAATTATATAAATATTATTAAACCGCATATTTTCAAGATATAATAAAATTTCATGTTTTCTAAAAATAAAAAATTTCACTAAAATACCATCAAGTAACAATACAAGGCAAGTCTTACACTAAAATACCTTGAATTATTCAAGCTATTTATATATTCACTAATATACCTCACATCCTTAAAATACACATTATGGAAACCCTAAATAATATAAATAAATACTTGAGGTTTATTTTGAAAGTATTTTAAATATTTTTCATAAAACCCCCTCGAGTTATACAAAATTACAATTAAGAACTTTAGTAAATATAGATTTAAGCGGGATCAATTCTCTTTAGCCTCGGAGAGCCGGAGAAAGTGAGTGCTTGCCTATCTAAGGTAGAAAAACTTAACGGAGTTATCAATGGTAATTGCCTTGGAAAAAGACACAAATCCTGCCGTCCATGTGCAGCAGTTGCCGATAACACCCAAACCTAATTCAGGATCAAAATTCTGTTTAAAGTGTTTGACTCAAGTCTAAGTCTAAGTCTAATATGAATCCAATCCAAACATGAATCCAACTTTAAGATGAATCCAACATTTATACTTGAACCTGAACCTGAATACCAGAATAAGATCACATACAAACAAGACTTGACTTGATTGAACCATGGCTATAACTTGACTTGACTACGTGACTACTTGATACATCCTGACACTGTTTACATGAACAACTTATATTCTTGGTCTCGGCAAGTCTATTAACTATAATTTATACAATATACATTACAGGGTTTAACTGAGTAGACTGGTACGGAATGTATTAGAAGTAGAACGAGATGGTCATTAAAAGACACCTACCTGAACAACCGTGCCATTGTCCCGTGGGTTTTGACGGGGCCCTGTACTACCGATTACCATAGTCCACGGAGCAAGTTGGACTCCTCTCGTATACACAGATATATTCTGTACCAAGCTACAAACAACCACGTTAGTATAACAAACATATACTTGTACTAGCTACCAGTTCTATTCTCTTTACTTGTTTATTCCATTCTTTCTTTTGGGACTTACCGAGCGCTAGTTCACTGACGATATTCCTGTTTTTTCTTTCTTCGGAATGTTCGTCAGGAGGACCGGACCCTCAGGAGACCGAGCCCAGCCAGGACGATTTGGACCAGTTCATGGAGCAACCAGACTTCTAGTTTTTACTTGTACTTATTTCAGTTCATATTCCACTGTTTAGGCATAGCTTTCTATCATTGTACATTTACTTTTCAAATCAGCTGTAACGTAAAGAATGGATGTTAATAAAATTTGCTGTTTATATTATATCTCTTGTCATTCTTGTGCATTTTATTTATATATTTCTTATTTACGCTTAGCGTATTTACTTATGAGTAAATACGTCGCGACCCGCCACTTTTCCTGGATGAATCGCTTGTTGTGGCGGCGAGGCGCGACATCGTCTGAGTCGGAATCGGAGTCGGTGGCATCGGGGTCTTCGTAGATCAAGCAAATCTTTTTGGGCAACGAGGGGAAGATGATGTAGGCTTTTGATGTTGGAAGTTGCTTGGAGATCACACTCACCTCCTTTGTTGGGTCTCAATCTCAAAAGAAGCAAAAGATTAGAGAGAGAGAGAGAGAATGAGAGAAAGATATAGAGTGAGAGGAGAGATAGGGGAATATGAGTTGGGGACACCGATTCTCTGATGTTTTATAGGATCCTAATGGAGAAGAACTTTCCCTCGCCAAAGACGGTGAAGGCGGAGGAGGAGGAGGCGGAGGATGCAACACATTTGAGGGCGGCGCGGAGGGAGGTAAGGAGGACGGGGATGGCAGTTTTATGGGTGGCATCTTTGAGTTTTTTTTTTTTCTATTTCTTTTGTTTCTGCCTTTTTTTTCTTTTTTGAAACCGAATCTCATGGGTTGATTGAGAAATCTCGGAAGGATAAAATGGGGAACAACTCAAATATTGTTGGTGTGGCAGTTAAACATAACAGTTGCAAACGGGATGATATTTATTTGCAACAGGTGGTGATAGTTCATGGTATTTGTTTATAATTAAATTAGTTTATAGTATCAATCATAAAAAACGTGAAAGCTCGTGGGTACCTTCTTGCACTTAAGCCTTTTGATTTAGTTTGTACTCGGTGCTTGTAAATTAATGATATGTGAACTTATATGCAAGATTGGCTTCTAGTAATTGGTGGGTTTCTGTTTTTGATGCATGATTAAAAATTTCTTCGAAGGTTATTTTAGCATGGGTAGGGATGCGAGATTATAAAAAAATTAATCCAAACTAAATATCAAATATTTCACTGATGTAGAAACGGCAAGTGCTGGTTTTTCATATCCTTCATTTTGACTTTTCTCCAATTTATAAGAATTTGAAGTATGCTCGCTGGCCATTTTGTTTATGTGAATCAATAGTACCTGAACAATCATTATCTTTTAAGTGCTTTACTTAATATAAGCAAATTATGTGAATAGATCTATGAACCTAATTGAATTGTGATCACCTTTTAATCCATACATTATTAGTGTGTTGGCCATCGATACATTTAATAGATCTGCAAAACAATTAAAACATCTGAAAAACATATTACAGGATGTGTCAATATGAGTATCTCATAAGTATCCAAGGATTCAAGTAAATCCGATACAGATACATCTCAAGTCCTCGACGAAGAATCTGTCCAATATAGGCGATCCTTTGAAGTATGAAATCATATGGTCTTGTAATTCCATGAATACCGATTGCTTTCTTTATTTGAGTGACCATGTGATATGTACGCTACTCTTTTCTTTTCTTTTTTGAGATGATAGGCGAGATAAATTAGCCAGACTCTTATTAATGGGAGAACCCGGGCTCGATCCCGGATCTCCTCCATACGCTACTCCAAGCCCCATTTGTACGCTACTCTTTAATTTATAGGTTAAAATGATTCTTATAATTCTTATAGATGATAGGTGTGTTTCTTTTCCAGTATAATAGAACAAATCAGGTTCTTTTGAATGCATATTAGACTTAGACTTTCATAAACTACCAAAATATACAAACGGCCTTAAACTTTCATAAACTAGTTTGGTAAAAATAAAAAATTTAGGACCTCATGGGGATTTTCATAAGCTTTTTTCAGCTTTGGAAAAAATGAAAAATTTGAGTAACCTCATGTGGCTTCGTTGCAAGATCAATATTTGTTTCTCTATACAAGAGACAATTTTGCATAATTTTTTCGTTTTTTATTAGATATAAAGACGATGGTAGTGAAGGATAGTGGGATTTTTTTTTGTTGTTTCGATTATTCGGCTCCAATAATCTTTTCATGTTCAGGTATTATATCAATCTTGTTTTGGATCCAGATTGAACATGGTATGTTTGTGCCCAGGTTGCGCAAATTTAGGACGAAGTGTAATCATGTTCAAGTGAGGTTAATGGTTAAATCTAGGGTTTAGTTAATTATTTTGGGTAAATTTTACCGAACGCACCATCGATTTTTCTGGTTTTTGAGATTACACTATTGAATTTCAGAAATGCTGTAATGCTGTAAATTTCCGGTTCCATCAATAATTTTTTTCTATATTCTCCAAGTTCCCGGAATGTTTTCCTATTTTTTTCCTCGTATTTTTGTATGAAATCGGTTGCTTAGGTTTTTAATATTTAAATTTTCCTAACCAAATAAAACCAAGCCCAGCCTAAAAGAAAAAAAAAACCTAAATATATAAATAAATCCCCGATTCTCCGGCCTAGCCCATGCCTGCACTCACCCCGTGCCCAAACCTGACCCGACCCGACTGTTAACCCTTTCTTCTCCACTCATCTTCTTTTCCCGCTCCTTTCTTTTTTTTCCTCATTACCATGTCGACGCAGCACACTCCTTCGCCCACGTCGCCTCGCCGCTCCCCAACGCGGCCGCGACCACGATCTTGCACGCGCGCCTCTCTCTAACTCCCTCCCTCTCACTCTCGTTTTCCCGCTCTCTCATCCCCCATACACTCCCGCTCGCCCCTACGTCCCCACTTCTCAACGCACGACCCCGCGAGCGACCATTCACCCCTCGACCTCGTCTCCCTCCCTCGAACAAAACCGAGCCTCCCTCACCCAACACCCCCTGTTGCTTCCATCACCCTCTTCACCAACTATCCAGAACCCCCTCCTCGCCACCGAGCCTCCCCTACAAACCCTCTCGCCGCCGACGATCACCTCGCTCCCATAGCGCCGCCGGCCACCTCGTCGACCTCTCAGCGTCACCACCATCACCTCCTACTAGCCGAGCCCCTCCACTACTTCACTGCACTCTACACCAAGCTTGAGCCTTGACCCCCCTCGTTGTAACCTCACCGGCGACCACTACAGCCACCGTCGTTCACCTGAGCTTCGACGTTGCAGCCACTCGAGCTCCTCAACCATCCGCGACGCCAGCAGAGCCATCCCCCGAGCAACTCCGACGACGAATCCAAACTCGAGCCGAGGCCGTGAACCCTAGCCGCACCGTTCATGGCGCGATCTCGCCGTTGCCGCTGCCGTGCGTCGTCACCGCGTCATCAGGCAAGTACCCTGCTTGCTTCATGCTAAATTGTTCTATTACAATTCGAAATCCTATGAATTCCGTGTATACAATTCGTGCAAATTAATATTACGCAAGTGTTTGATGCAAAACCCGAACGAAAAACTTCAATTAAATTGACGGAAACTGTTCACATAGGTTGGCCCGTATAGTAATGATCATTGTGTATTATTTTCGGCTAAATAATATAGTCGTTACTGACGTGATCGACCATCCCCATTTAAGCCCATTAAAACTGAAACTTTTCCACGTCTGAAACTTGTAAAAATCATAACTAATTGTTTATAAATTGGACTGATGCGTTCGAGGGCTCAAATCGAATTCGACTCGACGACCTAGGACCCCAGAAGAGTTTAAATTGTTTCTATACTGTAAAGATGATGGAAACTTGTGCGGAGTGCGGCTCTGGACTGCAGTCCAGAGCAGCACTGGCTGTTGATTCCCATCTTGTAATGCTTACCCTTTGCTGCTTGAACTTGTTATATTGCGGAACCCTATACCATAGCGAAGATGAAACAGTTATCTAACTAATGAAAGTGACTTCACCCTTTTCACTATCGTTTACTATTTAAACTGTATTTTAGATTAACAGGACGTATAGCAGTCCCAAAAAGAAACAGAACTTATACCCCATGGTTGTACAGTACATAACTTCTGACGTGGAGGCACGATTGAGAATCCGTATAGTGAGTTGGAAACCCGATTGAAAAACCTAAATTTAGTTCAACTATAGCGTCGCCTAATTTTGATCCCAACAGGGTGAAATTTGTGTTGCGAAATGGACATTCAGTTCAGGAACTGAAATTCCAGCAGTGAACACTTAAAATGAAACGGCTGTAACTTGCCCACCCAAAATCCGATTGCCCTGAAATAAATTTTTTTGAACTGCCGACTGAGTTTATTTGCTACCGACTTTGTATATTTTTACTGAATTTTGAATGTATGATTTAATGCAATTTTTATAAGTTCAAAAGGTGCATAATAGTTCGTATTACACATGGTTTGTTAACTGCATAAATGCATATATTTTACCCGATTGCCATACTTCTAGTGCTAGTGCGCGTTATTATTCAGTGTACAATGCATTTTCGTGCGTGAATGATATTGGTTTAAGAGTGTCAAGTACGCCAGTGAAAAGTGAATGATTCGTGATAGTGAACAATACAGTGAACAGTGACAAAATCCGTGTTATCAGTACGTACTTGTATACGACTAGGCCATACTCATAAAATGTGTAAACCTGTGAAAAATGGGAAATCGAAGTGGAAAGATAATTGTATTTAGCGAGGACAGTGATTTAGAGGATGATCATTCGAACAACGACTCTTATATATATTAGGTTGGGCCTAGCGGTCCGGCTGACAGGGTTATGTCCCGGGCGATAGCGGGCTATAGTCTCGGGTATGTACGAGACCCTCGTTAAACATGATCCTCCTTTCCACAACTCGATTTCAAAGATGACCTAGAGACTGACAGGGACACAGATCATACATTGCATCAGTTAATGATATATTGACTGCCTGCATTTTATCTCCACTGTTATTACTTTCTTTTCTTGTTTCTTGTCATTATTATAATATTGCTATTACGTCGCTCTGACGACCTGAGTATGCATGTTCAGACCTCGAGGAAGAACCAGTACAGAAGTCAGACTTGCCCTTCGAGCTTGCGGAGATTTAGTCGGGAGTATCTCCTTCACCTTTACTGCTTTCCTTAAAGTAACCTTGTATTCGCACCTGCTTAGTAGCTCTTTTCCATGTTTTATTGTAAATTGTGAACAATAAAAGTTGATGTAATAATTTAGTGATGTATTTCCTTTACTTCTGTGCTTTGTTTACTGATTACCATATAATGCTAGAAGCCGAAGTATGACTACGGCGGGATAATTCCTTGACCGTAGGAGCATGGTTGGCCTAGTCATCCCTCGTTTTCCGTATTTTGGGAAGCGGGGCGTGACATGATTTTGTTGGTATCAGAGCCAGGTTTAGTAGTAAGGGATAACATTAACTACACTTTATTACGTTATTTTCGCTTCACTATCCCTGACTTTCATCTTTGTATCTAATCATATCCTTTTAATTTTCTTCCAGCGATATGACGTCCCCGAACGACCACTCCTCGGACTCAAATTCTCAGGATCGCACGGAGAGAAACTTGAGTGCACAGACGACCCTCGCAGAAGCTCAAGAGAGAAAGACGGACCTACCCACTGAGGGACTCAAGGCTATTACCGCAGTAGGGGACCCTCCGCTCTCATTACCGCCCCCGAGGGCACTGCTTCACCAGCTTTTTCTGCCAGGGCTGGCACCGTGTCAGATTTTCGGAGGTTACATTCAGCTGCATTTACGGGACTTGCCGAACCACTCGAGGCCGAGCAATGGCTGGTTAATATGGAAAACCTACTGACGGCCGCAAGGGTACCCGATGAGGAGAAAGTGAATGTGATAAAGATCCAGTTGGAAGACGAAGCACGTACTTGGTGGTCAGTTGAAGAAAGCAGACTAGAAGGGCTAATCGAATGGAGCAAATTCAAGGAGTGCTTCTTGGACCACTATTTCCCTTCCACCGCTAAGGCAGAGATGGAAGAAAGATTCATTTTACTGAAGCAGAATGGCCGTCCCGTGAACGAATACGCGGCAGAATTCAACCGTCTGAGCCGATTTTCTCCATATATGGTCGCTTCAGAGGCCACCAGGGCCAGGCGCTTCTTATAGGGACTTAATTTCGAGCTACAGCAGTTGATCGCGTCACTCGAGTTGCAGACTTTTGCGCAGGTTCTCAACGCAGCACGAATTCAGGAGAAGATGATCAATAAATTTAGGAAGCCCCCAGTTGTTCCAGTGTGTACTCACACACCGTCTCGAGGAGTCATACCAGTTCACAGGCCAGGAACAACACAGATGAAGCGTCTATTCGTGCCCCAGCATCGCCCCCAAAGTAAGAACTTAGTTTGCGGCTACTGCAACAGGGATAGGCATACCCAGAAGGACTGTCGCTGCGCCAAGGGAATCAGAGCAAGGCTCTGTTTGAATTTCAAAAATTCAAATTTTCTTAAGCAACGCTTCAAAATCCTGTGCGATGTGAGCAACGCGCCACGTGTCAGAAGTTGATGCGTCAGCACAGCGCCCGAGGCAGTACGTCCAATCAGAGCAAGGCTCTTTTAAAACAAAAAGTAAAGGAAGCAACGTTTCAGTTGCGCAAACGCTGCGCTGCGTGACACGTGTTTGCGCAGTTGCGCAAGCACAGCTGCGCTGCGCGACACGTGTCTGCGCATTTGCGCAAGCACAGCTGCGCAAGCGCTGCGCTGCGCGACAAGTGTCACGAGCTGGGGCGTTTGCGCAAAACAGAATTGAGATTTTAAAGAAATCTTTTCTGTTCTGGTTAAAACAAGAATATTTTCTTCTGTAAAACAGAGGCCTTTGGATCAAAGATCCAACGATGGGGAAAATTCCCCAAATCACTCAGAGAAAGATCTCTTTAACAAATTTAACTAATTTATGGGCACTATAAAAAGGACCCCAGACCTCAATTCAAAGGCATCAATATTTTGTGAAAAATTAAACAGAGAACTCTGAAGAATTGGAGAGAAATCCTCGAGAACAAAAAAAAGGTAAAAACCTTTAGAAAAAGAGAAAATTCTCTTATGAACAGATTATTGATCTGAGAACAAGATCAAGGACCTCTAACGAAAAGGAAAATAAACAATAAACAGTGCCTTGTACTTCTTTTTATGAACCATTGGTTTTGAATCTAAAAGATTCTCAAGATAACAGTGCCTTGCACATTTTATGAACCACTGGTTCTTTAAAAAAACAAGAAAAAACTTATTTTCTTTGATCTAAAATTGATCCAAAAGAATAAGAACAGTGCCCAACACTTGCCAAAACTGCACTATTGCGCAAGCCGCCAGGAAGCGCCACGTGTCAGCAGTGCAACAGCGCAGCCCACTAACGTAGCGCACTGCGCTGTTGCGCTTGCGCTCACCAGAGCGTGCACGTGTCACCTCCACGAGTGCTTGCGCTTATTAATTGCGCAAAGCGCCTGACAAGCCATGTGGGGCACTGTCAGAGTATTTAATGCTCTGCATTATCAAGAAAAGGGACAGAGCCCAATTAAAAGGCCTAACAAGCCTAATCAAAAATGCTATGCATTTTAAAAGGGGCAGAGCCCAAACAAAGTAGATGCCTTGCATCATTCATAAATGAGCAAAGCCCAGAATAAATTGATGCTCTGCATCTTTTATGGGCAGAGCCCAAACAAAAAAATAGAAAATAATGCAATGCATTATTTAAAAATGGGCCAAGCCCTAGCACAGGTCTAGACCAAAAACAAATAAAAGCGTTGAATATCGTTTTCAACTGGACTTAGCCCAATCACGGCCATAAGTCCTCAAATTAAATTGACTGAGCACGGCTGCTCCCTAAATCAATTTACGACCGGTTCGATGGTACATCTCCGAACTCCTCTGACACCTATCGTTGTAATCCTTCAACGACGTCAAAGAGTTGACGGGTCCCGACGACCACACATCAAGACGGACTGCAGGGTCCTTAAACTCGTGGACCGAGACGTCCTCAAACTAATGTTGGACCGAAACGTGCTTAAACTAATGTTGGACCGAGACGTCCTCAAACTAATGTTAGACCGAGACGTCCTCAAACTAATATTGGACCGAGACGTCTTTAAACTAATATTGGACCGAGACGTCCTCAAACTAATATCGGACCGAGACGTCCTCAAACTAATAATGGACCACCACGTCCCTAAACTGCAACATGGACCACCATGTCCCTAAACTGGAATATGAACCACCACGTCCCTAAACTGGAGCATGGACCGCAACGTCCCTAAACTACCTATGGACCACTACGTCCCTAAACTGGAACAATAGAGCCTCCAAATGCTCTTTTGCCGGATCTAAACGATCCCGTTTAAGTTGATCTTAGCCCCCAAACACGGCTAACGTATCCTTAAACATTCAAATGGACTCTAAAACTCCAAATCAACTTTGGTTCAAGGGTACATCTCTGAACTCCTCTGACACCTGTCGTTGTAATCCTTCAACGACGTCAGAGAGGTGACGAGTCCCGATGGCCATATATTAAATGGATCACCACGTTAAGTTGATTTTAGTCTCAAATAGGACTAACGTATCCTTAACGAACGTTTAAGTTGATCTTAGCCTCAACACGGCTAATGTATCCTTAAACTAAAAACACCAAACCCAAATCTAAGTAAATACGGATTTGGACCAATCCACGTCCTACGGGCGACGGCATTACTCAGTCTCCGTATACAATCCACGGGCAACCACAAACAAAACAAACACACACGATACGAAGTGAAATTCTGGAGAAGGAGAAAGTTGTTACCGCAATGCCGTAGCGTAATTAATTGCAGGGGCTTGCGCCTGCAGGGAAGAGCGTCCCCACAATCAAAAACCCCTCAAGCGAGGGGGAATCTGACGAAATCTGCTATATCGGCCGCATCCGTCTAAACCTCCGATATACGGTGCCATAAATCAACTTGGCATCTTCGGAGAGGTGGGCGGATAAAACCAAATAGCATCTGCCCCGAATCTCAGGCAAGACGTTCACCGCGTCTCCGCCGCGTCTTTCGGAGGGGAACAGGGACAATGTTTGATTTGCGGATCCAGTCAGCACAGAGTTAGCGGTTGCCCCGAGCTAACAGAGTTACAGGGAGGGTCTGGACCGCAGCAGCAGAGATCACAGGAGCAGAGGCAACCCTACACAGGCCGCGGTCAGGGACGGACTTTCACCTTGACCGCCGAGCAGGCAGAGGTGTTTCCCCAATCATAGCAAAGCTCTGTTCAAATTCCAAGATTGGAAATGAAGTGGCGCTTCTGCTTTCCCCAATCATAGCAAAGCACTGTTTTCAAAATTCAAAATTTAAAAAGTTGAAGCAACGCTTCAGATCCAGCGCTCTGCGCTGCGCGCCACGTGTCAAGCACGGGTGCGCCGGCGCAGTTGCGCCGCGCTCTGCGCTGCGCGCCACGTGTCGAACGTAGGTGCGCCAGCACTGGGATTAAAAATTCCCACCGTTAGATCAAAATATCTAATAATAATGATAAATCATTAATTAACCCGAATTAAATTCTGTAAAGGAAAGATTCCTCAAAATCTTTCCAAACAATAAGATTGTCTTTTAAGCACCGCTGGATCAACAATCCAAGGGTAAATAATAAATTACCAAAAACAGAACAAATTCCGCATGGAAAGATTTCTCAATCTTATTAAAAGAAGAAGATTATCTTCTGTAAAACAGAAGCCTCAGGATCAAAAATCCAACGGTGGAAAGTATTCCCAAATCAATCAGAGAGAGACCTCTTAAAACTGATTTAACAAATCATTTGGCCCTATATAAAGGACCCTAGACTTCAAGTCAAAAAAAAGAAAGAGAATACAGAAGAGAAGAGAGAAAAAACCTCTGCAAAAAAGAGCAAGCTCTTAAGTAAAGAAGATTTTTCTTCATATTCAAGGTAAAAAAGAACTATGTTCTTGAAATAGAGATGAAATCATCTCATAAAAAGAAGAACCCTCTTCTAAAAAGATCATAGATCTGAAAAAAGACCAAGGTCTTTGATGATAAGAAAAAAGATCAAAAGATCTAATTATAAAAAAATAAAAAAAGTATTTTTACTTCGTCCACAGATCTTTGATCTATAAAGGAAGAGCCTTTTATCAAAACAAGAACTTTTGTTCTTGGATCTTGAGGCAAAGCCTCCTTAGAAGAACATAAAAGTTGTTTTGTGATCTTAAAATTGATCAGATGCGCTTTGCGCTATTGAAAAGTGCATTGTACTCATGAACCGCGCCATTGCGCTTATTGGACTGGCGCACAGCGCCATAACTTGCCACGTGTCAACCATAGACACCACTTGCGCCTTGCGCTTTTAAAACAGAGCGTTGCGCTCAGCGCCAAGCGCGCCACGTGTCACCCGCTGGCGCGCTAGCGCAAAGCACTCGTAAATGGAAAGCGCAGATGCGCTAATGAACTAGCGCTTAGCGCTGAGCGCGACACGTGTCACCTTCATGTACGCTAGCACAATGCGCTCTTTAATTGGTGCAAAGCGCCTGATGCGCCACGTGGCGCACTATCAGAACGTGCTCTATTCTGATAAAGACAAAAATATCAGAGCCCAATGCTTAGTATTATTCAAAGGGCTGAGCCTAAATAAAGGCTTAATAGCCAGAACAAAAATAAAATGTTAAAACATTTTAATTGGACTTAGCTCAATTCTGGCCATAAGTCCTCAACTTATTTTGAATTGAGCACATCTGCTCTTTCAACCAAATCACCTTGGTTCAAGAGTACATCTCTTCACTCCTTTGATATTTGTCGTTGTAATTCCTCAACATCTTCAAAGAAGTGACGGGTCCCGACAACCACACATTTTACGGACTGTGGGGTCCTTAAACTTATGGACTATGATGTCCTTAACCTCGACCGTGATGTCTTAAAACTAATATCGGACTATGGGGCCCTTAAACTCATGGACTATGATGTCGTTAACCTCGACCGTGATGTCTTAAAACTAACATCGGATTGTGGAGTCCTTAAATCTACGGACTATGATGTCCTTAACCTCGACCATGATGTCTTAAAACTAACATCGGACTGTGAGGTCCTTAAACTCACGGACTATGATGTTCTTAACCTCGATCGCGATGTCTTAAAACTAACAATGGACCGTAATGTCCTTAAACTAATTATCGACCGCAATGTCACTAAACTAAACAATAGAGCCCAATTGCTCTCTTGTTGGATCTAAACGATCCCGTTAAGTTGATCTTAGTCTAAAATTAAACTAACGTATTCTTAACAAACGTTTAAGTTGATCTTAGCCTCAAATAAGGCTAACGTATCCTTAAACACAACCCCCAAACCCAAATCTAAGAAGATACGGATTTGGACTAATCCACGTCCTACGGTTGACAACATAAATTAGTCTCCGTATACAATCCACAGGCAACCAAACAAAAAACAAACTCCCACGACACGAAGGGACCATATGGAGAAGGAGAAAGTTGTTACCACGATGCGGTAGCGTAATTAACTGCAAGGGCTTGCGCCTGCAGGGAAAAGCGTCCCCACAATCAAAAACCCCTCAAACGAGGGGGAATCTGACGAAGTCTGCTACATCGGCCGCATCCGTCTGAACCTTCGATACATGGTGCCATAAATCAACTTTGCATCTTCGGAGAGGTGGACGGATAACACCAATTAGCATCTGCCCCGAATCTCAGGCAGAGACGTTTGGCTTGCCGTCTTTCGGAAGGGAACAGATTCTGGCACGCCCGGTGGGACCTTTTCCTCTTTCCACTCCACGCTTCGTGTGTCGTGTTCGCGAACCAATCGCGGTTTGCTAATGGTTGCCCTTGGGTTTTGAGGTACTAAGATTTGGCGTTTTGCTTGGTGCAGAAAGCAAAGGATCAATGGCGTTCACCTGTTCAGAGTGTTCCACATGCAGCTGCAACCCACGTTCTGCCTCAACTGGGGGCATAGCCTACGGTCCCCAAGCGGTTTCCCTGTTCACGATGCCCGTGAAACAGGTCACTCAAGTCACCACAGGGTTGTTTTCGGGACCATGCTCCCGCCAACGAGCTTCACCGCTCCTGTGCCGACACCGGAAGCTCCTAAGAAGTCGGTCTTCGATCGGCTAACAGCTAATGCAGCCCCTCTCAGCGGGTCGTCCAGTTCCAACACTTCAGTCTTCGCCAGATTCGGCCAGAGTTCCTATAGGCCCATGATGAAGCCTGCAACTCAAGAAAAGGCTGCTCCGAAGAGAGTAACCAACCCTGCTTTTGAAGTCGTCAAGGCAGCTTCTCCTGCCAAGGGGTCGGTCTTTACAAGACTGACTGCCCCAACTTCCACTCCTGCTCCTGCTACTAAAAGGACATCAGTCTTCAACAGGCTGAAGCCAGCAACAACCCCTTACCTGGAAAGGAGGCAAGACAAAGCCATTTCCGTCACCGAATCAACGCCATCAGTTCGACACGCTCGATGTCGCCACTGGCGCCAAGTAAGGAAGGCCGGGGGCAACTCCCTCTATAGGCTAACTCCACCAGCCTCAACGGTGGAAATTAATGATGTTGTTCCAACCGGCAACAGTTTTGAGCTACTGAACAAGGTATGCAGGAACTCGCTTACTGCCGTACTGAAAAGATCTCCGCCATCGGTGGAGACTGTCACAGAAATAAAGCCGGAGCAGCCCCCTCAACGTCTGTCTTCTAAAGTTTACAAAATCTGGCGACAAGTCCGAGAGTCGGTGGTTGATCAAGACTATCCCCGCCGGCAGAAGAAGCTGAAAGTCCGACAGGAAGAAAACCGTCTTGTTAAGCCACAGAAGGCGATGGCTACTTGGGTGCCCACTGCAACGGCCCCTTCAACTTCGACCGCTCATAAGAGGAGAAGACCGAAGAAAATCCCCATGCCTGCGAAAAATGTCAAAGGCACTGAGCCCAAACGCCCTAAGTCTGGGGGCATAACGGTCCATACTATTTACATGGCATCCGGGAAAGAGGATAGCCGCGCTTCTACGGGCCACTGACCACTCACCCGATCCATCACAAGAGCTCAGGAACAACAGCAGCAGAAGCTTCAGGAGATGCTGACTGCGATGGCCTCACTCACTGGTCCAAAAGAAAGCCTGGAGGCATCATCAGAACAGCGTCACGAACAAGAAACTGATGCTGACTTTTTTCGCAGAGTTCTCGAAAAGAAAGGCAAAGAATGTCATGCCCCGCTTCCCAGTGTACGGTGAAGGGGACACGACGAGGTCCGCTACGTATGTACTCAGAAGTACATACGCTAAGCGTATCTAAGCAATATAGAAATAAATACACAAGAGACAAGAAATAAAAAGAACAACAACTTTTATTTATTAACATTCTTTGTACAATACATGAAAAGGAAATACAACTGAAATGAAAAGCGATGCCTAAACAATGGCATAACAGGAAATGAAAATACTGAATAGAACAAGGTACAATGTCTAGAGCTCGGGTTCTTCGTGAAACTGATCCAAGTCTTCACCGGTGGGCTCGATCTCTGCTGGGTCCAAAACACCTGACGACATTCAAAGAAGAAAGAAATAGAATGTCGTCAGCGAACAGGTCGCTCGGTAAGTCCCAAAGATAGGGGAGAAATAGGCAAAGAGTAGGAGAGAGAGAGTAGCTTTTAATATTGTATTGTATTGTAGTAATGTTATATTAACGCTGTTGTTGTAGCTTGGTACAAAAGAATGCCAGTGTATACGAGAGGGGTCTCTATATGCTAGAGACCATGGCAAACGGAATATAGAGCACAAGGCTCCGTTAGAAGGCCCGGAACAACGGCAATTGGATTCATGTTAGGTGTCTTAAATCTGACCGTCTCGTGCCACTTTTAACATCTTCCGTACCAATCTACCCCTTACATCCCGCGATGTCTTGTTTGTATTGTTATCTTGTAAATTGTATTGGTTGTATGATTGATTGACTGACTGACTGACCGAAACCATAATATCAAGAAACGGTTATAACCGTAGAGTCATGTAAATGGAATACTGAGAATCATGTAAAAGGAATATATATCCATGGTTCGGTTCAGTCAAGTTGTATAAATTGATAATTGTATTCATGGATTCATGTGTTCATAATGAATTGGAATCTTGTAGATTATAGATTGAATTGAATCATATTCAGGTCAGAAATAATCAGACTCAAATCCGAGTCAGACTAAAAGAAATGTACGTCGAAATTCTATATTTGTTAGGGTCCTTATTGTAATTTATAAAACATGAAGGGGTTTTATGTAAAAATACTTTTGTATAGTTTTCAAGATACACCTCAAGTATTTATTATTCGTCTTTATTGTTATAATGAGTGTAATTTTATTTGTGTTATTTCTAGTGATAATATCCTAATTACATAAATAAAGGTATTAATTTGTAGTATTGATTTATTTGAAATTCATGGTATTTTAATGTAACTTTTAATCTTGTAATTTTTAGGAAAAGATGGAAACTTTATCTTATAATAAAATAGGTGTTTAAATGATAAATATACATATGTTTATACAAGAGTAATTTTCAATAAATATTTTATTTTCCAAAAATTTCATTTTTCTTAAATATCGTATTTTAAACCTTTCGAGACCGAATGCTCCTTGCGGAGGTCTGAATCTCGCACTACTAAGCCCGAGGGTGCACGATAAACCATACTCCCTAACGAGTTCCCCAAAGGTGGGTTGTAGTGGCGCTTTGCAAAGATTTACTAAATACTAATCATTTAGAAAACGGTTTTATAAAGATAAGGTATTTATTTGTAGAAGGTGTTTCCTGATTTAAAATCAGGAAAGCCTACGGAAGAGGCATCACGTGCTAGCACGTGACCAGCAGTCACATGTTGGCACGTGACATTTAAAAGCAGCGGTAAAGGCACATCAGTTCCCTGATCAAATCAAGGAAAAGGCTTCAGAAAAGGTCACGTGCTTACACGTGACCAGGGGTCACGTGTTGGCACGTGACGGCTGAACAGCAGCTAGGAGACAAAGCGCAGAAAGCAGAGGAAAGCTCGTTCCAAGGGGTCACGTGCCTACACGTGACCAGGGTAACGTGCCTACACGTGACCAGGGTCACGTGGCCACACGTGACCGGCTTTCAAAGCCTATTTATTTAACAGAATCAAATTCTGAAGAGATCATTCAAATCTTTCCAAAGGAAAATGATTATTTGGAACCGATTGAACTAAAGATTTAAATGTGATTAAATATAACCTATCTATGGAAAAATCTTGAATTTGGAAAGATTTTCCCTTAAAATCTAATCGAAATAACAAAGGAAAATCTTTGGATTTAAAATCCAATGGTGAATAAAATTCACCTAATAATCCAAAGGTCCAAACGAATGGTGAATACAAATCAAATCTCTCAATGAAAGGTCATCAAAACTAATTGATTCTGCTTCTTCTCCTATAAATAGGAGCCAAGAGACACACAGGGAGCGATATACATACAGAGATCGATACATAGAGAGAGAAAAAAATAGAGCCTTGAGACTTTGGAGGAATTTGGATCTTCTGCAAAAGAAAACCTTAGGTAAAAAGGGGGAGGCTTTCAAGAAAAAAGAGAATTTAATTCTCAAAAGAGTTTAACTCTGATATTAAAAAGAAGAACTTAGTTCTCTCTTTAGCAGAGGATCTGCAAAGTGCACATCTCCATATGAATTGAGAATTTAATTCTCATTGGGTTGAGATCCTGCCATGTAGATCCAAAGCATAGAGAGGGAATGGATGTTTGAGAATTTAATTCTCATAGAATTATAGGAATTTAATTCCTTCGATTTAAAATTAGGGTTTAACCCTATGTTGTAGGAATATAATTTCTTCAGAATGAACAGAATCAAGGTTTAACCCTAGTTAAGAACTTAGTTCTGTCAAAATAACAGGAATTTAATTCTCTTAAGAAAGAAGAAATTAGGGTTTCACCCTATGACAGAATCTAATCCCTCAGAATATAAATTAGGGTTTAACCCTATCTAAGAGTAATTCTCTAAAGAAAGAAGGAATTTAGTCCTTTTAAAGTTATTATTATGGTTTAACCCTATGACAGAACTCAATTCGTCACATATATGAGGAATTTAATTCCTACAGGAAAATCAGAGTTCAACTCTATCAGAGAATATAATTCTGCAGAAGACAATGAGGATTTAATGAAGAATTTAATCAGAAATTGCAAAGAGGCAGGGTCACGTGCTACCACGTGACCCCTGGAAAAATCCACAGAGAAGGGCTTTCGAGGCAATGCCTCACGTGACCCACGTGACCCTTGGCAGAAACTTTAACACACAAACAATTAAATGCCCATCACGTGACAGCATGTGATGTTCCAAAGTATTCACCACTCTCGGCAGAACAAATAAAGGGGAGGGCGCCCTCACGTGCTACCACGTGACCCCTCTTACCTTAGTGCTTAACGCTAAATTGGACCCTCTGAATCCAGTGTTTAACACTGTTTTGCCTTAGTGTTCAACACTAACCGAAGAGCCTTTCTTGCAGTGTTTAACACTGAATTTCTTAGTATTTAACACTAAATTAAATCTCTGTTAACAGAGTTTAACATTAATTTTCTTAGTGTTCGACACTAAATTAAAATCTCTGTCACCAGTGTTTAACACTGATTATCTTAGTGTTTGACACTAATTTGAGATCTCTGTTGCTAGTGTTTAACACCGATTTGTTTTAGTATTTAACACTAATTTGAACCCCCTGTTGCTGGTGTATAACACTAACTTTAGCCCAATTGGCTAAGTGTCTAGAGGCAAAGCCTCTCCTCTAATGGACCGACAGAGGGCCAATATCCTAAACATGATTGGATTTAGCCCAAGCTGGCCATAAGTCCTCAATTCAAATTCAACTGAGCCAATGGGCTCATAATATAATTAATTGGTCTTGATTCCAAATTGGGTCAAAGATTATTTACTCTACCTCGGTTTAAGGGTACATCTCTTCACTCCTTTGATACTCGGCGTTGTAATTCCTCAACGTCTTCAAAGAGGTGACGGGTCCCGATGACTACATATTGATACGGACTGTGGGGTCCTTAAACTCATGGACTATGAGGTCCTTAACCTTGACCGAGATGTCTTAAAACTAACTTTGGACTGTGGAGTCCTTAAATCCATGGACTATGAGGTCTTTAACCTTGATCGAGATGTCTTAAAACTAACTGTGGACTGTGGAGTCCTTAAACCTATGGACTATGACGTCCTTAACCTTGACCGAGATGTCTTAAAACTAACTTTGGACTGTGGAGTCCTTAAATCCACAGACCATGAGGTCCTTAACCTTGACCGCAAAGTCTTAAAACTAACATTGGACCGCAATGTTCTTAAACTACCTATGGACCGCAACGTCCTTAAACTACCTACTGACCGTGATGTCACTAAACTAAACAACAGGGCTCCCTTAATTGCCCTATTGTTGGATCTAAACGATCCCGTTAAGTTGATCTTAGTCTGAAAATTAGACTAACGTATCCTTAACAAATGTTTAAGTCGATCTTAGTCTCGAATGAGGCTAATATATCCTTAAACCCAAACCCAAATCTAAGATAATACGGATTTGGACTAGTCCACGCCCTACGGGCGACGACATAACTCAGTCTCCGTATACAATCCACGGGCAACCAAACATAAAATAAACACACACGACACGAAGTGACTATCTGGAGAAGGAGAAAGTGGTTACCGCGATGCTGTAGCGTAATTAACTGCAGGGGCTTGCGCCTGCAGGGAAGAGCTTCCCCACAATCAAAAACCCCCCAAGCGAGGGGGAATCTGACGAAGTCTGCTACATCGGACGCATCCGTTTAAACCTTCGATATACGGTGCCATAAATCAACTTGGCATTTTCGGAGAGGTAAACGGATAGCACCAATTAGCATCTGTCCCGAACCTCAGGCGAGACGACCCCGTGTCGCGCCGTCGTTCGGAGGGGAACAGAAGGGTGTAAATTTTCGTATTTTAGATTCTAGGGTTTCCGAAGCCAACTAACCTATTTCTAAATGGTCTAAACGATAAGTCATTAGAAGCCTCAAATCGCCTCTTCACCGCCAATTGCGATCAGGTAAGTGCCAGATGAGTGGGAGGCTCTCCACTACAAGTAATGGTCCTAATTAAGTAACCACTCGCCTAAGACACACTTGCCTAGACACCACAAAGTCAGGTTTAGATAAACGATCGATGTCCACGACATATCGTATTTTCCTTTTAAAATATATTGTTTTAAAATTATTTAAAACTTAGAACTTTTAGAAAAGGTTTTATTAAGAAAAGAGTATTTAAATGTAAAATCTTGTATTATCTGTAACAACTCCAATTTTGTATACCAAAAATTTACTTTAAATATAGTGTATACTTGGAGTATTGATGTTGCTGGAAACAATTGAAGTATCTAATTCCTTACAATAATTACAAGAAGGAGCTTGTAGCTCATTGGTAATAGCTTGCACTGCTGAACCAAGCCACCAGAGTTCGAATCCCATGTCCCATATAATTTTTATATCATTTTATTTTAATTTTTTTGGGAAGTCAAACGGTCAAACAGCCATAACTCTCAAATTAATGCAAATTATAAAAAAAATAAACTATACCAAAATCTCCCCCAGACCAAACCCCACCCATCGACACCCGACTCGGCCCTAACTTGGCCGAATCGGCCGGCGCCGCCGGCCGGACTCGGCCGGTCGGCCGAGTCGTCAACACGAAATTTTTTTGTGTTGACCTGGTCAAACCCCCTGTATAGTCTATTTTCTCTGTACTGTTACACAATTTTCATTAAATCTCTTTTAAGTCCAAAATTAATGAATTTTACATTTTTTAAAATATTTTTTTAATCCAAACCCTAACCCTAGCCTAGCCCTATATAAAGACCCCTACCCTCTACCTTTTCACCTCACAACACTAAGTCCACTCTATCAAATTCCTGAGAACTCGGTACAAAGAGCGAGAAGCGAAGCGCTGCCGAAACCGATGACGGATTCCGGCGACCGGATCAGAACCTTCGCGACGTTTTCGACGCATCGACAACCACCACCTTCTTTAGGCCCCTTAGCTTGTCCAAACCCGTAAGTCTCATCTCTTCTATCTCTCTTTTCCTTAATGTAAAAATACGACTTTTTGGAACCCGACGGAAATCGGACAAACCGATTTCCGATTCGGTTTTTCTACAAATTTCCACTTGTCACCTAATATATAACACCTACCTATATTCATGTTGATTATTAATCACCCATAAACCAATTTAAACAAACTTTCTCACATGAAATGATAGCTTCTTTGCAAAATCGTATTCTTTTCATAAAAATACCATGAAGTTCATTTTTCTTAGTTTAATTAATTCCCTCACTCCTAAATAGGTTTATCTTGATCACTAAACTTGTAGAAACCAATTTGAATGAATTTTCACACATGAAATGATAACGTTTTCAAATACCGTATTCTTGCGCTTTAATACCTTCAACTTTAACATGTCATGTTTTACCTCTAAACGACATCAAAACTTAAAATAAGTCACGAGGTAATGACCTACCTCTACACACACTCAATATAACCCTAGTTGATAAATATCAAAACACAGAATACGAAATTACAGGACTTTTCACTAAAATACCCTAATCTTTATAACCTTTATTGGAAGTTTTAAACATTTCTAAATAAAATCTTTTAATAAAATGAAAACACGATTGGTCATGGACATCGATCGTTTATCTAAACTGTCTTGTGGTGTCTAGGCAAGTGTGTCTAGGCTGGTGGTTTTTAATTAGGCTCACGACTGCGGTTCCTTCCCACTTACCTGGCACTTACCTGGCCGCAATTGACTGTGAAGAGGCGATTTGAGGCTTCTAATGACTCATCGTTTAGACCTTAGATATAGGCTAGTTGGCTTAGAAAACCCTAATAACTAAAACACGGAAAACTATACTCTTTTGCAAATAAATACCCTATATTTATAAAACCGTTTTCCTAAATGAAAAGTATTTGTTAAACCTAAACAAAGCGCCGCTACAACCCACTTTTGGGGAACCTGTTAGGGATAGTACGGTTCATCGTGCACCCGCAGGCTAGTAGTGCGAGATTCAGACCTCCGCAAGGAGCATTCGGTCTCGAAGGGTTTAAAATACGGCATTTAAGAAAAATATGATTTTTGGAAAATAAAATATTTATTTAATATTATTCTTGTATTAATATCTATTTAATTATCAGTTAGACACCTATTTTATTATAATATAAAGTTTCCACTTTTTCCTAAAATTCCAAGATTAAAAGTTACATTAAAATACCATGAAATTCTAATAAAACAATTAATACTTTTATTAGGATATATTCACTAGAATAACACAAATAAAATTTTACATTCATTATAATTATAAAGACGAATAATAAATACTTGAGGTGTATTTTGAAAACTATACAAAAGTACTTTTTACATAAAACCCCCTCAAGTTTTACAAATTACAATAAGGCCCCTAACTAATATTGAACTTCAAGTTTTACATATTGATACGGACTGTGGGGTCCTTAAACTCATAGACTATGAGGTCCTTAACCTTGACCGAGATGTCTTAAAACTAACTTTGGACTGTGGAGTCCTTAAATCCATGGACTATGAGGTCCCTAACCTTGACCGAGATGTCTTAAAACTAACTGTGGACTGTGGAGTCCTTAAACCCATGGACTATGACGTCCTTAACCTTGACCGAGATGTCTTAAAACTAACTTTAGACTGTGGAGTCCTTAAATCCACGGACCATGAGGTCCTTAATCTTGACCGCAACGTCTTAAAACTAACATTGGACCGCAATGTCCTTAAACTACCTATGGACCGCAACGTCTTTAAACTACCTACTGACCGTGATGCCACTAAACTAAACAACAGGGTTTCCTTAATTGCCCTATTGTTGGATCTAAACGATCCCGTTAAGTTGATCTCAGTCTGAAAATTAGACTAACGTATCCTTAACAAATGTTTAAGTCGATCTTAGTCTCGAATGAGGCTAATATATCCTTAAACCCAAACCCCCAAACCCAGATCTAAGATAATACGGATTTGGACTAGTCCACGCCCTACGGGCGACGACATAACTCAGTCTCCGTATACAATCCACGGGCAACCAAACATAAAATAAACACACACGACACGAAGTGACCATCTGGAGAAGGAGAAAGTGATTACTGCGATGCGGTAGCGTAATTAACTGCAGGGGCTTGCGCCTGCAGGGAAGAGCGTCCCCACAATCAAAAACCCCTCAAGCGAGGGGGAATCTGACGAAGTCTGCTATATCGGACGCATCCGTTTAAACCTTCGATATACGGTGCCATAAATCAACTTGGCATTTTCGGAGAGGTAAGCGGATAGCACCAATTAGCATCTGCCCCGAACCTCAGGCGAGACGACCCCGTGTCGCGCCGTCGTTCGGAGGGGAACAGATTCTGGCACGCCCGGTGGGACCTTTTCCTCTTTCCACTCTACACTTCGTGTGTCGTGATTCGCGAACCAATCGCGGTTCGCTAATGGTTGCCCTTGGGTTTCGAAGTACTAAAATTTGGTGTTTCGTTTGCTGCAGAAAGCAAAGAATCAATGGCTTCCACTTGTGCGACATGCTCGGACTGCAATTACAACCAACGCTCTGCCTCGCCAGGAGGTATAGTGTAACACTTTAGAATGCGTTTAGAATAATTAAGCGAATGAATGCGGATTTTTAATAAAATTTAACCAAAACTGTTTTTATATATTTTATTTGAATTAATTAATATTTTATTAAATTATTTTGTGACATGCACACACTTGTGCATGTTAATCTAGGGTTTTGGAGATGTTAACCATGCTAGGTTAACCATGACATTTTACTTTTTACCATGCCATATTAACATTTACTTAAAAAGTTTACCTTTAAGATAAGTTTTATTTACATTTTCATTAAAAATAAAAAATGTTTTATTTTAATTAAAGAGAAGGATTTTAAAATTTGTGGCATGGGAGGCATAATGAATATGCAAGGTTGTCATGAAATCAAGGCATGAGTGACATGAGTGTAAAGGAAGGGTAGGTATGGTGGAAACATGCACAAGTGTAATGAAGAATCATTAAAGAGAAGGAATTTGGCTATAAATACCCACCCTCATCCTCTACATTCTCTCATTCACAAAGCTTCAAAAAAAATCATGTTTATGTTGTCTTGGAGCATGGATGGATAGGAATTCAGTCAAGTTTTGGTGAGGTATGATTTTAGTCTGTTTCTGTTTTAAAAAGATGACAGAAACTGGTTCGGAGTGCGGCTCTGGACTGCAGTCCAGAGCAGTTCTGGTTGTCGATTATCGTTTTGTAATGCTTTCAATCTTCTGTATGAAAATGTTATAATGCAGAACTCTATATCATAGTGAAGATAAATCTGTTAGCTAACCAATGAAAATGATTTCATTCATTTCTACTGTCGTTTACTATTTAAACTGTATTTTAAATCAACAGAACGTATAGCAGTCCCAAACAGGGACAGAATGTATACCCCTGTGTTTTTCAGTGCATAAATTCCAGTACACAATGGATATTTTTGATCCGTATGATGCGTTGGAAACCTAACTGATAAATCTAAATTTTGTTCAACTATAGCGTCGCCTAATTTTGATACCAACAGGGTAAAAACTGTGTTCTGAAATGGACATTCAGTTCAGAAACTGAAATTCCAGCAGCGAACACTTAAAATGAAACAACTGTAACTTGCGAACCCGAAATCCGATTGTACTGAAACAAATTTTGATGAACAGCCAACAGAGTGTACTTGTTACCGTATTTGTATAGTTTCACTAAATTTTGAGCTTATGATATTACGCGATACGTGTCCGATTCAGTTCTGTGGTTCGAGTCAGTTCTGCGCATCGTGTCGGTTCTGCGCATGCGTGTTTTTCAGTCGTGTCGCCTTACACGTTTAGTCACCGAGCTATCACCAAATAGTTTGTGTGAACTAAATCGTTAGCTAGGTGTCCGTGTCCGTGTGTTATCCTTAGTTTACTAATATCGGTAAGTATTGGTTTTATTTGTGTGATATTAGGATCGCAAGCAGGGACTCCAGACGATGGCAGGAAAGGAAAGAAGGTGATTGGATTCACCTAGTGTGAGATCGTCTGGTGAGTAGATTTAACATCTACGGGGAAATCGTTTGTGTGGCGCTAAACGCCAAAGGCTAGGATTCAAGTGAATTACTTTAAGTGATATGCCTATTGACCACACATAGATATAAACATATATTGAACTAGTAATAATTAGTACATCATATTTCATCATATTTCATGTTAACCATTGATATAATATTGATAGGACACTGCACCATTACAAACGGTTCATGTTGCTTGAGCACTATATGTTACACACACACCGTTTATAATTGCCATGTCACGCACACTATAGAAATGGCCTTAGATAAATATATTGAACCATATTGATGATTTGTAGTTAGATAGTATTCTTGTATTAGTTCACATTATGATACTTACATTGATGTAGTAATATTTTTATATGGTGTTTTATTCGATATCATGGATTTGAGAAATCACAAGATACTTTCTAAAAACCGGGATTCGTTTATAAAAGTGTGGATTTCCCTTGATATGATCACATTACTTCCATATTGCATACATTGTAGTTCATGAATATATGCATTGAGATATTGTTTTCATGAGATTTCTGGATTTGAGAACCGTTGGTATATTTCAAAGAAAGCTATAAATTGTTTTAAATGCGGTTTCTCTTGATGTGATTTTGGGATGTCCACCATGAGTTTTCTCGGTTATGAGCTTGGTTTTCGAGACCCGATTCGAGGAGATGTGGGAACCATCTGCGGATACATGGTGGACCCGGTATGGTACCCCGGGGCAAGAATGATATCGTGGTGTAGCCGATAAGCCTGGCAGAGGGCATACAACCTACCGGTGATTGGTTGGACTCGGCGGTTGTCCGGAGGATACCGGCCGGAGTCATGAGATATGGGTCGATTCGGAATGACGAAACCCAGAGATATGGACCGATTCGGAATGACGAAGTCCAGAGAGAGAGATATATGGATTTACGTGTCGATGCTTGACACGGGGTTTTTCATGATGTTTCGAGTGTCGGTGTTGGACACTCATTTTTTTTCATGAAATTTACAGATGAGAGGGCCGGTCATAGTGACGGCGCCTGAGATATTGAGATTTACGTGTCGTTGATGGACACTGGATTTATTTTACTGATAGTGATTATGGATGAGTATTATGTTTAACCCATACTCAGGTATTTATGATACATTCTCTACATATAGTCATTTACCAGATCTTGATTTACTGCAGTTCATATTAACATATATACCTTATCATGACACATATGTAGAAATGGTTGTTTATCGTACATACATGTGATTACTTGTACGATGTTATTTACTTCTCACGAGTTGGCAACTCACCCCCGTTGTGCCACAACATTTGTGCAGGTTTAATCTGCAGTTTGGAAGCGTCAGGCTTCTTATTGCATCTTTTCCGTGGATACCGCTACTGTTGGGTTGAGACCCTTCTTTTTGGTATGTGGATTTGTGCGGTTATCCATTATTTCCATTCATGTATCTTATTTGTATCTAGTATTCTCCATCTACTATTCACCTGTATTGACTTAGAGACTGAGAGGTTCGGTATTTGTACCTTATATGACTTTGGTTGTTGTGCTCGTATGAGCCGGATTTGATTCATATTTCGTTATTTCTTTACTATGGCAACATTTGTACACATGTTGTAGTTGTGTTTCATCTCTATGATTTTTATCATACACGATTGATTTTTACAAAGGAGATGCTGCCGAAATATACAAAGGAAAAATGAAACTTTAAGTTTTTCTACGATTTTAAAACTAAGATTCTAAATGTTTTATCTAATCTTTTAAACAAATGTTTTAAAGTTTTATCACTTTAATCTTTTCATGGTTTAGATTACTGGGTTTCGGCTTACTTGAGTTACGTTACGTCTTTAGACGTCACGTGATTTAAGTGCCGGTTACGTTCCTAATTTGGGTCGTGACAAAGTTGGTATCAGAGCGTTAGGTTTTACCTTTCGGAGTGTAGGATGACCCTTAGTATGATGGAGTAGGTAACTTGAGTAGAGTGACATAGCGTGGGTATGTTCCGCGGCATACTTACGATACGAACTCCGCCTAAGTGACCTTAGGACATTTTTGCTTGTAATTCTTTCCTTGATTCCTTGTATCCCTATGATTCGAATCTATTTCCCCATCGAATCATGTTTCCTTATTCTAGTCATTATGCCGCCAAAGACTATTAGGGCGCAAAGAGTTGCTGCTAGAGATGAGGTCAGAGCAGGCCCCTCTGAGACAAGGATTGACCTGGATGATATACCTAGTGTTCATGAGAAGAGTGATCCACCTTCTCCAGGACGTATTTCTAGGCTTGAAGCCAATGTTCAACACTTACGTCTGATGATTGGATCTCTAGTCGAGGCCTTAACACTCAGTTATTTCTTTCTGTTGTAGCTCAACACTTCGATACGTATGCAGCCGCAGTAGACGCAGCTCTACTGGTAGAAGAGCGTGTTTTAGAGACTTCGATTGTTATAGGATCGAAGAGAATCCGTATCGGTATGCCAGCTTAGAAGCTGCTTGGCATGCGCCGTGACAGATTCTTTCCAAGTGATGATGGTAGAAGAGGCTTTAGACAAGGTCAATAGTTTGGCTCTTATCCATAGGGTCAGCAATCGACGTCTGGATGTTTTCGATGTGGGAGTCTACAACACCACATCAGGGATTGTCCTGGAGGCGCCAGGGCGATGCACCAGTTCAGCATGTTACTTTACCACCTTCACCACCTCAGAGAGCTTTGTCCCTTTCGACCGTTGTTGTTCCACGCCAGACCCATGCTCAGAGAGGCCGTGGTCGTGGCGGTCCTATTCATAAAGGATGAGGTGGCAGAGGCGGAGGAAAGCCAGATGCTAGTAGAGGACAGGCCCGAGTTTTTGCATTTACTCCGCAGGATGCGCAAGCATCGAATGCCGTTGTGTCAGGTACACTTTTAGTGTGTTCTTTCCATGCGCGTGTATTATTCGACCCAGGATCTACACACTTTTATGTGTCCACACACTTTGTACCGAGGTTAGGCCGAGACTCATCCTTGTTAGATGAGCCACTTGTTGTGATTACTCCTGTTGGAGAGTCTTTTGTTGCTCGACATGTGTTTCGGTCATGTACCGTTCATATTAGAGATAGAGTTTCGTTTGTCGACTTGATCCTTCTTGATATGTTGGACTTTGACGTTCTCCTCGGCATGGACTGGTTAGCTACATGCTATGCGTCTGTGGACTGCCGTGAAAAAGCAGTCAGGTTCTGTTTTCCGGGAGAAATGGTTCTTGTTGTGAAGGGGGACCGTAGTGCCACTCCTCATAATTTTATTTCTACCCTTTGCGCTAATCGACTTTTGAGGAAAGGATATCACGGGTTTTTAGCTTTTATTCGTGATACGGGAGCCGCAGTAGAACCATTGAACCAGGTTCCTATTGTGAGAGAGTTTTCCGACGTTTTTCCTGATGAGTTACCTGGATTGCCGCCAGAGCGTAACATCGAGTTTTGCATCGATCTGATTTCCGGCACGGGGCCTATTTCTATACCTCCTTATCGGATGGCTCCGGCTGAGCTTAAAGAGCTTAAGGATCAACTGCAAGAGTTGCTGGACAAGGGACTTGTTTGTCCGAGTGTTTCATCTTGGGGAGCTCCTGTTCTTTTCGTCAAAAAGAAAGACGGAAGTATGAGACTGTGCATTGACTATCGTCAATTGAATCGAATCACAGTGCGAAATAGGTATCCTTTACCTTGCATTGACGATTTATTTGATCAACTCCAGGGTGCAAGACATTTTTCCAAGATTGATTTGAGGTCGGGTTATCATCAATTGTGAGTCCGGAAAGATGACATTCCGAACACTGCTTTTCGTACGCGCTACGGGCATTATGAGTTTTTGGTGATGTCATTCGGACTTACCAATGCCCCAGCAGCGTTCATGGACTTAATGAACCGAATTTTCAAGCCATTCCTCGACCAGTTCATTATTGTGTGTATTGATGACATTCTGGTTTATTCTAGAAGTCATGAGGAGCATGAGCATCACTTGAGAATTGCTTTGCAGACATTGAGAGAATACCAGTTGTTTGCTAAGTTCTCAAAGTGTGCATTTTGGCTTGATAGTGTTGACTTTTTGGGTCATGTGGTTACGGGAGACGGTATCCGAGTGGATCCGAAGAAGATTGAAGCCGTACAACTTTGGCCTAGACCCGTATCGGTGACGGAGGTCCGTAGTTTCTTGGGATTAGCCGGTTATTACCGACGTTTCGTGCAGGATTTTTCAAGTATCGCTGCACCGATGACCGGACTGACCCGGAAGGGGATTCCTTTTCTTTGGACCGAGGCTTGCGAGCAGAGTTTCCAGCTGTTGAAGACGCGGTTGACGACCGCACCAGTTTTATCTTTAACTTCTGGATCGGGTGGCTATGTCGTCTATTTTGATGCTTCTTGAGTGGGACATGGTTGCGTGTTAATGCAACAGGATAAGGTTATCGCTTATGCTTCTCATCAGTTGAAGAGGCACGAGCAGAACTATCCTACCCATGATCTTGAGATGGCCGCGGTGGTATTTTCTCTTAAGATTTGGAGACACTACTTGTACGGAGAGTCATGCCAGATTTTTACGGATCACAAGAGCTTGAAGTACATCTTCCAGCAGCGGGATCTGAATTTGAGGCAGCGTCGTTGGATGGAGCTTGTAAAGGATTATGATTGTGAAATTCTTTATCACCCGGGCAAGGCGAATGTAGTAGCTGATGCTTTGAGTCGTAGACCCGGAGGTAGCTTGTTCCATTTGAACGCAGTTCTGAGACAATCTTCTACAGATTGGCAGATCTTGTATGATAGTAGAGTTCAATTCGAGTTCACTTCAGCCGGTGGATAGCTTGCTCATGTCGGTGCTCGTCCACTTCTGCTTGATCTTATCCGTGATGCACAATCCGACGATGATCGTTTGTCCGAGATCTTTGAACTTGTTCGGCAAGGTAAAGATTCAGAGTTTGTGATTGATGACCAGGGTGTGCTACGTTTTGGGACTCGTTTATGTGTACCAAATTCCAAAGAGCCGAGACGCAATATCTTAGAGCAGGCACATCAATCAGCTTACAGTGTTCACCCAGGTTCCACCAAGATGTATCGTGATTTGAGAGATGTCTACTGGTGGGAAGGGATGAAGAGAGATGTTTCGGACTTCGTTTCGAAGTGCCTGACTTGTCAGCAGGTCAAGGCTGAGCATCAAAGACCGGCAGGAGAATTGCAGCCTTTGCCTATTCCGGAGTGGAAATGGAAGCAAATCTCTATGGATTTCGTTGTGGGTCTACCCAGGACCAGTCGAGGGTATGATTCCATTTGGGTTATTGTTGATCGGTTGACGAAAGCGGCTCACTTCCTTCCAGTGAAGACCACTTTCGGATTTTCTCAGTATACTCAACTGTACATTGACGGGCTTGTGCGTTTGCACGGTGTTCCTACATGCATTGTATCTGACAGAGGAACCCAGTTCACCAGCCGTCTTTGGCAGAAACTTCAGGAAGCCTTGGGTACTCGATTGAGTTTTAGCACCGCTTTCCATCCACAGACCGATGGTCAGTCAGAGCGGACTATTCAGACTCTCGAGGATATGCTTCGAGCATGCGTGCTTGATTTTGGTGACAGTTGGGATCGTCACTTGCCTTTAATTGAATTCTCCTACAATAACAGTTTTCAAGAGACGATTCAAATGGCACCTTTTGAGGCTTTATATGGTAGAAAGTATCGATCACCAGTCTGTTGGACCGAACTCAGCGAGAGCAGGATTTTGGGACCACAGCTAGTCGAAGAGACAACGGAGAAGATTCAGTTAATCCGAGATAGGATGAGAGCAGCCCAGTGCAGGCAGAAGTCTTATGCCGACCGTTGTCGTCGCAGACTTGAGTTCGCTGTAGGTGATCATGTGTTCCTACGGATTTCTCCGATGAAAGGCGTGATGAGATTTGGTAGAAAGGGAAGCTTAGTCCCAGATTTGTGGGTCCTTTTGAGATCCTTGAGTGAGTTGGTACCGTTGCCTATTGTTTGGCACTTCCACCCAGTTTTTCGGTTGTTCACCCCATTTTTCTTGTATCAATGCTTCGCAAGTACCTTCATGATCCTTCACACGTGATTCAGCCCCAGACCGTCCAACTGGAGCAAGATCTTTCTTTCACCGAGCAGCCAGTAGTAATTTTGGATCGGCAGGTGAAGAAACTTCGGTCAAAAGTCTTTCCGTCAGTGAAAGTTCTTTGGCGTGGACCAAGTAGCGAAGAGGTTACATGGGAAGCCGAGGGTGAGATGCGGAAGAAATTCCCTCATCTTTTCAAAGGTATGCATATTAAGATTTTTAAATTCGGGGACCGAATTTCTTTAAGGAAGGGAGATTGTAACACTTTAGAATGCGTTTAGAATAACTAAGCGAATGAATGCGGATTTTTAATAAAATTTAACCAAAACTGTTTTTATATATTTTATTTGAATTAATTAATATTTTATTAAATTATTTTGTGACATACACACACTTGTGCATGTTAATCTAGGGTTTTGGAGATGTTAACCATGCTAGGTTAACCATGATATTTTACTTTTTACCATGCCATATTAACATTTACTTAAAAAGTTTACCTTTAAAATAAGTTTTATTTACATTTTCATTAAAAATAAAAAATGTTTTATTTTAATTAAAGAGAAGGATTTTAAAATTTGTGGCATGGGAGGCATAATGAATATGCAAGGTTGTCATGGAATCAAGGCATGAGTGGCATGAGTGTAAAGGAAGGTTAGGTATGGTGGAAACATGCATAAGTGTAATGAAGAATCATTAAAGAGAAGGAATTTGGCTATAAATACCCACCCTCATCCTCTACATTCTCTCATTCACAAAGCTTCAAAACAAATCATGTTTATGTTGTCTTGGAGCATGGATGGATAGGAATTCAGTCAAGTTTTGGTGAGGTATGATTTTAGTCTGTTTCTGTTTTAAAAAGATGACAGAAACTGGTTCGGAGTGCGGCTCTGGACTGCAGTCCAGAGCAGTTCTGGTTGTCGATTCTCGTTTTGTAATGCTTTCAATCTTCTGTATGAAAATATTATAATACGTAACTTTATATCATAGTGAATATAAATCTGTTAGCTAACCAATGAAAGTGATTTCATTCATTTCTACTGTCGTTTACTATTTAAACTGTATTTTAAACCAACAGAACATATAGCAGTCCCAAACAGGGACAGAACGTACACCCCTGTGTTTTTCAGTGCATAACTTCCAGTACACAATGGATATTTTTGATCCGTATGATGCGTTAGAAAGTTAACTGATAAACCTAAATTTTGTTCAACTATAGCGTCGCCTAATTTTGATCCCAACAGGGTGAAAACTGTGTTGCGATATGGACATTCAGTTCAGAAACTGAAATTCCAGCAGCGAACACTTAAAATGAAACAACTGTAACTTGCGAACCCGAAATCCGATTGTACCGAAACAAATTTTGATGAACTGACAACAGAGTGTACTTGTTACAGTATTTGTATAGTTTCACTAAATTTTGAGCTTATGATATTACGCGATACGTGTCCGATTCAGTTCTGTGGTTCGAGTCAGTTCTGCGCATCGTGTCGGTTCTGCGCATGCGTGTTTTTCAGTGGTGTCGCCTCACACGTTTAGTCACCGAGCTATCACCAAATAGTTTGTGTGAACTAAATCGTTAGCTAGGTGTCCGTGTCCGTGTGTTATCCTTAGTTTACTAATATTGGTAAGTATTGGCTTTATTTGTGTGATATTAGGATCGCAAGCAGGGACTCCAGACGATGGCAGGAAAGGAAAGAAGGTGATTGGATTCACCTAGTGTGAGATCGTCTGGTGAGTAGATTTAACATCTACGGGGAAATCGCCTGTGTGGCGCTAAGCGCCAAAGGCTGGGATTCAAGTGAATTACTTTAAGTGATATGCCTATTGACCACACATAGATATAAACATATATTGAACTAGAAATAATTAGTACATCATATTTCATCATATTTCATGTTAACCATTGATATAATATTGATAGGACACTGCACCATTACAAACGGTTCATATTGCATGAGCACTATATGTTACACACACACCGTTTGTAATTGCTATGTCATGCACACTATAGAAATGGCCTTAGATAAATATATTGAACCATATTGATGATTTGTAGTTAGATAGTATTCTTGTATTAGTTCACATTATGATACTTACATTGATGTAGTAATATTTTTATATGGTGTTTTATTCGATATCATGGATTTGAGAAATCACAAGATACTTTCTAAAAACCGGGATTCATTTATAAAAGTGTGGATTTCCCTTGATATGATCACATTACTTCCATATTGCATACATTGTAGTTCATGAATATATGCATTGAGATATTGTTTTCATGAGATTTCTGGATTTGAGAACCGCTGGTATATTTCAAAGAAAGCTATAAATTGTTTTAAACGCGGTTTCTCTTGATGTGATTTTGGGATGTCCACCATGAGTTTTCTCGGTTATGAGCTTGGTTTTCGAGACCCGATTCGAGGAGATGTGGGACCCGTCTGCGGGTACATGGTGGACCCGGTATGGTACCCCGGGGCAAGAATGATATCGTGGTGTAGCCGATGAGCCTGGCAGAGGGCATACTACCTACCGGTGATTGGTTGGACTAGACGGTTGTCCGGAGGATACCGGCCGGAGTCATGAGATATGGGTCGATTCGGAATGACGAAACCCAGAGATATGGACCGATTCGGAATGACGAAGTCCAGAGAGAGATATATATGGATTTACGTGTCGATACTTGACACGGGGTTTTTCATGATGTTTCGAGTGTCGCTGTTGGACACTCAGTTTTTTTCATGAAATTTACAGATGAGAGGGCCGGTCATAGTGACGGCGCCTGAGATATTGAGATTTACGTGTCGTTGATGGACACTGGATTTATTTTACTGATAGTGATTATGGATGAGTATTATGTTTAACCCATACTCAGGTATTTATGATACATTCTCTATATATAGTCATTTACCAGATCTTGATTTACTGCAGTTCATATTAACATATATACCTTATCATGACACATATGTAGAAATGGTTGTTTATCGTACATACATGTGATTACTTGTACGATGTTATTTACTTCTCACGAGTTGGCAACTCACCCCCGTTGTGCCACAGCATTTGTGCAGGTTTGATCTGCAGTTTGGAAGCGTCAGGCTTCTTATTGCATCTTTTCCGTGGATACCGCTACTGCTGGGTTGAGACCCTTCTTTTTGGTATGTGGATTTGTGCGGTTATCCATTATTTCCATTCATGTATCTTATTTGTATCTAGTACTCTCCATCTACTATTCACCTGTATTGACTTAGAGACTGAGAGGTTCGGTATTTGTACCTTATGTGACTTTGGTTGTTGTGCTCGTATGAACCGGATTTGATTCATATTTCGTTATTTCTTCACTATGGCAACATTTGTACACATGTTGTAGTTGTGTTTCATCTCTATGATTTTTATCATACACGATTGATTTTTACAAAGGAGATGCTGCCGAAATATACAAAGGAAAAATGAAACTTTAAGTTTTTCTACGATTTTAAAACTAAGATTCTAAATGTTTTATCTAATCTTTTAGACAAATGTTTTAAAGTTTTATCACTCTAATCTTTTCATGGTTTAGATTACTGGGTTTCGGCTTACTTGAGTTACGTTACGTCTTTAGACATCACATGATTTAAGTGCCGGTTACGTTCCTAATTTGGGTCGTGACATATAGCCTACGGACCCCAAGCTGCTTCGCTATTCACAATGCCCGTGGAACATGTCACTCGAACCACCACAGGATTGTTTTTTGGGACCATGCTCCCTCCGACAAGCTTCACCGCTCCGGTGCTGACAACGGAAGCTCCCAAGAAGTCGGTCTTTGATCGTCTTACCCCTGCCGCGGCCCCTCTCAACGGGTCGCCGAACACCAGTGCCTTGGTCTTCTCCAGACTGGGCCAGAGCTCCCATGGAATCGCAATGGGGCCTGCAATCCCAGAGAAGGCTGCTCCTAAGAAAATAACCAGTCTCGCTCCTGAAGTCGTCAAGGCGGCTTCTCCTTCCAAAAGTCGGTCCTTACAAGATTGACTGTTCCAGCTCCCACTCCTGCTACCCAAAGGACATCAGTCTTTAACAGGCTGGCACCAGCAACGACCCCCCTATACAGGGGGCAAGACGAGACTATCACCTTCACCAAGCCGGTTCCATCAGCACGACGCGCTCGACGTCGTTACTGGCGCCGAGTGAGGAAGGCCGGAGGCAACTCCTCTTCTGGGCTAACTTCTCCAGCCCCGATGGCAGAAGTTAATGCTGCTGTTCCAACTGGGAACAACTTTGAGATGCTAAATAAGGTGCGTAGGAATTCTTCTACCGCGGCGCTAAAGAAGTCTCCCCATCCACTGAAAAGGGCTATAGAATTAAATCCAGAACAGCCCCAATCTCCTCAACGGCTGTCCTCCCGAATCTATAAAGTCTGGCGGCAGGCCCGAGACTCGATGATCGATCCAAATTTCTCCAGCCAGCACAAGAAGCTGAAAATCCAACAGGAAGCCAGTCACCAGGCTAAGCCACGAAAATCTGTCTGGGTGCCCACCTCGACGGCCCCCTCAACTTCCACTGCTCATAAAAAGAGGAGGCTGAAGAAGATCCCCGGGCCTGCAACGAGAGCTAAAAGCGCTGAACCAGACGCCCTAAGGCTGGGGGCAGGATGATCCACACTGTATACATGACGTCGGGGAAGGAAGACAGCCGTGCGTCTACAGGTCATAGACCGCTTACACGGTCAGTAACCAAAGCTCAAGAGCAACAGCAAAAGCTCTAAGAAATGATGATTGCAATGGCTGCGCTTACTGGGCCGAAAGAAAGCCCCGAGGCGTCCTCGGATCAGCAACAAGAACATGAAACTGATACTGAGTTCCTTCGGAGAATATTGGAAAAGAAAGATAAAGAGGCTGCGGAACAAGCGGCCAATATAAAGAAGATAGCCCACTTATTCCAGGACATGGTGGGAATGATGATCTAACAAGACCCACCTGCTGACGACCCTCCGATCTTCCTTGAAGACGACAGGGGAGAAACGTCAAATCCACCACCGGCTCTCTCAACGGCCAAGGAGGAGACAATCTCTAAGGCTGACTTGGACGACTATATAGCCCAGCAAAACGGGGTGACCATATCCGAGCTGGTACGACCAAATCAAATATCCGCCGAGTTATACAATACCAAAATTCCACGTGTATAAAGGGACCGGCAATCCCCATCAACATGTTGCCCAGTTCAGGGCCCTTTGCGGTAACACCGGCGGTAATGATAAACTGTTGCTTCGCCAGTTCGTAGGCAGCTTATCAGAAACAGCGTTCGAATGGTATTCGGAACTCCCGAACGATTCTATCAAGACGTTCGCTGAAATGGAGTTGCTATTCACTCAGCGATTCGCGAGCGCCAGCGAACGCACTCCAATAACGACATTGATTAATGCCAGGGTAAAATCAGGAAAAACGTGGGTCCAGTATGCTATACGCTGGCGAAATTTGTGGTCGAAATATGAGCAACTCATTGAGGAAGCGCCCGCGGTGGGCATGTTCATGGGAACCCTAGACCCTCACGCAACTATCTCCCAGTTTATGATGTTCTTTAAGCCAACCACATTCCAGGCTCTAATCGACAAGTTGGCCCAGATGGACCAGATAGGTCATAGACCGTCTTCCCCGAAGCCCGAGCCTCGGAGTGACAAGGGTAAAGGAAAGGCAACCTTCGTCGCGAATGCTCAGCAGCAACCTAGTGCCCCAAAGCTGGCGGATCAACTGGAAGAAAGACGCCGGTATTATAATGAGAAGATGAAGCGCCCCTACTCGTTCCCACGGGACAAGACGAAACGGTTATTCGAGCTAGCAGTACGCAACAGACTTATAAACTTGCCAAATCCAAGGCGACCGCCACAACCCACTGAGGTGAATAACCTCAACTATTGCCCTTACCATCAAACGGTAAGCCACCCGATTGAGGATTGCTTCATCTTCAAAGGATGGATTGAAGATCAATACCTCCAGGAAAAGTTTGCGCTGTCCGAAAAGTGGAAGGTGAACCCGCCACAGCCGCATACTCCCAAGAAAGCAGATACACCGGGGGCAACCTGTTCCTTTATTGAAGAAGCTCCATGGGAGGTCGTGCTATCGGCTAAAACCAAAAGGATGCTGAGTGATCTTCATGCGTGTCCGGCAGTCGAATGGAAGAATCTGCTTGAACCTCAAATCATCGAAGGGATGTTGAAGCCACGCCCAACTATAAAGATTCGTGGTGATGGCCTAAATACTCACACCCGACCATCAAAATCTTCGAAGAAAAAGAAGAAGAAATCCAAAAAGCCCATGAAGCCTGGAGACAAGCACACGGATTTGCAGAAACAGATTGACGCGCTGGAGGAGTACAATCAAAAGGCGCGGACTCCCGTCATGCTGCAAGAGTTCCTTAACCACATCTTTCAAGAGGAAGATGAGGGGAAGAGTTCGTCGGATGAATCCGAGGGATACGTGGCGAGTTGTAACGTAATCTCCCACTCGTTTACCGACGATGAAAAAACTCCTGGCACTAAGAAACTGGGGGTAGAGCCTGAACCAGAGCTTGGGTGGCCGACAGACGAAATGATCGACGCCTTTCTAGAAGAGATTCGTTTGAAAAGTAAAGCCGACCAGGAGCGTGAGATAGCCGCATCAGAGGAAGCCAAACGCAGGCGACTAAAAGAAAGAGTTGAAGTACTCCCGCCAGATCGAAAGGCATCTGATGCGAATAAAAACGTGTTCAAGACGAGGAAAAGATTTGCCAAAGCCATGTCAATGGGAATGAAGCTACCACCCTCAGAAGAAAACACGCTCAATAGAGCGGAAAGGCACCCTAACTATTGCGCATATCATCGGAAGATTTTGCACCCTACGGAGGAGTGCGATGCCTTTAGGATATGGTGGCAAGGATATGTTGCTCACCGGCAACATTTTAAGCGCATGAAACGCAAGACTCGTCGGGAACGAAGAAGTACTACCGACGGGCACAACAGAACTGCTGGCAACTGTTACATGGTTAACGCCGGAGGGTCACAAGTTCTCACCTTTGGGAGCGACTTTGATGAAGAAATGGCTCTGGGCCCTCTCTTTAAAGAATCCGTTTTAGGAAAAGAGGAAGAACCAGAAGCCTGCGAAAATATTCAGCTGCGCAATCGCACGCTCCCGGAAAAGAATCTCGGACCCGCGAATAGAAAAGATAAGGGAAAGGAGAAGGTCACTGGGGATATCGCCCTAGATGACCAAGTCATGAAAGAGCTGACTGCCAAGGACCCTCCCAGGAAGGGTAAGGTGGACTACAACATCCTAGCGCACCTAAGGAAGCTACCTTCTCAGCTCAGCATTCTCGATGCCCTCCTATTATCAAAAGAAGCGCGAGATTCATTAATCAAGGCGTTACAAGAACCCGAGCAATTCCAAGCCTTCCTCGCCGAAGAAAGGATGAAGAATGAACTGGAAGAAGTGCATACGGCCGACATCACTTTCGGTGACGAAGACCTCCTCCTCGGGACGTGCGACCACAACCGTCCCTTATATGTCTCTGGATACTGCCATGATATCAAGATAGGCAAGATCCTGGTGGATAATGGATCCTCCGTCAATCTCCTTAATGTTCGGGTGTTGAAGGAAATCTGCATGAGCATACAACACCTCGCTCGTGACAAAATTACCATCTCCGGTTTTGACTCCCAGTCATCACGGACTCTCGGATCTGTAATACTAACATTACGCTTCGGACTGCTCGTCACGGACATCAAGTTTCACGTCATTGACGCCAAGACGTGCTACAACGCCTTGCCCGGTCGCCCTTGGTTACACGAGTACAACATCATCCCTTCTACACAACATCAGTGTATGGAGTACTTTAAGGATGGTTTCGAGTATACCGTAACAGGTGAGCTGAACCCATTCTCCGTGAACGAAGTCCGCAAGTACGAAGATGCAAAGTACTTTTTGCTAGACTTCGAGGATACAGAAAAGTGTCGCAAGCCGGAGAACAAAGTCGCTGCCACCATCCCTGTTTTCGGGAGCGATACCGAAGAAGAAGAAGAGACAGTTTATGCTGTATCCCCAGAATCATATGAAGAAAAGGGAGCGACTGAGCAGACGACCCTACAAATAAAAGACCGTGAGAAGACTGAGGACTGGAGGGAAGTCTTCATAGACTACTTTAAGTCCCACCGAATGCCCGAAGAAGCGTCCTCAAGATATCAGCTCATGAAACGAGCTCTATCTTTCGCTTTCGTCAATGATACTCTGTATAAGAGGACGCTTGATTCTCTGTGGCTGAGATGTTTAGGACCTGACGAAGCAGAAAGAGTCGTTCAGGAAGTTCATGACAGAATCTGTGGTTCTCATCAAGCAGGCCCGAAGATGAAGTTAAAAATTAAACGGATGGGAGGTTACTGGCTCACGATGATCCAGGGCTGCCTCGAATATGCGACGCAATGCCACTCATGCCAAATCCACGGGGATTTCATCCACCAGCATCCGAATCCACTACATCTAATGGTGGCTAGCTGGCTATTCGAAATGTGGGGGACTGACATAGTCGGCCCCATCAAACCAGTATCGTCCAGGGGACATCGTTTCATCCTGGCAACGACTGATTACTTCTCCAAATGGGCGGAAGCAGTACCGCTGAGGGAAGTGAGGACGGAGAATATCCTCCACTTTTTCAAAATGCACGTCATTTATCGGTTTGGAACTCCATGGCGGATTATCTCCGATAACGGGCCAGCCTACAAAAGCCATAAGATTAGCCGCTTCGCGCAACAGCATAATATAGACTGGAGATACTCCTCAGTTTATAATCCACGAGCTAACGGTCTGGCCGAGGCCTTCAATAAGACCTTGACAAAGATCATAAAAAAGACGGTGTCCCGAAATAAGAAGGACTGGCACGAGAGACTGCAAGAGGCTCTTTGAGCATATCGAACTACGTTCAAGACAGCCACGAACACGACGCCATACGCACTGGTATTCGGTACGAAAGCGGTACTCCCCCTCGAGATAGAGCTGCCTTCTCTACGAGTGGCAGTCCACCACGAATTGACAAACGAAGAAAATGCTCACCTTCGGCTTGAGGAGCTTGATGCCCTCGATGAAACCCGGCTTATAGCGCAACAAAATCTGGAGGCCTACAAAGAAAAGATGACGCGCTCGTACGAAAGATTGACCAGGCCGAGGACATTCCGCCAAGGCGAACTCGTACTAGTGGTCAAAAGACCTATGATCCCCAATCGTGCCAAGCGGGGAAAACTTGAGCCAAACTATGAAGGCCCGTACATCATAGACAAGGTCTACCAGGGTGGAGCCTATCTACTCATGGACATGCACGGTGAAAGGCCTTTCAGGCCAATAAACGGCCGCTTCCTAAAGAAATACTACGCTTAATGAGCCACAGCCTAGGTCAATGATAGATGACGACGACTATGTCCGCTCGCTATCTTCCTAAGCTCAGACTTTATAAGCAGTAGCCGGCCTTCCCTTGAATGGACCGAAATGTCCTTAAACTAATGATGGACCGAAACATCCTTAAACTCATGACGGACCGAAACGTTCATAAACTAATGACGGACCGAAACGTCCTTAAACTAACGACGGACCGAAACATCCTTACACTAACGACGGACCGAAACGTCCTAAAACTACTACCGCAGTATCTTTAGGATGACGAGATGAATAAAAAAAAAAGAGAAAAAGAAAAAAATATATATAAATAAAAAAATAAAAAAAATAAAAAAGGTATGTCCATAAGCAAAATGGGCACGGATGAAAACCCGAAAGGGCTCTGTGAGTAAAAACAGCTGGGCTACCGGCGAGTGTTCGTGAAAACCCGAAAGGGCGCGACCTTGTAAAAAAAAAAGAGAAAAAGAATAAAAAAACGGTATGTCCATAAGCAAAATGGGCACGGATGAAAACCCGAAAGGGCTCCGTGAGTAAAAACAGCAGGGCTACCGGCGAGTGTTTGTGAAAACCCGAAAGGGCGCAACCTCGTTAAAAGACACTTACAAGATCCTCTCGACCTTGTAAGGAGAAACCACCCGCGTGGGATCCTTATGACTCACAAGGGAGCGACACACTTAGGGATCCCCACGATTCTTAAGGAGAAAATACACTTACGAGATCCTCACGACTCGTAAGGAGAACTCTCTTATGGGACCCTCACAACTCATAAGATTTGAAAGTCTTAAGTTACAGAAACCTAAACCTGTTCTTAAGCAAATCCCCCACAACCTTCGATATTGCCCTACAAGTGGCTCAATACTGACCCTTGTATACAATCTACGGGCGCGAATAAACATTTCCCCAGCAAAGTCCCACCCGTGACTAGGGATATGTCCATATGGTGAGCAACCCTTGTAAGTCCTCTCGACTTATGAGGAGAAGACCCTTTTGTAAGATCCTTACGACTTGCAAGAGGACATGCACTTAGGAATCCTCACGATTCCCAAGGAGAAAACACACCTACAAGATCCTCACGACTTGTACGGAGAAATACCTTTGTGAGACCCCTACGGCTCATGAAGTCAAAAGCCTTGGTCGACAGGACCCTTAACCCTGTTTAGTAAGCCACCTTTGTTCAACATCGACAGAGGCAAATGATGATTCGCTCCTGGCAACATCCCAGTTGTAGCGGTACTGATGCCGAAATCGGTGTCTAAAATCCAAGCTTGCAACGAAAAAGCTAGCAAGCCACACATGCATACGAAATAGCCGAAATGATGGGGCAACTTGCAATAAAAAGCAGCAAGCAAAAATGTATGCATGACAGATAGCCGAAATGATTGGGCAACTCGCAATAAAAAGCAGCGAGTAAAAATAAAATAAATAGCCGAAATGATTGGGCACCGCGAAAAATGGCCGAAATGATAGGGCAATCGCGACCTCCGCGATATAAAAACTGAAATGATAGAGCATCGCGGAAAAAGAAATAAAAAAAAAGAAGTTTTAATTTATGCCCTATAGGTGATGTTCCATCACACCCTGTATACAATCCAAGGGCGTAAATAAAAAAGGGATCATACTTCTCCTCCAGGTTTCATCATAAGAAGAAGCAAAATCTCGACGGGCCGCGAATGACTTAGAGATCATCTCAGCACTCGTCTCGTAACAACGAACACGACTTCAAGCGAAACAGAACAGCGGCAACTCCCAAGTCCATGGCTCGGCGATATCCTGACCACCGAAAAGTCAAATCCCAACTCCGTGAAATGCGAATACAATCAACGAAATTCCTGGTTACGTGGAACGCGGATAACGTCACTCTTTGACCCCGTGGAAAACGTCCAGAGCGGACCCTGTTCCTCGCAGAGCACGGCAGTGAACCCATGTGAAGCATCCAGAGCGGAGCCTAGTCCTCGCCGAGCACGGCAGTGAACCCGTGTGAAGCATGTAGTGCAAAATTCCTGGTTACGTGGAACGCGGATAACGTCACTCTTTGACCCCGTGGAAAACGTCCAGAGCGGATCCTGGTCCTCGCAGAGCACGGAAGTGAACCCGTGTGAAGCATCCAGAGCGGAGCCTAGTCCTCGCCGAGCACGGCAGTGAACCCGTGTGAAGCATCTAGTGCAAAATTCCTGGTTACGTGGAACACGGATAACGTCACTCTTTGACCCGGTGGAAAACGTCCAGAGCGGATCCTGGTCCTCGCAGAGCACGGCAGTGAACCCGTGTGAAGCATCCAGAGCGGAGCCTAGTCCTCGCCAAACACGGCAGTGAACCCGTGTGAAGCATCTAGTGCAAAATTCCTGGTCACATGGAACGCGGATAATGTCACTCTTTGACCCCGCGGAAAACGCCCAGAGCGGAGCCTGGTCCTCGCCAAGCACGGCAGTGAACCCGTGTGAAGCATCCAGAGCAAACACCGGACTGTGGAGTCCTTAAAATCCACAGACTATGATGTCCTTAACCTCGACCGTAATGTCTTAAAACTAACAATCAACCACCCTGATTCTATACTGATTCTACCTTGGGTTAAGGGTACATCTCTTCACTCCTTTGATGCTTGACGTTGTAATTCCTCAACGTCTTCAAAGAGGTGACGGGTCCCTGCAACCAAACATCGGACTGTGGAGTCCCTAAATCCACGGACTATGAAGTCCTTAACCTTGACCGTGATGTCTTAAAACTAACATCGGACTGTGGAGTCCTTAAATCCACGGACTATGAGGTCCTTAACCTTGACCGTGATGTCTTAAAACTAACATCGGACTGTGGAGTCCTTAAATCCACGGACTATGAGGTCCTTAATCTTGACCGTGATGTCTTAAAACTAACATCGGATTGTGGAGTCCTTAAATCCACGGACTATGAGGTCCTTAACCTTGACCGTGATGTCTTAAAACTAGCATCGGACTGTGAAGTCCTTAAATCCACGGACTATGAGGTCCTTAAGCTTGACCGTGATGTCTTAAAACTAACATCGGACTGTGGAGTCCCTAAATCCATGGACTATGAGGTCCTTAACCTTGACCGAGATGTCTTAAAACTAACATCGGACTGTGGAGTCCCTAAATCCACGGACTATGAGGTCCTTAACCTTGACCGTGATGTCTTAAAACTAATATCGGACTGTGGAGTCCTTAAATCCACGGACTATGATGTCCTTAACCTTGACCGCGACGTCTTTAAACTACGATGCCTTGAGCAATCCCTGACCCCGTAAAACACGAATAAGGGTGACCACATCCAGCACTTGCAAGTCCTCACGACCTGTAAGGAAGAAAAACTCTCTTCTGAGATTCTTACGACTCTCAAGGGAAAACCCGCTTAAGAATTCTCACGATTCTTAAGAAGAACTCGCACCTATGGGATCCTCTCGACCTGTAGGGAGAAAAAACTCTTTATGAGACCCTCGTGGCTCATAAAGTACAAAAGTCTTAGGAAGCAGATCTTAACCCTGAATCCTAAGCCATCGCTGCCCTGCAAGTAGGCCAAGATAAATTGTCCGCAGAATACATTCAATAAAAGAGACACATCATTGAGAAGAAAAATGTATCTTTTATTCATAAACCAAAATGGATACAAAGTACAAGTCATGAAAGAACAAAAGAAAATACTCTCATCTATGAGTATATACAAGAAGGAAGGAAAAGATACAAATGTTTCAAGCCGGCGGGCGATTTAGAAGCTTGGCTAGCTCATCCTGCTTTTGCTGGGCCACGGCTTCATGATTCAGGATCGCCAGAAGACGGGCCTCCGCCTGAGCCTGCTGGGCCTGATACGAAGCGAGCCGACCTTCAAGCTCTTTCTCGGTGGCCTTATGAGCCTCGACCCTCTCACGAGTGAACGTAGCAGCTTTATCAAGAGTCACCACCTCCCTGATAGACTCTTGAAGCACCCACCAGAGTTCATACGCTTTGTTGGCCTTGGCAGTAAGACTCGCGTGAAGCTCACTCAGCGCTTTAGAAGCCAGCTCCCTCTCCGAGAAGTTACGGCCGAACCCTTTTCTCGCACGACAATATGTTCGCCACGTGTCGCCCTATCAGGCCACGTAAGCTCACTTTCGCGACTGCAACCTTGGAAACGGGACATACACGCTCAAGACCGTATAAATGGGCGTCCAGTCGACAACAATAATCGACTTAAAACGCGCTCACATTACCTGGTATGAAAAGCAACGAGAAAATTTCCGACGAGCATGCGTTCGTAATTATATGAACATCCAAAAAGGAAATAATATTCGGGGCTTTAATGTGCATGCGACATGATGATAGTGTTGATAATTAAAGAAAGCTCTTATAAGGAGAACACAAGGTTTATTTATGCAAGCGAAGACATACGTACGAGCACCAAGCCTACCTGAAAGTTCAGCATAAAGCATACAAAAAAAGGGACTAATTTAAATATGCTACGCTAGCGGGAAAAGGTCACCAAACACGGGATCAATAGCACAAGGGTTAACAAAACAGAGAGCAAAATTCTCCATCTCCCTCTCTGCTTTCTCCAGCACATCAAAACGACGGTTCTCGTGAGGAGTCGCTCCCCATCGATTGGCGCCATGTTCGTCCGCGAAAGCAGACATAATAGCTCGCCGGACCTTTATCTGGCTCAGAATTGAGCAATCCTTCAAAGCCTGAGTAATCAGGCACGCTTCGTGAAAGCCCTCGAGCTTTTCTTCAGCCGCGTCAAGCATCGCCAGGGTCATCTCCGCCGAGTGAGGAGGGATGTCGGCAAGCACGGCCGCGAGAATCATTCGGAGCCAGAGGGACCCCATCGGGAGGGGGGACCCCCTACGGATCGAGAGTTCATACATCGCCGAGTTGCATTCATGATCGGTAAGGAATGGATCCACCAATCAGGCAGCAAAGCGAGGGATCATCTCCTCGATAGGAACTTCCCATGCCTGTCGACGAGCATGAGGGCGATTGCAGGCCATGGCGCTCGATTGTTTCTCAAGACAAATTATACCAAAATGAAAAAATAAATCTCTCTGTGAAGGGAAAAGAAGGCTATAGCCTCAGATATAAAGAGATGCATTAAGTGTTGAGCACGGAAAATCTTGAATGATGAAGGTATTTCCAAGGCCCAAAAAAGGAAAGGCATCGAAAATTAGGGGGATGGAACTATTTCCAAGGCTCCTTTTCTGCATCTGATATTGTGCGCTAAAAATATGGCATGGAAAAATTTTGAACAATCCCATCAAAGGACCCCACGTGCAGAACACGTGAGCCCCAAACTTGACGTGCACTAAAAAATAGAATAGCACCATGCATATTAAAAGCATCAGCAACAACAATAATAAAATGATAAAACCCCACAGAAAGGCATGCAAACATACAAAGACATAATAAAACTTATCATTCATACTTCAAGAAGGTCATTCAAAATAAAGAAAAACACGTTTACAAGGGCAAGGCCTCAGACGCGGGGCATGGATTGAGAAACTCAAACTTGACTTTGTCCAAGATCTTCCAGGCGCTTCGAACCATCCTGGTATGTTTCCTCTCGCGGTCGCAAGCGTCGGGGTCCTCACGGATGTCCTCCGCCCTCCGATAGGCAGCAAGTATGGCTGACTGCTGAAAGGCCTGGTGCAAGAGATCAATGAGGCGATCTCGCCTCCTCTTTGAAATCAAGCTCATCAGGTACACCGAATGTACCTTATCCTCAGCAGTGTCCAAGGCCCTGAGCGGTACGCCGGTACAAAAGAGAGGGAGTGCCTCCCAGATAGCCAGCACGATCAGTCTCAGAAGAGAAGAGCGACGGGGGAGTAGCCGATGGTTGTACTCGCCAAAACGGCTCATGATCTCGGCGCATTGAGCGTTGGTGAACTCCTGGTTCTGACTGCGATCCAATGCACGAACGTTCCCGTAGGAAATGATTTCGTCAAGACCATACAAATGGGCATTCATGATACCTGAAATAAAGATCATGAGAATTATTACAAAGCTTCTGTTCCATTAATTACAGAAGGACAACTTAGGGCAAAGAGACCCTAAGAAGCCTCCATGCGAAGAAACTGAGTTCTTCATAGGAATTAAATTCCTTATTGAGAAAAAAGGAATTAAATTCCCAGGAATATGTTTTCTGTGAACGGGGTTAAGCTCCATGAATTATCACCATTATTTCCCTAAAGATCATCTAAACCCTAAGAGATCTACTTTTGAAGGCTAAAATGGTTTCATATTTTGGTTAAAGAACTTGAAGAAAAATGGGTTCTTTGTTAAAAAAGGAGTGAAGCCCTTGATGTGGATTTAAAATCCAGCGAAGTTTTGTCAAAATGAAGGCGCACCGATCACCATTACCTGAGGAAAGAGAGTCCTTTTAAATAGAGTTAAACTCTGAAAATGTTTCAAGGCAGAGAACTAAGCTCTGAAAGAAGAGAATTAAATTCTCAGAAAAGGTTCTCAAAGGAAGGAGATGAGCAAAGTGAAGGCTCTTCTGAAGGGACATGAACATTTATAGGAAGTGATGGAGACGCTTCATCTCCCCAAATCCCTAGAGGAATCCAACGGTCACAAAAGTGACAACGTTGCACTCACGTGCAGACACGTGAGAACAACGCTGTGGGGCCATTTGTTTCCTGATTTAAAATCAGGAAAGCCTACGGAAGAGGCATCACGTGCTAGCACGTGACCAGCAGTCACATGTTGGCACGTGACATTTAAAAGCAGAGGCAAAGGCACATCAGTTCCCTGATCAAATCAAGGAAAAGGCTTAAAAAAAGGTCACGTGCTCACACGTGACCAGGGGTCACGTGTTGGCACGTGACGGCTGAACAGCGGCTAGGAAACAAAGCGCAAAAAGCAGAGGAAAGCTCGTGACCCGCGGTCACGTGCCTACACGTGACCAAGGGTCACGTGGCCACACGTGACCGGCTTTCAAAGCCTATTTATTTAACAGAATCAAATTCTGAAGAGATCATTCAAATCTTTCCAAAGGAAAATGATTATTAGGAACCGATTGAACTAAAGATTTAAATGTGATTAAATATCACATATCTATGGAAAAATCTTGAACTTGGAAAGATTTCCCCTTAAAATCTAATCGAAATAACAAAGGAAAATCTTTGGATTTAAAATCCAATGGTGAATAAAATTCACCTAATAATCCAAAGGTCCAAACGAATGGTGAATACAAATCAAATCTCTCAATGAAAGATTCATCAAAACTAATTGATTCTGCTTCTTCTCCTATAAATAGGAGCCAAGAGACACACAGGGAGGGATATACATACAGAGATCGATACATAGAGAGAGAAAAAAATAGAGCCTTGAGACTTTAGAGGAATTTGGATCTTCTGCAAAAGAAACCTTAGGTAAGAAGGGGGAGGCTTTCAAGAAAAAAAGAGAATTTAATTCTCAAAAGAGTTTAACTCTGATATTAAAAAGAAGAACTTAGTTCTCTCTTTAGCAGAGGATCTGCAAAGTGCACATCTCCCCATGTATTGAGAATTTAATTCTCATTGGGTTGAGATCCTGCCATGCAGATCCAAAGCATAGAGAGGGAATGGATGTTTGAGAATTTAATTCTCATAGAATTATAGGAATTTAATTCCTTCGATTTAAAATTAGGGTTTAACCCTATGTTGTAGGAATATAATTCCTTCAGAATGAACAGAATCAGGGTTTAACCCTAGTTAAGAACTTAGTTCTGTCAAAATAACAGGAATTTAATTCCCTTAAGAAAGAAGAAATTAGGGTTTCACCCTATGACAGAATCTAATCCCTCAGAATATAAATTAGGGTTTAACCCTATCTAAGAGTAATTCTCTAAAGAAAGAAGGAATTTAGTCCTTTTAAAGTTATTATTAGGGTTTAACCCTATGACAGAACTCGATTCTTCACATATATGAGGAATTTAATTCCTACAGGAAAATCAGAGTTCAACTCTATCAGAGAATATAATTCTGCAGAAGACAATGGGGATTTAATGAAGAATTTAATCAGAAATTGCAAAGAGGCAGGGTTACGTGCTACCACGTGACCCCTTGAAAAATCCACAGAGAAGGGCTTTCGAGGCAATGCCTCACGTGACCCACGTGACCCTTGGCAGAAGCTTTAACACACAAACAATTAAATGCCCATCACGTGACAGCATGTGATGTTCCAAAGTATTCACCACTCTCGGCAGAACAAATAAAGGGGAGGGCGCCCTCACGTGCTACCACATGACCCCTCTTACCTTAGTGCTTAACGCTAAATTGGACCCTCTAAATCCAGTGTTTAACACTGTTTTGCCTTAGTGTTCAACACTAACCGAAGAGCCTTTCTTGCAGTGTTTAACACTGAATTTCTTAGTGTTTAACACTAAATTAAATCTCTGTTAACAGAGTTTAATATTAATTTTCTTAGTGTTCGACACTAAATTAAAATCTCTGTCACCAGTGTTTAACACTGATTATCTTAGTGTTTGACACTAATTTGAGATCTCTATTGCCAGTGTTTAACACCGATTTGTTTTAGTGTTTAACACTAATTTGAACCCCCTGTTGCTGGTGTTTAACACTAATTTTAGCCCAATTGGCTAAGTGTCTAGAGGCAAAGCCTCTCCTCTAATGGACCGACAGAGGGCCAATATCCTAAACATGATTGGATTTAGCCCAAGCTGGCCATAAGTCCTCAATTCAAATTCAACTGAGCCAATGGGCTCATAATATAATTAATTGGTCTTGATTCCAAATTGGGTCAAAAATTATTTACTCTACCTCGGTTTAAGGGTACATCTCTTCACTCCTTTGATAATCGGCGTTGTAATTCCTCAACGTCCTCAAAGAGGTGACGGGTCCCGATAACCACATATTGATACGGACTGTGGGGTCCTTAAACTCATGGACTATGAGGTCCTTAACCTTGACCGAGATGTCTTAAAACTAATTTTGGACTGCGGAGTTCTTAAATCCATGGACTATGAGGTCTTTAACCTTGACCGAGATGTCTTAAAACTAGCTGTGGACTGTGGAGTCCTTAAACCCATGGACTATGACGTCCTTAACCTTGACCAAGATGTTTTAAAACTAACTTTGGACTGTGGAGTCCTTAAATCCACGGACCATGAGGTCCTTAACCTTGACCGCAACGTCTTAAAACTAACATTGGACCGCAATGTTCTTAAACTACCTATGGACCGCAACGTCCTTAAACTACCTACTGACCGTGATATCACTAAACTAAACAACAGGGCTCCCTTAATTGCCCTATTGTTGGATCTAAACGATCCCGTTAAGTTGATCTTAGTCTGAAAATTAGACTAACGTATCCTTAACAAATGTTTAAGTCGATCTTAGTCTCGAATGAGGCTAATATATCCTTAAACCCAAACCCAAATCTAAGATAATACGGATTTGGACTAGTCCACGCCCTACGGGCGACGACATAACTCAGTCTCCGTATACAATCCACGGGCAACCAAACATAAAATAAACACACACGACACGAAGTGACCATCTGGAGAAGGAGAAAGTGGTTACCGCGATGCGGTAGCGTAATTAACTGCAGGAGCTTGCGCCTGCAGGGAAGAGCGTCCCCACAATCAAAAATCCCTCAAGCGAGGGGGAATCTGACGAAGTCTGCTACATCGAACGCATCCGTTTAAACCTTCGATATACGGTGCCATAAATCAACTTGGCATTTTCGGAGAGGTAAACGGATAGCACCAATTAACATCTGCCCCGAACCTCAGGCGAGACGACCCCGTGTCGCGCCGTCGTTCGGAGAGGAACAGAAGGATGTAAATTTTCGTATTTTAGATTCTAGGGTTTCCGAAGCCAACTAACCTATTTCTAAATGGTCTTAACGATAAGTCATTAGAAACCTCAAATCGCCTCTTCACCGCCAATTGCCACCAGGTAAGTGCCAGGTGAGTAGGAGGCTCTCCACTACAAGTAATGGTCCTAATTAAGTAACCACTCGCCTAAGACACACTTGCCTAGACACCACAAAATCAGGTTTAGATAAACGATCGATATCCACGACATATCGTATTTTCCTTTTAAAATATATTGTTTTAAAATTGTTTAAAACTTAGAACTTTTAGAAAAGGTTTTATTAAGAAAAGGGTATTTAAATGTAAAATGTTGTATTATCTGTAACAACTCCAATTTTGTATACCAAAAATTTACTTTAAATATAGTGTATACTTGGAGTATTGATGTTGCTGGAAACAATTTAAGTATCTAATTCCTTACAATAATTACAAGAAGGAGCTTGTAGCTCATTGGTAATACCTTGCACTGCTGAACCAAGCCACCAGAGTTCGAATCCCATGCCCCACATAATTTTTATATCATTTTATTTTAATTTTTTTGGGAAGTCAAACGGTCAAACAGCCATAACTCTCAAATTAATGCAAATTATAAAAAAATAAACTATACCAAAATCTCCCCCAGACCAAACCCCACCCATCGACACCCGACTCGGCCCTGACTTGGCCGAATCGGCCGGCGCCGCCGGCCGGACTCGGCCGGTCGGCCGAGTCGTCAACACGAAATTTTTTGTGTTGACCTGGTCAAACCCCCTGTATAGTCTATTTTCTCTGTACTGTTACACAATTTTCATTAAATCTCTTTTAAGTCCAAAATTAATGAATTTTACATTTTTTAAAATATTTTTTTAATCCAAACCCTAACCCTAGCCTAGCCCTATATAAAGACCCCTACCCTCTACCTTTTCACCTCACAACACTAAGTCCACTCTATCAAATTCCCGAGAACTCGGTACAAAGAGCGAGAAGCGAAGCGCTGCCGAAACCGATGACGGATTCCGGCGACCGGATCAGAACCTTCGCGACGTTTTCGACGCATCGACAACCACCACCTTCTTTAGGCCCCTTAGCTTGTCCAAACCCGTAAGTCCCATCTCTTCTATCTATCTTTTCCTTAATGTAAAAATACGACTTTTTGGAACCCGACGGAAATCGGACAAACTGATTTCCGATTCGGTTTTTCTACAAATTTCCACTTGTCACCTAATACATAACACCTACCTATATTCATGTTGACTATTAATCACCCATAAACCAATTTAAACAAACTTTCTCACATGAAATGATAGCTTCTTTGCAAAACCGTATTCTTTTCATAAAAATACCATGAAGTTCATTTTTCTTAGTTTAATTAATTCCCTCACTCCTAAATAGGTTTATTTTGATCACTAAACTTGTAGAAACCAATTTGAATGAATTTTCACACATGAAATGATAACATTTTCAAATACCGTATTCTTGCGCTTTAATACCTTCAACTTTAACATGTCATGTTTTACCTCTAAACGACATCAAAACTTAAAATAAGTCACGAGGTAATGACCTACCTCTACACACACTCAATATAACCCTAGTTGATAAATATCAAAACACAGAATACGAAATTACAGGACTTTTAACTAAAATACCCTAATCTTTATAACCTTTATTGGAAGCTTTAAACATTTCTAAATAAAATCTTTTAATAAAATGAAAACACGATTGGTCATGGACATCGATCGTTTATCTAAACTGTCTTGTGGTGTCTAGGCAAGTGTGTCTAGGCTGGTGGTTTTTAATTAGGCCCACGACTGTGGTTCCTTCCCACTTACCTGGCACTTACCTGGCCGCAATTGACGGTGAAGAGGCGATTTGAGACTTCTAATGATTCATCGTTTAGACCTTAGAAATAGGCTAGTTGGCTTAGAAAAGCCTAATAACTAAAATACGGAAAACTATACTCTTTTGCAAATAAATACCCTATATTTATAAAACCGTTTTCCTAAATGAAAAGTATTTGTTAAACCTAAACAAAGCGCCGCTACAACCCACTTTTGGGGAACCTGTTAGGGATAGTACGGTTCATCGTGCACCCGCAGGCTAGTAGTGCGAGATTCAGACCTCCGCAAGAAGCATTCGGTCTCGAAGGGTTTAAAATACGGCATTTAAGAAAAATATGATTTTTGGAAAATAAAATATTTATTTAATATTATTCTTGTATTAATATGTATTTAATTATCAGTTAGACACCTATTTTATTATAATATAAAGTTTCCACTTTTTCCTAAAATTCCAAGATTAAAAGTTACATTAAAATACCATGAAATTCTAATAAAACAATTAATACTTTTATTAGGATATATTCACTAGAATAACACAAATAAAATTTCACATTCATTATAATTATAAAGACGAATAATAAATACTTGAGGTGTATTTTGAAAACTATACAAAAGTACTTTTTACATAAAACCCTCTCAAGTTTTACAAATTACAATAAGGCCCCTAACTAATATTGAACTTCAAATTACCTTTCTTTTAGTCTGACTCGGGTAAGAGTCTGACTATTTCTGACTTGAATATGATTCAAGTCAATCTATATTCTTTTATATTCCAACACAATTTGAATACATGAATCACTGAATACAGTTAACAATATATTCATTTTGACTGAATCAAACCATTTATATTCATCCATTATTCTGATATTCCATTTACCTGATTATACAGTTACAACATGTTTACTGATATCATGGTTTTGGTCTGTCACCCAACTTACATATTCCAATACTACAATACTGTTAAAATATTACGGGGTTTAAGGGGTAGATTGGTACGGAAGGTGTTAAAGGTGGCACGAGGTGGTCAGATTAAGACACCTAACCTGAATCCTATTGCTGTTGTACCATGGCATAACGGTTCCTTGTACTTTCCTTTTGCCCTGATCTCTAGCATATAGAGATCCCCCTCGTATACACTGGTATCCTTCTGTACCAAGCTACAAACAACAGTGCTAACTCAACATTCTATAATATTCAACAATATAATACTGTAGAAAATACTGTTACTCTGTCATTCTCATTCTTCTTTATCTTTGGGACTTACCGAGCGACCTGTTCGCTGACGACATTCTATTTCTTTTTTTTTTTGAATGTCGTCAGGTGCGTTGGACCAAGCTGAGATTGAGCCCACCGGTGAAGATTTGGAGCAGTTCCAGGAAGATCCAGAGCTTTAGATACTGTACCTTGTTCTTTCCAGTTTATTTCATTTTCTGTTATGCCACTGTTTAGGCATCGCTTTTCATTTCAGTTGTATTTCTTTTCTTGCATTGTACAAAGAATGTTATTAATAAAAGTTGCTGTTATTTCTTATTCATTTGTCTCTTGTGATTTACTTTATATTGCTTAGTTACGCTTAGCGTATGTACTTCTGAGTATATACGTAGCGGGCTTCGTCGCGTCCACTTCGCCGTACACTGGGAAGCGGGGTGTGACATTATCGTATTCTAAGTTTTGATGATATCAATTAGGGTTGTATTTTTGTGTGTGTGGAGGTAGGTCATTATCTCGTGATCTATTTTAAGGTATAGCAATGTTAAAGGGTTAAATGTGATAAACTAAATATGGTGGTATTTAAGTGCAAAAATACGGTATATTGCAAAAGTTATCATTTCATGTGAGAAAGTTTATCCAAATTAGTTGTTATGTGATTAGTAGTCAACATGAATATGTTTAAGCATTATGGAATTAGTGATAAGTGAGTTTTGATAGAAAACCGAATCGGAAATCGGTTTGTTCCGATTTCCATCGGGGTTTGAAAAGTTGTATTTTTATGAAAGAATAGAAAGGTAGAAAAGAGCGACTTACGGGTTTGGACAACGTCAGAGAGTAAGAGAGAGGTAGAGGGTTTGCCGTGCGTCGAATCGTCGTTGAGAGGTCCTAGCACGATCGTCGGAATTTCGCCGTCGATTTCGTCAGCGTTTCGCCTTTCGCTCGTTTTCTCACGTACCAAGTTCTCTTGAAATTTTTAGAGAGTGGACTTAGGAATGTAGGGTAGAGGGTATGGGGGTTTATATAGGGTTAGGGTTTTAATAAAAAAATATATAAAATATATAAAATCATTAAAAATTCATTAAACATAGAAGTAAAAGAGATTTATTGGGCAATTGGTAACCGATCCAAGCATTTAGATTATGCAGGAGGGTGGAACAGGTCAAGAGACAACTTTTCTCTGTTGGTGACCCGGCTGTCCGGCCAAGTCCGGCCGGCGGCGCCGGATCGAGTCGGCCGAGTCGCCGGCCGGCGGCGCCGAGTCAGGCCACCAGAGGCCGGGGAAACTTTGGGGTACAATTTGGTATATTTACTTTTTCATGTCCAGTACATATTTTGTGAGTTATGGCCTTTTGACCGTTGACTTCAAAAAAAATTAAAACAAAATAAATACAAAAATAATGTGGGGCATGAGATTTGAACTCTGGTGGCTTGGTTCAGCAGTGCAAGGTGTTACCAATGAGCTACAAGCCCCTTCTTGTAATTATTGTGGGAAAATAACTACTTAAAGTAGTAACAGCAACACTAAATACCCCAAGTATTACTTTAATTTTAAAACAATTTTTTGTACACTAAAAATGGAGTTATTTAAAAATAAAATAATTACTTATATATATATTGTGCTCAGGTTAAAATACTCCTTTATGGATTTTTAAAAATTTTAAAAAAAATTTGTATAGAAAAGTGTATAGGAAAATTAGGGTTGTTACATTCTACCCTCCTTAAAAAATTTCGTTCTCGAAATTTGAAAAAAAGAAAGTGTAACAGTGCTAGGAAGTTTGGCGAATAAAACTGATACGATGGTGAAAAATGCTTACCGGTGTTATCTTAATCTACAGTCTTGGCTTCTACGGCTTCTAATGTGAAGGTCTGCCGCCGTGGTACATTCCTTCTAGCTGGAGGCACATTCTGCCTTTGAGGCCTGTTTCTATGCCTTCTAGGCATGTCCCTCATTGCTTGTTGGAATTGGCAAGTAGGCTGTGCAGGTGGTGGAGCAGGTAGTGCAGGACGAGTTGCAGGAGCCTGGATGGTTGGCCGCTGCGGGTAGTTGGTGGGTGTGTGAGTTGAGTTGCTATTGTAAGTTCAGTTCCCGATTCCGTGGTTGGATGCGCCACAAATTAGACACAAGCCTTTTGCGCGCCTACAGTCCTTCCACAAGTGTCCCTTTCTTCTGCAGTAGTAGCAGAAATCTGGACTTGACCGGTTATTGTTTTCTTCTGGTCTCCTGGGTTCAAACGATGGCCTTGGAGAGGCTCCTCCTGCCATTTGAGTGGCAGGGCGTTTCAAACCGGCAGATTGGGGTCTGCCCCTTGCTTTTATCACCGCTTCATAACTGCGGGCAGCTTCCAAAGCATCTTCATGTGTCAGAAATTTTCCCGTAGCTAGAGCAGCCTGAATCTCCGTGTCCAGTCCTTGTTGAAAGCGATGGGCTCTGATCTCGTCCGTCGGAATCAGGTGTGCCGTGAATCTGTTTAAGGATTGTGTTAGCTGTGTAGTATGTGATATTGAACTATTGTGACATATCTTACCGGTTTAACATGGTGAATTCAGCGTCGTACTCATTTACTGATTTGTCCCACATCGAACCCTGTTGTAGATGAATGAACTGCTGCTCCATGGCAAATTGGCAGTCACAAGGAAGTATTTCGCGTCGAACTTCTCGCGAAAAGTCTTCCATTCAATAGGCTGTACCAGACGGCTTTCTTCCGCCTTCCACCAGTTGCGAGCATTATCCGTGAGCTGTAGTTTCGCCACACGGACCCAAGCTAGGTCTGGCACTTGAGCTGCTGCCAGATCATCTTCTATGCTCTGTGCCCATTCTTCCGCTTCAAGAGGGCTTCCTTTACCAGAGAACTGCTTGGGATGTAAATCCCTGAATTGCTTTACTCCTGGTGCGTCGGTCTCGAGACGGTTGAGGAGTTGTTGTTGTCCCTCAAGAAGGATGCGGATCGCCTCAAGTAGCACTGTTTGTTCGATAGTTGGTGCAGGAACAGCCGGTGTGAGAGGTAGTGCTGGAGGTGTGTTGTTGACATTGGTGCTGGTGTTGTTCGGGGAATCCATAACCTTGAAGAAAAAATTTGGGTTAGGACAAATTCAAGTACATGAAATGATAAGATTCAAGGAATAGAAATTTGTATGATTCAAGAAACATGAATTGTAAAGAATATTTTAGTTGCTGGTTCTTGTGTTATATTGCTTAGGTTGTTCACGCAGACCAGAACTGCATGATAGGGATTCATACAGCTCTGACCTGCATGGGCCACCAACAAAACCTGTCATGCCCCGCTTCCCAGTGTACGGTGAAGGGGACGCGACGACGTCCGCTACGTATGTACTCAGAAGTACATACGCTAAGCGTATCTAAGCAATATAGAAATAAATACATAAGAGACAAGAAATAAAAAGAACAGCAACTTTTATTTATTAACATTCTTTATACAATACATGAAAAGGAAATACAACTGAAATGAAAAGCGATGCCTAAACAATGGCATAACAGGAAATGAAAATACTGAATAGAACAAGGTACAATGTCTAGAGCTTTGGTTCTTCATGAAACTGATCCAAGTCTTCACCGGTGGGCTCGATCTCTGCTGGGTCCAAAACACCTGACGACATTCAAAGAAGAAAGAAATAGAATGTTGTCAGCGAACAGGTCGCTCGGTAAGTCCTAAAGATAGGGGAGAAATAGGCAAAGAGTAGGAGAGAGAGAGTAGCTTTTAATATTGTATTGTATTGTAGTAATGTTGTATTAACGCTGTTGTTGTAGCTTGGTACAGAAGAATGCCAGTGTATACGAGAGGGGTCTCTATATGCTAGAGACCATGGCAAACGGAATATAGAGTACAAGGCTCCGTTAGAAGTCCCGGAACAACGGCAATTAGATTCATGTTAGGTGTCTTAAATCTGACCGTCTCGTGCCACTTTTAACATCTTCCGTACCAATCTACCCCTTAAACCCCGCGATGTCTTGTTTGTATTGTTATGTTGTAAATTATATTGGTTGTACGATTGATTGATTGACTGACCGAAACCATGATATCAGGAAACGGTTATAACCATAGAGTCATGTAAATGGAATACTGAGAATCATGTAAAAGGAATATATATCCATGGTTCGGTTCAGTCAAGTTGTATAAATTGATAATTGTATTCATGGATTCAAGTGTTCATAATGAATTGGAATCTTGTAAATTATAGATTGACTTGAATCATAATCAAGTCAGAAATAATCAGACTCAAATCCGAGTCAGACTAAAAGAAATGTACGTCGAAGTTCTATATTTGTTAGGGTCCTTATTGTAATTTATAAAACTTGAGGGGTTTTTATGTAAAAATACTTTTGTATAGTTTTCAAGATACACCTCAAGTATTTATTATTCGTCTTTATTGTTATAATGAGTGTAATTTTATTTGTGTTATTTCTAGTGATAATATCCTAATTATATAAATAAAGGTATTAATTTGTAATATTGATTTATTTGAAATTCATGGTATTTTAATGTAACTTTTAATCTTGTAATTTTTAGGAAAAGATGGAAACTTTATCTTATAATAAAATAGGTGTTTAAATGATAAATATACAAATGTTTATACAAGAATAATTTTTAATAAATATTTTATTTTCCAAAAATCTCATTTTTCTTAAATGTCGTATTTTAAACTTTTCGAGACCGAATGCTCCTTACGGAGGTCTGAATCTCGCACTAGTAAGCCCGAGGGTGCACGATAAACCATACTATCCCTAACGAGTTCCCCAAAGATGGGTTGTAGTGGCGCTTTGCAAAGATTTACTAAATACGAATCATTTAGAAAACGGTTTTATAAAAATAAGATATTTATTTGTAGAAGGGTGTAAATTTCCGTATTTTAGATTCTAGGGTTTCCTAAGCCAACTAATCTATTTCTAAATGGTCTAAACGATAAGTCATTAGAAGCCTCAAATCGCCTCTTCACCGCCAATTGCGGCCAGGTAAGTGCCAGGTGAGTGGGAGGCTCTCCACTATAAGTAGTGGTCCTAATTAAATAACCACTCGCCTAAGACACACTTGCCTAGACACCACAAAGTCAGGTTTAGATAAACGATCGATATCCACGACATATCGTATTTTTCTTTTAAAAGATATTATTTTAAAATTGTTTAAAACTTAGAACTTTTAGAAAAGGTTTTATTAAGAAAAGGGTATTTAAATGTAAAATCTTGTATTATCGTATTCTAAGTTTTGATGATATCAATTAGGGTTGTATTTTCGTGTGTGTGGAGGTAGGTCATTACCTCGTGATCTACTTTAAGGTATAGCAATGTTAAAGGGTTAAATGTGATAAACTAAATATGGTGGTATTTAAGTGCAAAAATACTGTATATTGCAAAAGTTATCATTTCATGTGAGAAACTTTATCCAAATTAGTTGTTATGTGATTAGTAGTCAACATGAATATGTTTAAGCATTATGGAATTAGTGATAAGTGAGTTTTGATAGAAAACCGAATCGGAAATCGGTTTGTTCCGATTTCCGTCGGGTTTGAAAAGTCGTATTTTTATGAAAGAATAGTAAGGTAGAAAAGAGGGACTTACGGGTTTGGACAACGTTAGAGAGTAAGAGAGATGTAGAGGGTTTGCCGGTGCGTCGAATCGTCGTTGAGTGGTCCTAGCACGATCGTCGGAATTTCGCCATCGATTTCGTCAGCGCTTCGCCTTTCGCTCGTTTGCTCACGTACCAAGTTCTCTTGAAATTTTTAGAGAGTGGACTTAGGAATGTAGGGTGAGATGGTAGAGGGTATGTGGGTTTATATAGGGTTAGGGTTTTAATAAAAAAATATATAAAATATATAAAATCATTAAAAATTCATTAAACATAGGAGTAAAAGGGATTTATTGGGCAATTGGTAACCGATCCAAACATTTAGAGTATGCAGGAGGGTGGACCGAGTCAGCCGAGTCGCCGGCCGGCGGCGCCGAGTCGGGCCGAGTCAGGCCACCAGAGGCGGGGGAAACTGTTAGTTGTATGTATGCCCTAGAGGCCAGTATTGTACAGATGATGTATATTATATTGGATGCTTGGACATATATAGAGATGACTTTCTTGCTCGATATGATAGTATGCTATCTGGTTACTCTTTATCTTAACATGTACACTAGTCTCTTTAAACTGTCTTATAGTTACATGTTGGTAAAGCCCTTAGGATGTGTACTTGACTACCTGGACTATGATGCAGATCATACTAGTGGGGACATGGTAGTCCATAGGTACATCCTTCATGGTCCCTAGTCGTGGGTGTATCGAGACGGGGCATCGATATACCAGTGTAGACTAGCGTATACGCTTCTCGACCCATGAGATGGGCGATGGATGATCCCATATCCATTGGTGTTTGACATCAGAGATGGTGTACGGATGCTCAGTAGAGACTGGGTACACTGGACGGACTCGCCGAGAACTCCCAGATGGTATTATACCTCACGTCAGATGGCAGTTCTCAGGTGACACTTGTGCAGGTTAGTCTGTAGACCCGAGATCGTCATAGAGTCTTGTGTGATTCCCACTGTGCTTTGATCTTCACCTTACCACGTCCATGAGGGCGTGCAAAACGGTGGTCTTTGGGTACAGTCCCGAGTCACATGGAGGCAATGAGCGATAGGAGGGGTTTCGTCTCTCCCGGTATTTGGGGTTGATGTTGCGCTGTGCTCGATTGGCCGTAACAGGGAAGTCCCTGGCCAGGGCTGATCAGAGATTTGCTGGTAAGTGTTACCAGTAGTTTCTCGACCCGTTATGAGCCTCACATCGGCACGACTTATCGGTTATTGGGGTCTGACGTTTACCACCCCTAGACTTGATATGCGACATATCAGACGAACAGACCGGACTGTACGGTAAGTGTTACTGGTTGGATTCACAGGAGTGTGAGCGGGCTAGCTCGTCGATCTTCTGATCGCTCAATACCCGGATGGCCGTTACGTTTAGCAGACCGCTTGCGGCTTGTAGGTGCTTGATATGATCATCATCTGCTACCGGCGTATTGACGAGTCTTTAGAGTCCTACACAGAGGTTTCCTGGCTCAAGCGAAACGAAATAGGAGCGCATATGAGATATGTACAGGACCGAGAATAATGCGTGTATGTGATACCGTATTCCATTCTCGCGATGAATGTATCGACTGGTTATATTCGATATAACCTAGATATCGAATCAACGATTGATTCGATAAGCCGATACATAAGATACTAGTCGGTTATATGCGATATGACCGGATCGTTAAGTCAAGTGTTGATTTAATGATTTAATGTATAATTATATATTTGATGTATTACTTTGCATTAGCTAGTATTAGTTCACTTTATATGGATTTTCTCACTTGATGTGCAAGAAGTATATGTGATATACTTTTGTGCATATATTTGTATCATGTTTGATGATACTTGATCATTTAGTTAAGTGTATAGAATTAAACCATGATTAATTTGATGATTAGGGTTTTGCATATTCATTTATTTATTCATTTGTTCATTTATTTATTTGGAAAAGATAAAGATGAGAATGGTGGCTTTCTTTGTTTCTTATTGAAGCTTCATGAAGCTTTGACTTAGTCACCATTCTTGTCTCATGCTTAACCCTAACCATTTGAACTAACCCTAGTTCATTCTCTACACTTAACTATGGCTAAGATTATGATAAGTATTCATTTTTCTTTTTCATTTTAAGAGATTTATCATAACATTTCCTTCTTCTTGATCTTCTTCTTCAAGAAAGAAAGCTTGATGCCATCAATGGCAACTTGAGTTCTAAAGTGAGAAATCCAATTCTAAAGTGAACCCACCTCCTATTTCTTCACCCTCTACCTCTTGCCAAGTTGTTTTGGGTGTTATCTTCACAAGTTTCACAAATTTGTGAAGTCAGAGCTTGAACTTGTGTAGATCATCTTCGGCACGAAGCCGGCGACCTAGTCCGCCTATTTCTCCGATCAAGCCGACGATTGAGTCCGGGATTCGAGATGGACAGCGAGAGGACGCCTACGTGGAGCTAAGGAAGTGGAGAACCGGATCTACAAAGGTTGTAGCCTCTCTCCTTTAGTTAAGATGTTAACTAGTTTACTGTTTCGCCTAAATTTCTAGTCAACGATCCGTATTAGGGTTTCTCGGCACCCGTAAAATTTGAAATTGGCATGATTGATGCCTTGTGAGACCTCTTGAGAGTGCCTAGGAACCCTACAGTAGTATCAGAGCCTAGCTAGAGCCTTAGGCGAAGTCTAGACGGAGTTTGAAATCCGATCGAACCGAAACCCTAATATCAAAGTTGCTCTCTGTACATTTTTTAAAAACTGGGTTTTTTCAAAATTAAAAATATGCAGAAAATTCATCAGGACTTTCTAAGAATTACTGTGAAACACGATCACCCAATTCCTCCTAAGTGCGGCGGAACCGCGGCAGAAGCCTGGCTTCTGCAGCGGTTCCGCGGCGATATGATGACGTCATCCACCCTATTATGCACAGTAACTTCTTTTATTCAGTGCTGAGTTCTCTGGGAATTTTTAATATTTATTCAAGAGTTGAGTATTCTGGGTTGTATTGGGGACTCGGTATTTCGATCGGATTATCGAACTTTGTCTAAGTGCTTTCCGGATAATTTTTTGAATATGTTAAAAAGTCCGACCGGATATAAATACCCAACTTTTCCCCTGCCGGAAAATATCCAAGTGTTGGATTTTTGTGTGGTTTAAGGACGTTCTAACTAGTGCAAGTAACGCGATGGTCCCTCTAGAAGACAACAAATCTTAACTCGATTATGTGACCGTCTTGAACTGCCCTTTGAACCTTCGGGTTTGGGGCAGCACGGCGTGCCATATGTGAGGCGTTGGCTTGACCCTTCTACGGCTGGACCGTTGGTACTGAGGCATGAAGTGAATGTCTTTGAACCTATTTCATGTGTTGAACGGTTTCGGGAAAACTTGGGTGTTCGAATGTTCGATCGGAAAGTTCAATATATTCTATTTATCCGGAATGGGATACAATAATTGGAATTCACAAACAGTTATGAGATAACTGAATGAATGTTATAAATCTAGCGGTTTAGTCTCATTTGATATTGAAAAGAGTTTTCGATAATGGAACTAAAATGCGGGGTTTATAACTGTTAGGCATGTGATGTCTAAGTATTTCATTTGATTAGGCATGTGATGTCTAAAATGGTTGCGGATTCCAACTGTTGTAGTTTTACACTTTCTTTTCTGTGACCGTAAGTGTAATATGTGATATCGCCGGTTTCGTTGCTATATGTCAACGACAATTGGGATGCGCATATTTACTTACGTTGATGACATGTGATGTTATGTGTTGCTGGATATGTTATATTGGATTGCCGTGTTTGAATAGCCGGGGTTTTTTATGTGAGATGAGTGTTTTTCATTTTCATTCATGTAAAAACTTGTATGTAATATTCTTTTATTGGGGCACTTCCAGGTTGCGGAAGTTGTCACCCTTTGTATATTATTTACTTTTCTGCACTAGGATAGACCCAAGGAGGGGAGCACAAGTAACCGGGTTCTAGGGTCCAGTGGGAGACCAACTCGAGGAGTCGAGTCCCGGTCTCCTAACCCTAGAATTGGTAGGGTTGCTTGCCGCTCTCGTAGGGGTCTAGGGGTGTGGGATTGGCTATTCATCACGACCGTGGAATTCGTGTTTTATACTGGCTCGTATTGAAAACACGGACGTCCTAGTATATCCAATATTTCATATGATATTTTCTGCTGCGATATCTGTGATGTGATCATGTGATGTTCTGTGATAGATACAGTATATAGTATATATGATATATTATATAGACGTTACTTATGTTTTGCACCCGCACTAGCCCTACCCTGCTCTGTCGTTAGTTACCTAACCTAACGGTGCACAAGGGGACATCGAGGCGAATGCGGATGGCATAAGTGTACGTCGTATTTATCTGTGATGTTTAGGTATTTAAATGATGGGACTTCATTAATGTGATTAATGAAATAAAAGAAACCAATTGACGTTGTAGAATCAAATTTTAAATAAAACAGGTAGCTACAGTTCTTGCTTTGCATAGCGGTATATATGATATACCCTGCACCTTATTCGATGAGGAAAGGACCGAGATCCCTTCACCGGGAGTGACTCCTTTAGCAATAACTGGCAGATGCTACACACTCGGTCTGCTTTTGATTGCTTCTATAGTTTCTGCTTTGCATAGTGATATATATGATATATCCTGCACCTCATTTGACGAGGAAAGGGCCGACGATCCCTTCACCGGGAGTGACCCCTTTAGCAAAACTAGAAAAGCCTCAAAATCACTCCATTTCAAAACTTCATTTGATTCTACAACGATATCAAGTTCATTACGCTCATGGTTTTTTCTGAAAGAACCCGCGTAGCCCTCCGTCATTTCAGATAGATATTATTTAGTATTCGTGCTATGTTTGTTGACTTAGTCAAGGCATAGTGTATGGTAGCTAAATTATGTTTATCTGTAACAACATGAGATGTGATTGGATTAGAGCATTCGCACGGCCTTGTTGACTCAGTCAAGGATCATACGGGTGGGTTTAATTCAATCGGGAAATGTACGGGTTGAACTTGACTTGCGATTTATGGTTTGTTGACTTAGTCAAGGTCATAGATCGCTAGGGGCAAAAGCATTATCGGAAATTTCAAGTGTTGAAATTTGCAATGAGATTGCATACCTTCTATGAGATAGTTGGATCCCGATACCCACTGCGAGTAAGAGTTACTCCTGGGAGAGTTTTACACATTATAATTAGCCGATCAAGTAGGTGTCTAGAAAGGTGTTAACGAGGTTACGCCTCTGGGAAAACGAGGTTTACATTAATTAGGTTCGTGCGAAAGCACGGGGGACCTCCCTCAAAGTACCGACACTGGCCTGGCTGAAAGATTGGCGAACTTGTAGTGTGTAATTAATCCCGGCTAGTCTTTCCTTTTAGGGTTTGAAGGAAGATTTGATAAAAAGCAGTGGGAGCCATCCTGATTAGATAAGATAATAACCAATCTGATCTTGCAAGAGCATACGCTAAAGTGTTTTCTTCTCTCTCTCGCCAGGTAGCGACCATTTCATGCCTTAATCAAGATAATAATTTGGATGTATTGACCGAACCCGCATGTTATACTGTGCAGGGGAACGTTGGACCCGTTCTATCTTATAAATGTTATAAGACTGAACAGGAAACAGGAGAATATCTAGATTCTCACGCCGCCCAAACGGAGAACGTGCATGATGATGCACCTTCTTCGGGTGTGTTTGTTATTGAGAACTGTTTCTCAGTTCACCCTACGTCCTGGGTATTAGATATCGGATCAGGATCCCATATATGTAAGCAGTTACATGGGCTACGAAAAGGTAGAGAACTGGGAAAAGGTGATCATTCTGTTCAAGTAGGGAATGGGGCAAATGTTGCAGCCAAAGCAGTTGGCATATATCACCTGGTATTACCAAATGGTGATACACTAGTCCTGAATGAGTGCTATTATATACCGAACATGATGTGCAACATTATATCAGTTTCTTTATTAAGTAAAGAAAGATATAATTTTGTAGTAAAGGATAATGTTATGAACATATTCCTAGATCAAAAGTTGATTGCATCAGGCTCGCTACATAATGGCATATTCATTCTCAATCAAAATACAGTCTTCAATATACAAAACACACACAAGAGGAAAAGCTCAGAAATGAACGAATCCTTCTTGTGGCACTGTAGACTTGGCCATATCAATGAGACACGACTGGCTAAGTTGCATAAGAATGGATATTTGAATTCATTTGAATTATCATCTTATGACACTTGCCATTCATGTCTCAAAGGAAAAATGACCAAAACTCCGTTTACGGGACACGGAGAAAGAGTTACTGAACTCTTGGGACTGGTGCATAGTGATGTATGCGGTCCTATGTCTACACACGCCAGAAATGGTTCTTCCTACTTCATTACATTCACTGACGATCTCTCTAGATACGGGCATGTGTTCCTGTTGAAACACAAGTCTGAATCTTTGGAGAAATTCAAAGAATATAAGCATGAGGTAGAGAACCAAATGGGCAAAAGTATTAAGATTCTTCGATCTGATCGAGGAGGTGAATACTTAAGCAGTGAATTCCTGGATTATCTAAAAGAGAATGGGATTCTCTCTCAGCTTACTCCTTCTTATACACCACAACACAACGGTGTATCGGAGCGAAGGAATCGCACCCTATTAGATATGGTGCGTTCAATGATGAGCAATGCTGAGTTACCTATTTCCTTTTGGGGGTATGCGCTTGAGACAACCATATACCTATTGAATCTGGTTCCGTCTAAATCTGTACCTACCACACCATATGAGATATGGAGTGGGAAGAGACCATATTTTAAACGAATTAAGATATGGGGTTGTCCGGCCTATGTCAAAAAGCAAAATCCGGACAAGCTCGAGGCACGATCAGTCCTTTGCAAGTTTGTGGGATATCCTAAGAATTCTCAAGGATATTTTTTCTACCAAGCTGAGGAACAAAGAGTGTTTGTTGCTCAACATGCCATTTTTTTGGAAAGGGAATTTCTTGCAAAAGAAAGTAATGGCAAAGAGGTAGAGCTGGAAGAGGTTCCAGCACCACAAACTGCAACTAATGATTTAGTAGAACCAGAGGATTCAGTGGTGCCCGACGTACCCCAGCCTCTCCGCCGATCTAGTAGGGTTTCTCGACCACCTGAGAGATACTATGGTTTTCTCATTGATGGTGGCAGTGAGGATTGCATCATGGAGGATGATGACCCAACTAGCTTCGAGCAGGCCATCACGAGTGGGGACTCAGTGAAATGGCTGGATGCTATGCGGTCCGAGATGGAATCCATGTACACCAACAAAGTATGGACTTTGGAAGTTGCTCCTGAAGGGGTAAAACCCATTGGGAGCAAGTGGGTCTTCAAGAAGAAACTTGGTGTAGATGGAAAGTGGAGACTTTCAAAGCTAGACTTGTTGCAAAGGGTTTTCGTCAAAGACCAGGTGTGGACTATGACGAAACTTTTTCTCCAGTGGCTATGCTTAAATCCATCCGGATCATACTTGCCATCGCTGCATATTATGATTACGAAATCTGGCAAATGGATGTTAAGACCGCCTTTCTAAATGGTGATTTAGAAGAGTGCGTGTACATGACTCAGCCAGAGGGCTTCGTAGACAATGGGAGCAGCGGCAAGGTGTGCAAGCTGCTTAAATCCATTTATGGATTAAAGCAAGCATCGCGGAGTTGGAACATCTGCTTTGATGTCGTTATCAAAGAGTTTGATTTCGTCAAAAACCCAGATGAACCTTGTATCTACAGGAAGGTAGCAGAGAGTAAGGTTGTCTTCCTCGTATTGTACGTGGACGACATACTCTTGATAGGAAATGATATTCCTATGCTGCAATCGGTCAAGCTCTTCTTATCACAAAGATTCTCGATGAAAGATCTTGGTGATGCCTCCTGCATATTGGGAATCAGGATCTATAGAGATAGATCCAAACGGATATTGGGATTGTCCCAATCCAGGTACATTGACACCATACTAAAGATGTTTAGTATGGAAGAATCCAAGCGTGGGAACTTGCCCACGATCTCTAGAGTCACTCTCTCCAAAGAGATGTCTCCCAAGACTGATTTGGAGAGAGCTCGCATGCAAGGGATACCCTATGCTTCGGCTGTAGGCTCTATCATGTACGCGATGCTATGTACCAGACCCGATGTTGCATACTCACTAAGTATAGTGAGCAGGTATCAAGCTGATCCTGGAGAGAGTCACTGGACAGCTGTGAAGAGCATTCTCAAGTACTTGCGAAGGACTAAAGAGATGCTCTTGGTGTATGGTAACGGAGAACTCCAAGTGGAGTCCTTTGCCGATTCGAGCTTCCAGAGTGATAAGGACGACTCTAAGTCGCAGTCGGGTTTTGTCTTTACCCTTTACGGAGGGGCGGTTAGCTGGAAGAGTTCCAAGCAGGAAACCGTGGCAGACTCGACGATGGAGGCTGAATACATCGCTGCCAACGATGCTACTAAAGAGGCTGTCTGGATCAAGAAGTTCATTACTGAACTTGGAGTGGTTCCATCCATTGAGCATCCAATACCTTTGTATTGCGATAACAATGGAGCGGTGGCTTTGGCCAAGGAACCCAGGTCCCATCAGCGATCCAGGCATATTCTGAGGCGGTATCACCTGATCCGGGAGATAGTTGATCGCCGGGAGATCGAGGTCAGGAGGGTTGACACGAAGGACAACACGGCGGATCCACTCACGAAGGCCATTCCCCAGATACAGTTTGAGAGACTCTTCGGGATGCTCGGTATGCGATACTACAGCAGCTGGCCCTAGTGCAAGTGGGAGATTGTTAGTTGTATGTATGCCCTAGAGGCCAGTATTGTACAGATGATGTATATTATATTGGATGCTTGGATATATATAGAGATGAATTTCTTGCTCGATATGATAGTATGCTATCTGGTTACTCTTTATCTTAACATGTACACTAGTCTCTTTAAACTGTCTTATAGTTACATGTTGGTAAAGCCCTTAGGATATGTACTTGACTACCTGGACTATGATGCAGATCATACTAGTGGGGACATGGTAGTCCATAGGTACATCCTTCATGGTCCCTAGTCGTAGGTGTATCGAGACGGGGCATCGATATACCAGTGTAGACTAGCGTATACGCTTCTCGACCCATGAGATGGGCGATGGATGATCCCATATCCATTGGTGTTTGACATCAGAGATGGTGTACGGGTGCTCAGTAGAGACTGGGTACACTGGAGGGACTCGCCGAGAACTCCCAGATGGTATTATACCTCACGTCAGATGGCAGTTCTCAGGTGACACTTGTGCAGGTTAGTCTGTAGACCCGAGATCGTCATAGAGTCTTGTGTGATTCCCACTGTGCTTTGATCTCCACCTTACCACGTCCATGAGGGCGTGCAAAACGGTGGTCTTTGGGTACAGTCCCGAGTCACATGGAGGCAATGAGCGATAGGAGGGGTTTCGTCTCTCCCGGTATTTGGGGTTGATGTTGCGCTGTGCTCGATTGTCCGTAACAGGGAAGTCCCTGGCCAGGGCTGATCAGAAATTTGCTGGTAAGTGTTACCAGTAGTTTCTCGACCCGTTATGAGCCTCACATCGGCACGACTTATCGGTTATTGGGGTCTGACGTTTACCACCCCTAGACTTGATATGCGACATATCAGACGAACAGACCGGACTGTACGGTAAGTGTTACTGGTTGGATTCACAGGAGTGTGAGCGGGCTAGCTCGTCGATCTTCTGATCGCTCAATACCCGGATGGCCGTTACGTTTAGCAGACCGCTTGCGGCTTGTAGGTGCTTGATATGATCATCATCTGCTACCGGCGTATTGACGAGTCTTTAGAGTCCTACACAGAGGTTTCCTGGCTCAAGCGAAACGAAATAGGAGCGCATATGAGATATGTGCAGGACCGAGAATAATGCGTGTATGTGATACCGTATTCCATTCTCGCGATGAATGTATCGACTGGTTATATTCGATATAACCTAGATATCGAATCAACGATTGATTCGATAAGCCGATACATAAGATACTAGTCGGTTATATGCGATATGACCGGATCGTTAAGTCAAGTGTTGATTTAATGATTTAATGTATAATTATATATTTGATGTATTACTTTGCATTAGCTAGTATTAGTTCACTTTATATGGATTTTCTCACTTGATGTGCAAGAAGTATATGTGATATACTTTTGTGCACATATTTGTATCATGTTTGATGATACTTGATCATTTAGTTAAGTGTATAGAATTAAACCATGATTAATTTGATGATTAGGGTTTTGCATATTCATTTATTTATTCATTTGTTCATTTATTTATTTGGAAAAGATAAAGATGAGAATGGTGGCTTTCTTTGTTTCTTATTGAAGCTTCATGAAGCTTTGACTTAGTCACCATTCTTGTCTCATGCTTAACCCTAACCATTTGAACTAACCCTAGTTCATTCTCTACACTTAACTACGGCTAAGATTATGATAGGTATTCATTTTTCTTTTTCATTTTAAGAGATTTATCATAACATTTCCTTCTTCTTGATCTTCTTCTTCAAGAAAGAAAGCTTGATGCCATCAATGGCAACTTAAGTTCTAAAGTGAGAAATCCAATTCTAAAGTGAACCCACCTCCTATTTCTTCACCCTCTACCTCTTGCCAAGTTGTTTTGGGTGTTATCTTCACAAGTTTCACAAATTTGTGAAGTCGGAGCTTGAACTTGTGTAGATCATCTTCGGCACGAAGCCGAAGACCTAGTCCGCCCATTTCTCCTATCTAGCCGACGATTGAGTCCGGGATTCGAGATGGACAGCGAGAGGACGCCTATGTGGAGCTAAGGAAGTGGAGAACCGGATCTACAAAGGTTGTAGCCTCTCTCCTTTAGTTAAGATGTTAACTAGTTTACTGTTTCGCCTAAATTTCTAGTCAACGATCCGTATTAGGGTTTCTCGGCACCCGTAAAATTTGAAATTGGCATGGTTGATGCCTTGTGAGAACTCTTGAGAATGCCTAGGAACCCTACAGAAACTTTGGGGGTACAATTTGGTATATTTACTTTTTCATGTCTAGTACATATTTTGTGAGTTATGGTCTTTTGACCGTTGACTTCAAAAAAAAATTAAAACAAAATAAATACAAAAATAATGTGGGGCATGAGATTTGAACTCTGGTGGCTTGGTTCAGTAGTGCAAGGTGTTACCAATGAGCTACAAGCTCCTTCTTATAATTATTGTGGGAAAATAACTACTTAAAGTAGTAACAGCAACACTAAATACCCTAAGTATTACTTTAATTTTATAACAATTTTATGTACACTAAAAATGGAGTTATTTAAAAACAAAATAATTACTTATATATATATTGTGCTCAGGTTAAAATACTCCTTTATGGATTTTTAAAAATTTAAAAAAAAATTTGTATAGGAAAATTAGGGTTGTTACAAAGAAGCTGCAGAGCAAGCGGCTAATATAAAGCGAATCGCACTTCTTTTCCAAGACATGGTCGGGATGATATTACAGACGGATCCTCCAGCCGAAGACCCTCCGATCATTATTGAAGATGACAATGGGGAAATGTCGAATCCTCCTCCGGCTCTTTCAGCAGCCAATGAGGAAACAATTTCCAAAGCCGCACTGGATGACTATATAGCTCAGCAAATACGAGCTCATCAGGCAAATGAAGCGGCCAGCCAAGTCGTCAAAACTGGGTGACCATATCCAAGCTGGTATGACCAGATAAAATACCCACCGGGATACACAATCCCCAAATTCCATGTGTACAAAGGGACAGGAAATCCGCACCAACATGTCGCCCAGTTCAGGGCTCTATATGGAAACACCGGGGGGAGATGATAAGCTTTTGCTCCGTCAATTTGTCGGCAGCTTGTCGGAAACGGCGTTTGAGTGGTACTCTGAACTTCCAAACGACTCCGTCAGAACTTTCGCAGAAATGGAGTTATTGTTCACCGAGTGATTCGCGAGTGCTAGTGAACGCACTCCAATAATGACATTGATCAATGCAAGGGTGAAGCCGGACGAAACTTGGGTTCAATACGCAATCCGATGGCGAAATCTGTGGTCAAAGTGTGAACAGCGCATCGAAGAAGCACCAGCGGTAGGCATGTTCATGGGCACCCTAGACCCTCATGCAACTATTTCACAGTTCATGATGTTCTTCAAACTGACCACATTCTAGGCTTTAATCGACAAGTTAGCCCGGATGGATCAGATGGGTCACAGACCGTCTCCTCCGAAGCCAGAGCCGCGGAATGAAAAGGATAAAGGGAAGGTGACCTTCGTTGCGAACACCCAACAGCAGCCCAGTGCTCCAAGACTAACGGATCAATTAGAGGAGAGACGGCGCTATTATAATGAGAAAATGAAGCGTCCTTACTCGTTCCCACTGGACAAAACGAAGAGACTCTTCGAGCTGGCGATGCGCAACAGGCTTATCAATTTGCCGAATCCAAAGCGACCACTGCAACCCGGCGAAGTGAATAATCCCAATTATTGCCCTTACCACTAAACGGTAAGCCATCCAATTGAAGATTGTTTCGTCTTTAAGGGTTGGATCGAGGACCAGTACCAACAGGGCAAGTTTGCGCTGTCTGAGAAATGGAAAGCAAACCCCCACAACCGCACACTCATAAGAAGATGGACACACCGGGGGCAACGTGCTCTTTTGTTGAAGAAGCTCCATGGGAGGTCATTCTTTCGGCCAAAACCAAAAGGATGCTGAATGATCTCCAGACATGCCCAGCAATCAGGTGGAAGAATCCGCTAGAACCCCAGATCATCGAAGGGATGCTGAAGCCGCGCCCAATTCCGAAAATTAGTGGTGATAGCCAAAGTGTTCACACCCAGCCGTCAAAATCTTCGAAAAAGAAGAAGAAATCCAAGAAGCCCGTGAAGCCTGGCGACAAGCGCACAGACTTACAGAAGCAGATTGATGCGCTGGAAGAGTATAACCAGAAGACGCGGACTCCAATCACGCTCCAAGAGTTCCTCAGCCACGTTCTTGAAGACGGAGATGATGGAGAAGAATCGTCGGACGAATCTGAGGATTACGTAGCAAGTTGCCATGTGATCTCTTATTCATCGCTAGACAATGAAGAGTCTCCTTGCACAAAGAAACTGGGGCCAGAGCCTGAACCGGAACTTCTGGGCCGTCAGATGAAATGATCGACGCATTCCTAAACGAAGCTCTCCTGAAAAGTAAAGCGGATCGGGAGCGTGAGATGGCCATATTTGAAAAGGCCAAACGCCGGCGACTGGACGAAAGAGTCGGGACATTCCCGCCGAATCAAAAGACATCTGTAGCAGATAAAAACAAGTTCAAGACGAGGAAAAGGTTTGCTAAAGCCATATCAGTGGGAATGAAGCTACCACCCTCCGAAGGAAGTACTCTTGGTGAAGCCGAAATGCATCCGAGCTACTGTTTATATCATCAAAAGATTGCGCACCCCACCGAGGAGTGCAATACTTTTAAAAGATGGTGGCAGGGGTATGTTGCTCACCGGCAACATTTTAAGTGAATGAAACGCAAAACTCGTCGGGAGCAGATAAGTACAACCGAGGAGCATAAAAGAATTACCGGCAACTGTCGCACGGTCAACGCCGGGGGATCGCAGGTTCTCACCTTCGGGAGCGACTCTGACGGGGAAATGGCTCTTGGCCCTCTCTTTAAGGAACCCATTCTGGGGAAAGAGAAAGAATCGAAGGCCTGTGAAAATATTCAGCTGCGCAACTGTACACTTCTAGAAAAGAATCTCGGACCTATCAATAGAAAAGATAAAGGAAAAGAAAATGTCTATGAGAATATCGCCCTGGATGACCAAGTCATGAAAGAGCTAATCGCCAAGGACCCGCCAAAGAAAAGTAAGGTGGACTATAACGTTCTGGCGCACTTGAGGAAGTTTCCCTCACAACTCAGCATTCTTGACGCCCTTTTACTATCCAAAGTAGTGAGAGATTCATTGATCAAGGCGCTACAAGAGCCAGAGCAATTCCAACATTTTCTCGCCGAAGAAAAGATAAAGGACGAGCTGGAGGAAGTACACACAGCCGATATCACCTTCGGTGATGAAGACCTCCTCCTTGGGACGTGCGAGCACAACCGTCACCTCTATGTCTCAGGGTACTACTACGATATAAAGATAGGAAAAATCCTGGTCGACAATGGGTCTTCCGTCAATCTCCTCAACATACGAGTGTTGAAGGAAATCTGCATGAGCGTCCAGCATCTTGCTCGTGATAAAATCACCATCTCCGGTTTTGACTCCCAGTCATCGGGAACTCTCGGGTCTGTGATATTGGCATTACGATTCGGGCTACTTGTCACGGATATTAAATTTCATGTCATTGACGCCAAGACATGCTATAACGCTTTGCTCGGCCGGCCTTGGTTACACGAGTACAACATCATCCCTTCTGCACAACATCAGTGTATGAAATATTTTAAGGATGGTCTCGAGTATACCGTAACAGGAGAGCTGAACCCATTCTCCAGGAACGAAGTCCGCAAGTACGAAGATGCAAAATACTTCTTGCCAGATTTCGAGGACACGGAGAGATGTCACAAACTGGAGAACAAAGCTATTACCACCATTCCGGTCTTCGGGAGTGATACTGAGGAAGAGGAAGAGATAAATTATTCAGGTTCACCCCAGCACAACAGGCCGGGACCATCCGCTCCTATGTTAATCTTTGGCAGCGACTCAGAAGACGAGGTTAATGCTATATTCTCCGCTCGGCCACCAATACAAGCATTCACTGGTGATAATCAGAGTTTGCAAATTACCATGATTCCGCGGGAGCACTACAAAGATCTCGACGCACTTGAAGCTTATAGCGTGCAAGAGCTACAAACATTTTACGTCCCTCCCAGGCGAAAAGGTGAACAGGCAATCCTATTCTACCGATCCACGGAAATAAGAGTGGAGAAGGAAATCTAGCACGGTGTGGATTCTACACTTGACAGGCTCCAGCCCATCCGTTTGCCCAGATATTACACGAACGGACTAAAAAGGCTGTTAAGGCGCCAAGGCGTACCCCTTAAGCTAACCGCGCGACAAGCACGATTCTATAACAAGATCTGGAACGTTCCCGGAACTCAACAAAAGTTGCCCAATGGGAGAATGGAAACGATCGGGCTTGGATATGTTCGGTCCAAGAAACGGGAGCTACTCCGCGACTGCTACGTCATACATGACTTTGATGAAGAAGGGGATGCTCAATGGGAGAATGCTAACCCTGAACCAAAAAAGGCTCCCGCCGTAAAAATGCCCAGTCCGTCATTCGAAGAACAAATGGGCAAGCTTATAAGGGAAGCGGGTCAAAAGGTTCGAGACGACCATAATCGCGAAATGGCCATCTACGAGAAATCCAGGACGCAACGCCTTTTTCAACAGGCTGCGAAAGATGAAAATTCTCCTCCCTGTCAACCCGTTGTGCGAAAGGCCCGACACAGAGGCAGAAACAAACCAAAGAACGGAAAAGGCATTCGACAGTGACAAAGCGGGTCCAAGAAGCCACGCGATCAGGAGCCAAGCAATCCAGATTCATCTTTTATAAAGAAGATGAGTCGAGCATACTCTTTTCCTCAGAGCAAAACAAAGAAGATACTTGATCTTGCCATAAGACATCAAATGCTTACACTTCCGGAGTCCAAACACCTTGAGCAAGCTAACGAGGTCTCTCATCCAGACTATTGCTCTTATCACCGAGCGATAGGATATCCTCTCGAAGACTGCTTCACCTTTAAGAATTGGGTTGAAGACCAATATCAGCTCGGCAAGTTCGTTCTTTCCGACAGTTGGAGGATAACTCCGCCGCAGAAGCATGAACCGAAATCCACGAGGGTAGACCCAGATCCACATCGGTCTTGGAAGCGAGCTCGTACTTGTCATATGATAACACTATCAGAAGAAGAGACCGAGAATATGGATGACCTCCCCTGGTGCTTCGAAAACGATGATGACGAGGTGATCTCAGAATTTCCACCGGCGCCGAAAGAGCTGGAAGATGGAATACACACTACTGGAGATGACCTCAAGAAAATTGATTTGGGGATGGCAAACGACCCGCGACCGACATTCGTTAGTGAGCTGCTATCTGAAGAAAGGGTGGCTGCGCTAAAAGACGTGCTTATGCAGCATAGAGATTGCTTCGCATGGAACTATTCTGAAATGCCAGGATTAGATCCAGAGATTGCTGTCCACAAATTGGAAATATCCTCGGACGTCAAGCCAATCAAACAGGCACCGAGAAGAATGTGGCTTGAGCTTGAGATGAGTATCAACGCCGTGGTCAAGAAACTAATCGACCCCGGCTTCATCCAAGAAGTTCTGTATCCTGATTGGATCGCCAATATCGTCCCAGTGATGAAGAAGAACGGGACGGTGCACATCTGCATAGACTTTCGGGATCTCAATAAAGCTTGCCCGAAGGACGACTTCCCAGTACAGGTCACCGAGCTAATGATAGACAATACATCCACTCACGAAGTCTTCTCTTTCATGGACGGCTCATCAGGATATAATCAGATAAAGATGCATCCCGAGGACCAGAAGCACACCGCTTTCCGGACCCCTTTGGGTATATTCTGCTATAAGGTGATGCCTTTCGGTTTAAAGAACGCCGGTGCCACCTATCAGAGGGCCATGACGAGGATCTTCGATGACCTCATACATGAAATTGTCGAATGTTATATCGACGACCTCGTGGTTAAAGCAAATCATACGAGGAACATCTCGAACATCTAAAGATTGTATTTCAACGCCTTCGGCAATACAACTTGAAGATGAACCCTCTCAAATGCACGTTCGGGGTGTCCTCAGGTAAATTCCTAGGATTCATCATCCGACACCGAGGTATCGAGATAGATCCGTCAAAGATTAAAGCAATTATGGAGATGCCCCCGCCAAGGACTCTCAAGCAATTGCGGTCTCTCCAAGGGAAGCTCGCGTATATCCGGCGATTTATAGCCAATCTCTCTGGCAAGTGTCGTCCGTACAGTCACTTGATGAAGAAAGGGACCCCGTTCGTCTGGGATCACAAATGCCAAGCGCCCTGGACGAAATCAAGCAGAATCTGCAGAACCCGCCAGTGCTGGCCGCTCCGGTCAACGGAAAGCCCCTTATTCTTTATACAACAGCCCTCGAAGGTTCCTTAGGCGCATTATGGGTACAAGAGAACGACCAAAGGAAAGAAAGAGCTCTCTACTACTTGAGTAGAGTTCTCCTGGGGGAAGAAAGCAATTACACTCCCATCGAAAAACACTGCCTGGCGTTGATCTTCGTGATAACGAAACTCCGGCACTATGCATTGGCGCATGAAGTCCGTCTCATATCGAAAGTGGACCCTCTCAAATATTTGATATCAAAGGCCATATTGGCAAGCCGGGTCGCTAAATGGGCCCTGCTCTTGATAGAGTTCTTAATAACCTATCAGCCTCTTAAGGCAGTGAAAGGCCAGGCCATCGCCGACTTCCTCGCTGAGCATGCCGATTCCCCTTTGAATTGCGAGCTGCCAGACGAACATGCGTTTGACGCGATCGACGGTGGTGATACCCGATGGGAACTTTATTTTGATGGAGCGTCTTCCATGAAGAAGCGCAAACAAAACACGCCCATAATCAAATCAGGAATAGGCCTCATCTTCGTGACTCCACAAAGAGGGATAATGCGCTTTACTTTCTCCTTAAAAGAGCCGAGTGTTTCGCCCAATCAGAGCAAAGCTCTGTTGAAATTCAAAATTCAAAATTTTGAAGCAACGCTTCAAATATCGGACGCAACGCGCCATATGTCAGGCGCTAATACGTTAGCGCAGCGCCCAAGAAGGCGCGCCCAATCAGAGCAAAGCACTATTTAAAGGAAGCAACGCTTCAGTTGCGCATGCACTGCGCTGCGCGACATGTGTCAGCGCAGATGCGCTCGCGCAGTTGTGCTGCGCTGTGCGCTGCGCGACACGTGTCAGCACAGTTGCGCTGCGCGACACGTGTCAGCGCAGTTGCGCTGCGCGACACGTGTCACGCGATGGGGCATTTGCGCCGAACAGGATTAAAATTCTAAAGAAATGTTTTCTGTTCTTATTAAAACAAGAAGATTTTCTTCTGTAAAACAGAAGCCCTTGGATAAAAGATCCAACGGTGGGGGAAATTCCCCAAATCACTCAGAGAGAGATTTCTTTAACAAATTAACTAATTTATGGGCACTATAAAAAGGACCCTAAGCCTCAATTCAAAGGCATCAACATTTTCTGGAAAAAAAAGAAGAGAACTCTGAAGAACTCCTTAAGAACAAAAAAGGTAAAACCTTTAGAAAAAGAGAAAATTCTCTTAAAAACAGATCATTGATCTAAGAACAAGATCAATGATCTTCAATAAGAAGAAAACTAACTAATAATAGTGCTTTGCACTTCCTTATGAACCATTGGTTTCTTAAAAACAAGAAAAAACTTGTTTTCTTTGATTTAAAATCGATCAAAAGATAAAACAGTGCTCTGCACTTGCAAGAACTGCGCTGATTGCGCTCCTCTGTTGGCACAAGCCACCAGGGAGCGCCACGTGTCAGTAGCGCAGCAGCGCAGCGCACTGACACGGTGCACTGCGCTGTTGCGCTTGCGCTCACTAGAGCGTGACACGTGTCACCACCATATGAGTTTGCGCTTATTACTTGGCGTAAAGCGCCTGACAAGCCACGTGGGGCACTGTCAGAGTATTTAATGCTCTGCATTATTAAAGAAAAGGGACATAGCCCAATTAAAAGGATTAACAGGCCTAATAAAAAATTCTATGCATTTTTAAAAAGGGGCAAAGCCCAAACCAAAAAAAAAATAGATGTTCTGCATCATTTATAAAAGGGCAGACCTCAACCAAAACAAGAATAATGCAGTGCATTACTAAAAAGGGGTAAAGCCCTAGCACAGGCCAAAGACAAAAAATGTTGAAACTGGACTTAGCCCAATCATGGCCGTAAGTCCTCAAATCAATTTACCTCCGGTTCGAGGGTACATCTCCGAACTCCTCCGACACCTATCGTTGTAATTCCTCAACGACGTCAGAGAGGTGACGGGTCCCAACGACCACACACATGAATATTGGACTGCGGGGTCCTTAAACTCGTGGACCGAAACGTCCTTAAACTAATATTGGACCGAAACGTCCTTAAACTAATGTTGGACCGAGACGTCCTTAAACTAATATCGGACCGAGACGTCCTTAAACTAAAAGATCTCCACGTCCTTAAACTGGCGATGGACCACCACGTCCACAAACTGGAATATGGACCATCACGTCCCTAAAACTGGAACAATAGAGCCTCCAAATGCTCTTTTGCCGGATCTAAACGGTCCCGTTTAAGTTGATCTTAGCCCCAAACACGGCTAACGTATCCTTAAACATTCAAATGGACTATAAAAGCCTAAATCAGCTTTGGCTCAAGGGTACATCTCCGAACTCCTCTGACACCTATCGTTGTAATCCTTCAACGACGTCAAAGAGGCGACGAGTCCCGACGGCCATATATTAAATGGATCACCCCGTTAAGTTGATCTTAGTCTCAAACATGACTAATGTATCCTTAACAAACGTTTAAGTTGATCTTATCCTCAACGCGGCTAACGTATTTTTAAACTAAAACACCAAACCCAAATCTAAGTAAATACGGATTTGGACTAATCCACGTCCTACGGGCGACGGCATTACTCAGTCTCCGTATACAATCCACGGGCAGCCGAACACAAAACAAACACCCACGACACGAAGTGACCATATGGAGAAGGAGAAAGTGGCTACCGCGATGCGGTAGCGTAATTAACTGCAGGGGCTTGCGCCTGCAGGGAAGAGCGTCCCCACAATCAAAAACCCCTCAAACGAGGGGGAATCTGACAAAGTCTGCACCGGCTGCATCCGTCTAAACCTTCGATACACGGTGTCATAAATCAACTTGGCATCTTCGGAGAGGTAGACGGATAAAACCAAATAGCATCTGTCCCGAATCTTAGGCACAGACGTCCTAACGTCTCGGCCGCTATTCGGAGGGGAACAGATTCTGGCACGCCCGGTGGGACCTTTTCCTCTTTCCACTCCACACTTCATGTGTCGTCTTCGCGAACCAATCGCGGTTTGTTAAATGGTTGCCTTTAGATTTCAAATTACTAAGATTTGGTCTCTCACTTGGTGCAGAAGAGAAATCGAGCATCGATGGCCTCAACCTGTTCGAAGTGCTCCAACTGCGGTTGCAGCTCGCGTTCGGTCTCAACTAGGGGCGTAACTTACGGTCCCCAAGCAGCTTCTCTGTTCACCATGCCCGTAGAGCAAATTACTCAAGCCACCACGGGGCTGTTTTTCGGAACTATGCTTCCGCCAACAAGCTTTAGCACCCCCGTGCCTACACAAGAAGCTCATAAGAAGTTGGTCTTCGATCGACTTTCAATTATGGGTCGCCCAATACCAGTGCCTCGGTCTTCTCTAGATTGGACCGAAACTCCTGCGGGCCCGCTAAGAAGCCCAGGAACTCTATACTGGCTGTCCTAAGGAAGGCAATAACTACTGCTCCAGAAGTCGTCAAAGCGGCTTCTCCTGTCAAAGAGTCAGTCTTTGCAAGACTGACGATTCCCACTCCTGCCCCTGCTGGTCAGAAGACATCAGTCTTCAATAGGCTGACACTGGCAATCGCCCCACACTTAAACAGGGGGCAAAAAGAAGATGTCTCAATCTCCGAGCTAGTCCCAACGGCTCGTCATGCTCAACGTCGCCATTGGCAACGAGTGAGGAAGGCAGGGGGCAACTCCCCCTCAGGGCTAACTCCACCTGCTCCAGCGGTGGAAGTCAACGCCGCTGTTCCAACTGGGAACAGCTTTGAATTGCTGAGGAAGGTGAGAAAGAACTCTCCAACTGCTACATTGAAAAGATCTCCTCCACCTATGGAGAGAGCTCCGGAGACAAAGCGGGAACAACCCCCTCAACGGCTGTCGTAAAAAATATACAAGGTTTGGCGGTAGGTTCAAGACTCCGTGATTGACCCAGACCACTTTCGTCGCCAGAAAAGGGTAAAGGTGGAAAAGGACAAGGACCGCCCTATTAAACAGCAGGGGACAACAGCTGCTAGGATGCCCACTTCAACGGCTCCTTCAACTTCAACGGCCCACAAAAGAAGGAGGCCAGAGAAAGCTTCCGCGTCAGCGACAAAGGTTAAAAATGGTGAACCTAAACGCCCCAAGTCAGGGGGCATAACAGTTCATACAGTTTACATGGCGTCGGGAAAAGAAGACAGCCGTGCATCCACGGGTCATAGACCGCTTACACGGTCAGTGACCAAGGCTCGGGAGCAGCAACAGAAGCTCCTGGAGATGATGAATGCTATGGCCGCACTTACAGGGCTAAAAGAGAACCCTGAAACGTCCTCAGATGAGCGCCAGGAGGAAGAAACCGACGCCGAATTTCTTCGTCGGATATTGGAGAAGAAGGACAAAGAGGCTGCTGAACAAGCAGCCAACATACAGTGTATGGGCCTCCTCTTCCAGGACATGATAGGGATGATGATACAATAAGATCCTCCGGCTGAAGAGCCTCCGATCGTCCTTGGAGATGATAGGGGAGAGACATCAAATCCTCAGCCCGCTCTATCAACGGCTAAAGAGGATACAATCTCTAAAACTGATCTGGACGAGTACATAGCCCAGCAAATACGGGTTCATCATGCGGCTGAAGCAGCCGGCCAGGTCGTAAAAACGGGGCGGCCATATCCAAGCTGGTACGACCAAATTAAGTACCCGCCGGGTTACACAATCCCCAAGTTCCATGTCTACAAGGGGACTGGCAATCCTCACCAGCATGTTGCCCAGTTCAGGGCGCTTTGCGGCAACACCGGCGGTGATGACAAGCTTTTGCTTCGCCAGTTTGTTGGAAGTTTATCAGATACGGCGTTCGAGTGGTACTCTGAGCTCTCGAACGACTCTATTAAAACCTTCGCAGAGATGGAGCTGCTGTTTACTCAACGTTTTGCAAGTGCCAGTGAACGTACCCCGATGACGGCACTGATTAACGCCAGGGTAAAACCCGGCGAGACATGGGTTCAGTACGCTATACGATGGCGGAATTTATGGTCGAAGTGCGAGCAACGCATTGAAGAAGCTCCCACAGTGGGTATGTTTGTGGGGACCCTCGATCCACAAGCAACCATCTCGCAGTTTATGATATTCTTCAAGCCGACTGTCTTCCAGGTTTTGATTGACAAACTAGCACAGGTGGACCAGATGGGCCATAAACCCCCTCTCCCAAAGCCGGACTCCTGAAATGACAAAGGGAAGGGAAAAGCGATCGTCGTCGCTAATGCTCAACAACAACCGAGCGACTCGAAGCCGGTTGCTCGTCAAAATAATATGCGCCCGTACGTACCCCTTGAGGATAGGATGGGACGTCCTTATTCCTTTCCCCGCGATAAAACGAGGAGGTTATTCGAGCTGGCGTTGCGCAACAGACTTATAAATCTGCCGGATCCAAAACGCCCGTTGCAACCAAGTGACGTCAACGAGCCCAACTACTGTCCTTATCATCGAGTACTAGGCCATCCGATCGAAGATTGCTATGTTTTCAAAAATTGTCTTGAAAACCAGTACCGACAGGGTAAGTTCGTGTTATCTGATAAATGGAAGGTGAATCCCCCACAGCCCCACACCTCTAAAGGGACGAATACGCCGGGGGCAACATGCTCCGTCATTGAAGAAGCTCCTTGGGAGGTTGTATTATCAATCAAGACAAAGAGGATGCTAAACGATCTTCAGTCATGTCCAGCAATCAAGTGGAAGAACCCATTGGAACCGCAGGTCATTGAGGGGATGTTGAAGCCACGTCCAACTTCAAAGACCGATGATGGTGGTTCAAGCACTTACAGCCAGCCGTCAAAGTCTTCAAAAAAGAAGAAGAAGTCGAAGAAGCCCGTAAAGCCTAACAACAAGCGCACAGACTTGCAAAAATAAATTGACGCGCTGGATGAATACAACCAAAAGGCACGGACTCCCATTACATTCCAAGAGTTCCTCAACCACGTCTTTCAAGAGGAAGACGAGGGAGGTAGTTCGTCGGATGAATCCAAGGAATATGTGGCAAGCTGCCATATGATTTCCCATTCGTTCATAAACAATGAGGAGACTCCTCGTGCTGAAGAGCTGGGGGCAGATCCTAAACTAAAAATTCCGGAGCCGTCGGAGTAATAGGGCATCCTCTTGAAGATTGTTTCACCTTCAAGAATTGGGTCGAAGATCAGTATCAGCTTGGCAAGTTCGCTCTGTCCGAAAACTGGAGGGTAGCGCCACCACAAAAGCACGAGCCCAAGGCCACAAAAGAAAAACCAGTTCCACATTGGGATTGGAAGCGAATTCGTACCTGTCACATGATAACAATACTAAAAGAAGAATCCGAGAACATGGACAGCCTTCCCTGGTGCCTCGAAAACAGCAATGATGAGGTGATCTCAGAATATCCCCCAGCTCCGAAAGAACTGGAGGATGGAATACATACCACTGCAGATAACCTCAAGAAAATTGAGTTGGGGACGGTAAACGATCCGCGACTGACATTTGTCAGCGAGCTGCTGTCTGAAGAGAGGGTGGCTGCGTTAAAGGACGTCCTTATACAGCATAAAGATTGCTTCGCATGGAACTATTCCGAGATGCCAGGACTAGATCCAGAAGTTGCTGTACATAGACTGGCGATATCCCCGGGTGTCAAGCCAGTTAAACAAGCGCCGAGAAGAATGCGGCTCGAGCTCGAGATGAGCATCAACACCGAAGTCAAAAAGCTGATAGACTCTGGCTTTATCCAGGAGGTTCAATACCCTGAATGGATTGCTAATATCGTCCCAGTAATGAAGAAAAATGGGACAGTGTGCATATGCGTGGACTTTCGGGATCTCAACAAAGCCTGCCCGAAGGATGATTTCCCAGTACCAGTCACCGAACTGATGATAGACAATACGTCCACGCATGAGATTTTCTCCTTCATGGACTGCTCATCAGGGTATAATCAAATAAAAATGCATCCGGAAGACCAGAAACATAAGGCTTTCTGGACTCCTTTGGGGATATTCTGTTACAAGGTAATGCCCTTCGGTTTAAAGAACGCCGGTGTCACCTACCAAAGGGCCATGACGAAGATCTTCGATGACCTTATACACGAAATCGTTGAATGCTATATCGACGACCTCGTTGTTAAAAGCAAATCATATGAGGAACATCTTGAGCATCTGAAGACCGTATTCCAACGCCTTCGGCAATACAACTTGAAGATGAACCCGCTCAAGTGTGCATTCGGGGTTTCCTCGGGTAAATTCCTGGGATTCATCGTTCGACACCGAGGTATCGAGATAGATCCGTCCAAGATCAAGGCGATTATGGAAATGCCTCCGCCAAGAACTCTTAAGCAGCTGCGATCTCTCCAAAGGAAGCTCGCATACATACGACGGTTTATAGCCAATCTTTCAGGAAAGTGCCGTCCCTACAGTCACCTGATGAAGAAGGGAACCCCATTCGTTTAGGATCACAAATGCCAAGGCGCACTGGACGAGATCAAGCAATACCTACAGAACCCTCCAGTGTTGGCTGCTCCAGTTAAGGGAAAGCCTCTCATTCTTTACACGACCGCCCCTGAAGGTTCTTCAGGCGCGTTATGGGCACAAGAGAACGACCAAGGGAAAGAGAGAGCACTCTACTACTTAAGTCGAGTTCTACCGGGGGCAGAAAGCAACTACTCCCCCATTAAAAAACACTGCCTGGCGTTGATCTTCGCGATAACAAAGCTCAGACATTACGCATTAGCACATGAAGTTCGTCTCATTTCGAAGGTGGACCCTCTCAAATATCTAATGTCAAAGGCCATATTGACGGGACGACTCGCTAAATGGGCCCTGCTCTTGATGGAGTTCTCGATAACATATCAACCTCTCAAGGCAGTGAAAGGCCAGGCTATCGCCGACTTCCTCGCTGAGCATCCGATACCGGCTGATTCTCCTCTGAATTGCGAATTGCCAGACAAACATGCGTTTGACGCTATCGATGGGAGCGATACCCGATGGGAACTCTATTTCGATGGAGCATCTTCCGTGAAAAAGCGCAAGCAAAGTACTCCCATAATCAAATCGGGGGTAGGCCTTATTTTCGTAACGCCACAAGGAGGGATAATGCGCTTTGCTTTCTCCTTAACAGAGCCGAGGACGAATAATGAAGCCGAATACGAAGCTTTGATAGCAGGCCTCGAGATCGCCATCGATATGGGAATTGAAAACCTCTTCGTATATGGAGATTCCCAGCTGGTCGTCAGTCAAGTAAGCGGCGACTACCAAACATGCAAACCGGAATTGGTAAAATACGGTGAGAAGGTGCAACAACTGCTGACCCAAATTCCCTCCTATACTTTGGAGAACATACCGCGCGCAGAAAACAGCAAAGCGGACGCGTTGGCCAAGCTTGCTAAAGAACTGGCTGACGAGAAGCTCGATGACATTAGAATCGTGGTACAAAGCCGTCGGGTGCTTGCCCCAGCGGAGATATCTCTGGAATCACCCGAAGAGAAGGGAGCGAATGAGCAGATGGCCTTACAAGTAAAAGAACGAGAAAGGGTTGAAGATTGGAGGGAAGTCTTTATAGACTACTTCAAGTCCCACCAAATGCCCGAAGATGCGTCCGCAAGACACCAGCTCATGAAACGAGCTCTGTCTTTCGCCTTCGTCAATAATACTCTATACAAGAGGTCATTTGATTCTCTGTGGCTGAGATGCTTAGGACCGGACAAAGCAGAAAGAGTCGTTCAGGAAGTTCATGACGGAATCTGCGGTTCTCACCAAGCAGGCCCAAAGATGAAGTTGAAGATCAAACGGATGGGCTACTATTGGTCCACGATGATTCAGGATTGCCTCGAATATGCGAAGCAATGTCACTCATGCCAAATTCATGGGGACTTCATCCATCAGCATCCAAATCCACTACATCCAATGGTGGCTAGCTGGCCATTCGAAATATGGGGAACTGACATAGTCGGCCCTATCGAACCAGCATCGTCTAGGGGACATCATTTCATCCTGGCGACGACTGATTACTTCTCCAAATGGGCAGAAGCAGTACCGTTGAGGGAAGTGAAGACGGAGAATATCCTCCATTTCTTCAAAACGCATGTCATATATCGGTTTGGAACTCCGAGACGGATCATCTCCGATAACGGGCCAGCCTACCGAAGTCATAAAATCAGCCGCTTCGCGCAGCAACATAATATAGACTGGAGATATTCCTCAGTCTATAACCCGCGAGCCAACGGTCTCGCCGAGGCCTTCAACAAGACCTTAACAAAGATTATAAAGAAAACGGTGTCCCGAAATAAGAAGGACTGGCATGAGAGGCTGCAAGAAGCTCTTTGGGCGTACCGAACTACGTTCAAGACGGCCGCGAACACAACGCCGTACGCGTTGGTATTTGGGACGGAAGCAATACTCCCCCTTGAGATAGAGCTACCCTCTCTACGGGTTGCAGTCCACTACGAGCTGACGGACGAAGAAAATGCTCACCTTCGGCTTGAGGAGCTTGACACCCTTGAAGAAACACGCCTCATAGCGCAACAAAATCTGGAAGCTTATAAAGCAAAGATGATGCGCTCATATGAAAGATTGACCCGGCCGAGGACGTTCTGCCAAGACGAACTCGTGCTAGTAGTCAAAAGGCCTATGATCCCCAATCGCGCCAAGCGGGAAAAATTCGAGCCAAACTATGAAGGCCCGTACATCATAGATAAGGTCTACCAGGGTGGGGCCTATCTGCTTATGGATATGCACGGCGAAAGGCCTTTCAGGCCGATAAACGGTCGCTTCCTAAAGAAATACTACGCTTAATGAGCCACGGCCTAGGTCAATAATAGACGACGACGACTATGTCCGCTCGCTATCCTCGTAGGCCCAAACTCCATAAGTAGTAGATGGCCTTCTTCAATAGCAGACCGAAACGTTTTTAAACTACTACCGCAGCATCTTTAGGCTGACAAGGTATAAAAAAAAACATATAAAAATAAAATAAAAAAAAACGGTATGTCCATAAGCAAAAAGGGCACGGATGAAAACCCGAAAGGGCTCCGTGAGTAAAAACAGCAGGGCTACCGGCGAGTGTTCGTGAAAACCCAAAAGGGCGCGGCCTCGTTAAAAAAAGGGGTATAAAAATAAAAAGAATAATAATAATAAAAAAAACGATATGTCCATAAGCAAAATGGGCGCGGATGAAAACCCGAAAGGGCTCCGTGCGTAAAAACAGCAGGGCTACCGGCGAGTGTGAAAACCTGAAAGGGCGCAACCTCGTTAAAGGACACTTATAGGGTCCTCTCGACCTTATAAGGAGAAATATCCTTATGACTCACAAGGGAGCAGCACACTTAGGGATCCCCACGATTCCTAAGGAGAAAATACACTTGCGAGATCCTCACGACTCGTAAGGAGAACTCTTTTATGGGACCCTCACGGCTCATAAGAGTTGAAAGTCTTAAGTTACAGAGACCTAAACCTGTGCTTAAGCAACCCCCACAACTTCCGATATTGCCCTACAAGTGATCCTATATTGGCCCTTGTATACAATCCACGGGCGCGAATAAATATCTCCCTAACCCAGTCCCATCCGAGATTAGGGATATGTTTGCATGGTTAACAACCCTTGTAAATCCTCTCGACTTACAAGGAGAAAACCCTCCTGTAGGATCCTTACGACTTACAGAGGAACAAAACACTTAAGAACCCTCACGATTCTTAAGGAGAAAATACATCTTCAAGATCCTCACGACTTGTAGGGAGAAATACCTTTGTGAGACCCTTACGGCTCATGAAGTCAAAAGCCTTAGTCGACAGGACCTTAACCCTGGTCGCTAAGCCTCCTTTGTTCGACAACGACAGAGGCAAATGATGATTCGCTCCTGGCGATATCCCAGTTGCAGCGGTGCTGATGCCGAAATCGGTGTCCAATTTGAGGTTTATGGTGAAAAGCCAGTAGGCCGCACATGCATATGAAATAGCCGAAATGATAGGGCAACTTGCAATAAAAAAAAAGCAGCAAGTAAAATATATGCATGCAAAATAGCCGAAATGATTTGGCAACTCGCAATAAAAAAAAAGCGAGTAAAAATAAATAAATAGCCGAAATGATTGGGCAACTCGCAATAAAAAAAAGCAAGTAAAGATAAAATAAATAGCCGAAATGATTGGGCACCGCGAAAAATAGCCGAAATGATTGGGCAATCGTGACCTTCGCGATATAAAAGCTGAAATGATAGAGCATCGCGGAAATAAAACAAAAAAAATGATGATGATAAAACTTTGGCCCTACAGTTAAGATCACATCGATCTCTGTATATAATCCAAGGGCGTAAACAAAGAGGGAACCATACTTTCCCAATAGACTCCATCAGAAGACAAAGCCAAACCTCTACGGTTCATCCCAACTCCGAAGAAACCAGTGTCTTCAGCAAACTCCTCGACTCACGGATACAAACACTCCTTGACGAGAGCCTCCTGATCCGCGTCGACTCGCAGAGCCACCAGTGCCTCCGTGGGAAATCCTCGACTCGTTTCAAACCCCAAGGAAACAAATAATCCTTGGCGCTTGGGAAACAAATAATCCCTAGCAAACTCCTCGACTCACGGATACAAACACTCCTTGACGAGAGCCTCCTGATCCGCGTCGACTCGCAGAGCCACCAGTGCCTCCGTGGGAAATCCTCGACTCGTTTCAAACCCCAAGGAAACAAATAATCCTTGGCGCTTGGGAAACAAATAATCCCTAGCAAACTCCTCGACTCACGGATACAAACACTCCTTGATGAGAGCCTCTGATCCGCGTCGACTCGCAGAGCCACCAGTGCCTCCGTGGGAAATCCTCGACTCGTTTCAAACCCCAAGGAAACAAATAATCCTTGGCGCTTGGGAAATAAATAATCCCTAGCAAACTCCTCGACTCACGGATACAAACACTCCTTGACGAGAGCCTCCTGATTCGCGTCGACTCGCAGAGCCACCAGTGCCTTCGTGGGAAATCCTCGACTCGTTTCAAACCCCAAGGAAACAAATAATCCTTGGCGCTTGGGAAACAAATAATCCCTAGCAAACTCCTCGACTCACGGATACAAACACTCCTTGACGAGAACCTCCTGATCCGCGTCGACTCGCAGAGCCACCAGTGCCTCCGTGGGAAATCCTCGACTCGTTTCAAACCCCAAGGAAACAAATAATCCTTGGCGCTTGGGAAATAAATAATCCCTAGCAAACTCCTCGACTCACGGATACAAACACTCCTTGATGAGAGCCTCCTGATCCGCGTCGACTCGCACAGCCACCAGTGCCTCCGTGGGAAATCCTCGACTCGTTTCAAACCCCAAGGAAACAAATAATCCTTGGCGCTTGGGAAACAAATAATCCCTAGCAAACTCCTCGACTCACGGATACAAACACTCCTTGACGAGAGCCTCCTGATCCGCGTCGACTCGCAGAGCCACCAGTGCCTCCGTGGGAAATTCTCGACTCGTTTCAAACCCCAAGGAAACAAATAATCCTTGGCGCTTGGGAAACAAATAATCCCTAGCAAACTCCTCAACTCACGGATATAAACACTCCTTGACGAGAGCCTCCTGATCCGCGTCGACTCGCAGAGCCACCAGTGCCTCCATGGGAAATTCTCGACTCGTTTCAAACCCCAAGGAACAAATAATCCTTGGCGCTTGGGAAACAAATAATCCCTAGCAAATTTCTCGACTCACGGATACAAACACTCCTTGACGAGAGCCTCCTGATTCGCATCGGCTCGCAGAGAAACCAGTGTCTCCACGGGAAATTCCCGATTCGCCTCAACTTGCAAATGAAGTCTTAGGCAGCAGGGACTAAAAAACTTGCTCCCTGAACAATGGGACCCTGCAAGTCGATCCAAAAAGGTCTCTTGCATACTATTCACGGGACTCTCTCTCCAAAATCGAATCTCAACAAGGGGGAAACAACCACTTACGGGTCCTCTCGACTCGTAAGAGGGAAAAATTCTCTTATAGGATCCTTACGACTTACAAGAGAAAATCACACTTAGGAATCCTCACGATTCCTAAGGAGAAAAACCCACCTACGAGATCCTCTCGATCCGTAGGGAGAAAAATCTCTACGAGACCCTCACGGCTCATAGAGTTGAAAAGTCTTAGGCAGCAGATCTGAACCTGCGGCCTAAGCCATCGTTAATTCTTAAGAAAGTCTCTATTATCTGTTGACCATATTTACTAAGGCGGCATGCTGATGATAAAAGAAAGAAAAAGCAAGGAAATAGCACAAGACATTACAAAAAAATGTGTATCTTTTATTCATAAACTTGATTGAGTACAGGATACATTGTGCTAAAGAATAAAAAAATATATATATACTTTTTTTATTTACAATTACAAACGATATAAAGAGGGATAGCTACTGAGAAGGAAGTGTCTTTAATAAATCCGCAAGCCGCTCTCGCACTTCTTTCAGCGCCTCCTCCTGAGTGGCTGCCGCGGCCACCTCTGCTTCCACCTGGGCTCGCTGCTGCAAGAAGGATGAAAGTTGCTCCTCCGCCGCCTTTTGGGCTGCTTCCTGGTTGGGCGCATCTCGCTCGACGACGTCAAGCTGTTGCCTCAATGATAACCCTTCGGAAAGACATTGCAGAAGGCCCTAAAAAACAACCTTCGGCCGTACAGCATTGGCCTCCACCCGAGCATGCAGTTGGGCAGACTTGCTCAAAGTCTCACCGCGCTCCTTACGCCTTGAAATGACTTCTTGTTCGAGATGGCGAAAGTAAGAAGCGCTCTGCTCAATCCACGCTACACTTTGATTGCTGGTGGCCAAGGTTTCGGGAGCGGGACACAGCGACTCCAACTGATGCAGGCGGGCCTCGATCTCCCTGCAATGGTTAACCCAAGATGCGATGATACCCTCGTCATGAAAGTTCACGAGTATCACCAGCATCGGGTTAACTGCTGTAGCAAAATCCGCAGCAGAAGTAGGGGTCTCGACGTCGAGCTCCTCAGTGTAATCGCTCAACATACGCAAGCTGTTCGCGGCGCCTTTCGAAGATGGGCGTCTCAGGTAAGGACCTGCTGGCATTATGATGCGAGATTCGAAGGGCGCCGAGACCGGAACGACAGCTGAAAAGAAACAAGATGTGATCAGATAACAGTTCAGAAAATAAAGAAGGGGGGATTTATCAATGTGATAGTCGCTGTACTAGCTGAGGCAGGTGGCAGGGCCGGAAGGGTCGGCGGCGCAGCCCATCTTTCATCCCCTCCTTCGATTTGTAACACTGCAGTCGAGATGAGAAAAAAGGGTTTAGAAGTAATCCCATCAATGAACAAAGAAGGATATCATTGGAAATCATACTCACCAACGCCACCAGAGGAAGAAGCGAGCTCGGATGGGAAGGAGAAGTGTGGGAGCAACATATGGTAAAGATGGTCAAAAAGCACTCCTGAAAGACACAATAGTGTGACTTTAGTACACAAATTATGCGTCTGGAAGATAAGATTAATAAATTGCAAACCCATACCTTCCAACATCTTCGAGGGTATGAGAGAGGGTTGAGAGGTGACCACCGTCAAGGCAGTCGTTGAAGGCGCTCCCTCGAACAGTGGGGCATCGGCGCTGGCTGCACCTGAGTTACAAAAAAGGTAAATTTGTCAGAAAGATTGTAAAGCAAAGTAACGAAAAACAGCAACTTGGGGTTTACCTGAGGAGCTCCCGGCTGAAACAGAGGCGATTCCTTCCTCTATCGACATGAGACCGCCGCCCGTGGCCTCATCGCCTGACTCAATGGGGGTCGTCGTCGTGCTAGCGCGACTAGGAGACGGCAGGAGATCGTAAGCAGGGAGGGCAATGATTGGAGCGTTGCTGGATTCTTAGAAGGAAGCGGCTGACTCTTCCCCAAGAGTCGTACCCATCTCACCCGCTACTTCTTCGGGCTCCGCCGTCTCCATCGGCTCATCCACCGTCACCACGAGGTCGCCGGCCTCAAGCGCCTCGTCCGCCAACACCCTCGGTTCAGTTGTAATGATCATTTCATCTGCCGCCACTTCAGGCTGGGCATCAATGACCCTCTCAGCTGCAGACCCCTCAACCTCCATCTTGGGCCCCGAAGCCTCGGCGACGTTGCCCACCGTCGGCTCAGGCTCGGTAGGAGTCGCCTCCTCTGTCTCCTTGGGATCAATGGTTTCCGCCTCCCCCTCGATCGGACTTGGCCCTGCGAGATAAGAGATATAAGGACCAATGGCATTAAAATCCTTATAACAAAAACTCTGAGAGAAATATTACCTGAAGCGGATTTACCGTTTGCGCTCCGAACTGCGCGCGCCACCTCTCTGCGGGCAGTGGATAGGGCGACAGGGGTCTCTTCGGATGGAGTGTCAGCGCGAGGGATGGTGCTGGGGCCCGCTCCCACAGCCAAGGAAGCCCTGCGCGCCTTCGCCTCACGCCTTAGCCGCTTTCTTTCCTCCCGAGCTGTCACAATGGACCTCTGTGACGCCTTTTTCACCGCGGCATCGTCATCCGTAAACAAAGACACCTCCAGAGCCTTTAAAGCGTCTCTCATCGGCTCCTCAAGAAGGACTTCTTGCGGTAACCTCGAGGAAGTAGGAACGTCGGCAGCCGGTAGGACATCTGCGTCACTTGGCGGGAGCGGCATTGAGGTTCCTGTGATTAAAAGGGAAAGGTTAGATTGACCATAACACAAGGGAAATGAAAACTTGATGAATCGAAACTTACTAAGGCCCATGGATGCTCTAAGACGTTCCTCCTCCTGGAAAGTCTTCAGAGAAGCGGCAATGGCTTCTTCATCAGTGATGCCTGTTGAAAGAAAAGAAAGAAAAGCGTTAGTCAAAGGCAATAAAGAGGATATGTTGCAATAAAGAAAAGGCGACTAGTAGTTACCTGATTGCGCAAGCTTAGCTAGCCACGCGTCACGCCTCGCCAACCACGCTGAAGCTTCGAGAGCAGCCTCCAAGTCTGTATCGTCCGGCGGTGGCATCACTAATCCTTCGTTATTCCCGTATTCGATCAGGCCCTCGGCATAGGGAGCATGGGGTTCCTGACCGAACACGACGTCCGCAGCGAAGAGCGACTTCTTTTTCTTTTGCCCTCCGACTCGAGATGCACGTGGGATCGACTTTCGTTTAGTAGCCACCTTAGGACGGCGGGTCCCGATGTCCGCACCCACGCCAGACTCCGGTGAGGCTGTAACCACTGTCTCCACTGGAGCACAGGGCGCTGGTGGTGCGTCCGCAATATCAGGGAGCGGCAATCCGTGCGGAGGACTCTGCGCACGCGATGGTCCAGTTCTGACCACTTTTAGAGGGGCAACTACTGGAGTCCTCGGGACCAAAGGAGAGTTGCGATCGGTACCTGGAGGCACACCCTTACGATCGACCAACAGTCGCCTTTCCTCCTTTATAACTGCTCCTGTTGCATGATTGTACCAGTCTTTGTACACATTAAGGAGTCTCGGAGCGTAAGCCGGCGCATTGATAAAAAAATGAGAGCTCGTATTCAGGCGCATGAAATGGTGCAGTGCGTTCTCCATCCCTTCTTCAGTGGCAGTGGGTTCCAGCAAGAAGGCTTCCAAGGAGACCCCTTGATCGTAGTCCAGTTGTTGAGCAAAACGATGCGGGTTGTACCTCATAAAAATTGCCACACTATTCTGCCTAAAAACTAAGAAACCCGGTCTAATGGAATATAAGTGAAGGGTCTCTCGAGCCGTCAAAACTGAGGCTCCATCCTTAAAGACATCTTGTAATGGCCGCGTCACAGTGGTAGACACCTTTCCAATGGTCAATACCTTATCGACAAAGGACATCCCGGCTCCAACGGTATGAGGGCGAAGGAGTAAGCCCCAGGCGTTCCGCGGTGATGGGGTTACAATTGATGCGCCGATCAGCTGTATAATGCGAGGAAAACCGCACTTGTCAAAAAACGAGGGCCTTTTATGCATGCCGAAGACACCCGCTGTGTGTAGCTTGAGCCACGATGCAAAGTAATGCATCGGGAAGACCACGTGCAGTACCCCGGGCTCATTAGCATCCGCTGCTTGACTGAGGCCATGGTATAAGTGCGCCAAGCCAGCGATCCCAACAGCCACCTTTACCCCGATGACCATCCGGTGGGCTGGGTAAAAGACAGAGGGTCGCATCCGATGAGAGTGCATTGGGATCGCAAACCAGTTCAGCCACAATCCAAGAAATCCTAAGAAAAAGGCCTCCTCATCCATTCTAGGGGCCGCAATTTCTGCAAATGACATGGTAGGGAAGTCCGGAAGGAAAAAACCCTTTTGATCTATATCCTTCTCCGGTAGGTTGTCCACACCTAGACCGAAAGGGTCATCCAGGGTGGCAAACTTGGTAGCTTCTGATGAGATGACGCTTGGACGAAGGAAACGAGCAATGAAGTCCTCAAAGTTAACTCCCCGACTCCCATGTTCGACGAAGAGGGACTCATATATGTTCAACACTTTAATCAAGCTTGGGAACTGATGTTGAACGGCATTCTCCGGTGTGACCCCCTTACCATCGGCCTAGCACCAAAGACGTACACATCTGTCGGGAGCAGCTCCTCATAATGTTCCCCCATCACTGGTAAACCGGATACCTCCGCGAACTCCTCCAAGAAGATTGACACTTCCCGATCTATGGCAAGGAAAGTGTGGGTAGGAATATTCCATTGCTCCAAGAAAGCCTTGAACCACCAGGTGGGGAGCGTGGGATACTGGAAGAGAGAGACGTAGACCGCGGTGTACAGTCCTAATCTTATCAACTGCGACTTCTTCGTCGACAGGATGTACCGGGCCCACGGCAGATAGCCAATCGGGTGGCGAGGGATCAGACCAAGGTTATACGATTGCCCCCAAGGTCGTGCTTCACCTTGACAGATACGGCGCCCTAGGATATCCAAGACCATAGAACGCTGAACCGGTATCGCATCTCTGGCGGGTTGTAGGAATCCCTCTGATGTCCAATTCATCATCTCCACGGCGTACTGCACCGGGGGTGGGGTAGCATAATGAATCGCCGTGATGGGCTCAGACGGCACTGCACATGTGAAGCTGCGTCAACCCATAATGATCTGGTTATACCAGGACCCCCAAAGGTGAAGATTCTTGTACTCTGGGTCGTATTCTCTAATCATGGTCAGGACTTCACGGTCAGAGGGCGCCTCGGGAAATCCCTCCTCTGAGCGGACGAACGGGAATGAAGTGTCTAGAGACATGATCGCTGCAAAAAGAACAATTTACCCGTTAGTGTTGTAATTCCAACGTTTGGCGTCTAAAAAAGAAAATGCATTAATTAAATTAAAATTAATTAATTACACCACACAGCAGTGCAGTGAGTAGGAGACCAAAGGGGGACCCACAAAATCTGGATGACAATACGTCAGTTAATAAGACAAACTCATCATTGGATGAGATTGTCAGTTGGTCCCCAGGAAAACATTCCCATTAATAAAGAATCCCTAAAGACAAGGAGGAAATCTCCTCTTTTAAAGCAAAGCTCTGTCACAGACTGACACTTGTCAAACTCTGGTCTCAAGGGAATAAGATTCTTTAAAAAGAGCCTAGCTCTGTGGTGATAATGAGAAAACTTATTTAAAACTCCTAAAGAGATTAAAACATTTTGAAGACCCTTAGAAGTTCTTCATTTTTGGACCAAAAAGATCTATTTTTGGATCCATGAGCAAAGCTCTGCTCATGGGTTAGAATCCATGAGCAAGATCTTTTCAGATCTATGGATTCATGAGAGCAAAGCTCTATTGATGAAACCCCAATGGGGATCACTTTAGATCAAAAGATCTGTGAGAGCAAAGCTCTTTGGTTAAGATTAATTTAAATTAATTTGATTTAAATTAATTTTTACCTAAAGTTTCTAACTTTGGGAAGGAGCAAACCTCTGAAGTTCTTAAGAAAGAGCATAGCTCTTTTGAAATCAAAATCTTAAAACGGTAAGATTTTTCTAAGAACTAAAGGTCCTATTTATAAGGCGCTTGCGCCCCTTGAGCTCACCCCTTGATCCAACGATCAGGAGTTTGCCACCGCTGCACTCACGTGTGCGCCACGTGAGCGCAACGGTGGGGGGGCATTTGTTTCGCCCAATCAGAGTAAAGCTCTGTTGAAATTCAAAATTCAAAATTTTGAAGCAACGCTTCAAATCTCGGGCGCAACGCGCCATATGTCAGGCGCTAATACGTCAGCGCAGCGCCCAAGAAGGCACGCCCAATCAGAGCAAAGCTCTATTTAAAGGAAGCAACGCTTCAGTTGCGCATGCACTGCGCTGCGCGACACGTGTCAGCGCAGATGCGCTCGCGTAGTTGCGCTGCGCGACACGTGTCAGCGCAGTTGCGCTGCGCTGTGCGCTGCGCGACACGTGTCCGCGCAGATGCGCTAGCACAGTTGCGCTGCGCTTTGCGCTGCGCGACACGTGTCAGCGCAGATGCGCTGCGCTATGCGCTGCGCGACACGTGTCACGCGATGGGGCATTTGCGCCGAACAGAATTAAAATTCTAAAGAAATCTTTTCTGTTCTTGTTAAAACAAGAAGATTTTCTTCTGTAAACAGAAGCGCTTGGATCAAAGATCTAACGGTGGGGGAAATTCCCCAAATCACTCAGAGAGAGATTTCTTTAACAAATTAACTAATTTATGGGCACTATAAAAAGGACCCTAAGCCTCAATTCAAAGGCATCAATATTTTCTGAAAAAAAAGAAGAGAACTCTGAAGAACTCCTTAAGAACAAAAAAGGTAAAAACCTTTAGAAAAAGAGAAAATTCTCTTAAAAACAGATCATTGATCTAAGAACAAGATCAATGATCTTCAATAAGAAGAAAACTAACTAATAATAGTGCTTTGCACTTGCTTATGAACCATTGGTTCCTTAAAAACAAGAAAAAACTTGTTTTCTTTGATTTAAAATCGATCAAAAGATAAAACAGTGCTCTGCACTTATAAGAACTGCGCTGATTGCGCTCCTCTGTTGGCGCAAGCCACCAGGGAGCGCCACGTGTCAGTAGCGCAGCAGTGCAGCGCACTGACACGGTGCACTGCTCTGTTGCGCTTGCACTCACTGGAGCGTGACACGTGTCATCACCATATGAGTTTGCGCTTATTACTTGGCGCAAAGCGCCTGACAAACCACGTTGGGCACTGTCAGAGTATTTAATGCTCTGCATTATTAAAGAAAAGGGACATAGCCCAATTAAAAGGCCTAACATGCCTAATAAAAAATGCTATGCATTTTTAAAAAGGGGCAAAGCCCAAACCAAAAAAAAAAAAATGTTCTGCATCATTTATAAAAGGGCAGACCTCAACCAAAACAAGAATAATGTAGTGCATTACTAAAAAGGGGTAAAGCCCTAGCACAGGCCAAAGACAAAAAATGTTGAAACTGGACTTAGCCCAATCATGGCCGTAAGTCCTCAAATCAATTTACCTCCGGTTCGAGGGTACATCTCCGAACTCCTCCGACACCTATTGTTGTAATTCCTCAACGACGTCAGAGAGGTGACGGGTCCCAACGACTACACATATGAATATTGGACTGCAGGGTCCTTAAACTCGTGGACCGAAACGTCCTTAAACTAATATTGGACCGAAACGTCCTTAAACTAATGTTGGACCGAGACGTCCTTAAACTAATAGCGGACCGAAACGTCCTTAAACTAATATTGGACCGAAACGTCCTTAAACTAATATCGGACCGAGACGTCCTTAAACTAAAAGGCCTCCACGTCCTTAAACTGGCGATGGACCACCACGTCCACAAACTGGAACATGGACCACCACGTCCCTAAAACTGGAACAATAGAGCCTCCAAATGCTCTTTTGCTGGATCTAAACGGTCCCGTTTAAGTTGATCTTAGCCCCAAACACGGCTAACGTATCCTTAAACATTCAAATGGACTATAAAAGCCTAAATCAGCTTTGGCTCAAGGGTACATCTCCGAACTCCTCTGACACCTATCGTTGTAATCCTTCAACGACGTCAGAGAGGCGACGAGTCCCGACGGCCATATATTAAATGGATCACCCCGTTAAGTTGATCTTAGTCTCAAACAGGACTAACATATCCTTAACGAACGTTTAAGTTGATCTTAGCCTCAACGCGGCTAACGTATCCTTAAACTAAAATACCAAACCCAAATCTAAGTAAATACGGATTTGGACTAATCCACGTCCTACGGGCGACGGCATTACTCAGTCTCCGTATACAATCCACGGGCAACCACAAACAAAACAAACACACACGACACGAAGTGAAATTCTGGAGAAGGAGAAAATGGCTACCGCGATGCGGTAGCGTAATTTACTGCAGGGGCTTGCGCCTGCAGGAAAGAGCGTCCCCACAATCAAAAACCCCTCAAGCGAGGGGGAATCTGACAAAGTCTGCTACATCGGCCGCATCCGTCTAAACCTTCGATACACGGTGTCATAAATCAACTTGGCATCTTCGGAGAGGTAGACGGATAAAACCAAATAGCAACTGCCCCGAATCTCAGGCACAGACGTCCTAACGTCTCGGCCGCCATTCGGAGGGGAACACCGAGGACAAACAATGAAGCCGAGTATGAAGCTTTAATAGCAGGCCTCGAGATTGCCATCGACATGGGGATTGAAGATCTTCTCATATACGGAGACTCCCAACTGGTCGTTAGTCAAGTAAATGGCGACTACCAAACGTGCAAATCAGAGTTGGTAAAATACGGCGAGAGAGTGCAATAGCTGCTGACTCAAATTCCTTCCTACACCTTGGAAAGCATACCGCGTGCAGAAAATAGCAAAGCGGATGCACTAGCTAAGCTCGCTAAAGAACTGGCCGACGAGAACCTCGATAACGTGAGGATCGTTGTGCAAAGCCGTCGGGTTCTTGCACAGGCGAAAATATCTCCGGAGTCGTCCGAAGAAAAAGGAGCGACCGAGCAAATGGCTATGCAAGTAAAAGACCAAGAAAAGGTTGAGGATCGGAGAGAAGTCTTTATAGACTACTTCAAATCCCGTCGAAAACCTGAAGATGCATCCTCAAAACATCAGCTCATGAAGCGAGCCCTATCTTTTGCCTTCGTCAATGACACTCTGTACAAAAGGTCATTTGATTCTCTGTGGTTGAGATGCCTGGGACCTGAAGAGGCGAAGAGAGTCGTTCAGGAAGTTCACGACGGACTCTGCGGTTCTCACCAAGCCGGGCCGAAGATGAAGTTAAAGATCAAACGGATGGGTTATTATTGGCCCATGATGATCCAGGACTGCCTTGAGTATGCGAAGCAATGCCACTCGTGCCAGATCCATGGCGACTTTATCCACCAGCATCCAAATCAACTACATCCAACGGTAGCTAGCTGGCCGTTCGAAATGTGGGAAACTGACATAATCGGACCCATCGAACCAGCATCGTCCAGAGGACATCGATTCATTTTGGCGACAACTGATTACTTCTCCAAATGGGCAGAAGCAGTACCGCTGAGGAAAGTGAAGACGGAGAATATCCTCCACTTCTTCAAGACGCACGTTATTTATCGGTTTGAAACTCCGCGACGGATCATCTCCGATAACGAGCCAGCTTACAGAAGCCACAAGATCAGCCGCTTCGCACAACAGCACAACATAGACTGGAGATATTTATCAGTCTATAATCCCCGAACTAACGGTCTAGCTGAGGCTTTCAACAAGACCTTGACAAAGATCGTGAAAAAGACGGTGTCCTGAAATAAGAAAGACTGGCACGGGAGACTGCAAGAAGCTCTCTGGGCGTATCGAACTACGTTCAAGACGGCCACGAACACAACACCGTACGCATTGGTATTCGGTACAGAAGCGGTACTCCCCCTCGAGATAGAGTTACCCTCTCTACGAGTGGCAGTCCATTATGAGCTAACGGACGAAGAGAATGCTCACCTTCGGCTTGAGGAGATCGATGCCCTTGATGAAACCCGGCTCCTGTCGCAGCAAAATCTGGAAGCTTATAAAGCAAAGATGACGCGCTCATATGAAAGATTGACCAGGCTGAGGACATTCCGCCAAGGCGAACTCGTGCTAGTGGTCAAAAGACCTGTGATCCCCAAACGCGCCAAGCGGGGAAAATTCGAGCCGAACTATGAAGGCCCGTACATCATAAACAAGGTCTACCAGGGTGGAGCCTATCTACTCATGGACATGCATGGTGAAAGACCTTTCAGGCCAATAAACGGTCGCTTCCTGAAGAAGTACTACGCTTGATGAGTCACGGCCTAGGTCAATGATAGATGACGACGACTATGTCCGCTCGCTATCTTCCTAAGCCCAAACTCTATAAGTAGTAACCGGCTTACTTTACAACGGACCGAAACGTTCTTAAACTAACAATGGACCGAAAAGTCCCTAAACTAACGACGGACCGGAACGTCCTTAAACTAACAACGGACCACTATGTCCTAAAACTAACTGTTGACCGAGATGTCGATAAACTACAGTAGATTGCAGCATCCCAAAGCTGATACAAAAAAATGGTATGTCAATAAGCAAAATGGGCACGGATGAAAACCCGAAAGGGCTCCGTGAGTAAAAACAGCAGGGCTACCGGCGAGTTTTGTGAAAACCTGAAAGGGCACAGCCTCGTTAAAATAAAAAAAAAAGAGAAAAGAAAAAGAAAACGGTACGTCCATAAGAAAAATGGGCACGGATGAAAACCCGAAAGGGCTCTATGAGTAAAAACAGCAGGGCTACCGACGGGTGTTTGTGAAAACCCGAAAGGGCGCAACCTCGTTAAAAGACACTTGCAAGGTCCTCTCGACCTTGTGAGGAGAAACCACCCGCGTGAGATCCTTACGACTCACAAGGAAGCAACACACTTAGTGATCCCCACGATTCCTAAGGAGAAATTACACTTGCGAGATCCTCACGACTCGTAAGGAGAATTCTCTTATGGGACCCTCACGGCTCATAAGATTCAAAAGACTTAAGCTACAGGGATCTGAACCTGTTCTTAAGCAGCCCCCACAACTTCCACTAATGCCCTACAAGCGGCTCAACACTGACCCTTGTATACAATCTACGGGCGCGAATAAACATTTCCCTAACAAAGACCCATCCGTGACTAGGAATATGTCTACACGGTGAACAACCCTTGTAAGTGCTCTCGATTTATAAGGAGAAAACACTCTTATAAGATCCTTACGACTTATAAGGGAACATGCACTTAGGAATCCTCACGATCCCTAAGGAGAAAACGCACCTACGAGATCCTCACGACTCGCAGGGAGAAATACCTTTATGAGACCCTTACGGCTCATGAAGTCAAAAGCCTTAGTCGACAGGATCTTAACCCTGTTTACTAAGCCACCTTTGTTCGACATCGACAGGGGCAAATGATGATTCTCTCCTGGCCATATCCCAGTTATAGTGATGCTGATGCCGAAACTGGTGTCTAATCCCAAGCTTGCAGCAAAAAGCCAGCACGCCGCACATGCATACGAAATAGCCGAAATGATGGGGCAACTTGCACACAAAATCAGCAAGTAAAAATGTATGCATGCAAAATAGCCGAAATGATTGGGCAACTCGCAATAAAAAGCAGCGAGTAAAAATAAAATAAATAGCCGAAATGATTGGGCACCGCGAAAAATAGCCGAAATGATGGGGCAATTGCGACCTTCGCGATATAAAAGCTGAAATGATAGAGCATCGCGGAAAGAAATAAAATAAAAATGAATGGATGGAATGTATGCCCTACAGGTGATACCACATCAATCCCTGTATACAATCCAGGGGCACAAACAAAGAAGGAATCACACCCTTCTTTCCCAAAGGAGAGACCAAATCTCATCGGTTCATAGACAGCCTAGAGATCATCTCAACATTCGTCGTATTACAACAGACACAACATCAAGCAAAGCGGAACAGCGGCAACTCCCAATTCCATGACTCGGCGGTGTACAGATGACCGAGAGTCAAACTCCAACTCCGTGAAATGCGGATAAAGTCAACCCTTCCTGGCGGATTATGTCACTTCTGACCCCGTGGAAAACGTCCAGAGCGGATCATGGTCCTCGCAGAGCACGGCAGTGAACCCGTGTGAAGCATCCAAAGTGGAGCCTGGTCCTCGCAGAGCACGGCAGTGAACCCATGTGAAGCATCTAGAGAAAAATTCCTGGCTACGTGGAATGCGGATTATGTCACTTCTGACCCCGTGGAAAACGTCCAGAGCGGATCCTGGTCCTCGCAGAGCACGGCAGTGAACCCGTGTGAAGCATCCAGAGCGGAGCCTGGTTCTCGCCGAACACGGTAGTGAACTCGAGGGAAGCATCCAGAGCAAAATTCCTAGTTACGTGGAAAGCGGCAATGACCCCGTGGGAAACGTCCAGAGCGGATCCTGGTCCTCACAGAGCACGGCAGTGAACCCGTATGAAGCATCCAGAGCGGAGCCTAGTCCTCGCCGAACACGGCAGTGAACCCGTGGGAAGCATCTAGAGCAAATTTCGTGGTTACGTGGAACGCGGATTATATCACTTCTGACCCCGTGGAAAACGTCCAGAGCGGATCCTGGTCCTCGCAGAGCACGGCAGTAAACCCATGTGAAGCATCCAAAGCGGAGCCTAATCCTCGCCGAACACAGCAGTGAACCCGTGGAAAGCATCTAGAGAAAAATTCCTGGCTACGTGGAGCGCGGATTATGTCACTTCTGACCCCGTGGAAAACGTCCAGAGCGGATCCTGGTCTTCGCAGAGCACGGCAGTGAACCCGTGTGAAGCATCCAGAGCGGAGCCTGGTCCTCGCTGAGTACGGCAGTGAACCCGTGTGAAGCATCCAGAGCAAAATTCCTGGCTACGTGGAACGTGGATTATGTCACTTCTGACCTCGTGGAAAACGACCAGAGCGGATCCTGGTCCTCGCAGAGCACGGCAGTGAACCCGTGTGAAGCATCCAGAGCGAAGCCTGGTCCTCGCCGAACACGGCAGTGAACCCGTAGGAAGCATCCAGAGCAAACATTGGACTGTGAGGTCCTTAAACTCACGAGCTATGATGTTCTTAACCTCGACCGTGATGTCTTAAAACTAACATTGGACTGTGAGGTCCTTAAACTCATGGACTATGATGTCCTTAATCTCGACCGTGATGTCTTAAAACTAACATCGGACTGTGAGGTCCTTAAACTCATGGACTATGATGTCCTTAACCTCGACCGTGATGTCTTAAAACTAACATCGGATTGTGGGGTCCTTAAACCCATGGACTATGATGTCCTTAACCTCGACCGTGATGTCTTAAAACTAACATCGGACTGTTGGGTCCTTAAATCCATGGACTATAATGTCCTTAACCTCGACCGTAATGTCTTAAAACTAACATCGGACTGTGGGGTCCTTAAACCCATGGACTATGATGTCCTTAACCTCGACCGTGATGTCTTAAAACTAACATTGGACTGTGAGGTCCTTAAACTCATGGACTATGATGTCCTTAATCTCGACCGTGATATCTTAAAACTAACAACGGATTATAGAGTCCTTAAATCCACGGACTATGATGTCCTTAACTTCGACCGCGATGTCTTTAAACTACGAATATCCTGGAAAACGCCCAGAGCGGAGCCTGGTCCTCGCCAAACACGGTAGTGAACCCGTGGGAAGCACCCAGAGCAACCCCTGACTCCGTGAAATACGGATAAGGACAACTTTACCCATCACTTGCGGGTCTTCACGACTCGTAAGGGAGTAAAATTTTCTTGTGAGATCCTTACGACTTTCAAGAGAAAACGCACTTAGGAATCCTCGCGATTCTTAAGGAGAAATTACACCTACGGGATCCTCTCGACAGGTAGGGAGAAAATTCTTTATGAGACCCTCACGGCTCATAAAATTGAAAAGTCTTAGATGACAGATCCTAACCCTGTTTCTAAGCTATCACCGTCCTACAAAGAGCCCAAGATTGACAGCTATATGCTACCTACAGATCGCACTTGCTAAAATCACATGGCAACAACAAAGAAAAGAGAAGAAAGCGACAGAAAGAACATCTGATTTGCATTTAATTAAGCCTTCGAGGCATACCCGTTCATGCATATGCAAAAGATTTAGTACATAAAATAAGACACGCTGAAATGAGAAACTTGCCATTCATATTTCAAAAAAAGGGGGGGCCCTTACAATTATGAAAGCAATAAACGAAAACATTATCAAGATGATTACAATGGAAAAACCTCGAACCCAGGGCATGGATTGAGGAATTCGAAAGTAAGGCCGTCTAGAGTTTTTCTGGCCTTTCTGACCATTCTTGTGTGCATCCTCTCGCGCTCACGCGTGTCAAGATCTTCGGCAATGCCCCTACCCTTTGATAAGAAGCAATTATCGTCGTCTGTTGAAAAATCTGATGCAGAATATCAATGGGGCTATCTTGCCGTTTTTTCGAGATCAGCCCCGACAGGTACACTGAATGCACCTTGTCTTCTACATCATCCAGCGCATTAAGCGGCATGGCCTCGTGAAACCCCGGAAGTGCTCTCCAAATTGCTCTCAGTACGACTTTCAAGAGAGCAGAACGGTGAGGAAGTAACCAACCAACGCGTGTGTACAGACGACCCATAATCATCGCACACTGGGCATCTGTAAACTCTTGGTTTTGGTGATGGCCCTATACGCGGATATCCTCATAAGTAATGAACTCGTTCAGACTGTATAAATGAACAGCCATAGTGCCTGAAAGAAACATCATTAGAAGATTAGTAATGAGGAAAAACAGACACAGGGAGTTAAACTCCTCGAGAGCAATGCTCTGCACACAGGAGTGACACCTGTCAAAATCAATTATGAGGGGAATTTAAAGAAATTTTCCGAGAACGCTGAGAGCTTTGCTCTGAGAAGATGATGTAATCCATCAAAAAAAATAAAATTCCATTTTTGATCTTCATGATCCATGAACAAACTCTTAAGAGTTCTTCTATATGATTTGAAAGGGGCAAAGCCCCATTAATGAATTAAGAAATTATAAATAAAATCCTTTTAAAGAGTAAAGCTCTATTAATGGAACCCTAAATGAGTTCTCTTTAGATCAAAGATCTATGAAGAGCAAGGCTCTGATAATGGGTAAAACCCTGGTTTATTAAAAGTTTTAAACTATACTTAAGTTTTGACAGAGTTTTACTCTTGAAAAATTCTTAAACTGAAGAGCAAGGCTCTGAATAAGAGAAAATTATCAAGAAAGAAGATGAAAATCATCTAAGGGACCAAAAGTCCTATTTATAGGCATTGAGAGCCGTTTCAACTCCCCAAAAGTTGATCCAACGACTGAGATGCTACCACCGCCGCACTCACGTTTGGGCCACGTAAACGCAACGGTGGGGGGGCATTTGTTCCCCCAATCAGGGCAAACCTATGTTCAAATTCCAAGATTGGAAATGAAGCGGCGCTTTTGCTTTCCCCAATCAGAGCAAAGCTTTATTTTAAAAATTCAAAATTTAAAAAGTTGAAGCAACGCTTCAGATCTAGCGCTCTGCGCTGCGCGCCACGTGTCAAACACAGGTGCGCTAGCGCAGTTGCGCTGCGCTCTGCGCTGCGTGCCACGTATCTAACACAGGTGCGCTAGCGCAGGTGCGCTAGCGCAGGTGCGCTAGCGCAGTTGCGCTGCGCGACACGTGTCAAGCACGGGTGCGCTAACGTAGTTGCGTTGCGCTCCGCGCTCCGCGCCACGTGTCGAACGTAGGTGCGCCAGCGCTGGGATTAAAAATTCCCACCGTTAGATCAAAAGATCTAATAATAATGATAAATCATTAATTAACCAGAATTAAATTCTGTTAAGGAAAGATTCCTCAAAATCTTTCCAAACAACAAGATTGTGCTTTAAGCACCGCTGGATCAACAATCCAAGGGTAAATAATAAATTACTAAAAACAGAACAAATTCTGCATGGAAAGATTTCTCAATCTTATTAAAACAAGAAGATTATCTTCTGTAAAACAGGAGCCTTAGGGTCAAAGATCCAACGGTGGAAAGTATTCCCAAATCAATCAGAGAGAGACCTCTTAAAACTGATTTAACAAATCATTTGGCCCTATATAAAGGACCCTAGACTTCAAGTCAAAAAAAGAAAGAGAATACAGAAGAAGAGAGAGAAAAACCCTTTGCAAAAAAGTGCAAGCTCTTAAGAATAGAAGATTTTTTTTTCATATTCAATGTAAAAAAGAACTATGTTCTTGAAAAGCAGAGATGAAATCATCTCATAAAAAGAAGAACCCTCTTCTAAAAAGATCATAGATCTGAAAAAAGACCAAGGTCTTTGATGATAAGAAAAATGATCAAAAGATCTAATTATAAAAAAATAAAAGAAGTATTTTTACTTCGTCCACAGATCTTTGATCTATAAAGGCAGAGCCTTTTATCAAAACAAGAACTTTTGTTCTTGGATCTTGAGGCAAAGCCTTCTTAGAAGAACATAAAAGTTGTTCTGTGATCTTAAAATTGATCAGATACGCTTTACGCTATTGAAAAGTGCCTTGCACTCATGAACTGTGCCCTTGCGCTTATTGGATTGGCGCTCATCGCCATAACTTGCCACGTGTCAACCATAGACACCACTTGCGCTTTGCACTTTTAAAACAGAGCGCTGCGCTCATAGACTGGCGCTCAGCGCCAAGCGTGCCACGTGTTGCCCGCTGGCGCGCTAGCGCAAAGCACTCGTAAATGGAAAGCGTAGATATGCTAATGAACCAGCGCTTAGCACTGAGCGCGACACGTGTCACCTTCGCGTGCGCTAGCGCAATGCGCTCTTTAATTGGCGCAAAGCGCCTGACGCGCCACGTGGCGCACTATTAGAACGTGCTCTATTCTGATAAAGACAAAAATATCAGAGCCCAATGCTTAGCATTATTCAAAGGGCCGAGCCCAAATAAAGGCTTAATAACCAGAACAAAAATAAAATGTTAAAACATTGTAATTGGACTTAGCCCAATTCTGACCATTAGTCCTCAACTTATTTTGAATTGAGCACATCTGCTCTTTCAACCAAATCATCTTGGTTCAAGTGTATATCTCTTCACTCCTTTGATATTTGTCGTTTCAATTCCTCAACGTCTTCAAAGAGGTGACGGGTCCCGACTACCACACATTTTACGGACTGTGGGGTCCTTAAACTCATGGACTATGATGTCCTTAACCTCGACCGTGATGTCTTAAAACTAACATCGCACTGTGGAGTCCTTAAACTCATGGACTATGATGTCCTTAACCTCGACCGTGATGTCTTAAAACTAACATCGGACTGTGGAGTCCTTAAATCCACGGACTATGATGTTCTTAACCTCGACCGTGATGTCTTAAAACTAACATCGGACTGTGAGGTCCTTAAACTCACGGACTATGATGTTCTTAACCCCGACCGCGATGTCCTTAACCCCGACCGCGATGTCTTAAAACTAACAATGGACCGTAATGTCCTTAAACTAATTATCGACTGCAATGTCACTAAACTAAACAATAGAGCCCAATTGCTTTCTTGTTGGATCTAAACGATCCCGTTAAGTTAATCTTAGTCTAAAATTAGACTAACGTATCCTTAACAAACGTTTAAATTGATCTTAGCCTCAAATAAGGCTAACGTATCCTTAAACACAACCCCCAAACCCAAATTTAAGAAGATACGGATTTGCACTAATCCACGTCCTACGGTCGATAACATAAATTAGTCTCCGTATACAATCCATGGGCAACCAAACACAAAACAAACACCCACGACACGAAGTGACCATATGGAGAAGGAGAAAGTTGTTACCGCGATGCGGTAGCGTAATTAACTGCAGGGGCTTGCGCCTGCAGGGAAGAGCGTCCCCACAATCAAAACCCCCTCAAACGAGGGGGAATCTGACGAAATCTGCTATATCGACCGTATCCGTCTAAACCTTCGATACATGGTGCCATAAATCAACTTGGCATCTTCGGAGAGGTGGACGGATAGCACCAATTAGCATCTGCCCCGAATCTCAGGCAGAGACGTTTGTCTTGCCGTCTTTCGGAGGGGAACAAGAGGCTTCAGGCGAAGTTGTCACAGGTATTCTACTCGTACATTCCATGCGAGCTAGATTACTATTTGATTCTGGAGCATCGCACTGTTTCATATCTACGCATTTCGTTGATACACACTCCATACCACATGAACCATTAACCAAGGGTTGGGAAATACATACGGGTAATGGTGTGATAATATCTAGTCGAGAATGTAGATCATGTCCAGTTGTAGTGTGTGGCAGGGAATTCTATGCGAATTTCTTTTTGATCGGAACATGCAGCTATGACGCAATTCTCGGGATGGATTGAATGAGTACCTTCCATGCAGTTATTGATTGCCGAGCAAGGAATATGACTTTCCGCATTCTCAATCACCCAAAGTTTATTTTCGAAGGCGGGAGCGAATCTTTGGAGCCATCCAAGTATAGAGCCAAGCCAAAAGAGTTGATAGCTATGGAGATTGATGAGAGCCCAGCCCCAGAGATTGTTCGGGATTTTCTGGACGTGTTTCCTGAAGATTTTCCAGGTCTACCATCTCCACGCGTCTTGGAATTCTTGATCGATTTGACTCCAGGTACAACATCAGTTTCCAAGGCCTCGTACAGAATGGCGCTGGTTGAGTTGGCAGAATTGAAGAAGCAAATTGAAGAACTCATGGAGAAGGGATTTATCCGGCCAAGCGCTTCACCGTGGGGTGCACCAGTTCTGTTGGTGAAGAAAAAGGATGGATCGCTGCGGATGTGTATAGACTATCGGGAGCAGAACAAAGTCACGATAAAGAACAAATACCCAATTCCGCGCATCGACGACTTATTCGATCAGTTAAGTAGGGCCAAAGTATTTTCGAAGTTGGATCTCCGTTCTGGGTATCATCAAATCAGATTACCTGCCGAGGATATATGCAAGATGGCTTTCAAGACCCGATACGGACATTACGAATTCCTTGTGAAGCCGTTCGGCGTTACCAATGCTCCAGCGATATTTATGGATTTGATGAACATGGTGTTTGCGAAGTACTTGGACACGTTCGTCGTCGTATTTATCGATGACATACTGGTCTACTCGAAGATCCGGGAGGAGCACGTCGAGCATTTGCGCACGGTTCTACAAATTCTTCTGGAAGAGAAACTGTACGCAAAATTGAGCAAGTGTGAGTTCTGGCTCGACAAGGTTCAATTCTTGGGAAACATTATTTCGGGCGAAGGCATCTCAGTGGACCTGTCAAAGATAGAATCCGTCAGAGATTGGACAACACCGAAGTCAGTGGCCGAGATCAGAAACTTTCTGGGACTGGCAGGATATTATCGGCGGTTCGTCCAAGACTTTTCAAGAATCACTGAACCTTTGATGAGGCTTACACGGAAGGAGGTACCGTTTGTATAGACAGAGGAGTGTACTCGGGCATTTGAGACACTGAAGCAGAAGTTAACCACGGCGCCCATTCTTACAGTACCAGATGATTCCGGTGGTTTGGTGATACATAGTGATGTCTCAGGGAAGGGCTTAGGCTGTGTTCTGATGCAGCACGGTCGGGTGGTTGCTTACGCTTCACGACAGCTGAGAAATCACGAGAGGAACTACCCTACGCATGACTTGGAGTTAGTCGCAGTGGTCTTTGCATTGAAGATCTGGAGGCATTACCTGTTAGGCGAGAAGGTGGAGGTGTACACGGATCACAAGAGTCTGAAGTACGTCTTCACTCAGAAAGAACTAAATATGAGGCAGCGCCGATGGCTAGAACTGATGGCGGATTACGACTTGGACCTTCAGTATCATCCGGGAAAAGTAAATGTTGTACCAGATGCTCTCATTCGCAAGCCAGCGGTCATGATGTTGACCAGTCAGAGGAGTATCATTGAGGATTTTCAGAGACACGAACTTGAGGTCGTTACGCCGAGTGCAATCAAGCAGTTTTGGCAACTGCAGGTGTAGTCTTCTCTTGTGGATCGCATTAAGGCTGCGCAAGCGGATGATCCTCGATTGCAAAAGTTCAGAGCGCAAGTAGAAGCCGGGCTGAGAACGGACTTACTCATACATGAAGACGGTTTTCTGAGATTCGGCAGCAGACTTTGCGTACCCAAAGGGGATGTTCGGGAACTAGCCGAGGCTCATAGTTCAGCTTATTCCGTGCATCCGGGAGGCACGAAGATGTATCGAGATCTAAAACAACACTTTTGGAGGAACGGGATGAAGCGAGAAATTGCGCGGTTTGTATCCAGGTGCTTGGTATGCCAGCAGGTGAAGGCGGAACATCAGAGGACAGCAGGATTGTTACAACCGCTTCCGATACCAGAATGAAAGTGGGAGCATATTACTATGGATTTCGTGACGGCCTAACCACGGAGCCCTAGGGGTAACAACGTTGTTTGGGTTATCGTCAACCGTCTCACGAAATCTGCACACTTCTTACCATTCCAAGTGGGACAGTCGACCGAGTCACTCGCGGAGAGATACATGCAGGAGATAGTGCGACTTCACGGAGTTCCGGTCAAGATTGTGTCAGATCGAGACACCAGATTTGTTTCGTACTTTTGGAAGAGCTTACAGGAGAGCTTGGGTACCCGCCTCAAGTTCAGCACAGCTTATCACCCGCAGACGGATGGACAATCCGAGGGTACTATTCAGACACTCGAGGATATGTTGAGAGCTTGCATGCTGGACTTCCAGGGTTCCTGGGAAGATCATCTGCATCTAATCGAGATTTCTTATAACAAAAATTATCAGGCTAGTATCCAGATGGCTCCTTTCGAAGCACTTTACGGGCGGAAGTGTCGATCCTCGGTTTGTTGGGATGATGTGGGCGAACGAAAATTACTGGGTCCCGAGCTCATTGTTCAGACAGTCGATAAGGTCCAAATAATCAGACAGCGCATTCAGACGGCTCAGGATCGACAGAAGAGTTGGGTGGATGCCAGCAGGAGAGCACTAGAAATTGAAGTCGGAGATCACATATTCCTGAAGATTTCCCCTACCCGCGGGGTTATCAGGTTTGGAGGTCGTGGGAAACTCAGTCCCCATATCATCGGATCTTTTGAGGTGCTAGAGCGAGTAGGAGAAGTGGCCTATCGACTTGCCTTGCCGCCGTCGCTAGCTGGTGTGCACAATACCTTCCACGTATCCCAGTTGCGGCGTTATGTTCAGGATGAGAGCCATATTCTGGACTATTTGGAGTTAGCTTTGGGTACCGACCTATCTTATGAGGAGCAGCCCACCACCATCCTCGACCGCAGAGAAAAAGTGCTGAAGAATAAAGTCATTCAGTTAGTCCGAGTGTCTTGGGGCGGTCGTTCCCCAGGAAAATCTACCTGGGAGCGTGAGGAAGATATTCGTGCACGTTTTCCACATCTATTTGTTTATTGTTGTTGTTTCGTTTTCCCTTTTAAAATTTCGAGGACGAAATTTTTGTAAAGAGGGTATGATGTAAATTCCCGGTTCCATCAATAAATTTTTTTTATATTCTCCAAGTTCCCCGAATATTTTCCTATTTTTTTCCTCGTATCTTTGTATGAAATCGGTTGCTTAGGTTTTTAATATTTAAATTTTCCTAACCAAATAAAATCAAGCCCAGCCCAAAAGAAAAAAAAAACTAAATATATAAATAAATTCCCAACTCTCCGGCCCAGCCCATGCCTGCACTCACCCCGTGCCCAAACCCGACCCGACCCGACCGTTAACCCTTTCTTCACCACTCATCTTCTTTTCCCGCTCCTTTCTTTTTTTTTCCTCATTACCACGTCGACGCAGCACACTCCTTTGCCCACGTCGCCTCGCCACTCCCCAACGCGACCGCGACCACGATCTTGCACGCGCGCCTCTATCTAACTCCCTCCCCCTCACTCTCGTTTTCCCGCTCTCTCATCCCCCATACTCTCCCGCTCACCCCCACGTCCCCACTTCTCAACGCATGAACCCGCGAGCGACCACTCACCCCTCGACCTCGTCTCCCTCCCTCGCACAAAACCGAGCCTCCCTTACCCAACACCCCCTGTTGCTTCCATCACCCTCTTCACCAACTACCCAGAACCCCCTCCTCGCCACCGAGACTCCCCTGCAAACCCACTCGCCGCCGACAATCACCTCGCTCCCATCGCGCTGCCGGCCACCTTGTCGACCCCTCAGCGTCACCACCATCACCTCCTACTAGCCGAGCCCCTCCACTACTTCACTGCACTCTACACCAAGCTTGAGCCTTGACCCCCTCTCGCTGCAACCTCACCGGCGACCATCACAGCCACCGCCGTTCACCTGAGCTTCGACGTTGCATCCACTCGAGCTCCTCAACCATCCGCAACGCCAATAGAGCCATCCCCCGAGCAATTCCGACGACGAACCCAAACTCGAGCCGTGGCCGTGAACCCTAACCGCGCCGTTCATGGCGCGATCTCGCCGTTGCCGCTGCTGTGCGTCGTCAACGCGTCATCAGGCAAGTACCATGCTTGCTTCATGCTAAATTGTTCTATTACAATTCGAAATCCTATGAATTCTGTGTATACAATTCGTGCAAATTAACATCAGGCAATCCTATGAATTCTGTGTATACAATTCGAAATCCTATGATCTTTGTACTTACACCATATTAATTGACATGTATTTTAAATCTCACAAGGTTGATAGAGCTCTGAACCTGTTTTATGAGATACCGCTCAAAGGAATTAAGCACGATATTCAAACATATCGCACTATGTTAAGTGGATTATATCGTGCTGGAAGAGTTAGAGATGCAAGACGAATATATGATGAGATGAATCATAGTGGATTAGCCCCAGATATGGGTACTTGCCATGTAGTTTTGGATGGGCTTTGTAGAAATCAGCTTATAGATGAAGCACGGGATCAATTTCATGCCATATCATTGCTGGGATACAAATTGGAGGTTAAGACATTCAACATTTTAATTGGTGGAATGTTCAAAGCAGGTAAAATTGAAGCAGCCAAAGACCTTTTTAATGATCTTCTTGCCAAAGAATTGGTTCCAAGTGTTATCACTTGTACGGTAATGATGAAAGGCCTTATAAAAGCAGGTCTCTTGGATGAAGCAAATGACTTGTTTTTGTTAATGGAGAAATATGGTTGCTCTTCAGATTCTACTATGCTCAATGCAGTAATCCGAAGTTTGCTTGAAAGAGGTGAAACAGAGAAGGCCAAGGAGTGGTTACATACAATGAAAGAGCAACAATTTGCTCTTGAGGCATCTACTGTTTCTTTGTTTTTGGATTTGCTCCCGAATAAGGGGGATTGTCATGAATTTATGAATTCACTTCCTGACTTTTCGCAACATCGTAAACATTCAAATCATGCGATGATTATCAATTCGTCAGCTATATCTTCAACGTAATTGTTTTGGGATGTGAAATCGCCAAGAATTGACTTACATCGCCATTCAGTACTCAAAATGACTAATCTATCTATGGTCACCGAATAGTTAGGAGGTCCGTTTCTTAACCAAACTTCTAAATTTATGTAGAAATTCAGTACTTTTATCTTGTCCATATATCTACTTCCAGAGTTATTTCTTCAAAGTTCAATCTTTGTTGGTTTGAAGATTATATTTCAATTATACTTGATTTCAGTTAGTTTTTACTATATACCTCTTTTAGTATTTTTTTTAATCATTATTGTTCTCTAGTCTATTTATTACAGAAATATGCTTGCTATGAAGTATTGTAGTTGGATTTTTTTACGGGTACATGACTTGGTGCCATTCATAAACAAAAGAAATTAATTATCTTGATTGTTTTTGTCACGCCCCGCTTCCCAAAATACGGAATACGGAGAGCAACGAGGGTCAGCCGTGCTACCTACGGTAAGGAAAGATTCTTCCATAGTCACATAAGACTGTCTAGCTTAACCTGTTAAAATAAAATCCAATACCAAAAGGGATGATACTGATAATCATACTGTAACGACACCACAAGGAATACTAAAAATGGGTTCACTAGATAATTGATGTAAATAAGTACCCAATACAATAGATTCGAAAAGAAGACAAAATTTGGAAAGATACATGAGTCCTAATGTCCTATAAGGACGCGCTTGCTAAATACTAACAGAGAAGAAATAAACCTACGGGTTACTGATCTTGAGCAAAGTCCTGATAGCCGCTCCGATCTTGCTCAGCCTGAAAATCTGTCTCTAAACCTCATATGGAAAATCTCAAGGATGTCAGAACATTCCAGCAAGCATTCAATGTATAAGGTCAAGGATGTCAGAACATCCCAGCAAGTATTCAATGTATAAGGTGTGTGTATGATATGATAACATGAATAGATGAACGTAGTGAAGCCTGTGTGCGCAAGTGTGTTTGTGTGTGTGTGTGTGTGTATAAACATTAATACTATGAAACCAACATGTAAAGAGGTCAAGTCATAACCTAACTGGTCACTAAAAAGTAATCTATCCTATCGTGAGCTCGAGTGTGTGCGTCAACCTCTGCAAGAGTATTCCTAATCCAAGAGTAGTGCCCCAGGGGTTAGGAAACACGGGCCCAACTGTGGAATGAACATGCGACCGATAAAGCCCGGTACGAGCTGTAATAACATGCGGCCGATATAGTCCGATACGAGTTGTAACAACATTCGACCGATATAGCCCGGTACGAGCTGTAATAACATGCGATCAATATAGCCCAGTACGAGCTGCCGGTATTGGACTCCTGAGATCCTGTTGTACGAACGCACACTCGAACTAACCTTACACCTCGCGTGTTCGTATCTACTAAGGTAATAACTAAATTACTAATTAATAATGTTGAAAATACTTGGACTTGTAATATAGTAATTATATAGAAATGAAACTGATAAACAGTGGTGTGTATCATAGCATGTAGCTCAGCATCATAATTAGAGATCTCGTTATTAAAAGACTAGAGTATTGAATAGTCATGTCATGTCAGAGGTAATTGCTATCTGATGATAGTAACTGTTTGAAGGCGATGTATAAGCTGGCGCAAGTCACAAATGTTGCCTTCACCATCAGCCTTGATATGTATATAAAATAATTACAGGCTAGCTAATAAGATGTTTATATGAGATAGGTTAGCAATTCCAAACTTTTATTTGTATGTCAAATAAATTTCATTTTTGATCCATACTTGCTAATTTTCTTTTTCTCGCATAAAAATCTATATTATCCCGACAATACGAAATAATTGAGTACTGATACTTTTCCTTCTATTTTAACAGGGCAGAAAATACACACACAAGGATTGCCGATGTGCATCGACCAAAAGTAAAATAAGAATACTTGTCTCGGAGACGGGAAAAATGCGACGATGGAATGCAAAGTCTAAACTTGATGTTAGGGAACACGGTTAGAGATCTCGATAGACTTAGGCTCGACTCCGGCGATGGGTTTCCTAAGTTGCTGCAATTGGGTCATGGGTCGTCAGGGTTGCAGGTGCTGAGTTACCTACAACGGCTGTAAGGTTTCGGGTGGCATCTCTCATGCCAATTTCAAATTTTGCCATTATAGATGACTCTAAACCTAGATCATTAACTAGAGAATCAAACAAAACTAGCATGTTAACACTTTAACATCTAAGAGTTAGAGATTACAATCTTTGTAGTCCGTTCCTTCGCTTCATAAGCTCCGTGTTGAGGTCCTTTCACTGCGATCATCAAGTATCCGGACTCTAGAGAGGCTCCATGAAGAGAATGATGCAAGCTTGCTTCTAATCTTTAAATACAAAGATGATCCACCTTAAAGAATCTTAAACCCAAGGTCTTGCTTCACTAATCAAGTATTAGCAAAGCAAACACCCTAATCTATGTGGCTAGAATAGATGAGAATGATGAAGTCAGAATTTTGCTTTCTTTTGTTTTCAATTTCTCACAAAATATCATCACAAATTCAAAAGCTAGAAAGCTTTCAAGAGGAGGAAGAAGAAGAAATTCTTTTGTGATGAGTAATGAAAAATGAAAATGTTGTGGTTACAATTACAACCATGAGTTAAGAATGAGAGTCTTAACTCTTGTAGAGAATAAACCATGAGTTAAGGGTTTGGGTTGGGTTAAAGAATATCTACACAAAATATCAAGCTAGATGACAAAAGTCAAAACTTCATGAAGCTTCATGAAAGCTTCATCCAAAAGCTAATCCTAATTCAAACCCTAACTTGGTTTAAACTCAACAACCATTTACACTTGTAACCCCAACATGTTACAATATTATATATCACATATATAATATTTAATGTAACAAAATAAAATAATACAATTAACATATATCGCATATACATCAATATATTATCCAAGTGAGAAAAAGGATCTTTAAGTGAGCTTATATTTGTTAATGTAATGTAATACATCAAATATATAATTATACATTAAATTATCGAATCAACACTTGATCCGATAATCCGGCTATTTCACAAATAACCGACCAATATAAAATGTATCAGTTCATCAAATCAACACTTGATCCGATGACCCGGCTATATCATATATACCTGTCACGCCCCGCTTCCCGGTATACGGCGAAGAGGACACGACTGGTCCGCTACGTATTTACTCAGAAGCAAATACGCTAAGCGTAGCTAAGCAATATAAAAGAAAATATACACAAGAGATAAGGTATAATAAAAACAGCAACTTTATTTATTAACATTATTTTGTACAATGCATGAAAAGGAAATACAACTGAAATAAAAGTAATGTCTAAACAATGGTATGACAGGAAATTAAAAGTATTAAAAAGAAAATGTACAATGTCTAGAGCTTAGGGTCTTCGCTGTACTGATCTAAGTCTTCTGCAGTTGGCTCGATCTCTGACGGTTCCAAATCACCCGACGACATTTAAAGAAGAAAGAAATAGAATATCGTCAGCGAACAGATCGCTTGGTAAGTCCCAAAGATAAGAGGAGAAATAGAATGGACAGAGAGTAAGAGAGAGAGAGAGTATTACAATTGTATTATATTGTTATATTGTTGTATTTAGTTTTAACGCTGTTGTTTGTAGCTTGGTACAGAAGGATACCAGTGTATACGAGAGGAGTCTCACTTGCCCCGGAGATTAAGCTATCAGGAACTCAAGAAACCGTTGGGCCACGGTACAACAGCAACGGAATACAGGTTAGGTGTTTTAATCTTACCGTCTCGTGCCACTTTTAACACCTTCCGTACCAATCTACCCCTTAAATCCCGTAGTGTTTTGATTGTATTGTTGTATTGTATTGTATAGATTGTATAGTTGGATGACAGACCAAAACCATGATATCAGTAAACAGATGTAACTGTATAATCATATAAATGGAATAACTGGAGAACCATGTAAATGGGATGTATATCCATGGTTCGGTTCAGTCAAGTTGTATAGATTGATAATTGGATTCATGGATTCAGGTTGAATTGTAATATTGAAGATTGTAGATTGTACTTGAATCATATTCAAGTCAGATTATACTGAGACTCAAACTGAGTTAGACAATCAGTAAAGTAACTTGAAGTCCTGATTGTTTTTATTAATTTGTCTATCTTAGATAGGCAAGCATCCACTTCTCCAGCTCCCTGAGGCTCAAGAGATTGGTTCCGCTTAAACCTATGTTTACTAGGGTTTTTAGGGTAATTTATAGAACTTGAGGGGATTTTATGTAAAAATACTTTTATATACTTTTTCAAAATATACCCCAAGCATTTATTATTCATCTTTAGGGTTGTAATGAATGTGGATTTTATATTGTGATATTTCTAATGAAAATATCCTAAATTCAGAAATAAAGGTATTTATTTGTAATATTGATTTATATGGAATTCGTGGTATTTTAGTGTAAAATTGATTCTTTTGATTTTTAGAAAAAGGTGGAACATTTATATCATAACAAAATAGGTATTTTAATGATAAATATACATATATTTATACAAAAATAATTTTAATATATATTTTATATTCTAAAAATCTCATTTTCTCAAGATATCGTATTTTAAATCTTTCGAGACCGAATGCTCCTTGCGGAGGTCTGAATCTCGCACTACTAAGGCCGAGTATGTGCGATAATCCGCACCATCCCGAACGGGTTCCTCAAAATGGGTTGTAGCGGCGCTTTGCAAAGATTGTATAAATACTAATTCTTCAGAAAACGGTTTTATGAAGTAAGTGGTATTTATTTGTAAAGATGTCAATTTTCCGTATTTTATGTTTTAGGGTCTCCTAAGTCAACTAGACTATTCCTAATTGGTCCAAAACGACAAGTTGTGAGATGTCTTAAATCGCCTCTTCACCGCTAATTGTGGCCAGGTAAGTACAAGTGAAGAAAGGAGGGATCCGCTCACGAATCACCGTGAGACGGGCCTTTTAAAGTTACCTTTCTCACTTGTCTAACCTAGACACCACAAAGTCAGGTTTAGATAAACGACTGATGTCCACAATCTTATCCTATTTTCATAATAAGTGGTATTTATTTAAAAAGTGTATCAATACTAAATCTTTTAGAAATGGTTTTATTAAGTAAAGGGTATTTAAATGAAAATGTTTGTTTTCTCGTATTCTAGGTTCTCGAGGGTATCGTGTTATATTGCCTATAAGTGTGTGAGGAGATGGGTCGTTACCTCGTGATCTACTTAAATGTATAGCAAGTTTAATGGAGTTAAATGTAGAATTGAAACAATGTGGTATTTAAGTGAAGAATACGATAAATTGAAATAGCCATCGTTTTATATAATGAAACTTGATCAATTTGGTTGATTAGTGTTTAATAGTCAACATGAGAAAATTTAAGTATGATTGTATTAGTGAAAAGTGGAATTTTATAAGAAACCGAATCGGATATCGGATTTGTTCCGATTCCGTTGGGTTTTGTAAAACCGTATTTTTTGATAGAAGAGATAGGTAGGAATTGGGACTTACGGGTTTTAGATCACACGAGAGAGTGAGAGGGAAGTAGAGGAATCGCCGATGTGTTGCGTTGTCGCCGGTAGTTCCTAAAACGATCGCCGGAAGTTTGCCGTAGATCTCGCCGGAGTTTCGTCTCGAGCTTGTTTTCAAAGTACACAAGTTTTCTTGGAATTTTGAGAGAGTGGGCTCAGAATTTTGGGGTGAGAGGGTAGAGGGTAGGGGTGGTATTTATAGGGTTAAGCTAGGGTTAGGATAGGTGAAAAGTTAAAATGAAAAATATGATAAAATGCATTAAAAATGTATTAAAAGTGGAGTAATTGGGGTTTTAAAAGAGCTCTGAAAATGGTCTGAGGCTGAAATTTTGCAGGTGCATAGAGAATATGAAAAGACACAACTTTCATGTTGGGGTCGTCGACGGAATCGGCCAACTCGGCCGTGACTCGGTCGGAGGACTGGGTCGGCCGAGTCGGGGCCGATTTGGCCGATTCCCGGTCGAGTCAGGCCGCCGGGATCCCTCCCGATGGTTCATCTACCCTATGGCAATATTACATCTTTGGGTGTAGTGGGGTTTTTGTGAGACATGCACGTGTAAACTCTTGGTATTCTAAAGGTTCAAAATAAAAACAATATTAAAAATAATGTGGGGTATGGGATTTGAACTCTGGTAGCTTGGTTTGGCAGTAAATGTAAATACCCCAAATATATATTAATTTTAAAGCAAATTTTTGTACACTAAAAATGGAGTTGTTACATTCTTTTAACCTGTAATTAAAAAGCAAAATAATTATTTATAACTTGTGCTTAGGCTAAAATACCCTTTTATGGATTTTTGAATTTTTTTTGTAAAAACTTGTATTGGAAATTTAGGGTTGTTACATTCTACCCTCCTTATAAAAATTTTTCCTCGAAATTTGTAAAAAGAACGTGTAACAGATTCAAGAAAGTTTAGTGACTGAAGTATTGACAGTGTGTGAAAAAATAACAAAGTGGTGCAAGGGTTTTAAAAATGTGAAAAAGGCTTACCGATGTTACCTTGACCTACAGTCTGGGTTTCTACGGCTGCTAATGTGAAAGTCTGCCGCCATGGTACCTTCCTTCTAACTGGAGGCACATTCTGTCCTTGGGGCTTGTTTCTCTACCCTTGAGGCATGTTCCTCATTGCCTGCAGGAATTGGCGAGTAGGCTGTGTAGGAGTTCTGTGTGGAGGTGGTGCTGGGAGTGCAGGACGAGTTGCAAGAGCCTGGATAGCTGGCCGCTGCGGGTAGTTGGTAGGTGTGTGAGCTAAGTTGAATCTATATGGACAGGTCTCAATTCTGTGATTGGACGCGCCACAAACTAGGCACAGGCCTTTTGCACGTCTACATTCCTTTATCAAATGTCCATCTCTCTTGCAATGGAAACAGAAATGTGGTCTTGGCTAGTTATTGGGTTCTTCAGTTCTCCTGGGTTCGAACGTTGGCCTGGAAGAGACTCCTCCTGCCATTTGAGTGGCAGGGCGTTTCAAACCGGCAGATTGAGGTCTGCCCCTTGCTTTTATCACTGCCTCATAACTGCCGGCAGCTTCCAGAGCATCTTCATGAGTTGGAAATTTCTCTGTGGCTAGTGCAGCCTGAATTTCCGTGTCCAAACCTTGTTGAAACCGACGGGCTCTGATATCATCCATCGGTATCAAGTGTGCCGCTAATCGACTTAGCATGGTGAATTCAGTGTCATACTCATCTACTGACTTGTCCCACATCGAACCTTGTTGTAGATGAATGAACTGCTGTTCCATGGCAAACCTGGCAGTCACGGGGAAGTACTTCGCGTCGAACTTATCGCGAAAAGTCTTCCATTCAATGGGCTGATCAAGACGGCTTTCTTCCGCCTTCCACCAGTTCCGTGCATTGTCCGTGGGTTGCAGCTTCGCCACTCGGACCCAAGCTATTTCTGGCACTTGTGCTGCTGCCAGATCATCCTCGATACTTTGAGCTCATTCCTCATCTTCCAGTGGGCTCCCCTTTCCTGAGAACTGTTTGGGATGTAAAGCTCTGAATTGCTTCACTCCAGGTGCTTCAGCCTCAGAACGGTTCAAGAGCTGCTGTTGTCCCTCTAGGAGGCTACAGATTGCCTCAAGCAGAACTGTTTGCTCGTTAAGTGGCGCAGGAACAGCAGGTGTGAGAGGTAGTGGTGGAGGTGTGTTGTTGACATTGGTGTTGGTGTTATTTGGTGAATCCATAAGCTTGAATGAAAAATTTAGGTTAGGACAGATTCAAAGTATATGAAATGATAAGATTCAAGGAATATGAAATTGTAAGATTCAAGGAACATGAATTGTAAAGAATGTTTTAGTTACTGGTTCTTGTGTTATATTGCTTAGGTTTGTTCACGCCGAACAGAACTGTATAATAGGGTTTCATACAGCTCTGACCTGCATGGGCCACCAACAAAACCTGTCACGTCCCGCTTTCCGGTATACGGCGAAGGGGACACGACTGGTCCGCTACGTATTTACTCAGAAGCAAATACGCTAAGCGTAGCTAAGCAATATAAAAGAAAATATACACAAGAGACAATATATAATAAAAGCAACAACTTTATTTATTAACATTCTTTTGTACAATGCATGAAAAGGAAATACAATTGAAATAAAAGTAATGCCTAAACAATGGCATGACAGGAAATTAAAGGTACTGAAAAGAAAATGTACAATGTCTAGAGTTCAGGGTCTTCGCTGTACTGATCTAAGTCTTCTGCAGTTGGCTCGATCTCTGACGGTTCCAAATCACCTGACGACATTTAAAGAAGAAAGAAATAGAATGTCGTCAGCGAACAGATCGATCGGTAAGTCCCAAAGATAAGAGGAGAAATACAATGGACAGAGAGTAAGAGAGAGAGAGAGTAGCTTTTACAGTTGTATTATATTGTTATATTGTTATATTGTTGTATTTAGTGTTAACGTTATTGTTTGTAGCTTGGTACAGAAGAATGCCAGTGTATACGAGAGGAGTCTCACTTGCCCCGGAGACTAAGGTATCAGGAACTTAAGGAACCGTTGGGCCACGGTACAACAGCAACGCAATACATGTTAGGTGTCTTAATCTTACCGTCTCGTGCCACTTTTAACACCTTCCGTACCAATCTACCCCTTAAACCCCGTAGTGTTTTGATTGTATTGTTGTATTGTATTGTATAAATTGTATAGTTGGATGACTGACCAAAACCATAATATCAGTAAACGGATGTAACTGTATAATCATGTAAATGGAATAACTGGATAACCATGTAAATGGGATGTATATCAATGGTTCGGTTCAGTCAAGTTATATAAATTGATAATTGGATTCATGGATTCAGGTTGAATTGTAATATTGAAGATTGTAGATTGTACTTGAATCGTATTCAAGTCAGATTATACTGAGACTCAAACTGAGTCAGACAATCAGCAAAGTAACTTGAAGTCCTGATTGTTTTTATTAATTTGTCTACCTTAGATAGACAAGCACACACTTCTCCGGCTCCCTGAGGCTCAAGAGATTGGTTCCGCTTAAACCTATGTTTACTAGGGTCCTTAGGGTAATTTATAGAACTTGAGAGGGTTTTATGTAAAAATACTTTTATATACTTTTTCAAAATATACCCCAAGCATTTATTATTCGTCTTTAGGGTTGTAATGAATGTGGATTTTATATTGTGATATTTCTAATGAAAATATCCTAAATTCAGAAATAAAGGTATTCATTTGTAATATTGATTTATATGGAATTCGTGGTATTTTAGTGTAAAATTGATTCTTTTGATTTTTAGAAAAATGTGGAATATTTATATCATAACAAAATAGGTATTTTAATGATAAATATACATATATTTATACAAAAATAATTTTAATATATATTTTATATTCTAAAAATCTCATTTTCTCAAGATGTCGTATTTTAAATCTTTCGAGACCGAATGCTCCTTGCGAAGGTCTGAATCTCGCACTACTAAAACCGAGGATGTGCGATAATCCGCACCATCCCGAACGGGTTCCCCAAAATGGGTTGTAGAGGCGCTTTGCAAAGATTGTATAAATACTAATCCTTTAGAAAACGGTTTTATGAAGTAAGTGGTATTTATTTGTAAAGATGTCAATTTTCCGTATTTTATGTTCTAGGGTCTCCTAAGTCAATTAGACTATTCCTAGCTGGTCCAAAACGACAAGTTGTGAGATGTCTCAAATCGCCTTTTCACCGCAAATTGTGGCCAGGTAAGTACAATTGAAGAAAGAAGGGATCCGATCACGAATCACCATGAGACGGGTCTTTTAAAGTTACCTTTCTCACTTGCCTAGCCTAGACACCACAAAGTCAGATTCAGATAAACGACTAATGTCCACTATCTTATCCTATTTTCATAATAAGTGGTATTTATTTAAAAAGTTTATCAATACTAAATCTTTTAGAAATGGTTTTATTAAGTAAATGGTATTTAAATGAAAATGTTTGTTTTCTCGTATTCTAGGTTCTCGAGGGTATCGTGTTATGTTGCCTATGAGTGTGTGAGGAGATAGGTCGTTACCTCGTGATCTACTTAAATGTATAGCAAGTTTAATGGAGTTAAATGTAGAATTGAAACAATGTGGTATTTAAGTGAAAAATACGATAAATTGAAATAGACATCATTTTATGTAATGAAACTTGATCAATTTGGTTGATTAGTGTTTAATAGTCAACATGAGAAAGTTTAAGTATGATTGTATTAGTGAGAAGTGGAATTTTATAAGAAACCGAATCGGAAATCGGATTTGTTCCGATTCCGTCGAGTTTTGTAAAACTGTATTTTTTTGATAGAAGAGATAGGTAGGAATTGGGACTTACGGATTTTAGATCACACAAGGGAGTGAGAGGGAAGTAGAGGAATCGCCGATGTGTTGCGTCGTCGCCGGTAGTTCCTAAAACGATTGCCGGAAGTTTGCCGGAGATTTTGCCGGAGCTTCGCCTCGAGCTTGTTTTCAAAGTACACAAGTTTTCTTGGAATTTTGAGAGAGTGGGCTCAGAATTTTAGGGTGAGAGGGTAGAGGGTAAGGGTGGTATTTATAGGGTTAGGGTAGGTGAAAGGTTAAAATGAAAAATGTGATAAAATGTATTAAAAATGTATTAAATGTGGAGTAATTGGGGTTTTAAAAGAGCTCTGGAAATGGTTCGAGGCTGAAATTTTGCAGGTGCATAGGGAATATGAAAAGACACAACTTTCATGTTGGGATCGTCGACGGTCACGGCCGACTCGGCCGTGACTCGGTCGGAGGACTGAGTCGGCCGAGTCGGGGCCGATTTGGCCGATTCCCGGCCGAGTCAGGCCGCCGAGATCCCCCCCGATGGTTCATCTACCCTCTGGTAATATTACATTTTTGAGTGTAGTAGGGTTTTTGTGAGATATGCACGTGTAAACTCTTGGTATCCTAAAGGTTCAAAATAAAAACAATATTAAAAATAATGTGGGGTATGGGATTTGAACTCTTATAGCTTGGTTCAGCAGTGCAAGGTATTACCAATGAGCTACAAGCTCCTTCTTATAATTATGGAGCTAATTAATTATTTAAAGTAATAACAGTAAATCTAAATACCCCAAATATACATTAATTTTAAAGCAAATTTTTGTACACTAAAAATGGAGTTGTTACATTCTTTTAACTTGTAATTAAAAAACAAAATAATTATTTATAACTTGTGCTCAGGCTAAAATACCCCTTTATGGATATTTGAATTTTTTTTGTAAAAACTTGTATTGGAAATTTGGGTTGTTACAATACCCGACCGATATCATATATCGCGAGAATCGAATACGGTATCGCATACACGTATTATTCTCGGTCCCGCACATATCACATATGTGCTCCTACTCCGTTTTGCCTGAGCCAGGAAACCTCTGTGTAGGACTCTAAAGAATCGTCAATACACCGGTAGTAGGTGATGATCATATCAAACACCCATAAGCTGCAAGCGGTCAACTAAACGTAACAGCTACCCAGGTATTAAGCGATCAGAAGATCAACAAGCAAGACTGTACATTTTCCTGTGAATCTAACCAGTAACACTCCTGTACATTCCGGTCTCTTCATCTGATCGCAAATCTAGTCTAGGGGTGGTAAACGTCAGACCCCAGTAACCGATAAGTCGTGTCGATATGAGGTCCATAACAGTTCGAGAAACCACTGATAACACTTACCAGTAAATCTCAGCAACCCTGGCCAGGGATTTCCAGTTATAGCCAATCGAACGCAGCACAACATCAACTCCCAATACCGGGAGAGACGAAACCCCTCCTATCGCTCATTGCCTCCATGTGATTCGGGACTGTACCCAAAAGCCACCGTTTTGCACGTTCTCTTGAACATGGTAAGGTGGAAATCAAAGCACAATGGGAATCACACAAGACTCTATGACGATCTCGGGTCTACAGACTAACCTGTATCAGTGTCACCAGAGAACTGCCATCTGACGTGAGGTATAATACCATCTGGAAGTTCTCGGCGAGTCCGTCCAGTGTACCCAGTCTTCACTGAGCACCCGTATACTTTCTCTGATGTCAAACACCAATGGATATTGGATCATCCATCGTCCATCTACATGGGTCGAGAAGCTATACGCTAGTCTACTCTGGTATATCGATGCCCTGTCTCGATACACCTACGACTAGGAACATTTGAAAGATGTACTTAGCGACTACACTGCCCCCACTAGTATGATCTGCATCATAGTCCTGGCAGTCAAGTACTCATCCTAAGGGCTTTATCAACATGTAACATAGAGACAATCAGTACATGTTAAGATAAAGAGCAACCGGATAGCATACTATCATGTCGAGCAAGAAAGTCCTTACTATATATGTCCAAGCATCCACTACAATATACATCGTATGTACAGTAATGGCCTCTAGGGTATACATATTACTAACAATCTCTTACTTGCGCTAGAGCCATCTGTTGCAGCATCTCATACCCAACAATCAGCTGTGGTTGAAGTATCTTATACTCAACCATCCCATAAAAGTCTCTACTGGGAAATAGGCCTTTGTGAGTGGATCCGTGTTGTTGTCCTCTGTATCTACTCTCCTATTCTCGATCTCCTTGGAGATCAACCATCTCCATGATCAGGTGATACTGCCTAAAAATATGTCTGGATCTCTGATGAGACGGGGGTTCCTAGGCATAAGCCACAACTCCATTGTCACACAATGGTAGGAACAAAGTTCATCTCATGAACTTATATATATATCTAGACTGCCTCTTTGGTAGCATCTTTGGTAACGATGTATCTAGCTTTTAATCATCTAGTTTGCCACGGTATCTAGCTTGGAACTCTTCCAACATACCGACCCTTCATTGAAGGTAAGGACAATGCCTGCGACTAACATTCAGTCGACCTTACCATCCTGGAAGCATTCCGGTGATTCTTCCCAGGATCGATTGATACCATCTCACTACACCTAATGAGAATCATAACATCCAATTAGATCTATCTCATAAATCCAAAACCCAGGATTTAGGAGGTATCACATTGATCTTATATGGAGAATCCTTGTGATAAGAGGAAATTGACCGAGCGCAGCATAGGAAACTCCTTTCCTATCAAGAGTATGTCGTCCACGTACTATACGAGGATTACCACCATACTCCCTACTACCTTTTTGTATGTACTAGGTTCATCTACCATTTTGATGAAGTCAAACTCTTTGACAATCACATCAAAACAGACGTTCCAACTCCGCGATGCCTGATTTATCCCATAAAACAGCTTGCACACGTTTCCGCTGTTCCCACTGTCTACGAAGCCCTCTGGCTGTGTACTTATAGACGCTCTCTTCCAAATCACTATTTAGAAAAGCAGTCCTGACACGCAACCGCCAGATATCATAGTTATGGTATGTAGCAGTGGCAAGTAGAATCTGGATGGACTTAAGTATAGCTTTGAAAGTCTCAACTTTTCCATGTACACTTAGTAATCTTCTCAATATACTTGCTCATGATGGGGTTTAACCCTTCAGATAAAGCAACCAAAGTCCATACTTTGCTGGTGTATATGGATTCCATCTCAGATCGCATAGCATCCAGCCATTCTCACAGAGTCCCCACTCTTGATGGCCTGCTCGAAACTAGTTGGGTCATCATCTTATGATGCAATCCTCGCTCTCACTGTCATAGAGAAAAACCGAAGTATCTCTCAGGTGGATGAGAAACCCTACCAGATCGGCGGAGAGGCTGAGGTTCGTTGGAAACTATTGAATCCTCCTGTTCTACCAAATCATCTGCTGTAGTTTGTATAGCTGGAACTCCTTCCAGTTCTACCTCATGACCATTAATTCCTTCATAAGAAATTCCCTTTCCCAAAGGTGGCATGCTGAGAAACAAAACACCTTTTGCTCCTCAGTGTGGTAGAAGATATTTCCTTGCGAATGCTTGGGATATCCAACAAACTTTCACAGAACTGACCTTGCCTCGAGCTTGTCCGGATTTTGCTTTTAGACATAGGCCGGACAACCCCAAATCTTAACATACTTAAGAGATGGGCTCTTCCCATACCATATCGCATATGGAGTGGCAGTCACTTGATTTGATTGGAACCCTATTCAATAGGTATGCAGCTTCTCAAGTGCATAACCCCCAAAAGGAAATAGGCAACTCAATATTACTCACCATAGAGCATACCATATCACATAGGGTGCGAGTGCTCTGCCCTGATGCACCGACGTACTGTGGTGTATACGGAGGAGTAATGCTGAGAGAGAATTCTCATTCTCTTTTAGAATAGTCCAGGAATTCCGTGCTCAAGTATTCTTCTCCTTAATCTCATCATAGGACATAATACTTATACCAGTTTTGGTTCTCTACTTTTGACTTATATTCATTGAATTTCTCAAAAGGTTCAGACTTGTGTTTCAACAGGAACATATGTTCGAATCTTGAGAGATAATCAATGAATGTAATGAAGTACTAAGAACCGGTCCTGGCATATGTAGACAGGGGACCTTACATACATCAACATGTATCAATCCCAAGAGTTCACTAACTCTTTTTCGGTTTCCAATAAACGTAGATATGGTCATCTTATCTTTGTGACATGACTGGCAAATTTCACAAGATGTAATTTCAAACTGATTTAAATATGCATCTAAATATAACTTAGCTAGTCGGGTCGCATAGATATGACCTAGTCTACAATGCCTCAAAAAAGATTCGTTCATTTCTGAACTCTTCCTCTTGTGTGCATTCTGTACGTTAAGAACTGTAGTTTGATTTAGAACATATATGTTTTTAGATAACATGCCTGAACCGATCAACTCTTGATATATGAAATGTTCAAAACATTGTCCAACAATACAAAATTATATCCTTCTTTACTAAATAAAGATACCGATATGATGTTGTATATCAGGTTCGGTATCTAATAACATTCGTTCAGAATCAATGTATTTTGTAATACAGGATGATAACTGGCAACAGACTTGGCTGCAATACTTGCACCATTTTTAACTCTTAAAACTTATCACCCTTTCTCAGTTTTCTACCTTTCAGTAGCCCATGTAACATATTACATATGTGGGATCCTGATCCAGTATCTCATACCCAAGATGGAAAAGATACTGAGAAACAGTTCTCTGTAATGAATACAACCGAAGAAGATGCATCAGCATACACTTTCTTCGTTTGGGCGGCACGGGAATTCTGGTAATCCCCTATTTCCTGCTCGATCTTATAACAATTATAAGTTGGAGCGGGACCAACGTTCCTTAGCTCAGTATAACAAGCGGGTTCGGTCAATACATCCGTATTATTATCTTGATTAAGGCGTGACATGGTCGCTACCTGGAGAGAGAGAGAGAAGAAAACACTCAGCGTATGCTCTTGCAAGATTAGATTGGTTATTAATATATCTAATCAGGATGGCTCCCACTGCTTTAGTCAAATCTTCTTTCAAACCTTAAAAGGAAAGACCAGCCGGGATTAATTACACCCTACAAGTTCGCTAATCTTTCAGCCAGGCCAGCGCCGGTACTTTGAGGGAGGTTCCCCGTGCTTTCGTACGGACCTAATTAAAATAAATCTCGTTTTCCCATGAGCATAACCCCGTTGACACCTTTCTAGACACCCACTTGATCAGCTATTTGTAATGTGTAAAACTCTCGCAGAAGTAACTCTTACTCACAGCGGGTATCGGGATCCAACTATCTCATAGGAGGTATGTAATCTCATTGCAAATTTCAACACTTGAAATTCCCGATAATATTTTACCTCTAGCAGCTATATGACCTTAACATAGTCAACAAATTATAAGTGCTAGTCAAGTTCAACCCGTCATTTCCCGATTGAATTAAACCCACCCGCATGACCTTTAACATAGTCAACAAAGTCGCACGACTACCCTAATCCAATCGCATCATATGCTTTTACAGATAAGCACTAATCAGCTATCGCACACTACGTTTTAACATAGTCAACAAACGTAGCACGAATACTAACTAGTACTTATCTGAAATGACGGAGGGCTACGACAGGTTTTTATGAAAACCCTTTGCGTAATGAACTTGATATCGTTGTAGAATCAAATGATTTAAATGGAGTGTTTTTTAGGCCTTTTGCTAGTTTTGCTAAAGAGGTCACTCCCGGTGAAGAGATCTCGGCTCTTTCCTTATCGATTAAGGTGCAGGATATTTCACAAATACCACTATGCAAAGTAAGAACTAGAAAAGCAATCAAATGACAAAACCGAGGGTTGTAGCATCTGCTAGTTATTGCTAAAGATGTCACTCCCGGTGAAAGGATCTCGGCTCTTTCCCTATCGAATAAGGTGCTGGATGTTCTACAAGGAATACCGCTATACAAAGCAATAACTAGAGCTACCTGTTTTTGAAAATTCGATTTCACTACATCTTTAGATTTCTTTTATTTCATTAATCTCATTAATGAAGTCCCATCAATTTAAGTTTACCTAAACATCACAGATAAATACAACGTACGCTTATGCCATCCGCATTCGCCTCGATGTCCCCTCGTGCACCGTTAGGTTAGGTAACTAACGGCAGAGCGAGGCAGTGCTAGCGCGGGTGTAAAACATAAGCAACGTCTATATAATATATCACATATACTATATCTTATATTCATCTCAACATATCAAATGATCACATCACAGAAATCGCAGCAGAAGAAACATATGAAATATTGGATATAGTAGAAGGTCCGTGTTTTATTGTGAGCTTGTATAAAACATGGATTTCACGGTCGCGATGAATAGCCAATCCCACACCTCTAGACCCCTATAAGAGCGTCAAGCAACCCTACTAATTCTAGAGTTAGAAGACCCGGTCTCGACTCCTCGAGATGGTCTCCCACTGGATCATAGAACCCAGTTACTTGTTCTCCCCGCCTTGGGTCTATCCTAATGCGGAAAAGTAAATAATATACAATGGTGACATCATCCTCAACCCGGAAGTGCCCCAATAAAAGAATATTACATACAATGAATTTTACATGAATGAAAATAAAAATTCTCATCTCACATAAAACCTCCGACTATTCAAAACACGACGATCCAATATAACATATCACAGCAACACATAATATCACATGTCATCAACGTAAGTAAATATGCGTATTCCAATTGTCGTTGATGTATAGCAACGAAACCGGCGATACACCACATATTACACTTACGGTCGCAGAAAAGAAAGTGTAAAACTACAACAGTTGGAATCCGCAACCACCTTAGACATCACATTCCTAACCAAATGAATTCCTTAGACATCGCATGCCTAACAATTATAAACCCCGCATTTTAGTCTCAATATCGAAAACACTTTTCAATATCTAGTCGGGCAATTCAACAAGATTCCCGACATCATAATCGAATACTCGTCGGAAACTTTAGTAGACGGCCGCACCCTCCGATGCCGTCGATGAAGTGCACTAAGGAGGAACACCGCTGCCGCGAGCACCCGAACGGATGCTTTTGGTCGGGGCTATTGGGTGTGGCTATCTATTAAGTTTACCCGGCGAGTATCCGCGTACGCTACGTGATTGCGACGGACTTTTGATCGCATCAAAATCCCGTGGCAACCGATCAAATGAGACTAAATTGCTAGATTTATAACATTCAAATTAGTTATCTCATAACTAAATATGGATTCCAAATATTGTATTACATTACAGAAAAAGTTAGACGGCGTTAAACATTCCGATCGAATCAATATACCCAAAATTTCCTTATTTGCTCAACTCTTGAACTTAGTTTAAAAGCATCTATCATATGCCACAGTACCAATGGTCCAGCCGTAGAAGGGTCAAACCAACGCCTCACTTGTGGTACCGCTAAACCATCACAAACTCTAGGGCTTAGTGACAATTTTGACGGTCACAAAATCGAGTTAAGGTTTTGTTCTTCTAGAGGGTCCACCGTGTTACTTGCACGATATTTGAATGTTCTTTAACTAAGGAAAAATCCAGCACTTGGAAATTTTCCGACAGGGGAAAAAGTGAGTTATTGATATCCGTTCGAACTTTTTAACACTGTCTAAACAATCATGAAACCATGCTAGAATTGCGAATACGAAACACTCCGAATTAATTTTTGAGTAAATAAACATCTCATGCAAATTTATCAAAAATAAACAACACCAAAAGTACCAAGCCCCAGAGACTTAAACATGACCCAAACCAGGAACCCAGAATGTACTGGGGGGCCGGCCTGCTCGGATTTCTTGGCCATGTGATCGGCCAAAATCCGAGCGTGGGGGGTGGGGGGTGGGGTTTGGTCCATGTTCATAAAGTATGGCATACAGTCTTCTGCACATGTTTGAAAAAAATTTTGACTCCAGAAATAATTCGACAGAAACTAGGGTTTGCATCGGGTGTTTCGGAGTTGTTTCGGTTTCATAATCCTACACTTATCCGTCTAATTCTCTATCTAGGCTCTGATACCACTGCTGGGTTACCTACAATGGCAGCAAGGTTTCGGGTGGCGTCTCTCATGCCAATTTCAAATTTTGCCATTATAGATAACCCTAAATCTAGATCATTAACTAGAGAATCAAACAAAACTAGCATGTTAACACTTTAACATCTAAGAGTTAGGGATTACAACCTTTGTAGTCCGTTCCTTCGCTTCATAAGCTCCGTGTTGAGGTTCCTTCGTTGCGATCATCAAGTACCCGGACTCTAGAGAGGCTCCATGAAGAGAATGATGCAAAGCTTGCTTCTAATCTTCAAATACAAAGATGATCTACCTTGAAAAATCTCAAACCCAAGCTCTTACTTCACTAATCAAGTATTAGCAAAGCAAACACACTAATCTAAGTGGCTAGAATAGATGAGGATGATGAAGTAGGAATTTTGCTCTCTCTTTTTTTTCAAATTCTCACAAATCCAAAAGCTAGAAAGCTTTCAAGAGGAAGAAGAAGAAATCCTTTTGTGATGAATAATGAGAAATGAAAATATTATGGTTACAATTGCAACCATGAGTTAAGAAAGAGAGTCTTAACTCTTGTAGAGAATAAAGCATGAGTTAAGGGTTTGGGTTAGGTTAAAAAATATCTACACAAAATATCAAGCTAGATGACAAAAGTCAAAGCGTCATGAAGCTTCATACAAAAACTAACCTAAAAGCTAATTCTAATCCAAACCCTAACTTGGTTTAAACTCAACAACCATGTTGCACTTGTAACCCTAACATGTTACAATATTATATATCACATATATAATATATAATGTAACAAAATAAAATAATACAATTAACATATATCGCATATAAATCAATGTATTATCCAAGTGAGAAAAAAATCTTTAAGTGAGCTTATATTAGTTAATATAATGTAATATATCAAATATATAATTATACATTAAATTATCGAATCAACACTTAATCCGATAATCCGGCTATTTCATAAATAACCGACTAATATAAAATGTATCAGTTCATCGAATCAACACTTGATCCGATGACCCGGCTATATCACATATACCCGACCGATATCATATATCGCGAGAATCGAATACGGTATCGCATATACGTATTATTCTCGGTCCCGCACATATCACATATATGCTCCTACTCCGTTTTTCCTGAGCCAGGAAATCTCTGTGTAGGACTCTAAAGAATCGTCAATACGCCGACAGTAGGTGATGGTCATATCAAAACCCACAAGCTGCAAGCGGTCAGCTAAACGTAACAGCCACCCAGGTATTGAACGACCAGAAGATCAACAAGTAAGCCTGTACATTCTCCTGTGAATCCAACCAGTAACACTCCCGTACAGTCCGGTCTCTTCGTCTGATATGCTGCATATCTAGTCTAGGGGTGGTAAACGTCAGACCCCAGTAACCGATAAATCATGTCGATATGAGTTCCATAACAGTTCGAGAAACTACTGATAACACTTACCAGTAAATCTCAGCAACCCTGGCCAGGGATTCCAGTTATAGCCAATCGAACACAGCGCAACATCAAGTCCCAATACCGGGAGAGACGAAACCCCTCCTATCGCTCATTGCCTCCATGTGATTCGGGACTGTACCCAAAAGCCACCGTTTTGCACGTTCTGTTGAACGTGGTAAGGTGGAAATCAAAGCACAGTGGGAATCACACAAGACTCTATGACGATCTCGGGTCTACAGACTAACTTGTATCAGTGTCACCAGAGAACTGCCATCTGACGTGAAATATAATACCATCTGGGAGTTCTCGGCGAGTCCGTCCAGTGTACCCAGTCTCCACTGAGCACCCGTATACTTTCTCTGATGTCAAACACCAATGGATATGGGATCATCCATCGCCCATCTACATGGGTCGAGAAGCTATACGCTAGTCTACTCTGGTATATCGATGCCCTGTCTCGATACACCTACGACTATGAACATTTGAAGGATGTACTTAGCGACTACACTGTCCCCACTAGTATGATCTGCATCATAGTCCTGGTACTCAAGTACTCATCCTAAGGGCTTTATCAACATATAACATAGAGACAATCAGAGTACATGTTAAGATAAAGAGCAACCAGATAGCATACTATCATGTCGAGCAAGAAAGTCCTCACTATATATGTCAAAGCATCCACTACAATATACATCGTATGTACAGTAATGACCTATAGGGCATACATATCACTAACAGCAGGTTCTTGGGAGGAGGAACGGAGGTGGAAACGAGGGCGAGGAGGTTGTGGAGGTCGGCGGTGAGGGGTGCTGTTGTGGGGTTTCGGGTGTGCAGGGTTTTTAGGGTTGCGGGAGGAGATGAGGAAGATGAGGGTGAGGTGATGGAGATGAGGACGAGGTGGTGACGTCGAGGGGACAAGGGCGAAGGTGATCGCTGGGCTCGGCGTGGGTGCTCAGTTTATGGGTTGTGTCGGGGTAATGGGTTGTAGGGAGTTTGAGGTTGGCTCGGGGGTGTTGGGTTCTCGGGGATTGAGGGTGTTGGCGAGGAGAAGGAGGAGGTCGAGGTGATGACGTTGGGATGAGGGGACGGCGACGAGGTCGGAGGTTGGAGGTGATGGGTGCGGGCGTGCAATCGGGGGTTCTTGGGTTGGGTTGCGACGGGGAGGAGGAGAAAGGAAGAAGAATGGAGGTGGAGATGAGATTGGGACGAGGGCATGGTGGCGAAGGGGTCGGCGACGACGGCTAGGGCTCGGGCGTGGGTTCTCGCGGTCGTGGGTCGTCGGGTTTGCAGGGGATTGGTGGTGGTGTTGGGAGGTGATGAAGGTGGCGGTAATGATGAGGAGGGCGCGGAGATGGTGAGGGGATGAAGGCGAGAGCGGCGGCGGCGACGGCGAGGTGAGATGCATGGGTTAGGGATGGGTTTTCTCGTGGGTTTGCGTGGATGAAGAAAAGAATATTGTGGGGAGAGAGACGTGTGAGTTTAGATTAGGTTTAAGAAAAATATAATGTATAATATTTATAATATATATAGAGCAAGAGAGGAGAGAGACAGAGAGAGGGTGTGATACTGTTAGGATTTAGTTTTAATATATATATATGGTATAAATAGTTAAGAAATATAATAATATATATTATAGGATTTGTAGATAATATCAAATGTACTCTGAAAAATATCCGGGTCCTATCTAAAAATCTAGTTTTAAAATACGGATAATATACTTATCAACAAAAACCATAACGCGATGTCCGATTAAAGAAAACGCATACCCCCAAGAACGGATACACGTAAATGCACGTAGCGATCCAAACGAGCCCGTTACAATAAACAGGAAGTGAACACGATGTACGGATGCAACCATAGGGTATGGGGTATGACACAGGTCAAAACTAAATATTTTAAATAAATAAATATCGTTAAACAAAATATTTTATAAATAATATTTAAAAAGAGGTAAAATCTTATGTGTGTGTATATATTGTTTAAAGAAATACCAAAAAAGTATCTTTTGTTTAAACTATAATACTAAAATATAAATATGGTTATAAAATAGTGTTAAACAAATAAATATTTAAATACTAATAATATGCATATTTAACAAACTTGAAAAACCATAATTATATGCATATATCTTAATTAAAAGTATTAAACTCCAAGTTATAATAATAATAAAACAATACCCAATATATCCAAAAATAAAAAGAAATGTACGATCGGACTAGGATGTTACATCCTACCCACCTTACAAGAAATTTCGTCCTCGAAATTAGAAAAACGAAAATACAAGATCACGAACTAATTACAAGGATCAAAGAAAATAGATGGGTATGAAAAATTAAGATTCAAGGAAACAAATTAGGGTATGAAGAGCCACGGTCTTGGCTCGAAAAATTGGTGTGTGCAATGAAATCAAATCGGTGGAAACAAATCAGGTAGAACTCTAAGTTACTCAAACAGAATGGCGTATTGTAACCATACCGCGGTACATGAGTACAATATCGTAATTCTATTTCAGTCGCTCGAATTCTATAATCAGAGTCAAGGAAATATGCAGCATGACACACTGAGGGAAACCTAGACATGTGATTCTAACCTAAAAGCTTGGTAGAACCAAGATTAACTTTGACGTCAGCCCGGCTCTGATACCAACAAAACCTTGTCACGTCCCGTTTCCCAAAATACGGAATACAGAGAGCAATGAAGGCCAGCCGTGCTGCCTACGGTAAGGAAAGATCCTTCCATAGTCACATAAGGCTGTCTAGTTTAACCTATCAAAATAAAATCCAATACCAAAAAGGATGATACTGATAATCATGCTGCAACGACACCATAAGAAATACTAAAAATGGGTCCACTATATAATTGATATAAATAAGTACCCAATACAATAGATCCGAAAGGAAGACAAAATCTGGAAAGATACATGAGTCTTAATGTCCCATAAGGGCGCACATGCTAAATTCTAACAGAGAAGAAATAAACCTACGGGTTACTGATCTTTGGCAAAGTCCTAACAGCCGCTCCGATCCTGCTCAGCCTGAAAATCTGTCTCTAAACCTGATATGACAAATCTCAGGGATATCAGAATATCTCAGCAAGTACTCAACATATAAGGTATGTGTATGATATGATAACATGAATAGATGAACGCAATGAAGCCTGTGTGCGCAAGTAAAAACATATATATATATATATATATATATATATATATATAGAAACATTAATACTATGAAACCAATATGTAAAGAGGCCAAGTCGTAACCTAACTGGTCACTAAAAGGTCATCTATTCTATTATGAGTTCGAGTGTGTGCGTCAACTTCTGCAGGAGTATTCTTAACCCAAGAGTAGTGCCCCAGTGGTTAGGAAACACGGGCCCAACTGTGAAATGAACATGCGACCGATATAGTCCGGTATGAGCTGTAATAACACGTGACCGATATTAGCCTGGTACGAGTTGCCAACATGGGACTCCTGAGATCCTGTTGTACGAACGCACACTCAAACTAACCCTATACCCCCCGTGTTCGTATCTACTAAGGTAATAACTAAATCACTAATTAATAATGATGAAAAGACCGGGACTTGTAATGCGGTAGTTATATAGAAATGAAACTGATAAACAGTGGTGTGTATCATGGAATGTAGCCCAACATCATAATTAGAGATCTCGTTATTAAAAGACTAGAGTATTGAATAGTCATGTCATGTCAGAGGTAATTGCTATCTGATGATAGTAACTGCTTGAAGGCGATGTATAAGCTAGCACAAGTCACAAATGTTGCCTTCACCATCAGCCTTGATATGTATATAAAATAATTACAGTCTAGCTAGTAAGATGTTTATATGAGATAGGTTAGCAATTCCAAACTTTTATTTGTATGTCAAATAAAGTTCATTTTTGATCCATACTTGCTAATTTTCTTTTCTCGCATAAAAATCTATATCATCATGACAATACGAAATAATTGAGTACTGATACTTTTCCTTCTATTTTAACAAGGTAGAATATATATAGACACACACACACACACGAGGATTGCCGATGTGTATCGACCAAAAGTAAAACAAGATACTTGCCTCGAAGACGGGAAAAACTCGACGATGGAATGCAGAGTCTAAACTTGATGTTAGGGAACACGGTTAGAGATCTCGGCGGACTTGGGCTCGGCTCCGGCGATGGGTTCCCTAAGTTGCTACAGTTGGGTCACGTGTCGTCGGGGTTGCAGGTTCTCGGGAAGAGGAATGGAGGTGGAAACGAGGGCGAGGAGGTTGCGGAGGTCGGCGGTGAAGGGTGCTGTTGTGGGGTTTCGGGTGTGCACGGTTCTTGGGGTTGCGGGAGAGGAGATGAGGAAGATGAGGGTGATGTGATGGAGATGAGCACGTGGTGGTGATGTCGAGGGGACAAGGGCGAAGGTGGTGGCTGGGTTCGACGTGGGTGCTCGAGTTATGGGTTTTGCTGGGGTCGTGGGTTGCAGGGAGTTTTAGGTTGGCTTGGGGGTGTTGGGTTCTCGGGGATTGAGGGTGTTAGCGAGGAGAAGGAGGAGGTCGAGGTGATGACGTCAGGGTGAGAGGACGGCGATGAGGTCAGGGATTGGAGGTGATGGGTGCGGGCGTGCAGTCGGGGGTTCTTGGGTTGGGTTGCGACGGGGAGGAGAGTGGAAGAAGAATGGAGGTGGAGATGAGATTGGGACGAGGGCGTGGTGACGAGGGGGTCGGCGGCGACGGCTAGGGCTCGGGCATGGGTTCTCGCGGTCGTGGGTCGTCGGGTTTGCAGGGGATTGGTGGTGATGTTGGGAGGTGATGAAGGTGGCGGTAATGATGAGAAAGGCGAGGAGATGGTGAGGGGATGAAGGCGAGGGTGGTGGCGGCGACGGCGATGTGAGGTGCATGGGTTAGGGATGGGTTTTCTCATGGGTTTGCGGGGAAGAAGAAGGGAATATTAAGGGGAGAGACATGCGAGTTCAGATTAGGTTTAAGAAAAATATAATATATAATATTTATAATACATAGAAAGAGTGAGAGAGGAGAGAGACAGAGAGAAGGTGCGATAGTGTTAGGATTTAGTTTTAAAATATATATATATATATATATATATATATATATATATATATATATATATAAACAGACAAGAAATATAATAATATATATTATAGGATTTGTAGATAATATTAAATATACTCCGAAAAATATCCGGATCCTGTCTAAAAATCTTGTTTTAAAATACGGATAATATATGTATCAACCAAAACCATAATGCGATACCCGGTTAAAGAAAATGTATACCCCCAAGAACGGATACACGTAAATGCACGTAGCGATCCAAAAGAGTCCGTTACAACAAACAGGAAGTGAACACGATGTACGGATGCAACCATAGGGTATGGGGTATGACACAGGTCAAAACTAAATATTTTAAGTAAATAAATATCGTTAAAAAAAATATCTTATGAATAACATTTAAAAACAGTTAAAATCTTGTGTATTATATTGTTTAAACAAATACCAAACAAAATATCTTTTGTTTAAACTATAATACTAAAATATAAATATAGTTATAAAATAGCGTTAAAGAGATAAATATTTAAATACTAATAATACGTCTATTTAACAAACTTGAAAAACCATAATTATATGCATATATCTTAATTAAAAGTATTAAACTTCAAGTTATAATAATAATAAAACAAAACCCAATATATCCAAAAAGAAAAAGAAACGTACGATCGGACTAGAGTGTTACTGTTTTTATGCTCTATCTTCTAGCCCTAACAATAATATATTCAGGATGGAAAGGTTAAAAACCTACGTCTCATATATACTAAGTGAGTTTAATTATAATGCATATTGCAGTTAAACTTTAATTATATTTCCAGAGACATGTCACCAATTGTGTATGCGTTTATAATAATATCGTGATGACATTGTTGTCTATATTGTGAATAATTTGGACTGCTGGACTTTGTGATGGGACTAGTAGACCTTTAAGGATTGCATGCTTTTTACTATTAACCAAGTCAAAACCAAATGAACCATTAGGATGCTTTATTAAGAATTAAGCCTTTGGAAATGTCTTTTTGTTTGGTATTGAGTCAATGCAATTCCTATACCGATCGATCATGTTTATCCTTGGTGTGCATGTGCATAAACTTAATAGTTTTAGATATTACTTTCTGCTCTCCAATCTTGCGAGTTGATCATTTGGCAGAACCTTGTCCAAGCTTCAAGCTTAGACTCAAATTATGTTCATCTAGGTTTTGTTTTCCCCCGTGTTCATATTCTTTGAGAGTCTAAAATGCATAACATATATTATGAGTTGACTTGTCAGGGTATTGAGGTCAACTTCAACAATCGGTTCAAGTGTAGGCTCCCAACTGAATAAATAATACGTAATTCAACTATATATATATATATATATATATATATATATATATATATATATATGAATGAGAGAAAAATGGAGGAAAGAGGCCATAGGAGGGAATTTCCTCCTATGGCGTCGAAAAAATACACCCTCCATCGTGTTTTCCGACGATCGGAATCCATTATCTTTATTGTTATCATCTAAGATTTGGGTACGCCAAATTTCATGTGATTCTACAACTTTTTCACCGTTGATTTAGCAATGTAAAAAGTTCTATTGTCGGTAAACCGTTAATTTTAAATCCACTAATTCAACGGTGAAAAGTTGTAGAATTACATGAAATTTGGTGTACCCATATCTTAGATGATAACGATGAAGATGATGGGTGCCGATCGTCGAAAAACACGACGGACGTTGTATTTTTTCGACGCCATAAGAGGAAATTCCTCCTATGGCATATTTCCTCGACGCCATAAGAGGAAAGACGCTATATAGTGAGAGATTGTAGTGCCCATGATATATATATATATATATATATATATATATATATATATATATAGAGAGAGAGAGAGAGAGAGAGAGAGAATAATGGAGGAAAGATGCCAGAAGAGGGAATTTCCTCCTATGACGTCGAAAAAATACAACCTCCATCATGTTTTCCGACGATCGGAACCCATCATCTTCATCGTTATCATCTGAGATATGGGTACACCAAATTTCATGTGATTCTACAACTTTTTCACCGTTGAATTAGTGGGTTCAAAATTAACGGTTTACCGACAATAGAACTTTTTACATTGCTAAATCAACGGTGAAAAGTTGTAGAATCACTTGAAATTTGGTGTACCCACATCTCAGATGATAACGATGAAGATGATGGGTTCCGATCGTCGGAAAACACGATGGGAGTGTATTTTTTCAACGCCATAGGAGGAAATTTCCTCATATGGCCTCTATGGCCTCTTTCCTCCATTATTCCCATATGTATATATATAATAGAGGAAAGAGACCCTGAGAGGGTTTTTTCGTTAGGGGGCGTAAAAAAATTCACCCTCCACCATTTTCTCGGACGATCGGCATTCGTCATCATCTTTATCATCTAAAATATTGATACACCAAATTTCATGTGACTCCATCACTTTTTCACCGTTGATTTAGTGGGTGCAAATTTAACGGTTTACCGACAATAGAACTTTTTACATTGCTAAATCAATGGTGAAAAGTTGTAGAATCACATAAAATTTGGTGTATCCACATCTTAGATGATGATTGGTGCCGATTGTCGAATAAAATGGTGGAGGGTGTAGTTTTTTGACGCCGTCTAACAAAAAAAGCCTCCTAAGGCATCTTTTCTATATTATTCTCCTTTCTCTACACTATATATATAAAGCTCAACCCTTCTCATTTCTCTTTATAAGTTCTCACCTCTCAAATTTCTTGATTCTCTTGAAATCATTTGCAAGGAAAAATCAATTTGAAGTTTAACACGATATAAGAACTTTCAGAGTTCGGTAAGTGGATGTATCATGTTTTGAAACTTATGATTTATTTATTTGATTCCTTATTCACCGTAATATTGGAATACCAATCAAATATCCATTTCATGTTGTTATCACATGATTATTATACATCATATGCTCTTGATGAATTGTGGCATGTTATGCGAATTGGATAATTATGATCGTTGATCGAATTATCATATGAATTATTATATCGGTATTGTTATGCTTATCATTTTATCGGTAATGTATGATTATCACTTGATATTATAATTGTTCCGTTAAAGATGTACACATAGAAATTTAAGTAGTTTATATTGTTACGGTGCGATTTAGCTTAGCCAGTGTCCTGTGGATATGCCGATATAGGCTCCAAAAATTTTATGTTACTTTTGTCGTTGTAGGCGGGCCACGGTAGGTTGACCCACCGATCGGTGAGTAAGTGGGAGCCCGTACCTTATAATATTGCTTAAATTTCTTTTCCTTTCATCGTATATATTTAAATTATGGATCATGCATTCCCTTTCTGGATTTGTTAACGATATTTTCTCTGTCATTGTTATATCAATGCATCGACATGAGTATTAAGATATGATTCATTCGTTTGCTGAGCGCAAAGCTCATTCCATATATTTAAACACTTTTCAGATTGATACATCACAAACAGTGGTTCGGATTTGCTTGAAGATCTTGCGAGGACCGATAGATGGTTGTTTGGACTTTTTGGTCTACTTAATATATCTTCTAGTATGACGGCGCATTTTGACTGTAACATTAGTGCATTATCATATTTTGAACCTTGACTTATGTAGGAAGGGGAATTTTGTACGATTGTGATATTTTTAAGATGTTAAACTCGATCATGTATATGTAAACCATATTTTGATGATATATAAAAGTAAAGTTTAACTTTTATGTTTGAGAGTTAGGTCTTACAATTCTCTGGGTGGAGGGAATTGCGACCGGCTGGCCTACCCCGTCTCGAGGCGTGACAGAGATAAGCTCTCATTGTCCTAACCGAGAAAGATGAATGAGTCGGGTTTAAGGATTCGAATGAGGAGAGACACAGAGAAAGGATGAAGGTCGGGGTAAATGTTGTCGAAAAGCGTTAAATCTAACCCAAATTTAACCCAAGTGACTTTAAAAGAGGTTCAAAGGAATTTCTAATCAAATATCAAATCTATTGTCCTAAAAGTTTCTTAATTATTAATAGATTAGCAAAAATCATTGGATGAAGATGAAAAGAAAGATAGCATACATGCATAGAAGTTTTCTTATCCATACATTGTCCATACATTGTCCGAAAAATCATTATATTGTAAATTACGTTGCTCATGGGTTTGAGCAGAAAGTATTTCGCCTATTTTGCATATTAGGCTGTGTGATTAATGACCCTGTTATTGTTCTTTGCAGTAAGACTGACAAGTCTTTTAATCATCATATTTGAAGAGAGAATCTCGTTCGTTATCTTCTCACTAACTTATCAGAAGGATAGATCAGACTCGGAGGAAAATTGTACCAACGGAATGTATTCCCCGTCCCTGTAGCAAAATTGTGAAAGGATGCAAAAATTTAATGTGTGGAGGCCAACCGAACTATATGGTCCGGTTGGTTTTGGTTGCATGAATTTTTCTGGTGGGATTGGGAGTCTAGTATTTTTTAAACTCCTTTTCTTAGTCTTCTTTGGGTATATTTATTTATTTTGGTTGTTTGTATTTTTTTTTTGTGGGGTGGGGGTGGGGGGGTGGGGGGGAATAGGGATAAAGTAAGGCATTTGTCGAATAGCTAACCGGTAGCCCAATGTTTCATCAAGTTCCACATGAGTAGGTCCTTTGATAAGATCCGCAAGAATAAAATTGGTGTCATGTCTCTAGGAATATAATATAAATCTATAGAGGAAAGAAGAATTTAAATATTAAACTCCCATAGTAATGGTAACATCTCAGCTGAACCTTACCATCCTCGATGCACTTAGCAAATAATTTTAATTGAATAGTTGGATACGTAAACAGGAAAGTTATTTTTGTTCTTTTTTATGAAATTTACCTATGCAATATTCATTGCAAAGAAATTTCGTTTTAAGCACATGGCTACATGACTGATTTTGAAGGGAAAAAAGAAAAATCTAAAACAAGTATAGCACACCTGCCCAAAGAAAATAAGAACTTAGGTGTAATACAAATATCATCTTTTTAAGAGATAACTCTTTGAATTGTTTAGACAAGATTAAAGTACTAAATATGACATTAAGTTAATAGATTCCTTGAGAAACAAACCTGCTGCTTTCTATGATGTCCATGGAGAGATTGCTGGTGTTTAGAAGTATGAATGCCCATTACTCATCCTGTGAAGTATGAATTCCCATATATGTTAACTGCTTCGAAAGTTTATCTTTCAATATATGCGTAGAGGAAGATATAGCCGAATGACCCGTTATCCTGTTATTGAATTCCCATCACGCTGATGAGAGAAGTCGGGAAGTGAGTTGATAAATTCATGACAGTTGCCCTCATTCGGGAGCAAATTCAACAGCAAAGATACAGTAGATGCCTCAAGAGCAAATCTTAGCTCCTTCATTTTATATAACCACTCTCTGGCTTTCTTTGTTTCGCCTCTTTCGAGCAAACTTCGAGTAATTGCATTGAGCAGAATGGGATCTGAAGGACATCCATATTTCTCCATTGACAAAAACAATTCATCTGCCTCATCCAACAGACCTTCTTTAATAAGGCCTTTTACCATTATTGTATAAGTGATTACACATGGAACCAATTCTTTTGCAAGAATGTCAATAAACAGGTCCTTGGCTGCTTGAATTTTATGAGCTTTGAACATCCCATCGATTAAGATGTTAATGGTCTTAACTTCTAATTTATGTCCTTCAGATGACATGACTTGATATAGATCCAGTGCTTCATTTATAAGCTGGTTTTCACAAAGCCCCTTTAAAACTACCTGGTATGTATTGATATCAGGGGCTAACTGTTCATATTAGATTTTTGCATTTTTATACCGCCCAATTTTTATCACATTTCTTATCGGTAGGTACTCTTGAGCCGTGTTTGCTAGTCAATTGCAGGATACAGGTTCTCGGCTCTAAACAATGAAATTCATGGAAAACCACGACAAATTCCGGATTACTGCCAACCACAGATAAAACACGGATCTCCGCTCTCTATCCGTATGTAACAACCCTATTTGAATGCAATAAATCAAAAGTTTATCAAGATTCCTTCCCCAAATTTTTGAATTTTATTTGGCCTCTAAAATATTTTAATTTAGATTTTTCTCTGTAAACAATTTTGATATGGAAAATATTCAGCTTTTATATTATATAAATAATTTCTTAGTGACAGCAAAATAACATTTTTGCGTATCTGTTTACTGTTAAAATGAGAACAAGAAAATCTGTACCGAATCTTAAAAATACGATCAATTAAAGATATGCATCTTTATACATATAATTATAAAATTTATATATACAACAAAATCTCTCTTTATCTCTCATCCTCACAAATTTTCTCTCTCTCTCTCTCTCTCATACGTGCACCCCTCTTTCCCCCGCTGCTCTCACGCCGCCTCCGCTCTTGAAAACCCTAACCCTAGCCGTCGCCGCGCCGCGCTGTCGCCTCCTCCTCCGCGACCTCGACCTTCTCCTCTCGTCCATCTCCTCTTTCCCTCTCTCCTTCATCCCGACTACAACCCGAGCTCGACCGCAACAACCCATCTCCCCGAACCCAACGCCAAGCCATCGTCACTCCTCCCTCGCTGGAAATCTCCCTCTCTCGACGACACCATCACGCGGATCTCCATCAGCCTCATCATCGCTTCCCTGCAGCAACGCCTCAAGCCCTCACCATCGACGCAGCCTCGTCTTCGCCTCGCAGCCGCTCCCATCTCCAGATCTGAGTGCTCTCGACCCGACCTTGGACCACCCGAACCCTAGCAACTGCCACGATCCCCCCTGTAAGCACTCCTTGATCCCTGTTTCTTTTCTGGAAAAAAAAAAGGAGAAATAAATAAATAAATAAATAAAATGGTAGGGAATCAGTGAACAATTTGAAAGGGGAAAATTAGTATCAAAACCCTAAATTGAGATAATTTTGTTTTGGTTGTGTGACAATTTTTATGTAGATAATTATAGTTTAATCGATGATAAATTTATCTAGGCGGAGCATATAACTCAAATCCCAAGTCGCACCTTAGCTGAGATCGTGCCTGCATTTTGTACATCTTTTTCCGTGATCGCTATCCTCAGGCAAGTACTCTTGCTCTTTTCATTTTGTCGATGCAACATCGGCGATTATCTAAATTAGTTCTTAACCTGTACAAGTTTAAATATTAGAGGAAAGATGTTTCTTTCACAGTTTTAGCATCTGTCCTTATCGTAACACTTGCTAATATATAATGCCGACTGCTGCTTGCTTTTCGTTACGTAATGCTATGACATGAATATTATGCACATGAATCCTTTTACATACTTTATACACATTCGAGACTCATGTTGATTACATATATAGAACATCTTGATTTGACATGCTTACTCGTGACCTTTATTATTTATTTTTCTTAAGTGAAATCATTAATTAGAGTGCTGGACTACATGCCATGACACCACTATTCACCAGTTTTATTTCCATACAATTACCATACTGCAAGTTCCTATCCTTTCAGCATTCTTAATTAGTGATTTTAATATTTACCATAGCAACTATACATACGTGGGTGTTGGGGTAGTTTGAGTGTGCGTTGTACAACAGAATCTCAGGAGTCCCATGCCGGCAGCTCGTACCGGGCTATAGCGGTCACATGATTACAGCTCGTACCGGGCTATAGCGGTCACATGATTACAGCTCGTACCGGGCTATAGCGGTCACATGTTTACAGCTCGTACCGGGCTATATCGGTCTCTTGTTCATTCCACAGTTGGGCCCGTGTTTCCTAGCCCTTGGGGCACCACTCTTGGGTTAGGAATACTCCTACAGAGGTTGACGCACACACTCAAGCTTACGATAGGATAGTTTCCTTTTAGTGGCCAGTTAGGGTATGACCTGATCCCTTACTTATGTTTCATAGTGTTAGTGCATTTAATTAATTATATACATGTTTTTTTTTTGCGCACAGGGCTTCACTTTTATATATTCTTGTTATTATGTTACACACACTTTTTACGTTGAGTACTTGTTAGGATGTTCTGATATCCCTGAGATTTGCCATCTCAGGTTTAGAGACAGATCTGCAGGCTGAGCAGACCCAGAGCGGCTACCCGGACTTTGCTAAAGATCATTAATCGTAGGTTTATTTTCCTTTACTTTTAGCTTTTAGCATGTGCGCCCTTATGGGACATTAGGACTTTTGTATCTCTTTCGGATCTTATTTTATTCCGAATCTTTTGTTTTGGATCTTTAATTGCATCAGTTATCTAGTGGATCCATTTTTAGGATTTCTTGTGGTTTCATTGCAGCATGATTATCGGTATTATTTCTTTTGGTATTGGATTTTGTTATTGACAGGTTAATCTAGACAGCCTTATGTGACTATGGAAGGACTTTTCCTTACCGTAGGTAGCATGGCTGGCCTTCGTCGCTCCCCGTACTTCACATTTTGGGATGCGGGGCGTGACAAGGTTTTGTTGGTATCAGAGCCCAGGCTGAATCCAAAGTTAGTCTTGGTTCTACCGACCTTTCAGGTTAGAAACACATGTCTAGGTTTTCCCCAGTATGTCATGCTGCAGATTCCGTTGACTCTGACCGTAGGATTCGGGCGACTTACATAGAGTTACGATATTGTGCCCATGTACCGCGGCATGGATACAATACGGTATTCTGTATGAGTAACTTAGAGTCCTACACTTGATCTGTATTCTTTGAATTGATTATTTTCCTTATCTCTTTGCTTCACTCAGTTTTAATATTTTGAATCTAAACCTCGTTTTCGTTGCTAAATCTCGTCGTTTGTTTTGACCTCAGAATTATGGCCGAAGAAAATTTGCGAGTATATGGGAGACGTGACAACAATACTGCACTACTTGGAGTTATACGTGGCATGCTGGAGAGTCAACAGCAGCAGACCGAATTGCTACAAGGGGGCCTTCCTGCTTCTCAGCAGACCGCTACTGCGGCCCTGAATAAGGTGGCTGAGGTTCGTGAAGGTAGACGCCCGGGCAGCGTCGCCGATTTCAGGAGACTACAGCCGGCAGTTTTCACTGGCACAGGCGGACCACTGGATGCCGAGCAGTGGGTTGTCGACATGGGGAATTTACTGTCAGCCGCCCGGGTTCCTGAAGAGGACAAAGTGGATATAGTCAAGATTCAACTGCAGGACATTGCTAGAATTTGGTGGCTCGCGGAAGAGAACAGGTTGGAGAAACCGATTACATAGACTGATTTCTCTACGGCTTTTCTTGGGAAATTCTTCCCTAAATCGGCCAGGATCGAAATGGAACAGCAATTTATCAATCTCCGTCAGAGAGATCGCACAGTGGACGAGGTAGCGGCCGAGTTTATCCGACTCAGTCGTTTTGCTCCTTCAATGGTAGCCCAGGAAGAGGATAGGGCTAGAAGATTCTTATAGTGTCTCACTCTGGAAATACAAGAGAAGTTAGCTTCACATGATCTGAGGACTTATTCAGAAGTATTAGATGCGGCCCGCAGAATTGAGACAGTTATGGATAGAAGGAAGAAACTTCAGAGCGGAAGATTCAAACGACCCGTGAATCAAACTTCAGGGAGGATTCCAGTTAGACAGCATGGAGGAGTTCAGATGAAGCGTACCGCAACCCCACCACAACGGGAATCTACGGTTTGTGGATACTGTCGGATACCGGGACACATCGAGAGGAATTGCCGCCGTGCTAAGGGTCTATGTCTGATTTGTGGTGCTAGCGACCATCAGATTGGGAGTTGTCCAAGGAGAGCAGAGCGCAACCAACCTCAGAAAGGACTTGTCTCTCAGGAGCAACTTTTTGAGCAGAGGCGAGGAAACACAGGTCGTGGACAGGGACGGGCCTTTACACTGACAGCTGAGCAGGCGGAAGCATCGGAGGATGTCGTTTCAGGTACCGTTCAAATTTGTTCTGTTCCTGCTAGAGCAATTTTCGATTCTGAAGCTTCGCATTGTTTTATGTCTTTGGATTTTGCCACAACACATTCTATTGCACACAAAACACTGACTAGAGGTTGGGACATTCACACTGGAAATGGGGTAGTTACCACTAACCTAGAGTGCAAGCTTTGTCCAGTTGTGATTTGCGGCAGAGAGCTTTTCGCAGATTTCCTGTTGATTGGAACCGGTAGTTATGATGTCGTCTTAGGAATGGATTGGTTGGGCACCTTTCACGCACATATTGATTGTCGGGCCAAAACTGTAAACTTTCGCATTCCTAACCACCCAGAGTTCGTGTTCGTTGGAGGGAGCAAATCTCTGGGACCCATAAAGTTCAGAGCAAAGCCGACGTGCGACATACTAGCATCAATGGAGGTTGATATGAGTTCGGCACCGGTCGTAGTTCGGGAATTTTTGGATGTCTTTCCTGAGGACTTACCCGGCTTACCCCCGCCTCGTGCTTTGGGGTTTTCGATAGAATTATTGCCAGGAACGGCACCAATTTCTAAGTCACCCTACAGGATGGCACCAGTTGAATTGGCGGAATTGAAGAAGCAGATAGAAGACCTCCTCAGCAAAGGATTCATTCGCCCGAGTACTTCTCCGTGGGGCGCTCCAGTTTTACTAGTAAAGAAGAAGGACGGCTCGTTGCGCATGTGCATCGACTACCGAGAGTTGAACCGGGTTACGATTAAGAACAAGTACCCTATACCTCGGATCGATGATTTGTGGATCAATTGTGCGGTGCTCGAGTGTTCTCTAAGTTGGATCTTCGGTCGGGGTATCATCAAGTTCGTGTTAAAGCGGAGGATGTATGCAAAACAGCCTTCAGAACTCGATACGGTCATTATGAATTCTTGGTAATGCCATTCGGTGTTACTAATGCCCCAGCCGTGTTCATGAATTTAATGAACCGAGTTTTCTCCCAGTACCTTGATCAGTTTGTCGTAGTTTTCATCGACGACATTCTTGTGTACTCCAAAAGCAAGGAGGAGCATGCCGAGCATTTGAGGATCGTGTTGCAAATACTGAGGCAAGAAAAGTTTTACGCCAAGCTCAGTAAATGCGAGTTTTGGCTTGAACAAGTTCAATTTTTGGGCCACATCGTTTCTGGAGACGGTATATCAGTAGATCCGGCGAAGATTGAAGCAGTGAAGGATTGGCCAGCACCAAAGTCAGTAGCAGAGATTAGAAGTTTCCTGGGACTCGCAGGCTACTACCGCAGATTTGTTAAAGATTTTGCACGAACGGCTGAGCCATTGACAAGACTTACTCGCAAGGGGATACCATTCGTATGGTCAGAAGAGTGCAACCGAGCGTTCGAATTATTGAAGGAGAAACTCACAACCGCACCCATATTGACCGTACCAGATAGGACAGGAGGACTGGTGATTCATAGCGACGCTTCCGGTAAGGGGCTAGGCTGTGTCTTGATGCAACGTGGGAGTGTTGTCGCTTATGCCTTGCGTCAACTGAGGACGCACGAGAAGAATTACCCGACTCACGATTTAGAGTTGGCCGCTGTAATCTTTGCTTTGAAAATTTGGAGGCATTATCTTTTGGGAGAACGGGTGGAAATTTTTACGGACCATAAGAGCTTGAAATACGTATTCACGCAGAAGGAGCTAAATATGAGACAGCGTAGGTGGTTGGAGTTCATGGCTGATTATGATATCGATTTGAAATATCATCCCGGGAAAGTAAATGTGGTACCGGATGCTCTCAGTCGGAGACCGACGGCGATGTGGTTGACTGGCCAGAAGGAACTCATTGATGAATTTCGAAGGCTCAATCTAGAAGTGATAGAGCATGGGACGCCCGGACAATATTGGCAACTACAGGTGCAGTCTTCGTTAGTTGATCGTATTAAAGCTGCACAGACTGGGGACCCGCAACTGCAGAAACTCCGCGGGTTAGTAGAGGCAGGATTGAGAACAGACCTATTGATACACGAAGATGGCTCTTTAAGATTCGGCAGTCGATTATGCGTGCCAAAGGGCGACGTTCGAGAGGAAGTGTTGAAGGAAGCACACAGTTCAGCTTATTCGGTGCACCCGGGTGGTACCAAGATGTATAGGGACGTTAAACAACACTTTTGGTGGAATAGCATGAAGAGAGAGATTGCCCGCTATGTGTCGAAGTGCTTAGTGTGCCAGCAGGTGAAGGCCGAACATCAGCGAGTGGCCGGCCTATTGCAACCACTTCCCATTCCCCAGTGGAAGTGGGACACATCACTATGGACTTCGTGACGGCTTTACCACGGAGTCCTAAGGGCAATAATGCTATTTGGGTTATCGTCGATCGTCTCACAAAGGCGGCCCATTTTCTACCCTTTCGAGTGGGACAATCGACGGAGACATTGGCAGAGAAGTATATGCAAGAGATCGTACGGTTGCATGGGGTGCCTATCACTATAGTATCGGACCGAGACACGAGATTCCTCTCACATTTCTGGAGAAGCCTACAAGAGAGTTTAGGCACTCGTCTTAGCTACAGCACAGCTTACCATCCCCAGACTGACGGGCAGTCTGAACGTACGATACAGATACTAGAAGATATGTTGAGAGCCTGTATGCTAGATTTCAAGGGATCATGGGAGGATCATCTTCACTTGGTGGAATTCTCGTATAATAACAGCTATCAGGCGAGTATCCAGATGGCACCATTCGAGGCACTTTACGGACGTAAATGTCGTTCTCCACTTTGCTAGGATGATGTGGGTGAGCGAAGATTATTGGGACCGGAGCTCGTAACCCAAACAGTTGAGAAGATCCAGTTGATCAGGGACCGTATCAAAACAGCACAGGATCGTCAGAAGAGCTGGGCAGATACTAGTCGAAGACCTCTCGAGTTTGGAGTAGGAGAGCATGCCTTCCTTAAGATTTCGCCGACTCGAGGAGTGATTAGATTCGGTAGTCGTGGGAAACTCAGTCCCCGATTTATTGGACCATTCGAGATTGTGGAACGCGTTGGGGCAGTGGCGTACAGATTGGCCCTACCACCTTCTTTGGCTGGTGTGCACGACGTATTCCATGTATCGCAGTTGCGTCGGTACGTTCGTGATGACAGTCATGTTCTCGATCACTCTGAATTAACCTTGAGCACCGATCTCTCGTATGAAGAGCAACCTACAGCCATTGTCGACCGTAAGGAGAAGGTTTTGAGAAGCAAGATCATCCCTCTAGTTCTTGTATCTTGGGGTGGACGTTCTCGCGGGGAATCTACTTGGGAACGCGAGGACACGATTCGTCAAAAGTACCCACACTTGTTTTCTTGACCTTGTTGTCGTCCTTCCAATTTCGAGGACGAAATTTTCTGTAAGGTGGGTAGGATGTAACAACCCTATTTGAATGCAATAAATCAAAAGTTTATCAAGATTCCTTCCCCAAATTTTTGATTTTTATTTGGCCTCTAAAATATTTTAATTTAGATTTTTCTCTGTAAACAATTTTGATATGGAAAATATTCAGCTTTTATATTATATAAATAATTTCTTAGTGACAGCAAAATAACATTTTTGCGTATCTGTTTACTGTTAAAATGAGAACAAGAAAATCTGCACCGAATCTTAAAAATACGACCAATTAAAGATATGCATTTTTATACATATAATTATAAAATTTATATATACAACAAAATCTCTCTTTATCTCTCATCCTCACAAATTTTCTCTCTCTCTCTCTCTCATACGCGCACCCCTCTTTCCCCCGCTGCTCTCACGCCGCCTCCGCTCTTGAAAACCCTAACCCTAGCCGTCGCCGCGCCGCGCTGTCGCCGCCTCCTCCACGACCTCGACCTTCTCCTCTCGTCCATCTCCTCTTTCCCTCTCTCCTTCATCCCGACTACAACCCGAGCTCGACCGCAACAACCCATCTCCCCGAACCCAACGCCAAGCCATCGTCACTCCTCCCTCGCTGGAAATCTCCCTCTCTCGACGACACCATCACGCGGATCTCCATCAGCCTCATCATCGCTTCCCTGCAACAACGCCTCAAGCCCTCACCATCGACGTAGCCTCGTCTTCGCCTCGCAGCCGCTCCCATCTCCAGATCTGAGTGCTCTCGACCCGACCTTGGACCACCCGAACCCTAGCAACTGCCACAATCCCCCCTGTAAGCACTCCTTGATCCCTGTTTCTTTTCTGGAAAAAAAAAGGAGAAATAAATAAATAAATAAATAAAATGGTAGGGAATCAGTGAACAATTTGAAAGGGGAAAATTAGTATCAAAACCCTAAATTGAGATAATTTTGTTTTGGTTGTGTGACAATTTTTATGTAGATAATTATAGTTTAATCGATGATAAATTTATCTAGGCGGAGCATATAACTCAAATCCCAAGTCGCACCTTAGCTGAGATCGTGCCTGCATTTTGTACATCTTTTTCCGTGATCGCTATCCTCAGGCAAGTACTCTTGCTCTTTTCATTTTGTCGATGCAATATCGGCGATTATCTAAATTAGTTCTTAACCTGTACAAGTTTAAATATTAGAGGAAAGATGTTTCTTTCACAGTTTTAGCATCTGTCCTTATCGTAACACTTGCTAATATATAATGCTGACTGCTGCTTGCTTTTCGTTACGTAATGCTATGACATGAATATTATGCACATGAATCCTTTTACATACTTTATACACATTCGAGACTCATGTTGATTACATATATAGAACATCTTGATTTGACATGCTTACTCGTGACCTTTATTATTTATTTTTCTTAAGTGAAATCATTAATTAGAGTGCTGGACTACATGCCATGACACCACTATTCACCAGTTTTATTTCCATACAATTACCATACTGCAAGTTCCTGTCCTTTCAGCATTCTTAATTAGTGATTTTAATATTTACCATAGCAACTATACATACGTGGGTGTTGGGGTAGTTTGAGTGTGCGTTGTACAACAGGATCCCAGGAGTCCCATGCCGGCAGCTCGTACCGGGCTATAGCGGTCACATGATTACAGCTCGTACCGGGCTATAGCGGTCACATGTTTACAGCTCGTACCGGGCTATATCGGTCTCTTGTTCATTCCACAGTTGGGCCCGTGTTTCCTAGCCCTTGAGGCACCACTCTTGGGTTAGGAATACTCCTACAGAGGTTGACGCACACACTCAAGCTTACGATAGGATAGTTTCCTTTTAGTGGCCAGTTAGGGTATGACCTGATCCCTTACTTATGTTTCATAGTGTTAGTGCATTTAATTAATTATATACATGTTTTTTTTTTGCGCACAGGGCTTCACTTTTATATATTCTTGTTATTATGTTACACACACTTTTTACGTTGAGTACTTGTTGGGATGTTCTGACATCCCTGAGATTTGCCATCTCAGGTTTAGAGACAGATTTGCAGGCTGAGCAGGACCAGAGCGGCTACCCGGACTTTGCTAAAGATCATTAATCGTAGGTTTATTTTCCTTTACTTTTAGCTTTTAGCATGTGCGCCCTTATGGGACATTAGGACTTTTGTATCTCTTTCGGATCTTATTTTATTCCGAATCTTTTGTTTTGGATCTTTAATTGCATCAGTTATCTAGTGGATCCATTTTTAGGATTTCTTGTGGTTTCATTGCAGCATGATTATCGGTATTATTTCTTTTGGTATTGGATTTTGTTATTGACAGGTTAATCTAGACAGCCTTATGTGACTATGGAAGGACTTTTCCTTACCGTAGGTAGCATGGCTGGCCTTCGTCGCTCCCCGTACTTCATATTTTGGGATGCGGGGCGTGACACCGTATGTTGCCGCACACCAGTTTAAGGGACAAAATGGCAAATCGATGTCATTTTCATGCACAAAGCTCAATGTCAACACAAGATCCAACATATCTACGCAGAGCTCAAGGAAATCATGGCAAAAGATCCACATCACATCACCTTTTGTTCTGCTGAAATTCTGGAAAAATTATGAAGAGTTTCTGAGAAAAAACATATACCACACTGCAGATAACAACAAACAGGGGAAAACCACCAAGTTTCAAGACCTAAGTCTCCTAAAGGGCCGCGGTTCCGCGGCATAAGCACGCTTAGGCCGCGGAACCGCGGCCATTCTGGCTCGTCAGATGAAATCTTTTCAGGGGCTGATTGGTCTTTTCATAAAGGGTCAGAATGTGGCCCTAGGGTTTCAGTCTCCTTCCTATAAATAGTCCAGAACTTGCCAAAGCCAAGTGTGCTTATTCTTGTATTTAGATTTTAGAATACATGTTGTTGTTCTTCTTCCTCTTCTCATCTCTTCTCCATTAAAACCTTGTAGTGAGCTTTTGTGAGTAAAGTGATGAATAAAGAGTTCTTTTTGTTACCATGCTTGTCTTATTGTTAATTATAATTGCTTGTAATTTTCATTTTGCTAATCTAGTTGTTGTTATTTGTTGTTTGTTGTTTGTTTCTTTCTTCTTCTAGTTTTTCTTTATCCTTAACAACAATGATGCTTAAGCTTGATACTTAGCAAGGTGAGGTCTCAAATAGCTAGTTGTAATCTTCTAACCACTTTCTTTCTATCTTCCTCCTTTTGTTTTATTTTCTTTTTCTTATAATGGGTGGGTAGTTTTCATACTTGTTAGGGTAGCATAAGGAAAGTTTGAGAGAAGGAAATCTCTCTCACTCTTTTCTTGCCCAACATCTTAATTCGGACTCCCATTAATTGAACCACAATCCACTCACTACGGCACCCTATCCTACATGATAGCAGTGATTCCTTAGTGAGACTGGTTGTGTTTGAATTAACCGGAGGTTAAGGCTAAAGAGCCAACAACGGACGGACAAGCACCAAAAGGAAGAACTTATGCGTTGGAAAGCCTAGTTTATACTCACAAGTTCCTTCCAAATCGTGCTAATCCCCGTTGTTGCCGATTACCGTAACACCGATATTAAAAGTGGCAACGAAAGAAGTGAGCGACTCCTAACTCAAACTAACCTAATCCTAACCCTAACAAGCTCTCTTTATATATCATTTTAGCACATAGTTAATCTCAAAACAAACCTGGACATTTGGACTTAACTCGTTAAAGCACATTGAAAAAGATTCCCATCTCCCTGCGGACGACCCGTACTCAACCGGCTAGCTACAAGCGAAACCGTCTTGATTGCGGTAATTAACTAAGCACGCAAAAACCTCACCAATCAAATGGCGCCGTTGCCGGGGAGACGGTAGTTTATTTCTTTGTGTAATTTCGGGTTAATTTGTGAATATAAATATAACCGAAAAACAAAACAAAAAAATATACATTGTAAAAAAACCATCTTGTTATTTTTGATTAGTTTTTGTGCAAGTGTGCAGGATAAAAAGACGGTCGAGTTCAGTGCCAAAGACGTGGGAAGTTAGACCCATATCTCGCGGCTACACCGCGACGGATCAAGACGGAGCCAACGGTCTACTGTACAATTCTGGAGCATATTCAGTGAGCAAATCAAGATTCAGGAGCTCCAGACAAGAAGAGGACACCCCATCAAGCACACACAAAAAAATTGGAGGCTCAATCTCTCTTTCTTGCCGCAGAACCGCGGCCTGAACACGTGTTTGGCCGCGGAACCGGGGCCATTTGGTGCCTTCAGGGTGTCAAAACTTTCTGTGAGTATCACTAGCCTCCTCCCCACTCCTCTGAACTCCACTGAACTGTGTTTTCTGTAGCATTCTTTGCGCAAATTCTCTTCCCCCTTCCAATAAATTGTTTTTGTGCAGGATTCTTTGCGCCGCGCTAAAAAAAAATAAAAATTGATTGCAGTTGATTGTTACTGCTTTGCATTTATTAATACGGACTTTAAAGGGCTTGAAACCAATCCAGATTGGATAGGGATTTCATCACCCTTCCCAGGACCCCAGAAATCACAAAAAGCATATGCATTGACCATTGTTTAATTAAAAAAATACTAGACTCAGCCCTAAGGACTTCGCGCTCAATAGGACAGAGGACTAGTTACGGGCATCGGCCGTTTATCCTATCCTGACTTTGCGATGTCTAGGCAAGTGTGTCCAAGGCAAGTGGTTACTTAATTAGCACGACTACTTACGTAATGGGGAGCCTCCCACTTACCTGGCACTTACCTGGCCGCAATTGGCGGAGAAGAGGCGGTTTGAGATCCTATTTCTAGCCCTTTGGAACAGTTAGGAGCTGTCTAGCTGACCTAGGTGACCCTAGATCTAGGTGTGATTGTGCATATCTTGTTTGTGATTGCTTGAAGCCATAAGTCCGTACATATTTCTGTAAAGCTCTTTCTAAAAAAGAAAAAAAACACAAAAATCCAAAAACTTTTATAAAAACTTGCCCTTTATCGCCAAAATCTCTTTTTTTTTCACCCACCTCCCATCGTATTTCTCCATTGATGTTTTCTTACACTCACCTTCTCCGCTTTGACTATACTAAACTCGTTTAGTGTATGTCCGCTTGGACTCGGGACACTAGCGCCTTCCTAGTCCGCGTTATGTTAGTCGCTACCGACTACACGATCGACTCAGACGCCGAAACTCCGTCCACGCCTCTTTCACCCTTACCTTTGCCGGCCAACTCCGACGTTGACCGGAATTCTGTTCATACATCATCACCTTCACCTTCACCATCACCAACCTCTTCTTCTGCGATGTCAGGATTTAATCCAAACATCTCTTTGACTCCCCCGGGATTGATTCCACCTCCTATGGATGCGAATAACCCACCACCACCGTCTGTTGTACCGCCGCAGCGAATCGCGCTCCAGGATCTTTTCTATCCCACCCGTTCTGCACTTCCCGCCTGTCTTTCTCTTCCACCGGCCAATGGGGATAATTTTGAAATTAAGCCCCACTTCATTAATATGCTTCCGAAATTTCATGGGCTTGAATCTGAAGATGCCTATATCTTCATCAACAAATTCCAAAATGTTTGTGCCATGATGAAAACTACCCAGCTGTCGGACGATGCCATACGGCTACGGGTCATTTCGTTCACTTTGTGAGATCTTGCTGAAAAATGGCTGTATAGCACCGCTTCCTACTCCATAACCAGTTGGGACGAGTTTGTGAAAGCGTTTCTCAAGAAATTCTATCCGAATCATAAAACCGCAAGGATCCATAATGAAATCAACCAATTCTCTCAGCTTCCTACTGAACCCTTCTGGAAGTGCTTTGACCGGCATAAAGACCTTCTTGTTTAGTGCCCTCACCACGGTATTGAGAAATGGCAACTTTGCCAAACCTTATACGAGGGCCTGAACCCAGCAACCAAGCAGTTGGAAACCATTTGTCAGGGCCACTTCCTATCGAAATCTGACGAGGAAGCGTGGCAATTCTTCGACGACCTTGCGGAACAAACGCTTCAATGGGAGAGCACCAGACCAACTTCTTCTTCTTCTTCCTCCACTTCTACTGGTCAGTCTAGGGTAGGAATTCACCAACTTGATGTCTCTATTGCGATGAAATCTGAAATGGCTGCAATAACGAGAAAATTTGAAGCGATAGAGAGTAAATTTTCATCTCCTGCTCCTGCCCCAGTTCTTCCCCTTCGTACCATTTGTGCTTGTTGTTCCGATCCTTCTCACTGAACCGAAGAGTGTCATTACAATCCACCATCTCAAGGACTGGATCAAGTTAATGCTGCATTTCAGCAAAGACCGAGAAATGATCCACTCTTCCATCTACAATCCCGGTTGGAGGAACCACCCCAATTTCGCCTGGAATCAGAATCAGCATCAATTCCAAGGCAACAATTTCCAGAGGCCCCCTCCTCCGCAACAAGCGCAACAACAAACTCAACATCAGTTTCAGCAGCCTTTCCAACCCCAACTTTTTCAAAATCAGACGAACAACTTTGCACCCAACAATTCTTTTCCACAAAACAATTTTGTTCCGTCAAACAATGATAAGGTTTCCTCGCTAAAACGAAGTCTGGAGGCGTTCGTTAAACAATCGACACAATCCAACGCCAACATCCAGTCGTCTATTCAGTCTTTGGTGAAACACACTGCTGCACACGGGCAAAGCATCAAGACCATCGAAGCCCAGATTGCACAGCTGAATGCGGCGTTAAGCGAGCGAGAAAAGGGGAAGCTTCCATCTCAACCACTCCCAAATCCCGGTCACCCACATAATGTACATGTTGCTCTTGAACAACAGAACCATAATGTGAGTGCCGTGACTACATTGAGATCGGGAAAGATGCTTGTAACATCCTAGTTCATTTATACCAATTCCAGTTCTCGTATTTCCTTAATTGTGGTATTTTCCTGATTTATCGTGTTTTGGGTGCAAATAGTATTTTACATTTTACATTGAATTCGACCCGACCCGCTTGCTTGAACCTATTTGATTCATATTTATAGATTACCCTGAGTTGTTACATAGACACGTGCATCTCATGTATACTGCATACTGGCATTTTACCTGGCATTGCATATTTTACAATATAACATTTTAGCTCATGTAAAATAATTTAAAATTACATTTCATAGCATGCATGATACCCCTAACCCCGTGGTAGCATCCGCGCATCTTGTTCTCGTCCCGTTCAGTGAAACGAACGTGTTTGGATGGCTACGCGCATGTACGTGTATCCGTTCTTGGAGGTATGCATTTTCGTTATCTGAGCATTCATTTTGAATTTTGAAAGTCGCACATATTTTTCGTATTTTAAATCTGAATTTTCAGACCCGACCCGGGCGCGTTTTGAAATATTTTTGTATCCCGCCAATATTCAATTTATTTAATTTTAAAATTTAGTTTAAATATTTTCATATGATTTCTTTAACAAACTGAAACCTCTTATCTAAAATTTTAAATCTAAAAATCTTTTAAAATTTTAAATCTAATTTCCTAACAAACTAACAACTCCTTTCTCTCTCTCCCCCCTCTGCATATATATATTTATATATAATTTATTTAGTTAATTTTTCTTTCCTTATTTAATACACAACCTCTTCTTCTTACTTCTTCTTCTTTCTTCTTTCTTTTTTTTGATCTTGTTTCTTGTTTCCGGTGATCACCACCGGAGCCTCGCTCTTCGCCGACGATCCGAGTGATCCTGTGAACGTACCTGACTTGCGTGATCACCCTCGTGCGTTGTTTGGAACCGTTCCGTGTACCGTGCGCGCGTCGCGACATTTCGCCGACGAAGGACGTTCCGTACACATCCGTTCTTGTTCCGTCTAGGCAGGTTAATCTTTCTACATGCTATATAATTCATTTTATACCTATTTAAATAAATACCATACCTATAGTTTAAATCCAGTGCCCCATGTTTAATTTTATAACGTTTCGATGTTCCGTTTGCATCCGTTTATATCATATTAAATCTAGATCATGAAAACTTATCTTGTGACATATTAGATTACATTATACTGCATCCATATCATTTAAAATATATATCGTCATAATATTTTTTATTATTATCTTTAATTAGTTTATAATCTGCATTTTATAATGTTATACATTTGAAAATATTATAGTTTACACATGAAACGTCGTTGAAAAAGCGGATACGACAAATCTGAAATTTACTGTACACCTTACCTTATAAAATTCATTATAAATCATAGAAAAATCATTAGTATACGTTCTTTAGTTCCTTACGAAGCTAACTCAGAATACTATAACTCTATGAAATATTTACTTGCAAAATAAATTGTTTAAATAACGTAAAATGCAAATGAAAATGTCTCTAAACTGCTGTCCAAGGAAATTCCAGCAGCAAACTTTCAACTTCGAATGTTCATAACTTTTTGTAGGGACAACCTGAGATGCTTATACTTATAAAAATGAAAACCTTATTGAATTATCTTTTTTTGGTATAAGACACGTCCCTTTTGGAGAACGTTTGTTATTTTTAAGCTATTCTACAAATTAGGGTGACGCTGAATTTCTGAACGGAACTTTCTTGTGCGTGGTTAATCAATACCACTTTTATAGTTATTAATCGCTTTGAATATGTTATCCATATTAATATTATTATATCAATATTTATATCACATATTGCTTAGTTGTACATCCCACATTACCATTTTATAGTTTTATAACTTTTCGGATACCCGTTTGCATCCATCGCATTTAAGATACATATAATTGCATCCATAGATCACATTACTACATAATACTGTGATATTAACACTCCATGTTTAATAAATTGCATCCTAATTAATATTGAAACTATAAATGTAACCCTAATCGATAACTGTGCATCCATATCCTTGAAATTATATCTATTTGCATATCATATTACATGTTCCAGTTTATTGTTCTGATAGTACACATGCTTGTTTATTTATACACATGCTTATGTTAGTTTGATTATGAGCACCCACATGACATCTTGTGCTACCTGACATGACCTGATATATCATTACTTGACATGTTACCTGATCCTGTTTCTAATGCCGACAATCCTGACATGTTGTCCCGATGGACATATCCTGTTGTCTGTATAGACAAACCTGTTCCTGCTTGATCCTGTGTTGGCATTAGTCTCAGATTTATCAATACCTGACTTGAACACATAACTTGGGGGTATGGGGAAATCAATGATGAAACCGGACTTGTAACTCGACAATTCGATGCTTATACTGATCAGTTTTAGGGGCTAGGCCAGCCCTGGGATGCTGTTGCTGACATCATTCATCTGTACATGTTTCCTGTTTAGTGCCTAGCGGCATGTCTTGGTTTCAGCCCGAGAATCTGGACCGTGGTCCCGGGCATGAACGGGATACTATTGAGTTACATCGACGATTCATCAAATTGATTTCAAAGACTTGAGAGTATTTAACCCAATAGACCAGTTTAGATTACTCACTGCACACTATCTGTCACTGCCCTGATTTACATTGTTGTTACACTTGTTTTACCTTTTAGGATCATACTTGCATGTCTTGCTACCCTGTTTATATATTATTGCTTGATGTTATGACGCGCTGACGTCTGGGTTTTGCATGGCCCAGATCCTCTACCTTTGTTGCAGACTGATCATGAGTTTTGCCGCTGTTAGACCGAGCGGTAAGGATCCTGTTAGTATCCAGCCTTACTTTCCAGGTGTTCATTTGATCCTTTGCTTCCGCATACTATATTATTTCTTGACTCATTTATTCTGGATCATGGACATGTACTGGATAATTTAGTCTATTTTCCTGTTCTTGATATCTCTACAGCCGTAATGTGACTGTGGAAGGATTTTTCCTATCCACAGGTAGCATGGTTGGCTATGTCACGTGCCTACTTTAGCGTACTCTGAAAAGCGGGGCGTGACAATGCTGCACAACATCGGCACAACAATTGAGGATAATGACACCCCGGCCGCTTCTTCTTCTTCTTCTTCTTCTTCTTCTTCTTCGTCTTCTGAGCCTATTCTCCGTTCGTCAAAAGGCTCTTCTTCTTCTGCTGCTCTGAACGGACCCACTTCTCACTCCACGAAAACACCAGCTCTGGGATCCGTTCCAACTCCACAATCTCCTCCACAAGCATTGGAATCAACCAATTTTAAAAACGTTCCATTTCCAAACCGGTTGAGGTCCAATAAACAAAATCCACAAATGGAGAAGATTCTAGAGTTGTTTAAGCAGGTTAACATCAACATTCCCCTTTTAGATGCTGTCCAACAAGTCCCGTCCTACGCAAAAATCTTAAAGGACTTGTGCACGAAAAAGAGGAAATCTCAGGTACCCAAGAAAGTTTTCTTGGCTAGTACTGTGAGTGATACTCTTACCCAATCTTTACCTCAAAAACGGAAGGATGGCTGTCCTACGATTTCTATTACCATTGGGGATAAGAACATCAACCGCGCACTATTAGATCTTGGTGCCAGTGTTAACCTGATTCCGTACTCAGTATATGAGCAACTAGGTGTAGGACAGCGGAAACCCACACACTGCACTCTCCAAATGGCCGACCGATCGATCACCCATCCTAGGGGTGAGCTAGAGGATGTGTTAATCAAGGTTGGGGACTTCATATTCCCCGTTGACTTCATTGTTTTAGACACACAGCCTGTAGCTAACCCCCGGAATCAAATTCCGGTGATACTAAGTCGCCCATTCCTTGCAACCTCAAATGCTGTGATCAATTGTCGAAATGGTTCGATGAACCTATCTTTTGGAAACATGACAATTGAACTCAACATTTTTAGGTTGGGGAATCAGCCCACCGAACCTAATGCTTATATACTAGAAGTTAGCTCAATCCAGGAGATCACCCCAGAAGAGTGTGAATTCGAGGAGTTTTTGTTCCATTACGATAACCTTAACGCCACTAGTGCGTTCCTCTTCGAACCCGCTGCTGTTTCTGCGCCCGACAATGACTACGAGTGTTTCACTTTCTCGAACGATCTTAGCCACTCACCACCCGAGTTTGAATCCTTCGAATTTCCGGATAAGTTATCTGAACCATCCAACTCGGTCGCTTACACTCGTTTTGAACCTTTGCTGGAATCCTTTGAGTTCGAAATCTTTTCACCAATCTTGCCTTCAATCGTTTCACCTCCAACGCTCGAACTCAAGCCTTTGCTGTCTCACCTTAAGTACGCTTACTTGGGTGAGAACGAGACCCTCCATGTTATCATCTCGGCTTCTCTAGCTCCAGAGCAAGAGAAAGCCCTTCTTGCGGTCTTGCACAGCAATAGGCAAGCTTTTGGCTGGTCCATGGCGGACATCAAGGGGATTAGTCCCCTGATCGTTGAACATCACATTCATCTGATGGATGATGCCAAACCAGCCAGGGATCCACAAAGACGACTCAACCCAGTCATGAAGGAGGCTGTGAAAAAGGAAATCGTAAAGTGTCTGGATAGTGGTATAATTTACCCTATCTCTGATAGCCAGTGGTTAGCCCCATTCACGTTGTCCCCAAGAAATCAGGCATAACGGTCATCACTAACGAGGCGAACGAGTTAATCCCTACTTGCACCCAGACTGGGTGGCGAGTATGCATCGATTACAGAAAACTCAACGCCGCAACGCGGAAGGACCACTTTCCGCTACCTTTCATTGACCAAATACTTGAACGATTGGCCGGACACGAGTACTACTGCTTTCTTGATGGCTACTCCAGCTATAATCAGATTCCTATCGCCGAAAAAGACCAGGACAAGACCATATTCACTTGTCCTTTCGGCACGTTTGCATATCGTCGCATGCCCTTTGGGTTATGCAATGCGCCCGCTACCTTCCAGCGGTGTATGATGGGAATCTTCTCAGACATGGTGGAGAAATTCCTGGAGATCTTCATGGACGATTTCTCCATCTTCGGCGATTCCTTCAATGAGTGTTTGCTGCATCTCGACGCTGTCCTTACCCGATGTAAGGACAAGAAGCTCACTTTGAATTGGGAGAAGTGCCACTTCAGGTGCGCGAAGGTATTGTCTTAGGACATATCATTTCGCAAAATGGCATAGAGCTTGACAAAGCGAAGATTGAGGTCATTTCCAATCTCCCTCCTCCCAGATGCGTCAGAGACATCCGAGCCTTCCTTGGCCATGCCGGTTTCTATAGACGGTTCATCAAGGACTTTAGCAAGATTGCTAGGCCCTTGACTCTTTTGCTGGCCAAGGACACGCCATTCGACTTCAACTCGAACTGTGTGACTGCGTTCGAGTCATTAAAAAGCTCACTCACTTCTGCTCCCGTTCTTTCTTCACCTGACTGGACGCACCCATTTGAGATTATGTGCGATGCATCCGACTTTGCCATTGGTGCTGTCCTTGGACAACACATCAACAAGATGCCGCACGTAATCTATTATGCTAGCCGAACCCTGAACGACGCCCAACTTAATTATACAACAACTGAGAAGGAATTCTTAGCTGTTGTATTTGCTTTAGAAAAGTTCAGGCCCTACCTCATCGGCTCTCCAGTCATTGTCTACACAGACCATTCTGTTCTGCGCCATCTTTTTGCGAAGAAAGATGCAAAATCTCGGTTAATACGTTGGATCATCTTGCTTTAAGAGTTTGACCTTGTCATCAAGGACAAAAGAGGATGTGAAAATGTAGTCGCCGACCATCTCTCACGACTTCCTTCTTCGTCATCGCCTCAACTTCCGATCAACGACGTTTTTCCGGATGAACAAATCTTGACAGTATCTTGCGAACCCTGGTTCGCAGATATTGTGAACTATTTGGCCACAGGGTTACTACCGACTGAATGGTCAAGTCAGGACAGACTTCGATTCTTATCCCAAGTAAAACCCTTTTACTGGGACGAACCCTATCTGTTCAAGTACTGTCCCGACCAGATTATTCGTCGGTGTCCCTGACGATGAATTCAAGAGTGTGCTGTCATTTTGCCACGATCAAGCATGTGGCGGGCATTTTGGCCCCAGAAAGACAGCTGAGAAGATCTTGCAGTGTGGTTTCTACTGGCCACAACTCTTCAAAGATGCTCATGACTACTGCAAGACTTGCTCCCGGTGCCAACACTTGGGCCGGATATCCCGGAAAAATGAGATGCCGCTCTAACCAATCTTGGTTGTGGAGATTTTCGACGTTTGGGGGATAGATTTCATGGGGCCGTTTCCCAGCTCTCTCGGGAACTTGTACATCCTTCTCGCTGTTGATTACGTCTCTAAGTGGGTCGAGGCTGTGCCCAGCCGGACTAACGACAAGGTTTCTTAAAGAAAACATTTTCTCCCGTTTTGGGCACCCCCGAGCGATCATTAGCGACAATGGAACCCATTTCTGCAATAAGACTTTCGAGGCCTTGATACGGAAATATTCCATTAATCATAAGCTATCTACGCCCTACCACTCCCAAACATGTGGGCAAGCCGAAATTTCAAATCGGCAAATCAAGCAGATACTGGAGAAGACGGTTTCCAAGAACCGTAAGGATTGGTCGCTGAAACTCACCGATGCCCTTTGGGCATTTCGAACCGCTTATAAGACCGATCTTGGCATGTCTCCCTATCGGCTTGTGTACGGAAAGGCTTGCCACCTCCCTATGGAAATAGAGCATCGCGCATTTTGGACGATAAAAGAGCTGAATCTGTCTCTCGAAGATGCGGGCAGCCATCGGAAGCTGCAGTTGAACGAATTGAGCGAGCTTAGGGATGAGGCTTACGACAACGCGGTTGTCATTAAGAACCGAACGAAGGTGTTTCACGATAAACACCTTTTGCGCAAAACTTTCGTACCTGGTCAACAGGTACTTCTTTACGACACCCGGCTGCATTTCTATCCTGGTAAGCTCAGATCTCACTGGAAAGGGCCGTATTTTGTGCGGAATGTGTATCCGCATGGCGCTGTGGATTTGGAGAATCCAAAGGACAGATCATTTTTCAAAGTAAACGGACACCGACTTAAACCGTACCTTAGCGCCGAACCAACAGAGGAGCTCCTGGTCTTACATGAGCCGGTTTACCCTGCATAATCTTCCTCTGCCTACCACCAAACTTCGGTTATCCAGCCAAGAACAGTGGACACTGTTCCAAATAAGTTTTGGGGTATGTATATACCATTTTATATTTGTGAATATTCTTTTCCATTCTTACTATTTTTCTTTAAAAACAAAAAAAAATTGTGTATATCTAACCGACAATTTTGACCCTTTAATAATCTCTTCATGCAATGACAGTGAGGACACTGTCCAGTTTAAGTTTGGGGGTACGCTAGGTACGCATTTCTAACCTTCGCATTCATATGTATATTTTGCATCAGCATACTAAAATCCATAAAATCCATAAAAATCAGAAAATTTTCTAAAAACATAAAATCTTTTTTGTCAAGTTAGCTAGTGGAAGAACTCTGATTCAACATTTCGACGGTTTTGTTTGATAAGATAAGAATAACTAAATCTTATTTTTAGATTTTGAAAACCTGAAAGATAACTATTCTTTGAAGTTAACTATAGCTGATATACGTCTTTACATCACACTACACGTGTCGTGAGTTTTGGAAATTAGATGACAAGTCTTTTATGTCTAAAAACTTTTAAATAGATAAATGATTTTCTGAGGATTAAATAGGTTTGTTCTGAAATAAGTAATATCAAGAATAGTTTATGAAGTGAAGCGAATATGAAGAAATGTTATTGATGCCTTAATTGGAACTAATTCTGAAAAATAACTCATCTGAAACTTGTTTGGAATGATTACACACCTAACCCACTAAACACGTCTTTTATCCAAAAAAATAATTGAACTGCCGGTTATATCTCCGTTCGCATTGAATCATCATGATTTTCACGCTAAATTGTCTTTTGTTTTTAGGCCTAGGTAACTTGAGTAATTAAGTCCGCTGGGGTGTCTCTACACCTAATGCTCTAAAGCCAACTGGTTTGGGTGCATTGGCCCAAAGCTCGTTAAGAAGTCTAGAAAGTCCAGATTAAAACAAAGTCAAGCAAGTGTTCTCTCTGAGTTAAAATTCCTAACGGTTCTTTGTGTGAGAATAATCTTGATAAAAGACAGGTTTTTATAAAAAATATTTCTAGCGGGGATATGAAGGTTTTATTCTATGAAAAAGACTATTGCACGTTCACAGATGTGTGTATGAAATGAAAACAAGAAAAAGGTGGAGTGAAAAATAAGACATGGTTTCCTGTTAGGGAAGATAGAAATTCTGAAGTTGAAACTTTACTGGAAAACGAAACTTAAAAAAATGCTTAACTCTTTATAAAACTTATGTGATCCTTTTAAAATTTTTATCTGGGCTTTATTGTGTAACATGATGACTTTAATCGATCCTTCTGGAACTTAACGACACTATTTGCACTGCACGTAAAGACATATAAAATCTTAAGTTAAATAAGAAGCGAGGTGTGAAAAATAAAGGTTCGATAGTCTAGACTTAGGATAATAGAATTGTTATTTTCTGAAACAAAACTTTAGGGTTTGAATCATAGTTATTTTGCAAAACTAGCTTGACCGGATTTTGTGGATAGTATCCGCTGAAAACCCTCAGGAGACAACACTCCTCCTACTAGGGACACCTAGAGGTTTAACGGCTTGTTGCACATGCTCAGTGCAATCGCGTTCCCTGCGAAAGTGAGGTTAGGAATTTTTTATGAATAAATTGGCTTTGCTCGGGACGAGCAAATGATAAGTTTGGGGGTATTTGTTCATATCAGATTTTTGCATTTTTATACCGCCCAATTTTTATCACATTGCTTATCGGTAGGTACTCTTGAGCCGTGTTTGCTAGTCAATTGCAGGATACAGGTTTTCGGCTCTAAACAATGAAATTCATGGAAAAACACGATAAATTCCGGATTACTGCCAACAAAGATAAAACACGGGTCTCCGCTCTCTATCTGTATGTTGCCGCACACCAGTTTAAGGGACAAAATGGCAAATCGATGTCATTTTCATGCACAAAGCTCAATGTCAACACAAGATCCAACATATCTACGCGGAACTCAAGGAAATCATGGCAAAAGATCCAAATCACATCACCTTTTATTCTGCTGAAATTCTGGAAAAGTTGTGAAGAGTTTCTGAGAAAAAACATATACCACGCTGCAGACAACAACAAACAGGGAAAAACCACCAAGTTTCAAGACCTAAGTCTCCTAAAGGGCTGCGGTTCCGCGGCATAAGCACGCTTAGGCCGCGGAACCGCGGCCATTCTGGCTCGTCAGATGAAATCTTTTCAGGGGCTGATTGGTCTTTTCATAAAGGGTCAGAATGTGGTCTTAGGGTTTCAGTCTCCTTCCTATAAATAGTCCAAAACTTGCCAAAGCCAAGTGTGCTTATTCTTGTATTTAGATTTTAGAATACATGTTGTTCTTCTTCCTCTTCTCATCTCTTCTCCATTAAAACCTTGTAGTGAGCTTTTGTGAGTGAAGTGATGAATAAAGAGTTCTTTTTGTTACCATGCTTGTCTTATTGTTAATTATAATTGCTTGTAATTTTCATTTTGCTAATCTAGTTGTTGTTATTTGTTGTTTGTTTCTTTCTTCTTCTAGTTTTTCTTCATCCTTAACAACAATGATGTTTAAGCTTGATACTTACCAAGGTGAGGTCTCAAATAGCTAGTTGTAATCTTCTAACCACTTTCTTTCTATCTTCCTCCTTTTGTTTTATTTTCTTTTTCTTATAATGGGTGAGTAGTTTTCATACTTGTTAGGAATAAGGAAATTTTGAGAGAAGGAAATCTCTCACTTTTTTCTTGCCCAACATCTTAATTCGGACTCCCTTTAATTGAACCACAATCCGCTCCCTACGGCATCATATCCTACATGATAGCGGTGATTCCTAAGTGAGACCGGTTGTGGTTGAATTAACCGGAGGTTAAGGCTAAGAGCCAACAACGGACGGACAAACACCAAAAGGAAGAATTTATGCGTTGGAAAGCCTAGCTTATACTCGCAAGTTCCTTCCTAGTCGTGTTAATCCCTGTTGTTGCCGATTACCGTAACACCGATATTAAGAGTGGCAACGAAAGAAGTGAGCGACTCCTAACTCAAACTAACATAATCCCAACCCAAACAAGCTCTCTTTATATATCATTTTAGCACATAGTTAATCTCAAAACAAATCTGAACATTTGGACTTAACTCGTTAAAGCACATAGAAAAAGATTCCCATCTCCCTGCGGACGACCCGTACTCAACCGGCTAGCTACAAGCGAAACCGTCTTGATTGCGGTAATTAACTAAGCACGCAAAAACCTCACCAATCACTAACCCACTACCAATCATCTCTTCGTGTATTCGTTTTGCATCTCTAACTCTTCCAGCTCGATACAATTCTCCTAACAAAATGCGATAAGAAACTCTATTAGGCTTAATACCTTTAGGAGGCATTTCATAAAAGATGTCTAGAGCTAAATCAGCTTTCCCATATTTGCAGTACATGTTAATCAATGTGCTGTAAGTTACAATATCAGAGGCTTGTGTCCCTTTGCTACCATGAGATCGAATATATTCAGCACTTCATCCGGCTGTCCTATTAGGCAATATCCATCCAATAGAGTGCTAAAAGTATTAATATTAGGCTGTATACCTCTGTCAATCATCACATCCACTAACTTACGAGCATCCGTCGCCAATCCTTCTTTCAAAGAGCATCAACTAATGTATTGAATGTGATGACATTAGGATGAACTCCTTGATCAATCATTTGAGTAAATAATCTCAGTGCTTCATCCCATTTCCCTAATTTACAATAACCAGAAACCATAGAATTGTATGTGACAACATCTGGATCGATACCTTGTTCTACCATCTCGTTGAAGAGTGTACAGGCATCATCCAATCTTTGGCTTTTGCAAAGCCCATCAAGTAATGTAGTGAATGTGATGACATCAGGATGAACTCCTTGATCAATCATTTGAGTAAATAATCTCAGTGCTTCTTCCCATTTCCCTAATTTACAATAACCAGAAACCATAGAAGTGTATGTGACAACATTTGGATCGATACCTTGTTCTACCATCTCGTTGAAGAGTGTACAGGCATCATCCAATCTTTGGCTTTTGCAAAGCCCATCAAGTAAAGCACTGTAGGTAAAAATGTTAGGCTTCACTCCTTCATGTTGCATTTTCCTGAATACATGCACAGCATCATCCACTCTTTGATTCTTGACGTAGCCATGAATCAAGGCAGTGTAGCTACGAGCTTCAAGCACAAATCCCACATGCAAAATGGAATCAATTACCTTTGATGCCTCATCAAAGCGGCCTTCTTGACAATATTTATTCAATAAAATGTTATATGATATTGCATCAGGCATCACACCTCTTTCAGCCATTACATTGAAAAGCTCGTGTGCTCCATTAGCCTTCTTCTGTTTGCAAAGGGAAGCCATCAATGCGTTGATGGTCACAATACCTGGAGAATGCCCACAGTCAACCATGTCCTTGAAGAACCGGATGGCTTCCTTCCAATGGCCTAGAATGGAATAACCATGAATAATGCAGGTGTAGGTGACGACAGTAGGTGCAACGCCCATATGAGTCATTTCTTCAAAGAGCTTTAACGCGGTGTTCACGTCTCCCTGTTTGCAAAATGCGTCAATGACTGTGTTGTAGGTGAATACATCAGGTCTACATTGAATCCCCTCCGCATTGCCCATTTTCTGAAGAAACTCAAGTGCTGAGCCCGTATTCTTAACAGCACAAAGCCCCTTGATGAGAGTGGTGTAACTGATTGTATTGGGGGTGCATCCCAAAAGAGGCATATTCTGAAGGAGCTCAAGGGCCAAGTTGATGCTCCCGTTTTCGCATAGCCCATTGATGAGAGTGTTGTAAGAGATCGTGTCTGGGGTGCAACCAAACTTAGGCATTTTGAGGAGAAGCTGAGCTGCTTCGCTGACCCTCTTCTCTCGGCAGAGGCCATTGATAAGAGAGGTGAAAATCTTGGTATCGCAAGCACTCCAGCCTCGTTTCAGCATGGAACCAAAGAAGCAGAAGCCAAGATCGACACGTCTCATTTGGATGCATGAGTTGATGAAGACTGCATAGGTGACGGCATCAGGCAAGACGCCGCCGTCGCGATTCATCTTGTTGTATAGAGACAAGAGTAGTGAAGGGTTATAATTCTTCATCCGGGTGATTGATGTGAAGAGAAGAGTGAATGCGTAAATAGATGGCTTCGGATTCGAACGGAGCATTTCTTCGAACAGATGCAGGGCGTCCTTGATCCCAAGAAGAAGGCTTCCCTTCATATGAGGAGAGCATCGCTCTTTAACCAACGCCTCTAACCTTTTAGCAGAAGAAGAAGAAGAAGAAGCAGAAGCTAAGCCTCGGGATTTAATGAAGAAGAAGAAGAAGAAGAAAAGGCCTCGGAATTTGGATGATTGGGTGCTCCCTGCATTTTGGGAAATGAGACCCATTTTCGAACATACGAAGAAACAAACCCTAACTCAATCTGAAACGCTGACGGGATCTAAGCTCCAGGGTTTGTTCCGATTCTTGCTGAAGAAGAAAACAAGAAGAGATTCCATCGTCATTTCGACCCAAAACACAGTCTCGCGAGGGATGTGTGTGAGAGTGAAAATGAGAATTATGGATTTTTTCCCTTCTTTTTTTTTCTCTTAGTCTTTATTCAAGAAAGAAACAACAGCCCTGACCGCCACTGCCGACCAACTGCTCCATTAGAATTTCTATCCACGACCAATTCGTGTTTCTTCCTTTTCTGCATTATATATTTATTTTTCTATTATATTTTTATGCCGCTGATGCTTATTATTCAACGCATACAATATATTTAGCCTAAATCTTTCATCAACGCATTTAAAAACCAAAGGGATGTTATTTCAGACTTTTAGGAGGGGACCCTGGTTTGTTTTTCGACAAAAATCCCCCAACATGGTTTGCTCCATTAGCGTAAAAGCCACGTGTCAGTTTCGGAAAAAAAATACTTTATTTTTTGGTATATTCTTGAGCCATAAACATATATATGTTATGTACAAGATTTGTAAAGTGTTTTTATACCTAAAATACTCTTCTCGTCTTACGGTTTCAAAAAGTTATTTTTTTGTTTGGTTGTCATCATAAAAGGACTGAGAAAGATATTTTGAGCATAAAATTGCTTTTACACGCTATGTGCATGTCATATATGGGCATTCGTTCAAGAGTATACCAAAAAAATAACAATATTGGGGGGTTTTCCCCCGAAAACCATATAAGGTTTTTCGCTAATGGAGCAAACAACGTGGAGGGTTTTCATCAAAAAGTAAAACGCATGATTTATTTTTTGATATATAAAACCATATGGTGTTTTTTGGTAAATATTTCAAAACCAAATCCATGAAAAACAGGAAAATTATGAAAAACAAAAGTTAGATATGACAAGATATTAAGAGACAAAGGGGCTCTTTGGTTGTGAGATTACAAAGGATTTTGCACTATTTGGATTCAAGAATCCAAAAAAAGAGCGAGAATTACCTAATTCTTATTTGGTTGTAGGATTTTGGGTATTTTGGATTTGCTTGTTTTTTGTGAGGCCCCCACCATTTTTTTGGATTCATGAATTCTCAAAAAAACTATGGATTACAGAGAATTTGGCACTGTTCATGTAAAATCCATGTACTTTAGTTATTAAAAAATCCCCTCTTTCTGTCTCTCTTTAATTCTCAAATCTAAATCACACTTATTTTTTCGCAATCAAACAAATATTACAAGGATCTACAAATTTAACACTAGTAATCCAATACCAACCAAACATAAAATCTACTAATACAGGTTTTTTTTTCATTTGTACTGTTTTGGAATGCAAATTTTACAATCCTGCAACCAATCAGCCCGCCGAAGCTAGAGGTTTTGCGCAGAGTAGATGTTTTCTCAAACATAAAAGTTGTAGTAATTAAAAAAATTAATAACACATGGTGAGATTATATAATATACGTTCAAATTTTTGGTAGGCATCTTGTTTCGTTATGAAACATAAAGAAGTTATTCGGTGTATAGCCAAAACCTAGGGGAATTTAGTGAACTTTAACCAAAACCTAGGGGAGTTTATGTATTAGTTACATAGTAGATTGGAGGCAGCCGAGCACATGCGCCGACGGACCCTTCATCAAGTGCATCATCACTTACCTCATCCTTCTTCATATACCGAAATCTGAGTCTTAAATTATTATCAACTATTGATATGGATGTAAATATCCAACCAATATCCAAATTCCTATCCATATATACAAGCAGTAGTAGGTTTTTGCACGTGCTATGCACGAAAAATCTGTATAATATCTAATATAGATGAAGATGATTATAGTTCCTAAATCACCTGACGAGCGTTTCAAGAAACACAAAGATAAGTGAAACGCACGTCAGCGAACTTGCGCTCAGTAAGTCCCCAATAATGGATTAATGATGAATTGTGATTATGTGTTGACAGTTATAATACAAGTATAATATGTCGAGTAATGTCACGTCCCACTTTCTAAAATACGGAATACGGGTGGTGACTAGGTCAGCTATGCTCCTACGGTCAAGAAAAGATCTTGCCGTAATCACACTTCGGCTTTTAGCAGCAATGGTAAGCAATAATCACAGTACTAATAAAGAGAAATATAGTCACTAAATCGGTCACGTATAAACGAATCATAGTGTAATGGATACAAATCTATAAGATCAGGGATACAACTAACCGGATAGAGTCAAAGGAAATGATAGCGCTGACGTCGTTGGTCTAAATTTCTGCAATATACTCGAATTAAGGCAGGTCCTGATCTGAGCTAGGTCCACTTCTTACTCTGACCATGCATACTCAGGTCGTAAGGGCGACACAATGTAGCAAAAATATAATATGTATGGTAATAATAAGCATGAAATAACAGTCATATGCTAATGACATAAAAGTGTGGAATAATAGGTACAAGTAAAGAATATAGCATGTGAATCACGACAACAGCCAGACAATATGTCACTAACCTATCAGTCTCTATGTCAATTGAAATCGATCGGTGGAATGTATCCTCATATTTAGCAAGGGTCTCGTACATACCCGAGACTACGGTCAAAACTATACCCGGGACATAACTGTAACAACCTAGTTCATTTATACCATTTCAGTTCCCGTATTTATTTATCCGTGGTATTTTATTTATTTATCGTGTTTGGGTGCGAATAGTAATTTTACATTTTACATTACATTCGACCCGACCCGCTTGCTTGAACTTGTTTGATTCATATTTATAGATTACCTTGACTTGTTATATAGACACGTGCATCTCATGATTACTGCATATTGGCATTTCATCTGACATCGCACATTTTATCATATAACATTTTATGTCATGTAAAATAAATTAAAATTGCATTTTATAGCCTGCATAATACCCTTAACCCTGTGGTAGCGTCCGCGCATTTTGTTCTCGTCCCGTCCAGTGAAACGGACGTGTTTGGATGGCTACGTGAACGTACGTGCGTACGTTCTTGGGGGTATGCAATTTTGTTACTTAAGCATTCATTTTAAAATTTGGAAGTCGCATTTATTTTTCGTATTTAAAATCTGAAATTTTGGACCAGACCCGGACACGTTTTGAAATATTTTTATATCCCGCCTAGATTCAAATTTATTTGATTTTATTTTATTTTTCCTTCAAAATCTCGTTAACCTTAACAAACGAATCCTTTTAAATTTTAAATATAAAATCTTTTTAAATTTTTTAAAATCATTTCCTTAACCAATTCCCAGCCTTATCTCGCTGGCCCGGCCCCACACCTTCTCTCTCTCCCTTTCTTTTTCCTTCTCTCTCTTTTCCTTACCTCTCTCTCTCCTCCCCTCTTCCTTTCTCTCTCCCCCGAATAAAAACAATTTTATCTTTCCGTACCGTTCACACACACTCTCTCTCTCCTCTCGATCTCTTCTCTCTCTCCTCTCTCTCTCAGAATCTCTCTCTCTCCTCTCGCATATATTTCTTTCTCTCTCCCTCTCTATATATTATTTCTTCTTCCTTCTCCTTTTAAAAACCCACAACCGCGAAACCCTAGCCGCCTGCCTCCACCTTGCCGTCGCCCAAAGCCCCGACGACGCCTTCCCAATCTCGCCGCCTCCTAACACTCAATCGCCTTCACCACTCTTCTCATCACCCGAGGTTTGCACCCGCACCCGAGAACTAACCCAAGCCCCTGCACACCTTTTCACCGCGAGCGACGATCGCCGGAGTGATCTCGTCGTCTCCCTTCGTCCCAGATCCGGTGCAACCCAGTGAGCCTAGCACCCCCTCTCCTCTCCTTCTTTCTTCTTCCTTTCTTTTCTTTCCTTCTTCTGTTTTCTTTAAATGGCCTATGTCCCTTGCAGGTTACCTCGCCGGAGCTCCGTCGACACCCTCGCGACCCTCTCCGCAGACCACAGTGAGCTTCCTCTTCTCATTCTTCTTCTTCCTCCTTCCATTCTTTTCTTCTTCTTCTTTTCTATGCTTTTCTTTCTTTAACAAGTTCTCTGCCTTTTGGTTCGCCGAAAACCGAACGTGCCGTCGACGATCCCGACGACCCAGCGAGCGTACCTGACTCGTGTGATCACCTTATGCGTTGTTTGGATCCGTTCCGTATACCGTACGCGCGTCGCGACTTTTTCCGCCGACGTGAGACGTTCCGTACCCCCGTTTCTTGATCCGTCTAGGCAAGTAAAACTTGCTACATGCTATTTAAATTATTTTATACTTATTTAAATACGTATTGAGCCTGTTGTTTAAATCTAGTACCCATATTTCATTTTATCACATTTCGATGTTCCGTTTATATCATTTTAAATCTAGGTCATGAAAAATATATCTTGTTGCATATTAGATTACAATACACTAGATCCATATCCATATTTATATCACATATTGCTTAGTTGTATAGCCCATAGTACCATTTTTAATAGTTTATAACCTTTCGGATACCTATTTGCATACATCTCGTCTAATATATATACAATTGCATCCATAAGATCATATAATACATAATAATGTGATATTAACATTTCATATTTGATAAAGTGTATTTTAATTAGTGTTGGAACTTTAACTTTAACCCTAATCGATAACTGTGCATCCATATGTTTTAATCTATACCTATTTTGCATACCACATCACATTATTCCATTTTATTGTTACATTGGTACGCCATGCTTGTTTTGTGTACCCATGCTTAGTATAGATTGATTTTGAGCACCCACATGACACTTATGCACTCCTGACATGATTTGATACACTATTACTTGATACGACTTGATACATGTGCCCTTCTTGACTTGATCGATACTTGTTCACTACCTGACTTGGCCTGATGTACCATAGCTTGACCTGTTACCTGATCTTGTTACTAATGCCAACAATCTTGACCTGTTGTCCCTACGGACATTTCCTGTTGTCTATCCAGACAAATCTGTACCTACTTGATCCTGTGTTGGCATTAGCTCCAGATTTATTAATACCTGACTTGAATACATAACTTGGGGGTATGGGGAAATCAATGATGAAACCTGACTTGTAACTCGACAGTTCGATACCTTTACTGATCAGTCTTACGGGCTAGGCCAGCCCCGAGGTGATGCTGCTGACATCACTCGTCATTACATACTACCCTTTACTGCCTTACGGCACGTCTCGGATTCAGCTCGAGAGTCTTAGACCGTGATCCCGGGCACGCACGGGATACTATTGAGTTATATCGATGATTCATCAAATTGATTTCAAAGACTTGAGAGTAGAAGACTTAGTAGACTAGTTTAGATTACCCATAGTACGTCACCTTTGCATTACCCTTCACTGTCACTATTTATATTATACCTATTTACAGTTCATGCTCATATCTACATGTCTTGCTACCCTATTTATATTATCGCTTGATATTATGACGTACTGACGTCTGGGTTTTGCATGGCCCAGATTCTTTACCTTTGCCGCAGGCCGAGCATGAGTATTTCAGTCAGCAGGCCGAGCAGTGAGGACTTGCTAGTAGTTAGTTTATTTTCCTTTTAGTATTTTCATTCCTGATGTAAGCCCGCATTATGGGACGTACATTCCAGTTTATTCATGTATTGGATCTTTTGTTTCCGCATTATTTTATTCTTGACTCGTTTTATCCTGGCCTATGGACATGTGTTAAATAGTTATTATTATTGTTCTTGATATCTCTACAGCCGTAATGTAACTGTGGAAGGATATTTTCCATCCACAGGTAGCATGGTTGGCTATGTCACGTGTCTATCTTAGCATACTCTGGGAAGCGGGGCGTGACATGGTTTCTTTGGTATCAGAGCCATAGGATCTAGGTTAATCGGGTTTGATTCTTTTGTAGTTGGGTATTGGACCCAATACACGAATCAGAATACTCGTGATTAGGAAACATGTCCTGCCACCTTACCGTCTTACCATTTTTGAATCTTTAACTTCCTCCTGATTCTACTTTGACGATATGCAAACCTCTTTTGCATATCGACTCGAAACCTGGTTTCCTTTTGGTTATCTCTAGAACTTAGGCGACTTGGGTAGAGTTATGTGATTGTAGCTATGATACCGCGGCATGGTTATAATGCGGTACTTTATTTAAGTAACTTGAAGTTCCAGCCTTGATTCATATCCTTGATCTATATTTTGAATCTGTTATCATGCTAATCCTTTTGGTATTTTGATTTCAGGAACATGGCAGGAAAGAATCTGAAAACGTACCAAAGGCGTGTTGATGAAGCCGCTATGCTTGGAGTAATCCGTGGGATGTTGGAGAACCAAAAGCGACAGACCGAGCTGAACCAGCATCAAGCCAAAGCTTTTCAGGAAGGTTTGCGGACCGTTCAGCAGTCCGTGAACAATGTTGTGGCCAGACTAGTTGAACGTGTGGGTACCGTGGCGGATTTCAGGAGACTGGGTCCGTCTGTTTTTACTGGTTTGAAGGAGCCATTGCCAGCGGAGTAGTGGCTGGTTGATACGGAAAATTTACTCGTTGCGGCACAGATCCCAGAGGATAAGAGGGTGGATGTGGTACGTATCCAGTTGGTGAACTACGCCCGTGAATGGTGGCTTGTGGAAGAGACCCGCTTGCCCAAGACGATCAGTTGGGCGGATTTTTCGAAGAGTTTCTTGGAGAAGTTCTTCCCGCACACTGCACGGGAGGAAATGAAAGAGAAGTTCATCAGTTTGAAGCAGAACGGTGCACCTGTGGATGTACATGCAGCTGAGTGGACGTGACTCAGTAGATTCGCTGGACGTTTAGTTGCCAACGATGCTGATAGGGCAAGAAAGTTCATGCGCGGTTTGGATGTGGACATCCAGAGGCAAATTGTCTCCCTGGGTTTGACCACTTTCTCACAAGTACTTACAGCGGCCCGAGAGCAGCAGAGTCTATCTATGAAGACTGGGAGTACGCAGCAGCCAGTAGTTACAGTGCGGAAGCCGGCATTTGTACAAAACCGAGCGCATGGACGCAGAGGTATTCCGGTGAACCGTCGTGGCGTAACACCGATGAAGAAGCATGTTGTTGTTGATCAGAGAAGGACCGTGATTTGTGACTGCTGCCATTTACCTGGGCACGTGCAAAGGGAATGTCGAAGGATGCGGGGACTCTGTTTGGTTTATGGATCGGCAGATCATACTATCAACGCTTGTCCGTCGAAGCTTCGCATGAAAGATGATGTTCAAAGGCCACCATAGAAGCAGTTTCAGGAACAGAAGCAGCTGACTCAGGGACCCAATCAAGCTCGAGCTTTTACTCTAACGGCTGAGGAAGCTAAGGCCTCATGAGAAGTTGTTTCGGGTATTCTACTTGTTCATGGTTTTCCCGTATTAGCGTTATTCGATTCTGGTGCATCCCATTGTTTTTTGTCGTCCAAGTTTATTGCTACACACTCGATTGCTTGCACGACCCTGTCTAGTTGCTGGGATATACACACTGGGAATGGGAAGATCATATCTAGTAGAGACTGTAAGGATTGTGCAGTTGTTGTTTGCAGACGGGAGCTGTTTGCAGATTTCGTGGTGATTGATACAGGCAGCTATGAAGTCGTCTTGGGAATGGATTTTCTCGGCACTTTCCACGCTCACATTGATTGTAGGGCAAAAAAGTAATTTTCCAGATTCCCAGACATCCAGAGTTTATCTTTACTGGAGGAAGCAGTTCTGTCGGGCCAGTTGAGTTTAGGGCTAGGCCGACGACTAATGTTCTCTCGTCGATGGAGGTTGATAAAGATGAAGCGCCAGCTGTTGTTCGAGATTTCATGGACGTGTTCGAAGACATTTCAGGTTTACCGCTGAAGCGAGACATGGAGTTCGCGATTGATCTTGTTCCTGGTGCAGCGCCGGTCTCTAAAGCGTATGTTCCCCCTCGAACAACGGAGACGCGACCGCGTAGGTCCGTCTTGCCTGAAATTCGGGACAGATGCTAATTGGTGCTATCCGTCCACCTCTCCGAAGATGCCAAGTTGATTTATGGCACCATGTATCGAAGGTTTAAACGAATGCGTCCGATATAGCAGACTTCGTCAGATTCCCCCTCGTTTGAGGGGGTTTTGATTGTGGGGACGCTCTTCCCTGCAGGCGCAAGCCCCTGCAGTTAATTACGCTACTGCATCGCGGTAACAACTTTCTCCTTCTCCATATGGTTACTTCGTGTCGTGGGTATTTGTTTTGTGTTCGGTTGCCCGTAGATTGTATACGGAGACAAAATTATGTTGTCGCCCGTAGGACGTGGATTAGTCCAAATCCGTATCTTTCTTAGATTTGGGTTTGGAGGTTGTGTTTAAGGATACGTTAGCCTTATTTGAGGCTAAGATCAACTTAAACGTTCGTTAAGGACACTTTAGTCTAATTTTAGACTAAGATTGACTTAACGGGATCATTTAGATCCGACAAGAGAGCAATTGGGTTCTATTGTTTAGTTTAGTGACATTGCGGTCGATAATTAGTTTAAGGCATTACGGTCTAAAGTTAGTTTTAAGACATCGCGGTCGAGGTTAAGGACATCATAGTCCATGAGTTTAAGGACCTCACAGTCCGGTGTTAGTTTTAAGACATCACGGTCGAGGTTAAGGACATCATAGTCCGTGAGTTTAAGGACCTCACAGTCCGGTGTTACTTTTAAGACATCACGGTCGAGGTTAAGGGCATCATAGTCCATGGATTTAAGGACTCCACGGTCCGATATTAGTTTTAAGACATCACGGTCGAGGTTAAGGACGTCATAGTCCATGAGTTTAAGGACCCCACAGTCCGTAGCGATGTGCGGTCGTCAGGACCCGTCACCTCTCTGACGACGTTGAAGGATTACAACGACGGATGTCAGAGGAATAAAGAGATGTACCCTTGAACCGGGTGTAAATTGATTGGGAGAGCAGTTGTGCTCAGTTCAATTTATATTGAGGACTTATGGCCAGAATTGGGCTAAGTCCAGTTAAAGAAATGTTTAACATTTTCATTTATGTTTGGCCTGTTAGGCCTTTACTTGGGCTCTGCCCTTTTAATAATGCATAGCATTGGGCTCTGCCCTTTTAATAATGCATAGCATTTATCAGGAGCAAAAATAGTGGTCTGAAAGTGCGCCACGTGGCTTGTCAGGCGCTTTGCGCCAATCAAAGAGCGCATTGCGCTAGCGCATGCGAAGGTAACACGTGTCACGCTCAGCGCTAAGCGCAAGTCTGTTAGCGCACTGCGCTTTCTGAGTGCGCTGCACCAATGAGTGACACGTGGCGCGCTCTGGCGCTATGCGCCAGTCCAAGAGCGCAGTGCGCTATATTTAGAAGCGCAAAGCGCAAACTATTCTGTGGTTGACACGTGGCGCGTTCTGGTGACGTGCGCCAGTCCAAGGAGCGCAAAGGCGCATTTCAAGAGTGCAAGGCACTGTCCAATAGCGCAGAGCGCATCTTGATCAATTTAAGATCAAAGAACAAGTTCTTTTTGTTCTTCAAGGGAGGCCTTGCCTCAAGATCCAAGAACCAAAGTTTTTGTTCTCATCAAAAGGCTGTACCTTTATAGATCAGAAGATCTGTGAATGAAGTAAATTACTTCTTTTTAATCTTTTATAATTAGATCTTTTTGATCTTTTTTCTTTTTTATTGAAGATCTTGATCTTGTTCTTAGATCTTTGATCTTTTTAGAAGAGGGTTCTTCTTCTTGTGAGATGTTTTCATCTCTGTTCTTCAAAATTAAACTCTTTACCTTTAAAGATGAAGAAAATGATCTTCTTTCTTCAAAGGCTTGCCTTTATTTCTATTTGAGTTTTTTCTCAAAGTTTGCAGAGGGTTCTCTCTATGTGAGACTTGAAGTCTTGGGGCCTTTATATAGGGCCAATTGATTTGTTAAGTTTGTTACATAGATCCTTCTCTGATTGACCTGGGGATATTTCCCCACCGTTAGATCTTTGATCCTAAGGCCTCTATTTTACAGAAGATAATCTTCTTATTTTAATAAGATTGAAAAGATCTTTCTAGAACAGAATTTTAATTCTGATTAATTAATAATTTATTATTATTATTAGATCTTTTGATCTAACGGTGGGGAATTCTTTAAATTCCAGCGCTGGCGCACTTGGCGCTAGCGCGCCTGCGTTTGACACGTGGCGCGCAGCGCAGAGCGCAGCGCAACTGCGCTATCGCGTCTGCGTTTGACACGTGGCGCGCAGCGCAGAGCACAAGGGATCTGAAGCGTTGCTTCAATTTTTTAAAATTTGAATTTTGAAACAGAGCTTTGCTCTGATTGGGGGTGCGCTGCCTAGGGCGCAGCGCTCCTAGCGCTGGCGTGTCTGCTTTTGACACGTGGCGCTCAGCGCGCAGTGCAAGCGATCTGAAGCGTTGCTTCAATTTTTGAATTTTGAAATTCAAACAGAGTTTAGCTCTGATTGGGGGAAACAAATGCCCCCCCACCGTTGCGCTTACGTGGCGCACACGTGAGTGCGGCGGTGGCAACATCTGAGCCATTGGATCAACTCAGAAGTTGAGGATGCGCTTCAACGCCTATAAATAGGACCCTTGGTCCTCAGATGATTATCATTTTCAAGAATTTTTATCTCAGAGCCTTGCTCTCATTTCCAAGAACTTCAAGAGTTAAAACTCTAGAAAATTTTAGGTAAAAATTAAATTAAATTAAATTAATTTTAATAACTTAGGGGTTTTACCCATTAACAAAGCCTTGCTCTCATAGATCTTTTGATCTAAAGAAAACCCTGTTTCCTGATTTAAAATCAGGAAAGCTTACGGAAAAGGCTTCAGAAAAGGGTCACGTGCTTACACGTGACCGGCAGTCACGTGTTGGCACGTGACACCTAAAAGCATCATCAAGTCAGATTCAGCTTCCCGACTAAATCAAGGAAAGAGGCTCCAGACAAGGGTCACGTGCTCACACGTGACCAACGGTCACGTGTTGGCATGTGATGACCAAGCAGCGGCAGAGGCAGAGTGCAAAAGAAGAAGAGGGCTCATTCCAAAGAGGGTCACGTGCCCACACGTGACCATGGGTCACGTGGTCACACGTGACCGGCTTTCAAAGCCCATTTTGCTAAACAGAATTAAATTCTGAAAGAGATTCAAATCTTTCCAAAGGAAAGCGATTACCTGGAACCAATCGAATTAAAGATTTAAAGATGATTAAATATCATCTATCTATGGGAAAATCTCGAGTTTGGAAAGATTTCCCTTTTAAATCTAACCGAAATAACAAAGGAGAATCCCTGGACTTGAAATCCAATGGTGAATAAAATTCACCTAATAATCCAAAGGCCCAGAACGAATGATGGATGCAAATCAAATCTCTCAATGAAGATTCATCAAAAACTAATTGACTCGGCTGCTTCTCCTATAAATAGGAGCCAAGAGATACAAAAAGAAGATATACGCAGAGGGAAGAAAAGGGAGAGAGCCTTGATACTTTGAGGAATTTGGATCTTCTGCAAAAGAAAACCCTAGGTAAGAAAGGGAAGGCTCCTTGAAAGAAAAGAGAATTTAATTCTCAACAGAGTTCAACTCTGATATATAAAACAGAAGAACATATTTCTTCTCTCTTTGATAGAGGGTCTGCAAAGTGCACATCTCCCCTTGAAGTTGAGAATTTAATTCTCAATGGGTCGAGATCCTGCCATGCAGATCCAAAACATAGAGAGGGAACGGAAGCACGAGAATTTAATTCTCACAGAACTATAGGAATTTAATTCCTTTAAAATAAAATTAGGGCTTGACCCTGTGTCATGGGAATTTAATTCCTTCAAGACAAAAAGAAACAGGGTTTAACCCTAATTAAGAACCTAGTTCTGTTGAAACAGCGGGAATTTAATTCCTTTAATCATAATTTAACAAAGAATGGGAGTTTAATTCCTTAAAAGCTTTTATTAGGGTTTAACCCTGTTCAGTTCTTCACATATATGAGGAATTTAATTCCTACAGAAAATTCAGAGTCCAACTCTATTCCAGAATATAAATCTTCAAAAGGAAGTAGGAATTTAATTCCTCCGAAATTATTGTCAGGGTTCAACCCTACGAGGAATTTAATTCCTGTAAAAGATTAGCAGATCCTCTAAACAACATACATAGAGGCAGGGTCATGTGTCACCACGTGACCCCCCTCAAAAGATCTATAGAAAGCCCCTTTGAGGCAGTGCCCCATGTGACCCACGTGACCCTAGGCAGAAGCTTTAACATATAAGCATTTGAATGCCCGTCACGTGATGGCACGTGATGCTCTGAAAGATGCATTAGTCTCAGAAGAACAAATGAAGGGAGGGCGCTCTCACGTGTTGCCACGTGACCCCTCTTGCCTTAGTGTTTAACACTAAATTGGAACTCCCGAATCCAGTGTTAAAACACTGTTGGGCCTTAGTGTTCAACACTAATCAAAGAACTTTATTTGCAGTGTTCAACACTGATGACCTTAGTATTTAACACTAATCTGAGATCTCCGTTGCCGGTGTTTAACACTGATCTGTTTTAGTGTTTATGATAATTTGAAAGCCTTGTTGCTGGTGTTTAACACCAATTATCTTTTAGTGTTAAACATTAACTTGTCAATCTCGTTCCCAGTGTTCAACGCTGATTGCTCTGTAGTGTTTAACACTAAGCTTTGGCCCAATTGGCTAAATGGATAGAGGCAAAGCCTCTCCTTCAATGGACCAACAGGAAGCCAATATTCCAGACACGATTGGACTTAGCCCAAGCTGGCCATAAGTCCTCAATTCGTAATTAACTGGGCCAATGGGCTCATAACATAATTAATTGGTCTTGATCCCAAATTGGGCCAAGGACTATTTAATCCACTCCGGTTCTAGGGTACATCTCTTCACTCCTTTGATACTTGGCATTGTAATCCCTCAATGTCTTCAAAGAGGTGACGGGTCCTGACGACCACACATTGATATGGACTGTGGGGTCCTTAAACCCGTGTGAAGCATCTAACGCAAAATTCCTGGTTACGTGGAACGCGGATAACGTCACTCTTTGACCCCGTGGAAAACGTTCAGAGCGGATCCTGGTCCTCGCAGAGCACGGCAATGAACCCGTGTGAAGCATCCAGAGCGGAGCCTAGTCCTCGCCGAGCACGGCAGTGAACCCGTGTGAAGCATCTAGTGCAAAATTCCTGGTCACGTGGAACGCGGATAACGCCACTCTTTGACCCCGCGGAAAACGCCTAGAGCGGAGCCTGGTCCTCGCCAAGCACGGCAGTGAACCCGTGTGAAGCATCCAGAGCAAATACCGGACTATGGAGTCATTAAACCCATGGACTACGACGTCCTTAACCTCGACCGAGATGTCTTAAAACTAACAATGGACCGCAATGTCCTTAAACTACCCATGGACCGCAATGTCCTTAAACTACCCATGGACCGCAATGTCCTTAAACTAGCAATGGACCACTACGTCCCTAAACTGGAACAATAGAGCCTCCGCACACTCTTTTGTCGGGTCTAAACGATCCCGTTTAAGTGGATCTTAGCCTCAAAGATGGCTAACGTATCCTTAAACCTTCAAACAGACTGGGCTATGAATCTCCCCCAATTAACTCTGGTTCGAGGGTACATCTCTGAACTCCTCTGACATCTGTCGTTGTAATCCCTCAACGTCGTCAGAGAGGTGATGGGTCCCGACGGCTATACATACAATGGACCACCATAGAGCCCAAACGCTCTTTTGTCGGATCTAAATGATCCTGTTAAGTTGATCTTAGTCTTAAATCAGACTAACGTATCCTTAACAAATGTTTGAGTTGATCTTAGCCTCAAGTATGGCTAACGTATCCTTAAACCAAAACCACAAACCCAAATCTAAGATAACACGGATTTGGACTAGTCCACGCCCTACGGGCGACGACATAACTCAGTCTCCGTATACAATCCACGGGCAACCAAAAAAACAAAACATAAAATAGACACACACGACACGAAGTGACCATCTGGAGAAGGAGAAAGTTGTTACCGCGATGCGGTAGCGTAATTAACTGCAGGGGCTTGCGCCTGCAGGGAAGAGCGTCCCCACAATCAAAAACCCCTCAAACGAGGGGGAATCTGACGAAGTCTGCTACATCGGCCACATCCGTTTAAACCTTCGATACATGGTGCCATAGATCAACTTGGCATCTCCGGAGAGGTGGACGGATAGCACCAATTAGCATCTGCCCCGAACCTCAGGCGAGACGTCCAAGTCTCGGCCGCCGTTCGGAGGGGAACAGATTCTGGCACGCCCGGTGGGACCTTTTCCTCTTTCCACTCCACACTTCGTGTGTCGTAATTCGCGAACCAATCACGGTTCGCTAATGGGTGCCCTTGGGTTTCAAGATACTAAGAATTGACGTCTTGCTGATTGCAGAAAGCAAAGGATCGATGGCTTCTACTTCTGCGAAATCCTCTAACTGCTCAGACTGCAATTGCGACCAACGCTTTGCCTCGCCAGGAGGTATAGCCTACGGACCCCAAGCTGCTTCGTTATTCACAATGCCGGTGGACCAGGTGACTCAGGCCACTACCGGATTGTTCTTTGGGACTATACTCCCACCGACAAGCTTCGCGGCGCCGGTGCTGACAAAGGAAGCTCTCAAGAAGTCGGTCTTTGATCGTCTTACCCCTGCCACGGCTCCTCTCAACGAGTCGCCCAACGTCAACTCCTCGGTCTTCTCTAGATTGGGCCAGAAATCCTGCGAGCTCATCACGGGGCCTACAATCTCAAAGGAGGCTGCTTCTAAGAAAGTGGCCGTTCCTACCCCTGAAGTCGCCAAGGCGGCTCCTCCGACCAAAAAGTCGGTCTTTACAAGATTAATGGCTTCAGCTCCCGCTCCTGCTACCCAAAGGACATCGGTCTTTGATAGGCTAACACCTCAACGGCCCCCTCAACCTCCATGGCTCATAAAAAGAGGAGGCCAGAGAAGATCCCCCAACCTGCTACGACGGTTAAAAGCACTGAGCCCAGACGCCCGAAGTCTGGGGGCATGGTGGTGCACACTGTTTACATGACTTCTGGAAAGGAGGAAAGCCGCACTTCTACGGGCCACCGACCGCTAACCCGATCCGTGACGAAAGCCCAGGAGCAGCAACAAAGGCTTCAGGAAATGACGAATGCTATGGCCGCACTTACCGGACCAAAAGAAAGCCCTGAAACGTCTTCAGACGCACGACAGGAGGAAGAAACCGACGCTGAATTCCTTCGCCGGATACTGGAGAAAAAGGACAAAGAGGCTGCTGAACAAGCGGCCAACATACAACGTATGGGCCTTCTCTTCCAAGATATGATAGGAATGATGATCCAGCAGGACTTACCCGCCGAGGATCCTCCAATCGTTCTTGAAGACGACCGAGGAGAAACGTCAAATCCACCACCAGCCCTCTCAACGGCCAAGGAGGAGACAATCTCTAAAGCTGATTTGGTCGACTATATAGCCCAGCAAATCCGGGTTCATCATGCGACTGAGGCAGCTGGTCAAGTCCTAAAAACGGGCCGGCCGTATCCAAGCTGGTACGACCAAATCAAATACCCGCAAGGCTATACGATACCAAAATTCCACGTATATAAGGGGACCGGCAATCCCCACCAACATGTCGCCCAGTTCAGGGCCCTTTGTGGTAACACCGGCGGTGATGATAAACTGTTGCTCCGCCAGTTCGTGGGCAGCTTATCAGAAACAGCGTTCGAATGGTATTCGGAACTCCCGAACGATTCTATCAAAACGTTCGCTGAAATGGAGTTGTTATTCACTCAGCGATTCGCAAGTGCCAGCGAACGCACTCCAATAACTGCATTGATTAACGCCAGGGTGAAACCAGGCGAAACCTGGGTCCAGTATGCTATACGCTGGCGGAATTTGTGGTCGAGATGTGAGCAACGCATTGAGGAGGCACCCGCAGTGGGTATGTTCGTGGGAACCCTAGACCCCCACGCAACTATCTCCCAGTTTATGATGTTCTTTAAGCCAACCACATTCCAGGCTTTAATCGACAAGTTGGCTCAGATGGACCAGATGGGTCATAGACCACCTCCCCCGAAGTCAGAACCTCGGAATGACAAGGGTAAAGGAAGGGCAACCTTTGTTGCGAATGCCCAACAGCAACCTAACGCCCCGAAACCGGCATATCAACTGGAAGAAAGACGCCGGTATTATAATGAGAAGATGAAATGTCCCTACTCGTTCCCACGAGACAAGACGAAACGGTTATTCGAGCTGGCAGTACGCAACAGACTTATAAACCTACCAAATCCAAGGCGACCGCCGCAACCCACCGAGGTGAATAACCCTAACTATTGCCCTTACCATCAAACGGGAAGTCATCCGATTGAAGATTGCTTCGTCTTCAAAGGATGGATTGAAGATCAATACCTCCAGGGGAAGTTTATACTATCTGAAAAGTGGAAGGTGAACCCACCACAACCGCATACTCCTAAGAAAGCAGATGCACCGGGGGCAACCTGCTCCTTTATTGAAGAAGATCCATGGGAGGTCGTGCTATCAACTAAAACCAAAAGAATGCTGAAAGACCTTCATGCGTGCCCTGCGATCGAATGGAAGGACCCTCTTGAACCTCAAATTATCGAAGGGATGCTGAGGCACTGCGCAACTACGAAGACTCGCGACGAGGGCCCAAATACTCACGCCCAACCGTCAAAATCTTCGAAGAAAAAGAAGAAATCCAAGAAGCCCGTGAAGCTTGGAAACGAGCACACGAACTTGCAGAAGCAAATCGACGCGCTGGAAGAATACAATCAAAAGGCGCGAACTCCTGTCACTCTGCAAGAGTTCTTCAACCACATCTTTCAAGAGAGAGATGAGGGAGAGAGCTCGTCGAATGAATCCGAAGGATATGTGGCGAGTTGTAACGTAATCTCCCACTCGTTCACCGATGATGAGGAAACTCCAGGCACTAAGAAGCTGGAGGCAGAGCCTGAACCAGAGCGTGCGTGGCCGACAAATGAAATGATCAATGCCTTTCTAGACGAGATTCGTCTAAAAAGTAAAGTGGATCAGGAGCGTGAGATGGCAGCGTCAGAAGGAACCAAATGCAGGCGACTGGACGGAAGAGTTGAACTACCTCTGCCAGAGCGAAAGACATCCGAAGTAGACAAGAGGATATTCAAAACGAGGAAAAGGTTTGCCAAAGCCATGTCAATGGGGATGAAGCTACCACCCTCGGAATGAAACACACATGATGGGGTGGAGAGGCACCCTGATTATTGCGCATATCATCAGAAAATCTCACACTCCACGGAGGAGTGCGACGCCTTTAAGATATGGTGGCAAGGATATGTTGCTCGTCGGCAACATGTTAAGCGCATGAAACGCAAGATCCGTCGGGAGCGAAGAAGTACCATCGATGGGCACAACAGAACTACTGGCAACTGTTGTATGGCTCACGCCGGGGGATCACAAGTTCTCACCTTTGGGAGCGACTCTGATGAAGAAATGGCTCTCGGCCCTCTCTTTAAAGAATCCGTTTTAGGGAAAGAGGAGAAACCGGAGACCTGCGAGAACATTCAGCTGCGCAATCGCACACTCCCAGAAAAGAATCTCGGGCCCGTGAGTAGAAAAGATAAGGGGAAGGAAAAGGTCACTGAAGATATCAGTTTAGATGACCAAGTCATGAGAGAGCTGGCTGCCAAAGACCCTCCTAGGAAGGATAAGGTGGACTATAACATCCTCGCACACCTAAGGAAGCTACCTTCTCAGCTTAGCATTCTCGATGCCCTCCTATTATCAAAAGAAGCGCGAGACTCACTAATTAAGGCGTTACAAGAACCTGAGCAATTCCAAGCCTTCCTCGCCACTGAAAAGATGAAGGATGAACTGGACGAAGTGCATACGGCCGACATCACTTTCGGTGATGAAGACCTCCTCTTCGGGACGTGCGACCACAACCGTCCCCTATATGTCTCCGGATACTGCCATGATGTCAAGATAGGCAAGATCCTGGTGGATAATGGATCCTCCGTCAATCTCCTTAATGTTCGGGTGTTGAAGGAAATCTGCATGAGTGTGCAACACCTCGCTCGTGACAAAATTACTATCTCCGGTTTCGATTCACAATCGTCATGGACTCTCGGATGTGTGATACTAACATTACGCTTTGGACTTCTCGTCACAGACATCAAATTCCATGTCATTGACGCCAAGACCTGCTACAACGCCTTGCTCGGTCGTCCTTGGCTACACGAGTACAACATCATCCCTTCTACGCAACATCAGTGTGTGAAGTACTTTAAGGATGGTTTCCAGTATACTGTAACAGGTGAATTGAACCCATTTTCCATGAACGAAGTCCCCAAATACGAAGATGCGAAGTACTTTTTGCCAGATTTCGAGGATACAGAAAGGTGTCGCAACCCGGAGAACAAAACCGCCGCCACCATCCCTGTTTTCAGGAGCGATACCGAAGAAGAGGAAGAGATAGTTTATGCAGGGCCATCTCAACGCAGCAACCTGGGGACGCCCGTCCCCATGTTGGTCTTCGGAAGTGATTCAGAAGATGAAGTTAATGCCGTGTTCTCCAATCGGCTGTCAATACAGGCACCCCCTGGCGATGACCATAGTTTGCAGATCACCATGGTACCGCGAGAACACTATAAGGATCTCGACACGCTTCAAGCTCACAATATACAGGACCTGCAAACATTTTACGTCCCTCCCAGGCAAAGGGGTGAGAAGGTGATCCTATTCTACCGATCCTCAGAGTCGAAAGTAGAGAAAGAGATCTGGCATGGCGCGGATGCTACACTTGACAGGCTCCAACCCATCCGTCTGCCTAGATACTATACAAATGGATTAAAGAAGCTATTGAAGCGCCAAGGAGTACCCTTAAAACAGACTGTTCAGCAGGCTCGGTTCTACAACAGGATTTGGGATGTCCCCGGGACTCAACGCAAATTGCCCAACGGGAAAATGGAAACACTCGGGCTTGGGTACGCGAGAGCCGGAAAACGGGAACGGGCCCACAGTAACTACGCCATATATACCTTTGATGAAGAAGAGGATGCCCTGTCAGGAGATGCCAACCCCTCATCAAAATTAGACCCCGCGATTGAAGCGCCGAGTCCGTCGTCTGAAGAACGATTGGGCAAGCCTATCAGGAAAGTGGGTCAGAAAGCTCGGGAAGACCACAACCGCGAAATGGCCATCTACGAGAAGGCCAGGACGCAACGTCTATTTCAACAGGCTGCAAAAGACAAAGATGCTCATCCTTGTCAATCCGTTGTGCGAAAGGCCCGACGCAGAGACGGAAATAAATCAAGAAGCGGAAAGAGGAGCCGACAACAACGACGCAGGATTAGAGGGTTGCGTGATCGGGTATTGCACGGCTCGGATTCGTCCCTCATAAAGAAGATGAGTCGAGCGTATTCCTTCCCCCGAGACAAGACGGAGAGGTTACTCAAACTAGCTTTAAAACATCAAATGATCGCGCTTCCAGAGTCCAGACACCCTGAACAAGCTAACAAGGCTTCTCGTCTGAGCTATTGCTCTTATCACCGAGCCATAGGACATCCTACCGAAGACTGCTTCACCTTCAAGAACTGGGTCGAGGACCAGTACCAACAGGGCAGATTCGTTTTATCCGACGGCTGGAGGGTAACGCCGCCACAAAAGCATGAACCCAAAGTCGCAAGAGCAGAACCGGATCCACCTCAGTCCTGGGAGCGGATTCGCACCTGTTATACGATTACGATATTAAAAGAAGAGTCCGAGAACATGGATGACCTTCCCCGGTGCTTTGAGAACAGCGATGATGAGGTGATCTCAAAATTTCCGCCAGCTCCGAAAGAACTGGAAGATGGTATACACACTACGGCAGATAACCTCAAGAGGATTGAGTTGGGATCATCAGATGACCCGCGACCGACATTTGTCAGCGAGCTGCTTTCTGAAGAAAGGGTGGCTGCGTTAAAGAACGTGCTTCTACGGCATAAAGACTGCTTCGCATGGAACTACTCCGAGATGCCAGGACTAGATCCGGAGATTGCTGTGCATAAATTAGCAATATCCCCAGATATCAAGCCGGTCAAGCAGGAGCCAAGAAGGATGCGACTCGAGCTTGAGATGAGCATCAACGCCGAAGTCAAGAAGCTGATCGATTCGGGATTTATCCAAGAAGTCCAATATCCCGATTGGATCGCCAATATTGTCCCGGTAATGAAGAAGAATAGGACGGTACGCATATGTGTGGATTTCAGGGACCTCAATAAAGCCTGTCCAAAGGATGATTTCTCAATACCAGTAACCGAGCTAATGATAGATAACACGTCCACTCACGAGGTCTTCTCCTTTATGGACGGTTCGTCAGGATACAATCAGATAAAGATGCATCCCGAAGACCAGAAGCACACCGCTTTCCGGACCCCTTTGGGTATATTCTGTTACAGGGTTATGCCCTTTGGTCTAAAGAACGCTGGCGCTACCTATCAAAGGGCCATGACAAAGATCTTCGACGACCTCATACATGACATCGTCGAGTGCTATATCGATGACCTCGTAGTAAAGAGCATGTCGTACGATGATCATTTAAAGCATCTGGAGACTGTATTTCGACGCCTTCGGCAATATAATTTGAAAATGAATCCCCTCAAATGCGCGTTTGGAGTCTCCTCGGGCAAATTTCTGGGATTCATCGTTCGACACCGAGGTATTGAAATAGATCCGTCTAAGATTAAAGCGATCATGGAAATGACTCCGCCAAGAACCCTCAAACAGTTGCGGTCCCTCCAAGGGAAGCTCGCATACATCCGGCGGTTTATCGCTAATCTTTCAGGCAAATGCCGTCCTTACAGCCACCTGATGAAAAAGGGAACTCCATTCGTTTGGGATCACAAATGTCAAGGTGCACTAAACGAGATCAAGCAGTACCTGCAGAACCCTCAGGTGTTGGCTGCGCCGGTCAAGGGAAAACCCCTCATTCTTTATACGACCGCCCTCGAAGGTTCCTTGGGCGCATTATGGGCACAGGAGAACGATCAGGGGAAAGAGAGGGCACTCTACTACTTAAGTCGAGTTCTACTGGGGGCAGAAAGCAACTACTCTCCCATTGAAAAACATTGCTTGGCGTTAATCTTCGTGATAACAAAGCTCAGGCACTATGCGTTGGCGCATGAAGTCCGTCTCATTTCAAAGGTGGATCCCCTTAAATACTTGATGTCGAAATCCATATTGACGGGACGACTCGCTAAGTGGGCCCTGCTCTTGACGGAGTTCGCGATAACGTATCAACCTCTCAAGGCAGTGAAAGGCCAGGCCATTGCCGATTTCCTCGCTGAGCATCCGATACCGGCCGATTCTCCTCTGAACTGTGATTTGCCGGACGAGCATGCATTTGATGCGATTAGCGGCGGAAGCACCCGATGGGAACTCTATTTCGATGGAGCGTCCTCCGTAAAGAAACAGAAACAAGGTGTCCCAATGATCAAATCGGGGGTAGGCCTCGTCTTTGCAACTCCACAAGGAGGGATAATGCGCTTTGCTTTCTCCTTAACAGAGCCAAGGACAAACAATGAAGCTGAATACGAAGCTCTGATAGCAGGCCTCGAAATCGCCATCGACATGGGAATTGAAGACCTCATTATATACGGGGATTCTCAACTGGTCGTTAGTCAAGTAAATGGTGACTACCAAACGTGCAAACCGGAGTTGGTGAAGTACGGCGAAAAGGTGCAACAACTATTGACCCAAATTCCCTCCTATACTTTGGAGAACATACCACGCGCGAAAAACAGCAAAGCAGACGCGTTGGCCAAACTTGCTAAAGAACTGGCTGACGAGAACCTCGATGACGTCAGAATCGTGGTACAAAGCCGTCGAGTGCTCGCCCCGGCAGAAATACCTCCGGAATTATATAAAGAAAAGAGAGCGACTGAGCAGACGACCCTATAAATAAAAGACCATAAGAAGGCCGAGGACTAGAGGGAAGTCTTCATAGACTACTTTAAGTCCCACCGAATGCCCAAAGAAGCGTCCTCAAGACATCAGCTCATGAAACGAGCTCTATCTTTCGCTTTCGTCAACGATACTTTATACAAGAGATCGTTTGATTCTCTATGGCTGAGATGCTTAGGGCCTGACGAAGCAGAAAGAGTCATTCAGGAAGTTCACGACGGACTCTGCGGTTCTCACCAAGCAGGCCCAAAGATGAAGTTAAAAATTAAACGGATGGGTTACTACTGGCCCACGATGATCCAGGACTGCCTCGAGTATGTGAAGCAATGCCACTCGTGCCAGATTCATGGAGACTTTATCCACCAACATCCGAATCCACTACACCCAACGGTGGCTAGCTGGCCATTCGAAATGTGGAGGACTGACATAGTCGGCCCCATCGAGCCAGCATATCCCGGGGACATCGTTTTATCCTGGCGACAACTGATTACTTCTCCAAATGGGCAGAAGCAGTACCACTGAGGGAAGTGAAGACGGAGAATATCCTCCATTTCTTCAAGACGCACGTCATCTATTGGTTTGGAACCCCACGGCGGATTATCTCCGATAATGGGCCAGCCTACCGAAGCCATAAGATTAGCCGCTTCGCACAGCAGCACAATATAGACTGGAGATATTCTTCAGTTTACAACCCACGAGCTAACGGTCTGGCCGAGGCCTTCAATAAGACCTTGACGAAGATCATAAAAAAGACCGTTTCCAGGAATAAGAGAGACTGGCACGAGAGGCTACCAGAAGCCCTTTGGGCCTATCGAACTACGTTCAAAACGGCCACGAACACAACACCGTACGCGTTAGTATTTGGGACAGAAGCAGTGCTCCCCCTCGAGATAGAAATACCCTCCCTGCGAGTGGCAGTCCACTACGAGCTGACGGACGAAGAAAATGCTCACCTTCGGCTTAAGGAGCTTGATGCCCTCGATGAAACCCGGCTCATAGCGCAACAACATCAGGAAGCCTACAAAGCAAAGATGACGCGCTCGTACGAAAGATTGACCAGGCCGAGGACATTCCGCCAAGGCGATCTCGTACTAGTGGTCAAAAGACCTATGATCGCCTATCGTGCCAAGCGGGGAAAATTTGAGCCAAACTATGAAGGCCCGTACATCATAGACAAGGTCTACCAGGGTGGAGCCTATCTACTCATGGACATGCACGGTGAAAGGCCTTTCAGGCCAATAAACGGCCGCTTCTTAAGGAAATACTATGCTTAATGGGCCACCGCCTGGGTCAATGATAGATGACGATGACTATGTCCGCTCGCTATCTTCCTAAGCTTAGGCTTTGCAAGCAACAAACGTCCTTAAGCTATCGACGGACCGAAATGTCCTTAAACTAACGACGGACCGAAACGTCCCTAAACTACTACCGCAGCATCCTTAGGCTGACGAGATAAAAAAAAGAGAGAGAAAAAGAATAAAAAACGGTGTGTCCACAAGCAAAATGGGCACGGATGAAAACCCGAAAGGGCTCCGTGAGTAAAAACAGCAGGACTACCGGCGAGTGTTTGTGAAAACCCGAAAGGGCGCAACCTCGTTAAAAGACACTTGTAGGGTCCTCTTGACCTTGTAAGGAGAAACCATCTGCGTGAGATCCTTACGACTCACAAAGGAGCAACACACTTAGGGATCCTCACGATTCCTAAGGAGAAAATACACTTACGAGATCCTCACGACTCGTAAGGAGAACTCTCTTATGGGACCCTCACGGCTCATAAGATTTGAAAGTCTTAAGCTACAGAAACCTAAACCTGTTCTTAAGCAAATCCTCCACAACCTTCGATATTGCCCTACAAGGGACTCAATACTAACCCTTGTATACAATCCACGGGCGCGAATAAACATTTCCCCAGCAAAGTCCAACCCTTGTAGGTCCTCTCGATCCGTAAGGAGAAAGCCCTCTTGTAGGATCCTTACGACTTACAGAGGAGCACACACTTAGGAATCCTCACGATCCCTAAGGAGAAAATACACCTGCAAGATCCTCACGACTTGTAGGGAGAAATACCTTTGTGAGACCCTTACGGCTCATGAAGTCAAAAGCCTCGGTCGACAGGACCCTTAACCCTGTTTTCTGAGCCACCTTTGTTCATCACCGACAAAGGCAAATGATGACTCGCTCCTGGCAATATTCCAGTTGTAGCGGTGCTGATGCCGAAATCGATGCCTAAAATCCAGGCTTACAGCGAAAATCTAGCAAGCCACACATGCCTACAAAATAGCCGAAATGATGGGGCAACTTGCAATAAAAAGCAGCAAGTAAAAATGAAGGCATAAAAAATAGCCGAAATGATGGGGCAACTTGCAATAAAAAGCAGCAAGTAAAAATGAAGGCATAAAAAATAGCCGAAATGATGGGGCAACTCGCAATAAAAAGCAGCGAGCAGAAAATAAATAGATAGCTGAAATGATTGGGCACCGGGAAAAATAGCCGAAATGACGGGGCAATCGCGACCTTCGCGATATAAAAGCTGAAACGATAGAGCATCGCGGAAAAAGAAATAAAATAAAAATAAAATTTATGCCTTACAGGTGATGTTCCATCACACCCTGTACACAATCCAAGGGCGTAAACAAAAAGGGAACATACCTCCCCCCCAGGTTTCACCAAAGAAAGAAGCTAAATCTCGACGGGCCACAAGCGACCTAGAGATCATCCCAACACTCGTCTCGTAACGACGAACACAACTTCAAGCTAAGCGGAATAGCGGCAACTCCCGGTTCCATGGCTCGGCGGTATACACATCACCAACAGTCAAACCTCCATCCCGTGAAATGCGGATACAATCAGCAAAATTCCTGGTTACGCGGAACGCGGATAACGTCACTCTTTGACCCCGTGGAAAACGTCCAGAGCGGATCCTGGTCCTCGCAGAGCACGGCAGTGAACCCGTGTGAAGCATCCAGAGCGGAGCCTAGTCCTCGCCTAACGCGGCAGTGAAACCGTGTGAAGCATCTAGTGCAAAATTCCTGGTCACGTGGAACGCGGATAACGTCACTCTTTGACCCCGTGGAAAACGTCCAGAGCGGATCCTGGTCCTCGCAGAGCACGGCAGTGAACCCGTATGAAGCATCCAGAGCGGAGCCTAGTCCTCGCCTAACGCGGCAGTGAAACCGTGTGAAGCATCTAGTGCGAAATTCCTAGTTACGTGGAACGCGGATAATGTCACTCTTTGACCCCGTGGAAAACGTCCAGAGCGGATCCTGGTCCTCGCAGAGCACGGCAGTGAACCCGTGTGAAGCATCCAGAGCGGAGCCTAGTCCTCGCCGAGCATGGCAGTGAACCCGTGTGAAGCATCTAGTGCAAAATTCCTGGTTATGTGGAACGCAGATAATGTCACTCTTTGACCCCGTGGAAAACGTCCAGAGCGGATCTTGGCCCTCGCAGAGCACGGCAGTGAACCCGTGTGAAGCATCCAAAGCGGAGCCTAGTCCTCGCCGAGCACGGCAGTGAACCCGTGTGAAGCATCTAGTGCAAAATTCCTGGTTACGTGGAACGCGGATAATGTCACTCTTTGACCCCATGGAAAACGTCCAGAGCGGATCCTGGTCCTCGCAGAGCACGGCAGTGAACCCGTGTGAAGCATCCAGAGCGGAGCCTAGTCCTCGCCTAACGCGGCAGTGAACCCGTGTGAAGCATCTAGTGCAAAATTCCTGGTTACGTGGAACGCGGATAACGTCACTCTTTGACCCCGTGGAAAACGTCCAGAGCGGATCCTGGTCCTCGCAGAGCACGGCAGTGAACCCGTGTGAAGCATCCAGAGCGGAGCCTAGTCCTCGCCGAGCACGGCAGTGAACCCGTGTGAAGCATCTAGTGCAAAATTCCTGGTTACGTGGAACGCGGATAACGTCACTCTTTGACCCCACGGAAAACGCCCAGAGCGAAGCCTGGTCCTCGCCAAGCACGGCAGTGAACCCGTATGAAGCATCCAGAGCAAATACCGGACTGTGGAGTCCTTAAAATCCACGGACTATGATGTCCTTAACCTCGACCGTGATGTCTTAAAACTAACGATCAACCACCCCGATTCCCTACGGATTCTGCCTTGGCTTAAGGGTACATCTCTTCACTCCTTTGATACCTGGCGTTGTAATTCCTCAACGTCTTCAAAGAGGTGACGGGTCCCTGCAACCAAATATCGGACTGTGGAGTCCCTAAATCCACGGACTATGAGGTCCTTAACCTTGACCGTGATGTCTTAAAACTAACATCGGACAATGGAGTCCCTAAATCCACGGACTATGAGGTCCTTAACCTTGACCGTGATGTCTTAAAACTAACATCGGACTGTGGAGTCCCTAAATCCACGGACTATGAGGTCCTTAACCTTGACCGCGACGTCTTTAAACTATGATACCTGGAGCGGCCTCTGACCCCGTGAAACACGGATAAGGGTGACCACATCCAGCACTTGCAGGTCCTCACGACCTGTAAGGAAGAAAAACTCTCTTGTGAGATCCTTACGACTCTCAAGGGAAAACCCGCTTAAGAATTCTCACGATTTTTAAGAAAAACTTACACCTATGGGATCCTCTCGACCTGTAGGGAGAAAAACTCTTTATGAGACCCTCGTGGCTCATAAAACGCAAAGGCCTTAGGAAGCAGATCCTAACCCTGAATCCTAAGCCATCGCTGTCCTACAAGGAGATCAAGATAAATTGTCCGCAGAACACATTCAATAGAAAGGGGACACACCATTGAAAAGAAGAATATGTCTTCATTTATAAACCTCCCTTCGACAACAATACTCGATCTAAAGCCAGCACAAACCATCCGATATAGGAGATAACGAGGCAAGTTTCTGATCTGTATCCTATCAGGCATGCATGTGCAACTGTACGAATGTTTAAAAGGAAATGTTGCTCGAGGCACTGATGTGCATGCAACATAACGATGGTGCTCGTAATTAAAGAAAAACAGACAGCTCATTTACGCAAGCAAGACACACGTACGACTATCTGACAAGCATGAAAATTCAATAGAAAGCATGCAAACCACCAATGATTAAAGGAGTACATTGATTCAAACATACTACATTGGTGGAAAAAGATCACCAAACAAGGGATCAGAAATACAAGGGTTAACAAAGCAAAACACAAAATTCTTCAACTCCCTCTCCGCCTTCTCCAGCACGTCAAAACGGCGGTTTTCGCGAGGAGTCGCTCCCCACCGGTTGGAGCCGTGCTCGTCAACGAAAGCAGACATGACGGCTCGACGAGCTCTTATCTGACTCAGTAAATGACCTGAGTGATCCTTCAGAGCTTGAGTGATTAGACAAGCCTCATGAAAGCACTCAAGCTTGTCCTCCGCCGCGTCAAGGATCGCCGAAGTCATCCCCGCCGGATGAGGGGGTATATCGGCAAGCACAGACAGGAGGATCATCCGGAGCCAAATGGAGCCCATGGGAAGAGGAGAGCCCCGACGGGTCAGTAGCTCGTACATCACCATGTCACATTGAGCGTCGGTGAGAAGGGGATCCGCCAGCCGCGCAGCAAAGCGAGGAATTATCTCCTCAAGGGGCACCTCCCATGGTTCCCGACGAGCATGGGGACGATTGCAAGCCATGGCGATTGATCGGGTTTTCAAAGATGACCGCCTTAAAGCACGAATGGGCTTCTCTGTGAAGAAAAGAAGCAAGGCATGGGTTCAGCTTATAAAGGGGAGCATTTAATGCTATGCACAAAAAATGTTGTGCATGGTGGGACTATTCTCAAAGCCCGGAAAGAAGGGGAGAGCATTGGAAATGAAATCCAACGACGCATTGGAATCAGGTTAGGGAAATGAAACGTCCCCATCAAGCAGATCCCTACATGCGCAACACGTGAGCACTAGCCTTTGATTGGAAAATAAGGCGGCACTGCACAGACACAACAGAGAACTAAGCTCTGATAACTAGAATCAAATTCTTAAAAGAAAGGTTTGAAAGGAAGGGCATGAAAAAGTGAAGGCGCTTCTGAAAGGACGTTTCGTCTACCCGAATCCCTAAAGGAATCCAACGGTCACAAAAGGTGATAGCGTTGCACTCACGTGCGGACACGTGAGAACAACGCTGTGGGGGCATTTGTTTCCTGATTTAAAATCAGGAAAGCTTACGGAAAAGGCTTCAGAAAAGGGTTACGTGCTTACACGTGACCGGCAGTCACGTGTTGGCACGTGACACCTAAAAGCATCATCAAGTCAGATTCAGCTTCCCGACTAAATCAAGGAAAGAGGCTCCAGACAAGGGTCACGTGCTCACACGTGACCAACGGTCACGTGTTGGCATGTGATGACCAAGCAGCGGCAGAGGCAGAGTGCAAAAGAAGAAGAGGGCTCATTCCAAAGAGGGTCACGTGCCCACACGTGACCATGGGTCACGTGGTCACACGTGACCGGCTTTCAAAGCCCATTTTGCTAAACAGAATTAAATTCTGAAAGAGATTCAAATCTTTCCAAAGGAAAGCGATTACCTGGAACCAATCGAATTAAAGATTTAAAGATGATTAAATATCATCTATCTATGTGAAAATCTCGAGTTTGGAAAGATTTCCCTTTTAAATCTAACCGAAATAACAAAGGAGAATCCCTGGACTTGAAATCCAATGGTGAATAAAATTCACCTAATAATCCAAAGGCCCAGAACGAATGATGGATGCAAATCAAATCTCTCAATGAAGATTCATCAAAAACTAATTGACTCGGCTGCTTCTCCTATAAATAGGAGCCAAGAGATACAAAAAGAAGATATACGCAGAGGGAAGAAAAGGGAGAGAGCCTTGATACTTTGAGGAATTTGGATCTTCTGCAAAAGAAAACCCTAGGTAAGAAAAGGAAGGCTCCTTGAAAGAAAAGAGAATTTAATTCTCAACAAAGTTCAACTCTGATATATAAAAAAGAAGAACATATTTCTTCTCTCTTTGATAGAGGATCTGCAAAGTGCACATCTCCCCTTGAAGTTGAGAATTTAATTCTCAATGGGTCGAGATCCCGCCATGCAGATCCAAAACATAGAGAGGGAACGGAAGCACGAGAATTTAATTCTCACAGAACTATAGGAATTTAATTCCTTTAAAATAAAATTAGGGCTTGACCCTGTGTCATGGGAATTTAATTCCTTCAAGACAAAAAGAAACAGGGTTTAACCCTAATTAAGAACTTAGTTCTGTTGAAACAGCGGGAATTTAATTCCTTTAATCATAATTTAATAAAGAATGGGAGTTTAATTCCTTAAAAGCTTTTATTAGGGTTTAACCCTATTCAGTTCTTCACATATATGAGGAATTTAATTCCTACAGAAAATTCAGAGTCCAACTCTATTCCAGAATATAAATCTTCAAAAGGAAGTAGGAATTTAATTCCTCCGAAATTATTGTCAGGGTTCAACCCTATGAGGAATTTAATTCCTGGAAAAGATTAACAGATCCTCTAAACAACATACATAGAGGCAGGGTCACGTGTCACCACATGACCCCCCTCAAAAGATCTATAGAAAGCCCCTTTGAGGCAGTGCCCCACGTGACCCACGTGACCCTAGGCAGAAGCTTTAACATATAAGCATTTGAATGCTCGTCACGTGATGGCACGTGATGCTCTGAAAGATGCATTAGTCTCAGAAGAACAAATGAAGGGAGGGCGCTCTCACGTGTTGCCACGTGACCCCTCTTGCCTTAGTGTTTAACACTAAATTGGAACTCCCGAATCCAGTGTTAAAACACTGTTGGGCCTTAGTGTTCAACACTAATCAAAGAACTTTATTTGCAGTGTTCAACACTGATGACCTTAGTATTTAACACTAATCTGAGATCTCCGTTGCCGGTGTTTAACACTGATCTGTTTTAGTGTTTATGATAATTTGAAAGCCTTGTTGCTGGTGTTTAACACCAATTATCTTTTAGTGTTAAACATTAACTTGTCAATCTCGTTCCCAGTGTTCAACGCTGATTGCTCTGTAGTGTTTAACACTAAGCTTTGGCCCAATTGGCTAAATGGATAGAGGCAAAGCCTCTCCTTCAATGGACCAACAGGAAGCCAATATTCCAGACACGATTGGACTTAGCCCAAGCTGGCCATAAGTCCTCAATTCGTAATTAACTGGGCCAATGGGCTCATAACATAATTAATTGGTCTTGATCCCAAATTGGGCCAAGGACTATTTAATCCACTCCGGTTCTAGGGTACATCTCTTCACTCTTTTGATACTTGGCATTGTAATCCTCAATGTCTTCAAAGAGGTGACGGGTCCCGACGACCACACATTGATATGGACTATGGGGTCCTTAAACCCGTGTGAAGCATCTAACGCAAAATTCCTGGTTACGTGGAACGCGGATAACGTCACTCTTTGACCCCGTGGAAAACGTCCAGAGCGGATCCTGGTCCTCGCAGAGCACGGCAATGAACCCGTGTGAAGCATCCAGAGCGGAGTCTAGTCCTCGCCGAGCACGGCAGTGAACCCGTGTGAAGCATCTAGTGCAAAATTCCTGGCCACGTGGAACGCGGATAACGTCACTCTTTGACCCCGCGGAAAACGCCCAGAGCGGAGCCTGGTCCTCGCCAAACACGGCAGTGAACCCGTGTGAAGCATCCAGAGCAAATACCGGACTGTGGAGTCCTTAAACCCATGGACTACGACGTCCTTAACCTCGACCGAGATGTCCTTAAACTACCCATGGACCGCAATGTCCTTAAACTACCCATGGACCGCAATGTCCTTAAACTAGCAATGGACCCCTACGTCCCTAAACTGGAACAATAGAGCCTCCGCACGCTCTTTTGTCGGGTCTAAACGATCCCGTTTAAGTGGATCTTAGCCTCAAAGATGGCTAACATATCCTTAAACCTTCAAACAGACTGGGCTATGAATCTCCCCCAATTAACTCTGGTTCGAGGGTACATCTCTGAACTCCTCTGACATCTGTCGTTGTAATCCCTCAACGTCGTCAGAGAGGTGATGGGTCTCGACGGCCATACATACAATGGACCACCATAGAGCCCAAACGCTCTTTTGTCGGATCTAAATGATCCTGTTAAGTTGATCTTAGTCTTAAATCAGACTAACGTATCCTTAACAAACGTTTGAGTTGATCTTAGCCTCAAGTATGGCTAACGTATCCTCAAACCAAAACCACAAACCCAAATCTAAGATAACACGGATTTGGACTAGTCCACGCCCTACGGGCGACGACAGAACTCAGTCTCCGTATACAATCCACGGGCAACCAAAAAAACAAAACATAAAATAGACACACACGACACGAAGTGACCATCTGGAGAAGGAGAAAGTTGTTACCACGTTGCGGTAGCGTAATTAACTGCAGGGGCTTGCACCTGCAGGGAAGAGCGTCCCCACAATCAAAAACCCCTCAAACGAGGGGGAATCTGACGAAGTCTGCTACATCGGCCGCATCCGTTTAAACCTTCGATACATGGTGCCATAGATCAACTTGGCATCTCCGGAGAGGTGGACGGATAGCACCAATTAGCATCTGCCCCGAACCTCAGGCGAGACGTCTAAGTCTCGGCCGCCGTTCGGAGGGGAACAAACCCCTTTGGGGTTTTATAAACAGAGCCTTGCTCTCAAGAACCCATAGATCTAAATAGATCTTTCCTTAGGGTTTCTTAGCCCATTGGTCAGAGCTCTGCTCTTTTGACAGTATAGATCTTTTGATCTTCTGATGAAGAACTCTTAAGAGTTTTTTCTATGGATCTTTTAGATCCCAGAATTTTAATTCTTAGGAATTAATTTTCATTAATCTTTGATGGATTTTCCATCATCATTACAGAGCTAGGCTCTTTAAGAAATTTTATTCCCTCGTGACCAGAGTTTGACAAGTGTCACTCTGTTACAGAGCTTTGCTCTGAAAGGGAGATTTTCTCCTTGTCTCGAGAGATTTCTCATTTAATGAGAATATTCTTTGAGGGTTTCCTCATTAATTGACAGTCTCATCCAATGATGAGGTTGTCTTATTAATTGATGCATTGTCATCTGGATTTTGTGGGTCCCCCTTTGGTCCCCTCTCCACTGCATTGCAGTGTGGTACAAATTTTAAAGTGTTGCTCAGAACATTAAGATTAAATTATAGTACTGATAATTGAATTCTGTTCTTTTTCGCAGGCGACATGTCTTCTGATCTTTCGTTCCCGTTTTTTTGCTCAGAGGGAGGATCCCCTGAAGCACCGGTGGACCGGGAGGTTCTTGTGCTCATTAAAGATTACGACCCGGAATACAAAAACCTTCACCTGTGGGGTAGGTGGTACAACGAAATTATCAAAGGTCGCCGAAGCTTCTCTTGTGCGACGTCGTCAGATCCGATCTCATCGATCTCATATGCAGATGTACCCCCGGTGAACTATGCCGTGGAGGTTGTAAATTGGAATTCGGAGGGTCTTTTTCAACCTTCGATTGCTGCCATACCCATGCAGCTGCCGGCAGCCTTGGATATTTTGGGACGACGCATATGCCAGGGTGAGTCGCGCCCTTGGGGACAACCCTACAACATCGGGTTGACCCCTCGACACTCGGCAGGGTATCTGCAGTAGGCCAGGTACATTTTGTCAGCGAAGAAGGCGCATCTGCTGAAGATCGGCCTATACCCTGCAGTTTACGCCTCGCTGTTCGAGTACTCTGCTCCTCCGACATGGTGGGTTAAGGCGTTCGTGGAACAATGGAACATCCCCACCCATACCTTACTTCTAATGGACAGGGAAGTTTCCATCCCCCTAGAAGAATTTGCTGAGATTTCCGGTCTGCCGGTGAGGGGGGAGCACTATGAGGCGCTACTTTCCTCCGGACGAATACGTTTTTGCCACCAAGCCGTTGGTGATGGACTTAACGCCGGAGAATGCTATTCAGCACCAGTTTCCGAGTCTGGTAAAGGTGCTGAATATGTATGAAAGTCTTTACTTGGAATCGGGAGGCCGGGGAGTTAGTTTCGCAGACTTCGTCGCCCGCTTTCTTCGACCGAAGATTCTATCGCAACGGGGCGAAAAATTTGCCAAGCTTGACGAGCCCTTCGGCCTTGGCTTAGATCGTCGACCAGCACTGGAGGCCGATCAAAAAGGTTTTTACTTCCCCGATGCTGCAATCATCCCTTTGTCGGAAATCGCTGCTCCGGGCATCGACGATGAGACTTTCTTTCTCGGGTTTCTGGGGCTATGGTTGTGCTGGTTCGCGCTCCCCATGCACCCTCGCTATATGATTCCGTCCGTATTCTACCCAGCACATCGAATGGTGGCTAGCATACAATTGGCCATCGGGATTGCCGAGTTGGCCCATCTGTATCATGGTCTTAGTATGGCGGCGGACGCAACTGAACCGGGGGTGCAGCCCGCTAATTTCTCGATGCACTACATTACTTCGTGGATGGAAATGCACGTGCTCGAGGTATTTGGTATTCATAAAAGACCCTCGTTTTACGAGAAGTACAGATTCCCGAGAGTTATGCGGCTGATCGGTGCTTCTATCGTGAATCCGCCCCCGTGGGATGCTAGGGGGTTGCTTCTTCGTCCGCGCACGGTCGGAGCGGGTATTTCTTTCACTGATAAGGTCCTAACAATCGGCCCTGAGACCTCCAAGGCGGTGTTGGCGTTGCGCGATAATTTCAAGGACGGGGCCTTCGTATTGAAAGCCCGGGAGATTCTACATTTGTACTCCATCCGGCCGGGCTTCCTCATGTTCAGGCAGAACGAGGTGGCGCTTTTTATGAGGTATAACCCCCATCGTTTCGCCCAACAACTTATAACTAGGGGGTCCCACTGGAGGCGTTTTTGGAAGAGCCTGCGGCCACCAGGGAGGGAATACGGAGTGCACTACATCATTTTATGCGGCTAAATACAGGCTCCCACTTCTTTATTAGCGAACCGACTTGCATTCCAAGGGCCCTCAACGTATACGGGGCTTGGTATCAGCACGCGATGGACGCTGTCATCAGGGAAGAGAAGCGGCTGCTGCTTGATCGCAAGGGTGCGCCCCCCGCCAGCGATCGCAACGTCCCCCTAAAGCGAAGGACCCCTGTCCCTCCTTCACTAAGAGGAGATGCTGGAGTTGAGCCTCCACGTGTTCTAAGCCCTACGCGTGGATTGCCCCGTGATCCTGTGGACGTGCCCTCAGCGCCCCGTGCTCCCGTGGAGACGGTAAATGTGGTTTCGCCCGAATCCAGTGTGGGCTCGGACATCGGGACCCGCCGTCCCAAGGTGCCCACGAAGCGTAAGCTGATTTTGGGTGCGACCGGAGTTCACACGCAGAAGAGGAAGAAGAAGTCGATCCTCTCTGCTGACGTTGCATTTGGTCAGGAACTTCATGCTCCTTACAGTGAGGGCTTGAGTGAGTACGAGACAGACGAGGGCTTATTTATGCCGCCAGACGACACTGATCTGGCGGCCACTATCGCAGCTTCTGAATGATTGGCAAGGCGCGACGAGTGGTTGGCTAAACTCGCGCAATCAGGTAATCACTAGTTATATTTTTCGTCATTGCATCGTACCTCTATCATTGTTTTTGACTAACGCTTTTCCTTCTTTAACAGGCATTTCTACCGAAGAAGCTATCGCTGCTTCTCTCAAAACTTTCGAGGAGGAGGAATGACTCCGAGCATCCTTAGGCCTTGGTACATTTCGGTTTACTATGTTTCTGCTTTCATTTTTTTATGAGTAATCTGACCCTCTCTTTGTCTTATCGCAGGGACCACAAGACCTACCTCGCAAACCGATGCGGGAATTCTCCCCGGGCCAGCTACCGAAGTCCCGGCCTCTTCGGGATTGCCGCAAGAGGCCCTACTTAAAAAGCCGATGATGGAAGCCTTGACGGCTTTGGAGGCAACCCTGAATGCGGACGACGACGCCTTGCTGAAGGAGGCTTCCAAAAGGTCTGTCGTGACGGCCCGGGAGGAAAGGAAGCGTCTGAGGCGCGCACAAGGGAGCGTAGAGCTGCTTTGGCTGCGGGAGCAGGCTCTAGCACCGTTACTTCCACTGCTACTCCTTCAGAGGAGCTCCCGGTCGCCTTGTCTACTGCTCATAGACGGGCGGCACGTGCAGCTCGGGAAGCCAACGGTAAATCCGCCTCAGGTAATGTGTTTTTTTTAGGCTTTGTTGTCAAAGTTTTAGACTATCAGTTCTTATATATCTTGTCCTGCAGGGCCGAGTCTTACTGAAGGAGTGGCGGCGACCGTCGAGCCTGAAGGGACGGTAAAGGAGGTAGCCACTGAACCCGAGGCGACGGTAGGCGATATAACCATAGTTGCCGGGCCCGAGATAGTGGCTGACGAGACAGTCACGACTGCTAAGCCCGAGATGGCTACCAATGCCAAGTTCGAGGCGGCGGCGGGTGAGACGGCTGCTATGGCCGGGCCTGAAGCAGCAGTAAATGAAACGGCTGCTACGGACGAGCCTACGGTAGTGATGGACGAGACGACTGCGACCACTGAGCCCGAGGTGGTAGCGGGTGAGACGGCTGCTATGGTCACTAAGCACGAGATGGCCACTCTTTCCCAAGAGTCGGGTACCGCTCCGATCATCGCTCTCCCTGCTTACGGTTCCTTGTCGTCTCCCGGCATCGCGAGCGTGACGACGGCTCCTGTAGAGTCGGGCGATGAGGCAACGGGAGGTGAGACCGTCCCCATGGAGGATAGAGACGCCACCGTTGCATCAAGTGACGCCCTCGTTAGGGCTCCGGCCGGCGACTCTTCAGGTAAATCTTGGGTCACCGCCCTTCCTTCTTTATTCTGCAATCTTTCCTAATAAAGTTTATCTTGTTTCTAATGCAGGTGCGGCCAGTGCTGATGCCGCGTTACCCGAGGGAGCACAGTCAGTTACCGCTCTGACGGTGACCACTTCTCTTCCTTCCCTCGCACCGTCGCAAATGCTGGAAGGTATGGATTTGCAACCCATCAGTCTTATCTTTAAGCTGCATAATTTATGTACTGACGTTGTACTATTGCGTCTTTGCAGGAGTCATTTTTGACCACCTGTACCAGGTGCTGCATCCCCACTTCTCCTTCCCATCGGAGATGGCTTCATCCAGTGGCGTTGGTGAATATAGCTTTCAATTAATGTTCTTTCTTTCACCGATAATGAAATTATTTCTGATTCTTCTTTTCCTTGACTGCAGTGCTACAGATTAAAGGAGGAGATGAGAGATCAGTTGCGCCACCGGTCCTCCCGGCTTTGCCACCTGCTGCAGCTGGTATAGTAAATTCCATTGTTCATGAATCTCTTATATTTCTAGATCCATCATCTGATTGTGATTTATTTTGCAGCTGTCGCTTCGACTCCGGTCTCTTTCGAGTCTCGCATTATGATGCCGGCAGACCCCTTCTCCAGACGTCCATCCTCAAAGGGCGCTGTGACAAGTCTGTGTATGCTGAGCGAATGCGTCGAGGAGCTTGACGCAGAGGCTCCTACATCTGCTGCAGATTTTGCTGCCGAGGTCAATCCGATGCTGGCGACGCTTGTAAATTTCCATAGTGAAAGCGTTGTCGAGTCTTGGGTTGATCACTGCAGGAAGATCGAGGCCTGTCTATATCAGCTTGAACTTATGCGTCTTTCCCCTGAGACTCAGGCTTTGAACTCCCAGCGGGCCGCGTGGGTTGAGCAGAGTGTTCCGTTCCTTCGCCATTTCGAACGAGAGTCAACTCTTAAGCGAAAAGAACGTGAGGCGACTGCTGCTGAATCTGCCCAACTGCGCGCTGAGGTTGCAGCTAATGCTGCCCAACTGAACGCCATTTTTGAAAGCCTTCAACGGTGTATCTCTGACGGGCTGGCGTTGAGGAAGAAGCTTGATCTCAATGAGCAGATCGCGCAGAGTCAGGAGGCTTCCTAGCAAGAAGCTGATCAGAAACTCTCATCTTGTTTGCAGCAACGGGACCAAATTGAAGCAGAGCTGGCTGTGGCAGCTGATCATGAGAAGGCACTGAAAGAAGTGCGAGAGCAGCTCACGGACTTGTTGAAAACGCATCCTTCTCAATAGAAATTTTGTATCATTTGTAATTGTGAATAAAATGTATTTTTTTATTCTTTAATACGATGTATTTTGTACTCAATCAAATTCATGAATAAAAGATACACGTTCTTCATAATGTCTTGTATCATTTCTCTGCTTTCTTCTTTCTTGTTGTGTTGTTTGTCATGTGATTTTAGCAAGTGCGGTCTATAGATAGCGTATAGCTGTCAGTCTTAGGCTCTTTTTAGAGTGGTGATGGCTTAGAAAACAGGGTTAAGGTCTGTCACCTAAGACTTTTCAACTTTATGAGCCGTGAGGGTCTCATAAAGAATTTTTTCACTACGGGTCGAGAGGATCCCGTAGGTGTAATTTTCTTCTTAAGAATCGTGAGGTTCCTAAGTGTGTTTTCTCTTGAGAGTCGTAAAAATCTCACAAGAGAATTTACTCCCTTACGAGTCGTGAGGACCCGCAAGTGATGTGTGAAGTTGCCCTTATCTGCATTCACGGAGTCAGGGGTTGCTCTGGATGCTTCCCACGGCCGTGTTTGGAGAGGACCAGGCTTCGCTCTGGACATTTTCCAGGATACTTTAGTTTAAAGACATCGCGGTCGAGGTTAAGGACATCATAGTCCGTGGATTTAAGGACTCCACAGTCCGTTGTTAGTTTTAAGACATTACGGTCGAGCTTAAGGACATCATAGTCCATGAGTTTAAGGACTTCACAGTCCAATGTTAGTTTTAAGACATCACGGTCGAGGTTAAGGACATCATAGTCCATGAGTTTAAGGACCTCACAGTCCAATGTTAGTTTTAAGACATCATGGTCGAGGTTAAGGACATCATAGTCCGTGGATTTAAGGACTCCACAGTCCAATGTTAGTTTTAAGACATCACGGTCGAGGTTAAGGACATCATAGTTCGTGGATTTGAGGACTCCATAGTCCAATATTACGCGTGGTTGCCGAGACCCGTCGCCTCTTTGAAGATGTTGAGGAATTACAACGACAAATATCAAAGGAGTGACGAGATGTACCCTTGAACCAAGGTAAAATCAGTTTAAAATCATTATGGTTGATTGTTAGTTTTAAGACATCACGGTCGAGGTTAAGGACATCATAGTCCGTGAGTTTAAGGACCTCACAGTCCGATGTTTGCTCTGGGTGCTTCCCATGGGTTCACTGTCGTGTTTGGCGAGGACCAGGCTTCGCTCTGGACGTTTTCCACGGGGTCAGAAGTGACGTTATCCGTGTTCCACGTGACCAGGAATTTTGCTCTAGATACTTCCCACGGGTTCACTGCCATGTTCGGTGAGGACTAGGCTCCGCTCTAGATGCTTCACATGGGTTCACTGCCGTGCTCTGCGAGGACCAGGATCCGCTCTGGACGTTTTCCACGGGGTCAGAAGTGACGTTATCCGTGTTCCACGTAACCAGGAATTTTGCTCTAGATGCTTCCCACGGGTTCATTGCCATGTTCGGCGAGGACTAGGCTCCGCTCTGGATGCTTCACACGGGTTCACTGCCGTGCTCTGCGAGGACCAGGATCCGCTCTGGACGTTTTCCACGGGGTCAGAAGTGACGTTATCCGTGTTCCACGCAACCAGGAATTTTGCTCTAGATGCTTCCCACGGGTTCACTGCTGTGTTCGGCGAGGACTAGGCTCCGCTCTGGATGCTTCGCACGGGTTCACTGTCGTGCTCTGTGAGGACCAGGATCCGCTCTGGACGTTTTCCACGGGGTCAGAAGTGACGTTATCCATGTTCCACATAACCAGGAATTTTGCTCTAGATGCTTCCCACGGGTTCACTGCCGTGTTCGGCGAGGACTAGGCTCCGCTTTGGATGCTTTACACGGGTTCACTGCCGTGCTCTGCGAGGACCAGGATCCGCTCTGGACGTTTTCCATGGGGTCAAAAGTGACGTTATCCGCGTTTCACGTAGCCAGGAATTTTGCTCTAGATGCTTCTCACGGGTTCACTGCCGTGTTCGGCGAGGACTAGGCTCCGCTCTGGATGCTTCACACGGGTTCACTGTCGTGCTCTGCGAGGACCAGGATCCGCTCTGGACGTTTTCACGGGGTCAGAAGTGACGTTATCCGCGTTCCACGTAACCAGGAATTTTGTTGATTGTATCTACATTTCATGGAGTTGGAATTTGACTCTCGGTCATCTGTACACCGTCGAGTCATGGAACTGGGAATTGCCGATGTTCCGCTTTGCTTGATGTTGCGTCTGCTGCAATGAGACGAACATCGAGATGATCTCTAGGCTATCTGTGACCCATCGAGATTTGGCTTCTTCTTCTGATGAAACCTGGGGAAGAGGAGTGTGATTCTTTCTTTGTTTGCGCCCCTGGATTGTATACAGGGATTGATGTAATATCGCATGTAGGGCATAAATTTCATTTTCATTTTTATTTTATTTCTTTCCGCGATGCTCTATCATTTCAGTTTTTATATCGTGAAGGTCGCGATTGCCCAATCATTTCGGCTATTTTTCACGGTGCCCAATCATTTCGGCTATTTGTTTTATTTTTACTCGCTGCTTTTTATTGCGAGTTGCCCAATCATTTCGGCTATTTTGCATGCATACATTTTTTTTTACTTGCTTCTTCTGTTGCAAGTTGCCCCATCATTTCGGCTATTTCGTATGCATGTGTGGCTTGTTGGCTTTTCGCTGTAAGCTTGGATTAGACACCGATTTCGGCATCAGCACCGCTATAACTGGGATATTGCCAGGAGCGAATCATCATTTGCCTCTGTCGATGTCGAACAAAGGTGGCTTAGTAAACAGGGTTAGGACTCTGTCGACTAAGGCTTTTGACTTCATGAGCCGTAAGGGTCTCACAAAGGTATTTCTCTCTACAAGTCGTGAGGATCTCGTAGGTGTGTTTTCTCCTTAGGAATCGTGAGGATTCCTAAGTGTATGGCTCCTTGTAAGTCGTAAGGATCTTACAAGAGAGTTTTTTCCTTATAAGTCGAGGGGACTCACAAGGGTTGCTCACCGTGCGAACATATCCCTAGTCACGGATGGGACTCGGTTAGGGAAATGTTTATTCGCGCCCGTGGATTGTATACAAGGGTCAGTATTGAGCCGCTTGTAGGGCAATATCGGAGGTTGTGGGGGTTTCTTAAGAACAGGTTCAGGTCTCTGTAAGTTAAGACTTTCAAATCTTATGAGCCGTGAGGGTCCCATAAGAGGGTTCTCCTTACGAGTCGTGAGGATCTCGCAAGTGTAATTTCTCCTTAGGAATCGTGAGGATTCCTAAGTGTGTTGCTCCCTTGTGAGTCGTAAGGATCTCACGCAGGTGGTTTCTCCTTACAAAGTCAAGAGGACCTTGCAAGTGTCTTTTAACGAGGCTGCGTCCTTTCGGGTTTTCATAAACACTCGCCGGTAGCCCTGCTGTTTTTACTCACGGAGCCCTTTCAGGTTTTCATCCATGCCCATTTTTCTTATGGACGTACCGTTTTTTTTATTCTCTTTTTTTTCTAACGAGATTGCGCCATTTCGGGTTTTCACAAGACTCGCCGGTAGCCCTGCTGCTTTTACTCACGGAGCCCTCTCGGGTTTTCATCCGTGCCCATTTTGCTTATGGACGTACCGTTTTCTTTTTTTTTTATTCTGTCTTTTTTTATCAGCTTTGGGATGCTGCAATCCGCCATGGTTTCTCGATATCTCGTTCAACAGCTAGCTTTAGGACATAGTGGTCCGTCATTAGTTTAAGGACGTTTCGGTCCGCTGTTAGTTTAAGGACGTTTCGGTCCGCTGTTAGTTTAAGGACGTCTCGGTCCGTTGTAAAGTAAGCTGGCTACTACTTATAGAGTTTGGGCTTAGGAAGATAGCGAGCGGACATAGTCGTCGTCATCTATCATTGACCTAGGCCGTGACTCGTCAAGCACAGTACTTCTTCAGGAAGTGACCGTTTATTGGCCTGAAAGGTCTTTCACCATGCATGTCCATGAGTAGATAGGCTCCACCCTGGTAGACCTTATCTATGATGTATGGTCCTTCATAATTCGGCTCGAATTTTCCCCGCTTAGCACGATTGGGGATCATAGGTCTTTTGACCACTAGCACGAGTTCACCTTGGCGGAATGTCCTCGGCCTAGTCAATCTTTCGTATGAGCGCATCATCTTTGCTTTATAACCCTCCAAATTTTGTTGCGCTATGAGCCGGGTTTCATCAAGGGCGTCGAGCTCCTCGAGCTGAAGGTGAGCATTCTCTTCGTCCGTTATCTCGTAATGAACTGCCACTCGTAGAGAGGGTAACTCTATCTCGAGGGGGAGTCCCACTTCTGTACCGAATACCAACGCGTACGACGTTGTGTTCATGGCCGTCTTGAACGTAGTTCGATATGCCCAGAGAGCTTCATGCAGTCTCTCGTGCCAGTCTTTTTTATTTCGGGACACCGTCTTCTTCACGATCTTTGTCAGGGTCTTGTTAAAAGCTTCAGCTAGACCGTTGGCTTGGGGATTATAAACTGAAGAGTATCTCCAATCTATGTTGTGCTGTTATGGGAAGCGGCTGATCTTGTGGCTTCTGTAGGCTGGCCCGTTATCGGAGATGATCCACCGCGGAGTTCCAAACCGATAAATAACGTGCGTCTTGAATAAATGGAGGATATTCTCCGTCTTCACTTCCCTCAGCGGTACTGCTTCTGCCCATTTAGAGAAGTAATCAGTTGTCTCCAAAATGAAACGATGTCCTCTGGACGATGCGGGTTCGATAGGGCCGATTATGTCAGTTCCCCACATTTCGAACGGCCAGCTAGCCACTGTCGGGTGTAGTGGGTTCGGATGCTGGTGGATAAAGTCCCCATGGATCTGGCACGAGTGGCATTGCTTCGCATACTCGAGGCAGTCCTGAATCATCGTGGGCCAGTAGTAGCCCATCCGTTTAATCTTCAACTTCATCTTCGGGCCTGCTTGGTGAGAACCGCAGAGTCCGTCGTGAACTTCTTGGATGACTCTTTTTGCTTCTTCAGGTCCCAGACATCTCAACCATAGAGAATCAAATGACCTCTTTTACAGAGTGTCATTGACGAAGGCGAAAGACAGAGCTCGTTTCATAAGTTGATGTCTTGAGGACGCATCTTCAGGCGTTCGACAGGATTTGAAGCAGTCTATAAAGACTTCTCTCCAATCCTCAGCCTTTTCCTGGTCTTTTATTTGCATAACCATTTGCTCAGTCGCTCCTTTTTCTTCGGACGAATCCGGAGATATTTCCGCCGGCGCAAGAACCCGACGGCTTTGCACAACGATCTTCACGTCATCGAGGTTCTCATCGGCTAGTTCTTTAGCGAGCTTGTTTAATGCATCCGCTTTGATATTTTCCGCACGCGGTATGCTTTCGAAGGTGTAGGAAGGAATTTGGGTCAGCAGTTGCTGCACTCTCTCGCCGTACTTCACCAACTCTGGTTTGCACGTTTGGTAGTCGCCATTTACTTGACTGACGACCAGTTAGGAATCTCCATATATGAGGAGGTTTTCAATTCCCATGTCGATGGCGATCTCGAGGCCTGCTATCAAAGCTTCGTATTCTTCATTGTTCGTCCTCGGCTCTGTCAAGGAGAAGGCGAAGCGCATTATCCCTCCTTATGGGGTCACGAAGATAAGGCCTACCCCTGATTTGATTATAGACGTGTTCTGTTTGCGCTTCTTCATGGAAGACGCTCCATCAAAGTAAAGTTCCCATCGGGCATCACTACCGTCGATCGCATCAAACGCATGTTCGTCCGGCAGTTCGCAATTCAAAGGGAAATCGGCCGGTATCAGATGTTCAGCGAGGAAGTCGGCGATGGCCTGTCCTTTCACTGCCTTAAGAGGCTGATAGGTTATTGAGAATTCCATCAGGAGCAAGGCCCATTTAGCGAGCCGTCCCGTCAATATGGCTTTTGACATCAAATACTTGAAGGGGTCCACCTTCGATATGAGACGGACTTCATGCGCCAATGCATAGTGCCGGAGTTTCGTTATCGCGAAGATCAACGCCAGGCAGAGTTTTTCGATGGGAGAATAATTGCTTTCTTCCCCCAGGAGAACTCGACTCAAGTAATAGAGAGCTCTTTCTTTCCCTTGGTCATTCTCTTGTTCCCATAATGCGCCTAAGAAACCTTCGAGGGCGGTTGTATAAAGAACGAGAGGCTTTCCCTTGACCGGAGCAGCCAACACTGGCGGGTTTTGCAGATACTGCTTGATTTCGTCCAGTGCGCCTTGGCATTTGTGATCCCAGACGAACGGGGTTCCCTTTTTCATCAGGTGACTGTAAGGACAGCATTTGCCTGAGAGATTGGCTATAAATAGCTGGATATACGCGAGTTTTCCTTGGAGAGACCGCAGCTACTTGAGAGTCTTTGGCGGGGGCATTTCCATAATCGCCTTGATCTTTGACGGATCTATCTCGATACCCTGATGTCGGACGATGAATCCTAGGAATTTACCTGAGGATACCCCAAACGCGCATTTGAGAGGGTTCATCTTCAAGTTGTATTGCCGAAGACGTTGAAACACGATCTTCAGATGCTCGAGATGTTCCTCGTATGATTTGCTTTTGACCACGAGGTCGTCGATATAGCTGTAGGGTGTTTTTCTTCACCCCATTGAGATGGGAATACACGCGCGCTTGTCAGGCGTATACTACAGATTCCCCCCGCCTAGGGTAGGCCGGGGTTTAATGATTGTGGGGATCCGAATCTCCGGCAGCCGCGGACTAAGCTGCCGTTAATTACCCCTCGCCTTCGGAGCGACGGAACCTTCGATTGACGGGTTAAACTGGTCATGCGAACTCAATGTGCAGTGTGCGTGTGTTGTTGTTTTGGAGGGGGTGTTTAAATATATCGGGAGCCACGTAGAGTTTTTACGGGGGTCCCGCTACCCGGATAGCGGGCTGGGGGTCAAGGGGGCTAGCAGCCCCCTTGCGGGGTGCGGGGCAGCGCCCCGTTAGAATTTTTTTTCTAAAACAGAGACAGTGTCGTGGAGTATGTGTATGTGTACATTTGTATACATATGTATATATATACATGTATATATAAATAAAGGGGAAAAAGACATCCAAAGGATGCGTGGGGCCAGCGCCTAGGCGCTTGACTGCAAGCGCGCCACGTGTCAGCACGTGGGCGCTTTGCGCTCGAGCGCAGAGTGCTGGAGCGCAACGCGCCACGTGTCGGCACGTGGGCGCTTTGCGCTCGGACGCTGAGCGCTTGGGCGCAAGCGCGCCACGTGTCGGCACGTGGGCGACTTGCGCTCGAGCGCAAGCGCGCCACGTGTCGGCACCGGGGTGACTTGCGCTCGAGCGCTTGCGCTAGAGCGCGAGAGCGCCACATGTCGGCACGGGGGCGACTTGCGCTCGAGAGCTTGTGCTCGAGCGTAAGAGCGCCACGTGTCGGCACGGGAGCGACTTGCGCTCGAGCGCAAGCGCGCTACGTGTCGGCACGTGGGCGCTCTGCTCTTGAGCGCCGGCAAGAAAAAGAGGCTTTTAGCCTAAAAGATTTCTCTGAAGAGAAATCAGAGAGGAGTTGGACTCCTGAGTGTATTCTTTTATTTGGGGGTATAATGAAAGATGTTCTTCTTCTTCCTCCTCTGTTAAGCTGGATCTTGAAGATCAAGAGATGTGAGATCTCAAAATCTCTCCCTTTTGAGATCTGATGACAGATCCAAGTTCCCCTTTGTGGGCTTTGTGGTGAAAAACTATTTTGTTTTATAAAAAGAAGAGTAAAACTCTTGATTTAATTCAAGAGAAAGAAGAAGGTTTTGGAACCTTGAAGGAGGAAGAAAAGATCTCAGATCTGAAACTTTTTTGGAGAGAGAAAAAAAGTTGTTGGGATATTTTATTATCCTTGCCTTTATAGGCTTACATATTTACATATAGCCCCTTGGGCTTTACAAAAATGGCATTTTGCCCATCCCATGGCTCATGTGCCATTTCATTTTTGCACATAAGCCACGGGCTTACAAAATATTGGCTTTATGCCCATTTCGTTTACATTCATGCATAAACAATTACATAAAAATTATTTATTACATGATTTTTTTGTTGGCATGGCGGAAGGCCGGACGCTTCGTGTTCGGGCTCGATCTGGGCATTGGCCCACTTGTTTGGGCTTGGGCCCACCTGGCTTGGGGTTGGCCTTGACTTTGACTTGGTCAACCGGGGTGCAAATTTTGACTTCAACAATAGCATTCGACGATTTCATGTATAAGGTCATCGAAAATCTTCGTCATGGCCCTCTGATAGGTAGTGCCGGCGTTCTTCAGACCGAAGGGCATCACCTTTAGCAGAATATACCTAAAGGGGTTCGGAAAGCGGTGTGTTTCTGGTCCTCGGGATGCATCTTTATCTGATTATATCCTTATGAGCCGTCCATGAAGGAGAAAACTTCGTGAGTGGACGAATTGTCTATCATCAACTCGGTGACCGGTACTGGGAAGTCATCCTTTGGGCAGGCTTTATTGAGATCCCGAAAGTCCACACAGATGCGCACTGTCCCATTTTTCTTCATCACCGGGACGATGTTGGCGATCCAATCAGCGTACTAAACCTCTCGGATGAAGCCAGAGTCAATCAGCTTCTTGACCTCGGCATTGATGCTCATCTCAAGCTCGAGCCGCATTCTTCTCGGTACTTGTTTGATTGGCTTGATGTCCGGGGATATCGTTAGTTTGTGGACCGCAATCTCCAGATCTAATCCTGGCATTTCGGAATAGTTCCATGCAAAGCAATCTTTATGCTGCATGAGCACGTCCCTTAGCATAGCCACCCTCTCTTCAGATAGCAGCTCACTAACGAATGTCGGTCGCGTGTCATTTGCCGTCCCCAAATCAATTTTCTTGAGGTTATCTGCAGTAGTATGTATTCCATCTTCCAGCTCTTTTGGCGCCGGTGGAAATTCTGAGATTACCTCGCCATCATTGTTTTCGAAGCACCAGGGGAGGTCATCCATATTCTCGGGTTCTTCTTTTGATATCGTTATCATATGACAAGTACGAGCTCTCTTCCAAGACCGATGTGGATCTGGGTCTACCCTCGTGGATTTGGGTTCATGCTTTTGTGGCGAAGTTATCCTCCAACTGTCGGATAGAGCGAACTTGCCGAGCTGATACTGATCTTCGACCCAGTTCTTGAAGGTGAAGCAGTATTCGAGAGGATGTCCTATTGCCCTATGATAAGAGCAATAGTTCGGGTGTGAGACTTCGCCTGTTTTTTCGGGGTGCTTAGACTCCGGGAGGATAATCATTTGATGTCTTATGGCAAGATCAAGTATCTTCTTTGTCTTGCCTTGAGGAAAAGAGTATGCTCGACTCATCTTCTTTATAAGGGACAAATACGGACCGCTCGATTCCCGCTCGCATGACTTCTTGGTCCCGCTTTGTCACTATCGAACGCCTTTTCCGCTCTTTGACTTGTTTCGGCCTCTGCGTCGAGCCTTTTGTACAACAGGTTGACACGGAGAGGAATTTTCATCTTTCGCAGCCTGTTGAAGAAGGCGCTGAGTCCTGGCTTTCTCGTAGATGGCCATTTCGCGATTATGGTCGTCTCGAACTTTTTAACCAGCTTCCCTTATAAGCTTATCCATTTGTTCTTCGAACGACGGACTGGGCATTTTCACGTCGGGGGCTCTTTCTGGTTCAGTGTTAGCATTTTCCCATTAAGCATCTCCTTCTTCATCAAAATCATGTACGACATAGCAGTCGTGGAGTAGCCCCCGTTTCTTGGACCGAACGTATCTAAGCCCGATCGCTTCCATTCTCCCGTTGGACAACTTGCGCTAAGTTCCGGGAACGTTCCATATCCTGTCATAGAACTTAGCTTTTGGAGCGGTCTATTTGAAGGGTATCCCTTGGCGCTTCAACAGCCTTTTCAAGCCTTGTGTATAATATCTTAGCAGATTGATGGGCTGGAGCCTGTCAAGTGTAGAATCTGCGCCGTGCCAGATTTCTTTCTCCACTTTGGTTTCCCCGGAGCGGTAGAATAGGATCGCTTTTTCGCCTTCTCGCCTAGGAGGGACATAGAACATCTGCAGCTCTTCCACACTGTAGGTATCAAGCACGTCTAGTTCTTTATGATGTTTGGGCGGAACCATGGCAATTTGCAAACTTTGCTCTTCATCAGCGAATGTTTGTATTGAAGGCCGAGTAGAGAATATAGCATGGATCTCATCTTCCGAGTTGCTGCCAAAGATCAACATAGGAGCGGACGGTCCTGGCTTGTTGTGCTGGGGTGGACCTGAATAAACTATCGCTTCCTCTTCTTCAGTATCACTCCCAAAGACGGGAATGGTGATGATAGCTTTGTTCTCCGGTTTGTGACATCTCTCCGTGTCTTCAAAATCTGGCAAGAAGTATTTTGCATCTTCATACTTGCGGATTTCGTTCATGGAGAATGGATTCAGCTCTCCTGTTACGGTATACTCGAGACCATCCTTAAAGTATTTCTTACACTGATGTTGTGTAGATGGGATGATGTTGTACTCGTGTAACCAAGGCCGGCCTAGCAAAGCGTTATAGCATGTCTTGGCGTCAATGACATGAAATTTAATATCCGTGACAAGTAGCCCGAATCGTAATGTCAATATCACACACCCGAGAGTCCGCGATGACTGGGAGTCAAAACTAGATATGGTAATCTTATTACGAGTGAGGTGTTGGACGCTCATGCAGATTTCCTTCAATACTCTCACGTTGAGAAGATTGTCGGAGGAACCATTGTCGACCAGGATTTTGCCTATCTTTATATCGTGGCAGTGTCCCGAGACATAAAGGGGACGGTTGTGCTAGCACGTCCCAAGGAGGAGGTCTTCGTCGCCGAAGGTGATATCGGCTGTGTGTACTTCCTCCAGCTCGTCCTTCATCTTTTCCTCGGCGAGAAAAGCTTGGAATTGCTCTGGCTCTTGTAGCGCCTTGATCAGTGAATCTCTCGCTTCTTTGGATAGTAAAAGGGCGTCGAGAATGCTGAGTTGTGAGGGCAATTTCCTCAAGTACGCCACAACGTTATAGTCCACCTTATTCTTCTTTGGCGGGTCCTTGGCGGTCAGTTCTTTTATGACTTGGTCGTCCAGGGCGATATCCTCAGAGACCTTCTCTTTTCCCTTATCTTTTCTACTCGTAGGTCTGAGATTCTTTTCTGGGAGCGTGCGATTGCGCGGCTGAATGTTTTCACAGGCCTTCGGTTCTTCCTCCTTCCCCAAGGTGGATTCTTTAAAGAGGGGGCCAAGAGCCATCTCCTCGTCAGAGTCGCTCCCGAATGTGAGAATTTGTGATCCCCCGGTGTTGGTCATGCGACAGCTACCGGTATTTCTTTTATACTCCTCAGTCGCGCTTCTTTGCTCTCGCCGAGTTTTGCATTTCATCCGCTTAAAATGTTGCCGGTGAGTAACATATCCCTGTCACCATCTTTTAAAAGCATTGCACTTCTCGGTAGGGTATGAAATCTTTCGATAGTATGAGCAGTAGCGAGGATGCATCTTTGCTTCACCGGGAGTGTTTCCTTCGGAGGGTGGTAGCTTCATTCCCATTGATATGGCTTTAGCAAACATTTTCCTCATCTTGAACTTGTTTTTATCCGCAACGGATGTCTTTTGATTTGGCTGGAGTGTCTTAACTCTTTCGTCCAGTCGCCGGCGTTTGGCTCTTTCAAATATAGCCGTCTCGCGCTCCCGATCAGCTTTACTTTTCAGGAGAGCTTCGTTGAGGAATGTGTCGATCATTTCATCCGACGGCCCCAGAAGTTTTGGTTCAGGGTATGCCCCCAGTTTCTTTGTGCAAGAGGCCCTTTCATCGTCTGTAAATGAGTGGGAGATCACATGACAACTTGCTACGTAACTCTCAGATTCATCCGACGAGTCTTCTCCATCATCTTCCTCCTGAAAGACGTGGCTGAGGAACTCTTGGAGCATGATGGGAGTCCGCACCTTCTGATTATACTCCTCTAGCGCGTCGATATGTTTATGCAGGTCTGTGCGCTTGCCGCCAAGCTTCACGGGCTTTTTGGATCTCTTCTTCTTCTTCTTTGAAGATTTTAACGCCTGGGTGTGAGTGCTTGGGCCATCACCACCAATCTTTAGAGTTGGGCGCGGCTTCAGCATCCCTTCGATGATCTGGGGTTCTAGCGGATTCTCCCACATGATTGCTGGGCATGTCTAGAGATCATTCAGCATCGTTTTGGTTTTGGCTGAAAGCATGACCTCCCACGGAGCTTCTTCAACAAAAGAACACGTTGCCTCTGGTGTGTCCGTCTTCTTAGGAGTGTGCGGTTGTGGTGGGTTTACTTTCTACTTCTCGGACAGCGCAAACTTGCCTTGCAGGTATTGATCCTCGATCTATCCCATAAAGACGAAGCAATCCTCAATTGGATGGCTTACCGTTTGGTGGTAAGGGCAATAATTGGGACTGTTCACTTCGCTAGGCTGCGGTGGTCGCCTTGGATTCGGTAAATTGATAAGCCTGTTGCGCATAGCCAGCTCAAACAGCCTCTTCGTTTTGTCCCGTGGGAATGAGTAAGGACGCTTCATTTTCTCATTGTAATAGCGCCGTCTCTCTTCCAGTTGATCCGCTAGCTGTGGGGCACTGGGCTGCTGTTGGGTGTTTGCAACGAAGGTCGCCTTCCCTTTACCCTTTTCGTTCCGCAGTTCCGGTTTTGGAGGAGACGGTCTGTGACCCATTTGATCCTCAGGACTAGCTTATCGATCAAAGCCTGGAACGTGGTCGGTTTAAAGAACATCATGAACTGTGAAATAGTTGCATGAGGGTCTAGGGTGCCCACGAACATGCCCACCGCTGGTGCTTCTTCGATGCACTGTTCGCACTTCGACCACAAGTTCCGCCATCGGATTGCGTATTGAACCCAAGTTTCGCCAGGCTTCACCCTTGCATTGATCAATGCCGTTATTGGGGTGCGTTCGCTGGCGCTTGCGAATCGCTGGGTGAATAGCAACTCCATCTCTGCGAAAGTTTTGACAGAGTCGTTCGGAAGCTCGGAGTACCACTCAAACGCCGTCTCCGATAAGTTGCCGATGAATTGGCGAAGCAAGAGCTTATCATCGCCGCCGGTGTTACCACAAAGAGCCCTAAACTGAGCGACATATTGATGGGGATTGCCTGTCCCCTTGTAGACATGGAATTTCGGGATCGTGTAGCCCGGCGGATATTTTATCTGATCATACCAGCCCGGATATGGTCGCCCCGTTTTGACGACTTGGCCGGCCGCATCATTTTCCTGGTGAACTCTTATTTGCTGAGCAATATAGTCATCCAGGGCAGCTTTGGAAATTGTTTCCTCCTTGCCTATTGCAAGAGCCGGAGGTGGATTTGACGTTTCTCCTCTGTCGTCTTCGAGGATAATCGGAGGATCTTCGGCTGGAGGATCCGGCTGGATCATCATACCCACCATATCTTGAAATAGAAAAGCCATTTGCTTTATATTGGCCGCTTGCTCCGCAGCCTCCTTGTCCTTCTTTTCGAGCATTCTCCGAAGGAATTCAGCATCAGTCTCGTGTTCACGACGTTGTTCTGATGACGCCTCCGGGATTTCTTTTGGCCCGGTGAGTGCGGTCATCGCAGTCAGCATCTCCTGGAGCTTCTGCTGCTGTTGTTCATGGGCTCTTGTGATGGATCGAGTGAGTGGTCGGTGGCCCGTAGAAGCACGACTATCTTCCTTTCCGGATGCCATGTAAATAGTATGGACCACCATGCCCCCAGACTTAGGGCGTTTGGGCTCAGTGCCTTTGACATTTGTTGCAGGCATGGGGGTCTTCTCCGGCTTTCTCTTCTTATGAGCGGTCGAAGTTGAGGGGGCCGTCGCGGTGGGCACCCAAATAGCTTTCCATGGCTTGGCAGGATGGCTTTCCTCCTGTCGGACTTTCAGGTTTTTCTGCCGGCGGAAATATTCTTGATCCACCACCGAGTTCCGAACCTGCCGCCAGATTTTGTAGATCTTGGAGGACAGCCGTTGAGGGGACTGTTCGGGCTTTGCTTTCGCAACCTTCTCCAGTGGAGGAGGAGACCTTTGTTTACCCCAATCAGAGCAAAGCTCTGTTCAAATTCCAAGGCGGAAGATGAAGCAACGCTTTATCTTCCCCCCAATCGGAGCAAAGCTCTACTTTGAAAATTTAAACTTTAGTAAATGAAGCAACGCTTCAGATTCTTTGCGCTGCGCGCAACGAGCCACGTGTCATGCGCTGATACATCAGCACAACGCCCAAGGCAGCGCACCCAATCAGAGCAATGCTCTGTTTAAAATTCAAACTTTAATTAAAGAGGCAACGCTTCAGCTGGCCTGCGCTGCACGCCATATGGCAGCACAGTTGCGCTGTGCTGTGCGCTGCGCGGCACGTGTCAGCGCAGTTGCGCTGCGCGGTGCGCTGGGCGGTGCGCTGCGCGGCACGTGTCAGCGCAGTTGCGCTGCGCGGTGCGCTGCGTGGCATGTGTCACGCTCTGGAGCATTTGCGCCAAACAGAATTAAAATTCTAAGAAATCTTTCTGTTCTTGTTAAAACAAGAAGATTTTCTTCTGTAAAACAGAAGCCCTTGGATCAAAGATCCAACGGTGGGAAAAATTCCCTAAATCACTCAGAGAAAGATCTCTTTAACTAATTTATGGGAACTATATAAAGGACCCTAGACCACAATTCAAAGGCATCAACATTCTTGAAAAATCAAGAGCTTCAAACAGAGAGAACTCTGAGAAAAATTTCAAGAAAAAAGGTAAAAACCTTCACGAGAGAGAAGAAACTTCTTTTAATAAATCATTGATCTAAAAACCAGATCAATAATCTTCACATAATAAACAGTGCTTTGCACTTTTATGAACCTTTGGTTCTTGAAATAAAAAGAAAAACAAAATAAAGAACAGTGCTTTGCACTTTTTTATGAACCTTTGGTTCCTGAAATAAGAAAAAACTTGTTTTTTCTTTGATCTAAATTAGATCAAGGAAACGAATAGTGCTTTGCACTTCTTTTATGAACCATTGGTTCTTGAATCTAAAAGATTCTTAAATCGTAGTGCCTTGCACTTGCAAACTGCGCTGTTGCGCTCTTGGATTGGCACAAGCCACCGGAGCGCGTCACGTGTCAGCAGCGCAGGCGCAGCGCATTAGCGCAGCGCACTGCGCTTGCGCGACACGTGTCAGCACTATAAGCGCTTGCGCTCTCTGATTGGCGCAAAGCGCCTGATAAATACAATGCATTTCCCAAAGGGCCAGGCCCAAGTCAAAAGACCAAGCAGGTCTAATTAAATTGATGCTCCGCATCATTTATAAATGGGCAGAGCCCAAACAAAATAATAAAAATGTTATGCATTTTAAAAGGAGCAGAGCCCAGAATAAATTGATGCTCTGCGTCTTTTATGGGCAGAGCCCAAACAAAAAAATAGAAAATAATGCAGTGCATTATTAAACAGGAGCAAAGCCCTAGCACAGGCCTAATAGGCCAAAGATAAAAAACGTTGAATATTCTCAACTGCACTTAGCCCAATCATGGCCTAAGTCCTCAAATTAAATTGATTGAGCAAGACTGCTCCCCTAAATCAATTTACATCCGGTTCAAGGGTACATCTCCGAACTCCTCTGATACCTATCGTTGTAATCCTTCAACGACGTCAGAGAGGTGACGGGTCCCGACGACCACACATCAAGATGGACTGCGGGGTCCTTAAACTCGTGGACCGAAACGTCCTTAAACTAATGTTGGACCGAAACGTCCTTAAACTAATAATGGACCACCACGTCCTTAAACTGGAATATGGACCACCACGTCCCTAAACTGGCGATGGACCACCACGTCCCTAAACTGGAATATGGACCACTACGTCCCTAAACTGGAACAATAGAGCCCCCAAACGCTCTTTTGTTGGATCTAAACGATCCCGTTTAAGTTGATCTTAGCTTCAAATATGGCTAACGTATCCTTAAACATTCAAACGGACTTTAGTCCCAAACTGGACTATAGATCCTCCAATCAACTTTGGTTCAAGGGTACATCTCGGAACTTCTCTGACATCTGTCGTTGTAATCCTTCAACGTAGTCAGAGAGGTGACAGGCCCCGACGGCCATACATGCAATGGACCACCATGTCCCTAAACTGGAAATGGATCTAGACGATTCCGTTAAGTAGATCTTAGTCTGGAAATTAGACTAACGTATCCTTAACAAACGTTTAAGTTGATCTTAGCCTCAAATATGGCTAAAGTATCCTTAAACCAAAACCCAAAACCTAAATCTAAGAAAGTACGGATTTGGACTAATCCACGTCCTACGGACGACGAAATAAATAGTCTCCGTATACAATCCACGGGCAACCACAAACAAAACAAACACACACGACACGAAGTGAAATTCTGGAGAAGGAGAAAGTGGCTACCGCGATGCGGTAGCGTAATTAACTGCAGGGGCTTGCGCCTGCAGGGAAGAGCGTCCCCACAATCAAAAACGCCTCTAGCGAGGGGGAATCTGACGAAGTCTGCTACATCGGCCGCATCCGTCTAAACCTCCAATACACGGTGCCATAAATCAACTTGGCATCTTCGGAGAGGGAGACGGATAAAACCATATAGCATCTGCCCTGAATCTCAGGCAAGACGTCCTCACGTCGTCGCCGTCTTTCGAAGGGGGACAGATTCTGGCACGCCCGGTGGGACCTTTTCCTCTTTCCACTCCACACTTTGTGTGTCGTGTTCGCGAACAAATCGCGGTTTGTTGTGGTTGCCTGTGGATTCGAGGTACTAAGATTTAGTGTCTTGCTCCGTGCAGAGAACTGAAGATCGATGGCTTCAAACTGCACTGCCTGCAACTGCAACTCTCGCTCCGTCCGCGCTGGTGGAGTGACTTATGGGCCCCAAGCGGCCTCCCTTTTTAAGATGCCAGTGGAGCAGATAACTCAGGACACCACTGGATTATTCTTCGGGACCATGCTCCCACCGTTGAGCTTCAATGCCACAATGACATTGCAAGAAACCCTGGAGAAGTTGGTATTTAATCGGCTTACCACTACCGCGACCCCTCTCAACGGGTCGTCCAGTTTCAATACCTCAGTTTTCAACGGACTGGGCCAGAACGTCTGCAAACCTACGATACCCGAAGCTGCCATCCCAAAGTGGATAGCTATCCCGGCTCAAGCGGACGAAATCATTGGAAGGGTTTCTCCTTCCGAGAAGTCAGTTTTTACAAGGCTGGCTATTCCGGTTGCTGCTCCAAGCGAGGTCCTCAAAGCTGCTTCCCCTACCCAGGGCAGGGGGCATGAAGAAGCTTATCCAACAACGGAGGTGACTCCATCCGCAAGACACGCCCGACGTCGCCACTGGCGTCGAGTAAGAAAGGCTGGGGGCAACTCCCCCTCTGGATTTACGCCATCAGCTCCGATGGTGGAGATCGATGTTGCTGTTCCAACCGGGAACAGCTTTGAATTGCTAAATGCGGTGCGCAGAAACTCTCCTACTGCGGTGCTGAGGAGAACTCCTTCACCTGTGGAGAATTCTCCAGAGAAGAAGCTAGGACAGCCCCCTCAACGGTTGTCCTCTAAAATTTACAAAGTCCGGCGACAGGTCCAAGAGTCGATGATTGATAAAAACTATCTCCGCCGACAGAAAAAGATGAAGGTGCGGCAGGAGAAGGATTACTCTGTCAAACCACAAAAAGCAAAAGCTACTTGGGTGCCCACTACAACGGCCCCCTCAACTCTAATCACTCAAAAAAGGAGGCCGCAAAAAGCCACTGTGTCTTTGGCAAATCGCAAAGACACCGAACACAAACGCCCCAAGTCTGGGGGCATGGTGGTGCACACCGTTTATATGGCTTCCGGAAAGGAGGAAAGCCGTGCTTCGATGGGCGACCGACCGCTGACCCGATCTGTGATGAAAGCCCAGGAGCAGCAACAGAAGCTTCAGGAAATGATGACTGTGATGGCTGCACTTACCGAACCGAAAGAAAGTTCGGAAGTATCATCAGAGCAGCGTCACGAACAAGAAACTGATGCTGACTTCTTACGTAGAATCCTCGAAAAGAAGGACACAGAAGTCGCAGAACAAGTGGCTAACATAAAACAAATGGCACTCCTCTTCCAAGACATGGTAGGGATGATGTTACAGCCGGACCCTCCAGCTGAAGACCCTCCAGTCATTGTCGGAAATGACGGAGGGGAAACATCTGATCCTCCTCCGGCTCTTTCAGCAGCCAAGGAAGAAACCATTTCCAAGGCCGCACTGGATGACTATATAGTTTGGCAAATACGAGCTCATCAAGCGAGTGAAGCGGCTGGGCAAACTGTTAGAACTGGACGACCCTATCCGGGCTAGTATTACCAAATCAGTTACCCGCCGGGATATACGATCCCTAAGTTCCACGTATATAAAGGGACAGGGAATCCGCATCAACATGTCGCTCAATTCAGGGCCTTATGCGGCAACACTGGAGGCGATGACAAACTGTAGCTTCGCCAATTCGTCGGCAACTTAGCAGAAACAGCCTTTGAATGGTATTCGGAGCTACCTAATGACTCTGTCAAAACATTTGCGGAGATGGAGCTACTGTTCACGCAAAGATTCACGAGTGCTAGTGAACGCACCCCGATAACAGCACTGATAAATGCCAGGATAAGGCCCGGCGAGACATGGGTCCAATACGCAACACGATGGCGGAACCTATGGTCAAAATGCGAACAACGCATAGAAGAGACACCTGCAGTAGGCATGTTCGTGGGCACTCTCGATCCGCAAGCGACCATCTCGCAGTACATGATGTTCTTCAGGCCGACCACCTTCCAGGCCTTGATCGACAAATTAGCCCAAATGGACCAGATGGGCCACGGACCGTCTCCTCCAAAACCAGACTCTCGAAATAAGAAAGGAAAAGGGAGAGCGACTGTCGTTGCCAATGCTCAACAACATCCGAGCAACTCAAAGCCGGTTGTTCGCCAAAATAACCCGCATCCACGCCCGTCCCTTGAGTAGAGACTAAGACGTCCTTACTCGTTTCTTCAGAATAAAACGAGTAGACTGTTGGAACTGGCAGTACGCAACAGACTCATCAATCTGCCGAATCCAAAACGTCCGTTACAGCCAGGCGATCTCAATAATCCTAATTACTGCCCTTACTACCAAACAGTAAGTCACCCGATCGAGGATTGTTTCGTCTTCAAGGGATGGATCGAGGATCAGTACCTATAAGGCAAGTTTGCGCTGTCTGAAAAGTGGAAGGTAAACCCACCACAGCCGCATACTCCAAAGAAGACAGACGCGTCGGGGGCAACTTGTCATGTGATCTCTCACTCATTGGCAGATAATAAAGAGGCTCCTTGCACCGAGAAACCGAGGGCGGACCCTAAACCGGAAATTCCGCGGCCGTCAGACGAGTTGATCGATGCCTTCCTGAATGAGATTCGTTTGAAAGTTAAAGCCGATCAAGAGCGTGAGATGGCCATACTGGAAAGAGCCAAGGCATTCCCGTCAAATCAAAAGCCATCCACTACGGATAAAAATAAATTCAAGACGAGGAAAAGGTTCGCCAAAGCTCTATCGGTAGGAATGATGTTACCGCCCTTTGAAGAAAATACTCTCGCTGAAATAGAGATGCACCCTAACTTCTGCTTATATCATCAGAAGATCATTCATCCTATCGAAGACAGCGAATCCTTTAACTGTTGGTGGCAAGGGTATGTCGCTCAAAAGCAACACTTCGACAAGACAAAATGTGAAGCTCGTAGACATCAGAAAAATGTGATAGATAAGCGCAAAAGAGCCACCGACGATTTTCATATAGCCGACTCCAAGGGATCGCAAATTATCACCTTTGGAAGCGACTCTGAAGAGGAAGCTGCCCTCAACCCTCTCCTCAAGGAATCCATTTCAAAGATGAAAGAATTGAGAAGTTGCGATAACATTCAGCCGTGTAATCGCACGCTGCTCGAAAAAAATCTCGGCCCCGCAAATAAGAGATCGAACAAAAAGGATAAAGGGAAGGGAAAAACAGCCCTCGTAGCCAATGCTCAACAGCAATCGAGTGGCCCTAGATCGGTTGTTTGCCGAAACAACAAGCAGCAACCCCTCCAAGAAAGGTTGAAACGTCCTTACTCGTTTCCGTAAGATAAAACAAGGGAACTGTTCGAGTTGGCGTTGCGCAACCGACTCATAAATCTGCCGGAGCCAAAACGTCCGTCGCGACCAAATGACGTCAATGAGCCCAACTACTGTCCCTATCACCGAGTACTGGGTCACCTAATCGAGGATTGCTACGTCTTCAAAAACTGGGTTGAAGATCAATACCAACAAGGCAAGTTCGTCGTCTCCGAAGACTGGAAGGTAAGCCCACCACAACCGCACGCATCGGGAAAGATGGAGACGCCGGGGGCATCATGCTCATTAATAGGAAAGGCCCCAGGGACCGAAAAGTCAGTAAACTAGAGCTTCGCCTCAAATACAGCGGTGAGGGACCGAAACGTCCTTAAACTAATGACGGACCACAATGTCCTAAAACTTGCAAACGACCGAAACGTTTTTAAACTAATACCGCAGCATCCGTAGGCTGACGAAATAAAAAAAAAGAGAAGAAAAATAAAATATATAAAAACGGTATGTCCATAAGCAAAATGGGCACGGATGAAAACCTGAAAGGGCTCCGTGAGTAAAAACAGCAGGGCTACCGGCGAGTGTTCGTGAAAACCCGAAAGGGCGCGACCTCGTAAAAAAAATATATAAAAGTAAAAAAAGAGGGTATGTCCATAAGCAAAAAGGGCACGGATGAAAACCTGAAAGGGCTCCATGAGTAAAAACAGCAGGGCTACCGGCGAGTGTTCGTGAAAACCCAAAAGGGCGCGACCTCGTAAAAAAATATATATAAAAATAAAAAAAAAGAGGGTATGTCCATAAGCAAAAAGGGCACGGATGAAAACCCGAAAGGGCTCCGTGAGTAAAAACAGCAGGACTACCGACGAGTGTTTGTGAAAACCCGAAAGGACGCAACCTCGTTAAAAGACACCTACAGGGTCCTCTCGACCTTGTGAGGAGAAACCACCCGCGTGAGATCCTTACGACTCATAAGGGAGCAACACACTTAGGTATCCCCACAATTCCTAAGGAGAAAATACACTTGCGAGATCCTCACGACTCGTAAGTAGAACTCTCTTATGGGACCCCCACGGCTCATAAGATTTGAAAGTCTTAAGTTACGGAGACCTAAACCTGTGCTTAAGCAACCCCCACAACTTCCAATATTGCCCTACAAGTGGCTCAATACTGACCCTTGTATACAATCCACAGGCGTGAATAAACATTTCCCTAACCAAATCCCATCCGTGATTGGGGATATGTGCGTATGATAAACAACCCTTATAAGTCCTCTCGACTTACAAGGAGAAAACCCTCTTGTAGGATCCTTACGAATTATGGAGGAACATACACTTAGGAATCCTCATGATTCCTAAGGAGAAAATACATTTACAAGATCCTCACAACTTGTAGGGAGAAATACCTTTGTGAGACCCTTACGGCTCATGAAGTTAAAAGCCTTAGTCGAAAAGACCTTAACCCTGTTCGCTAAGCCATCTTTGTTCAACATCGACGGAGGCAAATGATGATTCGCTCCTGGCAATATCCCAGTTGTAGCGGTGCTGATGCCGAAATCAGTGTCTAATTTCAGGTTTACGGTGAAAAGCCGGTAGGCCGCACATGCATACGAAATAGCCGAAATGATAGGGCAACTTGCAATAAAAAAACAGCAAGTAAAAACGTATGCATACAAAACAGCCGAAATGATTGGGCAACTCACAATAAAAAGCAGCGAGTGAAAATAAAATAAATAGCCGAAATGATTGGGCACCGCGAAAAATAGCCGAAACGATTGGGCAATCGCGACCTTCGCGATATAAAAGCTGAAATGATAGAGCATCGCAGAAATAAAATAATAATAATAAAAAAAATGAATGAAACTTAGGCCCTACAGTTGAGATCACATCGATCCCTGTATACACTCCAGGGGCACAAACAAAGAGGGAACCACACCTTCCCAACAGGCTCCATAAAAAAAAAGAGCGAAGCCAAATCTCGACAGTTCACAGACAACCTAGAAACCACCTCGACGTCCGTCTCGATACAGCAGACGAGATGTCACTCCAGCGTTCTTCCTCCAGCAGGGTTCAGACGCAACATCATCAAACAAATGGAGCCATGGAAAAATCCCTAGTTCCAAACCTCGTCGGTTCAACAGCAACCTAGAGACAACTATGACATTGGTCCTGATACAACAGACGCAATGTCAACAACAGTATCCTTCCTCTAACAAGATTCGGACATGACAAAACAAACGAAGCGAAGGCTATATTCCTAGCTTCGAGGTCTGAACGGCAAGTCATATAAAGCCTGAAAGACAGCTGGAGATCATCCCACACCAACGTGGAGTGGTCGCCATCTCGACGTTCGTATCGACACAGCAGACGCAACATCATCAAACAAAACGGAGCCACGGCAAAACCCCTAGTTCCAAACCTCGACGGTTCACTAGCAACCTAGAGACAACTACAACGTTCGTCTCGATACAGAAGACAAGATGTCACTCCAGCGTTCTTCCCCCAACAGGGTTCGGACGTGACAAAAAGCAAACGAAGCGAAGGCCAAATTCTTAGCTTCAAAGTCTTAACGGCGAGTCATATAAAGCCTGAAAGACAACTGGAGATCGTCTCACACCAGTGCGGAGTGGCCACCCCAACGTTCGTCTCGACACAGCAGACGCAACATCATCAAACAAATGGAGCCACGGCAAAATCCCTAGTTCCAAACCTCGACGGTTCACCAGCAACCTAGAGACAATTACGACGTTCGTCTCGATACAGCAGAAGAGATGTCACCCCAACGTTCGTCTCGACACAGCAGACGCAACATCATCAAACAAATGGAGCCACGGCAAAATCCCTAGTTCCAAACCTCGACGGTTCACCAGCAACCTAGAGACAATTACGACGTTCGTCTCGATACAGCAGACGAGATGTCACCCCAACGTTCGTCTCGACACAGCAGACGCAACATCATCAAACAAATGGAGTAACGGCAAAATCCCAGCTCCACCGCAACGTTCGTCTCGATACAGCAGACGAGATGTCACCCCAACGTTCGTCTCGACGCAGTAGACGCAACATCATCAAGCAAATGGAGCCACGGCAAAATCCCTAGTTCCAAACCTCGACGGTTCACCAGCAACCTAGAGACAACTACGATGTTCGTCTCAATACAGCAGACGCAACATCATCAAACAAATGGAGCCACGGCAAAATTCCAGCTCCACCCCGACGTTCGTTTCGACACAGCAGACGAGTTGTCACTCCAGCATTCTCCCTCCAGCAAGGGTCAGACGCGACAACCAAACAAACGGAGCCACGGCAAAATCCCTAGTTCCAAACCTCAACGGTTCATTAGCGACATAAAGACAACCGCGACATTCGTCTCGATACAGCAGATGCGATGCCAGCAAACGAAGCAAAGGCCAAATTCCTAGCTTCAGGGTCTTGACAGCAACTTACATAAAACCTGAAAGACTATCGGAGACCATCCCCACACTAGCGCGGAGTGGTTATGACTCGTCGGGGCTCGCCAAAATGAGCCTAACCTCAAGTAAAAAAGCAGCATGGCAAATTCCTAACGCTTGCTCTTCCGACGGTCAAACTGCTTAGGAAGATTGCTTGAAGACGTCTTGTCCAGCCCCCGAAGGGATCAGAGACACGGCAGTCGCAGGGCTACTCGAACAGCACGATTGTCTATCGAGGAACATATCAGCTTATGCGACGGTACGACGGCCAAAACCCTAAGTACCACAGACCCTAACGGACTTCTGTCGAAGAGAGCAGAGGTTAACTGTGACGTTGGGATATTCTTACGAGAAATGTTCGATTCGTCTCTACTTGTGAAGAAATTGATGTCTTTGCGAGAAATTCTCGATGCGGCTCGACTTGTGAGATAAAGCCTTAGGCAATAGGCATAAAAGGAGCCTGTTTCCTAAGCACTGGGACCCTGCAAGTTGACCCAAAATGGTCTTTTGCACACTATCCACGGGTCTCACTCTCCAAACTCGAAACTCGACAAGGAGGGAAGCAACCGCTTACGGGTCCTCTCGACGCGTAAGAGGGAAAAATTCTCTTATAGGATCCTTACGACTTATAAGAGAAAAACACACTTAGGAATCCTCACGATTCCTAAGGAGAAAATCCACCTACGAGATCCTTTCGATCCGTAGGGAGAAAAATCTCTATGAAACCCTCACGGCTCATAGAGTTGAAAAGTCTTGGGCGGCAGACCTGAACCTGCGGCCTAAGCCATTGCTATCTCTTGGAGAAATCTAGATGCTTGCTCTATTATCTATCAACCCTGTTTATTCAGACAACATACGCACAAGAAGAGAAAGAAGGAAGTGACAGGAAGAACATCCGATTTACATTTGATCAAGCATTCGAGACACACTCATTCATGCATAAGCATAGAATTCAGAACAAGGGATAAGACAAGCTGGGATAAAACTTTTCCATTAATATTGCAAAAAAATTCTTACAATCATAAAGCAATAAATGAGAAATATTATTACAAAGGTATAACCTCGAACCCAGGACATATATTGAGGAACTCGAAAGCAACCCTATCTATGACTTTCCAAGCCTCGCGAACCATCCTAGTGTGCGTTCTTTCGCGAGCACAAGCGTCAGGGTCCCCCCTGATGTCTTCCACCCTCCGATAAGCAGCAAGTATGGCAGACTGTTGAAAGACCTCGTGCAAGAGATCGATAAGACTGTCTCGCCGTCTCTTCTAGATAAAGTTCATCAGGTACACCGAGTGCACCTTATCCTCGGCGGCATCCAACGCCCTAAGCGGCACACCAGAACAGAATAGGGGAAGCGCCTCCCAGATTGCTCCCACGATAAGCTTAAGGAGGGAGGAACGTCGGGGAAGCAGTGGACCGTTGTATGCGTCGAAGCGGCTCATGATTTCAGCACACTCCGCGTTTGTGAACTCTCGATTTTGAGAGCGGCCAAGTCGGCAGATGTCCCCATAAGAGATGATCTCGTCAAGACTGTACATGTGGGCGTCCATTGTTCTGTGAAGGAAAATCAACAAAATTATCAGAAAGACTGATTAAGAAAAACGATATAAAGCACTAAGGAATAAAATGCCATCTTTAAACTCCAAGATCAATGAAAAACTCCTAAGAGTTCTATTGTACGATTTGGAAGGAGCAAAGCTCCATTAATAAATTAAGAAAATCCAAGGAAAATCTTTCAGAGAGCAGAGCTCTACTAATGGAACCCTAATAGGGTCTCCTTTAGTTCTCTTTAAATCCCTTTAGACCTACAGAGCAAAGCTCTGCTAAGTGAAACCCTAAATGGGTTTCCTTTAGATCAGGGATCTATTGAGAGCAAGGCTCTGTCAATGAAAATTAATTTAACTTAATTTAATTCAAATTAAAATTAAAATTTTCACCTAAAAGTTTTAAGAGTTTAACTCTTGAAGTTCTTGAAAATAAAAAGCAAGGCTCTGAGTTCTGAAAGTAAAATTCTTAAAAGATGATGATCATCTGTTGAGGACCAAAGGTCCTATTTATAGGCATCAAATGCCCTTTCAACTTCCAAAAGTTGCCGCGACGGTTGAGAGTCTGCCACCGCTGCGCTCACGTTTGGAGGCCACGTAAGTGCAACGGTGGGGGGGCATTTGTTTACCCCAATCAGAGCAAAGCTCTGTTCAAATTCCAAGACGGAAGATGAACGCTTCATCTTCCCCCAATCGGAGCAAAGCTCTACTTTGAAAATTTAAACTTCAGTAAATGAAGCAACGCTTCAGATTCTTTGCGCTGCGTGCAACGCGCCACGTGTCATGCGCTGATACATCAGCACAGCGCCCAAGGCAGCGCACCCAATCAGAGCAAGGCTCGGTTTAAAATTCAAACTTTAATTAAAGAGGCAACGCTTCAGCTGGCCTGTGCACTGCGCTGCACGCCACATGGCAGCGCAGTTGCGCTAGCGCAGTTGCGCTGCGCGACACGTGTCCGCGCAGTTGCGCTGCGCTGTGCGCTGCGTGTCAGCGCAGTTGCGCTGCGCTGTGCGCTGCATGACATGTGTCACGCTCTGGAGCATTTGCGCCAAACAGAATTAAAATTCTAAGAAATCTTTCTGTTTTTGTTAAAACAAGAAGATTTTCTTCTGTAAAACAGAAGCCCTTGGATCAAAGATCCAACGGTGGGAAAAATTCCCCAAATCACTCAGAGAAAGATCTCTTTAACTAATTTATGGGCACTATATAAAGGACCCTAGACCTCAATTCAAAGGCATCAACATTCTTGAAAAATCAAGAGCTTCAAACAGAGAGAACTCTGAGAAAAATTTCAAGAAAAAAGGTAAAAACCTTCACGAGAGAGAAGAAACTTCTTTTAATAAATCATTGATCTAAAAACCAGATCAATGATCTTCACATAATAAACAGTGCTTTGCACTTTTATGAACCTTTGGTTCTTGAAATAAAAAGAAAAACAAAATAAAGAACAGTGCTTTGCACTTTTTTATGAACCTTTGGTTCCTGAAATAAGAAAAAACTTGTTTTTTCTTTGATCTAAATTAGATCAAGGAAACGAATAGTGCTTTGCACTTCTTTTATGAACCATTGGTTCTTGAATCTAAAATATTCTTAAATCGTAGTGCCTTGCACTTGCAAACTGCGCTGTTGCGCTCTTGGATTGGCACAAGCCACTGGAGCGCGTCACGTGTCAGCAGCGCAGGCGCAGCGCATTAGCGCAGTGCACTGCGCTTGCGCGACACGTGTCAGCACTATAAGCGCTTGCGCTCTCTGATTGGCGCAAAGCGCCTGATAAATGCAATGCATTTCCCAAAGGGCCAGGCCCAAGTCAAAAGACCAAGCAGGTCTAATTAAATTGATGCTCCGCATCATTTATAAATGGGCAGAGCCCAAACAAAATAATAAAAATGCTATGCATTTTAAAAGGAGCAAAGCCCAGAATAAATTGATGCTCTGCGTCTTTTATGGGCAGAGCCCAAACAAAAAAATAGAAAATAATGCAGTGCATTATTAAACAGGGGCAAAGCCCTAGCACAGGCCTAATAGGCCAAAGATAAAAAACGTTGAATATTCTCAACTGCACTTAGCCCAATCATGGCCTAAGTCCTCAAATTAAATTGACTGAGCAAGACTGCTCCCCTAAATCAATTTACATCCGGTTCAAGGGTACATCTCCGAACTCCTCTGATACCTATCGTTGTAATCCTTCAACGACGTCAGAGAGGTGACGGGTTCCGACGACCACACATCAAGATGGACTGTGGGGTCCTTAAACTCGTGGACCGAAACGTCCTTAAACTTATGTTGGACCGAAAAGTTCTTAACTAATAATGGACCACCACGTCCTTAAACTGGAATATGGACCACCACGGTCCCTAAACTGGCGATGGACCACCACGTCCCTAAACTGGAATATGGACCACCACGTCCCTAAACTGGAACAATAGAGCCCCAAACGCTCTTTTGTTCGATCAAAACGATCCCGTTTAAGTTGATCTTAGCCTCAAATATGGCTAACGTATTGATTGATTCGAAAGAGTGTGTTTGTAGTTAACCGCAATCAGAATGGTGTCGCGTGTAGCTAGACCGAGATGAGTACGGGTCGTCCTCTGGAAAACGTGGAACCTTTTACTTTTACTTTAGATGTGTTGAGAAAGAGAGGAGGGATAAAGAATTTTATAGAAAGATTTCTAGATCTACGTTAAACAAGAATGTAAAATATAGATCTAGATTATTTTAAAGATGTAATTAATATAATAAGAGGGCTTATAGGGTTCGTTAGGATTTAGTAGTTATGGACGATTAATTAAAAGTTACTTTTATCCATTAATAGATTTAGAACTAGAACGACGGTGATGCGTGTAGATTAGGGTTTCTGGAGGAAAAGGAATCCCACTCTTAACCCTTATCTCGACACGGAACTCCGTTCATATCTAGCCTTTACCAAAACAATCATTAATCTAATCTCTAATCGCGGTCGGAAACTAGCAAAGAATTGCTAGCGCGCCCGATTAGGATGTTAATGATTCTTTTGATAAAGTTCCTAAACTTTATAGGACTTAAAAAGGGTTTAATTATTTTCATCGTCCATTAGCCTACCCTAATCCTACGAACCCTAACAAGCGGAGAATTACTCGCGCATGTTGGGGAGAAGAAAATGAAAAGAAAGAGAGGGAAAACATAATGTAAAAAAAAACAATTAAATAAAATAACTACCTTTATTAATCGACTTCTTCAAACTACACTTTTAATCCATAGAAAATGATTACAACTAGTTGCTTCTCGATCTTTCCTAAGGAGGTAGTCGAACAGTCGATGATCAGCCTGGATGCGTGAGCGTCGGGGGGCTTCGTGATCGCGTCGGCTTGATGATTTTTCCAAGAGGCTCTCGGTCCTTATTTATAATCACAGAGCCAGAACCCTAGTTTCCTAATATGGAAACTAGTTGTTAGGATCCTAACCACCACAATCCCATATCTCAACTCTTCAAATCCACGGCGGAACCGCGACCATTGGATAGGTTTGGCCGCGGATCCACCCCCTTTTGGTGAGATCATGGCCTCTAATTTTTGTAGCTTCATATCTGTAACACTTGGTAATCTTTTGAGTATCTAGATTTTGAAAATCTTTTCTACATTTCTACCAGAATTAGTTTCTTGAATATCTTTGGTAGATTTGATTTGCCAACTTTGATTTTCTTGATTTTAGCCCTGCAAATTCTGCACAATATCTCAACAAATAATATTTAGTAGAGTTTGTTATATTGAGATATTAACTTAACCATTAAGAATTGGTCAAAGATATTTAATAAGGTAAGCATATTTAAATGGGCCAAATATTACATGGATATTATATGCTTACTTTTTCCTACAAAATGTTATTTATAATATATAAACACATGAAAATAGTATTTTTACAGATAAACCCTCATATGTATCATATATTATAATAAACACCTTTTATTATATAATAATAGTAGGAAAAATGTCATATTAAATGTGCAGTTTTATCAACTGAACAAATACCCCCAAACTTATCTTTGATCGTCCCGAGCAAACTAGTTTATTCAAGAGAAGGAGAAAAAGAAAGGAGAAAGCTAAGCACACTTTCATAGGCAACACGATTGCACTGAGCACGTGCAACAAGCCGTTAAACCTATAGGTGTCCCTAGTAGGAGGAGTGTTGTCTCCTGAGGGTTTTCAGCGGATTACACCCACAAAATCCAATAACAAAAGAGAGATGGTGAAATTTACATATAAAGATAAGAACCATAAAAGAAAGACTTTGAAAATAAGAGTTTCCAACTACACTAGTTTCTCAGTTGTCATGAGTCCTATCTTAATAGTCATGAAAAAATGTTAGAAATCACATTATCCCTCAATAAAACATTGTCTTTTATTCTTCATTCCTATCTTTCTTCCAAACATTGATCATATAACCCCACGTGTGTGTAAAGAACATCCCTACACCCGGAGAATTCAATTCAAGCTATCATACTCTTGTCCATCTGCCTCAGTAATTTTTAATCGATGAATATTTAGTTGAATTTGCTCACACAATTTTCATGCGACCATTAATACTTCTTGAGGTACTAACCGACCGATTACTCATGTGCTTGCTGATTAGGTGATAATATTTTTCTCGTCTTGCACCACCTAAGCCTTAGCAGTGACTCCCAGACCAGTTGGCCTTAGGGCACTAGGTGAAGAGGCACCCTCACTATATTTTTTTATTGCTGCCTTGGTGATAACAAAACCAGTATTCATTTTTTCTTTTCACCATTTTTATATTTTCTTCATTTTTTTTTCATTTCCTTCATACTTTGGTTTTTAGACAAGAGCATTTCAAGGTATCCTCTACTATCCCGAGTTTCAAGACGTGTGTAACTGCAAATAGTAGGGTATCAACATTCAAATGTTCGGCTTCCAGAATAGAAACTATTTTTCAGACTTATTTTTATCCTCAGATTAGTGACTTTCTTCATCTTACTAACCCTTGGGACAACAGCTCATAACTACTTATTACTAGTTCGTTTAAGAAAACTTCTAATTTTCTTGGTTTTCTTAAACTATTCCTATCTTTTGGATGTAATTTTTCACTTTCTACTCATTTGTTATAAAAAAAATTTTAATGCCCATTGTCAAAGATAATTCAGTGAATACAAACCTCCCCCCAAACCTGTTTTCAGCAGTGTCCTCACTGATGTAGCCTTTTGAGAATATGGACCTATATACTAAGGGAGAGATACAAGGGGTAAAATAATAGTTAAGTGAAAAATTCCCCCAAACTTATTCTTTGACACGCACAGATATTCAATCAAATCATTTTTCACTCACCTCCATTCTTAAAAATGTGAAAAAGTTATCAAAACATGGAGGTGAGGCGGAGGAATTTTTAGTTTTGATAAAGCGGCTCCTGTAAAAACAGGAGCTCCTCCGCGGGGTCAGCAGAAAAATTCGGTTTTAATCTATGCCCATTTACTTTAAAAATCGAACCGTTTTTCAAATTTTCGACTTCAACTGCCCCGTGCGGGTGTACATACCGCACCACAAAAGATCCTTTCCAACGAGATTTAAGCTTACCCGGATGAAGATGGAGACGGGAATCGTAAAGAAGTACTTGTTGCCCCGATGTGAAGGTTTTTCTAAAAAGATTCTTATCGTGGAACACTTTGGTCCTATTCTTTTCTATCACCGCATTATCGTAAGCTTCATCGCGGAGTTCGCTTAGCTCATTCAATTGCAGCTTCCGATAGCTGCCTGCATGATCAAGATCAAAATTAAGCTCTTTAATAGCCCACATTGCCTTATGTTCAATCTCGACAGGGAGGTGACATGCCTTCCCAAACACAAGGCGGTATGGAGACATACCAAGATCGGTCTTATAAGCGGTGCGGAATGCCCAAAGAGCATCCGTCAATTTGGTTGACCAATCTTTACGGTTTTTCGAAACCGTCTTCTCCAATATCTGTTTGATCTGCCTATTTGAGATCTCAGCCTGCCCGCTTGTTTGGGGATGATAGGGCGTAGAAAGCTTGTGAGTGATTGAATATTTCCGCATCAAGACCTCGAAAGACCTATTGCAGAAATGTGTCCCGTTGTCGCTAATGATAGCGCGAGGGTTTCCGAATCGCGAAAAGATGTTTTGTTTAAGGAACTTAATGACAACTTTATTGTCATTAGTGCGACACGGTATAGCTTCCACCCACTTCGAGACATAATCAACCGCTAACAAGATATATAGATTCCTAAAGGAATTGGGAAAATGGCCAATAAAATCAATACCCCAAACATCAAATATTTCCACAACCAATATAGGTTGGAGCGGCATCTCATTCCTTCGTGAAATCCGACCCAAATGCTGACATCGCGGACAAGTTTTGCAATGTTCAAATACATCTTTAAATAATGTTGGCCAATAAAAGCCACATTGCAAAACTTTCTCCGCCGTTTTTCGAGGTCCAAAGTGACCGCCGCATGCCTGATCGTGACAAAATGATAACACGCTCTTGAATTCATCGTTAGGGACACACCTGCGAATGATTTGATCGGAACAATACTTGAATAGATATGGTTCATCCCAGTAAAAATATTTTACTTAGGATAAAAACCGAAGTTTGTCTTGTTTCGACCAATCGCTAGGTATAAGTCCCGTCGCAAGATAGTTCACGATATCCATGAACCAAGGTTCGCAGGATACATTCAAGAGCTGTTCGTCGGGAAATGAGTCATTTATCGGCACGGTCACAGTTGGCGAAGAAGTGATGAGTGAAAGATGGTCGGCTACAACGTTTTCACATCCACTCTTGTCTTTGATGACAAGATCAAATTCTTGTAACAATAGGATCCAACGTATTAGCCTGGCCTTCGCATCCTTCTTCGATAAAAGATGTCGTAGGGCGGAGTGATCTGTGTAAACCACAATAGGCGAGCCAATCAAGTAGGGCCTGAATTTCTCTAATGCAAATACAACTGCCAAGAGTTCTTTCTCAGTAGTTGTGTAATTTATTTGTGCATCATTCAAGGTCCTACTTGCATAGTAAATTACATGTGGCATCTTATCAATATGATGTCCCAAGACAGCACCAATAGCAAAATCTGATGCGTCACACATAAGCTCGAACAGGTGGTTCCAATCCGGAGATGATAGAACGGGGGCTGTAGTGAGTGATTCTTAAAGCGATTCAAAAGCAGCCTTACAATCCGAATCGAAGTGAAAAGTAGTGTCCTTGGCCAATAGAAGGGTTAAGGGTCTAGCAATTTTGCTAAAGTCCTTAATAAATCTCCTATAAAATCCTGCATGACCAAGGAAGGATCGTATATCTTTGACGCAATTGGGACGAGGGAGGTTTTGAATGACATCTATTTTAGCTCTGTCAACCTCAATGCCTTTATGTGAAATTATATGTCCAAGTACAATACCTTCTTGGACCATAAAATGGCATTTTTCCCAATTCAAAGTCAAGTTCTTATCCTTACAGCGGGTAAGAACAGCGTCAAGATTACGAAGGCAGTCCTCAAAGGAGTCCCCAAAAATGGAGAAATCGTCCATAAAAATTTCTAGAAAATTTTCCACCATATCTGAAAATATCCCCATCATGCACCACTGAAATATAGCGGGAGCGTTGCATAACCCAAAGGGCATGCGTCTATAAGCAAAAGTTCCGAAAGGACAAGTAAAAGTGGTTTTATCTTGATCCTTTTCGGCGATAGGGACCTGGTTGTAACCAGGGTATCCTTCTAAGAAACAGTAGTATTCGTGTCCCGCTAATCGTTCCAACATCTGGTCAATGAAAGGTAGAGGGAAGTGATCTTTCCTCGTCGCGGCATTGAGTTTCCTGTAATCGATACATACGCGCCACCCAGTTTGGGTGCGTGTTTGGATTAACTCATTAGCCTCGTTAGTGATAACCGTGATGCCAGACTTTTTAGGGACCACATGAATTAGACTTACCCATTGACTATCAGATATGGGATAAATTATTCCACTATCAAGGCACTTAACGATTTCTTTCTTTACCGCCTCCTTCATAACGGGATTTAACCGTCTTTGTGGGTCTCGGGTTGGTTTGGCTTCATCCATCAGATGTATGTAATGTTCAACAATTAAGGGACTAATCCCTTTGATGTCAGCCATTGTCCAACCAAATGCTTCCCGATTCGATCTCAACACTGCCAAAAGTGCATTCTCTTGCTCTAAGGCTAGAGAAGCGGAAATAATCACTGGCAAAGTCTCATTCTCTCCTAAATATGCATATTTAAGATGAGAAGGTAGCGGTTTGAGATCAAGAATTGGTGGAGAGACAATAGAAGGTGGAGTAAGCGAATGATATTCGGACTCCCGAAGAGGTTCAAAACTTGCATAAGAAATTGACTCGGAAAGTGCTGCTGACTTTTGCAACGAGTCAACGGGTTCAATCTCAAGGTCGAACTCATTGAACATATCCTCACTATAAAGTGGTGCAAGATCAAACGATGTCTCAATAGTGTTGTCAAGAACATCAAAGCAAAGCTCCTCATCCATGCAGCTTTCGGAAGCTATCTCGTGGATGGAACAAACATCCAGCAATTGAGCAGAAGGTTCTGATGGATGACTTCCTAGCTTGTAAATATTAAGCTCAATTGTCATTTTCCCGAAGGATAAGTTCATAGAACCGTTACGACAATTAATTACAGCGTTAGAAGTTGCTAGGAAGGGTCAACCAAGTATCACCGGGATTTGATTGCGTGGGTTTGCTACAGGTTGTGTATCTAAAACAATAAAGTCCACGGGAAATATGAATTCCCCGACTTTAATTAACACATCCTTTAGTTCACCCCGAGGTTTGGTGATAGATCGGTCTGCCATTTGGAGAGTACAATGGGCGGGTTTTAACTCTCCAATTCCTAACTGCTCGTATACTGAATAAGGAAGCAAGTTGACGCTGGCGCCTAGATCGAGTAAAGCACGATTTATATTTTTACTCCCAATAGAAATAGAGATTGTAGGACAGCCAAGGTCCTTACGTTTCTTTGGTATTTGTTGGGCAAAAGCTGTGCTAACATTACTCGTCATGAAAACCTTTTTAGACACTTGAGTTTTTCTCTTCCTAGTGAACAAGTCTTTAAGGATTCTTGCATAAGATGGGACTTGTTGAATAGCATCTAGGAGAGGAATATTCACGCTAACTTGCTTAAACATTTCCACAATCTTTTCCATTTGCGGGTTAGGTCGGTTGGCCCTTAATCGGTTTGGAAATGGAGCTCGATCAATAAGTTTTGGGTCCAACGTTTGTGGAGAAGACTGCGGCGACGGATTCGATCCCAAAATTGGAGTGGGAGTCGACTTAGATAGATTTGGCGAAATGTTTGAGCCTCGGGGAAAACGGAGAATAGGCTCGGACGAAGGTGGGAGACTAGACGAATTAGGGGAGGAAGAAGAAGAAGAAGGGGTATCAAATATGTCACTATCATCAAATTGCTCACCCACTCGGTTATTCAGCACTCTCCCCGATCTCAACGTAGTAATGGCATTCACATTATGACTTTGTGAATGGCCAGGATTCGGTAGGGGTTGAGATGGGAGTTTCCCTTTCTCTCTCGCACTCATTGCGGCGTTTAACTGTGCGATTTGGTTTTCTATTGATTTAATACTCTCACCATGGGAGGAGGAGTTTTTCGTTAGGGTATCAATAGAAGACCTCATCTCAGCCGAAATTTGCATGGATTGTTTCATGAACATATCCAAAGTTTGTGCAAGTGAGTTGTCAGTACCGGCCACTTGTGGTGTAGAAATGTTGGCCGGATTTTGGAAATTTTGTGACTGAAAGGGGGGCTGATTCTGTAGTTGTGGTTGCTGTGGAGGAGGTCTTTGATAATTACTTTGTTGGTTTTGATTCCAAGCAAAGTTAGGATGATTCCTCCATCCTTGATTATATGTGGAAGAATAAGGGTCATTTCTAGGTCGCTGCTGAAAAGCAGCATTAGCTTGAAACAATGAATTCATAGGACATTCTTCCGTTAAGTGTGAAGGATCCGAACAGCAACCACAGACGGTCTTAGGAAGCGTGACCTGATTTAGGGAGAATGATGAGAATTTGTTCTCAATAGCGTCAAGTTTCTTCTGTATCGCTGCCATTTCGGCTTTCACTGCGATAGAAACATCGAGCTGGTGAATACCTCCCTTAGTTGAAGGTGGTCTTACGCTTTCCCACTGCAACGAGTGTTCAGCAAGGTCTTCCAGATATTTCCATGCTTCACCGTCATCTTTAGACATGAAATTGCATTGACACATTGTTTCAAGTATCTGCTTTGTCGCTGGATTAATGCCCTCATATATAATCCAACATAAATCCCATCTTTGTATTCCGTGATGGGGACATTGGACAAGCAGATCTTTGAAACGTTCAAAGCACTTCCAAAATGGTTCATTGGGAAGCTGGGTGAACTGGTTGATCTCGCTCCTAATATGTTCAGTCTTATGATTTGGGTAAAACTTCTTAAGAAATGCTACGACGAATTCATCCCAGTTAGTGATAGAGTGTGCGGCAGTATTATAAAGCCATTTTTCTGCCAAGTCACACAGTGTGAATGGGAGAAGACGTAAGCGCATAGCATCTAAAGTCAATTGTGAAGTACCCATCATTGCGCATACGTTCTCAAATTTAGTGATGAAAACGTACGCGTCTTCCGACTCAAGCCCGTGAAATTTGGGCAGCAGATTGATGTAGTGGGGTTTAATCTCGAAATTATCCCCGTTAGGTGGTGGAAGAGATAGACAAGTAGGAAGAGGACCACGAATAGGATAGCATCTCTCTTGGAGAGAGATGCGCGGTGGATTCTGCTCACCTGCGGGCGGTGGCAGCGTGGTGTTATAATTAGATGGAGTGTCGTCCATCACGGTCGATGTGGTGTGTGGTGGGGGAAAAGAAGATGAAGAAGTACCGACTTCGGCGTCGATAGCAGGAACGCGGACAAGACGGGCACTAGGATCCCGTGTCCAGCCGAGCATGCACTAAGCGGGTTTAGTGCAAGTGGCAGCGTGTGTGTGATTTTAAAATTGGCTTGTTTTTGAAAAAGTGGGACTCAAGACAAATCACCCTAAGATGCACAAGAGGTCACCTAGGTCCAGTCTCTACACCGCTCCTAGACTTCCAAAGGACAAGCCGCAGGATCAATCCTCTACCGCCTCCGTACTACCCTTGTAGCCAGGTAAGTGCCAGGTAAGTGGGAAGGAACCACGTCGTGGACCTAATTCAAAACCACTAGCCTTTGTCACACTTGTCTAGGCACTACAAAAGTAATGCGGATAAACGATAGATTACCCACGACCTTCCTCTGTCCTTATTGAGCGCGACAGTCCTTAGAGTCTGGTCTAGATATTTTTTTAAATTAATGAAGGGTTGATCTATATGCTTGGTTTGTGATTTGTGGGGCTTAGGAAGGGTGATGAAATCCCCACCTAATCTTGATTTGGTCCTTGTCCCTTAAAGATCCGTATTAAAATATGCAAAAACAAACCGAAAAACAAAACTTTGCAAAAAGATTTTTGAGCGGCGATATTTTGCAAAGAATCCTGCAGAAAATAGATTTTATTGGATTTTAGAGGAGAGAGAAGGGAGTTAGAATCTTACCAGAGAAGTGTGAACCCTAGATGTCCTGTTTCCTCAAGTCCGTGACTCCAGATTTCCTCGCAAAAATTCACACAATAATCGTTAAATATACAATTTGCAGTTTTGTTTTAATAATGATATGACTCGTCTAAGAATTCAACACAAATAGTAAAAATAAAAAATTACGCACGTTTCCCCGGATTGATTCTTTCATCATTCACCCCATCATATCAAAACTCAGCGGTGCCATTTGATTGATTCGAAAGAGTGTGTTTGTAGTTAACCGCAATCAGAACGGTGTCGCGTGTAGCTAGACTGAGATGAGTACGGGTCGTCCTCTGGGAAACGTGGAACCTTTTACTTTTACTTTAGATGTGTTGAGAAAGAGAGGAGGGATAAAGAATTTTATAGAAAGATTTCTAGATCTACGTTAAACAAGAATGTAAAATATAGATCTAGATTATTTTAAAGATGTAATTAATATAATAAGAGGGCTTATAGGGTTCGTTAGGATTTAGTAGTTATGGACGATTAATTAAAAGTTACCATTTTTATCCATTAATAGATTTAGAACTAGAACGACGGTGATGCGTGTAGATTAGGGTTTCTGGAGGGAAAAGGAATCCCACTCTTAACCCTTATCTCAACACGGAACTCCGTTCATACCTAGCCTTTACCAAAACAATCATTAATCTAATCTCTAATCGCGGTCGGAACTAGCAAAGAATTGCTAGCGCGCCCGATTAGGATGTTAATGATTCTTTTGATAAAGTTCCTAAACTTTATAGGACTTAAAAAGGGTTTAATTATTTTCATCGTCCATTAGCCTACCCTAATCCTACGAACCCTAACAAGCGGAGAATTACTCGCGCATGTTGGGAGAAGAAAATGAAAAGAAAGAGAGGGAAAACATAATGTAAAAAAAAACAATTAAATAAAATAACTACCTTTATTAATCGACTTCTTCAAACTACACTTTTAATCCATAGAAAATGATTACAACTAGTTGCTTCTCGATCTTTCCTAAGGAGGTAGTCGAACAGTCGATGATCAGCCTGGATGCGTGAGCGTCGGGGGCTTCGTGATCGCGTCGGCTTGATGATTTTTCCAAGAGGCTCTCGGTCCTTATTTATAATCACAGAGCCAGAACCATAGTTTCCTAATATGGAAACTAGTTGTTAGGATCCTAACCACCACAATCCCATATCTCAACTCTTCAAATCCGCGGCGGAACCGCGACCATTGGATAGGTTTGGCCGCGGATCCACCCCCTTTTGATGAGATCATAGCCTCTAATTTTTGTAGCTTCATATCTGTAACACTTGGTAATCTTTTGAGTATCTAGACTTTGAAAATCTTTTCTACATTTCTACCAGAATTAGTTTCTTGAATATCTTTGGTAGATTTGATTTGCCAACTTTGATTTCCTTGATTTTAGCCCTGCAAATTCTGCACAATATCTCAACAAATAATATTTAGTAGAGTTTGTTATATTGAGATATTAACTTAACCATTAAGAATTGGTCAAAGATATTTAATAAGGTAAGCATATTTAAATGGGCCAAATATTACATGGATATTATATGCTTACTTTTTCCTACAAAATGTTATTTATAATATATAAACACATGAAAATAGTATTTTTACAGATAAACCCTCATATGTATCATATATTATAATAAACACCTTTTATTATATAATAATAGTAGGAAAAATGTCATATTAAATGTGCAGTTTTATCAACTGAACACGTATCCTTAAACATTCAAACAGACTTTAGTCCCAAACTGGACTATAGATCCTCCAATCAACTTTGGTTCAAGGGTACATCTCGGAACTCCTCTGACATCCGTCGTTGTAATCCTTCAACGTAGTCAGAGAGGTGACGGGTCCCGACGGCCATACATGCAATGGACCACCATATCCCTAAACTGGAAATGGATCTAGACGATTCCGTTAAGTAGATCTTAGTCTGGAAATTAGACTAACGTATCCTTAACAAACGTTTAAGTTGATCTTAGTCTCAAATATGGCTAACGTATCCTTAAACCAAAACCCAAAATCCAAATCTAAGAAAGTACGGATTTGGACTAATCCACGTCCTACGGGCGACGAAATAAATAGTCTCCGTATACAATCCATGGGCAACCACAAACAAAACAAACACACACGACACGAAGTGAAATTCTGGAGAAGGAGAAAGTGGCTACCGCGATGCAGTAGCGTAATTAACTGCAGGGGCTTGCGCCTGCAGGGAAGAGCGTCTCCACAATCAAAAACCCCTCTAGCGAGGGGGAATCTGATGAAGTCTGCTACATCGGCCGCATCCGTCTAAACCTCCGATACACGGTGCCATAAATCAACTTGGCATCTTCGGAGAGGTAGACGGATAAAACCATATAGCATCTGCCCCGAATCTCAGGCAAGACGTCCTCACGTCGTCGCCGTCTTTCGGAGGGGAACAACCTTTTTAGTACAGCGGTAGGAGAATTCCTACGCACCTTATTCAACAGCTCAAAGCTGTTCCCGGTTGGAACAGCAGCATTAATTTCCGCCGTCGGGGCTGGTGGAGTTAGCCCAGAAGGGGAGTTGCCTCCTGACTTCCTTACTCGGCGCCAGTGGCGACGTCGAGCATGTCGAGCTGAGGGAGTTGGCTCGGTGATGAGGATGGCCTTGTCTTGCCCCCTGTTCAGGTGAGGGGCTGTTGCCGGCGTCAGCCTATTAAAGACTGATGTCCTTTGAGTAGCAGGAGCAGGAGTGGGAGTTGGGACGGTCAGTCTTGTAAAGACCGACCCCTTGGCAGGAGAATCCGCCTTGACGACTTCGGGAGCAGGGTTGGTTACTCTCTTCGGAATAACCTTCTCTGGGACTGCAAGCTTCATTGTGGGCCCACAGGAATTTTGGCCCAATCTGGAGAAGACCGAGGCGCTGGTGTTGGACGACCCGTTGAGAGGGGCCGCAGTAGCTGTAAGTCGATCGAAGACCGACTTCTTGGGAGCTTCTGGTACGGGCACGGGAGCAGTGAAGCTCGTTGGCGGGAGCATGGTCCCGAAAAACAATCCAGTAGTAGCCTGGGTGACCTGTTCTACCGGCATCGTGAACAATGATGCCGCTTGAGGTCCATAAGCTATACCTCCAGGTGAGGCGGAGCGTAGGTTGCAGTTGCAGTTAGAACACTTCGAGCAGGTGAATGACATTACTGTTTTTCTTTCTGCGCCAAGCAAGAGACCAAATCTTAGTAATTTGAAACCCAAGGGCAACCATTAACAAACCGCGATTGGTTCGCGAACACAACACACGAAGTGTGGAGTGGAAAGAGGAAAATGTCCCACCGGGCGTGCCAGAATCTGTTCCCCGCCGAACAATGGAGACGCGACCTCACAGGTCCGTCTTGCCTGAAATTCGGGGCAGATGCTAATTGGTGCTATCCGTCCACCTCTCCGAAGATGCCAAGTTGATTTATGGCACCATGTATCGAAGGTTTAAACGAATGCGTCCGATGTAGCAGACTTCGTCAGATTCCCCCTCGTTTGAGGGGTTTTTGATTGTGGGGATGCTCTTCCCTGCAGGCGCTAGCCCCTGCAGTTAATTACGCTACCGCATCGCGGTAACAACTTTCTCCTTCTCCATATGGTTACTTCGTGTCGTGGGTGTTTGTTTTGTGTTCGGTTGCCGTGGATTGTATACGGAGACAAAATTATGTTGTCGCCCGTAGGACGTGGATTAGTCCAAATCCGTATCTTTCTTAGATTTGGGTTTGGGGGTTGTGTTTAAGGATACGTTAGCCTTATTTGAGGCTAAGATCAACTTAAACGTTCGTTAAGGACACGTTAGTCTAATTTTAGACTAAGATCGACTTAACGGGATCGTTTAGATCCGACAAGAGAGCAATTGGGTTCTATTGTTTAGTTTAGTGACATTACGGTCGATAATTAGTTTAAGGACATTACGGTCCAATGTTAGTTTTAAGACATCGCGGTCGAGATTAAGGACATCATAGTCCATGAGTTTAAGGACCTCACAGTCCGGTGTTAGTTTTAAGACATCACGGTCGAGGTTAAGGACATCATAGTCCGTGAGTTTAAGGACCTCACAGTCCGGTGTTAGTTTTAAGACATCACGGTCGGGGTTAAGGGCATCATAGTCCATGGATTTAAGGACTCCACAGTCCGATATTAGTTTTAAGACATTACGGTCGAGGTTAAGGACGTCATAGTCCATGAGTTTAAAGACCCCACAGTCCGTAGCGATGTGTGGTCGTCGGGACCCGTCACCGTTCCCGCCAAAAATTTCTGCGCAAAAGAGCCCAAGGTATCAAGTGGCGGCGATACGCTTAAGAAAATGGGAACCAGTATCTTCCGGGCTTTTTTTTGACAAACTCCCGAATGAGAAATAGATAAATTCTGATGGTATCGAAAGAGGCTCGAAAAACCCTTCGATTTGATATATTATGGGCCTCGTAATTCATCCGGGATCAAAAGTTATGAGGAATTACGTGTCCACACGTGATGGGCTTTTAAGAACCCGCTGGAGGAGTTAAAAGATACAATAAAAACTCAGAAAAGACCCCAATAGGGCATCACGTGCTCACACGTGACCATGGGTCACGTACAGACACGTGATGGGCTTTTAAAGCCTTTAAAATAATGAATAGAATTTAATTCTAAAAGTCAGAAAATACCTCAACGATGTATCACGTGCTTACACGTGACCAATGGTCACGTGTTGACACGTGATGGTTAAAACTGAAACATAAATAAGCGGCTGAGAAAGGAACCCAATTGGGGGTCACGTGCTCACACGTGACCAAAGGTCACGTGCCAGCACGTGACTGACTTTAAAAGCATTATAATTTAATAGAATTAAATTCTAAAAGTTTCTGAATCTTTCCAAATGGAAAAGGGTCATGGGGAACCGTTGGATTAAAAATCCAAGGGTGATTAAAAATCACCAATTTATAGAAAAAACTTGGACAAGGAAAGATTTCCCTGAAAATCTCACCAGGATAACAAATAGAATATCTTTTGGATTTAAAATCCACGGTGAATAAAATTCACTGAATGATCTAAAGGCCCAGATTAATATAAATCAAATCTCTCAACAATCAAATCAAATCTTCCAATGAGAGATTTGCTAAATAAATTAACTCTTTTCCTTCTCCTATAAATAGGAGCCAAGAAAAGAAGAGGGGGATCTACTTTTTTGGAGAGAAAAACAGAGGGAGGAGAATTTAATTCTCAAGAGAAGAAGAAACAGAGAGAGAAGAATTTAATTCTCTGCAAAAGAAAAACCCTAGGTAAGAAAAGAGAGGCTTCAAAAGAGAATTTAATTCTCAAAAGAGTTTAACTCTTATTTAAAGAAAAGAACTTAGTTCTTGTTCTGGTTGAAGATCTGCACAGAGCACATCTCCCCATAAGTTGAGAATTTAATTCTCATCGGGTCGAGATCCTGCCATGCAGATCCTAAACTTAGAAGGGGAATTGAGTTCTGAGAATTTAATTCTCCTAAAACAAAACTAGGGTTTTTCCCTAAATAAGAATTTAATTCTTTCAAAATAGGAATTTAATTCCTCCAGAATCAAAATTAGGGTTTTACCCTAAATAAGAATTTAATTCTTAAAGATAAGGAGACTTAAAAGATCTCTGTGCATGAAAAGAACTAGGGTCACGTGCCCCACGTGACCCCTGAACAGATCCCCCAAAATGAGAAGAGGAAAGCTTTGAGGCAATGCCTCACGTGCTCCCACATGACCCTCATTATATATGGAACAAAAGTAAAGGCAGAAACAATTCTGGGCGCTCTCACGTGTTACCACGTGACCCCTAATAAGTGTTCTAATAAATCAGGGCATGATTATACATCACGTGCCCACACGTGATGGCTATGAAAATTAAAAGTGTTTAACACTTGTTTGCAGAACAAAATAAAGAGGATCTGGCCCCACTTTTTGATGCCATCACGTGCTCCCACGTGACTCCCAAAATGCAGAAAGAAAGATCAATGGAAATGAAGGCTTTGGGCGCTCTCACGTGTTTACCACGTGACCCCTTAGCAAACGTTCTAACGGTCAGCGCATAAATCCCCATCACGTATCAACACGTGATGCTCGAAATAAAAAGGAAAAGTGTTTAACACTTATAAAACAAAGGAGATCTGGCTCCGCATTTAAGGCGCTCTCACGTGTCCACACGTGACCCCTCTCTCCTTAGTGTTTAACACTAATCTGGAGACTTTGTTCCCAGTGTTTAACACTGATTTGCTTTAGTGTTTAGCACTAATTTGAAATCTCTGATTACCAGTGTTTAACACTGATTTGCTTTAGTGTTTAACACTAATTTGAAAGCCCCGTTGCTAGTGTTTAACACCGATTATCTTTTAGTGTTAAACACTAACTTGCTAATCTTAATTCCAGTGTTCAACACTGTTGGTCTTTAGTGTTCAACACTATCTTTAGCCCAATTGGCTAAGTTTCTAGAGGCAAAGCCTCTCCTTCAATGGACCGACAGAGGGCCAATATTTCAAACATAATTGGACTTAGCCCAAACTGGCCGTAAGTCCTCAAATCATATTGAACTGAGCACATCTGCTCTTTCAACCAACTCATTGGTTCAAGGGTACATCTCTGAACTCCTCTAATATTTGTCGTTGTAATCCTTCAACGTCTTCAGAGAGGTGACGGGTCCCGACAACCACACATCAACACGGACTGTGGGGTCCTTAAACCCGTGGACTTATGCGTCCTTAAACTAACGGACTAATGCGTCCTTAAACACACCCATATGGACTGTGGGGTCCTTAAACCCATGGACTTATGCGTCCTTAAACTACCAATGGACTTATGCGTTCTTAAACTACCGATGGACCACTATGTCCTTAAACTGGTATTGGACCACTATGTCCCTAAACTGGAACATGGACCACTATGTCCCTAAACTGGAAATGGACCACTATGTCCCTAAACTGGAAATGGACCACCATGTCCCTAAACTGGAACAATAGAGCCCCCAAATGCTCTCTTGTCGGATCTAAACGATCCCGTTAAGTCGATCTTAGTCCCAAACTGGACTAACGTATCCTTAACAACCGTTTAAGTTGATCTTAGCCTTAAATATAGCTAACGTATCCTTAAACCTTCAAACAGACTGGACTATGAATCCCTCCAATCAACTTTGGTTCAAGGGTACATCTCGGAACTCCTTTGACACCTGTCGTTGTAATCCTTCAACGTCGTCAGAGAGGTAACGGGTCCCGACAACCATACATTCAATGGACCATTATGTCCCTAAACTGGAACAATGGAGCCCAAATGCTCTTTTGTCGGATCTAAACGATCCCGTTAAGTTGATCTTAGTCCCAAACTGGACTAACGTATCCTTAACATACGTTTGAGTTGATCTTAGCCTCAAATATGACTAACGTATCCTCAAACCAAAACCCCAAACCCAAATCTAAGAAAATACGGATTTGGACTAATCCACGTCCTACGGGCGACGAAATAAATAGTCTCCGTATACAATCCACGGGCAACCATAAACAAAATAAACACCCACGACACGAAGTGACCAGCTGAAGAAGTAGAAAGTTGTTACCGCGACGCGGTAGCGTAATTAAGTGCAGGGGCTTGCGCCTGCAGGGAAGAGCGTCCCCATAATCAAAAACCCCTCAAATGAGGGGGAATCTGACGAAGTCTGCTACATCGGCCGCATCCGTTTAAACCTCCGATGCACAGTGCCATAAATCGACTTGGCATCTTCGGAGAGGTGGACGGATAAAACCATATAGCATCTGCCCCGAATTTCAGGCAAGACATTCCATGTCTCGGCCGCCATTCGGAGGGGAACAGATTCTGGCACGCCCGGTGGGACCTTTTCCTCTTTCCACTCCACACTTCGTGTGTCGTGTTCGCGAACAAATCGCGGTTTGCTGTGGTTGCCTATGGATTCGAGGTACTAAGATTTGGTGTCTTGCTCCGTGCAGAAAACAGAAGATCAATGGCTTCAAACTGCACTGCCTGCAACTGCAACTCTCACTCGGTCCTTGCTGGAGGAGTGACTTATGGGCCTCAAGCGGCCTCCCTTTTCAAGATGCCAGTGGAGCAGGTAACTCAGGCCACCACTGGATTATTCTTCGGGACCATGCTCCTACCGTTGAGCTTCAATGCCACAATGACGTTGCAAGAAGCCCCAAAGAAGTCGGTCTTTGATCGGCTCACCACTGCCGCGGCCCCTCTCAATGGGTCGCCCAACTCTAATACCTCAGTTTTCAACAGACTGGGCCAGGACGTCTACAAGCCCGCAATACCCGAAGCTGCCATCCCAAAGCGGATAGCTATCCCGGCTCAAGCGGACGAAATCATTGGAAAGGCTCCTCTTTCCAAGAAGTCGGTTTTTACAAAGCTGGCCATTCTGGTTGCTGCTCCAGGCGAGGTCCTCAAAGCTGCTTCCCCTGCTCAGAGGGGGCATGAAGAAGCTTATCCAACAACGGAGGTGATCTCATCCGCACGACATGCTCGACGTCGCCACTGGCGCCGAGTGAGGAAGGCTGGAGGCAACTCCCCCTCTGAGATAACTCCGCCAGCCCCAATGGTAGGGATCGATGCTGCTGTTCCAACCGGGAACAGCTTTGAATTGCTGAACACGGTGCGCAGAAACTCTCCTACCGCCGTACTAAAAAGATCCCCTCCTCCGGTGGGAAATGTTACCGAAGCCAAGCCAGAACAGTCCTCTCAGCGGCTGTCTTCTAAAATCTACAAGGTCTGGCGCCAAGTCCAAGACTCGGTGATTGATCGAAATTTCTCCCGCCAGCAGAAGAAGCTGAAGGTCCGGCAGGAAGAAAACCGTCCTGTTAAGCCGCAAAAGATGACGACTACTTGGGTGCTCACGACAGCGGCCCCCTCAACGTCAATCACTCAGAAAAGAAGGAGGCCAGAGAAAGCCCCAGTAAACGTGGCAGACCGCAAAGACGCTAAGCCCAAACGCCCCAAGTCTGGGGGCATGGTGGTGCACACCGTATACATGGCTTCTGGAAAGGAGGAAAGCCGTGCTTCGACGGGTCACCGACCGCTCACTCGATCTGTGACAAAAGCCCAGGAGCAACAACAGAAGCTTCAGGAAATGATGACTGCAATGGCCGCACTTACCGGGCCAAAAGAAAGCTCGGAGGCATCATCAGAGCAGCGTCATGAACAAGAAACTGATGCTGACTACCTACGCAGAGTCCTCGAAAAGAAGGACAAAGAAGTCGCAGAGCAAGCGGCTAACATAAAACAAATGGCACTTCTCTTTCAAGATATGGTAGGGATGATGATCCAGCAAGACCCTCCTGCTGAAGATCCCCCGATTGTCCTTGAAGATGACAAAGGAGAGACATCGAATCCTCCTCCGGCTCTTTCAGCAGCCAAGGAAGAAACCATTTCCAAGGCCGCACTGGATGACCATATAGCTCAGCAAATACGAGCTCACCAGGCAAATGAAGCGGCTGGGAAAATTGCTAGAACCGGACGACCCTACCCAGGCTGGTATGACCAAATTAGTTACCCGCCGGGATATACGATCCCTAAGTTCCACGTATATAAGGGGACAGGAAATCCACATCAGCACGTCGCTCAATTTAGAGCCATGTGCGGCAACACTGGGAGTGATGATAAATTGCTGCTCCTCCAGTTTGTTGGCAGCCTGTCGGAAACGGCATTTGAGTGGTACTCTGAACTCCCAAATGACTCTATCAAGACATTTACGGAGATGGAGCTGCTGTTTACATAGAGATTCACGAGTGCTAGTGGACGCACCCCGATAACAGCACTGACTAATGCCAGGATAAGGCCAGGCGAAACGTGGGTCCAATACGCAACACGATGGCGGAACCTATGGTCGAAATGCGAACAACGCCTAGAAGAGGCTCCTGCAGTAGGCATGTTCGTGGGCACTCTTGACCCTCAAGCGTCCATCTCCCAGTTCATGATGTTTTTCAAGCCGACCACCTTCCAGGCCTTGATTGACAAGCTGGCCCAAATGGACCAGATGGGCCATAGGCCTTCCTCTTTAAAGACGGAGCCTTGGAATGAAAAGGGCAAAGGGAAAGCAACCTTCGTCGCCAACGCTCAACAACAACCGAGCAACTTAAAGCCGGTTGTTCGCCAAAACGACGTGCGTCCACGCCCATCCCTCGAGGAGAGACTGGGACATCCTTACTCGTTTCCCCAGGATAAAACGAGAAGACTTTTCGAGCTGGCAGTGCGCAACAGACTCATCAATCTGCTGAGTCCAAAGCGTCCGTTGCAGCCAGGCGATGTCAACGATCCCAATTATTGTCCTTACCACCAAACGGTAAGTCACCCGATCGAGGATTGCTTCGTCTTTAAAGGATGGATCGAGGATCAGTATCTACAAGGCAAGTTTGCGTTGTCCGAGAAGTGGAAAATAAATCCACCACAACCACACACTCCAAAGAAGACGGATACACCGGGGGCAACTTGTTCTTTTGTCGAAGAAGCTTCGTGGGAGGTCGTGTTGTCGTCCAAAACCAAAAAGATGCTGAATGATCTTCAGACGTGCCCGGCGATTAAATGGAAGAACCCGTTGGAACCTGAGATCATCAAGGGGATGCTGAAGCCGCGCCCAATTCCAAATATCGGTGGTGATAGCCAAAGCATTCACGCCCAGCCGTCGAAATCTTCGAAAAACAAGAAGAAATCCAAGAAGCCCGTGAAGCCCGGCGACAAGCGCACGGATTTGCAGAAACAGATTGACGTTCTGGAAGAGTATAACCAGAAGGCACGGATTCCAATCACGCTCCAAGAGTTCCTCAGCCACGTCCTCGAGGACGAAAATGATGGAGAAGACTCATCAGATGAATCTGAAGACTACGTAGCAAGTTGTCATGTGATCTCTCACTCATTGATAGATGATAAAGAGGCTCCTTGCACCGAGAAACCAGGGGCGGGGCCTGAACCAGAACTTCTGTGGCCATCAGACGAGATGATCGATGCCTTCCTGAACGAAGCCCGTCTTAAAAGCAAAGCTGATCGAGAGCGCGAGATGGCCATATTCGAGAAAGCCAAACGCCGGCGACTAGATGAAAGGGTCGAAACACTCCCACTGGATGAAAGTACATCCGCCGCAAATAAAAGCAGGATCAAGACAAGGAAACGATTCGCCAAAGCCATAGCAATAGGGATGAGGCCGCCCTCTTTCAGAAAAAATTCTCCTGGTGGTATACATTTTGATGAAACGGACGTACACCCTAACTTCTGCTTATATCATCAGAAGATCGTACATCCTACTGAAGACTGCAACTCTTTTAAGTGTTGGTGGCAAGGGTATGTCGCTCACAGGCAACACTTCAACAGGACAAAGCGTGAAACTCGTAGACAGCGAAAAAATACGACAGATGAGCATAAAAGAGTTGCCGGCAATTGTCATAGGGACGAGCCTGGAGGATCATGAGTTCTCACCTTTGGAAGCGATTCTGATGAAGAAGCCGCTCTTAACCCTCTCTTCAAGGAATTCATTTCTAAAACAAAAGAATTGGAGAGTTGCGAGAATGTTCAGCCGTACAATCTCACGCTACCCGGAAAGAATCTCGGACCCGCAAACGACGAAGCAAACGAAATGAGAAAGGAAAAGGAAAAAACGGCCTTTGTTGCCAACACTCAACAACAGCCGAGTAACCCGAGACCGTTTTGTCATCAAAACAACAAGCCGCGATACCTCAATGAGAAGTTGAAACGTCCTTACTCATTTCCCAAAGATAAAACAAAGAGATTGTTCGAGCTAGCAGTGCGCAGCGGGCTTATCACTCTGCCAGATCCAAAACGTCCATTGCAACTAGGTGACGTTAACAATCCTAACTATTGTCCCTACCACAGAGTAATGGGCCACCCACTCAAAAATTGCTATGTCTTCAAAGGCTGGATTGAGGATGAATACCAACAGGGCAAATTCGCGTTGTCTAACAACTGGAAGGTGAGCCCGCCACAACCACATGCTCCGAAAAAGATGGACATGCCGGGGGCATCGTGCTCTTTCATAGAGAAAGCCCCATAGACCGAAAAGTCAGTAAACTAGAGATGCGTCTCAAATACGGCGACGGCGGACCGAAATGTCCTTAAACTAACGGCGGACCGCAATGTCCTAAAACTTGCAAATGACCGAAACGTCGTTAAACTACTCCCAACCCGCAGCATCTTCAGGCTGGCGTGGTTTAAAAAAAAAAGAGCAAAAAAAAAAGAAAAAAAAAGAAAAAAAACGGTATGTCCATAAGCAAAATGGGAACGGATGAAAACCCGAAAGGGCTCCGTGAGTAAAAACAGCAGGGCTACCGGCGAGTGTTTGTGAAAACCCGAAAGGGCGCAACCTCGTTAGAAAAAAGAATAAAAAGAATAAAAAAAAACGGTATGTCCATAAGCAAAATGGGCACGGATGAAAACCCGAAAGGGCTCCGTGACAGCAGGGCTACCGGCGAGTGTTTGTGAAAACCCGAAAGGGCGCAACCTCGTTAAAAGACACTTACAGGATCCTCTCGACCTTGTAAGGAGAAACCACCTGCGTGAGATCCTTACGACTCACAAGGGAGCAACACACTTAGGGATCCGCACGATTCCTAAGGAGAAATTACACTTGCGAGATCCTCACGACTCGTAAGGAGAACTCTCTTATGGGACCCTCACGGCTCATAAGATTTGAAAGTCTTAAGTTACAGAGACCTGAATCTATTCTTAAGCAACCCCCACAACCTCTGATCTTGCCCTACAAGCGGCTCAATACTGACCCTTGTATACAATCCACGGGCGCGAATAAACATTTCCCCAGCAAGGTCTCATCCGTGACTAGGGATATGTCCATATGGTGAACAACCCTTATAAGTCCTCTTGACTTATAAGGAGAAAACCCTTTTGTAAGATCCTTACGACTTACAGGGGAATATACACTTAGGAATCCTCACGATTCCCAAGGAGAAAACACACCTACGAGATCCTCACGACTCGCGGGGAGAAAAACCTTTGTGAGACCCTTACGGCTCATGAAGTCAAAAGCCTTAGTCGACAGGATCCTAACCCTATTTGCTAAGCCACCTTTGTTCAACATCGACAGAGGCAAATGATGATTCGCTCCTGGCAATATCCCAGTTACAGCGATGCTGATGCCTAAACCGGTATCAAATTCCAAGTCCTTTCATGGCAAATGATGATTCGCTCCTGGCAATATTCCAGTCGCAGCGATGCTGATGCCAAGATTAGTATCAGATCCCAAATCCCCTACTCGCGAAAAAAAACTCAGCGAGCCAAAAAAAATGCATACGAAATAGCCGAAATGATGGGGCAACTTGCAAACAAAATCAGCAAGTAAAAATGTATGCATGCAAAATAGCCGAAATGATTGGGCAACTCGCAATAAAAAGCAGCGAGTAAAAAAATAAATAGCTGAAATGATTGGGCACCGCGAAAAATAGTCGAAATGATTGCGCAATCGCAATTTTTGCGATATGAAAAGCTGAAATGATAGAGCATCGCGGAAAAAAAATGATGAAAGAATGAAACTTTTTGCCCTACTGGTGAGATCACATCGATCCCTGTATACAATCCAGGGGCACAAACAAAGAGGGAACCATATCTTCCCAACAGGCTCCACCAGAAAGCGAAGCCAAATCTCGACGGTTCATAGAAAACCTAGGGACAACCTTAACATTTGTCGCAATATTACAGACACAATGTCGGCAAATGAAGCAAAGGAAGGCCCCTAGCTTCAGGGTCTCGACGTCAATATCGACAACTTAAAGATCACCAACTGTGTTTCTCCTCACTCCAACTAGATGCAGACATGACGTCAACAACCGACCTCAGAATCGCAACGAAACGGAACCATGGCAAAGGCCCTAGTCCCAAATCTCAACGGCCACATCTGTAGCCTGGAGACCAACAACGGTGTGCCTCCTCATTCCAGCAGCGCAAAGGTGTTACACCATCAAGCGGAGCGATGGCAAAATCCCAACTCCGCCTTAGCATTCGTCTCGTTACAGCAGACGCAATGTTAACAACGGCGTTCCTTCGCAGTCCAGCAGGATATACATGCAAAGTTAATAAAAGACCTCATGGTCAGCAGAGCGGAGTGACGGCAAAATCCTAGCTCCACCTCAACACTCGTCTCGTCATAGCGGACACATCATCAAGCAAAGCGGAACAGCGGCAACTCCCAGTTCCATAACTCGACGATGTACTCCCACAGAGAGTCAAATCCCAACTCCGTGAAATGCGGATATAATCGACAAAATTCCTGGTCACGTGGAACGCGGATAACGTCACTATTTGACCCCGTGGAAAATGTCCAGAGCGGATCCTGGTCCTCGCGGAGCACGACAGTGGACCCGTGTGAAGCATCCAGAGCGGAGCCTAGTCCTCGCCTAACGCGGCAGTGAAACCGTGTGAAGCATCTAGTGCAAAATTCCTGGTCACGTGGAACGCGGAAAACGTCACTCTTTGACCCCGTGGAAAACGTCCAGAGCGGATCCTGGTCCTCGCAGAGCACGGCAGTGAACCCGTATGAAGCATCCAGAGCGGAGCCTAGTCCTCGCCTAACGTGGCAGTGAACCCATGTGAAGCATCTAGTGCAAAATTCCTGGTCACGTGGAACGCGGATAACGTCACCCTTTGACCCCGTGGAAAACGTCCAGAGCGGATCCTGGTCCTCGCAGAACACGGCAGTGAACCCGTGCGAAGCATCCAGAGCGGAGCCTAGTCCTCGCCTAACGCGGCAGTGAACCCGTGTGAAGCATCTAGTGCAAAATTCCTGGTCATGTGGAACGCGGATAACGTCACTCTTTGACCCCGTGGAAAACGTCCAGAGCGGATCCTGGTCCTCGCAGAGCACGGCAGTGAACCCGTGTGAAGCATCCAGAGCGGAGCCTAGTCCTCGCTTAACGTGGCAGTGAGCCCGTGTGAAGCATCTAGTGCAAAATTCCTGGTCACGTGGAACGCGGATAACGTCACCCTTTGACCCCGTGGAAAACGTCCAGAGCGGATCCTGGTCCTCGCAGAACACGGCAGTGAACCCGTGGGAAGCATCCAGAGCGGAGCCTAGTCCTCGCCTAACGCGGCAGTGAACCCGTGTGAAGCATCTAGTGCAAAATTCCTGGTCACGTGGAACGCGGATAACGTCACTCTTTGACCCCGTGGAAAACGTCCAGAGCGGATCCTGGTCCTCGCAGAGCACGGCAGTGAACCTGTGCGAAGCATCCAGAGCGGAGCCTAGTCCTCGCCTAACACGGCAGTGAACCCGTGTGAAGCATCTAGAGCAAAATTCCTGGTCACGTGGAACGCGGACAACGTCACTCTTCGATCCCGTGGGAAACATCCAGAGCGGATCCTGGTCCTCACACCAACATGGAGTGATCACCACCGCGACATTCGTCTTGATACAGCAGACGCGATACCAGCAAACGAAGCGAAAGCCAAATTCCTAGCTTCAGGGTCTTGACGGCAAGTCATATAAAGCCTGAAAGACAATCGGAGATCATCCCACACCAGCGCGGAGTGGTCACCACCTTGACGTTCGTTTCGATACAGCAGATGAAATGTCACCCCAGCGTTCTTCCCCCAGCAGGATTCGGACGCGACAAAGCAAACGAAGCGAAGGCCAAATTCCTAGCTTCAACGTCTTGACGGTAAGTCATATAAAACCGGAAAGACATTCAGAGATCATTTCATACCAATATGGAGTGACCACCACCTCGACGTTCGTCTCGACACAGCAGACGCAACATCACCAAAAGGAGCCACGGCAAAATCCCTAGTTCCAAACCTTGACGGTTCACCAGCAACCTAGAGACCACCATGACATTCGTCTCGATACAGAAGACGCGATGCCAGCAAATAAAGCGAAGGCCAAATTCCTAGCTTCATACGTCTTGACGGCAAGTCATATAAAGCCTGAAAGACATTCGGAGATCATCTCGCACCAGCGCAGAGTGGTCACCACCTTGACAATCGTCTCGATACAGCAGATGAAATGTTACCCCAGCGTTCTTCCCCCAGCAGGATTCGGACGCGACAAAGCAAACGAAGCGAAGGCCAAATTCCTAGCTTCAACGTCTTGACGGTAAGTTATATAAAACCGAAAAGACAATCGGAGATCATCCCAGATGGAGTGGTCACCACCTCGACGTTCGTCTCGATACAGCAGACGCAACATCACCAAAAGGAGCCACGGCAAAATCCCTAGTTCCAAACCTCGACGGTTCACCGGCAACCTAGAGACAACCGCGACATTCGTCTCGATACAGAGGACGCGATGCCAGTAAACGAAGCGAAGGCCAAATTCCTAGCTTCAACGTCTTGACGGTAAGTCATATAAAACCGGAAAGACATTCAGAGATCATCTCATACCAACATGGAGTGATCACCACCTCGACGTTCGTCTCGACACAGCAGACGCAACATCACCAAAAGGAGCCATGGCAAAATCCCTAGTTCCAAACCTCGACGGTTCACCAGCAACCTAGAGACAACCATGACATTCGTCTCGATACAGAGGACGCGATGCCAGCAAATGAAGCGAAGGCCAAATTCCTAGCTTCATACGTCTTGACGTCAAGTCATATAAAGCCTGAAAGACATTCGGAGATCATCTCGCACCAGCGCAGAGTGGTCACCACCTCGACGATCATCTCGATACAGCAGATGAAATGTCACCCCAGCGTTCTTCCCCCAGCAGGATTCGGACGCGCCAAAGCAAATGAAGCAAAAGGCCAAATTCCTAGCTTCAGGGTCTTGATGGCAAGTCATATAAAGCCTGAAAGACATTCGGAGATCATCTCGCACCAGCGCAGAGTGGTCACCACCTCGACGATCGTCTCGATACAGCAGATGAAATGTCACCCCAGCGTTCTTCCCCCAGCAGGATTCGGACGCGCCAAAGCAAATGAAGCAAAAGGCCAAATTCCTAGCTTCAGGGTCTTGATGGCAAGTCATATAAAGCCTGAAAGACATTCGGAGATCATCTCGCACCAGCGCGGAGTGGTCACCACCTCGACGATCGTCTCGATACAGCAGATGAAATGTCACCCCAGCGTTCTTCCCCCAACAGGATTCGGACGCGCCAAAGCAAATGAAGCGAAGGCCAAATTCCTAGCTTCAACGTCTTGACGGTAACTTATATAAAACCGAAAAGACAATCGGAGATCATCCCAGATGGAGTGGTCACCACCTCGACGTTCGTCTCGATACAGCAGACGCAACATCACCAAAAGGAGCCACGGCAAAATCCCTAGTTCTAAACCTCGACGGTTCACCGGCAACCTAGAGACAACCGCGACATTCGTCTCGATACAGAGGACGCGATGCCAGCAAATGAAGCGAAGGCCAAATTCCTAGCTTCAGGGTCTTAACGGCAAGTCATATAAAGCCTGAAAGACTACCGGAGATCATCCCACATGGAATGGTCACCACCTCGACGTTCGTCTCGATACAGCAGACGCAACATCACCAAAAGGAGCTACGGCAAAATCCCTAGTTCCAAACCTCGACAGTTCATCAGCAACCTAGAGACAACCACGACATTCGTCTCGATACAGAGGACACAATGCTAGCAAATGAAGCAAAGGCCAAATTCCTAGCTTCAGGGTCTTAACGGCAAGTCATATAAAGCCTGAAAGACTATCGGAGATCATCCCACACCAGCGCGGAGTGGTTATGACTCATCGGGGCTCTCCAAAATGAGCCTAACCTCAAGTAAAAAGCGGCATGGCAAATTCCTAACGCTTGCTCTTCCGACGGTCAAACTGCCAAGGAGGATTGCTTGAAGACGTCTTGTCCAGCCCCCGAAGGGATCAGAGACACGGCAGTCGCAGGGCTACTCGAACAGCACGATTGCCTATCGAGGAATACATCAGCTCATGCGACGGTACGACGGCCAAAACCCTAAGTACCACAGACCCTAACGGACTTTTGTCGTAAAGAGCAGAGGTTAACTGTGACGTTAGGATATTCTTGCGAGATCTGCTCGATTCGTTTCGACTCGTGAGGAAAATGATGTCTTTGCGAGAACTTCTCGATTCGTCTCGACTCGTGAGATAAAGCCTTAGGCAGTAGGGATTAAAAAACCTGTTTCCTAAGCACTGGGATCCTGCAAGTCGGCCCAAAATGGTCTCTTGCATACTATCCACGGGTCTCACTCTCCGAAGTCGAATTTCGACAAGGAGGGAAACAACCGCTTACGGGTCCTCTCGACTCGTAAGAGGGAAAAATTCTCTCATAAGATCCTTACGACTTATAAGAGAAAACACACTTAGGAATCCTCACGACTCCTAAGAAGAAAATACACCTACAAGATCCTCTCGATCCGTAGAGAGAAAAGTCTTTATGAGACCCTCACGGCTCATAAAGTTGAAAAGTCTTAGGTGGCAGATCCTAACCCTGTCTCCTAAGCCATCACTGCCCTGCAAAGAGGTCAAGATGGACCATCTATGAGCCACACTCGCCAAAGCTACATGCCACTGAAATGGAAAAGCTACCCATGAGCATATAAACTACTTCACTCCAGAGTAAGATATAAAGAGATAGAAGGGTGCGGCTCATGGAGTTAAGGGTTTGGAACTATATCTCTTAAGAGTCGATATTTGAGTCAATGATAAATGACGACGCTTGTGTCCGCTCGTTATCTTCTCAGATCAAGATTCTGAAAGTAATATACCAACCCGAAACTGGTCATACGCTATGCATTACTTTGCACTACGTCACCCACGTAAATACTTACGTAGGCAAAGTAGTGGGGGGCATTTGTTCCCGCCAAAAATTTCTGCGCAAAAGAGCCCAAGGTATCAAATGGCGGCGATACGCTTAAGAAAATGGGAACCAGTATCTTCCGGGCTGTTTTTTGACAAACTCTCGAATGAGAAACAGATAAATTCTGATGGTATCGAAAGCGGCTCGAAAAACCTTTCGATTTGATATATTATGGGCCTCGTAATTCATCCGGGATCAAAAGTTATGAGGAATTACGTGTCCACACGTGATGGGCTTTTAAGGACCCGCTGGAGAAGTTAAAAGATACAATAAAAACTCAGAAAAGACCCCAATGGGGCATCACGTGCTCACACGTGACCATGGGTCACGTGCAGACACGTGATGGGCTTTTAAAGCCTCTAAAATAATGAATAGAATTTAATTCTAAAAGTCAGAAAATACCTCAACGAGGTATCACGTGCTTACACGTGACCAATGGTCACGTGTTGACACATGATGGTTAAAACTGAAACATAAATAAGCGGCTGAGAAAGGAACCCAATTGGGGGTCACGTGTTCACACGTGACCAAAGGTCACGTGCCAGCACGTGACTGGCTTTAAAAGCATTATAATTTAATAGAATTAAATTCTAAAAGTTTCTGAATCTTTCCAAATGGAAAAGGGTCATGGGGAACCGTTGGATTAAAAATCCAAGGGTGATTAAAAATCACCAATTTATAGAAAAAACTTGGACAAGGAAAGATTTCCCTGAAAATCTCACCAGGATAACAAATAGAATATCTTTTGGATTTAAAATCCACGGTGAATAAAATTCACTGAATGATCTAAAGGCCCAGATTAATATAAATCAAATCTCTCAACAATCAAATCAAATCTTCCAATGAGAGATTTGCTAAATAAATTAACTCTTTTCCTTCTCCTATAAATAGGAGCCAAGAAAAGAAGAGGGGGATCTACTTTTTTGGAGAGAAAAACAGAGGGAGGAGAATTTAATTCTCAAGAGAAGAAGAAACAGAGAGAGAAGAATTTAATTCTCTGCAAAAGAAAAACCCTAGGTAAGAAAAGAGAGGCTTCAAAAGAGAATTTAATTCTCAAAAGAGTTTAACTCTTATTTAAAGAAAAGAACTTAGTTCTTGTTCTGGTTGAAGATCTGCACAGAGCACATCTCCCCATAAGTTGAGAATTTAATTCTCATCGGGTCGAGATCCTGCCATGTAGATCCTAAACTTAGAAGGGGAATTGAGTTCTGAGAATTTAATTCTCCTAAAACAAAACTAGGGTTTTACCCTAAATAAGAATTTAATTCTTTCAAAATAGGAATTTAATTCCTCCAGAATCAAAATTAGGGTTTTACCCTAAATAAGAATTTAATTCTTAAAGATAAAGAGACTTAAAAGATCTTTGTGCATGAAAAAGACTAAGGTCACGTTCCCCACGTGACCCCTGAACAGATCCCCAAAAATGAGAAGAGGAAAGCTTTGAGGCAATGCCTCACGTGTTCCCACGTGATCCTCATTATATATGGAACAAAAGCAAAGGCAGAAACAATTCTGGGCGCTCTCACGTGTTAGCACGTGACCCCTAATAAGTGTTCTAATAAATCAGGGCATGATTATACATCACGTGCCCACACGTGATGGCTATGAAAATTAAAAGTGTTTAACACTTGTTTGCAGAACAAAATAAAGAGAATCTGGCCCCACTTTTTGATGCCATCACGTGCTCCCACGTGACTCCCAAAACGCAGAAAGAAAGATCAATGGAAATGAAGGCTTTGGGCGCTCTCACGTGTTTACCACGTGACCCCTTAGCAAACGTTCTAACGGTCAGCGCATAAATCCCCATCACGTGTCAACACGTGATGCTCGAAATAAAAAGGAAAAGTGTTTAACACTTATAAAACAAAGGAGATCTGGCTCCGCATTTAGGGCGCTCTCACGTGTCCACACGTGACCCCTCTCTCCTTAGTGTTTAACACTAATCTGGAGACTTTGTTCCCAGTGTTTAACACTGATTTGCTTTAGTGTTTAGCACTAATTTGAAATCTCTGATTACCAGTGTTTAACACTGATTTGCTTTAGTGTTTAACACTAATTTGAAAGCCCCGTTGCTAGTGTTTAACACCGATTATCTTTTAGTGTTAAACACTAACTTGCTAATCTTAATTCCAGTGTTCAACACTGTTGGTCTCTAGTGTTCAACACTATCTTTAGCCCAATTGGCTAAGTTTCTAGAGGCAAAGCCTCTCCTTCAATAGACCGACAGAGGGCCAATATTTCAAACATAATTGGACTTAGCCCAAACTGGTCGTAAGTCCTCAAATCATATTGAACTGAGCACATCTGCTCTTTCAACCAACTCATTGGTTCAAGGGTACATCTCTGAACTCCTCTGATATTTGTCGTTGTAATCCTTCAACGTCTTCAGAGAGGTGATGGGTCCCGACAACCACACATCAACACGGACTGTGGGGTCCTTAAACCCGTGGACTTATGCGTCCTTAAACTAACGGACTAATGCGTCCTTAAACACACCCATATGGACTGTGGGGTCCTTAAACCCATGGACTTATGCGTCCTTAAACTACCAATGGACTTATGCGTCCTTAAACTACCGATGGACCACTATGTCCTTAAACTGGTATTGGACCACTATGTCCCTAAACTGGAACATGGACCACCATGTCCCTAAACTGGAACAATAGAGCCCCCAAATGCTCTCTTGTCGGATCTAAACGATCCCGTTAAGTCGATCTTAGTCCCAAACTGGACTAACGTATCCTTAACAACCGTTTAAGTTGATCTTAGCCTCAAATATGGCTAACGTATCCTTAAACCTTCAAACAGACTGGACTATGAATCCCTCCAATCAACTTTGGTTCAAGGGTACATCTCGGAACTCCTTTGACACCTGCCGTTGTAATCCTTCAACGTCGTCAGAGAGGTAACGGGTCCCGACAACCATACATTCAATGGACCACTATGTCCCTAAACTGGAACAATGGAGCCCAAATGCTCTTTTGTCGGATCTAAACGATCCCGTTAAGTTGATCTTAGTCCCAAACTGGACTAACGTATCCTTAACATACGTTTGAGTTGATCTTAGCCTCAAATATGGCTAACGTATCCTCAAACTAAAACCCCAAACCCAAATCTAAGAAAATACGGATTTGGACTAATCCACGTCCTACGGGCGACGAAATAAATAGTCTCCATATACAATCCACGGGCAACCATAAACAAAATAAACACCCACGACACGAAGTGACCAGCTGAAGAAGGAGAAAGTTGTTACCGCGACGCGGTAGCGTAATTAACTGCAGGGGCTTGCGCCTGCAGGGAAGAGCGTCCCCACAATCAAAAACCCCTCAAATGAGGGGGAATCTGACGAAGTCTGCTACATCGGCCGCATCCGTTTAAACCTCCGATGCACAGTGCCATAAATCGACTTGGCATCTTCGGAGAGGTGGATGGATAAAACCATATAGCATCTGCCCCGAATTTCAGGCAAGACATTCCATGTCGTCGAGCGTCTTTCGGAGGGGAACAGTCACTTCTCTGACGACGTTGAAAGATTACAACGACGGATGTCAGAGGAGTAAAGAGATGTACCCTTGAATCGAGTGTAAATTGATTGGGAGAGCAGTTGTGCTCAGTTCAATTTATATTGAGGACTTATGGCCAGAATTGGGCTAAGTCCAGTTAAAGAAATGTTTAACATTTTCATTTATGTTTGGCCTGTTAGGCCTTTACTTGGGCTCTGCCCTTTTAATAATGCATAGCATTGGGCTCTGCCCTTTTAATAATACATAACATTTATCAGGAGAAAAAATAGTGGTCTGAAAGTGCTCCACGTGGCTTGTCAGACGCTTTGCGCCAATCAAAGAGCGCATTGCGCTAGCGCATGCGAATGTGACACGTGTCACGCTCAGCGCTAAGCGCAAGTCTGTTAGCGCATCGCGCTTTCTGAGTGTGCTGCACCAATGAGTGACACGTGGCGCGCTCTAGCGCTATGCGCCAGTCTAAGAGCGCAGTGCGCTATATTTAGAAGCGCAAAGCGCAAACTGTTCTGTGGTTGACACGTGGCGCGTTCTGGTGACGTGCGCCAGTCCAAGGAGCGCAAAGGCGCATTTCAAGAGTGCAAGGCACTGTCCAATAGCACAGAGCGCATCTTGATCAATTTAAGATCAAAGAACAAGTTCTTTTTGTTCTTCAAGGGAGGCCTTGCCTCAAGATCCAAGAACCAAAGTTCTTGCTCTTATCAAAAGGCTGTGCCTTTATAGATCAGAAGATCTGTGAATGAAGTAAATTACATCTTTTTAATCTTTTATAATTAGATCTTTTTTATCTTTTTTCTTTTTTATTAGATCTTGATCTTGTTCTTAGATCTTTGATCTTTTTAGAAGAGGGTTCTTCTTCTTGTGAGAAGTTTTCATCTCTGTTCTTCAAGAATTAAATTCTTTACCTTTAAAGATGAAGAAAATGATTTTCTTTCTTCAAAGGCTTGCCTTTCTTTCTATTTTAGTTTTTTCTCAAAGTTTGCAGAGGGTTCTCTCTATGTGAGACTTGAAGTCTTGGGGCCTTTATATAGGGCCAATTGATTTGTTAAGTTAGTTACAGAGATCTTTCTCTGATTGACCTGGGGATATTTCTCCACTGTTGGATCTTTGATCCTAAGGCCTCTGTTTTACAGAAGATAATCGTCTTATTTTAATAAGATTGGAAAGATCTTTCTAGAACAGAATTTTAATTCTGATTAATTAATAATTTATTATTATTACTAGATATTTTGATCTAACGGTGGGGAATTCTTTAAATTCCAGCGCTGGCGTACTTAGAAAGATCTTTCTAGAACAGAATTTTAATTCTGATTAATTAATAATTTATTATTATTATTAGATCTTTTGATCTAACGGTGGGGAATTCTTTAAATTCCAGCTCTTGCGCACTTGGAAAGATCTTTCTAGAACAGAATTTTAATTCCGATTAATTAATAATTTATTATTATTATTAGATCTTTTGATCTAACGGTGGGGAATTCTTTAAATTTCAGTGCTGGCGTACTTGGCGCTAGCGCGCCTGCGTTTGACACGTGGCGCGCAGCGCCACTGCGCTAGCGCGCCTGCGCTAGCACGCCTGCAATTGACACGTGGCACGCAGCACAACTGCGCTATCGTGCCTGTATTTGACACGTGGCACGCAGCGCAGAGCGCAAGTGATCTGAAGCGCTGCTTCAATTTTTTAAAATTTGAATTTTGAAACAGAGGTTTGCTCTGATTAGGGGTGCGCTGCCTAGGGCGCAGCGCTCCTGACGCTGGCGTGTCTGCTTTTGACACGTGGCGCTCAGCGCGCAGCGCAAGGGATCTGAAGCGTTGCTTCAATTTTTGAATTTTGAAATTCAAACAGAGCTTTGCTCTGATTGGGGAAAACAACGTACTATCCAATGGCACCAGTGGAGTTGGAAGAAGTCAAGAAGCAGATTACTGAATTACTTGAGAAGGGTTGGATTCGCAGCAGTAACTCGCCTTGGAGAGCTCCAGTTCTTCTAGTCAAGAAGAAAGATGGCACAAGGAGGATGTGCATCGATTATCGAGAATTAAACCGGGTGGCTATTAAGAACAAGTACCCGATCTCTCGCATTGGCGAATTATTTGAGCAGCTTAGTGGCGCGAGGGTATTCTCGAAGCTGGATTTGCAATCCGGATATCATCAGGTCCGAGTTAAATCAGAAGATATTTGCAGGACGGTGTTCTAAACTCGGTATGGACATTACGAGTATTTAGTGATGCCCTTCGGAATAACGAATGCACCGGCGATATTTATGGACTTGATGAACCGAATCTTTTCACCATTCTTGGACCAGTTTATAGTGGTGTTCATTGATGATATTCTGGTCTACTCGAAGAGTATTGAAGAGCATGCAGGACACTTGAAGATCGCACTGCAGACATTGAGGCAAGAAAGATTGTATGCAAAGATGAGCAAGTGCGAGTTTTGGCTTGAGAAAGTGAAGATTTTGGGGCATGTCATGTCCGGAGAAGGAATCGCCGTTGACACCGAAAAGATTGCAGCAGTTCGAGATTGGCCGATTCCGAAGAACTTTGTAGAGATCAGAAGCTTTCTTGGACTTGCCGGGTATTACAGAAGGTTCGTGGAGAACTTTGCTCGTCTGGAGGAGCCTTTGACCAAGCTTACGTGCAAAGAAGTACCATTTGTGTGAACGGATAAGTGTGCGTCAGATTTTGAGGCGTTGAAATAGAAGTTGATAATCGCTTCTATTTTGACTGTGCCAGACAGTTCCGGAGGATTGGTGATTCACAGCGACGCATCTGGGAAAGGATTGGGATGTGTTTTGATGTAGCATGGGAAGGTTATAGCGTACGCATCGAGACAGTTGAAGACCCATGAGAAGAATTACCCAACTCATGACTTGGATCTAGCAGCTGTGATTTTCGCTTTGAAGATTTGGAGACACTACTTATTGGGCGAAAGGGTCGAGGTATTCACCGATCACAAAAGCTTGAAGTATGTGTTCACACGGAAGGATCTTAATATGAGGAAACATAGATGGTTGGAGTTGATGGCTGACTACGATCTTGATCTTAAGTACCATCCGGGAAAAGTTAATGTCGTGCCGGATGCGCTTAGTCGGTTGCCAGCAATTCAGATGTTGACTGCGCAGAAGGGACTTATTGAAGACTTTCGGAGATTCTATTTGGAGGTTGTGCTACCGCATTCTTCGGGATAGTTGATGCAGTTGCAAGTACAATCGTCGTTGATCGAGAATATTAAAGCAGCGCAGTTACAGGACCCTAGATTGAAAAAGTTTCGAGAACAGGTTGAGGCTGGACTTCGAACGGACTTGTTGATTCATGAAGATGGTTCGTTGCGATATGGTGGTCGTTTGTGTGTGCCAAAGGGAGATATTCACGAAGAAGTTATGAAGGAGGCACACAGTTCAGCATATTCCGTACATCCTGGAGGCACGAAGATGTACCGCGATCTACGACAGCATTTCTGGTGGAAAGGCATGAAACGGGAGATTGCCCGCTTTGTAGCGAAGTGCTTGGTGTGTCAGCAAGTTAATGCTGAACATCAAAGGGTTGCTGGTTTATTGCAACCACTTCCGATTCCTCGGTGGAAGTGGGAACATATAACCATGGATTTCGTGACGGTTTTACCGCGGAGTCTAAAGGGCAACAATGCAGTTTGGGTGATTGTTGATCGTTTGACCAAGGCAGCTCATTTCATACCATTTCTAGTTGGTCAATCAACAGAAGTTTTGGCAGAGCGGTATATGCAGGAGATACTAAGATTGCATGGAGTACCGGTGAGCATCGTGTCCGACCGTGACACTCATTTCCTATCACACTTTTGGAGGAGCTTACAGGAAAGTTTGGGGACTCGATTGAAGTTTAGCACAACTTATCATCCTCAGACAGATGGCCAGTCGGGGAGAACGATCCAAACTCTTGAAGACATGTTGAGAGCTTGCATGTTAGACTTCAAGGGTTCTTGGGAGGATTATCTACACTTGGTGGAGTTTTCTTACAATAACAATTTTCAGGCGACTATTCAGATGGCTCCATTCGAAGCATTATATGGTCGCAAGTGTCGTTCACCTGTTTGTTGGGACTTGGAGAACGAAGATTGTTGGGACCGGATTTGATCATGCAAACAGTTGAGAAGGTTAACACTATCCGGAATCATATGAAAGCAGCATAAGACCGACAAAAGAGTTGGGCGGATACATCGAGAAGACCTCTAGAGTTCGCCGTTGGTGATTTGGTATTCTTGAAGATATCACCGACTAGAGGGGTGATTCGTTTCGGAAGTCGAGGAAATCTTAGTTCTCGATTCGTTGGACCTTTTGAGATTTTGGAGCGTGTTGGAGAAGTGGCGTATCGATTGGCTTTACCGCAATTCTTGGCGAATGTTCATGACGTGTTTCACGTATCTCAACTCCGTAAGTATGTTCGAGATGAAACACATGTGCTGGATCATTCGGAGAAGACTGTAAGTGAAGATTTGACTTTTGAGGAGCGACCGATGTCGATTGTGGATCGAAGAGAAAAGGTTCTTAAGAACAAAGTTATCTCTCTTGTACTTGTTTCTTGGGGTAATCGCTCACATGGAGAGTCAACTTGGGAACGAGAAAATGAAATCCGGCAGAAGTTTCCACATCTATTCTTGTAGTTGTTGATTGTTTATCCTTTCTTATTCTTATAATTTCGAGGACGAAATTTTTTTGTAGTTGGGTATAATATAATAACCTAGTTCATTTATACCATTTCAGTTCCCGTATTTATTTATCTATGGTATTTTATTTATTTATCGTGTTTGGATGCGAATAGTAATTTTATATTTTACATTGCATTTGACCCGACCCGCTTGCTTGAACTTGTTTGATTCATATTTATAGATTACCTTGACTTGTTACATAGACACGTGCATCTCATGATTACTGTATATTGGCATTTCATCTGACATCGCACATTTTATCATATAACATTTTAGGTCATGTAAAATAGATTAAAATTGCATTTCATAGCCTGCATAATACCCCTAACCCCGTGGTAGCGTCCGCGCATCTTGTTCTCGTTCCGTTCAGTGAAATGGACGTGTTTGGATGGCTACGTGAACGTACGTGCGTACGTTCTTGGGGGTATGCAATTTCTTTACTTAAGCATTCATTTTAAAATTTGGAAGTCGCATTTATTTTTCGTATTTAAAATCTGAAATTTTGGACCCGACCCGGGCGCGTTTTGAAATATTTTTATATCCCGCCTAGATTCAAATTTATTTGATTTTATTTTATTTTTCCTTTAAAATCTCGTTAACTTTAACAAACGAATCCTTTTAAATTTTAAATATAAAATCTTTTTAAATTTTTTAAATACTTTCCTTAACCAATTCCCAGCCTCATCTCGCTGGCCCGACCCCACACCTTCTCTCTCTCCCTCTCTTTTCCTTACCTCTCTCTCTCTCCTCCCCTCTTCCTTTCTCTCTCCCCCGAATAAAAACAATTTTATCTCTCCGTAATGTTCACACACACTCTCTCTCTCCTCTCGATCTCTTCTCTCTCTCTCTCAGAATCTCTCTCTCTCTCCTCTCGCATATATTTCTTTCTCTCTCCCTCTCTACATATTATTTCTTCTTCCTTCTCCTTTTAAAAACCCACGACCGCGAAACCCGAGCCGCCTGCCTCCACCTCGCCGTCGCCAAAAGCCCCGACGACGCCTTCCCAATCTCGCCGCCTCCTCACACTCAATCGCCTTCACCACTCTTCTCATCATCCGAGGCCTGCACCCGCACCCGAGAACTAACCCAGGCCCCTGCACACCTTTTCACCGCGAGCGACGATCGCCGGAGTGATCTCGTCGTCGCCCCTCGTCCCAGATCCGGTGCAACCCAGTGAGCCTAGCACCCCCTCTCCTCTCCTTCTTCCTTTCTTTTCTTTCCTTCTTCTGTTTTCTTTAAATGGCCTCTGTCCCTTACAGGTTACCTCGCTGGATCTCCGTCGACATCGTCGACACCCTCGCGACCCTCTCCGCAGACCACAGTGAGCTTCCTCTTCTCATTCTTCTTCTTCCTCCTTCCATTCTTCTCTTCTTCTTCTTTTCTATGCTTTTCTTTCTTTAACAAGTTCTCTGCCTTTTGGTTCGCCGGAAACCGGACGTGCCGTCGACGATCCCGACGACCCAGCGAGCGTACCTGACTCGTGTGATCACCTTGTGCGTTATTTGGATCCGTTCCGTATACCATGCGCGCGTCGCGACTTTTTCCGCCGATGTGAGACGTTCCGTACACCCGTTTCTTGATCCGTCTAGGCAAGTAAAACTTGTTACATACTATTTAAATTATTTTATACTTATTTAAATACGTATTAAGCCTGTTGTTTAAATCTAGTAACCATATTTCATTTTATCACATTTCGATGTTCCGTTTATATCATTTTAAATCTAGGTCATGGAAAATATATCTTGTTGCATATTAGATTACAATACACTAGACCCATGTCCATATTTATATCACTTATTGCTTAGTTGTATAGCCCATAGTACCATTTTTTAATAGTTTATAACCTTTCGGATACCTATTTGCATCCATCTCGTCTAGTATATATACAATTGCATCCATAAGATCATATAATACATAATAATGTGATATTAACATTCCATATTTGATAAAGTGTATTTTAATTAGTGTTGGAACTTTAACTTTAACCCTAATCGATAACTGTGCATCCATATGTTTTAATCTATACCTATTTTGCATACCACATCACATTATTCCATTTTATTGTTACATTAGTACGCCATACTCGTTTTGTGTACCCATGCTTAGTATAGTTTGATTTTGAGCACCCACATGACACTTGTGCACCCCTGACATGACTTGATACACAATTACTTGATACGACTTGATACATGTGCCCTTCTTGACTTAATCGATACTTGTTCACTACCTGACTTGGCCTGATGTATCATAGCTTGACCTGTTACCTGATCTTGTTACTAATGTCAACAATCTTGACCTGTTGTCCCTACGGACATTTCCTGTTGTCTATCCAGACAAACCTGTACCTACTTGATCCTGTGTTGGCATTAGCTCCAGATTTATTAATACCTGACTTGAATACATAACTTGGGGGTATGGGGAAATCAAATAATGAAACCTGACTTGTAACTCGACAGTTCGATACCTTTACTGATCAGTCTTACGTGCTAGGCCAGCCCCGGGGTGATGCTGCTGACATCACTCGTCATTACATACTACCATTTACTGTCTTGCGGCACGTCTCGGATTCAGCCCGAGAGTCTTAGACCGTGATCCCGGGCACGCACGGGATACTATTGAGTTATATCGATGATTCATCAAATTAATTTCAAAGACTTGAGAGTAGATAACCCAGTAGACTAGTTTAGATTACTCACAGTACATCACCTTTGCATTACCCTTCACTGTCACTATTTATATTATACTTGTTTACAGTTCATGCTCATACCTACATGTCTTGCTACCCTGTTTATATTATCGCTTGATATTATAACGCACTGACGTCTGGGTTTTGCATGGCCCAGATTCTTTACCTTTGCTGCAGGCCGAGCAGGAGTATTTCAGTCAGCAAGCCGAGCAGTGAGGACTTGCTAGTAGTTAGTTTATTTTCTTTTTAGTATTTTCATTCCTGATGTGAGCCCGCATTATGGGACGTACATTCCAGTTTATTCATGTATTGGATTTTTTGCTTCCGCATTATTTTATTCTTGACTCGTTTTATCCTGGCCTATGGACATGTGTTAGATAGTTATTATTATTGTTCTTGATATCTCTACAGCCGTAATGTGACTGTGGAAGGATATTTCCCATCCACAGGTAGCATGGTTGGTTATGTCACGTGTCTATCTTAGCGTACTCTGCGAAGCGGAGCGTGACAATAACCCAACGGCAGTGTCTCTAGGCACAACTACCTAAATATATCACTATCAGTAATATCGAATGATCATCCTCTAAATAACTAGACCTTGCTAAATACGAGTTCAATTCCATTTTGATTTTCCCATTTCCCCATGTTTCAGTATATGTTCATGTATCGAACTGGTTGTATACAAGTACGTATCACTATCGTTGTTCATTCACTTTCACTGACGTACTTGACACAACTTATTGATACCACTATCGTTCGACAATACGCTATAATCATTAGGATGTCAATGCAAACGATCACTATGCACTAAGGGTAAAACAGTCATGCAATATAATGGAAATGCAGTAAACTACATTACAAATAAAATATGAGCAGCCGGTGTCAATCAGTTTGGAAAAATCACAGTAACTTATACATGCAGAATTAGGCAACACAAAATATAAGGCATAAAAGATGGACTCAATTATCTAGACGATAAAATTAGTTTAATTCCAATTGGGGTTCTAGTTAAAAAGATACGGTTGTTTTAAAACAGATGTTCACTACTGAAATTCCAGTTTCTAAACTGGATGTCCAACTTCTAACACATTTTATCAATAGTTATTGTAACGACCCTGAATTTTCTGTACAGAATTTTTCTTTTTAAAGTACAGAAAGTCTGAGCATAATTTAAAAGTTATTCTTGTTTAAGAACGGCAAGAAAGCACTTGTAGCTCATTGGTAAAACCTTGCACTGCTATGACATAGCCCCTGTGTTTGAATCCCATTAGCCACATATTATTTTTCCTGATTTTCTTTTAAACTTTTTGGAAGCCCAGAAGTTTACACGTGTACTGCACACAAAAATGAAAAGTCTGGAAAATCAAACATGTGCAAATTAGAGTTAACAGCAACATGGACACGCGGGTTCAATCCAACGGCACCCCCTCACCAGGTAGCCGGCGAGATCGTGCCTGGGGCCGGCGGGGACGAGCCCCTTGTAGCCAATAGTCCCCATACTTTGCACACTTGACTCTTGGCCTACCCCCATTACTCCTGCACCGTTTGTTTTTTCTCTGCAATTTAACAGAGAATTCAATTTCCCAATTAATCCAACTTTTAATACATTCTTTCTTTCAATTCCCAAAACCCTAATTCCACACTATAATACAACCCCATACCTTAGCCCCTCCTCATTCTGAAATCCCTAACCAAAATTATCAAATTTTTCTAAATACAAGTAGAATAGAAATGGAGTTAGCCCAAGGTTAACTTCCGACGAGGATTTACGAAAGTTTCGGCAACCCCACGACGCCACGAAGGCTACCACCTTTTCTTCTACCTCTCCTCCCTCTTCTAGCTAGTAAGTCCCACCCCCTTCTTCTCTTTCTACATAAAAGTCTTTTTTTTATAAAACATGTCGGAAGTGGAGTAACACCGACATCTTCTTTAAAAATCTTATAAATTTCATTTTTCTTACATTTTCTTCATGTATATTCCTATACCATACTTATTAACCATGAAAACTAATAATTAAAAATAAATTTTCACCTTAAAACGTTATGTTATATAACTTTAACCTAGTTTCTACATGAAAATACCATGAACTTCATATATTTATTTTTTAGTTCTTTTGATAACTATTACCTCTAGAAAACCTCATAGGGTAATGAACTACCCCTCACATACACGCATATTGACATAGCACGATACTCTTGGAAACCTATTTTTGTGGCAATTACAATATTTCATCAAAATACCATGAACTATAAAAACCCGGTTTTCTTTAGAATTATATTTTAAACTCGTTGTGATTATGCCTCTACAACCTATTTTGGGGAATTTGCTATTGGATAGTGCGGATTATCGCACATCCTCGGGCTAATAGAGCGAGATGCAGACCTTCTCACGGAACATTCGGCCTCGAAAGATTTTTAATACGATTTATAAAAAAACGATATTTTCTAATTAATAATAAAATAAAATTTTATAATTATATAAATATTATCAAACCGCATATTTTCAAGATATAATAAAATTTCATGTTTTCTAAAAATAAAAAGTTTCACTAAAATACCATCAAGTAACAATACAAGGTAAGTCTTACACTAAAATACCTTGAATTATTCAAGCTATTTAAATATTCACTAATATACCTCACATCCTTAAAATACACATTATGGAAACCCTAAATAATATAAATAAATACTTGAGGTTTATTTTGAAAGTATTTTAAATATTTTTCATAAAACCACTCGAGTTATACAAAATTACAATTAAGAACTTTAGTAAATATAGGTTTAAGCGGGATAAATTCTCTTTAGCCTCGGAGAGCCGGAGAAAGTGAGTGCTTGCCTATCTAAGGTAGAAAAACTTAACGGAGTTATCAATGGTAATTGCCTTGGAAAAAGACACAAATCCTGCCGTCCATGTGCAGTAGTTACCGATAACACCCAAACCTAATTCAGGATCAAAATTCTGTTTAAAGTATTTGACTCAAGTCTCAGTCTAAGTCTAATATGAATCCAATCCAAATATGGATCCAACTTTAAGATGAATCCAACATGTATACTTGAACCTGAACCTGAATGCCAGAATAAGATCACATGCAAATAAGACTTGACTTGATTGAACCATGGATATAACTTGACTTGAGTACATGACTACTTGATACATCCTGACACTGTTTACATGAACAACTTATATCCATGGTCTCGGCAAGTCTATTAACTATAGTTTATACAATATACATTACGGGGTTTAAGGGAGTAGAATGGTACGGAATGTATTAGAAGTAGAACGAGATGGTCATTAAAAGACACCTACCTAAACAACCGTGCCATTGTCCCGTGGGTTTTGACGGGGCCCTGTACTACCGATTACCATAGTCCACGGAGCAAGTTGGACTCCTCTCGTATACACATATATATTTTGTACTAAGCTACAAACAACTACGTTAGTATAACAAACATATACTTGTACTAGTTACCAGTTCTATTCTCTTTACTTGTTTATTCCATCCTTTCTTTTGGGACTTACCGAGCGCTAGTTCACTGACGACATTCCTGTTTTTTCTTTCTTCGGAATGTCCGTCAGGAGGACCGGACCCTCAGGAGACCGAGCCCAGTCAGGACGATTTGGACCAGTTCATGGAGCAACTAGACTTCTAGTTTTTACTTGTACTTATTTCAGTTCATATTCCACTGTTTAGGCATTGCTTTCTATCATTGTACATTTACTTTTCAAATCAGCTGTAACGTAAAGAATGGATGTTAATAAAATTTGCTGTTTATATTATATCTCTTGTCATTCTTATGCATTTTATTTATATATTTCTTATTTACGCTTAGCGTATTTACTTCTGAGTAAATACGTCGCGGCCCGCCACTTTTCCTGGATGAATCGCTTGTTGCGGCGGCAAGGCGCGGCATCGTCTGAGTCGGAATCGGAGTCGGTGGCATCGGGGTCTTCGTAGATCAAGCAGATCTTTTTAGGCAATGAGGGGAAGATGATATAGGCTTTTGATGTTGGAAGTTGCTTGGAGATCACACTCACCTCCTTTGTTGGGTCTCAATCTCAAAAAGAGCAAAAGATTAGAGAGAGAGAGAATGAGAGAAAGATATAGAGTGAGATGAGAGAGAGAGGAATATGAGTTGGGGACACCGATTCTCTGATGTTTTATAGGATCCTAATGGAGAAGAACTTTCCCCCGCCAAAGACGGTGAAGGCGGAGGAGGAGGAGGCGGAGGATGCAACACATTTGAGGGCGGCGCGGAGGGAGGTAAGGAGGACGGGGATGGCAGTTTCATGGGTGGCATCTTTGAGTTTTTTTTCCTCTTTCTTTTTTTTTTCCTATTTTTTTCTTTTTCGAAACCGAATCTCATTGGTTGATTGAGAAATCTGGTAAGGATAAAATGGGGAACCACTCAAATATTGTTGGTGTGGCAGTTAAACATAACAGTTGCAAACGGGATGGTATTTATTTGCAACAGGTGGTGATAGTTCATGGTATTTGTTTGTAATTAAATTAGTTTATAGTATCAATCACAAAAAACGTGAAAATTTGTGGGTACCTTCTTGCACTTAAGCTTTTTGATTTAGTTTGTACTCAGTGCTTGTAAATTAATGATATGTGAACTTATATGCAAGATTGGCTTCTAGTAATTGGTGGGTTTCTGTTTTTGATGCAGGATTAAAAATTTCTTCGAAGGTTATTTTAGCATGGATAGGGATGCGAGATTATAAAAAAATTAATCCAAACTAAATATCAAATATTTCACTGATGTAGAAACGGCAAGTGCTGGTTTTTCATATCCTTCATTTTGTTTATGTGAATCAATAGTACCTGAACAATCATTATCTTTTAAATGCTTTACTCAATATAAGCAAATTATGTGAATAGAACTATGAACCTAATTGAATTGTGATCACCTTTTAATCCATACATTATTAGTGTGTTGGCCATCGATACATTTAATAGATCTGCAAAACAATTAAAACATCTGAAAAACATATTACAGGATGTGTCAATATGAGTATCTCATAAGTATCCAAGGATTCAAGTAAATCCGATACAGATACATCTCAAGTCCTCGACGAAGAATCTGTCCAATATAGGCGATCCTTTGAAGTATGAAATCATATGGTCTTGTAATTCCATGAATACCGATTGCTTTCTTTATTTGAGTGACCATGTGATATGTACGCTACTCTTTTCTTTTCTTTTTTGAGATGATAGGCGGGATAAATTAGCCAGACTCTTATTAATGGGAGAACCCGGGCTCGATCCCGGATCTCCTCCATGCGCTACTCCAAGCCCCATTTGTACGCTACTCTTTAATTTATAGGTTAAAATGATTCTTATAATTCTTATAGATGATAGGTGTGTTTCTTTTCCAATATAATAGAACAAAGCAGGTTCTTTTGAATTCATACTGGACTTAGACTTTCATAAACTACCAAAATATACAAACCGCCTTAAACTTTCATAAACTAGTTTGGTAGCTTATTAAATATTTAGTAAACAAATTTGTTAGTTTATTGAATATTTACTAAACAATTACGGTGATTTATTAAACATTTACTGTACAAGTTTTTTAATTTATTGTTTATAAATTTTACAAGTTTTTGTACACTTTGTGGTTTTCTATAATTTTTAAATAATTTGGTGATTAGTTGCAACAGCCCTTAAATTTTTGGTAGTTTTCGGGAATTAAGCCTATATAGTGTGTTCTCCTGATTAGGGCTGTTGCCCTGCTTTGTTCAGCTTTGGAAAAAATGAAAAATTTGAGTAACCTCATGTGGCTTTATTTCAAGATCAATATTTGTTTCTCTATACAAGAGACAATTATGCATAATTTTTTCGTTTTTTATTAGATATAAAGACGATGGTAGTGAAGGATAGTGGGATTTTTTTTGTTGTTTCGATTATTCGGCTCCAATAATCTTTTCATGTTCAGGTATTATATCAATCTTGTTTTGGATCCAGATTGAACATGGTATGTTTGTGCCCAGGATGCGCAAATTTAGGACGAAGTGTAATCATGTTCAAGTGAGGTTAATGGTTAACTCTAGGGTTTAGTTAATTTTTTTGGGTAAATTTTACCGAACGGCCATCGATTTTTCAGGTTTTTGAGATTACACTATTGAATTTCAGAAATGCTGTAATGCTGTAAATTCCCAGTTCCATCAATAAATTTTTTCTATATTCTCCAAGTTCCCGGAATGTTTTCCAATTTTTTCCTCGTATTTTTATATGAAATCAGTTGCTTAGGTTTTTAATATTTAAATTTTACTAACCAAATAAAACCAAGCCCGGCCCAAAAGAAAAAAAAATACTAAATATATTAAAAAAATCCCCAACTCTCCGGCCCAGCCCATGCCTGCACTCACCCAGTGCCCAAATCCGCCCCGGCCCGACCGTTAACCCTTTCTTCCCCACTCATCTTCTTTTCCCGCTCCTTTCTTTCTTTTCCTCATTACCACGTCGACGCAGCACACTCCTTTGTCCACGTCGCCTCGCCGCTCCCCAACGTGACCGCGGCCACGATCTTTCGCGCGCGCCTCTTTCTAACTCCCTCCCCCTCACTATCGTTTTCCCGCTCTCTCATCCCCCATACTCTCCCGCTCACCCCCACATCCCCATTTCTCGACGCATGACCCCACGAGCGACCACCTACCCCTCGACCTCGTCTCCCTTCCTCGCACAAAACCGAGCCTCCCTCAACCAACACCCCATGTTGCTTCCATCACCCTCTTCACCAACTACACAGAACCCCCTCCCCGCCACCGAGCCTCCCCTGCAAACCCTCTCGCCGCCGACGATCACCTCGCTCCCATCGCGCCGCCGGCCACCTCGTCGACCTCTCAGCGTCACCACCATCACCTCCTACTAGCCGAGCCCCTCCACTACTTCACTGCACTCTACACCAAGCTTGAGCCTCGACCCCCCTCGCTGCAACCTCATCGGCAACCACCACAGCCACCGCCGTTCACCTGAGCTTCGAAGTTGCAGCCACTCGAGCTCCTCAACCATCCGCGACGCCAACAGAGCCATCCCCCGAGCAACTCCGACGACGAACCCAAACTCGAGCCGAGGCCGTGAACCGTAGTCGCGCCGTTCGTGGCGCGATCTCGACGTTGCCGCTACCGTGCATCGTCAACGCGTCATCAGGCAAGTATCCTGCTTGCTTCATGCTAAATTGTTCTATTACAATTCGAAATCCTATGAATTCCGTGTATACAATTCATGCAAATTAATATGACACAAGTGTTTGATGCAAAACCCGAACGAAAAACTTCCATTAAATTGACGGAAACTGATCACATAGGTTGGACCGTATAGTAATGATCATCGTGTATTATTTTGGCTGAATAATATAGTCGTTACTGACGTGATCGACCATCCCCATTTAAGCCCGTTAAAACTAAAACTTTTCCGCGTCTGAAACTTGTAAAAATCATAACTAATTGTTTATAAATTGGAATGATGCGTTCGAGGGCTCAAATCGAAGACGACTCGACGACCTAGGACCCCATAAGAGTTTAAATTGTTTCTATACTGAAAAGACGATGGAAACTTGTGCGGTGTGCGGCTCTGGACTGCAGTCTAGAGCAGCACTGGCTGTTGATTCCCATCTTGTAATGCTTACCCTTTACTGCTTGAACTTTTTATTTTGCGGAACCCTATACCATAGCGAAGATGAAACAGTTAGATAACTAATGAAATTGATCTCACCCCTTTTCACCGTCGTTTACTATTTAAACTGTATTTTAGATTAACAGGACGTATAGCAGTCCCAAACAGAAACAGAACTTATACCCCATGGTTGTACAGTACATAACTTCTGGCATGGAGGCGCAATTGAGAATCCGTATGGTGCGTTGGAAACCCGATTGAAAAAACTAAATTTCGTTCAACTATAGCGTCGCCTAATTTTGATCCCAACAGGGTGAAAATTGTGTTGCGAAATGGACATTCAGTTCAGGAACTGAAATTCCAGCAGAGAACACTTAAAATGAAACGGCTGTAACTTGCCCACCCGAAATCCGATTGCCCTAAAATAAATTTTGTTGAACTGCCGACTGAGTTTACTTGCTACCTCCTTTGTATATTTTTACTGAATTTTGAATGTATGATTTAATGTAATTTTTATAAGTTCAAAAGGTGCATAATAGTTCGTATTACACATGGTTTGTTAACTGCATAAATGCACATATTTTACCCGATTGACATACTTCTAGAGATAGTGCGCGTTATTATTCAGTGTACAATGTATTATCGTGCGTGAATGGTATTGGTTTAGGAGTGTCAAGTACGCCAGTGAAAAGTGAATGATTCGTGATAGTGAACAATACAGTGAACAGTGACAAAATCCATGTTATTAGTGCGTACTTGTATACGACTAGACCATACTCATAAATAGTGTAAACCTGTGAAAAAGGGGAAATCGAAGTGGAAAGATAATTGTATTTAGCGAGAACAGTGATTTAAAGGATGATCATTCGAACATCGACTCTTATATATATTAGGTTGGGCCTAGCGGTCCGGCTGACAGGGTTATGTCCCGGGCGATAGCGGGCTGTAGTCTCGGGTATGTACGAGACCCTCGTTAAACATGATCCGCCTTTCCACAAATCGATTTCAAAGATGACCTAGAGACTGACAGGGACACATATCATACATTGCATCAGTTAGTGATATATTGACCACCTGCATTTTATCTCCACTGTTATTACTTTCTTTTCTTGTTTCTTGTCATTATTATAATATTGCTATTACGTCGCTCTGACGACCTGAGTATGCATGCTCAAACCTCGAGGAAGAACCAGTACAGGAGTCAGACTTGCCCTTCGAGCTTGCGCAGATTTAGTCGGGAGTATCTCCTTCACCTTTACTGCTTTTCCTAAAGTAATCTTGTATTCGCACTTGGTTAGTAGTTCTTTTCCTTATTTTATTGTAAATTGTGAACAATGAAAGTTGATGTAATAATTTAGTGATGTATTTTCTTTACTTATGTGCTTTGTTTACTTATTACCATGTAATGCTAGAAGCCGAAGTGTGACTACGGCGGGATTATTCCTTGACCGTAGGAGTATGGCTGACCTAGTCATCCCTCGTTTTCCGTATTTTGGGAAGCGGGGCGTGACATGGTTTTGTTGGTATCAGAGCCAGGTTTAGTAGTAAGGGATAACATTAATTACACTTTATTACGTTATTTTCGCTTCACTATCCCTGACTTTCATCTTTGTATCTAATCATATCCTTTTAATTATCTTCCAGCGATATGACATCCCCGAACGACCACTGCTCAGACTCAAATTCTCAGGATCGCACGGAGAGAATCTTGAGTGCACTGACGACCCTCGCAGAAGCTCAAGAGAGAAAGACGGACCTACTCACCGATGGACTCAAGGCTATTACCGCAGTAGGGGGACCCTCCGCTCTCATTACCGCCCCCGAGGGTACTGCTACACCAGCTTTTTCTGCCAGGGATGGCACCGTGTCAGATTTTCGGAGGTTACATCCAGCTGCATTTACGGGACTAGCCGAACCACTCGAGGCCGAGCAATGGCTGGTTAATATGGAGAACTTACTGACGGCCGCAAGGGTACCAGATGAGGAGAAAGTGAATGTGATAAAGATCCAGTTGGAAGACGAAGCACGCACTTGGTGGTCAGTTGAAGAAAGCAGACTAGAAGGGCCAATCGAATGGAGCAAATTCAAGGAGTGCTTCTTGGACCACTATTTCCCTTCCACTGCCAAGGCAGAGATGGAAGAAAGATTCATTTTACTGAAGCACAATGGCCGTCCCGTGGACGTATACGCGGCAGATTTCAACCGTCTGAACCGATTTTTTCCATATATGGTCGCTTCAGAGGCCACCAGGGCCAGGCGCTTCTTATAGGGACTTGATTTCGAGCTACAGCAGTTGATCGCGTCACTCGAGTTGCAGACTTTTGCGCAGGTTCTCAACGCGGCACGAATTCAGGAGAAGATGATCAATAAATTTAGGAAGCCCCCAGTTGTTCCAGTGCGTACTCACACACCGTCTCGAGGAGTTATACTGGTTCATAGGCCAGGAACGACACAAATGAAGCGTCCATTCGTGCCCCAGCATCGCCCCCAGAGTAAGAACTTAGTTTGCGGCTACTGCAACAGGGATGAGCATACCCAGAAGGACTGTCGCCACGCCAAGGGACAGTGTTTGATTTGCGGATCCAGTCAGCACAGAGTTAGCGGTTGCCCTGAGCGAACAGAGTTACGGGGAGGGTCTGGACCGCAGCAGCAGAGATCACAGGAGCAGAGGCAACCCTACACAGGCCGCGGTCAGGGACGGGCTTTCACCTTGACCGCCGAGCAGGCAGAGGCTTCAGGCGAAGTTGTCACAGGTATTCTACTCGTACATTCCATGCGAGCTAGATTACTATTTGATTCTGGAGCATTGCACTGTTTCATATCTGCGCATTTCGTTGATACACACTTCATACCACATGAACCATTAACCAAGGGTTGGGAAATACATACGGGTAATGGTATGATAGTATCTAGTCGAGAATGTAGATCCTGTCCAGTTGTAGTGTGTAGCAGAGAATTCTATGCGAATTTCCTTTTGATCGGAACACACAGCTATGACGCAATTCTCGGGATGGATTGAATAAGTACCTTCCATGCAGTTATTGATTGCCGAGCAAAGAATGTGACTTTCCGCATTCCCAATCATCCAGAGTTTATTTTCGAATGCGGGAGCGAATCTTTGGAGCCAGCCAAGTATAGAGCCAAACCAAAAGAGTTGACAGCTATGGAGATTGATGAGAGCCCAGCCCTAGAGATTGTTCGGGATTTTCTGGACGTGTTTCCTGAAGATTTTCCATGTCTATCACCTCTACGCGTCTTGGAATTCTTGATCGATTTGACTCCAGATACAGCACCAGTTCCCAAGGCCCCGTACAGAATGGCACCGGTTGAGTTGGCAGAATTGAAGAAGCAAATTGAAGAACTCATGGAGAAGGGATTTATCCGGCCAAGCGCTTAACCGTGGGGTGCACCAGTTCTGTTGGTGAAGAAAAAGGATGGATCGCTGCGGATGTGTATAGACTATCGGGAGCTGAACAAAGTCACGATAAAGAACAAATACCCAATTCCGCGCATCGACGACTTATTCGATCAGTTAAGTGGGGCCAAGGTATTTTCGAAGTTGGATCTCCGTTCTGGCTATCATCAAATCAGATTAGCGGCCGAGGATATATGCAAGACGGCTTTCAGGGCCCGATACGGACATTACGAATTCCTTGTGATGCTGTTCGGCGTTACTAATGCTTCAGCGATATTTATGGATTTGATGAACAGGGTGTTTGCGAAGTACTTGGACACGTTCGTCGTCGTATTTATCGACGACATACTGATCTACTCGAAGATCCGGGAGGAGCACGTCGAGCATTTGCGCACGGTTCTACAAATTCTTCGGGAAGAGAAGTTGTACGCAAAATTAAGCAAGTGTGAGTTCTGGCTCGACAAGGTTTAATTCTTGAGACACATTATTTCGGGCGAAGGCATCTCAGTGGACCCGGCAAAGATAGAATCTGTCAGAGATTGGCCAACACCGAAGTCAGTGGCCGAAATCAGAAGCTTTCTGGGACTGGCAGGATATTATCGGCGGTTCGTCCAAGACTTTTCAAGAATCGCTGAACCTTTGACGAGACTAACACGGAAGGAGGTACCGTTTGTATGGACAGAGAAGTGTACTCGGGCATTTGAGACACTGAAGCAGAAGTTAACCACGGCGCCCATTCTTACAGTACCAGATGATTCCGGTGGTTTGGTGATATATAGTGATGCCTCAGGGAAGGGCTTAGGCTGTGTTCTGATGCAGCACGGTCGGGTGGTTGCTTACGCCTCACGACAGCTGAGAAATCACGAGAGGAACTACCCTACGCATGACTTGGAGTTAGCCACAGTGGTCTTTGCATTGAAGATCTGGAGGCATTACTTGTTAGGCGAGAAGGTGAAGGTGTACACGGATCACAAGAGTCTGAAGTACGTCTTCACTCAGAAAGAACTAAATATGAGGCAACACCGATGGCTAGAACTGATGGCGGATTATGACTTGGACCTTCAGTATCATCCGGGAAAAGTAAATGTTGTGCCAGATTCTCTCAGTCGCAAGCCAGCGGTCATGATGTTGACCAGTCAGAGGAGTATCATTGAGGATTTTCAGAGACACGAACTTGAGGTCGTTACGCCGAGCGCAATCAAGTAGTTTTGGCAACTACAGGTGCAGTCTTCTCTTGTGGATCGCATCAAGGCTGCGCAAGCGGATGATCCTTGATTGCAAAAGTTCAGAGCGCAAGTAGAAGCCGGGCTGAGAAAGGACTTACTCATACATGAAGACGGTTCTCTGAGATTCGGTAGCAGACTCTGCGTACCCAAAGGGGATGTTCGGGAACTAGCCGAGGCTCATAGTTCAGCTTATTCTGTGCATCCGGGAGGCACGAAGATATATCGAGATCTAAAATAGCACTTTTTATGGAACGGGATGAAGCGAGAAATTGTGCGGTTTGTATCCAGGTGCTTGGTATGCCAGCAGGTGAAGGCGGAATATCAGAGGACAGCAAGATTGTTACAACCGCTTCCGATACCAGAATGGAAGTGGGAGCACATTACTATGGATTTCGTGATGGCCTTACCACGGAGCCCTAGGGGCAACAACGCCGTTTGGGTTATCGTCGACCGCCTCACGAAAGCTGCACACTTCTTACCATTCCGAGTGGGACAGTCGACCGAGTCACTCGCGGAGAGATACATGCAGGAGATAGTGCGACTTCACGGAGTTCCGGTCAAGATTGTGTCAGATCGAGACACCAGATTTGTTTCGCACTTTTGGAGGAGCTTACAGGAGAGCTTAGGTACCCGCCTCAAGTTCAGCACAGCTTATCACCCGCAGACGGACGGACAATCCGAGCGTACTATTCAGACACTCGAGGATATGTTGAGAGCTTACATGCTGGACTTCCAGGGTTCTTGGGAAGATCATCTGCATCTAGTCGAGTTTTCTTATAACAACAATTACTAGGCTAGTATCCAGATGGCTCCTTTCGAAGCACTTTACGGGCGGAAGTGTCGATCAGTTTGTTGGGATGATGTGGGCGAATGAAGATTACTGGGTCCCGATCTCATTGTTCAGACAGTCGATGAGGTCCAAATGAGCAGACAGCGCATTAAGACGGCTCAGGATCGACAGAAGGGTTGGGCGGATGCCAGCAGGAGAGCACTAGAATTTGAAGTCGGAGATCACGTATTCCTGAAGATTTCCTCTACCCGCGGGGTTATCAGGTTTGGAGGTCGCGGGAAACTCAGTCCCCATTTCATCGTACCTTTTGAGGTGCTAGAGCGAGTAGGAGAAGTGGCTTATCGACTTGTCTTGCCGCCGTCGCTAGCTGGTGTGCACAATACCTTCCACGTATCCCAGTTGCGGCGTTATGTTCAGGATGAGAGCCATATTCTGGACTATTTGGAGTTAGCTTTGGGTACCGACCTATCTTATGAGGAGCAGCCCACCACCATCCTCGACCGCAGAGAAAAAGTGCTGAAGAATAAAGTCATTCAGTTAGTCCGAGTGTCTTGGGGCGGTCGTTCCCCAGGAAAATCTACCTGGGAGCGTGAGGAAGATATTCGTGCACGTTTTCCACATCTATTTGTTTATTGTTGTTGTTTCGTTGTCCCTTTTAAAATTTCGAGGACGAAATTTTTGTAAAGAGGGTATGATGTAAATTCCCGGTTCCATCAATAAATTTTTTTTATATTCTCCAAGTTCCCCGAATATTTTCCTATTTTTTTCCTCGTATCTTTGTATGAAATCGGTTGCTTAGGTTTTTAATATTTAAATTTTCCTAACCAAATAAAACCAAGCCCAGCCCAAAAGAAAAAAAAAACTAAATATATAAATAAATTCCCAACTCTCCGGTCCAGCCCATGCCTGCACTCACCCAGTGCCCAAACCCGACCCGACCCGACCGTTAACCCTTTCTTCACCACTCATCTTCTTTTCCCGCTCCTTTCTTTTTTTTTCCTCATTACCACGTCGACGCAGCACACTCCTTTGCCCACGTCGCCTCGCCACTCCCCAACGCGACCGCGACCACGATCTTGCACGCGCGCCTCTCTCTAACTCCCTCCCCCTCACTCTCGTTTTCCCGCTCTCTCATCCCCCATACTCTCCCGCTCACCCCCACGTCCCCACTTCTCAACGCATGAACCCGCGAGCGACCACTCACCCCTCGACCTCGTCTCCCTCCCTCGCACAAAACCGAGCCTCCCTCACCCAACACCCCCTGTTGCTTCCATCACCCTCTTCACCAACTACCCAGAACCCCCTCCTCGCCACCGAGACTCCCCTGCAAACCCACTCGCCACCGACGATCACCTCGCTCCCATCGCGCTGCCGGCCACCTCGTCGACCCCTCAGCGTCACCACCATCACCTCCTACTAGCCGAGCCCCTCCACTACTTCACTGCACTCTACACCAAGCTTGAGCCTTGACCCCCCCTCGCTGCAACCTCACCGGCGACCACCACAGCCACCGCCGTTCACCTGAGCTTCGACGTTGCATCCACTCGAGCTCCTCAACCATCCGCAACGCCAACAGAGCCATCCCCCGAGCAATTCCGACGACGAACCCAAACTCGAGCCGTGGCCGTGAACCCTAACCGCGCCGTTCATGGCGCGATCTCGCCGTTGCTGCTGCGGTGCGTCGTCAACGCGTCATCAGGCAAGTACCATGCTTGCTTCATGCTAAATTGTTCTATTACAATTCGAAATCCTATGAATTCTGTGTATACAATTCGTGCAAATTAACATGACGCAAGTGTTTGATGCAAAACCCGAACGAAAAACTTCCATTAAATTGACGGAAACTAATTACATAGGTTGGCCTGTATAGTAATGATCATCGTGTATTATTTCGCCTGAAAAATATAGTCGTTACTGACATGATCGACCATCCCCATTTAAGCCCGTTAAAACTGAAACTTTTCCGCGTCTGAAACTTGTAAAAATCATAACCAATTGTTTATAGATTGGAATGATGCGTTAGAGGGCTCAAATCGAAGCCGGCTCGACGACCTAGGACTCCATAAGAGTTTTAAATTGTATCTATGCTGAAAAGACGACGGAAACTTGTGCGGAGTGCGTCTCTGGACTGCAGTCCAGAGCAGCACTGGCTGTTGATTCCCATCTTGTAATGCTTACCCTTTGCTTCTTGAACTTGTTATATTGCGGAACCCTATACCATAGCGAATATGAAACAGTTATCTAACTAATGAAAGTGATTTCACCCCTTTTCACTGTCGTTTACTATTTAAACTGTATTTTATATTAACTGGACGTATAGCAGTCCCAAACAGAAACAGAACTTATACCCCATGGTTGTACAGTACATAACTTCTGACGTGGAGGCGCGATTGAGAATCCGTCTAGTGCGTTGGAAATCCGATTGAAAAACCTAAATTTCGTTCAACGATAGCGTCGCCTAATTTTGATCCCAATATGGTGAAAATTGTGTTTCGAAATGGACATTCAGTTCAGGAACTTAAATTCCAGCAGCGAACACTTAAAATGAAACGGCTGTAACTTGCCCACCTGAAATCCGAATGCCCTGAAATAAATTTTTTTGAACTTCCGACTGAGTTTACTTGCAACCTCCTTTGTATTTTTTTATTGAATTTTGAATGTATGATTTAATACATTTTTTATAAGTTCAAAAGGTGCATAATAGTTCGTATTACACATGGTTTGTTAACTGCATAAATGCACATATTTTACCCGATTGCCATACTTCTAGTGCTAGTGCGCGTTATTATTCAGTGTACAATGCATTGCCGTGCGTGAATGGTATTGGTTTAGGAGTGTTAAGTACGCCAGTGAAAAGTGAATGATTCGTGATAGTGAACAATACAGTGAACAGTGACAAAATCCGTGTTATTGGTGCGTACTTGTATACGACTAGACCATACTCATAAATAGTGTAAATCTGGGAAAAAGGGAAAATCGAAGTGGAAAGAGAATTGTATTTAGCGAGAACAGTGATTTAAAGGATGATCATTCGAACAACGACTCTTATATATATTAGGTTGGGCCTAGCGGTCCGGCTGACAAGGTTATATCCCGGACGATAGTGGGCCGTAGTCTCGGATATGTACGAGACTCTCGTTAAATATGATCCTCCTTTCCACAACTCGATTTCAAAGATGATCTAGAGACTGACAGGGACACAGATCATACATTGCATCAGTTAGTGATATATTGACTGCCTGCATTTTATCTCCACCGTTATTACTTTCTTTTATTGTTTCTTGTCATTATTATAATATTGCTATTACGTCGCTCTGACGACCTGAGTATGCATGCTCAGACCTCGAGGAAGAACCAGTACAGGAGTCAGACTTGCCCTTCGAGCTTGCGGAGATTTAGTCGGGAGTATCTCCTTCACCTTTACTGCTTTCCCTAAAGTAACCTTGTATTCGCACCTGATTAGTAGCTCTTTTCCTTGTTTTATTGTAAACTGTGAACAATAAAAGTTGATGTAATAATTTAGTGATGTATATCCTTTACTTCTGTTCTTTCTTTACTGATTACCATGTAATACTAGAAGCCGAAGTGTGACTACGGCGGGATCATTTCTTGACCGTAGGAGTATGGCTGGTCTAGTCATCTCTCGTTTTCCGTATTTTGGAAAGCGGGGCATGACAAATGCATTCCTGAAGGGCATTTTGCGAAAAAGAAATGAAGGGTTTTCTTCTAAAAAATTCTATTGTATGTTCAGACTATTTAATCTATGTACAAGTAGGGTTGTTAAAACAGCTTGAAGCTCGGAAGCTCAGCTCGAACGTGCTGGTGGTGGTTGTGTGTCTGTCAAAAGTCTATTAAATCGTCAGTGTAAAAGTTCGTTTAAACTCGTTTGATAGTTAAACAAACCCGTTCGAGCTCGGATCGTGTTTAGGTTCGGTCAAGAAGTGATTGATAGCAAGCCACATAGGATGAGCCCAGACAAAAAAAAGGAACTTAACTTATTAGAGTTGAATCACTTTATGTTGCTGGTGTTTTAGTTGATTCCGGAGTGATATAAGCTTCATAGCCACCGGTTCCAGGCCTGTGGAATTTCTTTTTTCCTCCCTTCTATTCTACCGTCTGCCGAAGAAGAAAAAAGAATCCATCTGATCCACATCATTGAATGATCCATTTACCATCCTTCCTGTCTTATTGTAGGAGTCAAATACTATGATGGTTCTGTTGTTCCATATTTATCTCGTCTGTAATTTAGCAATCTCAAAATTTCTTTTTGATACGATCAAATAAGGAAAAAATGATTTTTTTCCATTTTCATACTCTTTCTTTCGTAAGATAAATTAAGGCCTGCGTAGGCTCGAACAGTTTATCGCTTAATTAGTATATGATAGTGATAATAAAATAGCTATTTATTCTTGAATTTAGAAAATATTTATTAACGTCAATATCAACACTAACACGAAACTCAGCTTATAACAAACATTTAGTCAAATATTGTTACACTAAAAAAATACCAAGATCTCAAGACTGATGTCTATATCATTAAGATTTTAGGGACTCCATGCTGAAACGAGGCTGGAGTACTGGCAATGTGGTGATTCTCAACTCTCTTATCAATCGTCTCTGCATAGAGAAAAGGGTTAGCGAAGCAGTTCGGCTGCTCGGCAAAATGCCTATCTTGGGTTGCACTCCAGACACATTCTCTTACAGCGCTCTCATCAAGGGGCTATGCGGAAATGGGAGCATCAGCTTGGCACTTGAGCTGCTTGATGAAATGAAAGAGCCTAATCTTGTCACCTAAAACACTTTAATAGACCGCCTATGCAAGGAAGGAGCCATAGAGAGAGCTTCACAGTTGATTCAGAAAATGATCGGCGGTGGCATTTCACCGGATGTCATCACTTACAGTTGCATCGTCCAAGGGTTATGTGTGGAGAGGAGAGTTGATGAAGCAGCTCGGTTGCTTGAGAGAATGCCTAGCTTTGGATGCATGCCTAATAGAGTCTCTTACGCCACGCTTATCAAGGGGTTCTGCTCTACCGGTAATACCGGTTTGGCACTTGACTTTCTTCACAAAATGGGAAATGAAAACAGACCTGAATCTAGACCTGACGTTATTACCTACAGCAAAGTCATTGATGCTTTTTGCAAAGAGGGAGACATGAACACCCGCATTAAAGATCTTTGAAGAAATGACTCATATGGGCATTGCACCTACTGTCGTCACCTACACCTGCATTATCCATGGTTATTCCATTCTAGGCCATTGGAACGAAGCCATCAGATTCCTCAAGGACATGGTTGATCGGGGGCTTTCTCCAAATGCTGTAACGTTTGGCACGTTAATGGATTCTCTTTGCAAATAGAAGAAGACTGATGAAGCACATGAACTATTTAATGCCATGGCTGAAAGAGGTGTGCGGCCTGATGCAATCTTGTATCACATTTTGTTGAATGGATATTGTCAAGAAGTCCGCTTTGATGAGGCATCAAAGGTTATTGATTCCATGTTGCATCAGGGATTTGTGCTCGAAGCTCGTAGCTACACTGTCGTGATTGATGGTTGCATTAAAGAATCACAGAATGGATGATGCTATGCATATATTCAAGAAAATGCAACATGAAGGAGTGAAGCCTAATATTATTACCTTCAGCACTTTACTCGATGGGCTTTGCAAAAGCGAAAGATTGGACGAGGCCAAGAAACTCTTCGACGAGATGGTAGAACAAGATGTTGTCACATATAGTTCTATGATTTCTGGGTATTGTAAATTAGGGAAATGGAAAGAAGCACTGCGATTATTTAAGGCAATGACCAATCAAGGAGTTCAACCTAATGTCATCACATTCAATACATTAGTTGATGCTCTTTGAAAAGAAGGGATGGTGACTGATGCCCCTAAGTTATTGGACGTGATGGTAAAAAGAGGTATGGAACCTGATATTTTTATATTTAGCACTCTAATGGATGGATATGGCTTAATGGGCCAGGTGGATGAAGCATTGAAACTATATGATTTCATTGTGGCACAGGGCCATAAGCCTGATCTTTGTACTTACACCATATTAATTGACATGTATTTTAAATCTCACAAGGTTGATAGAGCTCTGAACCTGTTTTATGAGATACCGCTCAAAGGAATTAAGCACGATATTCAAACATATCGCACTATGTTAAGTGGATTATATCGTGCTGGAAGAGTTAGAGATGCAAGACGAATATATGATGAGATGAATCATAGTGGATTAGCCCCAGATATGGGTACTTGCCATGTAGTTTTGTATGGGCTTTGTAGAAATCAGCTTATAGATGAAGCACGGGATCAATTTCATGCCATATCATTGCTGGGATACAAATTGGAGGTTAAGACATTCAACATTTTAATTGGTGGAATGTTCAAAGCAGGTAAAATTGAAGCAGCCAAAGACCTTTTTAATGATCTTCTTGCCAAAGAATTGGTTCCAAGTGTTATCACTTGTACGGTAATGATGAAAGGCCTTATAAAAGCAGGTCTCTTGGATGAAGCAAATGACTTGTTTTTGTTAATGGAGAAATATGGTTGCTCTTCAGATTCTACTATGCTCAATGCAGTAATCCGAAGTTTGCTTGAAAGAGGTGAAACAGAGAAGGCCAAGGAGTGGTTACATACAATGAAAGAGCAACAATTTGCTCTTGAGGCATCTACTGTTTCTTTGTTTTTGGATTTGCTCCCGAATAAGGGGGATTGTCATGAATTTATGAATTCACTTCCTGACTTTTCGCAACATCGTAAACATTCAAATCATGCGATGATTATCAATTCATCAGCTATATCTTCAACGTAATTGTTTTGGGATGTGAAATCGCCAAGAATTGACTTACATCGCCATTCAGTACTCAAAATGACTAATCTATCTATGGTCACCGAATAGTTAGGAGGTCCGTTTCTTAACCAAACTTCTAAATTTATGGAGAAATTCAGTACTTTTATCTTGTCCATATATCTACTTCCAGAGTTATTTCTTCAAAGTTCAATCTTTGTTGGTTTGAAGATTATATTTCAATTATACTTGATTTCAGTTAGTTTTTACTATATACCTCTTTTAGTATTTTTTTAATCATTATTGTTCTCTAGTCTATTTATTACAGAAATATGCTTGCTATGAAGTATTGTAGTTGGATTTTTTTACTGGTACATGACTTGGTGCCATTCATAAACAAAAGAAATTAATTACCTTGATTGTTTTTGTCACACCCCGCTTCCCAAAATACGGAATACGGAGAGCAACGAGGGTCAGCCGTGCTACCTACGGTAAGGAAAGATTCTTCCATAGTCACATAAGACTGTCTAGCTTAACCTGTTAAAATAAAATCCAATACCAAAAGGGATGATACTGATAATCATACTGTAACGACACCACAAGGAATACTAAAAATGGGTTCACTAGATAATTGATGTAAATAAGTACCCAATACAATAGATTCGAAAAGAAGACAAAATTTGGAAAGATACATGAGTCCTAATGTCCTATAAAGACGCGCTTGCTAAATACTAACAGAGAAGAAATAAACCTACGGGTTACTGATCTTGAGCAAAGTCCTGATAGCCGCTCCGATCTTGCTCAGCCTGAAAATCTGTCTCTAAACCTCATATGGAAAATCTCAAGGATGTCAGAACATTCCAGCAAGCATTCAATGTATAAGGTCAAGGATGTCAGAACATCCCAGCAAGTATTCAATGTATAAGGTGTGTGTATGATATGATAACATGAATAGATGAACGTAGTGAAGCCTGTGTGCGCAAGTGTGTTTGTGTGTGTGTGTGTATAAACATTAATACTATGAAACCAACATGTAAAGAGGTCAAGTCATAACCTAACTGGTCACTAAAAAGTAATCTATCCTATCGTGAGCTCGAGTGTGTGCGTCAACCTCTGCAAGAGTATTCCTAATCCAAGAGTAGTGCCCCAGGGGTTAGGAAACACGGGCCCAACTGTGGAATGAACATGCGACCGATAAAGCCCGGTACGAGCTGTAATAACATGCGACCGATATAGTCCGATACGAGTTGTAACAACATTCGACCGATATAGCCCGGTACGAGCTGTAATAACATGCGATCAATATAGCCCAGTACGAGCTGCCGGTATTGGACTCCTGAGATCCTGTTGTACGAACGCACACTCGAACTAACCTTACACCTCGCGTGTTCGTATCTACTAAGGTAATAACTAAATTACTAATTAATAATGTTGAAAATACTTGGACTTGTAATATAGTAATTATATAGAAATGAAACTGATAAACAGTGGTGTGTATCATAGCATGTAGCTCAACATCATAATTAGAGATCTCGTTATTAAAAGACTAAAGTATTGAATAGTCATGTCATGTCAGAGGTAATTGCTATCTGATGATAGTAACTGTTTGAAGGCGATGTATAAGCTGGCGCAAGTCACAAATGTTGCCTTCACCATCAGCCTTGATATGTATATAAAATAATTACAGGCTAGCTAATAAGATGTTTATATGAGATAGGTTAGCAATTCCAAACTTTTATTTGTATGTCAAATAAATTTCATTTTTGATCCATACTTGCTAATTTTCTTTTTCTCGCATAAAAATCTATATTATCCCGACAATACGAAATAATTGAGTACTGATACTTTTCCTTCTATTTTAACAGGGCAGAAAATACACACACAAGGATTGCCGATGTGCATCGACCAAAAGTAAAATAAGAATACTTGTCTCGGAGACGGGAAAAATGCGACGATGGAATGCAAAGTCTAAACTTGATGTTAGGGAACACGGTTAGAGATCTCGATAGACTTAGGCTCGACTCCGGCGATGGGTTTCCTAAGTTGCTGCAATTGGGTCATGGGTCGTCAGGGTTGCAGGTGCTGAGTTACCTACAACGGCTGTAAGGTTTCGGGTGGCATCTCTCATGCCAATTTCAAATTTTGCCATTATAGATGACTCTAAACCTAGATCATTAACTAGAGAATCAAACAAAACTAGCATGTTAACACTTTAACATCTAAGAGTTAGAGATTACAATCTTTGTAGTCCGTTCCTTCGCTTCATAAGCTCCGTGTTGAGGTCCTTTCACTGCGATCATCAAGTATCCGGACTCTAGAGAGGCTCCATGAAGAGAATGATGCAAGCTTGCTTCTAATCTTTAAATACAAAGATGATCCACCTTAAAGAATCTTAAACCCAAGGTCTTGCTTCACTAATCAAGTATTAGCAAAGCAAACACCCTAATCTATGTGGCTAGAATAGATGAGAATGATGAAGTCAGAATTTTGCTTTCTTTTGTTTTCAATTTCTCACAAAATATCATCATAAATTCAAAAGCTAGAAAGCTTTCAAGAGGAGGAAGAAGAAGAAATTCTTTTGTGATGAGTAATGAAAAATGAAAATGTTGTGGTTACAATTGCAACCATGAGTTAAGAATGAGAGTCTTAACTCTTGTAGAGAATAAACCATGAGTTAAGGGTTTGGGTTGGGTTAAAGAATATCTACACAAAATATCAAGCTAGATGACAAAAGTCAAAACTTCATAAAGCTTCATGAAAGCTTCATCCAAAAGCTAATCCTAATTCAAACCCTAACTTGGTTTAAACTCAACAACCATTTACACTTGTAACCCCAACATGTTACAATATTATATATCACATATATAATATTTAATGTAACAAAATAAAATAATACAATTAACATATATCGCATATACATCAATATATTATCCAAGTGAGAAAAAGGATCTTTAAGTGAGCTTATATTTGTTAATGTAATGTAATACATCAAATATATAATTATACATTAAATTATCGAATCAACACTTGATCCGATAATCCGGCTATTTCACAAATAACCGACCAATATAAAATGTATCAGTTCATCAAATCAACACTTGATCCGATGACCCGGCTATATCATATATACCTGTCACGCCCCGCTTCCCGGTATACGGCGAAGAGGACACGACTGGTCCGCTACGTATTTACTCAGAAGCAAATACGCTAAGCGTAGCTAAGCAATATAAAAGAAAATATACACAAGAGATAAGGTATAATAAAAACAGCAACTTTATTTATTAACATTATTTTGTACAATGCATGAAAAGGAAATACAACTGAAATAAAAGTAATGTCTAAACAATGGTATGACAGGAAATTAAAAGTATTAAAAAGAAAATGTACAATGTCTAGAGCTTAGGGTCTTCGCTGTACTGATCTAAGTCTTCTGCAGTTGGCTCGATCTCTGACGGTTCCAAATCACCCGACGACATTCAAAGAAGAAAGAAATAGAATGTCGTCAGCGAACAGATCGCTTGGTAAGTCCCAAAGATAAGAGGAGAAATAGAATGGACAGAGAGTAAGAGAGAGAGTATTACAATTGTATTATATTGTTATATTGTTGTATTTAGTTTTAACGCTGTTGTTTGTAGCTTGGTACAGAAGGATGCCAGTGTATACGAGAGGAGTCTCACTTGCCCCGGAGACTAAGCTATCAGGAACTCAAGAAACCGTTGGGCCACGGTACAACAACAACGGAATACAGGTTAGGTGTTTTAATCTTACCGTCTCGTGCCACTTTTAACACCTTCCATACCAATCTACCCCTTAAATCCCGTAGTGTTTTGATTGTATTGTTGTATTGTATTGTATAGATTGTATAGTTGGATGACAGACCAAAACCATGATATCAGTAAACAGATGTAACTGTATAATCATATAAATGGAATAACTGGAGAACCATGTAAATGGGATGTATATCCATGGTTCGGTTCAGTCAAGTTGTATAGATTGATAATTGGATTCATGGATTCAGGTTGAATTGTAATATTGAAGATTGTAGATTGTAGATTGTACTTGAATCATATTCAAGTCAGATTATACTGAGACTCAAACTGAGTTAGACAATCAGTAAAGTAACTTGAAGTCCTGATTGTTTTTATTAATTTGTCTATCTTAGATAGGCAAGCATCCACTTCTCCGGCTCCCTGAGGCTCAAGAGATTGGTTCCGCTTAAACCTATGTTTAATAGAGTCTTTAGGGTAATTTATAGAACTTGAGGGGATTTTATGTAAAAATACTTTTATATACTTTTTCAAAATATACCCCAAGCATTTATTATTCATCTTTAGGGTTGTAATGAATGTGGATTTTATATTGTGATATTTCTAATGAAAATATCCTAAATTCAGAAATAAAGGTATTTATTTGTAATATTGATTTATATGGAATTCGTGGTATTTTAGTGTAAAATTGATTCTTTTGATTTTTAGAAAAAGGTGGAATATTTATATCATAACAAAATAGGTATTTTAATGATAAATATACATATATTTATACAAAAATAATTTTAATATATATTTTATATTCTAAAAATCTCATTTTCTCAAGATATCGTATTTTAAATCTTTCGAGACCGAATGCTCCTTGCGGAGGTCTGAATCTCGCACTACTAAGGCCGAGTATGTGCGATAATCCGCACCATCCCGAACGGGTTCCTCAAAATGGGTTGTAGCGGCGCTTTGCAAAGATTGTATAAATATTAATTCTTTAGAAAACGGTTTTATGAAGTAAGTGGTATTTATTTGTAAAGATGTCAATTTTCCGTATTTTATGTTTTAGGGTCTCCTAAGTCAACTAGACTATTCCTAATTGGTCCAAAACGACAAGTTGTGAGATGTCTTAAATCGCCTCTTCACCGCTAATTGTGGCCAGGTAAGTACAAGTGAAGAAAGGAGGGATCCGCTCACGAATCACCGTGAGACGGGCCTTTTAAAGTTACCTTTCTCACTTGCCTAACCTAGACACCACAAAGTCAGGTTTAGATAAACGATTGATGTCCACAATCTTATCCTATTTTCATAATAAGTGGTATTTATTTAAAAAGTGTATCAATACTAAATCTTTTAGAAATGGTTTTATTAAGTAAAGGGTATTTAAATGAAAATGTTTGTTTTCTCGTATTCTAGGTTCTCGAGGGTATCGTGTTATATTGCCTATAAGTGTGTGAGGAGATGGGTCGTTACCTCGTGATCTACTTAAATGTATAGCAAGTTTAATGGAGTTAAATGTAGAATTAAAACAATGTGGTATTTAAGTGAAGAATACGATAAATTGAAATAGCCATCGTTTTATGTAATGAAACTTGATCAATTTGGTTGATTAGTGTTTAATAGTCAACATGAGAAAATTTAAGTATGATTGTATTAGTGAAAAGTGGAATTTTATAAGAAACCGAATCGGATATCGGATTTGTTCCGATTCCGTTGGGTTTTGTAAAACCGTATTTTTTGATAGAAGAGATAGGTAGGAATTGGGACTTACGGGTTTTAGATCACACGAGAGAGTGAGAGGGAAGTAGAGGAATCGCCGATGTGTTGCGTCGTCGCCGGTAGTTCCTAAAACGATCGCCGGAAGTTTGCCGTAGATCTCGCCGGAGTTTCTTCTCGAGCTTGTTTTCAAAGTACACAAGTTTTCTTGGAATTTTGAGAGAGTGGGCTCAGAATTTTGGGGTGAGAGGGTAGAGGGTAGGGGTGGTATTTATAGGGTTAAGCTAGGGTTAGGATAGGTGAAAAGTTAAAATGAAAAATGTGATAAAATGCATTAAAAATGTATTAAAAGTGGAGTAATTGGGGTTTTAAAAGAGCTCTGAAAATTGTCTGAGGCTGAAATTTTGCAGGTGCATAGAGAATATGAAAAGACACAACTTTCATGTTGGGGTCGTCGACGGAATCGGCCAACTCGGCCGTGACTCGGTCGGAGGACTGGGTCGGCCGAGTCGGGGCCGATTTGGCCGATTCCCGGTCGAGTCAGGCCGCCGGGATCCCTCCCGATGGTTCATCTACCCTATGGCAATATTACATCTTTGGGTGTAGTGGGGTTTTTGTGAGACATGCACGTGTAAACTCTTGGTATTCTAAAGGTTCAAAATAAAAACAATATTAAAAATAATGTGGGGTATGGGATTTGAACTCTGGTAGCTTGGTTTGGCAGTGCAAGGTATTACCAATGAGCTACAAGCTCCTTCTTGTAATTATGGAGCTAATTAATTATTTAATGTAATAACAGTAAATGTAAATATCCCAAATATATATTAATTTTAAAGCAAATTTTTGTACGCTAAAAATGGAGTTGTTACATTCTTTTAACCTGTAATTAAAATGCAAAATAATTATTTATAACTTGTGCTTAGGCTAAAATACCCTTTTATGGATTTTTGAAATTTTTGTAAAAACTTGTATTGGAAATTTAGGGTTGTTACATTCTACCCTCCTTATAAAAATTTTGTCCTCGAAATTTGTAAAAAGAACGTGTAACAGATTCAAGAAAGTTTAGTGACTGAAGTATTGACAGTGTGTGAAAAAATAACAAAGTGGTGCAAGGGTTTTAAAAATGTGAAAAAGGCTTACCGATGTTACCTTGACCTACAGTCTGGGTTTCTACGGCTGCTAATGTGAAAGTCTGCCGCCATGGTACCTTCCTTCTAACTGGAGGCACATTCTGTCCTTGGGGCTTGTTTCTCTACCCTTGAGGCATGTTCCTCATTGCCTGCACGAATTGGCGAGTAGGCTGTGTAGGAGTTCTGTGTGGAGGTGGTGCTGGGAGTGCAGGACGAGTTGCAGGAGCCTGGATAGCTGGCCGCTGCGGGTAGTTGGTAGGTGTGTGAGCTAAGTTGAATCTATATGGACAGGTCTCAATTCTGTGATTGGACGCGCCACAAACTAGGCACAGGCCTTTTGCACGTCTACATTCCTTTATCAAATGTCCATCTCTCTTGCAATGGAAACAGAAATGTGGTCTTGGCTAGTTATTGGGTTCTTCAGTTCTCCTGGGTTCGAACGTTGGCCTGGAAGAGACTCCTCCTGCCATTTGAGTGGCAGGGCGTTTCAAACCGGCAGATTGAGGTCTGCCCCTTGCTTTTATCACTGCCTCATAACTGCGGGCAGCTTCCAGAGCATCTTCATGAGTTGGAAATTTCTCTGTGGCTAGTGCAGCCTGAATTTCCGTGTCCAAACCTTGTTGAAAGCGACGGGCTCTGATATCATCCATCGGTATCAAGTGTGCCGCTAATCGACTTAGCATGGTGAATTCAGTGTCATACTCATCTACTGACTTGTCCCACATCGAACCTTGTTGTAGATGAATGAACTGCTGTTCCATGGCAAACCTGGCAGTCACGGGGAAGTACTTCGCGTCGAACTTATCGCGAAAAGTCTTCCATTCAATGGGCTGATCAAGACGGCTTTCTTCCGCCTTCCACCAGTTCCGTGCATTGTCCGTGGGTTGCAGCTTCGCCACTCGGACCCAAGCTATTTCTGGCACTTGTGCTGCTGCCAGATCATCCTCGATACTTTGAGCTCATTCCTCATCTTCCAGTGGGCTCCCCTTTCCTGAGAACTGTTTGGGATGTAAAGCTCTGAATTGCTTCACTCCAGGTGCTTCAGCCTCAGAACGGTTCAAGAGCTGCTGTTGTCCCTCTAGGAGGCTACAGATTGCCTCAAGCAGAACTGTTTGCTCGTTAAGTGGCGCAGGAACAGCAGGTTTGAGAGGTAGTGGTGGAGGTGTGTTGTTGACATTGGTGTTGGTGTTGTTTGGTGAATCCATAAGCTTGAATGAAAAATTTAGGTTAGGACAGATTCAAAGTATATGAAATGATAAGATTCAAGGAATATGAAATTGTAAGATTCAAGGAACATGAATTGTAAAGAATGTTTTAGTTACTGGTTCTTGTGTTATATTGCTTAGGTTTGTTCACGCAGAACAGAACTGTATAATAGGGTTTCATACAGCTCTGACCTGCATGGGCCACCAACAAAACCTGTCACGTCCCGCTTTCCGGTATACGGCGAAGGGGACACGACTGGTCCGCTACGTATTTACTCAGAAGCAAATACGCTAAGCGTAGCTAAGCAATATAAAAGAAAATATACACAAGAGACAATATATAATAAAAGCAACAACTTTATTTATTAACATTCTTTTGTACAATGCATGAAAAGGAAATACAATTGAAATAAAAGTAATGCCTAAACAATGGCATGACAGGAAATTAAAGGTACTGAAAAGAAAATGTACAATGTCTAGAGTTCAGGGTCTTCGCTGTACTGATCTAAGTCTTCTGCAGTTGGCTCGATCTCTGACGGTTCCAAATCACCTGACGACATTTAAAGAAGAAAGAAATAGAATGTCGTCAGCGAACAGATCGATCGGTAAATCCCAAAGATAAGAGGAGAAATACAATGGACAGAGAGTAAGAGAGAGAGAGAGTAGCTTTTACAGTTGTATTATATTGTTATATTGTTGTATTTAGTGTTAACGTTATTGTTTGTAACTTGGTACAGAAGAATGCCAGTGTATACGAGAGGAGTCTCACTTGCCCCGGAGACTAAGGTATCAGGAACTTAAGGAACCGTTGGGTCACGGTACAACAGCAACGCAATACATGTTAGGTGTCTTAATCTTACCGTCTCGTGCCACTTTTAACACCTTCCGTACCAATCTACCCCTTAAACCCCGTAGTGTTTTGATTGTATTGTTGTATTGTATTGTATAAATTGTATAGTTGGATGACTGACCAAAACCATAATATCAGTAAACGGATGTAACTGTATAATCATGTAAATGGAATAACTGGAGAACCATGTAAATGGGATGTATATCAATGGTTCGGTTCAGTCAAGTTATATAAATTGATAATTGGATTCATGGATTCAGGTTGAATTGTAATATTGAAGATTGTAGATTGTACTTGAATCGTATTCAAGTCAGATTATACTGAGACTCAAACTGAGTCAGACAATCAGCAAAGTAACTTGAAGTCCTGATTGTTTTTATTAATTTGTCTACCTTAGATAGACAAGCACACACTTCTCCGGCTCCCTGAGGCTCAAGAGATTGGTTCCGCTTAAACCTATGTTTACTAGGGTCCTTAGGGTAATTTATAGAACTTGAGAGGGTTTTATGTAAAAATACTTTTATATACTTTTTCAAAATATACCCCAAGCATTTATTATTCGTCTTTAGGGTTGTAATGAATGTGGATTTTTTATTGTGATATTTCTAATGAAAATATCCTAAATTCAGAAATAAAGGTATTCATTTGTAATATTGATTTATATGGAATTCGTGGTATTTTAGTGTAAAATTGATTCTTTTGATTTTTAGAAAAAGGTGGAATATTTATATCATAACAAAATAGGTATTTTAATGATAAATATACATATATTTATACAAAAATAATTTTAATATATATTTTATATTCTAAAAATCTCATTTTCTCAAGATGTCGTATTTTAAATCTTTCGAGACCGAATGCTCCTTGCGGAGGTCTGAATCTCGCACTACTAAAACCAAGGATGTGCGATAATCCGCACCATCCCGAACGGGTTCCCCAAAATGGGTTGTAGCGGCCTTTGCAAAGATTGTATAAATACTAATCCTTTAGAAAACGGTTTTATGAAGTAAGTGGTATTTATTTGTAAAGATGTCAATTTTCCGTATTTTATGTTCTAGGGTCTCCTAAGTCAACTAGACTATTCCTAGCTGGTCCAAAACGACAAGTTGTGAGATGTCTCAAATCGCCTTTTCACCGCAAATTGTGGCCAGGTAAGTACAATTGAAGAAAGAAGGGATCCGATCACGAATCACCATGAGACGGGTCTTTTAAAGTTACCTTTCTCACTTGCCTAGCCTAGATACCACAAAGTCAGATTCAGATAAACGACTAATGTCCACTATCTTATCCTATTTTCATAATAAGTGGTATTTATTTAAAAAGTTTATCAATACTAAATCTTTTAGAAATGGTTTTATTAAGTAAATGGTATTTAAATGAAAATGTTTGTTTTCTCGTATTCTAGGTTCTCAAGGGTATCGTGTTATGTTGCCTATGAGTGTGTGAGGAGATAGGTCGTTACCTCGTGATCTACTTAAATGTATAGCAAGTTTAATGGAGTTAAATGTAGAATTGAAACAATGTGGTATTTAAGTGAAAAATACGATAAATTGAAATAGACATCATTTTATGTAATGAAACTTGATCAATTTGGTTGATTAGTGTTTAATAGTCAACATGAGAAAGTTTAAGTATGATTGTATTAGTGAGAAGTGGAATTTTATAAGAAACCGAATCGGAAATCGGATTTGTTCCGATTCCGTCGGGTTTTGTAAAACTGTATTTTTTTGATAGAAGAGATAGGTAGGAATTGGGACTTACGGATTTTAGATCATACAAGGGAGTGAGAGGGAAGTAGAGGAATCGCCGATGTGTTGCGTCGTCGCCGGTAGTTCCTAAAACGATTGCCGGAAGTTTGCCGGAGATTTTGCCGGAGCTTCGCCTCGAGCTTGTTTTCAAAGTACACAAGTTTTCTTGGAATTTTGAGAGAGTGGGCTCAGAATTTTGGGGTGAGAGGGTAGAGGGTAAGGGTGGTATTTATAGGGTTAGGGTAGGTGAAAGGTTAAAATGAAAAATGTGATAAAATGTATTAAAAATGTATTAAATGTGGAGTAATTGGGGTTTTAAAAGAGCTCTGGAAATGGTCCGAGGCTGAAATTTTGCAGGTGCATAGGGAATATGAAAAGACACTGTTTCCTGATTTAAAATCAGGAAAGCTTCTGGGAAAAGCTTCAAAAAGGGGGTCACGTGTTAGCACGTGACACCTAAAAGGGATCATCAAGTCAAGTTCAGTTTCCTGAATACGCTGAAGAAAATGGACTTCAGAAAGAGTCACGTGCTCCCACGTGACCAGGGTCACGTGGCGACACGTGACATTTAAATGCAAGCGTCAAAGGCACACAAGTTCTCTGATCAAGTCAAGAAAAGGCTTCAGAAGAGGTCACGTGTTCCCACGTGACCAGGGTCACGTGTTGGCACGTGACGTTCAAGACAGCAGACTCGTTCTCCAGAAGAACCGAAGAAAGAGAATTCAAACAAGGATCACGTGCTCACACGTGACAAGGGGTCACGTGGTGGCACGTGACGCTTAAGCAACGATCAGAAGACAGAGCGCAAAAGAAAGGAAAAGGCTCATTCCAAAAGGGGTCACGTGCCCACACGTGACCATGGGTCACGTGGTCACACGTGACCGGCTTTCAAAGCCCATTGTGTTAACAGAATTAAATTCTGAAGGAGATTTAAATCTTTCCAAAAGAAAGCAACTATCTGGAACCAATCAAATTAAAGATTCAGAGGTGATAGAATATCATCTATCTATGGAAAATCTCGGGTTTGGAAAGATTTCCCCTTTAAATCTAACCAAAATAACAAGGGAGAATCTCTGGATTTAAAATCCAATGGTGAATAAAATTCACCTAATAATCCAAAGGTCCAAAATGAATGATGAATGCAAATCAAATCTCAATGAAGATTCGTCAAAAAACTGATTGATTCGGCTGCTTCTCCTATAAATAGGAGCCAAGAGACATACATACATATAGATGCGCAGAGAAGAAAAAAAAAGAAGAAGAGCTTTGATACTTTGAAAAGACTCGGATCTTCTGCGAAAAACCCTAGGTAAGAAAGGGAAGGCCTTTTGAAAGAAAGAGAATTTAATTCTCAGCAGAGTTTAACTCTGATAATGTAAACAGAAGAACATATTTCTTCTCTCTTTGATGGAGGATCTGCAAAGTGCACATCTCCCCTTAAGGTTGAGAATTTAATTCTCAATGGGTTGAGATCCTGCCATGCAGATCCAAAACACGGAGAAGGAATGCAAGCACGAGAATTTAATTCTCACAGAACTATAGGAATTTAATTCCTTTAAAATAAAAGGAGGGCTTGACCCTATATTATGGGAATTTAATTCCTCCAGAACAAAAAAAGAAACATGGTTTAACCCTAATTAAGAACCTAGTTCTGTTGAAACAGCAGGAATTTAATTCCCTTAATCATACAGAGGATGGAAGTTTAAACTCCTTAAAAACTTTTATTAGGGTTTAACCCTATTCAGCCCTTCACGTATATGAGGAATTTAATTCCTACAGAAAATTCAGAGTTAAACTCTATTCCAGAAAACAAAGTCTTCGAAAGGAAGTAGGAATTTAATTCCTCTGAAATTTATAGTTCGAGGAATTTAATTCCTAAAAGAAGATTAACAAAGCCTCTAAACAAAATACCTAGAGGCAGGGTCACGTGTCATCACGTGACCCCCCCAAGAGAGCTACAGAAAGCCCCTTTGAGGTAGCACCCCACGTGACCCACGTGACCCTCAGCAGAAGCTCTAATCCATAGGCATTTGAATGCCCATCACGTGATGGCACGTGATGCTCTGGAAGACGCGATAATCTCAGCAGAACAAAGGAAGGGAGGACGCTCTCACGTGCTGCCACGTGACCCCTCTTACCTTAGTGTTTAAACACTAAACTAAAACTCTCGAACCCAGTGTTAAAACACTGTTGGGCCTTAGTGTTCAACACTAATTAAAAAGCTTTATTTGCAGTGTTCAACACTGATTACCTTAGTGTTTAAACACTAATCTGAGATCTTCATTTGCAGTGTTCAACACTGATTACCTTAGTGTTTAACACTAACCTGAAAAAACATTGTTGCTGGTGTTCAACACCAAATATTCTCTTAGTGTTAAACACTAACTTGTCAACCCCATTCCCAGTGTTCAACACTGACTGCTCTGTAGTGTTTAACACTAGACTTTGGCCCAATTGGCTTAAATGGATGGAGGCAAAGCCTCTCCTGATTGGACTTAGCCCAAGATGGCCATAAGTCCTCAATTTGTGATTAACTGGTCCAATGGACTCATAACATAATTAATTCGTCTTGACCCCAAATTGGGCCAAGGGCTATTTAATCCACTCCGGTTCTAGGGTACATCTCTTCACTCCTTTGATACTTGGCATTGTAATCCCTCAATGCCGTCAAAGAGGTGACGGGTCCCGACGACCACACATTGATATGGACTGTGGGGTCCTTAAACTCATGTCTAATGCAAATTCCTGGTTACGTGGAACGCGGATAATGTCACTCTTTGACCCCGTGGAAAACGTCCAGAGCGGAGCCTGGTCCTCGCCAAGCGCGGAAGTGAACCCGTGTGAAGCATCCAGAGCACATACCGGACTGTGGGGTCCTTAAACCCATGGACTACGACGTCCTTAACCTTGACCGAGATGTCTTAAAACTAACAATGGACTGTGGGGTCCTTAAACCCATGGACTACGACGTCCTTAACCTTGACCGAGATGTCTTAAAACTAACAATGGACCGCAATGTCCTTAAACTACCCATGGACCGCAATGTCCTTAAACTACCCATGGACCGCAATGTCCTTAAACTACCCATGGACCGTAATGTCCTTAAACTAGAACAATAGAGCCCCGCATGCTCTTTTGTCGGATCTAAACGGTCCCGTTTAAGTTGATCTTAGCTTCAAAGATGGCTAACGTATCCTTAAACCTTCAAACAGAGTGGACTATAAATCCCCCCAATTGTCTCCGGCTTGAGGGTACATCCTTGAACTCCTCTGACATCCGTCGTTGTAATCCTTCAACGTCGTCAGAGAGGTGACGGGTCCCGACGGCCACACATTCATGGACCACTATGTCCCTAAACTGGAACATTAGAGTCCAAACGCTCTTTTGTCGGATCTAAACGATCCCGTTAAGTTGATCTTAGTCACAAAGTTAGACTAACGTATCCTTAACAAACGTTTGAGTTGATCCTAGCCTCGAGTAGGGCTGACGTATCCTCAAACCAAAACCCCCCCAAACCCAAATCTAAGATAATACGGATTTGGACTAGTCCACGCCCTACGGGCGACGACATAACTCAGTCTCCGTAAACAATCCACGGGCAACAAAATACAAAACAGACACCCACGACACAAAGTGACCATCTGGAGAAGGAGAAAGTTGTTACCGCAATGCGGTAGCGTAATTAACTGCAGGGGCTTGCGCCTGCAGGGAAGAGCGTCCCCACAATCAAAAACCCCTCAAACGAGGGGGAATCTGACGAAGTCTGCTACATCGGACGCATCTGTCTAAACCTTCGATACGTGGTGCCATAAATCAACTTGGCATCTTCGAAGAGGTGGACGGATAGCACCTATTAGCATCTGCCCTGAATCTCAGGCAAGACGCGGTGTCGCGTCGTCTTTCGGAGGGGAACAGATTCTGGCATGCCCGGTGGGACCTTTTCCTCTTTCCACTCCACACTTCGTGTGTCGTGACTCGCGAACCAATCGCGGTTCGCTAATGGTTGCCCTCGGGTTTCAAGATACTAAGAATTGGCGTCTGGCTTATTGCAGAAAGCAAAGGATCGATGGCTTCTACTTCCGTGAAAGTGTCCAACTGCTCAGACTGCAATTGCAACCAACGCTCTGCCTCGCCAGGAGGTATAGCCTACGGACCCCAAGCTGCCTCGCTATTCACAATGCCCGTGGAACAGGTCACTCGCGCCACCACAGGATTGTTCTTTGGGACCATGGTCCCGCCGACAAACTTTGCCGCTCCAGTGCTGACAACGGAGGCTCCCAAGAAGTCGGTCTTTAATCGTCTTACCCCTGCCACGGCTCCTCTCAACGAGTCGCCCAACGTCAACGCCTCGGTCTTCTCTAGACTGGGCCAGAAATCCTGCAGACCCATCGTGGGACCTACAATCTCAGAGAAGGTTGCTTCTAAGAAAGTGGCCGCTCCTGTCCCAGAAGTCGTCAAGGCAGCCTCTCCGGCCAAAAGGTCGGTCTTTACAAGATTAACGGCTTCAGCTCCCGCTCCTACTACCCAAAGGACATCGGTCTTTGACAGGCTAATACCAACTGCGACCCCACGCCCAGACAGAGGGCAAAACGAAACCGTTCTTACCGCTGACCCTACACCGTCCGCTCGACACGCTCGACGTCGCCATTGGCGCCGAGTGAGGAAGGCTGGGGGCAACTTCCCATCTGGGTTGACTCCATCAGTCCCGGTGGCAGAAGTTAATGCTGCTGTTCCAACTGGGAACAGCTTCGAAATGCTAAATAAAGTGCGAAGAAATTCTCCTACTGCAGTACTGAAGAGGTCTCCTCCCCCGTTAAAGAAGGTTGTGGAAATGGAGTCAGAACGGCCCCAATCTCCTCAACGGCTATCTTCCAAAATCTATAAGGTTTGGCGGCAGGCACGGGACTCGACCATCGATCCGAACTTCTCCCGCCGACACAAGAAGCTGAAAACCCAACCGGAAGCTGGTCACCAGGCCAAACCCCAAAAGGCTGTGGAACAACTGACTCATAAAAGAAGGAGGCCGGAGAAGACCCCACAGCATGCAGCGACGGCTAAAAGCACTGAGCCCAGACGCCCTAAGTCTGGGGGCATGGTGGTGCACACTGTTTACATGGCCTCTGGAAAAGAGGAAAGCCGCACTTCTACGGGCCACCGACCGTTAACCCGATCCGTGACGAAAGCCCAAGAACAGCAACAAAAGCTTCAGGAAATGATGAATGCTATGGCCGCACTCACCGGGCCAAAAGAAAACCCAGAAACGTCCTCAGACGCACGCCGGGAGGAAGAAACCGATGCTGAATTCCTTCGCCGGACACTGGAGAAAAGGGATAAAGAGGCTGCTGAACAAGCGGCCAATATACAACGGATGGGCCTCCTCTTCCAAGATGTGATAGGAATGATGATCCAGCAAGACTTACCCGCCGAAGATCCCCCAATCGTTCTTGAAGACGACCGAGGAGAAACGTCAAGTCCACAACCAGCCCTCTCAACGGCCAAGGAGGAGGCAATCTCCAAGGCTGACTTGGCTGACTACATAGCCCAGCAAATCCGGGTTCATCACATGACTGAGGCAGCTGGTCAAATCGTGAAAACGGGGCGGCCGTATCCGAGCTGGTACGACCAAATCAAATACCCGCAAGGCTATACGATACCAAAATTCCACGTGTATAAGGGGACCGGCAATCCCCATCAACATGTCGTCCAGTTTCGGGCCCTCTGCGGTAACACCGGCGGTGATGATAAGTTGTTGCTCCGCCAGTTCGTGGGCAACTTATCAGAAACAGCGTTCGAATGGTATTCAGAACTCCCGAACGATTCTATCAAAACGTTCGCTGAAATGGAGCTGTTGTTCACTCAGCGATTCGCAAGTGCCAGCGAACGCACTCCAATAACTGCACTTATTAATGCCAGGGTAAAACCGGGCGAAACCTGGGTCCAGTACGCTATACGCTGGCGGAACTTGTGGTCGAGATGTGAGCAACGCATTGAGGAAGCACCTGCGGTGGGCATGTTCGTAGGAACTCTAGACCCTCACGCAACTATTTCCCAGTTTATGATGTTCTTTAAGCCAACCACATTCCAGGCTTTAATCGACAAGTTGGCTCAGATGGACCAGATGGGTCATAGACCGCCTCCCCCGAAGTCGGAACCTCGGAATGACAAGGGTAAAGGGAGGGCAACATTTGTTGCAAATGCCCAAGAGCAACCTAACACCCCGAAACCGACAGATCAACTGGAGGAAAGACGTCGGTATTATAATGAGAAGATGAAGCGTCCCTACTCGTTCCCACGGGACAAGACGAAACGGCTATTCGAGCTGGCAATACGCAACAGACTTATAAACCTGCCAAATCCAAGGCGACCGCCGCAACCCACCGAAGTGAATAACCCTAACTATTGCCCTTACCATCAAACGGTAGGCCATCCGATTGAAGATTGTTTGTCTTCAAAGGATGGATTGAAGACCAATACCTCCAGGGGAAGTTTGTACTGTCCGAAAAGTGGAAGGTGAACCCGCCACAGCTTCATGCTCCGAGGAAAGCGGATACACCGGGGGCAACATGTTCTTTTATTGAAGAAGCTCCATGGGAGGTCGTGCTATCAACTAAAACCAAAAGAATGCTGAGAGACCTTCATGCGTGCCCTGCGATCGAATGGAAGGACCCTCTTGAACCTCAAATTATCAAAGGAATGTTGAAGCCCCGCCCAACTACGAAGACTCGCGATAATGGCCCAAATACTCACGCCCAACCGTCAAAATCTTCGAAGAAAAAGAAGAAGAAATCCAAGAAGTCCGTGAAGCCTGGAAAAGAGCATATGAACTTGCAGAAGCAAATCGACGCGTTGGAAGAATACAATCAAAAGGCGCGAACTCCTGTCACACTCCAAGAATTCCTCAACCACATCTTTCAAGAGGAAGATGATGAAGAGAGCTCGTCAGATGAATCCGAAGAATATGCGGCGAGTTGTAACGTGATCTCCCACTCGTTTACTGATGATGGGAAAACTCATGGCACTAAAAAGCTGAAGGCAGAGCCTGTACCAGAGCATGCATGGCCAACAGATGAAATGATCGACGCTTTTCTAGACGAGATTTGTCTAAAATGTAAAGCGGACCAGGAGCGTGAGATGGCCACATCGGAAGGAGCCAAATGCGGGCAGCCGAACGAAAGAGTTGAACTACCCCTGCCGGAGCATAAGGCATCCGAAGCAGACAAGAAGATACTCAAGACGAGGAAAAGGTTTGCCAAAGCCATGTCGATGGGAATGAGGCTGCCGCCCTCGGAAGGAAACACACACTATGGGGTAGAGAGGCAACCTGACTATTGCGCATATCATCGGAAAATATCACATCCCACGGAGGAGTGCGACGCCTTTAAGATATGGTGGCAAGGGTATGTCGCTCGTCGGCAACATTTTAAGCGCACGAAACGCAAGATCCGCCGAGAGCGAAGAAGTACCGTCGATGGGCACAACAGAACTACTGGCAACTGTTACATGGTTAACGCCGGGGGGTCACAAGTTCTCACCTTCGGGAGCGACTCTGACGAAGAAATGGCTCTGGGCCCTCTCTTCAAAGAATCCGTTTTAGGGAAAGAGGAGGAATCGGAGATCTGCGAGAACATTCAGCTGCGCAATCGCACACTCCCAGAAAAGAATCTCGGGCCCGGGAATAGAAAAGATAAGGGAAAGGAAAAAGTCACTGAAGATATCACTTTAGATGACCAAGCCACGAGAGAGCTGGCTGCCAAAGACCCTCCTAGGAAGAGTAAAGTGGACTATAACATCCTCGCGCACCTAAGGAAACTACCTTCTCAGCTTAGCATTCTTGATGCCCTCCTATTATCAAAAGAAGCACGAGACTCACTAATTAAGGCGTTACAAGAACCTGAGCAATTCCAAGCCTTCCTCGCCACTGAAAAGGTGAAGGATGAACTGGAGGAAGTGCATACAGCCGACATCACTTTCGGTGATGAAGACCTCCTTCTCAGGACGTGCGACCACAATCGGCCCCTATATGTCTCCGGATACTGCCATGATATCAAGATAGGCAAGATCCTGGTGGATAATGGATCATCCGTCAACCTCCTTAATGTTCGGGTGTTGAAGGAAATCTGCATGAGTATGCAACACCTCGCTCGTGACAAAATTACTATCTCCGGTTTCGATTCACAATCGTCACGGACTCTCGGATCCGTGATACTAACATTACGCTTTGGACTTCTCGTCACAGACATCAAATTCCATGTCATTGACGCCAAGACCTGTTACAACGCCTTGCTCGGTCGTCCTTGGCTACACGAGTACAATATCATCCCTTCTACACAACATCAGTGTATGAAGTACTTCAAGGATGGTCTTGAGTATACCGTAACAGGTGAGTTAAACCCATTTTCCGTGAACGAAGTCCGCAAATACGAAGATGCGAAATACTTTTTGCCAGATTTCGAGGATACAGAAAAGTGTCGCAATCCGGAAAACAAAACCGCCGCCACCATCCCTATTTTCGGGAGCGATACCGAAGAAGAGGAAGAGATAGTTTATGCAGGGCCATCTCAACGCAACAACCTGAGGACACCCGCCCCCGTATTAGTCTTCGGAAGTGATTCAGAAGATGAAGTTAATGCTGTGTTCTCCAATCGGCTGCCGACACAAGCACCCCTTGGCGATGACCATAGTTTGCAAATCACCATGGTACCGCGAGAACACTACAAGGATCTCGACGCGCTTCAGGCTCACGATGTGCAGGACCTGCAAACATTTTACGTCCCTCCCAGGCGAAGGGGCGAGAAGGTGATCCTATTTTACCGATCCTCAGAGTCGAAAATAGAGAAAGAGATCTGGCACGGCGCAGATACTATGCTCGACAGGCTCCAACCCATCCGTCTGCCCAGATACTATACAAATGGATTAAAGAAGCTATTGAAGCGCCAAGGAGTACCTTTAGAACAGACCGTTCGACAGGCGCGGTTATACAACAAGATTTGGGATGTCCCCGGGACTCAACGCAAATTGCCCAACGGGAAGATGGAAACACTCGGGCTCGGATACGCAAGAGCTGGAAAACGGGAACGGACTCACAGCAGCTACCCTATATATACCTTTGATGAAGAGGAGGACGCCCTGTCAGGAGATGCCAACCCTTCATTAAAACTAGACCCTGCGATTGAAACATCGAGTCCGTCGTTTGAAGAGCGAACGAACAAGCCTATCAGGAAAACGGGTCAGAGAGCTCAGGAAGACCACAACCGCGAGATGGCCATCTACAAGAAGGCCAGGACGCAACGTCTATCTCAACATACCGAAAAAGACAAAGACGCTTATCCTCGTCAATCCGTTGTACGAAAGGCCCGACGCGGAGACGGAAATAAATCAAGAAGCGGCTCGGGTTTGCCCCTCGTGAAGAAGATGAGTCGAGCGTATTCCTTCCCCCGAGACAAGACGGAGAGGTTACTCAACCTCGCTATAAAACATCAAATGATCACGCTTCCAGAGTCTAGACGTCCTGAGCAAGCTAGCCAGGTCTCTCATCCGAGTTATTGCTCTTATCACCAAGCCATAGGACATCCTACCGAGAACTGCTTCACCTTCAAGAACTGGGTCGAGGACCAATACCGACGGGGCAGATTCGCTTTATCCGACGGCTGGAAGGTAACGCCGCCGCGAAAGCACGAGCCCAAGGCCGCAAGAGCAGAACCGGGTCCACCTCAGTCCGGAGAGCGGGTTCGCACTTGTTATACGATTACGATAGTAGGAGAAGAGCCCGAGAACGTAGACGGCCTTTACCGGTGCTTTGAGAACAGCGATGATGAGGTGATCTCAGAATTTCCGCCCGCTCCGAAAGAACTGGAAGATGGTATACATACTACCGCAGATAACCTCAAGAAGATTGAGTTGGGATCGGCAGACGACCCGCGACCGACATTTGTCAGCGAGCTATTATCCGAAGAAAAGGTGGCTGCGTTAAAGAACGTGCTTCTACGGCATAAAGACTGCTTCGCGTGGAACTACTCCGAGATGCCAGGATTGGACCCGAAGATTGCTGTGCATAGATTAGCAATATCCCCAGATATCAAGCCAGTCAAGCAGGCGCCAAGGAGGATGCGACTCGAGCTTGAGATGAGCATCAACGCCGAAGTCAAGAAGTTGATCGATTCAGGATTTATCCAAGAAGTCCAATATCCCGACTGGATTGCCAATATCGTCCCGGTAATGAAGAAGAATGGGACGGTACGCATATGCGTGGATTTCAGGGATCTCAATAAAGCCTGTCCAAAGGACGATTTCCCGGTGCCGGTAACCGAGCTAATGATAGATAACACGTCCACTCACGAGGTTTTCTCCTTTATGGACGGTTCATCAGGATACAATCAGATAAAGATGCATCCCGAAGACCAGAAGCATACCGCTTTCCGCACCCCTTTGGGTATATTTTGCTACAGGGTTATGCCCTTTGGCCTAAAGAACGCTGGCGCTACCTATCAAAGGGCCATGACAAAGATCTTCGACGATCTCATACATGACATCGTCGAGTGCTATATCGATGACCTCGTAGTAAAGAGCATGTCGTACGAGGAGCATTTAAAGCATCTGGAGACTGTATTTCAACGCCTTCGGCAATATAATTTGAAAATGAATCCCCTCAAGTGCGCGTTTGGAGTCTCCTCGGGCAAATTTCTGGGATTCATCATTCGACACCGAGGTATTGAAATAGATCCGGCAAAGATTAAAGCGATCATGGAAATGCCTCCGCCGAGAACGCTCAAGCAGCTGCGGTCTCTCCAAGGGAAGCTCGCATACATCCGGCGGTTTATCGCCAATCTTTCAGGCAAATGCCGTCCTTACAGCCACCTGATGAAAAAAGGAACCCCATTCATTTGGGATCACAAATGTCAAGGTGCACTAGAAGAGATCAAGCAGTACCTGCAGAACCCTCCAGTGTTGGCTGCTCCAGTGAAGAGAAAGCCTCTCATTCTTTACACGGCCGCCCTTGAAGGTTCTTTGGGCGCATTATGGGCACAAGAGAACGATCAGGGGAAAGAAAGAGCACTTTACTACTTAAGTCGAGTGCTGCTGGGGGCAGAAAGCAACTTTCCCCCATTGAAAAGCACTGCCTGGCGTTGATCTTCGCAATAACAAAGCTTAGACATTACGCATTAGCACATGAAGTCCGTCTTATGTCAAAGGTGGACCCTCTCAAATATTTGATGTCGAAAGCCATACTGACGGGACGACTTGCTAAGTGGGCCCTGCTCTTGATGGAGTTCTCAATAACGTATCAACCTCTTAAGGCAGTGAAAGGCCAGGCCATTGCCGACTTCCTCGCCGAACACCCGATACCGGCCAATTCTCCTCTGAATTGCGATTTGCCGGACGAGCATGTATTTGATGCGATTAACGGCGGAACCACCCGATGGGAACTCTATTTCGATGGAGCGTCCTCCATAAAGAAACAGAAACAAGGTATCCCAATGATCAAATCAGGGATAGGCCTCATCTTTGCAACTCCACAAGGAGGGATAATGCGCTTCGCCTTCTCCTTAACAGAGCCGAGGACAAACAATGAAGCCGAATACGAAGCCCTGATAGCAGGCCTCGAGATCGCCATCGACATAGGAATTGAGGACCTCCTCATATACGGGGATTCCCAGCTGGTCGTTAGTCAAGTAAATGGTGACTACCAAACGTACAAGCCGGAGTTGGTAAAGTACGGCGAAAGGGTGCAACAACTATTGACCCAAATTCCCTCCTATACTTTGGAGAACATACCGCGCGCGGAAAACAGCAAAGCAGACGCGTTGGCTAAACTTGCTAAAGAACTGGCTGACGAGAACCTCGATGACGTCAGAATCGTGGTACAAAGCCGTCGAGTGCTCGCCCCGGCAGAAATATCTCCGGAATCATGCGAAGAAAAGGGAACGACTGAGCAGACGACCTTACAAATAAAAGACCATGAGAGGGCCGAAGACTGGAGGGAAGTCTTCATAGACTACTTTAAGTCCCACCGAATGCCTGAAGAAGCGTCCTCAAGACATCGGCTCATGAAACGAGCTCTATCCTTCGCTTTCGTCAACAACATTCTATACAAGAGATCGTTTGATTCTCTATGGCTCAGATGCTTAGGAGCTGACGAAGCAGAAAGAGTCGTTCAGGAAGTTCATGACGGACTTTGCGGTTCTCACCAAGCAGGCTCAAAGATGAAGTTAAAAATTAAACGGATGGGTTATTACTGGCCCACGATGATCCAGGACTGCCTCGAGTATGCGAAGCAATGCCACTCATGCCAGATCCATGGAGACTTCATCCACCAACATCCGAATCCACTGCACCCGACGTTGTCTAGTTGGCCATTCGAAATGTGGGGGACTGACATAGTCGGCCCCATTGAGCCAGCATCATCCCGGGGACACCGCTTTATCCTGGCGACAACCGATTACTTCTCCAAATGGGCAGAAGCAGTACCGCTGAAGGAAGTGAAGACAGAGAATATTCTCCACTTCTTCAAGACGCACATCATCTATCGGTTTGGAACTCCACGGCGGATTATCTCCGATAACGGGCCGGCCTACCGAAGCCATAAGATTAGCCGCTTCGCACAGCGGCACAATATAGACTGGAGATATTCTTCAGTTTACAATCCACGAGCTAACGGTCTGGCCGAGGCTTTCAATAAGACCTTGACGAAGATCATAAAAAAGACCGTTTCCAGGAATAAGAGAGACTGGCACGAAAGGCTGCAAGAAGCCCTTTGGGCTTATCGAACTACGTTCAAGACAGCCACAAACACAACGCCGTACGCGTTGGTGTTTGGGACGGAAGCAGTGCTCCCCCTCGAGATAGAGTTACCCTCTCTACGAGTAGCAGTCCACCACGAGCTGACGAACGAAGAAAATGCTCACCTTCGGCTTGAGGAGCTTGATGCCCTCGACGAAACCCGGCTCATAGCGCAACAACATCTAGAAGCCTACAAAGCAAAGGTGACGCGCTCGTACGAACGATTGACCAGGCCGAGGACATTCCGCCAAGGCGAACTCGTACTAGTGGTCAAAAGACCTATGATCCCCAATCGTGCCAAGCGGGGAAAATTTGAGCCAAACTATGAAGGCCCGTACATCATAGACAAGGTCTACCAGGGTGGAGCCTATCTACTCATGGACATGCACGGTGAAAGGCCTTTCAGGCCAATAAACGGCCGCTTCTTAAAGAAGTACTATGCTTAATGAGCCACAGCCGGGGTCAATGATAAATGACGACGACTATGTCCGCTCACTGTCTTCCTAGGCTCAGACTTTACAAGCAGCAGCCGGCCTTCCCATAACGACGGACCGAAACGTCCTTAAACTAACGACGGACCGAAACGTCCTTAAACTAACGGCGGACCGAAACGTCCTTAAACTATCGACGGACCGAAACGTTCTTAAACTAACGACGGACCGAAACGTCCCTAAAACTACTACCGCAACGTCTTTAGGCTGACGAGATAAATAAAAAAAAATAATAAAAAAATAAAAACAAAAAAACAAAAAAAAAACGGTATGTCCATAAGCAAAATGGGCACGGATGAAAACCCGAAAGGGCTCCGTGAGTAAAAACAGCAGGGCTGCCGGCAAGTGTTCGTGAAAACCTGAGAGGGCGCGACCTTGTAAAAAAATATAAAAAAATATAAAAAAATAAAAAAACGGTATGTCTATAAGCAAAACGGGCACGGATGAAAACCCGAAAGGGCTCCGTGAGTAAAAACAGCAGGACTACCGGCGAGTGTTTGTGAAAATCCGAAAGGGCGCAACCTCGTTAAAGGACACTTACAGAGTCCTCTCGACCTTGTAAGGAGAAACCACCTGCGTGAGATCCTTACGACTCACGAAGGAGCAACACACTTAGGGATCCTCACGATTCCTAAGGAGAAAATACACTTACGAGATCCTCACGACTCGTAAGGAGAATCCTCTTATGGGACCCTCACGGCTCATGAGATTTGAAAGTCTTAAGTTACAGAAACCTGAACCTGTTCTTAAGCAAATCCTCCACAACCTCCGATATTGCCTTACAAGAGGCTCAATACTGACCCTTGTATACAATCCACGGGCACAAATAAACATTTCCCCAGCAAAGTCCAACCCTTGTGGGTCCTCTCGACCCATAAGGTGAAAACCCTCTTGTAGGATCCTTACGACTTACAGAGGAACATACACTTAGGAATCCTCACGATCCCTAAGGAGAAAATACACCTGCAAGATCCTCACGACTTGTAGGGAGAAATACCTTTGTGAGACCCTTACGGCTCATGAAGTCAAAAGCCTTAGTCGACAGGACCTTAACCCTGTTTGCTAAGCCACCTTTGTTCAACATCGACAGAGGCAAATGATGATTCGCTCCTGGCAATATTCCAGTTGCAGCGATGCTGATGCCTAAACCGGTATCAAATCCTAAGTCCTTTCATGGCAAATGATGATTCGCTCCTGGCAACATCCCAGTTGCAGCGGTGCTGATGCCGAAATCGGTGTCCAAAATCCGAGCTTGCGGCGAAAAAGCCAGCAAGCCATACATGCCTACGAAATAGCCGAAATGATGGGGCAACTTGCAATAAAAAGCAGCAAGTAAAAATGTATGCATGAAAAATAGCCGAAATGATGGGGCAACTCGCAATAAAAAGCAGCGAGTAAAAATAAAATAAATAGCCGAAATGGTTGGGCACCACGAAAAAAATAGCCGAAATGATTGGGCAATCGCGACCTTCGCGATATAAAAAGCTGAAATGATAGAGCATCGCGGAAAGAATAAAAGAAATGATGGAAAAATGAAACCTTTTCGCCCTACAGGTGATACTACAACAATCCCTGTATACAATCCAGGGGCGCAAACAAAGAAGGGATCATACTCCTCCCCCCAGGTTTCGTCATGAGAGGAAGCCAAATCTCGACGGTTCACAAATAACCTGGAGATCGTCTCGTAACAACGGACACAACTTCAAGCTAAGCGGAACAGCGGCCACTCCCAGTTCCATGGCTCGGTGGTATACATATCGCCAACAGTCAAACCCTCACCCCGTGAAATGCGGATACATTCAGCAAAATTCCTGGTCACGTGGAACACGGATAATGTCACTCTTTGACCCCGTGGAAAACGTCCAGAGCGGATCCTGGTCCTCGCAGAGCATGGCAGTGAACCCGTGCGAAGCATCCAGAGCGGAGCCTAGTCCTCGCCTAACGCGGCAGTAAACCCGTGTGAAGCATCTAGTGCAAAATTCCTGGTCACGTGGAACACGGATAATGTCACTCTTTGACCCCGTGGAAAACGTCCAGAGCGGATCCTGGTCCTCGCAGAGCATGGCAATGAACCCGTGCGAAGCATCCAGAGCGGAGCCTAGTCCTCGCCTAACGCGGCAGTGAACCCGTGTGAAGCATCTAGTGCAAAATTCCTGGTTACGTGGAACGCGGATAATGTCACTCTTTGACCCCGTGGAAAGCGTCCAGAGCGGATCCTGGTCCTCGCAGAGCATGGCAGTGAACCCGTGCGAAGCATCCAGAGCGGAGCCTAGTCCTCGCCTAACACGGCAGTGAACCCGTGTGAAGCATCTAGTGCAAAATTCCTGGTCACGTGGAACGCGGATAATGTCACTCTTTGACCCCGTGGAAAGCGTCCAGAGCGGATCCTGGTCCTCGCAGAGCATGGCAGTGAACCCGTGCGAAGCATCCAGAGCGGAGCCTAGTCCTCGCCTAACGCGGCAGTGAACCCGTGTGAAGCATCTAGTGCAAAATTCCTGGTCACGTGGAACGCGGATAATGTCACTCTTTGACCCCGTGGAAAACGTCCAGAGCGGATCCTGGTCCTCGCAGAGCATGGCAGTGAACCCGTGCGAAGCATCCAGAGCGGAGCCTAGTCCTCGCCTAACGCGGCAGTGAACCCGTGTGAAGCATCTAGCGCAAAATTCCTGGTTACGTGGAACGCGGATAATGTCACTCTTTGACCCCGTGGAAAACGTCCAGAGCGGAGCCTGGTCCTCGCCAAGCACGGCAGTGAACCCGTGTGAAGCATCCAGAGCAAATACCGGACTGTGGAGTCCTTAAAATCCACGGACTATGACGTCCTTAACCTCGACCGTGATGTCTTAAAACTAACGATCAACCATCCCGATTCCCTACAGACTTTGCCTTGGTTTAAGGGTACATCTCTTCACTCCTTTGATGCCCGGCGTTGTAATTCCTCAACGTCTTCAAAGAGGTGACGGGTCCCTGCAACCAAACACCGGACTGTGGAGTCCTTAAATCCACGGACTATGAGGTCCTTAACCTTGACCGTGATGTCTTAAAACTAACAGCGGACTGTGGAGTCCTTAAATCCACGGACTATGAGGTCCTTAACCTTGACCGTGACGTCTTTAAACTACGATACCTTGAGAGACCCCTGACTCCGTGAAACACGGATAAGGGTGATCACATCCGGCACTTGCAGGCCCTCACGACCTGTAAGGGAGAAAAACTCTCTTGTGAGATCCTTACGACTCTCAAGGGAAAACCCGCTTAAGGATCCTCACGATCTTTAAGAAGAACTCACACCTATGGGATCCTCTCGACCTGTAGGGAGAAAAACTCTTTATGAGACCCTCGCGGCTCATAAGATGCAAAAGCCTTAGGAAGCAGATCTTAACCCTGAGTCCTGAGCCATTGCTGTCCTGCAAGGAAATCAAGATAGAATACCCGCAGAATACATTCAATGAAAAGGATACATATCATTGACAAAAAAATGTATCTTTTATTCATAAACCAAAATGGGTACAAAATACAATTCATGAAAGAAACAAAAAGAAAATACTTTCATCCATGAGTATGTACAAAAGGGAAGAAAAAGATACAAATGTTTTAGGCCAGTGGGCGATCCAGCAGCTTGGTCAGCTCATCCTGCTTTTGCTGAGCCACGGCTTCATGACGCAAGATCTCCAGAAGACGAGCCTCCGCCTGAGCTTGCTGAGCCTGACACGAAGCGAGCCGGGCTTCAAGCTCTTTCTCAGTGGCCCTATGAGCCTCAACCCCCTCACGAGTGAACATGGCAACTTTATCGAGAGCCACAACCTTATGTTCGCTACGTGTCGCCCTATCAGGTCATGAAAGCTCACTCTGCGACCACAAACTTAGCAGTAGGACATACACGCTCGAGACCATATAAATGGGCTCTCGATCGATAGCAATAATCGATCCAGAACGCGCTCACACAACCCGGTATGGCAGGCAACAGAAAACTTTCAGATGATTATCCTATCAAGCACGTGCTCGCAATCATATGAACATCCGAAAAAGAAGTAAAATTAGAAGCTTTAATGTGCACGCGACATGACAACAATATTGATAATTGAAGAAAATTTTCATAAAAAGAACGCAAAATTTATTCATGCAAGCGGAAACATACATACGAGTACCAAGCCTACAGAGAAGTTCAACATAAAGCATGCAAAAAGGAGGGACTAATTTAAAAAGGTTCTACACTAACGGAAAAGGTCACCAAACACAGGATCAACGGCACAAGGGTTGACGAAGCAAAGGATAAAATTCTCCATCTCTCTCTCCGCTTTCTCCAGCACATCGAAACGACGATTCTCGCGAGAAGTCGCCCCCCATCGGTTGGCGCCATGCTCGTCCGCGAATGCAAACATAACAGCTCGCCGGGCCCTTATCTCGCTCAGCAGATGAATTGAGCAGTCCTTCAGAGCCTGAGTAATCAGGCATGCTTCATGAAAGCCCTCGAGCTTTTCTTCCGCCGCATCAAGCATCGCCAGGGTCATCTCTGCCGGGTGAGGAGGAATGTCGGCGAGCACGGCCATGAGGATCATCCGGAGCCAGAGAGAACCCATCGGGAGGGGAGACCCCCTACGGATCGAGAGTTCATGCATGGCTGAGTCGCATTCGTTGTCGGTAAGGAGGGGGTCCACCAACCGAGCAGCAAAGCGGGGGATCATCTCCTCAAGGGGAACTTCCCACGGCTGTCGACGAGCATGAGAGCGATTACAGGCCATGGCACTCGTTTCTCCCTCAAGAAAAAATATATGTATGATATGAATCCCTCTGTGAAAAGAAAAGAAGGCTATAACCTCATATATAATGAAGTGCATTAAGTGCTGTGCGCGGAAAATCCTGCATGGTGAAATTATTTCCAAGGCCTAAAAAAGAAAAGGCACCGAAAATCAAGGAGATGGAACTATTTCCAAGGCCCTTTTTCTGCACCTAACATTGTGCACTGAAAATATGGCATGAGGAGAATCTTGTGAACAGCCACATCAGGGGGTCCCGCGTGTAGAACACGTGAGGCCTAAACCTGATGTGCAGTTAAAAGGAAAATATGGAATGGTACCCTGTATGTTAAAAAGCACAAACAACAATAGTAGCAAAATAATAAAATCTCAGAGAAAAAGCGTGCAAACATACAAGGACACAACAAAACTTATCATCCAGACTTCAAGAAGGCAATACAAAACAAAAAGAGAAACTTTTACAATGGTAAGGCTTCGGACGCGGGGCATGGGTTGAGAAACTCGGAATTGACTTTATTCAAGATCTTCCAAGCATTTCGAACCTCCCGAGTATGCTTTCTCTCACGGTCACAAGCATCGGGGTCCCCGCGGATGTCCTCTACCCTCCGGTAGGCGCCCAGTATGGCTGATTGCTGAAAAATCTGATGAAGGAGATCAATGAGATTATCCCGCCTTCTCTTTGAGATCAAGCCCATAAGGTACACCGAATGAACCTTATCCTCGGCAGTGTCCAAGGCCTCGAGCGGTATGCCGGCGCAAAAGAGAGGAAGTGCCTCCCGGATCGCCAGCACGATCAGCCTCAGAAGAGAAGAACGACGGGGGAGTAGCCTATGGTTGTACTCGTCGAAGCGGCTCATGATCTCGGCACACTGAGTATCAGTGAACTCCTGATTCTGACTGCGGCCCAGCGCACGAATATTCCCATAGGAAATGATCTCATCAAGACGGTACAGATGGGCATCCATGGTACCTAAAATAAAAGTCATAAGACATCATTACAAAGCCCCCATTGCATTAATTGCAGGAAGAACAACCTCGGGCCAAGAGACCCCAGGAAGCCTCTGTGTGAAGAAATCGAGTTCTTCGTTGGAATTAAATTCCTTATTAAGAAAAGAGAATTAAATTCCCAAAAACATTTTTGGATGGAATTAAATTCCATGGATTTGAACCGCCATCATCATCTCTCCAAAGATCATCTAAACCCTAAGAGATCTACAGTTGAAAGATTAAACAGTTTCATGTTCTTATGGAAAATATGAAGAAAGAAGGGTAAAAACCCTTGTTTTGGATTTAAAATCCAGGAAAATGTGAAGGTCCATCGTTGTCCAAGAACATTACCTGAGGAAAAAGGATTCCTTTTGAGCAGAGTTAAACTCTGAAAATATTTTAAAACAGAGAACTAAGCTCTGGAAGAAGAGAATTAAATTCTCAGAAAAAGTTCTCAGAAGAAGAAGATGGGCAAAGTGAAGGCTCCTATGAAGAGACAAAGGTATTTATAGAAGGCAATGGAAACGTTTCGTCTCCCCAGATCCCTAGAGGAATCCAACGGTCACAAGAGGTGACAGCGTTGCACTCACGTGCAGACACGTGAGAACAACGCTGTGGGGGCATTTGTTTCCTGATTTAAAATCAGGAAAGCTTCTGGGAAAAGCTTCAAAAAGGGGGTCACGTGTTAGCACGTGACACCTAAAAGGGATCATCAAGTCAACTTCAGTTTCCTGAATACGCTGAAGAAAATGGACTTCAGAAAGAGTCACGTGCTCCCACGTGACCAGGGTCACGTGGCGACACGTGACATTTAAATGCAAGCGTCAAAGGCACACAAGTTCTCTGATCAAGTCAAGAAAAGGCTTCAGAAGAGGTCACGTGTTCCCACGTGACCAGGGTCACGTGTTGGCACGTGACGTTCAAGACAGCAGACTCGTTCTCCAGAAGAACCGAAGAAAGAGAATTCAAACAAGGATCACGTGCTCACACGTGACAAGGGGTCACATGGTGGCACGTGACGCTTAAGCAACGATCAGAAGACAGAGCGCAAAAGAAAGGAAAAGGCTCATTCCAAAAGGGGTCACGTGCCCACACGTGACCATGGGTCACGTGGTCACACGTGACCGGCTTTCAAAGCCCATTGTGTTAACAGAATTAAATTCTGAAGGAGATTTAAATCTTTCCAAAAGAAAGCAACTATCTGGAACCAATCAAATTAAAGATTCAGAGGTGATAGAATATCATCTATCTATGGAAAATCTCGGGTTTGGAAAGATTTCCCCTTTAAATCTAACCAAAATAACAAGGGAGAATCTCTGGATTTAAAATCCAATGGTGAATAAAATTCACCTAATAATCCAAAGGTCCAAAATGAATGATGAATGCAAATCAAATCTCAATGAAGATTCGTCAAAAAACTGATTGATTCGGCTGCTTCTCCTATAAATAGGAGCCAAGAGACATACATACATATAGATGCGCAGAGAAGAAAAAAAAAGAAGAAGAGCTTTGATACTTTGAAAAGACTCGGATCTTCTGCGAAAAACCCTAGGTAAGAAAGGGAAGGCCTTTTGAAAGAAAGAGAATTTAATTCTCAGCAGAGTTTAACTCTGATAATGTAAAAACAGAAGAACATATTTCTTCTCTCTTTGATGGAGGATCTGCAAAGTGCACATCTCCCCTTAAGGTTGAGAATTTAATTCTCAATAGGTTGAGATCCTGCCATGCAGATCCAAAACACGGAGAAGGAATGCAAGCACGAGAATTTAATTCTCACAGAACTATAGGAATTTAATTCCTTTAAAATAAAAGGAGGGCTTGACCCTATATTATGGGAATTTAATTCCTCCAGAACAAAAAAAGAAACAGGGTTTAACCCTAATTAAGAACCTAGTTCTGTTGAAACAGCAGGAATTTAATTCCCTTAATCATACAGAGGATGGAAGTTTAAACTCCTTAAAAACTTTTATTAGGGTTTAACCCTATTCAGCCCTTCACGTATATGAGGAATTTAATTCCTACAGAAAATTCAGAGTTAAACTCTATTCCAGAAAACAAAGTCTTCGAAAGGAAGTAGGAATTTAATTCCTCTGAAATTTATAGTTCGAGGAATTTAATTCCTAAAAGAAGATTAACAAAGCCTCTAAACAAAATACCTAGAGGCAGGGTCACGTGTCATCACGTGACCCCCCCAAGAGAGCTACAGAAAGCCCCTTTGAGGCAGCACCCCACGTGACCCACGTGACCCTCAGCAGAAGCTCTAATCCATAGGCATTTGAATGCCCATCACGTGATGGCACGTGATGCTCTGGAAGACGCGATAATCTCAGCAGAACAAAGGAAGGGAGGGCGCTCTCACGTGCTGCCACGTGACCCCTCTTACCTTAGTGTTTAAACACTAAACTAAAACTCTCGAACCCAGTGTTAAAACACTGTTGGGCCTTAGTGTTCAACACTAATTAAAAAGCTTTATTTGCAGTGTTCAACACTGATTACCTTAGTGTTTAAACACTAATCTGAGATCTTCATTTGCAGTGTTCAACACTGATTACCTTAGTGTTTAACACTAACCTGAAAAAACATTGTTGCTGGTGTTCAACACCAAATATTCTCTTAGTGTTAAACACTAACTTGTCAACCCCATTCCCAGTGTTCAACACTGACTGCTCTGTAGTGTTTAACACTAGACTTTGGCCCAATTGGCTTAAATGGATGGAGGCAAAGCCTCTCCTGATTGGACTTAGCCCAAGATGGCCATAAGTCCTCAATTTGTGATTAACTGGTCCAATGGACTCATAACATAATTAATTCGTCTTGACCCCAAATTGGGCCAAGGGCTATTTAATCCACTCCGGTTCTAGGGTACATCTCTTCACTCCTTTGATACTTGGCATTGTAATCCCTCAATGCCGTCAAAGAGGTGACGGGTCCCGACGACCACACATTGATATGGACTGTGGGGTCCTTAAACTCATGTCTAATGCAAATTCCTGGTTACGTGGAACGCGGATAATGTCACTCTTTGACCCCGTGGAAAACGTCCAGAGCGGAGCCTGGTCCTCGCCAAGCGCGGAAGTGAACCCGTGTGAAGCATCCAGAGCACATACCGGACTGTGGGGTCCTTAAACCCATGGACTACGACGTCCTTAACCTTGACCGAGATGTCTTAAAACTAACAATGGACTGTGGGGTCCTTAAACCCATGGACTACGACGTCCTTAACCTTGACCGAGATGTCTTAAAACTAACAATGGACCGCAATGTCCTTAAACTACCCATGGACCGCAATGTCCTTAAACTACCCATGGACCGCAATGTCCTTAAACTACCCATGGACCGTAATGTCCTTAAACTAGAACAATAGAGCCCCGCATGCTCTTTTGTCGGATCTAAACGGTCCCGTTTAAGTTGATCTTAGCTTCAAAGATGGCTAACGTATCCTTAAACCTTCAAACAGAGTGGACTATAAATCCCCCCAATTGTCTCCGGCTTGAGGGTACATCCTTGAACTCCTCTGACATCCGTCGTTGTAATCCTTCAACGTCGTCAGAGAGGTGACGGGTCCCGACGGCCACACATTCATGGACCACTATGTCCCTAAACTGGAACATTAGAGTCCAAACGCTCTTTTGTCGGATCTAAACGATCCCGTTAAGTTGATCTTAGTCACAAAGTTAGACTAACGTATCCTTAACAAACGTTTGAGTTGATCCTAGCCTCGAGTAGGGCTGACGTATCCTCAAACCAAAACCCCCCCAAACCCAAATCTAAGATAATACGGATTTGGACTAGTCCACGCCCTACGGGCGACGACATAACTCAGTCTCCGTAAACAATCCACGGGCAACAAAATACAAAACAGACACCCACGACACAAAGTGACCATCTGGAGAAGGAGAAAGTTGTTACCGCAATGCGGTAGCGTAATTAACTGCAGGGGCTTGCGCCTGCAGGGAAGAGCGTCCCCACAATCAAAAACCCCTCAAACGAGGGGGAATCTGACGAAGTCTGCTACATCGGACGCATCTGTCTAAACCTTCGATACGTGGTGCCATAAATCAACTTGGCATCTTCGAAGAGGTGGACGGATAGCACCTATTAGCATCTGCCCTGAATCTCAGGCAAGACGCGGTGTCGCGTCGTCTTTCGGAGGGGAACAGATTCTGGCATGCCCGGTGGGACCTTTTCCTCTTTCCACTCCACACTTCGTGTGTCGTGACTCGCGAACCAATCGCGGTTCGCTAATGGTTGCCCTCGGGTTTCAAGATACTAAGAATTGGCGTCTGGCTTATTGCAGAAAGCAAAGGATCGATGGCTTCTACTTCCGTGAAAGTGTCCAACTGCTCAGACTGCAATTGCAACCAACGCTCTGCCTCGCCAGGAGGTATAGCCTACGGACCCCAAGCTGCCTCGCTATTCACAATGCCCGTGGAACAGGTCACTCGCGCCACCACAGGATTGTTCTTTGGGACCATGGTCCCGCCGACAAACTTTGCCGCTCCAGTGCTGACAACGGAGGCTCCCAAGAAGTCGGTCTTTAATCGTCTTACCCCTGCCACGGCTCCTCTCAACGAGTCGCCCAACGTCAACGCCTCGGTCTTCTCTAGACTGGGCCAGAAATCCTGCAGACCCATCGTGGGACCTACAATCTCAGAGAAGGTTGCTTCTAAGAAAGTGGCCGCTCCTGTCCCAGAAGTCGTCAAGGCAGCCTCTCCGGCCAAAAGGTCGGTCTTTACAAGATTAACGGCTTCAGCTCCCACTCCTACTACCCAAAGGACATCGGTCTTTGACAGGCTAATACCAACTGCGACCCCACGCCCAGACAGAGGGCAAAACGAAACCGTTCTTACCGCTGACCCTACACCGTCCGCTCGACACGCTCGACGTCGCCATTGGCGCCGAGTGAGGAAGGCTGGGGGCAACTCCCCATCTGGGTTGACTCCATCAGTCCCGGTGGCAGAAGTTAATGCTGCTGTTCCAACTGGGAACAGCTTCGAAATGCTAAATAAAGTGCGAAGAAATTCTCCTACTGCAGTACTGAAGAGGTCTCCTCCCCCGTTAAAGAAGGTTGTGGAAATGGAGTCAGAACGGCCCCAATCTCCTCAACGGCTATCTTCCAAAATCTATAAGGTTTGGCGGCAGGCACGGGACTCGACCATCGATCCGAACTTCTCCCGCCGACACAAGAAGCTGAAAACCCAACCGGAAGCTGGTCACCAGGCCAAACCCCAAAAGGCTGTGGAACAACTGACTCATAAAAGAAGGAGGCCGGAGAAGACCCCACAGCATGCAGCGACGGCTAAAAGCACTGAGCCCAGACGCCCTAAGTCTGGGGGCATGGTGGTGCACACTGTTTACATGGCCTCTGGAAAAGAGGAAAGCCGCACTTCTACGGGCCACCGACCGTTAACCCGATCCGTGACGAAAGCCCAAGAACAGCAACAAAAGCTTCAGGAAATGATGAATGCTATGGCCGCACTCACCGGGCCAAAAGAAAACCCAGAAACGTCCTCAGACGCACGCCGGGAGGAAGAAACCGATGCTGAATTCCTTCGCCGGACACTGGAGAAAAGGGATAAAGAGGCTGCTGAACAAGCGGCCAATATACAACGGATGGGCCTCCTCTTCCAAGATGTGATAGGAATGATGATCCAGCAAGACTTACCCGCCGAAGATCCCCCAATCGTTCTTGAAGACGACCGAGGAGAAACGTCAAGTCCACAACCAGCCCTCTCAACGGCCAAGGAGGAGGCAATCTCCAAGGCTGACTTGGCTGACTACATAGCCCAGCAAATCCGGGTTCATCACATGACTGAGGCAGCTGGTCAAATCGTGAAAACGGGGCGGCCGTATCCGAGCTGGTACGACCAAATCAAATACCCGCAAGGCTATACGATACCAAAATTCCACGTGTATAAGGGGACCGGCAATCCCCATCAACATGTCGTCCAGTTTCGGGCCCTCTGCGGTAACACCGGCGGTGATGATAAGTTGTTGCTCCGCCAGTTCGTGGGCAACTTATCAGAAACAGCGTTCGAATGGTATTCAGAACTCCCGAACGATTCTATCAAAACGTTCGCTGAAATGGAGCTGTTGTTCACTCAGCGATTCGCAAGTGCCAGCGAACGCACTCCAATAACTGCACTTATTAATGCCAGGGTAAAACCGGGCGAAACCTGGGTCCAGTACGCTATACGCTGGCGGAACTTGTGGTCGAGATGTGAGCAACGCATTGAGGAAGCACCTGCGGTGGGCATGTTCGTAGGAACTCTAGACCCTCACGCAACTATTTCCCAGTTTATGATGTTCTTTAAGCCAACCACATTCCAGGCTTTAATCGACAAGTTGGCTCAGATGGACCAGATGGGTCATAGACCGCCTCCCCCGAAGTCGGAACCTCGGAATGACAAGGGTAAAGGGAGGGCAACATTTGTTGCAAATGCCCAAGAGCAACCTAACACCCCGAAACCGACAGATCAACTGGAGGAAAGACGTCGGTATTATAATGAGAAGATGAAGCGTCCCTACTCGTTCCCACGGGACAAGACGAAACGGCTATTCGAGCTGGCAATACGCAACAGACTTATAAACCTGCCAAATCCAAGGCGACCGCCGCAACCCACCGAAGTGAATAACCCTAACTATTGCCCTTACCATCAAACGGTAGGCCATCCGATTGAAGATTGTTTGTCTTCAAAGGATGGATTGAAGACCAATACCTCCAGGGGAAGTTTGTACTGTCCGAAAAGTGGAAGGTGAACCCGCCACAGCTTCATGCTCCGAGGAAAGCGGATACACCGGGGGCAACATGTTCTTTTATTGAAGAAGCTCCATGGGAGGTCGTGCTATCAACTAAAACCAAAAGAATGCTGAGAGACCTTCATGCGTGCCCTGCGATCGAATGGAAGGACCCTCTTGAACCTCAAATTATCAAAGGAATGTTGAAGCCCCGCCCAACTACGAAGACTCGCGATAATGGCCCAAATACTCACGCCCAACCGTCAAAATCTTCGAAGAAAAAGAAGAAGAAATCCAAGAAGTCCGTGAAGCCTGGAAAAGAGCATATGAACTTGCAGAAGCAAATCGACGCGTTGGAAGAATACAATCAAAAGGCGCGAACTCCTGTCACACTCCAAGAATTCCTCAACCACATCTTTCAAGAGGAAGATGATGAAGAGAGCTCGTCAGATGAATCCGAAGAATATGCGGCGAGTTGTAACGTGATCTCCCACTCGTTTACTGATGATGGGAAAACTCATGGCACTAAAAAGCTGAAGGCAGAGCCTGTACCAGAGCATGCATGGCCAACAGATGAAATGATCGACGCTTTTCTAGACGAGATTTGTCTAAAATGTAAAGCGGACCAGGAGCGTGAGATGGCCACATCGGAAGGAGCCAAATGCGGGCAGCCGAACGAAAGAGTTGAACTACCCCTGCCGGAGCATAAGGCATCCGAAGCAGACAAGAAGATACTCAAGACGAGGAAAAGGTTTGCCAAAGCCATGTCGATGGGAATGAGGCTGCCGCCCTCGGAAGGAAACACACACTATGGGGTAGAGAGGCAACCTGACTATTGCGCATATCATCGGAAAATATCACATCCCACGGAGGAGTGCGACGCCTTTAAGATATGGTGGCAAGGGTATGTCGCTCGTCGGCAACATTTTAAGCGCACGAAACGCAAGATCCGCCGAGAGCGAAGAAGTACCGTCGATGGGCACAACAGAACTACTGGCAACTGTTACATGGTTAACGCCGGGGGGTCACAAGTTCTCACCTTCGGGAGCGACTCTGACGAAGAAATGGCTCTGGGCCCTCTCTTCAAAGAATCCGTTTTAGGGAAAGAGGAGGAATCGGAGATCTGCGAGAACATTCAGCTGCGCAATCGCACACTCCCAGAAAAGAATCTCGGGCCCGGGAATAGAAAAGATAAGGGAAAGGAAAAAGTCACTGAAGATATCACTTTAGATGACCAAGCCACGAGAGAGCTGGCTGCCAAAGACCCTCCTAGGAAGAGTAAAGTGGACTATAACATCCTCGCGCACCTAAGGAAACTACCTTCTCAGCTTAGCATTCTTGATGCCCTCCTATTATCAAAAGAAGCACGAGACTCACTAATTAAGGCGTTACAAGAACCTGAGCAATTCCAAGCCTTCCTCGCCACTGAAAAGGTGAAGGATGAACTGGAGGAAGTGCATACAGCCGACATCACTTTCGGTGATGAAGACCTCCTTCTCAGGACGTGCGACCACAATCGGCCCCTATATGTCTCCGGATACTGCCATGATATCAAGATAGGCAAGATCCTGGTGGATAATGGATCATCCGTCAACCTCCTTAATGTTCGGGTGTTGAAGGAAATCTGCATGAGTATGCAACACCTCGCTCGTGACAAAATTACTATCTCCGGTTTCGATTCACAATCGTCATGGACTCTCGGATCCGTGATACTAACATTACGCTTTGGACTTCTCGTCACAGACATCAAATTCCATGTCATTGACGCCAAGACCTGTTACAACGCCTTGCTCGGTCGTCCTTGGCTACACGAGTACAATATCATCCCTTCTACACAACATCAGTGTATGAAGTACTTCAAGGATGGTCTTGAGTATACCGTAACAGGTGAGTTAAACCCATTTTCCGTGAACGAAGTCCGCAAATACGAAGATGCGAAATACTTTTTGCCAGATTTCGAGGATACAGAAAAGTGTCGCAATCCGGAAAACAAAACCGCCGCCACCATCCCTATTTTCGGGAGCGATACCGAAGAAGAGGAAGAGATAGTTTATGCAGGGCCATCTCAACGCAACAACCTGAGGACACCCGCCCCCGTATTAGTCTTCGGAAGTGATTCAGAAGATGAAGTTAATGCTGTGTTCTCCAATCGGCTGCCGACACAAGCACCCCTTGGCGATGACCATAGTTTGCAAATCACCATGGTACCGCGAGAACACTACAAGGATCTCGACGCGCTTCAGGCTCACGATGTGCAGGACCTGCAAACATTTTACGTCCCTCCCAGGCGAAGGGGCGAGAAGGTGATCCTATTTTACCGATCCTCAGAGTCGAAAATAGAGAAAGAGATCTGGCACGGCGCAGATACTATGCTCGACAGGCTCCAACCCATCCGTCTGCCCAGATACTATACAAATGGATTAAAGAAGCTATTGAAGCGCCAAGGAGTACCTTTAGAACAGACCGTTCGACAGGCGCGGTTATACAACAAGATTTGGGATGTCCCCGGGACTCAACGCAAATTGCCCAACGGGAAGATGGAAACACTCGGGCTCGGATACGCAAGAGCTGGAAAACGGGAACGGACTCACAGCAGCTACCCTATATATACCTTTGATGAAGAGGAGGACGCCCTGTCAGGAGATGCCAACCCTTCATTAAAACTAGACCCTGCGATTGAAACATCAAGTCCGTCGTTTGAAGAGCGAACGAACAAGCCTATCAGGAAAACGGGTCAGAGAGCTCAGGAAGACCACAACCGCGAGATGGCCATCTACAAGAAGGCCAGGACGCAACGTCTATCTCAACATACCGAAAAAGACAAAGACGCTTATCCTCGTCAATCCGTTGTACGAAAGGCCCGACGCGGAGACGGAAATAAATCAAGAAGCGGCTCGGGTTTGCCCCTCGTGAAGAAGATGAGTCGAGCGTATTCCTTCCCCCGAGACAAGACGGAGAGGTTACTCAACCTCGCTATAAAACATCAAATGATCACGCTTCCAGAGTCTAGACGTCCTGAGCAAGCTAGCCAGGTCTCTCATCCGAGTTATTGCTCTTATCACCAAGCCATAGGACATCCTACCGAGAACTGCTTCACCTTCAAGAACTGGGTCGAGGACCAGTACCGACGGGGCAGATTCGCTTTATCCGACGGCTGGAAGGTAACGCCGCCGCGAAAGCACGAGCCCAAGGCCGCAAGAGCAGAACCGGGTCCACCTCAGTCCGGAGAGCGGGTTCGCACTTGTTATACGATTACGATAGTAGGAGAAGAGCCCGAGAACGTAGACGGCCTTTACCGGTGCTTTGAGAACAGCGATGATGAGGTGATCTCAGAATTTCCGCCCGCTCCGAAAGAACTGGAAGATGGTATACATACTACCGCAGATAACCTCAAGAAGATTGAGTTGGGATCGGCAGACGACCCGCGACCGACATTTGTCAGCGAGCTATTATCCGAAGAAAAGGTGGCTGCGTTAAAGAACGTGCTTCTACGGCATAAAGACTGCTTCGCGTGGAACTACTCCGAGATGCCAGGATTGGACCCGAAGATTGCTGTGCATAGATTAGCAATATCCCCAGATATCAAGCCAGTCAAGCAGGCGCCAAGGAGGATGCGACTCGAGCTTGAGATGAGCATCAACGCCGAAGTCAAGAAGTTGATCGATTCAGGATTTATCCAAGAAGTCCAATATCCCGACTGGATTGCCAATATCGTCCCGGTAATGAAGAAGAATGGGACGGTACGCATATGCGTGGATTTCAGGGATCTCAATAAAGCCTGTCCAAAGGACGATTTCCCGGTGCCGGTAACCGAGCTAATGATAGATAACACGTCCACTCACGAGGTTTTCTCCTTTATGGACGGTTCATCAGGATACAATCAGATAAAGATGCATCCCGAAGACCAGAAGCATACCGCTTTCCGCACCCCTTTGGGTATATTTTGCTACAGGGTTATGCCCTTTGGCCTAAAGAACGCTGGCGCTACCTATCAAAGGGCCATGACAAAGATCTTCGACGATCTCATACATGACATCGTCGAGTGCTATATCGATGACCTCGTAGTAAAGAGCATGTCGTACGAGGAGCATTTAAAGCATCTGGAGACTGTATTTCAACGCCTTCGGCAATATAATTTGAAAATGAATCCCCTCAAGTGCGCGTTTGGAGTCTCCTCGGGCAAATTTCTGGGATTCATCATTCGACACCGAGGTATTGAAATAGATCCGGCAAAGATTAAAGCGATCATGGAAATGCCTCCGCCGAGAACGCTCAAGCAGCTGCGGTCTCTCCAAGGGAAGCTCGCATACATCCGGCGGTTTATCGCCAATCTTTCAGGCAAATGCCGTCCTTACAGCCACCTGATGAAAAAAGGAACCCCATTCATTTGGGATCACAAATGTCAAGGTGCACTAGAAGAGATCAAGCAGTACCTGCAGAACCCTCCAGTGTTGGCTGCTCCAGTGAAGAGAAAGCCTCTCATTCTTTACACGGCCGCCCTTGAAGGTTCTTTGGGCGCATTATGGGCACAAGAGAACGATCAGGGGAAAGAAAGAGCACTTTACTACTTAAGTCGAGTGCTGCTGGGGGCAGAAAGCAACTTTCCCCCATTGAAAAGCACTGCCTGGCGTTGATCTTCGCAATAACAAAGCTTAGACATTACGCATTAGCACATGAAGTCCGTCTTATGTCAAAGGTGGACCCTCTCAAATATTTGATGTCGAAAGCCATACTGACGGGACGACTTGCTAAGTGGGCCCTGCTCTTGATGGAGTTCTCAATAACGTATCAACCTCTTAAGGCAGTGAAAGGCCAGGCCATTGCCGACTTCCTCGCCGAACACCCGATACCGGCCAATTCTCCTCTGAATTGCGATTTGCCGGACGAGCATGTATTTGATGCGATTAACGGCGGAACCACCCGATGGGAACTCTATTTCGATGGAGCGTCCTCCATAAAGAAACAGAAACAAGGTATCCCAATGATCAAATCAGGGATAGGCCTCATCTTTGCAACTCCACAAGGAGGGATAATGCGCTTCGCCTTCTCCTTAACAGAGCCGAGGACAAACAATGAAGCCGAATACGAAGCCCTGATAGCAGGCCTCGAGATCGCCATCGACATAGGAATTGAGGACCTCCTCATATACGGGGATTCCCAGCTGGTCGTTAGTCAAGTAAATGGTGACTACCAAACGTACAAGCCGGAGTTGGTAAAGTACGGCGAAAGGGTGCAACAACTATTGACCCAAATTCCCTCCTATACTTTGGAGAACATACCGCGCGCGGAAAACAGCAAAGCAGACGCGTTGGCTAAACTTGCTAAAGAACTGGCTGACGAGAACCTCGATGACGTCAGAATCGTGGTACAAAGCCGTCGAGTGCTCGCCCCGGCAGAAATATCTCCGGAATCATGCGAAGAAAAGGGAACGACTGAGCAGACGACCTTACAAATAAAAGACCATGAGAGGGCCGAAGACTGGAGGGAAGTCTTCATAGACTACTTTAAGTCCCACCGAATGCCTGAAGAAGCGTCCTCAAGACATCGGCTCATGAAACGAGCTCTATCCTTCGCTTTCGTCAACAACATTCTATACAAGAGATCGTTTGATTCTCTATGGCTCAGATGCTTAGGAGCTGACGAAGCAGAAAGAGTCGTTCAGGAAGTTCATGACGGACTTTGCGGTTCTCACCAAGCAGGCTCAAAGATGAAGTTAAAAATTAAACGGATGGGTTATTACTGGCCCACGATGATCCAGGACTGCCTCGAGTATGCGAAGCAATGCCACTCATGCCAGATCCATGGAGACTTCATCCACCAACATCCGAATCCACTGCACCCGACGTTGTCTAGTTGGCCATTCGAAATGTGGGGGACTGACATAGTCGGCCCCATTGAGCCAGCATCATCCCGGGGACACCGCTTTATCCTGGCGACAACCGATTACTTCTCCAAATGGGCAGAAGCAGTACCGCTGAAGGAAGTGAAGACAGAGAATATTCTCCACTTCTTCAAGACGCACATCATCTATCGGTTTGGAACTCCACGGCGGATTATCTCCGATAACGGGCCGGCCTACCGAAGCCATAAGATTAGCCGCTTCGCACAGCGGCACAATATAGACTGGAGATATTCTTCAGTTTACAATCCACGAGCTAACGGTCTGGCCGAGGCTTTCAATAAGACCTTGACGAAGATCATAAAAAAGACCGTTTCCAGGAATAAGAGAGACTGGCACGAAAGGCTGCAAGAAGCCCTTTGGGCTTATCGAACTACGTTCAAGACAGCCACAAACACAACGCCGTACGCGTTGGTGTTTGGGACGGAAGCAGTGCTCCCCCTCGAGATAGAGTTACCCTCTCTACGAGTAGCAGTCCACCACGAGCTGACGAACGAAGAAAATGCTCACCTTCGGCTTGAGGAGCTTGATGCCCTCGACGAAACCCGGCTCATAGCGCAACAACATCTAGAAGCCTACAAAGCAAAGGTGACGCGCTCGTACGAACGATTGACCAGGCCGAGGACATTCCGCCAAGGCGAACTCGTACTAGTGGTCAAAAGACCTATGATCCCCAATCGTGCCAAGCGGGGAAAATTTGAGCCAAACTATGAAGGCCCGTACATCATAGACAAGGTCTACCAGGGTGGAGCCTATCTACTCATGGACATGCACGGTGAAAGGCCTTTCAGGCCAATAAACGGCCGCTTCTTAAAGAAGTACTATGCTTAATGAGCCACAGCCGGGGTCAATGATAAATGACGACGACTATGTCCGCTCACTGTCTTCCTAGGCTCAGACTTTACAAGCAGCAGCCGGCCTTCCCATAACGACGGACCGAAACGTCCTTAAACTAACGACGGACCGAAACGTCCTTAAACTAACGGCGGACCGAAACGTCCTTAAACTATCGACGGACCGAAACGTTCTTAAACTAACGACGGACCGAAACGTCCCTAAAACTACTACCGCAACGTCTTTAGGCTGACGAGATAAATAAAAAAAAATAATAAAAAAATAAAAACAAAAAAACAAAAAAAAAACGGTATGTCCATAAGCAAAATGGGCACGGATGAAAACCCGAAAGGGCTCCGTGAGTAAAAACAGCAGGGCTGCCGGCAAGTGTTCGTGAAAACCTGAGAGGGCGCGACCTTGTAAAAAAATATAAAAAAATATAAAAAAATAAAAAAACGGTATGTCTATAAGCAAAACGGGCACGGATGAAAACCCGAAAGGGCTCCGTGAGTAAAAACAGCAGGACTACCGGCGAGTGTTTGTGAAAATCCGAAAGGGCGCAACCTCGTTAAAGGACACTTACAGAGTCCTCTCGACCTTGTAAGGAGAAACCACCTGCGTGAGATCCTTACGACTCACGAAGGAGCAACACACTTAGGGATCCTCACGATTCCTAAGGAGAAAATACACTTACGAGATCCTCACGACTCGTAAGGAGAATCCTCTTATGGGACCCTCACGGCTCATGAGATTTGAAAGTCTTAAGTTACAGAAACCTGAACCTGTTCTTAAGCAAATCCTCCACAACCTCCGATATTGCCTTACAAGAGGCTCAATACTGACCCTTGTATACAATCCACGGGCACAAATAAACATTTCCCCAGCAAAGTCCAACCCTTGTGGGTCCTCTCGACCCATAAGGTGAAAACCCTCTTGTAGGATCCTTACGACTTACAGAGGAACATACACTTAGGAATCCTCACGATCCCTAAGGAGAAAATACACCTGCAAGATCCTCACGACTTGTAGGGAGAAATACCTTTGTGAGACCCTTACGGCTCATGAAGTCAAAAGCCTTAGTCGACAGGACCTTAACCCTGTTTGCTAAGCCACCTTTGTTCAACATCGACAGAGGCAAATGATGATTCGCTCCTGGCAATATTCCAGTTGCAGCGATGCTGATGCCTAAACCGGTATCAAATCCTAAGTCCTTTCATGGCAAATGATGATTCGCTCCTGGCAACATCCCAGTTGCAGCGGTGCTGATGCCGAAATCGGTGTCCAAAATCCGAGCTTGCGGCGAAAAAGCCAGCAAGCCATACATGCCTACGAAATAGCCGAAATGATGGGGCAACTTGCAATAAAAAGCAGCAAGTAAAAATGTATGCATGAAAAATAGCCGAAATGATGGGGCAACTCGCAATAAAAAGCAGCGAGTAAAAATAAAATAAATAGCCGAAATGGTTGGGCACCACGAAAAAAATAGCCGAAATGATTGGGCAATCGCGACCTTCGCGATATAAAAAGCTGAAATGATAGAGCATCGCGGAAAGAATAAAAGAAATGATGGAAAAATGAAACCTTTTCGCCCTACAGGTGATACTACAACAATCCCTGTATACAATCCAGGGGCGCAAACAAAGAAGGGATCATACTCCTCCCCCCAGGTTTCGTCATGAGAGGAAGCCAAATCTCGACGGTTCACAAATAACCTGGAGATCGTCTCGTAACAACGGACACAACTTCAAGCTAAGCGGAACAGCGGCCACTCCCAGTTCCATGGCTCGGTGGTATACATATCGCCAACAGTCAAACCCTCACCCCGTGAAATGCGGATACATTCAGCAAAATTCCTGGTCACGTGGAACACGGATAATGTCACTCTTTGACCCCGTGGAAAACGTCCAGAGCGGATCCTGGTCCTCGCAGAGCATGGCAGTGAACCCGTGCGAAGCATCCAGAGCGGAGCCTAGTCCTCGCCTAACGCGGCAGTAAACCCGTGTGAAGCATCTAGTGCAAAATTCCTGGTCACGTGGAACACGGATAATGTCACTCTTTGACCCCGTGGAAAACGTCCAGAGCGGATCCTGGTCCTCGCAGAGCATGGCAATGAACCCGTGCGAAGCATCCAGAGCGGAGCCTAGTCCTCGCCTAACGCGGCAGTGAACCCGTGTGAAGCATCTAGTGCAAAATTCCTGGTTACGTGGAACGCGGATAATGTCACTCTTTGACCCCGTGGAAAGCGTCCAGAGCGGATCCTGGTCCTCGCAGAGCATGGCAGTGAACCCGTGCGAAGCATCCAGAGCGGAGCCTAGTCCTCGCCTAACACGGCAGTGAACCCGTGTGAAGCATCTAGTGCAAAATTCCTGGTCACGTGGAACGCGGATAATGTCACTCTTTGACCCCGTGGAAAGCGTCCAGAGCGGATCCTGGTCCTCGCAGAGCATGGCAGTGAACCCGTGCGAAGCATCCAGAGCGGAGCCTAGTCCTCGCCTAACGCGGCAGTGAACCCGTGTGAAGCATCTAGTGCAAAATTCCTGGTCACGTGGAACGCGGATAATGTCACTCTTTGACCCCGTGGAAAACGTCCAGAGCGGATCCTGGTCCTCGCAGAGCATGGCAGTGAACCCGTGCGAAGCATCCAGAGCGGAGCCTAGTCCTCGCCTAACGCGGCAGTGAACCCGTGTGAAGCATCTAGCGCAAAATTCCTGGTTACGTGGAACGCGGATAATGTCACTCTTTGACCCCGTGGAAAACGTCCAGAGCGGAGCCTGGTCCTCGCCAAGCACGGCAGTGAACCCGTGTGAAGCATCCAGAGCAAATACCGGACTGTGGAGTCCTTAAAATCCACGGACTATGACGTCCTTAACCTCGACCGTGATGTCTTAAAACTAACGATCAACCATCCCGATTCCCTACAGACTTTGCCTTGGTTTAAGGGTACATCTCTTCACTCCTTTGATGCCCGGCGTTGTAATTCCTCAACGTCTTCAAAGAGGTGACGGGTCCCTGCAACCAAACACCGGACTGTGGAGTCCTTAAATCCACGGACTATGAGGTCCTTAACCTTGACCGTGATGTCTTAAAACTAACAGCGGACTGTGGAGTCCTTAAATCCACGGACTATGAGGTCCTTAACCTTGACCGTGACGTCTTTAAACTACGATACCTTGAGAGACCCCTGACTCCGTGAAACACGGATAAGGGTGATCACATCCGGCACTTGCAGGCCCTCACGACCTGTAAGGGAGAAAAACTCTCTTGTGAGATCCTTACGACTCTCAAGGGAAAACCCGCTTAAGGATCCTCACGATCTTTAAGAAGAACTCACACCTATGGGATCCTCTCGACCTGTAGGGAGAAAAACTCTTTATGAGACCCTCGCGGCTCATAAGATGCAAAAGCCTTAGGAAGCAGATCTTAACCCTGAGTCCTGAGCCATTGCTGTCCTGCAAGGAAATCAAGATAGAATACCCGCAGAATACATTCAATGAAAAGGATACATATCATTGACAAAAAAATGTATCTTTTATTCATAAACCAAAATGGGTACAAAATACAATTCATGAAAGAAACAAAAAGAAAATACTTTCATCCATGAGTATGTACAAAAGGGAAGAAAAAGATACAAATGTTTTAGGCCAGTGGGCGATCCAGCAGCTTGGTCAGCTCATCCTGCTTTTGCTGAGCCACGGCTTCATGACGCAAGATCTCCAGAAGACGAGCCTCCGCCTGAGCTTGCTGAGCCTGACACGAAGCGAGCCGGGCTTCAAGCTCTTTCTCAGTGGCCCTATGAGCCTCAACCCCCTCACGAGTGAACATGGCAACTTTATCGAGAGCCACAACCTTATGTTCGCTACGTGTCGCCCTATCAGGTCATGAAAGCTCACTCTGCGACCACAAACTTAGCAGTAGGACATACACGCTCAAGACCATATAAATGGGCTCTCGATCGATAGCAATAATCGATCCAGAACGCGCTCACACAACCCGGTATGGCAGGCAACAGAAAACTTTCAGATGATTATCCTATCAAGCACGTGCTCGCAATCATATGAACATCCGAAAAAGAAGTAAAATTAGAAGCTTTAATGTGCACGCGACATGACAACAATATTGATAATTGAAGAAAATTTTCATAAAAAGAACGCAAAATTTATTCATGCAAGCGGAAACATACATACGAGTACCAAGCCTACAGAGAAGTTCAACATAAAGCATGCAAAAAGGAGGGACTAATTTAAAAAGGTTCTACACTAACGGAAAAGGTCACCAAACACAGGATCAACGGCACAAGGGTTGACGAAGCAAAGGATAAAATTCTCCATCTCTCTCTCCGCTTTCTCCAGCACATCGAAACGACGATTCTCGCGAGAAGTCGCCCCCCATCGGTTGGCGCCATGCTCGTCCGCGAATGCAAACATAACAGCTCGCCGGGCCCTTATCTCGCTCAGCAGATGAATTGAGCAGTCCTTCAGAGCCTGAGTAATCAGGCATGCTTCATGAAAGCCCTCGAGCTTTTCTTCCGCCGCATCAAGCATCGCCAGGGTCATCTCTGCCGGGTGAGGAGGAATGTCGGCGAGCACGGCCATGAGGATCATCCGGAGCCAGAGAGAACCCATCGGGAGGGGAGACCCCCTACGGATCGAGAGTTCATGCATGGCTGAGTCGCATTCGTTGTCGGTAAGGAGGGGGTCCACCAACCGAGCAGCAAAGCGGGGGATCATCTCCTCAAGGGGAACTTCCCACGGCTGTCGACGAGCATGAGAGCGATTACAGGCCATGGCACTCGTTTCTCCCTCAAGAAAAAATATATGTATGATATGAATCCCTCTGTGAAAAGAAAAGAAGGCTATAACCTCATATATAATGAAGTGCATTAAGTGCTGTGCGCGGAAAATCCTGCATGGTGAAATTATTTCCAAGGCCTAAAAAAGAAAAGGCACCGAAAATCAAGGAGATGGAACTATTTCCAAGGCCCTTTTTCTGCACCTAACATTGTGCACTGAAAATATGGCATGAGGAGAATCTTGTGAACAGCCACATCAGGGGGTCCCGCGTGTAGAACACGTGAGGCCTAAACCTGATGTGCAGTTAAAAGGAAAATATGGAATGGTACCCTGTATGTTAAAAAGCACAAACAACAATAGTAGCAAAATAATAAAATCTCAGAGAAAAAGCGTGCAAACATACAAGGACACAACAAAACTTATCATCCAGACTTCAAGAAGGCAATACAAAACAAAAAGAGAAACTTTTACAATGGTAAGGCTTCGGACGCGGGGCATGGGTTGAGAAACTCGGAATTGACTTTATTCAAGATCTTCCAAGCATTTCGAACCTCCCGAGTATGCTTTCTCTCACGGTCACAAGCATCGGGGTCCCCGCGGATGTCCTCTACCCTCCGGTAGGCGCCCAGTATGGCTGATTGCTGAAAAATCTGATGAAGGAGATCAATGAGATTATCCCGCCTTCTCTTTGAGATCAAGCCCATAAGGTACACCGAATGAACCTTATCCTCGGCAGTGTCCAAGGCCTCGAGCGGTATGCCGGCGCAAAAGAGAGGAAGTGCCTCCCGGATCGCCAGCACGATCAGCCTCAGAAGAGAAGAACGACGGGGGAGTAGCCTATGGTTGTACTCGTCGAAGCGGCTCATGATCTCGGCACACTGAGTATCAGTGAACTCCTGATTCTGACTGCGGCCCAGCGCACGAATATTCCCATAGGAAATGATCTCATCAAGACGGTACAGATGGGCATCCATGGTACCTAAAATAAAAGTCATAAGACATCATTACAAAGCCCCCATTGCATTAATTGCAGGAAGAACAACCTCGGGCCAAGAGACCCCAGGAAGCCTCTGTGTGAAGAAATCGAGTTCTTCGTTGGAATTAAATTCCTTATTAAGAAAAGAGAATTAAATTCCCAAAAACATTTTTGGATGGAATTAAATTCCATGGATTTGAACCGCCATCATCATCTCTCCAAAGATCATCTAAACCCTAAGAGATCTACAGTTGAAAGATTAAACAGTTTCATGTTCTTATGGAAAATATGAAGAAAGAAGGGTAAAAACCCTTGTTTTGGATTTAAAATCCAGGAAAATGTGAAGGTCCATCGTTGTCCAAGAACATTACCTGAGGAAAAAGGATTCCTTTTGAGCAGAGTTAAACTCTGAAAATATTTTAAAACAGAGAACTAAGCTCTGGAAGAAGAGAATTAAATTCTCAGAAAAAGTTCTCAGAAGAAGAAGATGGGCAAAGTGAAGGCTCCTATGAAGAGACAGAGGTATTTATAGAAGGCAATGGAAACGTTTCGTCTCCCCAGATCCCTAGAGGAATCCAACGGTCACAAGAGGTGACAGCGTTGCACTCACGTGCAGACACGTGAGAACAACGCTGTGGGGGCATTTGTTTCCTGATTTAAAATCAGGAAAGCTTCTGGGAAAAGCTTCAAAAAGGGGGTCACGTGTTAGCACGTGACACCTAAAAGGGATCATCAAGTCAACTTCAGTTTCCTGAATACGCTGAAGAAAATGGACTTCAGAAAGAGTCACGTGCTCCCACGTGACCAGGGTCACGTGGCGACACGTGACATTTAAATGCAAGCGTCAAAGGCACACAAGTTCTCTGATCAAGTCAAGAAAAGGCTTCAGAAGAGGTCACGTGTTCCCACGTGACCAGGGTCACGTGTTGGCACGTGACGTTCAAGACAGCAGACTCGTTCTCCAGAAGAACCGAAGAAAGAGAATTCAAACAAGGATCACGTGCTCACACGTGACAAGGGGTCACATGGTGGCACGTGACGCTTAAGCAACGATCAGAAGACAGAGCGCAAAAGAAAGGAAAAGGCTCATTCCAAAAGGGGTCACGTGCCCACACGTGACCATGGGTCACGTGGTCACACGTGACCGGCTTTCAAAGCCCATTGTGTTAACAGAATTAAATTCTGAAGGAGATTTAAATCTTTCCAAAAGAAAGCAACTATCTGGAACCAATCAAATTAAAGATTCAGAGGTGATAGAATATCATCTATCTATGGAAAATCTCGGGTTTGGAAAGATTTCCCCTTTAAATCTAACCAAAATAACAAGGGAGAATCTCTGGATTTAAAATCCAATGGTGAATAAAATTCACCTAATAATCCAAAGGTCCAAAATGAATGATGAATGCAAATCAAATCTCAATGAAGATTCGTCAAAAAACTGATTGATTCGGCTGCTTCTCCTATAAATAGGAGCCAAGAGACATACATACATATAGATGCGCAGAGAAGAAAAAAAAAGAAGAAGAGCTTTGATACTTTGAAAAGACTCGGATCTTCTGCGAAAAACCCTAGGTAAGAAAGGGAAGGCCTTTTGAAAGAAAGAGAATTTAATTCTCAGCAGAGTTTAACTCTGATAATGTAAAAACAGAAGAACATATTTCTTCTCTCTTTGATGGAGGATCTGCAAAGTGCACATCTCCCCTTAAGGTTGAGAATTTAATTCTCAATAGGTTGAGATCCTGCCATGCAGATCCAAAACACGGAGAAGGAATGCAAGCACGAGAATTTAATTCTCACAGAACTATAGGAATTTAATTCCTTTAAAATAAAAGGAGGGCTTGACCCTATATTATGGGAATTTAATTCCTCCAGAACAAAAAAAGAAACAGGGTTTAACCCTAATTAAGAACCTAGTTCTGTTGAAACAGCAGGAATTTAATTCCCTTAATCATACAGAGGATGGAAGTTTAAACTCCTTAAAAACTTTTATTAGGGTTTAACCCTATTCAGCCCTTCACGTATATGAGGAATTTAATTCCTACAGAAAATTCAGAGTTAAACTCTATTCCAGAAAACAAAGTCTTCGAAAGGAAGTAGGAATTTAATTCCTCTGAAATTTATAGTTCGAGGAATTTAATTCCTAAAAGAAGATTAACAAAGCCTCTAAACAAAATACCTAGAGGCAGGGTCACGTGTCATCACGTGACCCCCCCAAGAGAGCTACAGAAAGCCCCTTTGAGGCAGCACCCCACGTGACCCACGTGACCCTCAGCAGAAGCTCTAATCCATAGGCATTTGAATGCCCATCACGTGATGGCACGTGATGCTCTGGAAGACGCGATAATCTCAGCAGAACAAAGGAAGGGAGGGCGCTCTCACGTGCTGCCACGTGACCCCTCTTACCTTAGTGTTTAAACACTAAACTAAAACTCTCGAACCCAGTGTTAAAACACTGTTGGGCCTTAGTGTTCAACACTAATTAAAAAGCTTTATTTGCAGTGTTCAACACTGATTACCTTAGTGTTTAAACACTAATCTGAGATCTTCATTTGCAGTGTTCAACACTGATTACCTTAGTGTTTAACACTAACCTGAAAAAACATTGTTGCTGGTGTTCAACACCAAATATTCTCTTAGTGTTAAACACTAACTTGTCAACCCCATTCCCAGTGTTCAACACTGACTGCTCTGTAGTGTTTAACACTAGACTTTAGCCCAATTGGCTTAAATGGATGGAGGCAAAGCCTCTCCTGATTGGACTTAGCCCAAGATGGCCATAAGTCCTCAATTTGTGATTAACTGGTCCAATGGACTCATAACATAATTAATTCGTCTTGACCCCAAATTGGGCCAAGGGCTATTTAATCCACTCCGGTTCTAGGGTACATCTCTTCACTCCTTTGATACTTGGCATTGTAATCCCTCAATGCCGTCAAAGAGGTGACGGGTCCCGACGACCACACATTGATATGGACTGTGGGGTCCTTAAACTCATGTCTAATGCAAATTCCTGGTTACGTGGAACGCGGATAATGTCACTCTTTGACCCCGTGGAAAACGTCCAGAGCGGAGCCTGGTCCTCGCCAAGCGCGGAAGTGAACCCGTGTGAAGCATCCAGAGCACATACCGGACTGTGGGGTCCTTAAACCCATGGACTACGACGTCCTTAACCTTGACCGAGATGTCTTAAAACTAACAATGGACTGTGGGGTCCTTAAACCCATGGATTACGACGTCCTTAACCTTGACCGAGATGTCTTAAAACTAACAATGGACCGCAATGTCCTTAAACTACCCATGGACCGCAATGTCCTTAAACTACCCATGGACCGTAATGTCCTTAAACTAGAACAATAGAGCCCCGCATGCTCTTTTGTCGGATCTAAACGGTCCCGTTTAAGTTGATCTTAGCTTCAAAGATGGCTAACGTATCCTTAAACCTTCAAACAGAGTGGACTATAAATCCCCCCAATTGACTCCGGCTTGAGGGTACATCCTTGAACTCCTCTGACATCCGTCGTTGTAATCCTTCAACGTCGTCAGAGAGGTGACGGGTCCCGACGGCCACACATTCATGGACCACTATGTCCCTAAACTGGAACATTAGAGTCCAAACGCTCTTTTGTCGGATCTAAACGATCCCGTTAAGTTGATCTTAGTCACAAAGTTAGACTAACGTATCCTTAACAAACGTTTGATTTGATCCTAGCCTCGAGTAGGGCTGACGTATCCTCAAACCAAAACCCCCCCCAAACCCAAATCTAAGATAATACGGATTTGGACTAGTCCACGCCCTACGGGCGACGACATAACTCAGTCTCCGTAAACAATCCACGGGCAAGAAAATACAAAACAGACACCCACGACACGAAGTGACCATCTGGAGAAGGAGAAAGTTGTTACCGCAATGCGGTAGCGTAATTAACTGCAGGGGCTTGCGCCTGCAGGGAAGAGCGTCCCCACAATCAAAAACCCCTCAAACGAAGGGGAATCTGACGAAGTCTGCTACATCGGACGCATCCGTCTAAACTTTCGATACGTGGTGCCATAAATCAACTTGGCATCTTCGAAGAGGTGGACGGATAGCACCTATTAGCATCTGCCCCGAATCTCAGGCAAGACGCGGTGTCGCGCCGTCTTTCGGAGGGGAACAGATTCTGGCACGCCCGGTGGGACCTTTTCCTCTTTCCACTCCACACTTCGTGTGTCGTGACTCGCGAACCAATCGTGGTTCGCTAATGGTTGCCCTCGGGTTTCAAGATACTAAGAATTGGCGTCTGGCTTATTGCAGAAAGCAAAGGATCGATGGCTTCTACTTCCGTGAAAGTGTCCAACTGCTCAGACTGCAATTGCAACCAACGCTCTGCTTCGCCAGGAGGTATAGCCTACGGACCCCAAGCTGCCTCGCTATTCACAATGCCCGTGGAACAGGTCACTCGCGCCACCACAGGATTGTTCTTTGGGACCATGGTCCCGCCGACAAACTTTGCCGCTCCAGTGCTGACAACGGAGGCTCCCAAGAAGTCGGTCTTTGATCGTCTTACCCCTGCCACGGCTCCTCTCAACGAGTCGCCCAACGTCAACGCCTCGGTCTTCTCTAGACTGGGCCAGAAATCCTGCAGACCCATCGTGGGACCTACAATCTCAGAGAAGGTTGCTTCTAAGAAAGTGGCCGCTCCTGTCCCAGAAGTCATCAAGGCAGCCTCTCCGGCCAAAAGGTCGGTCTTTACAAGATTAACGGCTTCAGCTCCCGCTCCTACTACCCAAAGGACATCGGTCTTTGACAGGCTAATACCAACTGCGACCCCACGCCCAGACAGAGGGCAAAACGAAACCGTTCTTACCGCTGACCCTACACCGTCCGCTCGACACTCTCGACGTCGCCATTGGCGCCGAGTGAGGAAGGCTGGGGGCAACTCCCCATCTGGGTTGACTCCATCAGTCCCGGTGGCAGAAGTTAATGCTGCTGTTCCAACTGGGAACAGCTTCGAAATGCTAAATAAAGTGCGAAGAAATTCTCCTACTGCAGTACTGAAGAGGTCTCCTCCCCCGTTAAAGAAGGTTGTGGAAATGGAGTCAGAACGGCCCCAATCTCCTCAACGGCTATCTTCCAAAATCTATAAGGTTTGGCGGCAGGCACGGGACTCGACCATCGATCCGAACTTCTCCCGCCGACACAAGAAGCTGAAAACCCAACCGGAAGCTGGTCACCAGGCCAAACCCCAAAAGGCTGTGGAACAACTGACTCATAAAAGAAGGAGGCCGGAGAAGACCCCACAGTGGTAACTAGAGCTACCTGTTTTTGAAAATTCGATTTCACAACATCTTTAGATTTCTTTTATTTCATTAATCTCATTAATGAAGTCCCATCAATTTAAGTTTACCTAAACATCACAGATAAATACAACGTACGCTTATGCCATCCGCATTCGCCTCGATGTCCCCTCGTGCACCGTTAGGTTAGGTAACTAACGGCAGAGCGAGGCAGTGCTAGCGCGGGTGTAAAACATAAGCAACGTCTATATAATATATCACATATACTATATCCTATATTCATCTCAACATTTCAAATGATCACATCACAGATATCGCAGCAGAAGAAACATATGAAATATTGGATATAGTAGAAGGTCCGTGTTTTATTGCGAGCTTGTATAAAACATGGATTTCACGGTCGCGATGAATAGCCAATCCCACACCTCTAGACCCCTATAAGAGCGTCAAGCAACCCTACTAATTCTAGAGTTAGAAGACCCGGTCTCGACTCCTCGAGATGGTCTCCCACTGGATCATAGAACCCAGTTACTTGTGCTCCCCGCCTTGGGTCTATCCTAATGCGGAAAAGTAAATAATATACAATGGTGACATCATCCTCAACCCGGAAGTGCCCCAATAAAAGAATATTACATACAATGAATTTTACATGAATGAAAATAAAAATTCTCATCTCACATAAAACCTCCGACTATTCAAAACACGACGATCCAATATAACATATCACAGCAACACATAATATCACATGTCATCAACGTAAGTAAATATGCGTATTCCAATTGTCGTTGATGTATAGCAACGAAACCGGCGATACACCACATATTACACTTACGGTCGCAGAAAAGAAAGTGTAAAACTACAACAGTTGGAATCCGCAACCACCTTAGACATCACATTCCTAACCAAATGAATTCCTTAGACATCGCATGCCTAACAATTATAAACTCCGCATTTTAGTCTCAATATCGAAAACACTTTTCAATATCTAGTCGGGCAATTCAACAAGATTCCCGACATCATAATCGAATACTCGTCGGAAACTTTAGTAGACGGCCGCACCCCCCGATGCCGTCGATGAAGTGCACTAAGGCGGAACACTGCTGCCGCGAGCACCCGAACGGATGCTTTTGGTCGGGGCTATTGGGTGTGGTTATCTATTAAGTTTACCCGGCGAGTATCCGCGTACGCTACGTGATTGCGACGGACTTTTGATCGCATCAAAATCCCGTGGCAACCGATCAAATGAGACTAAACTGCTAGATTTATAACATTCAAATTAGTTATCTCATAACTAAATATGGATTCCAAATATTGTATTACATTACAGAAAAAGTTAGACGGCGTTAAACATTCCGATCGAATCAACATACCCAAAATTTCCTTATTTGCTCAACTCTTGAACTTAGTTTAAAAGCATCTATCATATGCCACAGTACCAATGGTCCAGCCGTAGAAGGGTCAAACCAACGCCTCACTTGTGGTACCGCTAAACCATCACAAACTCTAGGGCTTAGTGACAATTTTGACGGTCACAAAATCGAGTTAAGGTTTTGTTCTTCTAGAGGGTCCACCGTGTTACTTGCACGATATTTGAATGTTCTTTAACTAAGGAAAAATCCAACACTTGGAAATTTTCCGACAGGGGAAAAAGTGAGTTATTGATATCCGTTCGAACTTTTTAACACTGTCTAAACAATCATGAAACCAAGCTAGAATTGCGAATACGAAACACTCCGAATTAATTTTTGAGTAAATAAACATCTCATGCAAATTTATCAAAAATAAACAACACCAAAAGTACCAAGCCCCAGAGACTTGAACATGACCCAAACCAGAAACCCAGAATGTACTGGGGGGCCGGCTTGCTCGGATTTCTTGGCCATGTGATCGGCCAAAATCCGAGCGTGGGGGGTAGGGGGTGGGGTTTGGTCCATGTTCATAAAGTATGACATACAGTCTTCTGCACATGTTTGAAAAAATTTTTGACTCCAAAAATAATTCGACAGAAACTAGGGTTTGCATCGGGTGTTTCGGAGTTGTTTCGGTTTCATAATCCTACACTTATCCGTCTAATTCTCTATCTAGGCTCTGATACCACTGCTGGGTTACCTACAATGGCAGCAAGGTTTCGGGTGGCGTCTCTTATGCCAATTTCAAATTTTGCCATTATAGATAACCCTAAATCTAGATCATTAACTAGAGAATCAAACAAAACTAGCATGTTAACACTTTAACATCTAAGAGTTAGGGATTACAACCTTTGTAGTCCGTTCCTTCGCTTCATAAGCTCCGTGTTGAGGTTCCTTCGTTGCGATCATCAAGTACCCGGACTCTAGAGAGGCTCCATGAAGAGAATGATGCAAAGCTTGCTTCTAATCTTCAAATACAAAGATGATCTACCTTGAAAAATCTCAAACCCAAGCTCTTACTTCACTAATCAAGTATTAGCAAAGCAAACACACTAATCTAAGTGGCTAGAATAGATGAGGATGATGAAGTAGGAATTTTGCTCTCTCTTTTTTTTCAAATTCTCACAAATCCAAAAGCTAGAAAGTTTTCAAGAGGAAGAAGAAGAAATCCTTTTGTGATGAATAATGAGAAATGAAAATATTATGGTTACAATTGCAACCATGAGTTAAGAAAGAGAGTCTTAACTCTTGTAGAGAATAAACCATGAGTTAAGGGTTTGGGTTAGGTTAAAAAATATCTACACAAAATATCAAGCTAGATGACAAAAGTCAAAGCGTCATGAAGTTTCATACAAAAACTAACCTAAAAGCTAATTCTAATCCAAATCCTAACTTGGTTTAAACTCAACAACCATGTTGCACTTGTAACCCTAACATGTTACAATATTATATATCACATATATAATATATAATGTAACAAAATAAAATAATACAATTAACATATATCGCATATAAATCAATGTATTATCCAAGTGAGAAAAAAATCTTTAAGTGAGCTTATATTAGTTAATATAATGTAATATATCAAATATATAATTATACATTAAATTATCGAATCAACACTTGATCCGATAATCCGGCTATTTCATAAATAACCGACTAATATAAAATGTATCAGTTCATCGAATCAACACTTGATCCGATGACCCGGCTATATCACATATACCCGACCGATATCATATATCGCGAGAATCGAATACGGTATCGCATATACGTATTATTCTCGGTCCCGCACATATCACATATATGCTCCTACTCCATTTTTCCTGAGCCAGGAAATCTCTGTGTAGGACTCTAAAGAATCGTCAATACGCCGACAGTAGGTGATGGTCATATCAAAACCCACAAGCTGCAAGCGGTCAGCTAAACGTAACAGCCACCCAGGTATTGAACGACCAGAAGATCAACAAGTAAGCCTGTACATTCTCCTGTGAATCCAACCAGTAACACTCCCGTACAGTCCGGTCTCTTCGTCTGATATGCTGCATATCTAGTCTAGGGGTGGTAAACGTCAGACCCCAGTAACCGATAAATCGTGTCGATATGAGTTCTATAACAGTTCGAGAAACTACTGATAACACTTACCAGTAAATCTCAGCAACCCTGGCCAGGGATTTCCAGTTATAGCCAATCGAACACAGCGCAACATCAAGTCCCAATACCGGGAGAGACGAAACCCCTCCTATCGCTCATTGCCTCCATGTGATTCGGGACTGTACCCAAAAGCCACCGTTTTGCACGTTCTCTTGAACGTGGTAAGGTGGAAATCAAAGCACAGTGGGAATCACACAAGACTCTATGACGATCTCGGGTCTACAGACTAACCTGTATCAGTGTCACCAGAGAACTGCCATCTGACGTGAAATATAATACCATCTGGGAGTTCTCGGCGAGTCCGTCCAGTGTACCCAGTCTCCACTGAGCACCCGTATACTTTCTCTGATGTCAAACACCAATGGATATGGGATCATCCATCGCCCATCTACATGGGTCGAGAAGCTATACGCTAGTCTACTCTGGTATATCGATGCCCTGTCTCGATACACCTACGACTATGAACATTTGAAGGATGTACTTAGCGACTACACTGTCCCCACTAGTATGATCTGCATCATAGTCCTGGTACTCAAGTACTCATCCTAAGGGCTTTATCAACATGTAACATAGAGACAATCAGAGTACATGTTAAGATAAAGAGCAACCAGATAGCATACTATCATGTCGAGCAAGAAAGTCCTCACTATATATGTCAAAGCATCCACTACAATATACATCGTATGTACAGTAATGACCTATAGGGCATACATATCACTAACAGCAGGTTCTTGGGAGGAGGAATGGAGGTGGAAACGAGGGCGAGGAGATTGTGGAGGTCGGCGGTGAGGGGTGCTGTTGTAGGGTTTCGGGTGTGCAGGGTTTTTAGGGTTGCGGGAGGAGATGAGGAAGATGAGGGTGAGGTGATGGAGATGAGGACGAGGTGGTGACGTCGAGGGGACAAGGGCGAAGGTGATCGCTGGGCTCGGCGTGGGTGCTCAGTTTATGGGTTGTGTCGGGGTAATGGGTTGTAGGGAGTTTGAGGTTGGCTCGGGGGTGTTGGGTTCTCGGGGATTGAGGGTGTTGGCGAGGAGAAGGAGGAGGTCGAGGTGATGACGTTGGGATGAGGGGACGGCGACGAGGTCGGAGGTTGGAGGTGATGGGTGCGGGCGTGCAATCGGGGGTTCTTGGGTTGGGTTGCGACGGGGAGGAGGAGAAAGGAAGAAGAATGGAGGTGGAGATGAGATTGGGACGAGGGCATGGTGGCGAAGGGGTCGGCGACGACGGCTAGGGCTCGGGCGTGGGTTCTCGCGGTCGTGGGTCGTCGGGTTTGCAGGGGATTGGTGGTGGTGTTGGGAGGTGATGAAGGTGGCGGTAATGATGAGGAGGGCGCGGAGATGGTGAGGGGATGAAGGCGAGAGCGGCGGCGGCGACGGCGAGGTGAGATGCGTGGGTTAGGGATGGGTTTTCTCGTGGGTTTGCGTGGATGAAGAAAAGAATATTGAGGGGAGAGAGACGTGTGAGTTTAGATTAGGTTTAAGAAAAATATAATGTATAATATTTATAATATATATAGAGAAAGAGAGGAGAGAGACAGAGAGAGGGTGTGATACTGTTAGGATTTAGTTTTAATATATATATATATATATATATATATATATATATATATGGTATAAATAGTTAAGAAATATAATAATATATATTATAGGATTTGTAGATAATATCAAATGTACTCTGAAAAATATCTGGGTCCTATCTAAAAATCTAGTTTTAAAATACGGATAATATACTTATCAACAAAAACCATAACGCGATGTCCGATTAAAGAAAACGCATACCCCCAAGAACGGATACACGTAAATGCACGTAGCGATCCAAACGAGCCCGTTACAATAAACAGGAAGTGAACACGATGTACGGATGCAACCATAGGGTATGGGGTATGACACAGGTCAAAACTAAATATTTTAAATAAATAAATATCGTTAAACAAAATATTTTATAAATAATATTTAAAAAGAGGTAAAATCTTATGTGTGTGTATATATTGTTTAAAGAAATACCAAAAAAGTATCTTTTGTTTAAACTATAATACTAAAATATAAATATGGTTATAAAATAGTGTTAAACAAATAAATATTTAAATACTAATAATATGCATATTTAACAAACTTGAAAAACCATAATTATATGCATATATCTTAATTAAAAGTATTAAACTCCAAGTTATAATAATAATAAAACAATACCCAATATATCCAAAAATAAAAAGAAATGTACGATCGGACTAGGATGTTACATCCTACCCACCTTACAAGAAATTTCGTCCTCGAAATTAGAAAAACGAAAATACAAGATCACGAACTAATTACAAGGATCAAAGAAAATAGATGGGTATGAAAAAATAAGATTCAAGGAAACAAATTAGGGTATGAAGAGCCACGGTCTTGGCTCGAAAAATTGGTGTATGCAATGAAATCAAATCGGTGGAAACAAATCAGGTAGAACTCTAAGTTACTCAAACAGAATGGCGTATTGTAACCATACCGCGGTACATGAGTACAATATCGTAATTCTATCTCAGTCGCTCGAATCCTATAATCAGAGTCAAGGAAATATGCAGCATGACACACTGAGGGAAACCTAGACATGTGATTCTAACCTAAAAGCTTGGTAGAACCAAGATTAACTTTGACGTCAGCTCGGCTCTGATACCAACAAAATCTTGTCACGTCCCGTTTCCCAAAATACGGAATACGGAGAGCAATGAAGGCCAGCCGTGCTGCCTACGGTAAGGAAAGATCCTTCCATAGTCACATAAGGCTGTCTAGTTTAACCTATCAAAATAAAATCCAATACCAAAAAGGATGATACTGATAATCATGCTGCAACGACACCATAAGAAATACTAAAAATGGGTCCACTATATAATTGATATAAATAAGTTCCCAATACAATAGATCCGAAAGGAAGACAAAATCTGGAAAGATACATGAGTCTTAATGTCCCATAAGGGCGCACATGCTAAATTCTAACAGAGAAGAAATAAACCTACGGGTTACTGATCTTTGGCAAATTCCTAATAGCCGCTCCGATCCTGCTCAGCCTGAAAATCTGTCTCTAAACCTGATATGACAAATCTCAGGGATATCAGAATATCTCAGCAAGTACTCAACATATAAAGTATGTGTATAATATGATAACATGAATAGATGAACGCAATGAAGCCTGTGTGCGCAAGTAAAAACATATATATATATATATATATATATAGAAACATTAATACTATGAAACCAATATGTAAAGAGGCCAAGTCGTAACCTAACTGGTCACTAAAAGGTCATCTATTCTATTATGAGTTCGAGTGTGTGCGTCAACTTCTGCAGGAGTATTCTTAACCCAAGAGTAGTGCCCCAGTGGTTAGGAAACACGGGCCCAACTGTGAAATGAACATGCGACCGATATAGCCCGGTACGAGCTGTAATAATACGTGACCGATATAGCCTGGTACGAGTTGCCAACATGGGACTCCTGAGATCCTGTTGTACGAACGCACACTCAAACTAACCCTATACCCCCCGTGTTCGTATCTACTAAGGTAATAACTAAATCACTAATTAATAATGATGAAAAGACCGGGACTTGTAATGCGGTAGTTATATAGAAATGAAACTGATAAACAGTGGTGTGTATCATGGAATGTAGCCCAACATCATAATTAGAGATCTCGTTATTAAAAGACTAGAGTATTGAATAGTCATGTCATGTCAGAGATAATTGCTATCTGATGATAGTAACTGCTTGAAGGCGATGTATAAGCTAGCACAAGTCACAAATGTTGCCTTCACCATCAGCCTTGATATGTATATAAAATAATTACAGTCTAGCTAGTAAGATGTTTATATGAGATAGGTTACCAATTCCAAACTTTTATTTGTATGTCAAATAAAGTTCATTTTTGATCCATACTTGCTAGTTTTCTTTTCTCGCATAAAAATCTATATCATCATGACAATACGAAATAATTGAGTACTGATACTTTTCCTTCTATTTTAACAAGGTAGAATATATATAGACACACACACACACACACGAGGATTGCCGATGTGTATCGACCAAAAGTAAAACAAGATACTTGCCTCGAAAACGGGAAAAACTCGACGATGGAATGCAGAGTCTAAACTTGATGTTAGGGAACACGGTTAGAGATCTCGGCGGACTTGGGCTCGGCTCCGGCGATGGGTTCCCTAAGTTGCTACAGTTGGGTCACGTGTCGTCGGGGTTGCAGGTTCTCGGGAAGAGGAATGGAGGTGGAAACGAGGGCGAGGAGGTTGCGGAGGTCGGCGGTGAAGGGTGCTGTTGTGGGGTTTCGGGTGTGCACGGTTCTTGGGGTTGCGGGAGAGGAGATGAGGAAGATGAGGGTGATGTGATGGAGATGAGCACGTGGTGGTGACGTCGAGGGGACAAGGGCGAAGGTGGTGGCTGGGTTCGACGTGGGTGCTCGAGTTATGGGTTTTGCTGGGGTCGTGGGTTGCAGGGAGTTTTAGGTTGGCTTGAGGGTGTTGGGTTCTCGGGGATTGAGGGTGTTAGCGAGGAGAAGGAGGAGGTCGAGGTGATGACGTCAGGGTGAGAGGACGGCGATGAGGTCAGGGATTGGAGGTGATGGGTGCGGGCGTGCAGTCGGGGGTTCTTGGGTTGGGTTGCGATGGGGAGGAGAGTGGAAGAAGAATGGAGGTGGAGATGAGATTGGGACGAGGGCGTGGTGACGAGGGGGTCGGCGGCGACGGCTAGGGCTCGGGCATGGGTTCTCGCGGTCGTGGGTCGTCGGGTTTGCAGGGGATTGGTGGTGATGTTGGGAGGTGATGAAGGTGGCGGTAATGATGAGAAAGGCGAGGAGATGGTGAGGGGATAAAGGCGAGGGTGGTGGCGGCGACGGCGAGGTGAGGTGCATGGGTTAGGGATGGGTTTTCTCATGGGTTTGCGGGGAAGAAGAAGGGAATATTAAGGGGAGAGACATGCGAGTTCAGATTAGGTTTAAGAAAAATATAATATATAATATTTATAATACATAGAAAGAGTGAGAGAGGAGAGAGACAGAGAGAAGGTGCGATAGTGTTAGGATTTAGTTTTAAAATATATATATATATATATATATATATACAAAAACAGATAAGAAATATAATAATATATATTATAGGATTTGTAGATAATATTAAATATACTCCGAAAAATATCCGGATCCTGTCTAAAAATCTTGTGAGCGACTTATGCGTTGGAAAGCCTAGTTTATACTCACAAGTTCCTTCCTAATCGTGCTAATCCCCGTTGTTGCCGATTACCGTAACACCGATATTAAAAGTGGCAACGAAAGAAGTGAGCGACTCCTAACTCAAACTAACCTAATCCTAACCCTAACAAGCTCTCTTTATATATCATTTTAGCACATAGTTAATCTCAAAACAAACCTGGACATTTGGACTTAACTCGTTAAAGCACATTGAAAAAGATTCCCATCTCCCTGCGGACGACCCGTACTCAACCGGCTAGCTACAAGCGAAACCGTCTTGATTACGGTAATTAACTAAGCACGCAAAAACCTCACCAATCAAATGGCGCCGTTGCCGGGGAGACGGTAGTTTATTTCTTTGTGTAATTTCGGGTTAATTTGTGAATATAAATATAACCGAAAAACAAAACAAAAAAATATACATTGTAAAAAAACCATCTTGTTATTTTTGATTAGTTTTTGTGCAAGTGTGCAGGATAAAAAGACGGTCGAGTTCAGTGCCAAAGACGTGGGAAGTTAGACCCATATCTCGCGGCTACACCGCGACGGATCAAGACGGAGCCAACGGTCTACTGTACAATTCTGGAGCATATTCAGTGAGCAAATCAAGATTCAGGAGCTCCAGACAAGAAGAGGACACCCCATCAAGCACACACAAAAAAATTGGAGGCTCAATCTCTCTTTCTTTCCGCAGAACCGCGGCCTGAACACGTGTTTGGCCGCGGAACCGGGGCCATTTGGTGCCTTCAGGGTGTCAAAAATTTCTGTGAGTATCACTAGCCTCCTCCCCACTCCTCTGAACTCCACTGAACTGTGTTTTCTGTAGCATTCTTTGCGCAAATTCTCTTCCCCCTTCCAATAAATTGTTTTTGTGCAGGATTCTTTGCGCCGCGCTAAAAAAAAATAAAAATTGATTGCAGTTGATTGTTACTGCTTTGCATTTATTAATACGGACTTTAAAGGGCTTGAAACCAATCCAGATTGGATAGGGATTTCATCACCCTTCCCAGGACCCCAGAAATCACAAAAAGCATATGCATTGACCATTGTTTAATTAAAAAAATACTAGACTCAGCCCTAAGGACTTCGCGCTCAATAGGACAGAGGACTAGTTACGGGCATCGGCCGTTTATCCTATCCTGACTTTGCGATGTCTAGGCAAGTGTGTCCAAGGCAAGTGGTTACTTAATTAGGACGACTACTTACGTAATAGGGAGCCTCCCACTTACCTGGCACTTACCTGGCCGCAATTGGCGGAGAAGAGGCGGTTTGAGATCCTATTTCTAGCCCTTTGGAACAGTTAGGAGCTGTCTAGCTGACCTAGGTGACCCTAGATCTAGGTGTGATTGTGCATATCTTGTTTGTGATTGCTTGAAGCCGTAAGTCCGTACATATTTCTGTAAAGCTCTTTCTAAAAAAGAAAAAAAACACAAAAATCCAAAAACTTTTATAAAAACTTGCCCTTTATCGCCAAAATCTCATTTTTTTTCACCCACCTCCCATCGTATTTCTCCATTGACGTTTTCTTACACTCACCTTCTCCGCTTTGACTATACTAAACTCGTTTAGTGTATGTCCGCTTGGACTCGGGACACTAGCGCCTGCCTAGTCCGCGTTATGTTAGTCGCTACCGACTACACGATCGACTCAGACGTCGAAACTCCGTCCACGCCTCTTTCACCCTTACCTTTGCCGGCCAACTCCGACGTTGACCGGAATTCTGTTCATACATCATCACCTTCACCTTCACCATCACCAACCTCTTCTTCTGCGATGTCAGGATTTAATCCAAACATCTCTTTGACTCCCCCGGGATTGATTCCACCTCCTATGGATGCGAATAACCCACCACCACCGTCTGTTGTACCGCCGCAGCGAATCGCGCTCCAGGATCGTTTCTATCCCACCCGTTCTGCACTTCCCGCCTGTCTTTCTCTTCCACCGGCCAATGGGGATAATTTTGAAATTAAGCCCCACTTCATTAACATGCTTCCGAAATTTCATGGGCTTGAATCTGAAGATGCCTATATCTTCATCAACAAATTCCAAAATGTTTGTGCCATGATGAAAACTACCCAGCTGTCGGACGATGCCATACGGCTACGGGTCATTCCGTTCACTTTGTGAGATCTTGCTGAAAAATGGCTGTATAGCACCGCTTCCTACTCCATAAACAGTTGGGACGAGTTTGTGAAAGCGTTTCTCAAGAAATTCTATCCGAATCATAAAACCGCAAGGATCCGTAACGAAATCAACCAATTCTCTCAGCTTCCTACTGAACCCTTCTGGAAGTGCTTTGACCGGTATAAAGACCTTCTTGTTCAGTGCCCTCACCACGGTATTGAGAAATGGCAACTTTGCCAAACCTTATACGAGGGCCTGAACCCAGCAACCAAGCAGTTGGAAACCATTTGTCAGGGCCACTTCCTATCGAAATCTGACGAGGAAGCGTGGCAATTCTTCGACGACCTTGCGGAACAAACGCTTCAATGGGAGAGCACCAGACCAACTTCTTCTTCTTCTTCCTCCACTTCTACTGGTCAGTCTAGGGTAGGAATTCACCAACTTGATGTCTCTATTGCGATGAAATCTGAAATGGCTGCAATAACGAGAAAATTTGAAGCGATAGAGAGTAAATTTTCATCTCCTGCTCCTGCCCCAGTTCTTCCCCTTCGTACCATTTGTGCTTGTTGTTCCGATCCTTCTCACTTAACCGAAGAGTGTCATTACAATCCAACATCTCAAGGACTGGATCAGGTTAATGCTGCATTTCAGCAAAGACCGAGAAATGATCCACTCTTCCATCTACAATCCCGGTTGGAGGAACCACCCCAATTTCGCCTGGAATCAGAATCAGCATCAATTCCAAGGCAACAATTTCCAGAGGCCCCCTCCTCCGCAACAAGCGCAACAACAAACTCAACATCAGTTTCAGCAGCCTTTCCAACCCCAACTTTTTCAAAATCAGACGAACAACTTTGCACCCAACAATTCTTTTCCACAAAACAATTTTGTTCCGTCAAACAATGATAAGGTTTCCTCGCTAAAACGAAGTCTGGAGGCGTTCGTTAAACAATCGACACAATCCAACGCCAACATCCAGTCGTCTATTCAGTCTTTGGTGCAACACACTGCTACACACGAGCAAAGCATCAAGACCATCGAAGCCCAGATTGCACAGCTGAATGCGGCGTTAAGCGAGCGAGAAAAGGGGAAGCTTCCATCTCAACCACTCCCAAATCCCGGTCACCCACATAATGTACATGTTGCTCTTGAACAACAGAACCATAATATGAGTGCCGTGACTACATTGAGATCGGGAAAGATGCTTGTAACATCCTAGTTCATTTATACCAATTCCAGTTCTCGTATTTCCTTAATTGTGGTATTTTCCTGATTTATCGTGTTTTGGGTGCAAATAGTATTTTACATTTTACATTGAATTCGACCCGACCCGCTTGCTTGAACCTATTTGATTCATATTTATAGATTACCCTGAGTTGTTACATAGACACGTGCATCTCATGTATACTGCATACTGGCATTTTACCTGGCATTGCATATTTTACCATATAACATTTTAGCTCATGTAAAATAATTTAAAATTACATTTCATAGCATGCATGATACCCCTAACCCCGTGGTAGCATCCGCGCATCTTGTTCTCGTCCCGTTCAGTGAAACGAACGTGTTTGGATGGCTACGCGCATGTACGTGTATCCGTTCTTGGGGGTATGCATTTTCGTTATCTGAGCATTCATTTTGAATTTTGAAAGTCGCACATATTTTTCGTATTTTAAATCTGAATTTTCAGACCCGACCCGGGCGCGTTTTGAAATATTTTTGTATCCCGCCAATATTCAATTTATTTAATTTTAAAATTTAGTTTAAATATTTTCATATGATTTCTTTAACAAACTGAAACCTCTTAACTAAAATTTTAAATCTAAAAATCTTTTAAAATTTTTAATCTAATTTCCTAACAAACTAACAACTCCTTTCTCTCTCTCCCCCCTCTGCATATATATATTTATATATAATTTATTTAGTTAATTTTTCTTTCCTTATTTAATACACAACCTCTTCTTCTTACTTCTTCTTCTTTCTTCTTTCTTTTTTTTGATCTTGTTTCTTGTTTCCGGTGATCACCACCGGAGCCGCGCTCTTCGCCGACGATCCGAGTGATCCTGTGAACGTACCTGACTTGCGTGATCACCCTCGTGCGTTGTTTGGAACCGTTCCGTGTACCGTGCGCGCGTCGCGACATTTCGCCGACGAAGGACGTTCCGTACACATCCGTTCTTGTTCCGTCTAGGCAGGTTAATCTTTCTACATGCTATATAATTCATTTTATACCTATTTAAATAAATACCATACCTATAGTTTAAATCCAGTGCCCCATGTTTAATTTTATAACGTTTCGATGTTCCGTTTGCATCCGTTTATATCATATTAAATCTAGATTATGAAAACTTATCTTGTGACATATTAGATTACATTATACTGCATCCATATCATTTAAAATATATATCGTCATAATATTTTTTATTATTATCTTTAATTAGTTTATAATCTGCATTTTATAATGTTATACATTTGAAAATATTATAGTTTACACATGAAACGTCGTTGAAAAAGCGGATACGACAAATCTGAAATTTACTGTACACCTTACCTTATAAAATTCATTATAAATCATAGAAAAATCATTAGTATACGTTCTTTAGTTCCTTACGAAGCTAACTCAGAATACTATAACTCTATGAAATATTTACTTGCAAAATAAATTGTTTAAATAACGTAAAATACAAATGAAAATGTCTCTAAACTGCTGTCCAAGGAAATTCCAGCAGCAAAATTTCAACTTCGAATGTTCATAACTTTTTGTAGGGACAACTTGAGATGCTTATACTTATAAAAATGAAAACCTTATTGAATTATCTTTTTTTGGTATAAGACACGTCCCTTTTGGAGAACGTTTGTTATTTTTAAGCTATTCTACAAATTAGGGTGACGCTGAATTTCTGAACGGAACTTTCTTGTGCGTGGTTAATCAATACCACTTTTATAGTTATTAATCGCTTTGAATATGTTATCCATATTAATATTATTATATCAATATTTATATCACATATTGCTTAGTTGTACATCCCACATTACCATTTTATAGTTTTATAACTTTTCGGATACCCGTTTGCATCCATCGCATTTAAGATACATATAATTGCATCCATAGATCACATTACTACATAATACTGTGATATTAACACTCCATGTTTAATAAATTGCATCCTAATTAATATTGAAACTATAAATGTAACCCTAATCGATAACTGTGCATCCATATCCTTGAAATTATATCTATTTGCATATCATATTACATGTTCCAGTTTATTGTTCTGATAGTACACATGCTTGTTTATTTATACACATGCTTATGTTAGTTTGATTATGAGCACCCACATGACATCTTGTGCTACCTGACATGACCTGATATATCATTACTTGACATGTTACCTGATCCTGTTTCTAATGCCGACAATCCTGACATGTTGTCCCGATGGACATATCCTGTTGTCTCTATAGACAAACCTGTTCCTGCTTGATCCTGTGTTGGCATTAGTCTCAGATTTATCAATACCTGACTTGAACACATAACTTGGGGGTATGGGGAAATCAATGATGAAACCTGACTTGTAACTCGACAATTCGATGCTTATACTGATCAGTTTTAGGGGCTAGGCCAGCCCTGGGATGCTGTTGCTGACATCATTCATCTGTACATGTTTCCTGTTTAGTGCCTAGCGGCATGTCTTGGTTTCAGCCCGAGAATCTGGACCGTGGTCCCGGGCATGAACGGGATACTATTGAGTTACATCGACGATTCATCAAATTGATTTCAAAGACTTGAGAGTATTTAACCCAATAGACCAGTTTAGATTACTCACTGCACACTACCTGTCACTGCCCTGATTTACATTGTTGTTACACTTGTTTTACCTTTTAGGATCATACTTGCATGTCTTGCTACCCTGTTTATATATTATTGCTTGATGTTATGACGCGCTGACGTCGGGGTTTTGCATGGCTCAGATCCTCTACCTTTGTTGCAGACTGATCATGAGTTTTGCCGCTGTTAGACCGAGCGGTAAGGATCCTGTTAGTATCCAGCCTTACTTTCCAGGTGTTCATTTGATCCTTTGCTTCCGCATACTATATTATTTCTTGACTCATTTATTCTGGATCATGGACATGTACTGGATAATTTAGTCTATTTTCCTGTTCTTGATATCTCTACAGCCGTAATGTGACTGTGGAAGGATTTTTCCTATCCACAGGTAGCATGGTTGGCTATGTCACGTGCCTACTTTAGCGTACTCTGAAAAGCGGGGCGTGACAATGCTGCACAACATCGGCACAACAATTGAGGATAATGACACCCCGGTCGCTTCTTCTTCTTCTTCTTCTTCTTCGTCTTCTGAGCCTATTCTCCGTTCGTCAAAAGGCTCTTCTTCTTCTTCTGCTCTGAACGGACCCACTTCTCACTCCACGAAAACACCAGCTCTGGGATCCGTTCCAACTCCACAATCTCCTCCACAAGCATTGGACTCAACCAATTTTAAAAACGTTCCATTTCCAAACCGGTTGAGGTCCAATAAACAAAATCCACAAATGGAGAAGATTCTAGAGTTGTTTAAGCAGGTTAACATCAACATTCCCCTTTTAGATGCTGTCCAACAAGTCCCGTCCTACGCAAAAATCTTAAAGGACTTGTGCACGAAAAAGAGGAAATCTCAGGTACCCAAGAAAGTTTTCTTGGCTAGTACTGTGAGTGATACTCTTACCCAATCTTTACCTCAAAAACGGAAGGATGGCTGTCCTACGATTTCTATTACCATTGGGGATAAGAACATCAACCGCGCACTATTAGATCTTGGTGCCAGTGTTAACCTGCTTCCGTACTCAGTATATGAGCAACTAGGTGTAGGACAGCGGAAACCCACACACTGCACTCTCCAAATGGCCGACCGATCGATCACCCATCCTAGGGGTGAGCTAGAGGATGTGTTAATCAAGGTTGGGGACTTCATATTCCCCGTTGACTTCATTGTTTTAGACACACAGCCTGTAGCTAACCCCCGGAATCAAATTCCGGTGATACTAAGTCGCCCATTCCTTGCAACCTCAAATGCTGTGATCAATTGTCGAAATGGTTCGATGAACCTATCTTTTGGAAACATGACAATTGAACTCAACATTTTTAGGTTGGGGAATCAGCCCACCGAACCTAATGCTTATATACTAGAAGTTAGCTCAATCCAGGAGATCACCCCAGAAGAGTGTGAATTCGAGGAGTTTTTGTTCCATTACGATAACCTTAACGCCACTAGTGCGTTCCTCTTCGAACCCGCTGCTGTTTCTGCGCCCGACAATGACTACGAGTGTTTCACTTTCTCGAACGATCTTAGCCACTCACCACCCGAGTTTGAATCCTTCGAATTTCCGGATAAGTTATCTGAACCATCCAACTCGGTCGCTTACACTCGTTTTGAACCTTTGCTGGAATCCTTTGAGTTCGAAATCTTTTCACCAATCTTGCCTTCAATCGTTTCACCTCCAACGCTCGAACTCAAGCCTTTGCTGTCTCACCTTAAGTACGCTTACTTGGGTGAGAACGAGACCCTCCATGTTATCATCTCGGCTTCTCTAGCTCCAGAGCAAGAGAAAGCCCTTCTTGCGGTCTTGCACAGCAATAGGCAAGCTTTTGGCTGGTCCATGGCGGACATCAAGGGGATTAGTCCCCTGATCGTTGAACATCACATTCATCTGATGGATGATGCCAAACCAGCCAGGGATCCACAAAGACGACTCAACCCAGTCATGAAGGAGGCTGTGAAAAAGGAAATCGTAAAGTGTCTGGATAGTGGTATAATTTACCCTATCTCTGATAGCCAGTGGTTAGCCCCATTCACGTTGTCCCCAAGAAATCAGGCATAACGGTCATCACTAACGAGGCGAACGAGTTAATCCCTACTCGCACCCAGACTGGGTGGCGAGTATGCATCGATTACAGAAAACTCAACGCCGCAACGCGGAAGGACCACTTTCCGCTACCTTTCATTGACCAAATACCTGAACGATTGGCCGGACACGAGTACTACTGCTTTCTTGATGGCTACTCCAGCTATAATCAGATTCCTATCGCCGAAAAAGACCAGGACAAGACCATATTCACTTGTCCTTTCGGCACGTTTGCATATCGTCGCATGCCCTTTGGGTTATGCAATGCGCCCGCTACCTTCCAGCGGTGTATGATGGGAATCTTCTCAGACATGGTGGAGAAATTCCTGGAGATCTTCATGGACGATTTCTCCATCTTCGGTGATTCCTTCAATGAGTGTTTGCTGCATCTCGACGCTGTCCTTACCCGATGTAAGGACAAGAAGCTCACTTTGAATTGGAAGAAGTGCCACTTCATGGTGCGCGAAGGTATTGTCTTAGGACATATCATTTCGCAAAATGGCATAGAGCTTGACAAAGCGAAGATTGAGGTCATTTCCAATCTCCCTCCTCCCAGATGCGTCAGAGACATCCGAGCCTTCCTTGGCCATGCCGGTTTCTATAGACGGTTCATCAAGGACTTTAGCAAGATTGCTAGGCCCTTGACTCTTTTGCTGGCCAAGGACACGCCATTCGACTTCAACTCGAACTGTGTGACTGCGTTCGAGTCATTAAAAAGCTCACTCACTTCTGCTCCCGTTCTTTCTTCACCTGACTGGACGCACCCATTTGAGATTATGTGCGATGCATCCGACTTTGCCATTGTGCTGTCCTTGGACAACACATCAACAAGATGCCGCACGTAATCTATTATGCTAGCCGAACCCTGAACGACGCCCAACTTAATTATACAACAACTGAGAAGGAATTCTTAGCTGTTGTATTTGCTTTAGAAAAGTTCAGGCCCTACCTCATCGGCTCTCCAGTCATTGTCTACACAGACTATTCTGTTCTGCGCCATCTTTTTGCGAAGAAAGATGCAAAATCTCGGTTAATACGTTGGATCATCTTGCTTCAAGAGTTTGACCTTGTCATCAAGGACAAAAGAGGATGTGAAAATGTAGTCGCCGACCATCTCTCACGACTTCCTTCTTCGTCATCGCCTCAACTTCCGATCAACGACGTTTTTCTGGATGAACAACTCTTGACAGTATCTTGCGAACCCTAGTTCGCAGATATTGTGAACTATTTGGCCACAGGGTTACTACCGACTGAATGGTCAAGTCAGGACAGACTTCGATTCTTATCCCAAGTAAAACCCTTTTACTGGGACGAACCCTATCTGTTCAAGTACTGTCCCGACCAGATTATTCGTCGGTGTCCCTGACGATGAATTCAAGAGTGTGCTGTCATTTTGCCACGATCAAGCATGTGGCGGGCATTTTGGCCCCAGAAAGACAGCTGAGAAGATCTTGCAGTGTAGTTTCTACTGGCCACAACTCTTCAAAGATGCTCATGACTACTGCAAGACTTGCTCCCGGTGCCAACACTTGGGCCGGATATCCCGGAAGAATGAGATGCCGCTCTAACCAATCTTGGTTGTGGAGATTTTCGACGTTTGGGGGATAGATTTCATGGGGCCGTTTCCCAGCTCTCTCGGGAACTTGTACATCCTTCTCGCTGTTGATTACGTCTCTAAGTGGGTCGAGGCTGTGCCCAGCCGGACTAACGACAAGGTTTCTTAAAGAAAACATTTTCTCCCGTTTTGGGCACCCCCGAGCGATCATTAGCGACAATGGAACCCATTTCTGTAATAAGACTTTCGAGGCCTTGATACGCAAATATTCCATTAATCATAAGCTATCTACGCCCTACCACTCCCAAACATATGGGCAAGCCGAAATTTCAAATCGGCAAATCAAGCAGATACTGGAGAAGACGGTTTCCAAGAACCGTAAGGATTGGTCGCTGAAACTCACCGATGCCCTTTGGGCATTTCGAACCGCTTATAAGACCGATCTTGGCATGTCTCCCTATCGGCTTGTGTACGGAAAGGCTTGCCACCTCCCTATGGAAATAGAGCATCGCGCATTTTAGGCGATAAAAGAGCTGAATCTGTCTCTCGAAGATGCGGGCAGCCATCGGAAGCTGCAGTTGAACGAATTGAGCGAGCTTAGGGATGAGGCTTACGACAACGCGGTTGTCATTAAGAACCGAACGAAGGTGTTTCACGATAAACACCTTTTGCGCAAAACTTTCGTACCTGGTCAACAGGTACTTCTTTACGACACCCGGCTGCATTTCTATCCTGGTAAGCTCAGATCTCACTGGAAAGGGCCGTATTTTGTGCGGAATGTGTATCCGCATGGCGCTGTGGATTTGGAGAATCCAAAGGACAGATCATTTTTCAAAGTAAACGGACACCGACTTAAACCGTACCTTAGCGCCGAACCAACAGAGGAGCTCCTGGTCTTACATGAGCCGGTTTACCCTGCATAATCTTCCTCTGCCTACCACCAAACTTCGGTTATCCAGCCAAGAACAGTGGACACTGTTCCAAATAAGTTTTGGGGTATGTATATACCATTTTATATTTGTGAATATTCTTTTCCATTCTTACTATTTTTCTTTAAAAACAAAAAAAAATTGTGTATATCTAACCGACAATTTTGACCCTTTAATAATCTCTTCATGCAATGACAGTGAGGACACTGTCCAGTTTAAGTTTGGGGGTACGCTAGGTACGCATTTCTAACCTTCGCATTCATATGTATATTTTGCATCAGCATACTAAAATCCATAAAATCCATAAAAATCAGAAAATTTTCTAAAAACATAAAATCTTTTTTGTCAAGTTAGCTAGTGGAAGAACTCTGATTCAACATTTCGACGGTTTTGTTTGATAAGATAAGAATAACTAAATCTTATTTTTAGATTTTGAAAACCTGAAAGATAACTATTCTTTGAAGTTAACTATAGCTGATATACGTCTTTACATCACACTACACGTGTCGTGAGTTTTGGAAATTAGATGACAAGTCTTTTATGTCTAAAAACTTTTAAATAGATAAATGATTTTCTGAGGATTAAATAGGTTTGTTCTGAAATAAGTAATATCAAGAATAGTTTATGAAGTGAAGCGAATATGAAGAAATGTTATTGATGCCTTAATTGGAACTAATTCTGAAAAATAACTCATCTGAAACTTGTTTGGAATGATTACACACCTAACCCACTAAACACGTCTTTTATCCAAAAAAATAATTGAACTGCCGGTTATATCTCCGTTCGCATTGAATCATTATGATTTTCACGCTAAATTGTCTTTTGTTTTTAGGCCTAGGTAACTTGAGTAATTAAGTCCGCTGGGGTGTCTCTACACCTAATGCTCTAAAGCCAACTGGTTTGGGTGCATTGGCCCAAAGCTCGTTAAGAAGTCTAGAAAGTCCAGATTAAAACAAAGTCAAGCAAGTGTTCTCTCTGAGTTAAAATTCCTAACGGTTCTTTGTGTGAGAATAATCTTGATAAAAGACAGGTTTTTATAAAAAATATTTCTAGCGGGGATATGAAGGTTTTATTCTATGAAAAAGACTATTGCACGTTCACAGATGTGTGTATGAAATGAAAACAAGAAAAAGGTGGAGTGAAAAATAAGACATGGTTTCCTGTTAGGGAAGATAGAAATTCTGAAGTTGAAACTTTACTGGAAAACGAAACTTAAAAAAATGCTTAACTCTTTATAAAACTTATGTGATCCTTTTAAAATTTTTATCTGGGCTTTATTGTGTAACATGATGACTTTAATCGATCCTTCTGGAACTTAACGACACTATTTGCACTGCACGTAAAGACATATAAAATCTTAAGTTAAATAAGAAGCGAGGTGTGAAAAATAAAGGTTCGATAGTCTAGACTTAGGATAATAGAATTGTTATTTTCTGAAACAAAACTTTAGGGTTTGAATCATAGTTATTTTGCAAAACTAGCTTGACCGGATTTTGTGGATAGTATCCGCTGAAAACCCTCAGGAGACAACACTCCTCCTACTAGGGACACCTAGAGGTTTAACGGCTTGTTGCACATGCTCAGTGCAATCGCGTTCCCTGCGAAAGTGAGGTTAGGAATTTTTTATGAATAAATTGGCTTTGCTCGGGACGAGCAAATGATAAGTTTGGGGGTATTTGTTCATATCAGATTTTTGCATTTTTATACCGCCCAATTTTTATCACATTGCTTATCGGTAGGTACTCTTGAACCGTGTTTGCTAGTCAATTGCAGGATACAGGTTTTCGGCTCTAAACAATGAAATTCATGGAAAAACACGATAAATTCCGGATTACTGCCAACAAAGATAAAACACGGGTCTCCGCTCTCTATCCGTATGTTGCCGCACACCAGTTTAAGGGACAAAATGGCAAATCGATGTCATTTTCATGCACAAAGCTCAATGTCAACACAAGATCCAACATATCTACGCGGAACTCAAGGAAATCATGGCAAAAGATCCAAATCACATCACCTTTTATTCTGCTGAAATTCTGGAAAAGTTGTGAAGAGTTTCTGAGAAAAAACATATACCACGCTGCAGACAACAACAAACAGGGAAAAACCACCAAGTTTCAAGACCTAAGTCTCCTAAAGGGCTGCGGTTCCGCGGCATAAGCACGCTTAGGCCGCGGAACCGCGGCCATTCTGGCTCGTCAGATGAAATCTTTTCAGGGGCTGATTGGTCTTTTCATAAAGGGTCAGAATGTGGTCTTAGGGTTTCAGTCTCCTTCCTATAAATAGTCCAAAACTTGCCAAAGCCAAGTGTGCTTATTCTTGTATTTAGATTTTAGAATACATGTTGTTCTTCTTCCTCTTCTCATCTCTTCTCCATTAAAACCTTGTAGTGAGCTTTTGTGAGTGAAGTGATGAATAAAGAGTTCTTTTTGTTACCATGCTTGTCTTATTGTTAATTATAATTGCTTGTAATTTTCATTTTGCTAATCTAGTTGTTGTTATTTGTTGTTTGTTTCTTTCTTCTTCTAGTTTTTCTTCATCCTTAACAACAATGATGTTTAAGCTTGATACTTACCAAGGTGAGGTCTCAAATAGCTAGTTGTAATCTTCTAACCACTTTCTTTCTATCTTCCTCCTTTTGTTTTATTTTCTTTTTCTTATAATGGGTGAGTAGTTTTCATACTTGTTAGGAATAAGGAAATTTTGAGAGAAGGAAATCTCTCTCACTTTTTTCTTGCCCAACATCTTAATTCGGACTCCCTTTAATTGAACCACAATCCGCTCCCTACGGCATCATATCCTACATGATAGCGGTGATTCCTTAGTGAGACCGGTTGTGGTTGAATTAACCGGAGGTTAAGGCTAAGAGCCAACAACGGACGGACAAACACCAAAAGGAAGAATTTATGCGTTGGAAAGCCTAGCTTATACTCGCAAGTTCCTTCCTAGTCGTGTTAATCCCTGTTGTTGCCGATTACCGTAACACCGATATTAAGAGTGGTAACGAAAGAAGTGAGCGACTCCTAACTCAAACTAACCTAATCCCAACCCAAACAAGCTCTCTTTATATATCATTTTAACACATAGTTAATCTCAAAACAAATCTGAACATTTGGACTTAACTCGTTAAAGCACATAGAAAAAGATTCCCATCTCCCTGCGGACGACCCGTACTCAACCGGCTAGCTACAAGCGAAACCGTCTTGATTGCGGTAATTAACTAAGCACGCAAAAACCTCACCAATCACTAACCCACTACCAATCATCTCTTCGTGTATTCGTTTTGCATCTCTAACTCTTCCAGCTCGATACAATTCTCCTAGCAAAATGCGATAAGAAACTCTATTAGGCTTAATACCTTTAGGAGGCATTTCATAAAAGATGTCTAGAGCTAAATCAGCTTTCCCATATTTGCAGTACATGTTAATCAATGTGCTGTAAGTTACAATATCAGAGGCTTGTGTCCCTTTGCTACCATGAGATCGAATATATTCAGCACTTCATCCGGCTGTCCTATTAGGCAATATCCATCCAATAGAGTGCTAAAAGTATTAATATTAGGCTGTATACCTCTGTCAATCATCACATCCACTAACTTACGAGCATCCGTCGCCAATCCTTCTTTCAAAGAGCATCAACTAATGTATTGAATGTGATGACATTAGGATGAACTCCTTGATCAATCATTTGAGTAAATAATCTCAGTGCTTCATCCCATTTCCCTAATTTACAATAACCAGAAACCATAGAATTGTATGTGACAACATCTGGATCGATACCTTGTTCTACCATCTCGTTGAAGAGTGTACAGGCATCATCCAATCTTTGGCTTTTGCAAAGCCTATCAAGTAATGTAGTGAATGTGATGACATTAGGATGAACTCCTTGATCAATCATTTGAGTAAATAATCTCAGTGCTTCATCCCATTTCCCTAATTTACAATAACCAGAAACCATAGAAGTGTATGTGACAACATTTGGATCGATACCTTGTTCTACCATCTCGTTGAAGAGTGTACAGGCATCATCCAATCTTTGGCTTTTGCAAAGCCCATCAAGTAAAGCACTGTAGGTAAAAATGTTAGGCTTCACTCCTTCATGTTGCATTTTCCTGAATACATGCACAGCATCATCCACTCTTTGATTCTTGACGTAGCCATGAATCAAGGCAGTGTAGCTACGAGCTTCAAGCACAAATCCCACATGCAAAATGGAATCGATTACCTTTGATGCCTCATCAAAGCGGCCTTCTTGACAATATTTATTCAATAAAATGTTATATGATATTGCATCAGGCATCACACCTCTTTCAGCCATTACATTGAAAAGCTCGTGTGCTCCATTAGCCTTCTTCTGTTTGCAAAGGGAAGCCATCAATGCGTTGATGGTCACAATACCTGGAGAATGCCCACAGTCAACCATGTCCTTGAAGAACCGGATGGCTTCCTTCCAATGGCCTAGAATGGAATAACCATGAATAATGCAGGTGTAGGTGACGACAGTAGGTGCAACGCCCATATGAGTCATTTCTTCAAAGAGCTTTAACGCGGTGTTCACGTCTCCCTGTTTGCAAAATGCGTCAATGACTGTGTTGTAGGTGAATACATCAGGTCTACATTGAATCCCCTCCGCATTGCCCATTTTCCGAAGAAACTCAAGTGCTGAGCCCGTATTCTTAACAGCACAAAGCCCCTTGATGAGAGTGGTGTAACTGATTGTATTGGGGGTGCATCCCAAAAGAGGCATATTCTGAAGGAGCTCAAGGGCCAAGTTGATGCTCCCGTTTTCGCATAGCCCATTGATGAGAGTGTTGTAAGAGATCGTGTCTGGGGTGCAACCAAACTTAGGCATTTTGAGGAGAAGCTGAGCTGCTTCGCTGACCCTCTTCTCTCGGCAGAGGCCATTGATAAGAGAGGTGAAAATCTTGGTATCGCAAGCACTCCAGCCTCGTTTCAGCATGGAACCAAAGAAGCAGAAGCCAAGATCGACACGTCTCATTTGGATGCATGAGTTGATGAAGACTCCATAGGTGACGGCATCAGGCAAGACGCCGCCGTCGCGATTCATCTTGTTGTATAGAGACAAGAGTAGTGAAGGGTTATAATTCTTCATCGGGGTGATTGATGTGAAGAGAAGAGTGAATGCGTAAATAGATGGCTTCGGATTCGAACGGAGCATTTCTTCGAACAGATGCAGGGCGTCCTTGATCCCAAGAAGAAGGCTTCCCTTCATATGAGGAGAGCATCGCTCTTTAACCAACGCCTCTAACCTTTTAGCAGAAGAAGAAGAAGAAGAAGAAGAAGAAGAAGCTAAGCCTCGGGATTTAATGAAGAAGAAGAAGAAGAAGAAAAGGCCTCGCAATTTGGATGATTGGGTGCTCCCTACATTTTGGGAAATGAGACCCATTTTCGAACATACGAAGAAACAAACCCTAACTCAATCTGAAACGCTGACGGGATCTAAGCTCCAGGGTTTGTTCCGACTCTTGCTGAAGAAGAAAACAAGAAGAGATTCCATCGTCATTTCGACCCAAAGCACAGTCTCGCGAGGGATGTGTGTGAGAGTGAAAATGAGAATTATGGATTTTTTCCCTTCTTTTTTTTTCTCTTAGTCTTTATTCAACAAAGAAACAACAGCCCTGACCGCCACCGCCGACCAACTGCTCCATTAGAATTTCTATACACAACCAATTCGTGTTTCTTCCTTTTCTGCATTATATTTTTATTTTTCTATTCTATTTTCATGCCACGTGTCAGTTTCGGCAAAAAAATACCAATGCTGTGTATTTTTTGGGATATTCTTGAGCCATAAACATATATATCATGTACACGATTTGTAAAGTGTTTTTATACCCAAAATACTCTTCTCCTCTTACGGTTTCAAAAAGTTGCTTTTTTGTTTGGTTGTTATCATAAAAAAGAGTGAGAAAGATATTTTGAGCATAAAATTGCTTTTACACGCTATGTGCATGTCATATATGGGCATTCAGTTTACCAAAAAAATAACAATATTGGGGGGTTTTCCCCTGAAAACCATATAAGGTTTTTCGCTAATGGAGCAAACAATGTGGAGGGTTTTCATCAAAAAGTAAAACGTAAAACGCATGATTTATTTTTTGATATATAAAACCATATGGTGTTTTTTGGTAAATATTCCAAAAAATTAGGAAAAACAAAAGTTAGATATGACAAAATATTAAGAGACGAAGGGGCTCATTGGTTGTGGGATGGTTGTGCAATTACAAGGATTTTGCACTGTTTGGATTCAAGAATCCAAAAATAGAGCGATGATTACCTAATTCTTATTTGGTTGTAGGATTTTGGGTATTTTGGATTTGCTTATTTTTTGTGATGGCCCCGCCATTTTTTGGATTCATGAATTCTCAAAAAAACTATGGATTACAGAGAATTTCATATAGAACCCATGTACTTTAGTTATTAAAAAATCCCCTCACTCTGCCTCTCTTTAATTCTCAAATCTAAATCACAATTATTTTTTCGCAATCAAACAAAGATTACAAGTATCTACAAATTCAACACTAGGAATCCAATAACAACCAAACATAAAATCTACTAATACAGGTTTTTTTTTCATTTGTACTGTTTTGGAATCCAAATTTTACAATCCTGCAACCAATCAGCGAGCCGAAGCTAGAGGTTTTGCCCAAAGTAGATGTTTTCTCAAACATAAAAGTTGTAGTGCTTAAAAAAATTAATAACACATGGTCAGATTATATAATATACGTTCAAATTTTTGGTAGGCATCTTGTTTCGTTATGAAACATAAAGAAGTTATTCGGTGTATAGCCAAAACCTAGGGGAATTTAGTGAACTTTAACCAAAACCTAGGGGAGTTTATGTATTAGTTACATAGTAGATTGGAGGCAGCCGAGCACATGCGCCGATGGACCCTTCATCAAGTGCATCATCACTTACCTCATCCTTCTTCGTATACCGAAATCTGAGTCTTAAATTATTATCAACTATTGATATGGATGTAAATATCCAACCAATATCCAAATTCCTATCCATATATACAAGTAGTAGTAGGTTTTTGCACGTGCTACGCACGAAAGATCACTATAATATCTAATATAGATGAAGATGATTATAGTTCCTAAATCACCTGACGAGCGTTTCAAGGAACACAGAGAAAAGTGAAACGCACTTCAGCGGACTTGCGCTCGGTAAGTCCCCAATAATGGATTAATGATGAATTGTGATTATGTGTTGACAGTTATAATACAAGTATAATATGTCGAGTAACGTCACGTCCCACTTCCTAAAATACGGAATATGGGTGGTGACTAGGTCAGCTATGCTCCTACGGTCAAGAAAAGATCATGCCGTAATCACACTTCGGCTTTTAGCAGTAATGGTAAGCAATAATCACGGTACTAATAAAGAGAAATATAGTCACTAAATCTGTCACGTATAAACGAATCATAGTGTAATGGATACAAATCTATAAGATCAGGGTTACAACTAACCGGATAGAGTTAAAGGAAATGATAGCGCTGACGTCGTTGGTCTAAATTTCCGCAATATCCTCGAATCAAGGTAGGTCCTGATCTGAGCTAGGTCCACTTCTCACTCCGACCATGCATACCCAGGTCGTAAGGGCGACACAATATAGCAATAATATAATATGTCTGATAATAATAAGCATGAAATAACAGGCATATGCTTATGACATAAAAGTGTGGAATAATAGGTACAAGTAAAGAATATAGCATGTGAATCACGACAACATCCAGACAATATGTCACTAACCTATCAGTCTCTATGTCAATTGAAATCGATCGGTGGAATGTATCCTCATATTTAGTAAGGGTCTCGTACATACCCGAGACTACGGTCAAAACTATACCCGGGACATAACCCTGTCGGCAGTGTCGCTAGGCACAACTACCTAAATATATCACTGTCAGTAATATCGAATGATCATCCTCTAAATAACTAGACATTGCTAAATATGAGTTCAATTCCATTTTGATTTTCCCATTTCCCCAGGTTTCAGTATATGTTCATGTATCGAACTGGTTGTATACAAGTACGCATCACTATCGTTGTTCATTCACTTTCACTGACGTACTTGACACAACTTATTGATACCACTATCGTTCGACGATACGCTATAATCATTAGGATATCAATGCAAACAATCACTATGCACTAAGGGTAAAACAGTCATGCAATATAATGGAAATGCAGTAAATTACATTACAAATAAAATATGAGCAGCCGGTGTCATTCAGTTTGGAAAAATCACAGTAACTTATACATGCAGAATTTGGCAGCACAAAATAAAAGGCATAAAAGATGGACTCAATTATCAAGACAATAAAATTAGTTTAATTCCAATCGGGGTTCTAGTTAAAGAGATACGGTTGTTTTAAAACAGATATTCACTAATGAAATTCCAGTTTCTGAACTGGATGTCCAACTCCTAACACATTTTATCAATAGTTATTGTAACGACCCTGAATTTTCTGTACAGAATTTTTCTTCGTAAAATACAGAAAGGAATTTGCAAGTCTGAGCATAATTTAAAAGTTATTCTTGTTTAAGAACAGCAAGAAAGCACTTGTAGCTCATTGGTAAAGTCTTGCACTGCTATGACATAGTCCCTATGCTTGAATCCCATTAGCCACATATTATTTTTCCTGATTTTCTTTTAAACTTTTTGGAAGCCCAAAAGTTTACACGTGCACTGCACACAAAAATGAAAAGTGTGGAAAATCAAACATGTGCAAATTAGAGTTAACAGCGACATGAACACGCGGGTTCAATCCAATGGCACCCCCTCACCAGGTAGCCGGCAAGATCGTGCCTAGGGCCGGCGGAGACGAGCCCCTCGTAGCCAATAGTCCTCATACTTTGCACACTTGACTCTTGGCCTACCCCCATTACTCCTGCACTGTTTGTTTTTTCTCTGCAATTTAACAGAGAATTCAATTTCCCAATTAATCCAACTTTTAATACATTCATTCTTTCAATTCCAAAACCCTAATTCCACACTATAATACAATCACATACCTTAGCCCCTCCTCATTCTGAAATCCCTAACCAAAATTATCAAATTTTTCTAAATACAAGTAGAATAGAAATGGAGTTAGCCCAAGGTCAACTTCCAACGAGGATTTACGAAAGTTTCGGCGACCCCACGACGCCACGAAGGCTACCACCTTTTCTTTACCTCTCCTCCCTCTTCTAGCTAGTAAGTCACACCCTCTTCTTTTCTTTCTACATAAAAGTCTCTTTTTTATAAAACATGTCGGAAGTGGAGTAACACCGACATCTTCTTTAAAAACCTTATAAATTCTATTTTTCTTACATTTTCTTCATGTATATTCCTACACCATACTTATTAATCATGAAAACTAATAATTAAAAACAATTTTCACCTTAAAACGTTATGTTATATAACTTTAACCTAGTTTCTACATGAAAATACCATGAACTTCATATATTTATTTTTTAGTTTTTTTGATAACTATTAGCTCTAGAAAATTTCATAGGGTAATGAACTACCCCTCACATACACGCATATTGATATAGCACGATACTCTTGGAAACCTATTTTTGTGGCGATTACAACATTTCATCAAAATACCATGAACTATAAAAACCCGGTTTTCTTTAGAATTGTATTTTAAACTCTTTGTGATTATGCCTCTACAACCCATTTTGGCGAATCTGCTATTGGATGATGCGGATTATCGCACATCCTCGGGCTAATAGAGCGAGATGCAGACTTTCTCACGGAGCATTCGGCCTCGAAAGATTTTTAATACGATTTATAAGAAAAACGAGATTTTCTAATTAATAATAAAATAAAATTTTATAATTATATAAATATTATCAAACTGCATATTTTCAAGATATAATAAAATTTCATGTTTTCTAAAAATAAAAAGTTTCACTAAAATACCATCAAGTAACAATACAAGGTAAGTCTTACACTAAAATACCTTGAATTATTCAAGCTATTTAAATATTCACTAATATACCTCACATCCTTAAAATACACATTATGAAAACCCTAAATAATATAAATAAATACTTGAGGTTTATTTTGAAAGTATTTTAAATATTTTTCATAAAAGCTCCTCGAGTTATACAAAATTACAATTAAGAACTTTAGTAAATATAGGTTTAAGCGGGATCGATTCTCTTTAGCCTCGGAGAGCCGGAGAAAGTGAGTGCTTGCCTATCTAAGGTAGAAAAACTTAACGGAGTTATCAATGGTAATTGCCTTGGAAAAAGACACAAATCCTGCCGTCCATGTGCAGCAGTTACCGATAACACACAAACCTAATTCAGGATCAAAATTCTGTTTAAAGTGTTTGACTCAAGTCTGAGTCTAAGTCTAATATGAATCCAATCCAAACATGAATCCAACTTTAAGATGAATCTAACATGTATACTTGAATCTGAACCTGAATACCAGAATAAGATCACATACAAACAAGACTTGACTTGATTGAACCATGGCTATAACTTGACTTGACTACATGACTACTTGATACATCCTGACACTGTTTACATGAACAACTTATATCCATGGTCTCGGCAAGTCTATTAACTATAATTTATACAATATACATTACGGGGTTTACCGGAGTAGACTGGTACGGAATGTATTAGAAGTAGAACGAGATGGTTATTAAAAGATACCTACCTGAACAACCGTGCCATTGTCCCGTGGGTTTTGACGGGGTCCTGTACTACCGATTACCATAGTCCACGGAGTAAGTTGGACTCCTCTCGTATACACAGATATATTCTGTACCAAACTATAAACAACTACGTTAGTATAATAAACATATACTTGTACTAATTACCAGTTATATTCTCTTTACTTGTTTATTCCATTCTTTCTTTTGGGACTTACCGAGTGCTAGTTCACTGACGACATTCCTGTTTTTTCTTTCTTCGGAATGTTCGTCAGGAATACCGGACCCTCAGGAGACCGAGCCCAGCCAGAACGATTTGGACCAGTTCATAGAGCAACCAGACTTCTAGTTTTTACTTGTACTTATTTCAGTTCATATTCCACTGTTTAGGCATTGCTTTCTATCATTGTACATTTCCTTTTCAAATCAGCTGTAACGTAAAGAATGGATGTTAATAAATTTTGCTGTTTATATTACATCTCTTGTCATTCTTGTGCATTTTATTTATATATTTCTTATTTACGCTTAGCGTGTTTACTTCTGAGTAAATACGTCGCGGCCCGCCACTTTTCCTGGATGAATCGCTTGATGCGGCGGTGAGGCGCGGCATCGTCTGGGTCAGAATCGGAGTCGGTGGCATCGGGGTCTTCGTAGATCAAGCAGAACTTTTTAGGCAATGAGGGGAAGATGCTGGAGGCTTTTGATGTTGGAAATTGCTTGGAGATCACACTCACCTCCTTTGTTGGGTCTCAATCTCAAAAAGGGCAAAAGATTAGAGAGAGAGAGAATGAGAGAAAGATATTGAGTGAGAGGAGAGACTGGGGAATATGAGTTGGGGACACCGATTCTCTGATGTTTTATAGGATCCTTATGGAGAAGAACTTTCCCTCGCCAAAGACGGTGAAGGCGGAGGAGGAGGAGGCGGAGGATGCAACACATTTGAGGGCGGCGCGGAGGGAGGTAAGGAGGACGGGGATGGCAGTTTCATCGGTGGCATCTTTGAGTGTTTTTTTCCTATATCTTTTTTCTCTGCTTTTTTTTTTTCTTTTTTGAAACCGAATCTCATGAGTTGATTGAGAAATCTCGTAACGATAAAATGGGGAACAACTCAAATATTGTTGGTGTGGCAGTTAAACATAACAGTTGCAAACGGGATGGTATTTATTTGCAACAGGTGGTGATAGTTCATGGTATTTGTTTGTAATTAAATTAGTTTATAGTATCAATCACAAAAAACGTGAAAGTTCGTGGGTACCTTCTTGCACTTAAGCTTTTTGATTTAGTTTGTACTCGGTGCTTATAAATTAATGATATGTGAACTTAAATGCAAGATTGGCTTCTAGTAATTGGTGGGTTTCTGTTTTTGATGCATGATTAAAAATTTCTTCGAAGGTTATTTTAGCATGGATAGGGATGCGAGATTATAAAAAAATTAATCCAAACTAAATATCAAATATTTCACTGATGTAGAAACGGCAAGTGCTGGTTTTTCATATCCTTCATTTTGACTTTCCTCCAATTTATAAGAATTTGAAGTATGCTCGCTGGCCATTTTGTTTATGTGAATCAATAGTACCTGAACAATCATTATCTTTTAAATGCTTTACTCAATATAAGCAAATTATGTGAATAGATCTATGAACCTAATTGAATTGTGATCACCTTTTAATCCATACATTATTAGTGTGTTGGCCATCGATACATTTAATAGATCTGCAAAACAATTAAAACATCTGAAAAACATATTACAGGATGTGTCAATATGAGTATCTCATAAGTATCCAAGGATTCAAGTAAATCCGATACAGATTTAGTGGGAGAACCCGGGCTCGATCCCGGATCTCCTCCATGCGCTACTCCAAGCCCCATTTGTACGCTACTCTTTAATTTATAGGTTAAAATGATTCTTATAATTCTTATAGATGATAGGTGTGTTTCTTTTCCAGTATAATAGAACAAAGCAGGTTCTTTTGAATTCCTCCCAACTATCAAAACTTTGCTGATGAAGATATTCTCCTTTCGTTTCCTCAAAGATGGAAAGTATATATATCAAAGAGTCGAGGAGTTGATGCAGTAGATTTTTACATTAATGTTGTGTAATATTCCGACTTTCTTTGTCAAGAAATTACCATCCCCACTAGTGATCAAATTTTGAAATCATCATTCCTACTCATTTCGGACATTCCGTTTCTTGTATTTGATTGATTATTTGGAGCTGCAATTGAAAAGAGAAAGGATGAGGTTCCGAAGATTGCTGATGGGGCCTGCTCAGAAATATTCAGAGCAATTCAGTAAACAAATCAAGAAGCATTAACCATACGACAAAACTTTCCTCTCCGAAATGGTTGGAGACCGGTACAAAATCTGCCGAGGTTGCATAAATAATATTCAAGCGCCAAAGTTTTCAGTTCTTCCTCGTCCAATCCAACATTGTTGCCCCTATTTTTTTTTGGGCAGGCGGTTTCCGATTATGGTTTGCTCTTGAAAATTATTTGGGTTGACATTCCTTGTGATTATTGTATATTTTAGCTCATAGACTTAATTCCCAAAAATTACTTGAGGGTTGTGGTAAGTAACTATTAATTTTTTTGAAAATTACAGAAAACTACCAAAATATACGAACGGCCTTAAACTTTTATAAACTAGTTTGGTAGCTTATTAAATATTTAGTAAACAAATTTGTTAGTTTATTGAATATTTACTAAACAATTACGGTGGTTTATTAAACATTTACTGTACAAGTTTTCTAATTTATTGTTTATAAATTTTACAAGTTTTTGTACACTTTGTGGTTTTCTGTAATTTTTAAATAATTTGGTGATTAGTTTGGTAGTTTTCGGGAATTAAGCCTATATAGTATGTTCTCCTGATTAGGGCTGTTGCCCTGCTTTGTTCAGCTTTGGAAAAAATGAAAATTTTGAGTAAGCTCATGTGGCTTTGTTTCAAGATCAATATTTGTTTCTCTATACAAGAGACAATTATGCATAATTTTTTCGTTTTTTATTAGATATAAAGACGATGGTAGTGAAGGATAGTGGGATTTTTTTTTTGTTTCGATTATTCGACTCCAATAATCTTTTCATGTTCAGGTATTATATCAATCTTGTTTTGGATCCAGATTGAACCTGGTATGTTTCTGCCCAGGTTGCGCAAATTTAGGACGAAGTGTAATCATGTTCAAGTGAGGTTAATGGTTAACTCTAGGGTTTAGTTAATTTTTTTGGGTAAATTTTACCGAACGGCCATCGATTTTTCAGGTTTTTGAGATTACACTATTGAATTTCAGAAATGTTGTAATGCTGTAAATTCCTGGTTCCATCAATAAATTTTTTCTTTATTCTCCAAGTTTCCCGAATGTTTTCCTATTTTTTTCTTCGTATTTTTGTATGAAATCGGTTGCTTAGGTTTTTAATATTTAAATTTTCCTAGCCAAATAAAACCAAGCCCAGCCCAAAAGAAAAAAAACTAAATATATAAATAAATCCCCAACTCTCCGGCCCAGCCCATGCCTGCACTCACCCCGTGCCCAAATCCGCCCCGGCCCGACCGTTAACCCTTTCTTCCCCACTCATCTTCTTTTCCCGCTCCTTTCTTTCTTTTCCTCATTACCACGTCGACGCAGCACACTCCTTCGTCCACGTCGCCTCGCCGCTCCCCAACGCGACCGCGGCCACGATCTTGCGCGCGCGCCTCTCTCTAACACCCTCCCCCTCACTATCGTTCTCCCGCTCTCTCATCCCCCATACTCTCCCGCTCACCCCCACGTCCCCACTTCTCGACGCATGACCCCGCGAGCGACCACTCACCCCTCGACCTCGTCTCCCTCCCTCGCACAAAACCGAGCCTCCCTCAACCAACACCCTCTGTTGCTTCCATCACCCTCTTCACCAACTACCCAGAACCCTCTCCCCGCCACCGAGCCTCCCCTGCAAACCCTCTCGCCGCCGACGATCACCTCGCTCCCATCGTGCCGCCGGCCACCTCGTCGACCTCTCAACGTCACCACCATCACCTCTTACTAGCCGAGCCCCTCCACTACTTCACTGCACTCTACACCAAGCTTGAGCCTCGACCCCCCTCGCTGCAACCTCACCGGCGACCACCACAGCCACCGCCGTTCACCTGAGCTTCGAAGTTGCAGCCACTCGAGCTCCTCAACCATCCGCGACGCCAACAGAGCCATCCCCCGAGCAACTCCGACGACGAACCCAAACTCGAGCCGAGGCCGTGAACCGTAGCCGCGCCGTTCGTGGCGCGATCTCGCCGTTGCCGCTGTCGTACGTCGTCAACGCGTCATCAGGCAAGTACCCTGCTTACTTCATGCTAAATTGTTCTATTAAAATTCGAAATCCTATGAATTCCGTGTATACAATTCGTGCAAATTAATATGACGCAAGTGTTTGATGCAAAACCCGAACGAAAAACTTTCATTAAATTGACGGAAACTGATCACATATGTTGGCTCGTATAGTAATGATCATCGTGTATTATTTCGGCTGAATAATATAGTCGTTACTGACGTGATCGACCATCCCCATTTAAGCCCGTTAAAACTGAAACTTTTCCGCGTCTGAAACTTATAAAAATCATAACTAATTGTTTATAAATTGGAATGATGCGTTCGAGGGCTCAAATCGAAGCCGACTCGACGAACTAGGACCCCATAAGAGTTTAAATTGTTTCTATACTGAAAAGACGATGGAAACTTGTGCGGAGTGCGGCTCTGGACTGCAGTCCAGAGCAGCACTGGCTGTTGATTCCCATCTTGTAATGCTTACCCTTTGCTGCTTGAACTTTTTATATTGCGGAACCCTATACCATAGCGAAGATGAAACAGTTAGCTAACTAATTAAAGTGATTTCACCCCTTTTCACTGTCGTTTACTATTTAAACTTTATTTTAGATTAACAGGACGTATAGCAGTCCCAAACAGAAACAGAACTTATACCCCATGGTTGTACAGTACATAACTTCTGACATGGAGGCGCGATTGAGAATACGTATGATACGTTGGAAACCCGATTGAAAAAACTAAATTTCGTTCATCTACAGCGTCGCCTAATTTTGATCCCAACAGGGTGAAAATTGTGTTGCGAAATGGACATTCAGTTCAGGAACTGAAATTCCAGCAGTGAACACTTCAAATGAAACAGCTGTAACTTGCCCATCCAAAATCCGATTGCCCTAAAATAAATTTTGTTGAACTGCCGACTGAGTTTATTTACTACCTCCTTTGTATCTTTTTACTGAATTTTGAATGTATGATTTAATACAATTTTTATAAGTTCAAAAGGTGCATAATAGTTCGTATTACACATGGTTTGTTAACTGCATAAATGCACATATTTTACCCGATTGCCATACTTCTAGTGATAGTGCGCGTTATTATTCAGTGTACAATGCATTGTCGTGCGTGAATGGTATTGGTTTAGGAGTGTCAAGTACGCCAGTGAAAAGTGAATGATTCGTGATAGTGAACAATACAGTGAACAGTGACAAAATCCATGTTATTAGTGCGTACTTATATACGACTAGACCATACTCATAAATAGTGTAAACATGTGAAAAAGGGGAAATCGAAGTGGAAAGATAATTGTATTTAGCGAGAACAGTGATGTTCCCCTCCGAACGGCGGCGCACAAGACTGCGATGTCCTGGCGCTGAGATTCGGGGCAGATACTATTTGGTTTTATCCGTCTACCTCTCCGAAGATGCCAAGTTGATTTATGACACCGTGTATCGGAGGTTTAGACGGATGCGGCCGATGTAGCAGACTTTGTCAGATTCCCCCTCGCTTGAGGGGTTTTTGATTGTGGGAACGCTCTTCCCTGCAGGCGCAAGCCCCTGCAGTTAATTACGCTACCGCATCGCGGTAACAACTTTCTCCTTCTCCAGAATTTCACTTCGTGTCGTGGGTGTTTGTTTTGTTTGTGGTTGCCCGTGGATTGTATACGGAGACTGAGTAATACCGTCGCCCGTAGGACGTGGATTAGTCTAAATCCGTATTTACTTAGATTTGGGTTTGGTGTTTTTAGTTTAAGGATACATTAGTCGCGTTGCGACTAAGATCAACTTAAACATTCGTCAAGGATACGTTAGTCCTGTTTTGGACTAAGATCAACCTGACGTGGTGATTCATTTAATTTATGGCCATCGGGACTCATCACCTCTCTAACATCGTTGAAAGATTACAACGATAGATGTCAGAGGAGCTCAAAGATGTACCCTTGAACCAAAGCTGATTGAGGGTTTTATAGTCCATTTAAGTGTTTAAGGATACGTTAGCCGTGTTTGGGGCTAAGATCAACTTAAACGGGATCGTTTAGATCCGGCAAAAGAGCAATTGGCTCTATTGTTCCAGTTTAGGGACGTAGTGGTCCATTATTAGTTTAGGGACGTCTCGGTCCGATACCAGTTTAAGGACGTAGTGGTCCATTATTAGTTTAGGGACGTTTCGGTCCGATGCCAGTTTAGGGACGTAGTGGTCCATTATTAGTTTAAGGACGTCTCGGTCCAATATTAGTTTAAGGACGTCTCGGTCCGATATTAGTTTAAGGACGTCTCGGTCCAATATTAGTTTAAGGACGTTTCGGTCCACGAGTTTAAGGACCCCGCAGTCCAAATAGGTGTGTGGTCGTTGGGACCCGTCACCTCTTTGACGTCGTTGAGGAATTACAACGATGGATGTCAAAGGAGTTCAGAGATGTACCCTCGAACCGGTTGTGAATTGATTTAGGAGAGCAGCTGTGCTCAGTCAATTTAATTTAAGGACTTACGGCCACGATTGGGCTAAGTCCATTTCAACACTTTATTTGCATTGCATTTTTTTATTTAGGCTCTACCCACAAAAGATATAGAGTATCAGTTTATTTTGGGCTCTGCCCATTTGCAAAGTATCTACTTCGTTTGGGCTTTGCCCTTTTTTTAAAATGCATAGCATTCTGAATATTTTGTTTGGGCTCTGCCCATTTATAAATGATGCAAAGCATCTGTTCTTGTTTGGGCTCTGCCCCGTAAAATAATGCATTTGCGCTTTATTGAGCCTGTTAGGCCTTCTCTTAATTGGGCTTGGCCCTTTTTAATGCATCTGCGCTTTGCGCTAAGTAATGAGCGCAAGTCCATATGGTGATGACACGTGTCGTGCTCTGATGAGCGCAAGCGCACTAGCGCAGTGCAATGCGCTGTTGCGCTGCGCTATTGCGTTGCTGACACGTGGCGCGCTCTCAGCGAGTTGCGCCAATTCCAGAGAGCAAAGCTCTATCTTAAGGGCGCTTAGCGCAAGTGGTTTTATGGCCGACACGTGGCGCTCTCTTAAGAGCGCAGCGGCGCAACTTGGAAGTGCAAAGCACTAAGAATCTTTTTAGATTCAAGAAGGGAAGTGCAAAGCACTGTTTAAGTTCTTGATCTAAATTAGATCAAAGAAAAATAAATTTCTTCTTTATTCGAAGAACCTGAGGTTCATAAAAGTGCAAAGCACTATTCTTTTATTTTTTTTATCGTTTTTAAAGAACCGAAGGTTCACAAGAAGTGCAAAGCACTGTTTTATTTTTTATATAAAGATCATTGATCTTATATTTTTTTTAGACTAACGGTCTATTAGAAGGAATTTCTTCTAATCCGTGAAGGTTCTTTACCTTTTTTTTTTGAAATCTTCAGAACTCTCTCTCTGTTTAAAGTTCTTGAGTTCTCCAGAAAAATGTTGATGCCTTTGAATTGAGGCTTAAGGTCCTTTTTATAGTACTCACAAATTAGTTAAATTTGTTAAAGAGATCATCCTCTGAGTGATTTGGGGAATTTTCCCCACCGTTGGATCTTTGATCCAAGGGCTTCTGCTTTGCAGAAGAAAATCTTCTTGTTTCAACAAGAACAGAAAAGATTTCTTAAAAATCTTAATTTAGTTTGGCGCAGATGCCCCAGCGCGTGACACGTGTCACGCAGCGCAGAGCGCAGCGCAACTGCGCTAGCGCATCTGCGCTGACACGTGTCGCGCAGCGCAGAGCGCAGCGCAACTGAAGCGTTGCTTCAGGCAAATAGAGCTCTGCTCTGATTGGGCGCGTCTTCTTGGGCGCAGCGCTGATACATCTGCGCCTGACACGTGGCGCGTTGCGCTCAGCGCAGAGGATCTGAAGCGTTGCTTCATTTATTAAAGTTTAAATTTTGGAGAATCAGAAGCGCCGCTTCATCTCCTCTTTTCAAGTCAAACTTGTATTCCCGAAATTATAATTTCCCGGGGCTTGGAAATAACTCCGCTGCGCACAGAATTTTCTGTGTTTGGATCTATATATAACTCAAGGCCAAGCCTTTCCTTTCCTCACCTTTGAAGAACTTCTTTAATCATGGCTTGCAACCGTCCTCACGCCCGCCGACAACCGTGGGAAGTGCCGATCCGGGACATCGTTCCCCGTTTTGCTGCGCGCTTGGTGGACTCCTCTTTTTCGGACGAGCAGTGCGATGCCGCAATGTACGAGCTTTCGACTCGTGTGGGGTCTTCTCTTCCCCCGGGTTCCATTTGGCTTCGGATGATCCTTGCCTCAGTTCTCGCCGAAATTTCCCCTCCTCCGGTGGAGATGTCCTCTGCCGTGCTTGATGCGGCTGAGGATAAGATCGAGAGTTTTTTCGAAGCGCTCTTGATCACCAAAGCCCTGAGGGACTTCTCCTTCTACTTGCTGAGCCAGATACGGGCTCGTCGGGCCGTCATCGCCACTTTTTCCCAGGAGTGCGGCGTCGACCGTTGGATGGCTACCCCTCGGGAAGATCGCCGCTTCGACGTAGTGGAGAAGACGGAGAGGGAGCTGAATACTCTTCTTTTTCTTTTTGTGAACCCTTGTCTCTCTGATCCCGTATTCGGTGATCTTTTTTAAATTTAATAATAAATAAATGTTTTGATTAAGTATTTTATTATCTGTTAAGTGTTCTTTTTATTTGAGCTCTTTGTTGTGCTTGTGCATCGTATTTTAATTTGTTGTTATCAAGTGCATGTAATTTTGCATGGCTAAATTGCCTTTGGCACTTAGCCCCTTTTTCTGCGCTAGCGCATCTGCGCTGACACGTGTCGCGCAGCGCAACTGTGCTGCCACGTATCGTACAGCGCAGAGCGCAGCGCGGCGCTTCCTTTAACAGAGCCTTGCTCTAATTGGGCGCGCTGCGCTAATGTATCTGTGCTGGACACGTGGCGCGTCGCGCGCAGCGCAAAGGATCTGAAGCGTTGCTTCCTTTAAACAGAGCTTTGCTCTGATTGGGTGCGCTGCGCTAATGTATCTGCGCTGGACACGTGGCGCGTCGCGCGCAGCGCAAAGGATCTGAAGCGTTGCTTCCTTTAAACAGAGCTTTGCTCTGATTGGGTGCGCCTTCTTGGGCGCTGCGCTGATGTATTAGCGCCAGACACGCGGCGCGTTGCGCCTGAGACTTGAAGCGTTGCTTCAAAAATTTAAATTTTGAATTCAAACAGAGCTTTGCTCTGATTGGGCGAAACAAATGCCCCCCCACCGTTGCGCTCACGTGGCGCACACGTGAGTGCAACGGTGGCAACCCCTCCTGACCGTTGGATTGAGGGGGAATTCCAAGAGGCGCAAGCGCCTTATAAATAGGGCCTTTTAACCCTTAGAAAATCTCACCATTTTCTTAGATTTAGATTTTCAGAGCTCTGCTCTTTGCTTAAGAATTTCAGAGCTTTGCTCTTGTTTTCAGAACTCTAGAGCTTTGCTCTTATTTCCCAAAGTTTAGAAAACTTTAGGTAATAATTAATTTTAAAATTAAGTTAAGTTAATTTAAATCAATTTTAACCAATAGAGCTCTGCTCTCATGGATCTTTTGATCTGAAGAAATTCCTTTTGGGGTTTCATTAACAGAGCTTTGCTCTCACAAATCCATAGATCTACAGAGATCTTATTCATGGGTTCTAACCCATGAACAGAGCTTTGCTCTTTGAATCAAATGTAGATCTTTTAGATCTGAAACAAATGAAGAATTTTTCTATAAGCTTTCATGGATCTTTTTTTTTTTAGGATTCCAGAAATTTTAATTTTAAATTTCTTTTCAAAAACTTTCTTTTTGATGGAATATTATAGAGCTAAGCTCTTTCTTAAGGAATTTTAATTCTTTTGAGACCAGAATTTGACAAGTGTCATTCTGTGACAGAGCCTTGCTCTGAAAGAGGAGATTTTCTCCTTGTCTCTAGGGATTCTTTCCCCCCTTTTTTATTATGGGAATGTTCCCCCCAAGGACCAACTGACAATCTCATCCAATGATGAGTTTGTCTTCTTAATTGACGTATTGTCATTTAGATTTTGTGGGTCCCTCTTTGGTCCCCTACTCACTGCACTGTGGTGCGGTGTAATTAATTAATTTTGATTTTAATTTAATTAATGCATTTTCTTCTTTCAATGTCAAACGTTGGGATTACAACACTGACGGCTACATTGCTCTTTTTGCAGCGATCATGTCTGAAGACACTTCATTCCCGTTTGTCCGCTCGGAGGAGGGATTTCCAGAGGCGCCTTTGGACCGTGAGGTTCTGGCCATGATCAAGGCATATGACCCGGAGTACAAGAAACTCCACCTTTGGGGGTCTTGGTATAACCAGATTATTATGGGTCGACGCAGCTTCACTTGCGCGGTGCCGTCAGAACCTATCACGGCAATTCATTATGCTAACCCACCTCCAGTGCAGTATGCCGTGGAGATGATAGACTGGACTGCGAACAGCTTTCTTCATCCCGCTATGGATGCGGTCCCGGTTCAGCGTCCTATGGTTTTGGATATCCTAGGACGCCGTATTTGTCAGGGAGAAGCACGACCCTGGGGGCAATCATATAACCTTGGTTTGATTCCCCGCCACCCAATTGGATATCTGCCGTGGGCCCGGTACATCCTGTCGACGAGGAAGTCGCAGTTGATAAGACTAGGACTGTACACCGCGGTCTACATCTCTCTTTTCCAATATCCTATGCTCCCCACTTGGTGGTTCAAGGCTTTCTTGGAGCAATGGAATATTCCCATCCACACTTTCCTTGCCATGGATCGGGAAGTGTCCATTTCCTTGGAGGAATTCGCGGAGGTATCCGGCCTACCAGTCATGGGGGAACACTATGAAGAGCTGCTCCCGACAGATGAATACGTCTTCGGTGCTAAGCCAATGGTAAGGGGGATTACGTCGGAAAATGCCGTTCAACACCAATTCCCAAGCCTGATCAAGGTGTTGAACATCTACGAGTCCCTTTTCATCGAACACGGGAGCCGAGGAGTTAATTTTGAGGACTTCATTGCTCGCTTCCTCCGTCCTAGCGTCATTTCGCCAGGAGCCGTCAAATCTGCTATTCTGGATGATCCTTTTGGTCTAGGTTTGGCTAACTTGCCGACGAAGGAAATAGACCAAAAGGCTTTCTTCCTCCCAGACTTTCCTACCATATCTTTCGCGGAGATTGCAGTCCCTGGGATGGATGAGGAGGCGTTTTTCTTAGGATTTCTCGGGCTGTGGCTGAGTTGGTTCGCGATCCCAATGCATTCTCATCGCATGCGGCCCTCTGTCTTTTATCCAGCCCACCGCATGGTCATTGGGGTAAAAGTAGCCGTGGGGATTGCCGGCCTGGCGCACCTATATCATGGTCTCAGCCGAGCAGCGGATGCCAATGAGCCCGGGGCACTGCACGTGGTCTTCCCGATGCACTACTTTGCATCGTGGCTCGAGTTACACACGGCGGGTGTCTTTGGTATGCATAAAAGGCCTTCATTCTTTGACAAGTGCGGTTTCCCTCGCGTTTTACATCTGATTGGCTCATCAATCGTGACCCCTTCACCACGGGACGCCAGGGGTTTACTGCTTCGCCCTCACACCGTTGGAGTCGGGATGTCCTTTATTGATAAGGTATTAACCATTGGGAAGGCGTCCACCACTGCGGTGCGACCATTACAGGACTCCTTCAAGGATGGAGCTTCAGTGTTGACGGCCCGGGAGATCCTCCATTTGTATTCTATTAGACCGGGTTTCCTAGTCTTCAGGCAGGGCGGTGCAGCAGTCTTTATGAGATATAACCCGCATCGTTTTGCCCGACAACTGGGTTACGATCAAGGGGTACCCTTAGAGGCTTTCTTATTGGAACCTGCTGTAAATGAAGAAGGGATGGAGAACGCGTTACATCACTTCATGCGCCTGAACACGGGTTCTCGTTTTTTCATTAGCCCGCCGGTCTGTGCTCCACGACTCCTTAATGCATATAAAGACTGGTACAATCATGCGACGGGGGCTGTTATAAAGGAAGAGAGGCGAGTGTTGATTGACCGTAAAGAAGTACCCCCCGGTACCAATCGTAACGCTCCCTTGGCACCAAGGATCCTGGTGGTCCCTCCTCTAAAAGATGCTGGGGGCAGACCATTACGTGCGCAAAGTCCTCCACGTGAGCTGCCGCTCCCTGATATCAAAGACGCACCTACCGCACCCCGTGCTTCAGTGGAGGCAGTGGTTGTATCCTCGCCAGAGTCTGGCGTGGGTGCGGACATCGGGACTCGTCGTCCCAAAGCGGCTGCTAAACGGAAGTCGATCCCTCGCGAGCCTAGGGTTGGAGGGCAAAAGAAAAAGAAGTCACTCTTTGCTGCGGACGTTGCGTTCGGCCAGGAACCTCATGCTCCCTATTCCGAGGGTCTGCTCGAATATGGGACTAACGCCGGGTTGGTGATGCCGCCGCCGGACGATACAGACTTGGAGGCTGCTCTCAGAGCTTCGGCATGGCTGGTGAAGCGTGACGCGTGGCTGGCTAAGCTTGCGCAATCAGGTAACTACTAGTCACTTTTTCTTTATTGCAACGTATTTTCTTCGTTATTTCATTATTTTTGACTAACGCTTTTCTTTCTTTTCTTTCAACAGGCATCACCGATGAAGAAGCCATTGCCGCTTCTATGAAGACCTTTCAGGAGGAGGAACGTGCCAGGGCATCTGTGGGCCTTAGTAAGTTTCGACTCATCGAATTTTTCATTTTCCTTGCGTTATGGTCGATCTAACCTTTCCATTTTAATTGCAGGGACCTCAATGCCGCTCCCTCCTAGCGACGCAGATGTTCTACCAGCGGCCGATGTTCCTGTTTCCTCTGGGACACCGCAGGAGGCTCATCTCGGAGAGCCGATGAGAGATGCCTTAAAGGCTCTGGAGGCATCCCTGAATAAAGACGATGATGCCTTGAAGGAGGCATCACGGAGGTCCCTCATGACCGCTCGGGAGGAGAGGAAACGGTTGAGGCGTGAGGCGAAGGCGCGCAGGGCTGCCTTGGCTATGGGAGCGGGCCCTAGCACCGTTCCTCGAGCTGATACTCCCTCTGAAGAGGCCCCTGTCGCCCTGTCCACTGCCCGCAGAGAGGTGGCACGTGCAGCTCGGAGCGCGAACGGTAAATCCGCCTCAGGTAATGTTTCTCTCGGAGTTTTTGTTATAAGGATCTCAATGTCGTTTGTCCTTACATCTCTCATCTTGCAGGACCAAGTCCGATCGAGGGGGAGGCGGAAACCGTCAATCTCAAAGGGACAGAGGGGGCAGTACCTGCCGAACTTGAGCCGACGGTGGGCAACGTCGTTGTGGCTTTGGAGCCTGGGGTAGAGGTTGAGGGGCCTGCAGCCGATAAGGTCATGGATGTCGAACCTGAAGTGGTGGCAGATGATATGATCATTATAACTGAGCCCAGAGCGGCGGCGAATGAGGCGCTCGAGACCGGTGATCCCCCGGCGATGGTGGACGATACGACCGCCACTACCGAACCTGAGATGGTAGTGGGTGAGGTGGCCGCGATCCCTGAAGACGAGCCAACCGCTCCTTCTCTGGAATCTGGCAATACTCCAGTCATAGCCCTTCCCGTCTACGGTCCTCCGCCGTCTCCCGGTCTTGTGAGCACGACGACGGTCCCCATTGAGTCGGGCGATGAGGCCACAGGCGGTGGTCTCATGTCGATAGAGGAGGGAGTCGTCTCTGTTTCTGCCGGGAGCTCTTCAGGTACACCTTAAGTTGTTGTTTTTTTTAATTTGCTTTACAATCTTTTCTGACAAGTTCATTTTTTGTAATGCAGGCGCAGCTAGTGTTGATGCCCCACTACTTGAGGGAGCTCCTTCCACGACTGCCTTGGCGATGGTTACCCCTCAGCCCTCTCTTACGCCGTCAAAGATGTTGGAAGGTATGAGTTTGCAACTTACTAAACTCATCTTTCAAACGTATAATCCATATACTATATTCACATTGTTGTGTCTTTCAGGAGTTCTTTTTGACCATTTGTATCAAGTGTTGGTCCCACACTTCTCCTTTTCATCTGAACTCGCCTCTCCCTCTGGTGGCGCCGGTGAGTACTGTTCCTGATTGATATCTTTGTTTTTCCAGTGGTAGAATTATTTCTAACTCTCTCTTGTCTTGACTGCAGTGTTACAAATCGAAGGGGGAGAAGACAGATCGGTTGCGCTACCGGCCCTTCCGTCCTTGCCACCTACTCCCACCGGTATAGTAATTATCTTGTCAATGATTTTCTCCATATCTATTGGATCGTCATCTAATCACATTTTGTCTTTTTCAGCTGTCGTTTCAGTCTCAGTGCCTTTTGAGTCTCGTATTACAATACTGGGCGGCCCTTCCCAGCGACGTCCGTCTTCGAAAGGTGCCGCAAATAGTTTGCGCATGCTGAGCGACTACATCGAGGAGTTCGACATCGAGGCTCCGGTGTTTGCTGAGGATTTCGCCACGACGGTTAACCCGATGTTGGCGATATTTGCTACCTTCCATGATGAGGGTGCTGTCGCCTCTTGGGTTAACTATTGTCGGGAAATCGAGGCTTGCCTTCATCAGCTAGAGTCAATGCGTCTGTCCCCTGAGACTTTGGCCTCGAGCACTCAACGGGGAGCGTGGCTCGAGCAAAGCGCTTCTCATTTCCGTCATCTGGAACAAGAAGTGGTTTTGAGGCTGAAGGAGTGCCAAGAATCTTCAAGCAACGCTGCTCGCCTGCGTGCTGAAGTTGAGACGAACGCCGTTGAGGTAAAGGCCGTCTTCGAGGGCCTTCTGGAGCGCATCTCAAATGGGCTGAGACTGAAGCGGGCACTCGATATTGCCGAGCGTGACATCGCAGGCCGTGAGGCTGCTCATCAGGTCGTCAGGGATCAGCTTGCCTCCGTCGCACAGCAACGGGCCCAAGTGGAGGCGGAGTTGGCAGTGGTGGCCAATCGGGAAAAGGCATGGAAGGAAGTGTGCGAGCAATTGCTGGATCTGTGCAAGACGCTTCCTTCTCAGTAATTTTCCTTGTATCGTTGGTATTTGTAACATATATGTATATCTTGTATTCTTTAGTACGATGTATCCTAAACTCAATCAAATTTTATGAATGAAGGATGCATATTTTTGTAATGCCTTGTGTCATTTCTCCGTCTTTTCTTTCTTTTATTATCAGCACATCATCTTAGCGAACATGGTTGACGGATAGTAGGGCACGCATCTTGACTTTCCTAAGAATCAGCGATGGCTTAGGTCGCAGGTTCAGATCTGCTGCCTAAGACTTTTCAACTCCATAAGCCGTGAGGGTCTCATAGAGAATTTTCTCCCTACGGATCGAGAGGATCTCGTAGGTGGGTTTTCTCCTTAGGAGTCATGAGGATTCCCAAGTGTGGTTTTCTCTCATAAGTCGAAAGGATCTTATAAGAGAATTTCTCCCTCTTACGAGTCGAGAGGGCTCGTAAGCGGTTGTTTCCCTCTTTGTCGAGAATCGACTTCAGAGAGTGAGACCCGTGAATAGTATGCAAGAGACCATTTAGGATTGACTTGCAGGATCCCATTGCCCCTCTTACGAGTTGAGAGGGCTCGTAGGCGGTTGTTTCCCTCTTTGTCGAGAATCGACTTCAGAGAGTGAGACCCGTGAATAGTATGCAAGAGACCATTTAGGATTGACTTGCAGGGTCCCATTGTTCAGGAAGTAAGTTTTTTTTTGAATCCTTACTGCCCGAGATGTGAGTCAAAGAAGCTCTCGTCACGGAGTGTTTGTATCCGTGAGTTGAGAAGTTTTGCGAGGGATTATTTGTTTCCCAAGCGCCAAGGATTATTTGTGTCCTTGGGGTTTGAAACGAGTCGATGGTTCCCACGGAGGCGCTGGTGGCTCTGCGAGTCGACGCGGATCAGAAGGCTCTCGTCAAGGAGTGTTTGTATCCGTGAGTTGAGAAGTTTTGCGAGGGATTATTTGTTTCCCAAGCGCCAAGGATTATTTGTGTCCTTGGGGTTTGAAACGAGTCGATGGTTCCCACGGAGGCGTTGGTGGCTCTGCGAGTCGACGCGTATCAGAAGGCTCTCGTCAAGGAGTGTTTGTATCCGTGAGTCGAGGATTTTGCCGGGATTATTTGTTTCCCAAGCGCCAAGGATTATTTGTTTCCTTGGGGTTTGAAACGAGTCGAGGGTTCCTACGGAGGCACTGGTGGCTCTGCGGGTCGACGCGGATCAGAAGGCTCTCGTCAAGGAGTGTTTGTATCCGTGAGTTGAGAAGTTTTGCGAGGGATTATTTGTTTCCCAAGCGCCAAGGATTATTTGTGTCCTTGGGGTTTTAAAACGAGTCGAGGGTTCCTACGGAGGCGCTGATGGCTCTGCGAGTCGACGCGGATCAGAAGGCTCTCGTCAAGGAGTGTTTGTATCCGTGAGTCAAGGATTTTGCCGGGATTATTTGTTTCCCAAGCGCCAAGGATTATTTGTTTTCTTGGGGTTTGAAACGAGTCGAGGGTTCCTACAGAGGCACTGGTGGCTCTGCGGGTCGACGCGGATCAGAAGGCTCTCGTCAAGGAGTGTTTGTATCCGTGAGTCGAGGAGTTTGCTGGGATTATTTGTTTCCCAAGCGCCAAGGCTTATTTGTGTCCTTGGGGTTTGAAACGAGTCGAGGGTTCCTACGGAGGCACTGGTGGCTCTGCGGGTCGACGCGGATCAGAAAGCTCTCGTCAAGGAGTGTTTGTATCCGTGAGTCGAGGAGTTTTTGTTGAAGTCATTGGCTTCTTCGGTTGAAATGAACCGTTGAGGTTTGGCTTCGTCGTTTGACGGAATCCGCTGGGGAAGTATGGTTCCTTCTTTGTTTACGCCCTTGGATTGTATACGGGGATCGATGTGATCTTAACTGCAGGGCCAAAGTTTTATCATTTCTTTTTTTATTTTATTTTATTTTCGCGATGCTCTATCATTTCAGCTTTTATATCGCGAAGGTCGCGATTGCCCAATCATTTCGGCTATTTTTCGCGGTGCCCAATCATTTCGGCTATTTATTTTATTTTTACTCATTGCTTTTTATTACGAGTTGCCCAATCATTTCGGCTGTTTTGCATGCATATATTTTACTTGCTGCTTTTTATTGCAAGTTGCCCTATCATTTCGGCTATTTCGTATGCATGAGCGGCCTACTGGCTTTTTGCCGTAAGCCTGAAATTAGACACCGATTTTGGCATCAGCACCGCTGCAACTGGGATATTGCCAGGAGCGAATCATCATTTGCCTCCGTCGATATCGAACAAAGGTGGCTTAGCGAACAGGGTTAAGGCGCTGTCGACTAAGGCTTTTAACTTCATGAGCCGTAAGGATCTCACAAAGGTATTTCTCCCTGCAAGTCGTGAGGATCTTGTAGGTGTATTTTCTCCTTAGGAACCGTGAGGATTCCTAAGTGTATGTTCCTCTGTAAGTCGTAAGGATCCTACAAGAGGGTTTTCTCCTTATAAGTCGAGAGGACTTATAAGGGTTATTCATCATGCGAGCATATCCCCAGTCTCGGATGAGACTCGATTAGGGAAATGTTTATTCACGCCCGTGGATTGTATACAAGGGTCAGTATTGAACCACTTGTAGGGCAATCTTAGAAGTTGTGGGGGTTGCTTAAGCACAGGTTTAGGTCTCTGTAACTTAAGACTTTCAAATCTTATGAGCCGCGAGGGTCCCATAAGAGAGTTTTCCTCACGAGTCGTGAGGATCTTGTGAGTGTATTTTCTCCCTAGGAACCGTGAGGATCCCTAAGTGTGTTGCTCCCTTGTGAGTCGTAAGGATCTCACGCGGGTGGTTTCTCCTTACAAGGTCGAGAGGACCCTATAAGTGTTCTTTAACGAAGTTGCGCCCTTTCGGGTTTTCACAAACATTCGCCGGTAGTCCTGCTGTTTTTACTCACGGAGCCCTTTCGGGTTTTCATCCGTGCCCATTTTGCTTATGGACATACCTTTTTTTTTTATTATTATTTTCTTTTTCCTTTTTTTTTTTACGAGGTCGCGCCCTTTCGGGTTTTCACGAACACTCGCCGGCATCCCTGCTGTTTTTACTCACGGAGCCCTTTCGGGTTTTTCATCCGTGCCCTTTTTGCTTATGGACATACCGTTTTTATTTTATTTTATATATATATATTTTTTATCTTGTCAGCCTAAAGATGCTGCGGTATTATTTTAAAGACGTTTCGGTCTGCTATTAGTTTAAGGACATTCCGGTCCGGCGTTAAGGAAGGCCATTTGCTGCTTATAGAGTTCGGGCTTAAGAAGATAGCGAGCGGACACAGTTGTCGTCATCTACCATTAACCTAGGCCGTAGCTCATTAAGCGTAGTATTTCTTTAGGAAACGACCGTTTATTGGCCTAAAAGGCCTTTCACCGTGCATGTCGATGAGTAGATAGGCCCCACCCTGGTAGACCTTATCAATGATGTACGGGCCTTCATAGTTTGGCTCGAATTTTCCTCGCTTGGCGCGATTGGGGATCATAGGCCTTTTGACCACTAGCACGAGTTCGCCCTGACGAAATGTCCTCGGTCGGGTTAGTCTTTCGTATGAGCGCGTCATCTTTGCTTTATAAGCTTCCAGATTTTGTTGTGCTAGAAGCCGGATTTCATCAAGAGCGTCAAGCTCTTCAAATCGAAGATAAGCATTTTCTTCGTCTGTCAGCTCGTAGTGGACTGCCACTCGTAGAGAGGGTAATTCTATTTCAAGAGGGAGTACTGCTTCTGTCCCAAACACCAACGCGTATGGCGTTGTGTTTGTGGCTGTCTTGAACGTGGTCCGATACGCCCAAAGAGCTTCTTGCAGTCTCTCGTGCCAGTCTTTCTTATTTCGGGACACTGTTTTCTTTATGATTTTCGTCAGTGTCTTGTTGAAGGCCTCAGCTAATCCATTGGCTCGCGGATTATAAACTGAGGAGTATCTCCAGTCTATATTGTGCTGCTGTGCGAAGCGGCTAACTTTATGACTTCGGTAGGCTGGCCCATTATCAGAGATGATCCTTCTTGGGGTTCCGAACCGGTATATGACATGCGTTTTGAAGAAATGGAGAATATTCTCCGTCTTCACTTCCCTCAACGGTACCGCCTCTGCCCATTTGGAGAAGTAATCAGTCGTCGCCAAGATGAAACGATGTACCTTGGACGATGCTGGTTCGATAGGGCCGACTATGTCAGTTCCCCACATTTCGAATGGCCAACTGGCCACCGTTGGATGTAATGGATTTGGATGTTGATGGATGAAGTCCCCATGAATTTGGCATGAGTGGCATTGCTTCGCATATTCGATGCAGTCTTGAATCATCGTGGGCCAATAATAGCCCATCCGTTTGATCTTCAACTTCATCTTTGGACCTGCTTGGTGAGAACCGCAAAGTCCGTCGTGAACCTCTTGGACGACCCTTCTCGCTTCGTTAGGTCCTAGGCATCTCAACCACAGAGAATCGAATGTCCTCTTATATAGAGTATCGTTGACGAAGGCGAAAGACAGAGCTCGTTTCACGAGCTGGTGTCTTATGGACGCTTCTTCAGGCATTCGGTGGAACTTGAAGTAATCTATGAAGACTTCTCTCCAGTCTTCGATCTTCTCATGGTCTTTTATTTGTAGGGTCGTCTCCTCGTTCGCTCCTTTTTCTTCAGACGATTCCGGAGATACTTCTGCCGGGGCGAGCACTCGACGGCTTTGTATCATGATTCTAACGTCGTCGAGGTTCTCGTCAGCCAGTTCTTTAGCAAGTTTGGCTAGGGCGTCCGCTTTGCTGTTTTCCGCTCGCGGTATGCTCTCCAAAGTGTAGGAGGGAATTTGGGTCAGCAGTTGTTGCACTTTTTCACCGTATTTCACCAACTCCGGTTTGCACGTTTGGTAGTCGCCGTTCACTTGACCGACGACCAGTTGGGAATCCCCATATATGAGGAGGCTTTCAATTCCCATATCAATGGCGATCTCGAGGCCCGCTATCAAAGCTTCGTATTCGGCTTCATTGTTTGTTCTCGGCTCCGTCAGGGAGAATGCGTAGCGCATTATTCCTCCTTGTGGAGTCACGAAGATGAGTCCTACCCCCTATTTGATCATTGGCGTACTTTGTTTGTGCTTTTTCATGGAAGATGCTCCATCGAAATAGAGCTCCCAACGGGTATCACCACTGTCGATTGCGTCAAACGCATGTCTGTCTGGCAAATCACAATTTAAAGGAGAATCGGCAGGTATGGGATGCTCGGCAAGGAAGTCGGCGATGGCCTGGCCTTTTACTGCCCTGAGAGGTTGATATGTTATCGAAAATTCCATCAAGAGCAGGGCCCATTTAGCGAGTCGTCCTGTCAATATGGCTTTTGACATTAGATATTTGAGAGGGTCCACTTTTGAAATCAGACGGACCTCGTGCGCCAACGCGTAGTGCCTAAGCTTTGTTATTGCGAAGATCAACGCTAGGCAGTGTTTTTCAATAGGGGAGTAGTTGCTTTCTGCCCCCAGCAGAACTCGACTTAAGTAGTAGAGTGCTCTTTCTTTCCCTTGATCGTTCTCTTGTGCCCATAATGCGCCTAAGGAACCTTCAAGGGCGGTTGTATAAAGAATAAGAGGTTTCCCCTTAACCGGAGCAGCCAACACCGGCGGGTTCTGCAGGTATTGCTTGATCTCATCCAGTGCGCCTTGGCATTTTTGATCCCAAACGAATGGGGTTCCCTTCTTCATCAAGTGACTATAGGGACGGCACTTTCCTGAAAGGTTGGCTATAAATCGCCGTATGTATGCGAGTTTCCCTTGGAGAGACCGAAGCTGTTTGAGAGTCCTCGGCGGAGGCATTTCCATGATCGCTTTAATCTTTGACGGATCTATTTCAATACCTCGGTGTCGAACAACGAATCCCAGGAATTTGCCCGAGGAAACCCCGAACGCACATTTAAGAGGATTCATCTTCAAGTTGTATTGCCGGAGGCGTTGAAATACAGTCCTCAGATGCTCGAGATGTTCCTCGTACGATTTGCTTTTAACCACGAGATCGTCGATATAGCATTCAACGATTTCGTGTATAAGGTCGTCGAAGATCTTTGTCATGGCCCTCTGATAAGTAGCACCGGCGTTCTTCAAACCGAAGGGCATCACTTTATAACAAAATATACCAAGAGGAGTCCTGAAGGCTGTGTGCTTCTGGTCTTCTGGATGCATTTTTATCTGGTTATATCCTGATGAGCCGTCCATGAATGAGAAAATCTCATGCGTGGACGTATTGTCTATCATCAGTTCGGTGACTGGCACTGGGAAATCATCTTTTGGGCAGGCTTTATTAAGATCCCGAAAGTCTACGCATATGCGCACTGTCCCATTTTTCTTCATCACTGGGACGATGTTGGCGATCCATTCGGGGTACTGAACTTCTTGGATGAAGCCAGAGTCTATCAGCTTTTTGACTTCGGCATTGATGCTCATTTTGAGCTCGAGCCGCATTCTTCTCGGTGCCTGTTTGACTGGTTTGACGTTTGGGGATATTGCTAGTCTATGTACAGCAACTTCTGGATCTAGTCCCGGCATCTCGGAATAGTTCCATGCGAAGCAATCTTTATGCTGCACAAGGACGTCTTTTAACGCAGCCACCCTCTCTTCAGACAGCAGCTCGCTGACGAATGTCGGTCGTGGATCATTTGCCGTCCCCAACTCGATTTTCCTGAGGTTATCTGCAGTAGTATGTATTCCATCCTCTAGTTCTTTTGGAGCTGGGGGAAATTCTGAAATCACCTCATCATTGCTGTTTTCGAAGCACCAGGGAAGGTCGTCCATGTTCTTGGGTCCTTCTTTTAATATTGTTATCATGTGACAAGTGCGAATCCGCTTCCAATCCCAATATGGAGTTGGATCTATTCTTGTGGCTTTGGGTTCGTGCTTTTGTGGCGGCGCTACCCTCCAGTTGTCAGATAGAGCGAAGTTGCCAAGCTGGTACTGATCTTCGACCCAATTCTTAAAGGTGAAGCAGTCTTCGAGAGGGTGCCCCATCACTCGGTGATAAAAGCAATAGTCCGGGTGTGAGACTTCGCCCGCTTGTTCGGGATGTTTAGACTCCGGCAGTGTAAGCATTTGATGTTTTAGAGCGAGGTCAAGTATCTTCTTCGTCTTGTCTCGCGGAAACGAGTATGCCCGACCCATTTTCTTCATAAGGGATAGATCGATAATGCTCGACTCCCGTTTGCGTGGCTTCTTAGCCCTGCTTTGTTGTTGTTGAGTGCCTTTTTGGCCTTTCGACTTATTTCTGCTTTTGCGCCGAGCCTTCTTTATAACAGGTTGACAAGGAGCGACATTTTCATCCTTCACGGCCTGTTGGAGAAGGCGTTGCGTCTTGGCTTTCTCGTAGATGGCCGTCTCGCGGTTGTGATCATCTCGGACTTTTTGACCAGCTTTCCTTATAAGTTTTTCCATTTGTTCTTCGAACGACGGACTGGGCTCCTTTGCATCTGGAACTTTCACTAGCTTAGGATTAGCGTCCTCCCATTGAGCACCCGCTTCTTCATTGAAGTTGTGCACGACGTAACAGTCGCGGAGCAGCTCTCGTTTCTTGGAGCGAATGTATCCGAGCCCGATTGTCTCCATTCTCCCATTAGGCAGCTTGTGCTGAGTTCCGGGGACGTTCCAGACCCTGTCATAGAATTTGGCTTTTCGAGCGGTTTGCTTAAGGGGTACGCCTTGGCGCCTTAACAGCCTTTTTATGCCTTCTGTGTAGTATCTGGACAGACGGATGGGCTGAAGCCTGCCGAGTGTAGAATCGGCGCCATGCCAGATTTCTTTCTCCAGGTGTTTCTTCGAGATTTGCTTTAGACGACGGATTAGAGAGTGGTGCCGCCTGAGCGAGCATCTCCTGCAGCTTTTTACGTTGCAGTTGAACTTTTGTTAAGGACCGAGTTTGAGGTCGGTGACTAGTAGAAGCTCGAACTTCGTCTTTGGAATTCACCACATAGACTATGTGAACTACCATGCCCCCAGGCTTGGGATGTTTGGAGTTTTTGGCCTCTGGAGTTTGCTTCGGGCACTTGAGCTTTATTAGGCCTCCTTTTTTTTGTGAAAAGCCGCTTTTGTTTTAGTAGGAGCCGCTGTATCAGGATCCATCTTAGGGTGAGTCTTCTTCACCCGCTTCCACACCTTATATATAGATGAGGGAAATTGTCTCAGGGAGCGAACTTGTTTCTGCTCTTATGGGATCTCCATGGGCTGCGGAGACTTCTTAAATATTGCGGTAGGAGAATTCTATCTGACCCTTCGCAACAGTTTGAAGCTGTTCCCAGTTGGAACAACAACATTCACCACTGGGGTTGAAACTGGACCATGCGGAGAACTGCCCCCAGCTCACTTTGTATGATGCCGACATCGACATTGACCGTTTCTTATGGCCGGGATTTGATTAGCTTCAGGATTTTGCCGAGCCTGCCCCCTGTTTTCTTTGAGAGCTTGAATATTCTGCCCCCTGCGTCGACCTTGGTCCTTGGTAGGTGCCAGTTGTTTGAGGACCGATTCCGTCGGCAAGGCTGCTGCTTGGGGAGCCTGCCTGTGGGCGACAGACATCCTCCGGGCTTCCTCCATCGGCGTTGAGGCACCGAGGGTGGGAGGTGGGAGCATCGACCCAAAAAAGAAGCCCGTTAATTTCTTGAAAAGCCGGATTGCAGAGATTTGAGGCTGCAAGTGACCTATACTTGACTCCGCCGAGTATGACAAAGCCTGAGTTGCTAGGGTGGGAGCAAATGCCATTCTTCATAGAGACGAAATGCCGGTTTCAATATCCACTCCCCTAAGAGAAACCGAAAACATACACACCGCGATTATTTGATCGCGGGAAAAACACGACACACGAAGGGTGGAGTGGAAAGAGGAAAAGGTCCCACCGGGCGTGCCAGAATCTGTTCCCCTCCGAACGGCGGCGCACAAGACTGCGATGTCCTGGCGCTGAGATTCGGGACAGATGCTATTTGGTTTTATCCGTCTACCTCTCCGAAGATGCCAAGTTGATTTATGACACCGTGTATCGGAGGTTTAGACGGATGCGGCCGATGTAGCAGACTTTGTCAGATTCCCCCTCGCTTGAGGGGTTTTTGATTGTGGGGACGCTCTTCCCTGCAGGCGCAAGCCCCTGCAGTTAATTACGCTACCGCATCGCGGTAACAACTTTCTCCTTCTCCAGAATTTCACTTCGTGTCGTGGGTGTTTGTTTTGTTTGTGGTTGCCCGTGGATTGTATACGGAGACTGAGTAATACCGTCGCCCGTAGGACGTGGATTAGTCCAAATCCGTATTTACTTAGATTTGGGTTTGGTGTTTTTAGTTTAAGGATACATTAGTCGCGTTGCGACTAAGATCAACTTAAACATTCGTCAAGGATACGTTAGTCCTGTTTTGGACTAAGATCAACCTGACGTGGTGATTCATTTAATTTATAGCCATCGGGACTCATCACCTCTCTAACATCGTTGAAGGATTACAACGATAGATGTCAGAGGAGCTCAGAGATGTACCCTTGAACCAAAGCTGATTGAGGGTTTTATAGTCCATTTAAGTGTTTAAGGATACGTTAGCCGTGTTTGGGGCTAAGATCAACTTAAACGGGATCGTTTAGATCCGGCAAAAGAGCAATTGGCTCTATCGTTCCAGTTTAGGGACGTAGTGGTCCATTATTAGTTTAGGGATGTCTCGGTCCGATACCAGTTTAAGGACGTAGTGGTCCATTATTAGTTTAGGGACGTTTCGGTCCGATGCCAGTTTAGGGACGTAGTGGTCCATTATTAGTTTAAGGACGTCTCGGTCCAATATTAGTTTAAGGACGTCTCGGTCCGATATTAGTTTAAGGATGTTTCGGTCCAATATTAGTTTAAGGACGTTTCGGTCCACGAGTTTAAGGACCCCGCAGTCCAAATAGGTGTGTGGTCGTTGGGACCCGTCACCTCTTTGACGTCGTTGAGGAATTACAACGATGGATGTCAAAGGAGTTCAGAGATGTACCCTCGAACCGGTTGTGAATTGATTTAGGAGAGCAGCTGTGCTCAGTCGATTTAATTTAAGGACTTACGGCCACGATTGGGCTAAGTCCATTTCAACACTTTATTTGCATTGCAATTTTTTATTTAGGCTCTACCCACAAAAGATATAGAGTATCAGTTTATTTTGGGCTCTGCCCATTTGCAAAGTATCTACTTCGTTTGGGCTTTGCCCTTTTTTTAAAATGCATAGCATTCTGAATATTTTGTTTGGGCTCTGCCCATTTATAAATGATGCAAAGCATCTGTTCTTGTTTGGGCTCTGCCCCGTAAAATAATGCATTTGCGCTTTATTGAGCCTGTTAGGCCTTCTCTTAATTGGGCTTGGCCCTTTTTAATGCATCTGCGCTTTGCGCTAAGTAATGAGCGCAAGTCCATATGGTGATGACACGTGTCGTGCTCTGATGAGCGCAAGCGCACTAGCGCAGTGCAATACGCTGTTGCGCTGCGCTATTGCGTTGCTGACACGTGGCGCGCTCTCAGCGAGTTGCGCCAATTCCAGAGAGCAAAGCTCTATCTTAAGGGCGCTTAGCGCAAGTGGTTTTATGGCCGACACGTGGCGCTCTCTTAAGAGCGCAGCGGCGCAACTTGGAAGTGCAAAGCACTAAGAATCTTTTTAGATTCAAGAAGGGAAGTGCAAAGCACTGTTTAAGTTCTTGATCTAAATTAGATCAAAGAAAAATAAATTTCTTCTTTATTCGAAGAACCTGAGGTTCATAAAAGTGCAAAGCACTATTCTTTTATTTTTTTTATCATTTTTAAAGAACCGAAGGTTCATAAGAAGTGCAAAGCACTGTTTTCTTTTTTATATAAAGATCATTGATCTTATATTTTTTTTAGACTAACGGTCTATTAGAAGGAATTTCTTCTAATCCATGAAGGTTCTTTACCTTTTTTTTTTTTGAAATCTTCAGAACTCTCTCTCTGTTTAAAGTTCTTGAGTTCTCCAGAAAAATGTTGATGCCTTTGAATTGAGGCTTAAGGTCCTTTTTATAGTGCTCACAAATTAGTTAAATTTGTTAAAGAGATCATCCTCTGAGTGATTTGGGAAATTTTCCCCACCGTTGGATCTTTGATCCAAGGGCTTCTGCTTTGCAGAAGAAAATCTTCTTGTTTCAACAAGAACAGAAAAGATTTCTTAAAAATCTTAATTTAGTTTGGCGCAGATGCCCCAGCGCGTGACACGTGTCACGCAGCGCAACTGCGCTAGCGCATCTGCGCTGACACGTGTCGCGCAGCGCAGAGCGCAGCGCATCTGCGCTGACACGTGTCGCGCAGCGCAGAGCGCAGCGCAACTGAAGCGTTGCTTCAGGCAAATAGAGCTCTGCTCTGATTGGGCGCGTCTTCTTGGGCGCAGCGCTGATACATCTGCGCCTGACACGTGGCGCGTTGCGCTCAGCGCAGAGGATCTGAAGCGTTTCTTCATTTATTAAAGTTTAAATTTTGGAGAATCAGAAGCGCCGCTTCATCTCCTCTTTTCAAGTCAAACTTGTATTCCCGAAATTATAATTTCCCGGGGCTTGGAAATAACTCCGCTGCGCACAGAATTTTCTGTGTTTGGATCTATATATAACTCAAGGCCAAGCCTTTCCTTTCCTCACCTTTGAAGAACTTCTTTAATCATGGCTTGTAACCGTCCTCACGCCCGCCGACAACCGTGGGAAGTGCCGATCCGGGACATCGTTCCCCGTTTTGCTGCGCGCTTGGTGGACTCCTCTTTTTCGGACGAGCAGTGCGATGCCGCAATGTACGAGCTTTCGACTCGTGTGGGGTCTTCTCTTCCCCCGGGTTCCATTTGGCTTCGGATGATCCTTGCCTCAGTTCTCGCCGAAATTTCCCCTCCTCCGGTGGAGATGTCCTCTGCCGTGCTTGATGCGGCCGAGGATAAGATCGAGAGTTTTTTCGAAGCGCTCTTGATCACCAAAGCCCTGAGGGACTTCTCCTTCTACTTGCTGAGCCAGATACGGGCTCGTCGGGCCGTCATCGCCACTTTTTCCCAGGAGTGCGGCGTCGACCGTTGGATGGCTACCCCTCGGGAAGATCGCCGCTTCGACGTGGTGGAGAAGACGGAGAGGGAGCTGAATACTCTTCTTTTTCTTTTTGTGAACCCTTGTCTCTCTGATCCCGTATTCGGTGATCTTTTTTAAATTTAATAATAAATAAATGTTTTGATTAAGTATTTTATTATCTGTTAAGTGTTCTTTTTATTTGAGCTCTTTGTTGTGCTTGTGCATCGTATTTTAATTTGTTGTTATCAAGTGCATGTAATTTTGCATGGCTAAATTGCCTTTGGCACTTAGCTCCTTTTTCTGCGCTAGCGCATCTGCGCTGACACGTGTCGCGCAGCGCAACTGTGCTGCCACGTGTCGCACAGCGCAGAGCGCAGCGCGGCGCTTCCTTTAACAGAGCCTTGCTCTAATTGGGCGCGCTGCGCTAATGTATCTGCGCTGGACACGTGGCGCGTCGCGCGCAGCGCAAAGGATCTGAAGCGTTGCTTCCTTTAAACAGAGCTTTGCTCTGATTGGGTGCGCTGCGCTAATGTATCTGCGCTGGACACGTGGCGCGTCGCGCGCAGCGCAAAGGATCTGAAGCGTTGCTTCCTTTAAACAGAGCTTTGCTCTGATTGGGTGCGCCTTCTTGGGCGCTGCGCTGATGTATTAGCGCCAGACACGCGGCGCGTTGCGCCTGAGACTTGAAGCGTTGCTTCAAAATTTTAAATTTTGAATTCAAACAGAGCTTTGCTCTGATTGGGCGAAACAAGTGATTTAAAGGATGATCATTCGAACAGCGACTCTTATATATATTAGGTTGGGCCTAGTGGTCCGGCTGACAGGGTTATGTCCCGGGCGATAGCGGGCTGTAGTCTCGGGTATGTACGAGACCCTCGTTAAACATGATCCTCCTTTCCACAAATCGATTTCAAAGATGACCTAGAGACTGACAGGGACACAGATCATACATTGCATCAGTTAGTGATATATTGACTACCTGCATTTTATCTCCACTGTTATTACTTTCTTTTCTTGTTTCTTGTCATTATTATAATATTGCTATTACGTCGCTCTGATGACCTGAGTATGCATGCTCAAATCTCGAGAAAGAATCAGTACAGGAGTCAGACTTGCCCTTCGAGCTTGCGGAGATTTAGTCGGGAGTATCTCCTTCACCTTTACTGCTTTCCCTAAAGTAATCTTGTATTCGCACTTGGTTAGTAGTTCTTTTCCTTATTTTATTGTAAATTGTGAACAATGAAAGTTGATGTAATAATTTAGTGATGTATTTCCTTTACTTCTGTGCTTTGTTTACTTATTACCATGTAATGCTAGAAGCCGAAGTGTGACTACAGCGGGATTATTCCTTGACCGTAGGAGCATGGCTGACCTAATCATCCCTCGTTTTCCATATTTTGGGAAGCAGGGCGTGACATGATTTTGTTGGTATCAGAGCCAGGTTTAGTAGTAAGGGATAACATTAACTACACTTTATTACGTTATTTTCGCTTCACTATCCCCGACTTTCATCTTTGTATCTAATCGTATCCTTTTAATTATCTTCCAGCGATATGATGTCCCCGAACGACCACTCCTCGGACTCAAATTCTCAGGACCGCACGGAGAGAATCTTGAGTGCACTGACGACCCTCGCAGAAGCTCAAGAGAGAAAGACGGACCTACTCACCGAGGGACTCAAGGCTATTACCGCAGTAGGGGGACCCTTCGCTCTCATTACCGCCCCCGAGGATACTGCTCCACCAGCTTTTTCTGCCAGGGCTGGCACCGTGTCAGATTTTCGGAGGTTACATCCAGCTGCATTTATGGGACTAGCCAAACCACTCGAGGGCGAGCAATGGCTGGTTAATATGGAGAACATACTGACGGCCGCAAGGATACCTGATGAGGAGAAAGTGAATGTGATAAAGATCCAGTTGGAAGACGAAGCACGTACTTGGTGGTCAGTTGAAGAAAGCAGACTAGAAGGGCCAATCGAATGGAGCAAATTCAAGGAGAGCTTCTTGGACCACTATTTCCCTTCCACCACCAAGGCAGAGATGGAAGAAAGATTCATTTTACAGAAGCAGAATGGCCGTCCCGTGGACGTATACGCGGCAGATTTCAACCGTCTGAGCCGATTTTCTCCATATATGGTCGCTTCAGAGGCCACCAGGGCCAGGCGCTTCTTATAGGGACTTGATTTCGAGCTACAGCAGTTGATTGCGTCACTCGAGTTGCAGACTTTTGCGCAGGTTCTCAACGCGGCACGAATTCAGGAGAAGATGATCAATAAATTTAGGAAGCCCCCAGTTGTTCCAGTGCGTACTCACACACCGTCTCGAGGAGTTATACTGGTTCACAGGCCAGGAACGACACAGATGAAGCGTCCATTCGTGCCCCAGCATCGCCCCCAGAGTAAGAACTTAGTTTGCGGCTACTGCAACAGGGATGGTGTTAGTTATATGTATGCCCTAGAGGCCATTACTGTACATTGGATGTATATTGTAGTGGATGCTAGGACATATATAGGGAGGACTTTCTTGCTCGACATGATAGTATGCTATCTGGTTACTCTTTACCTTAACGTGTACATTGATTGTCTCTCTGTTACATGTTGGTAAAGCCCTTAGGATGTGTACTTGACTACCTGGACTATAATGCAGATCATACTAGTGGGGACATGGTAGTCCAAAAGTACATCCTTCAAGGTCCCTAGTCGTAGGTGTATCGAAACGGGGTATCGATATACCAGTGTAGACTAGAGTATACCTTCTCGACCCATACAGATGGGCGATGGATGATCCCATATCCATTGGTGTTTAACATTAGAGATGATATACGGGTGCTCAGTGTAGACTGGGTACACTGGACGGACTCGCCGAGAACTCCCAAATGGTATTATACCTTACGTCAGATGGCAGTTCTCTGGTGACACTGGTACAGAGTAGTCTGTTGACCCGAGATCGTCATAGAGTCTTGTGTGGTTCCCACTGTGCTTTGATTTCCACCTTACCACGTCCAAGAGGGCGTGCAAAACGGTGGCTTTTGGGTACAGTCCCGAATCACATGGAGGCAATGAGCGATAGGAGGGGATTCGTCTCTCCCGGTATAGGGAGTTGATGTTGCGCTGTGTTCGATTGGCTATAACCGGAAATCCCTGGCCAGGGTTGCTGAGATTTACTGGTAAGTGTTACCAGTAGTTTCTCGAAATGTTATAGGCCTCATATCGACACGACTTATCGAGCTATTGGGGTCTGACGTTTACCACCCCTAGGCGAGATATGCGACATATCAGACGATCAGACCGGACTGTACGGTAAGTGTTACTGGTTGGATTCACAGGAGTATGAGCGGGCTTGCTCGTCGATCTTCTGATCGCTCAATACCCGGGTGGCCGTTACGTTTAGCAGACCGCTTGCGGCTTGTGGGTGTTTGATATGATCATCACCTACTGCCGGCGTATTGACGAGTCTTTAGAGTCCTACACAGAGGTTTCCTGGCTCAAGCGAAACGAAATAGGAGCGCATATGAGATATGTGCGGGACCGAGAATAATGCGTGTATGTGATACCGTATTCCATTCTCGCGATTTGTAACATTGATCGGTTATATGCGTTATAGCCGGGTTATCGGATCAAGTGTTGATTCGATAAGTTGTTACTATTCATATTAGTCGGTTATATGCGATATGACCGGGTCGTTAAATCAAGTGTTGATTTAATGATTTAATGTATAATTATATATTTGATATATCACTTTACATTAACTAATAAAGGTTCACTTAAAAAGGATTTTCTCACTTGAAGTGCACATTGTATATATGATATACTTTTGTGCATTTGATTGTATCATGTTTGATGATACATGATAGTTTGGTGTATAGTTTAAACCATGGTTGGTCAATGGTTAGGGTTTCTTTTGCTTCATTTACTTATTCATTTATTTATCCATTTTGTTTATTTTAGCAAAAGAAAATGATGAAGAGAAAATGGTGGCTTTCTTTGTTTGTTTTTGAAGCTTCTTGAAGCTTTGACCTAGTGACCATTTTGTCTTCATGTTTAACCCTAACCCTTCCAATTAACCATGGTCTATTCTCTACACCTAATCATGGTTGCCATATGATAAGTATTGATTTTATTATTCATTTTGAAAACACTTATCATAACATTTTCATCTTCTTCTTCTTCTTCTTCAAGAAGAAAGCTTGCTTCATCAATGGCAACTTGAGCAATTGAGTGAGAAATCCAATTCTAAAGTGAACCCACCTCCTATTTCTTCATCCTCTACCTCTTGCCAAGTAGTAAAGGGTGTTTTCTTCACAAGTTTCATGACTTGGTGAAGTGGGAGCTTGATCTTGTGATGCCTCGACGTAGATCATCTTCGGCACGAAGCCGACGACCTTGCCCGCCCATTTCTCCGATGAAGCCGACGCTAGAGCCCGGGTTTCCATTTGGACAGCGAAGAGACTTCATTGCGGAGCTATGGAGGTGGAGGACCGGATCTACAAAGGTTGTATTTCCGTTCTTTTAGTTAAGTTGTTAACTAGTTTCATTTGTCGCCTAAAATTCTAGTTAACGATCCGTATTAGGGTTTCTCGGCACATGTAATTTTTTAAATTGGCATGGTTGATGCCTTGTGAGACCTCTTGAGAGTGCCTAGGAACCCTACAGTGGTATCAGAGCCTAGCTAGAGCCTTAGGCGATGCGTAGACGACGTTTGAAATCCGAACGAACCGAAACCCTAACCCAAAAAATGCTCTCTGTACATTTTTCAATTTCGGGGATTTGTCGATATTAAAAATATGCAGAAAAATCAGCAGGGAATTTGAAGAATTACTGTGGAGCCCGTACTCATGATTCCTCCAAAGCGCGGCGGAACCGCGGCAGAAGCATGGCTTCTGCGGCGGTTCCGCGGCCAATATGTCTCATCAGCCAACCATTTTTGCACAGTAATTCCTATTTTATGGTGCTGGATTTTCTGGGAATTTTTAATATTTATTCAAGAGTTGAATATTCTGGGTTGTTTTGGGAATCAAAGATTCGATCGGATTATCAGACTTTGTCTATGTGGCTTTCCGGATAATTTTAGAATATGTTAAAAAGTTCTACCGGATATAAATACTCAATCTTTCCCCTGCCGGAAAAATTCCAAGTGTTGGATTTTTCCATGGTTTAAAGACGTTCTAAGTAGTGCAAGTAACGCGATGGTCCCTCTAGAAGATAACAAACCTTAACTCGATTATGTGACCGTCTTGAACTGCCCTTTGAACCTTCGGGTTTGGGGCAGTACGGCGTGCCACATGTGAGGCGTTGGCTTGACCCTTTTACGGCTGGATCGTTGGTACTGAGACACGAACTGAATGCTGTTAAACTTATTTCATGTGTTGAGCTGTATCGGGAAAACTTGGGTGTTCGATTGTTCGATCGGAAAGTTTAACATTTTCTATTTATCCGGAATGTGATACAATAATTGGAATTCATAAGTAGTTATGAGATAACTGAATGAATGTTATAAACATAGCAGTTTAGTCTCACTTGATCGGTTGCCACGGAATTTTGATATGATCAAAAGTCCATCGCAATCACGTAGCGTACGCGGATACTCGCCGGGTAAATTTAATAGACAGCCCCGCTCCATAGCCCCGACCAAGTGGCTGTAGGAGAACCCCGTCGCCGAAAGCATCCGTTCGGGTGCTCGCGGCAGCGGTGTTCCGCCTTGGTGCACTTCGTCGGCGTCGGGGGTGCGGCCGCCTACTAAAGTTTGCGACGAGCATTCGATCAGGATGTCGGGAATCCTGTTGAATTGCCCGACTTGATATTGAAAAGAGTTTTCTATAACAAGACTAAAATGCGGGGTTTATAATTGTTAGGCATGCGATGTCTAAGGAATTCATTTGATTAGGCATGCGATGTCTATGGAGGTTGCGGATTCCAACTGTTGTAGTTTTACACTTTCTTTTCTGTGACCGTAAGTGTAATATGTGATATCACCGGTTTCGTTGCTATATGTCAACGACAATTGGGATGCGCATATTTACTTACGTTGATGACATGTGATGTTATGTGTTGCTGGATATGTTATATTGGATCGTGTTGTTTGAATAGCCGGGGTTTTTTATGTGAGATGAGTGTTTTTCATTTTCATTCATGTAAAAACTTATATGTAATATTCTTTTATTGGGGCACTTCCAGGTTGCGGAAGATGTCACCGTTTGTATATTATTTACTTTTCCGCACTAGGATAGATCCAAGGAGGGGAGCACAAGTAACCGGGTTCTGGAGTCCCGTGGGAGACCAACTCGAGGAGTCGAGTCCGGGTCTCCTAACTCTAGAATTGGTAGGGTTGCTTGCCGCTCTCGTAGGGGTCTAGGGGTGTGGGTTTGGCTATTCATCGCGACCGTGGAATCCGTGTTTTATACTGGCTCGTATTGAAAACACGGATGTCCTAGTATATCCAATATTTCATATGATTCTTCTGCTGCGATATCTGTGATGTGATCATGTGATATGTTCTGTGATAGATACTATATATAGTATATATGATATATTATATAGGCGTTACTTATGTTTTACACCCGCGCTAGCCCTGCCCCGCTCTGCCGTTAGTTACCTAACCTAACGGTGCACGAGGGGACATCGGGGCGAATGCGGATGGCATAAGTGTACGTCGTATTTATCTGTGATGTTTAGGTACTTAAATGATGGGACTTCATTAATGTGATTAATGAAAGTAAAAGAAACCTAAGATGTTGTAGAATCGAATTTCAAAAAAAATAAAACAGGTAGCTACAGTTCTTGCTTTGCACAGAGGTATATGTGATATATCCTGCACCTTATTCGATGAGGAAAGGACCGAGATTCCTTCACCGGGAGTGACTCATTTAGCAATAACTGACAGATGCTACACACTCGGTTTGTCTTTTGATTGCATTTAAGAGTTTTTGCTTTGCACAGTGATATATATGATATATCCCGCACCTCATTCGATGAGGAAAGGGCCGACGATCCCTTCACCGGGAGTGACCCCTTTAGCAAAACTAGAAAAGCATCAAAAACACTCCATTTCAAAGTCATTTGATTCTACAACGATATCAAGTTCATTACGCAATAGGTTTTCAGAAAAACCTGTCGTAGCCCTCCGTCATTTCAGATAAGTGGTAGTTAGTATTCGTGCTACGTTTGTTGGCCTGCGTCAAGGCGTAGTGTGCGGTAGCTAACTAGTATTTATCTGCTTATGCATATGATGCAGATTGGATTAGGGTAGTCGTGCGACTTTGTTGGCCTGCGTCAAGGGTCGTGCGGGTGGGTTTAATTCAATCAGGAAATGACGGGTTGAACTTGACTAGCGCACTATGATTTGTTGGCCTGCGTCAAGGTCATAGGACGCTAGGGGCAAAATTATCGGGAATTTCAAATGTTGAAATTTGCAATGAGATTGCATACCTTCTATGAGATAGTTGGATCCCGATACCCGCTGCGAGTAAGAGTTACTCCTGGGAGAGTTTTACACATTACAATTAGCCGATCAAATAGGTGTCTAGAAAGGTGTCAACAGGGTTACGCCTCTGGGAAAACGAGATTTACATTAATTAGGTTCGTGCGAAAGCACGGGGAACCTCCCTCAAACTACCGACACTGGCCTGGCTGAAAGATTGGCGAACTTATAGTGTGTAATAAATCCCGGCTGGTTTTTCCTTTTAAGGTTTGAAGGAAGATTTGATAAAAAGCAGTGGGAGCCATCCTGATTAGATAAAATAAAAACCAATCTGATCTTGCAAGAGCATACGCTGAGTGTTTTCTTCTCTCTCTCTCCAGGTAGCGACCATATCATGCCTTAATCAAGATAATAATACAGATTTTTGACCGAACCCGCTTGTTATAGTGAGCTGGGGAACGTTGGTCCCGCTCCAACTTATAATTGTTATAAGACAGAGCAGGAAATAGGGGATTACCAGAATTCCCGTGCCACCCAAACGAAGAGAGTACATGCTGATGCATCATCTTCGGGTGTGTTCTTTATACAGAATTGTTTCTCTATTCTCTACGTCCTGGGTATTTGATACCGGATCAGGATTCCAGATATGTAATATGTTACATAGGGCTACAGAAATATAGAGAACTGAGAACGGGTGATAAGTTTCATGAGGCAGAAAACGGGGCAAGTGTTGCAGCCAAGTCTGTTGGTCACTGTCACCCTGTATTACCAATACATTGATTCTGAACAAATGCTATTAGATACCGAACCTGATATACAAAATCATATCAGTCTCTTTATTTGTAAAGAAATGATATAATTTTGTATTGTCGGATAATGTTTTGAACATTTCCTATATCAAAAGTTGATCGGTTCAGGCACGTTATCTAAAAGCATTAACGTTCTAAATCAAACTACAGTTCCTTGTATACAGAACACACACAAGAGGAAGAGTTCAGAAATGAACGGATCCTTCTTAAGGTATTGTAGACTAGGTCATATCAATGCGACCTGACTAGCTGAAGTTACATTTAGATGCATATTTAAATCTGTTTGAATTTACATTTTATGAAACTTGCCAGTCATGTCACAAAGATATAATGACACCAGCTCTGTTTATTGGAAACAGAGAAAGAGTTAGTGAACTCTTGGGATGATACATGTTGATGTATAAAGGTCCCCTGTCTACACATGCCAAGACCGGTTCTTTGTATTTCATTACATTCTCTGATAATCTCTCAAGATTCAGACATATGTTCCTGTTGAAACACAAGTCCGAACCTTTTGAGATATTCACAGAATATAAGTTAGAAGTAGAGAACCAAAATAAGGGTATAAGTATTATGTCCTTTGATGAGATCAAGGAGGAGAATACTTGAGCACGAAATTCTTGGACTTTTCTAAAGGAGAATGAGATTCTCTCTCAGCATTACTCCTCCGTATACACCATAGCAAGATGGTATATCGGGGTGGAGCAATCACACCCTATATGATAAGGTGTGCTCTATGATGAGTACTACTGAGTTACCTATTTCCTTTTTGGGAGTTATGCACTTGAGAAGCTGCATACCTATTGAATAGGGTTCAAATCAAATCAGTTGCCTACCACTTCATATTTGATATGATAAGGGAAGAGCCCATCTCTTAAGTTAGTTAAGATTTGGGGTTGTCCAGCCTATGTCTGAAAAGCAAAATCCGGACAAACTCGAGGCAAGGTCAGTTATGTAGAACTGGAAAGGTTCCAGCTATGCAAACTACAGCAGATAATTTGGTACAACCAAAGGATTCAGTAGAAACCAACGAACCTCAGCCTCTCCGTCGATCTAGTAGGGTTCCTCACCCACCTGAGAGATACTTCGGTTTCTCTATGACAGTGGGAGCGAGGATTGCATCATGAGATGATGACCCAACTAGTTTCGAGCTGGCCATCAGGAGTGGGACTCTGTAAGAATGACTGGATGCTTAGCGATCTGAGATGGAATCCATGTACACCAGCAAAGTATGGACTTTGGCTGCTATATCTGAAGGGTTAAATCCCCATCAGGAGCAAGTAAATCTTGAGAAGATTACTTGGTGTAGATGGAAAAGTTGAGACTTTCAAAGCTAGACTTGTTAAAGGTTTTCGTCATCAACCAGGCGTGGATAATGATGAAACCTTTTTCAAGTAGCTATGCTTAAGTCCATCCAGATCCTACTTGCCACGGCTACAGACCATGACTACGATATCTGGTGGTTGGGTGTCATGACTGCTTTTCTAAATGATGTTTTAGAAGAGAGCGTCTATAAGTACACAGCCAGAGGGCTTCGTAGACAGTGGGAGCAGCGGAAACGTGTGCAAGATGCTTTATAGGATAAAGCAGACATCGCGGAGTTGGAACATCTGTTTTGATGAGTTAGTCAAAGAGTTTGACATCATCAAAATGGTAGATGAACCTTGTATAAACAATAAAGGTACTAGGGAGTATAGTGACGATCCTCGTAGAGTACGTGGATGACATGCTCTTGATAGGGAAGGAGTTTCCTATGCTACGCTCGGTCAATCTCCGCTTATCACAATGATTCTCCACATAGGATCAAAGTGATACCTGCTAAATCCTGTGTTTTGGATCTATGAGATAGATCTAAATGGATGTTAGGATTCTCACTAGTTGTAGTGAGATGGTATCAAACGATCCTGGGGAGAATCACTGGAAATGTTCCAGGGTGATAAGGACGACTGAATGTCAGTCACAGGCATTGTCTTTACCCTCGGTAAAGGGACGGTATGTTGGAAGAGTTCCAAGCTAGATACCGTGGCATACTAGACGATAAAGGCAGGATACATCGCTACTTAAGATGCTACCAAAGAGGCAGTCTGGGTGTATATTAGTTCATGAGATGAACTTTGTTCCTCCCATTGTGTGACAATGAAGTTGTGGCTTATGCCAAGGAACGCCGGTCCCATCAGTGATCCAGACATATTCTAAGGCAGTGTCACCTGATCATGGAGATGGTTGATCTCCAAGGTGATCGAGGTTAGGAGAGTAGACTCAGAGGACAACACGGCGGATCCACTCACAAAGGCCTTTTCCCAGAGAGAGACTTTTATGGGATGGTTGAGTATGAGATACTACAACCACTGCTATCAGATGGCCCTAGTGCAAGTGGGAGATTGTTAGTTATATGTATGCCCTAGAGGCCATTACTGTACATTGGATGTATATTGTAGTGGATGCTGGGACATATATAGGAAGGACTTTCTTGCTCGACATGATAGTATGCTATCTGGTTACTCTTTACCTTAACGTGTACATTGATTGTCTCTCTGTTACATGTTGGTAAAGCCCATATGATGTGTACTTGACTACCTGGACTATGATGCAGATCATACTAGTGGGGACATGGTAGTCCAAAAGTACATCCTTCAAGGTCCCTAGTCGTAGGTGTAACGAAACGGGGCATCGATATACCAGTGTAGACTAGCGTATACCTTCTCGACCCATACAGATGGGCGATGGATGATCCCATATCCATTGGTGTTTGACATCAGAGATGATATACGGGTGCTCAGTGTAGACTGGGTACACTGGACGGACTCGCCGAGAACTCCCAAATGGTATTATACCTTACGTCAGATGGCAGTTCTCTGGTGACACTGGTACAGAGTAGTCTGTTGACCCGAGATCGTCATAGAGTCTTGTGTGGTTCCCACTGTGCTTTGATTTCCACCTTACCACGTCCAAGAGGGCGTGCAAAACGGTGGCTTTTGGGTACAGTCCCGAATCACATGGAGGCAATGAGCGATAGGAGGGGATTCGTCTCTCCCGGTATAGGGAGTTGATGTTGCGCTGTGTTCGATTGGCTATAACCGGAAATCCCTGGTCAGGGTTGCTGAGATTTACTGGTAAGTGTTACCAGTAGTTTCTCGAAATGTTATAGGCCTCATATCGACACGACTTATCGAGCTATTGGGGTCTGACGTTTACCACCCCTAGGCGAGATATGCGACATATCAGACGATCAGACCGGACTGTACGGTAAGTGTTACTGGTTGGATTCACAGGAGTGTGAGCGGGCTTGCTCGTCGATCTTCTGATCGCTCAATACCCGGGTGGCCGTTACGTTTAGCAGACCGCTTGCGGCTTGTGGGTGTTTGATATGATCATCACCTACTGCCGGCGTATTGACGAGTCTTTAGAGTCCTACACAGAGGTTTCCTGGCTCAAGCGAAACGAAATAGGAGCGCATATGAGATATGTGCGGGACCGAGAATAATGCGTGTATGTGATACCGTATTCCATTCTCGCGATTTGTAACATTGATCGGTTATATGCGTTATAGCCGGGTTATCGGATCAAGTGTTGATTCGATAAGTTGTTACTATTCATATTAGTCGGTTATATGCGATATGACCGGGTCGTTAAATCAAGTGTTGATTTAATGATTTAATGTATAATTATATATTTGATATATCACTTTACATTAACTAATAAAGGTTCACTTAAAAAGGATTTTCTCACTTGAAGTGCACATTGTATATATGATATACTTTTGTGCATTTGATTGTATCATGTTTGATGATACATGATAGTTTGGTGTATAGTTTAAACCATGGTTGGTCAATGGTTAGGGTTTCTTTTGCTTCATTTACTTATTCATTTATTTATCCATTTTGTTTATTTTAGCAAAAGAAAATGATGAAGAGAAAATGGTGGCTTTCTTTGTTTGTTTTTGAAGCTTCTTGAAGCTTTGACCTAGTGACCATTTTGTCTTCATGTTTAACCCTAACCCTTCCAATTAACCATGGTCTATTCTCTACACCTAATCATGGTTGCCATATGATAAGTATTGATTTTATTATTCATTTTGAAAACACTTATCATAACATTTTCATCTTCTTCTTCTTCTTCTTCAAGAAGAAAGCTTGCTTCATCAATGGCAACTTGAGCAATTGAGTGAGAAATCCAATTCTAAAGTGAACCCACCTCCTATTTCTTCATCCTCTACCTCTTGCCAAGTAGTAAAGGGTGTTTTCTTCACAAGTTTCATGACTTGGTGAAGTGGGAGCTTGATCTTGTGATGCCTCGACGTAGATCATCTTCGGCACGAAGCCGACGACCTTGCCCGCCCATTTCTCCGATGAAGCCGACGCTAGAGCCCGGGTTTCCATTTGGACAGCGAGGAGACTTCATTGCGGAGCTATGGAGGTGGAGGACCGGATCTACAAAGGTTGTATTTCCGTTCTTTTAGTTAAGTTGTTAACTAGTTTCATTTGTCGCCTAAAATTCTAGTTAACGATCCGTATTAGGGTTTCTCGGCACATGTAATTTTTTAAATTAGCATGGTTGATGCCTTGTGAGACCTCTTGAGAGTGCTTAGGAACCCTACAGATGGGCATACCCAGAAGGACTGTCGCCACGCCAAGGGACAGTGTTTGATTTGCGGATCCAGTCAGCACAGAGTTAGCGGTTGCCCTGAGCGAACAGAGTTACGGGGAGGGTATGGACCGCAGCAGCAGAGATCACAGGAGCAGAGGCAACCCTACATAGGCCGCGGTCAGGGACAGGCTTTCACCTTGACCGCCGAGCAGGCATAGGCTTCAGGCGAAGTTGTCACAGGTATTCTACTCGTACATTCTATGCGAGCTAGATTACTATTTGATTCTGGAGCATTGCACTGTTTCATATCAGCGCATTTCGTTGATACACACTCCATACTACATGAACCATTAACCAAGGGTTGGGAAATACATACGGTAATGGTGTGATAGTATCTAGTCGAGAATGTAGATCTTGTCCAGTTGTAGTGTGTGGCAGGGAATTCTATGCGAATTTCCTTTTGATCGGAATAGACAGCTATGACGCAATTCTCGGGATGGATTGAATAAGTACCTTCCATGCAGTTATTGATTGCCGAGCAAGGAATGTGACTTTCCGCATTCCCAATCACCCAGAGTTTATTTTCGAATGCGGGAGCGAATCTTTGGAGCCGGCCAAGTATAGAGCCAAACCAAAAGAGTTGACAGCTATGGAGATTGATGAGAGCCCAGCCCCAGAGATTGTTCGGGATTTTCTGGACGTGTTTCGTGAAGATTTTCCAGGTCTACCGCCTCTACGCGTCTTGGAATTCTTGATCGATTTGACTCCAGGTACAACACCAGTTTCCAAGGCCCCGTACAGAATAGCACCGGTTGAGTTGGCAGAATTGAAGAAGCAAATTGAAGAACTCATGGAGAAGGGATTTATTCGGCCAAGCGCTTCACCGTGGGGTGCACCAGTTCTGTTGGTGAAGAAAAAGGATGGATCGCTGCGGATGTGCATAGACTATCGGAAGCTGAACAAAGTCACGATAAAGAACAAATACCCAATTCCGCGCATCAACGACTTATTCGATCAGTTAAGTGGGGCCAAGGTATTTTCGAAGTTGGATCTCCGTTCTGGCTATCATCAAATCAGATTAGCGGCCGAGGATATATGCAAGACGGCTTTCAGGACCCGATACGGACATTACGAATTCCTTGTGATGCCGTTCGGCGTTACTAATGCTCCAGCGATATTTATGGATTTGATGAACATGGTGTTTGCGAAGTACTTGGACACGTTCGTCGTCGTATTTATCGACGACATACTGATCTACTCGAAGATCCGGGAGGAGCACGTCGAGCATTTGCGCACGGTTCTACAAATTCTTCGGGAAGAGAAGTTGTACGCAAAATTGAGCAAGTGTGAGTTCTGGCTCGACAAGGTTTAATTCTTGGGACACATTATTTCGGGCGAAGGCATCTCAGTGGACCCAGCAAAAATAGAATTTGTCAGAGATTGGCCAACACCGAAGTCAGTGGCCGAAATCAGAAGCTTTCTGGGACTGGCAGGATATTATCGGCGGTTCGTCCAAGAATTTTCAAGAATCGCTGAACCTTTGACGAGGCTAACACGGAAGGAGGTACCGTTTGTATGGACAGAGGAGTGTACTCGGGCATTTGAGACACTGAAGCAGAAGTTAACCATGGCGCCCATTCTTACAGTACCAGATGATTCCGGTGGTTTGGTGATACATAGTGATGCCTCAGGGAAGGGCTTAGGCTGTGTTCTGATGCAGCACGGTCGGGTGGTTGCTTACGCCTCACGACAGCTGAGAAATCACGAGAGGAACTACCCTACGCATGACTTGGAGTTAGCCACAGTGGTCTTTGCATTGAAGATCTGGAGGCATTACTTGTTAGGCGAGAAGGTGAAGGTGTACACGGATCAAAAGAGTCTGAAGTACGTCTTCACTCAGAAAGAACTAAATATGAGACAGCGCCGATGGCTAGAACTGATGGCGGATTACGACTTGGACCTTCAGTATCATCCGGGAAAAGTAAATGTTGTGCCAGATGCTCTCAGTCGCAAGCCAGCGGTCATGATGTTGACCAGTCAGAGGAGTATCATTGAGGATTTTTAGAGACACGAACTTGAGGTCGTTACGCCGAGCGCAATCAAGCAGTTTTGGCAACTACAGGTGCAGTCTTCTCTTGTGGATCGCATCAAGGCTGCGCAAGCGGATGATCCTCGATTGCAAAAGTTCAGAGCGCAAGTAGAAGCCGGGCTGAGAACGGACTTACTCATACATGAAGACGGTTCTTTGAGATTCGGTAGCAGACTCTGCGTACCCAAAGGGGATGTTCGGAAACTAGCCGAGGCTTATAGTTCAGCTTATTCTATGCATCCGGGAGGCACGAAAATATATCGAGATCTAAAACAACACTTTTTGTGGAACGGGATGAAGCGAGAAACTGCGCGGTTTGTATCCAGGTGCTTGGTATGCTAGCAGGTGAAGGCGGAATATCAGAGGACAGCAAGATTGTTACAATCGCTTCCGATACCAGAATGGAAGTGGGAGCACATTACTATGGATTTCATGATGGCCTTACCACGGAGCCCTAGGGGCAACAACGTCGTTTGGGTTATCGTTGACCGCCTCACGAAAGCTGCACACTTCTTACCATTCCGAGTGGGACAGTCGACCGAGTCACTCGCGGAGAGATACATGCAGGAGATGGTGCGACTTCACGGAGTTCCGGTCAAGATTGTGTCAGATCGAGACACCAGATTTGTTTCGCACATTTGGAAGAGCTTACAGGAGAGCTTAGGTACCCGCCTCAAGTTCAGCACAGCTTATCACCCGTAGATGGACGGACAATCCGAGCGTACTATTCAGACACTCGAGAATATGTTGAGAGCTTGCATGCTGGATTTTCAGGGTTCCTGGGAAGATCATCTGCATCTAGTCGAGTTTTCTTATAACAACAATTACCAGGCTAGTATCTAGATGGCTCCTTTCGAAGCACTTTACGGGTGGAAGTGTCGATCAGTTTGTTGGGATGATGTGGGCGAACGAAGATTACTGGGTCCCGAGCTCATTGTTCAGACACTCGGTTCTTATCACACTTCTGGAGGAGTTTACAGGAAAGTTTGGGGACTCGATTGAAGTTTAGCACAGCTTATCATCCTCAAACTGATGGTCAGTCGGAGAGAACGATCCAAACTCTCGAGGTTATGTTGAGAGCATGCATATTGGACTTCAAGGGTTCTTGGGAGGATCATCTACATTTGGTGGAGTTTTCTTACAACAACAGTTTTCAGGCAACTATCCAGATGGCTCCATTTGAAGCTTTGTACGGTCGTAAATGCCGTTCACCTGTTTGTTGGGATGATGTCGGTGAACAAAGATTATTAGGACCAGATTTGGTTGTGCAGACAGTTGAGAAGGTTAACACTATCAGAAATCATATGAAGGCAGCACAAGACAGACAGAAAAGTTGGGCTGATACGTCGAGAAGACCTCTAGAGTTCGCCGTGGGTGATTTGGTATTCTTGAAGATATCACCAACTAGAGGGGTGATTCGTTTTGGAAGTCGAGGAAAGCTTAGTCCTCGATTCGTTGGACCCTTTGAGATCTTGGAGCGTGTTGGTGAGGTAACGTATCGTTTGGCGTTACCGCAGTCCTTGGCGAATGTGCACGATGTGTTTCACGTATCTCAACTACGAAGGTATGTTCGAGATGAAACGCACGTATTGGATCATTCGGAGCTAACAGTACGAGAAGACTTAACTTTTGAAGAGCGACCGATTGAAATTGTGGATCGAAGGGAAAAGGTTCTTAAGAACAAGGTGATCCCTCTTGTGCTTGTTTCTTGGGGTAATCGCTCGCATGGAGAGTCCACTTGGGAACGAGAAGATGAAATCCGGCAGAAGTTTCCTCACCTTTTCTTGTAGTTATCTATCTTTGTATTCTTGGAATTTCGAGGACGAAATTCTTTTTGTAGTTGGGTATAATGTAACACCCAAGCCCAATACTACTAATTTCAGTTACCGTTTGAACGTAGTGTGGCACTCGTTTCATTTATCTTGCTTGATTGTTACTTATTGTAAATTTTACCCGGCAAATTCATTTCTGCATCTAACAAATTTTTGGCATCTAAAATAAAATTAAAAATATTTATCTTGGCCTGCTTGGCACCCCTAACCCCGTTGTAGCGTCCGTGCATCGTGTTCTCGTCCCGTTCGGTGAAACGGGCAAGTTTGGACGGCTACATGCACGTACGTGTGTCCGTTTTGGGGGTATGCTTTTTGATCATAAAACACATCATTTTAAATTTTGGATCCCGCTTAAAATTCTATTATTTCAATTTCAAATTTTTGGACCCGACCCGGGCGCGATTTGGAAATGTTTTACTTTGCGCCAAAATCCCAAATTTAATATAATTTTAACCGTCGCATTTCTTCTTAACCTTATAATATTTTTTTACTTAAATCTTTTACATAAATCTTTTTATAACAAACGAGTTCCTTCCCTCAGCCAATCAACTCCTTCTATTTACCCGTGGGCCCCATCTATCCCTCTCTCCTCTCTCTCTCTCCCGTAACTCCATCTCTCTCTCCCCATAAATCTCTCTCTCTCTCTCATATATATTCTATTCTCCCTCTTCCTTTTTCTTTTTCAAACGCGTAACCCAAAACCCCACGAACCCTAGTCACCGTGCTCCTCGCCGCCGCAGCCCCAACGCCGACGACGCCGTCACCAGCACCCTCGCCTCCTCATCCTCACCTCACCAAGCCCCCTCTTCCTCCTTTCCCCACGTTCCCGTGCACCTTACACCATCACCGCGGCCACGCACCCCTGCACACACGTTGCACTGCCGGATCTGTCGCCGCCGACGGCCTTGCCTCCGTAGCCCCGGCCTCGCAAGCACACCCCTCGGTGAGATAACTTCCTCTCCTCTCTTCCTTTCTTCTCTCCTTCTCTGCTAATAGGTTTCTTGATCTGTAGTCTTCGCGGTCACTGTTGGCCGGCCGCCGGAGCTCCGTCGACGAGGTCGACCGTCACCACTCGTCCCATGGATCATCGTGAGCACCCTTTCTCAGATCCTACTTCCTTTCTTCTTTTCTCTTCTTTTTTACGTGTCTTGATCTTTACTGTTCATTCCTCGGCCGGAACCCGACGATGCCGATGACGTGACTCGACGTTCCGGCGAGGTACCCCGACCCGTGTGGTTCCATTGCTTGTCGTTTGGGTTCATTCCGTGAACCGTGCGCCCGTCGCGAGTTTCTCCGCCGACATTTTACGTTCCGTTTTTCCCGGTTCGCGACCCGTCGAGGCAAGTAACTCTTGCTACATGCTAAACAATATTTACTTATAATTAATGACACCCTAAAACCCGCAATTTAACTTTGGTATTATAATTTCCCACTTTTTCATGTACAATATTGTTATATATCATTTTATCTTTAAACTTGGACCCTACAGTTTGCAATTGAACCTAATAACCACATTTACCTGTTTAATCATATTTTTAATATTGACATAGCTTATGGCATTTACCTCTATAGTTTTGTTCCATTCAGACACTCGTATGCATTTTAACCTGTAATAGCTGTATCGAACCTTTATATAAATCATTGCACCTCTAAAGTGCTTAAACTTGTTAACATGATTAAAAGACCATAATTGTCATACTGCATTCGCATAACATTGAAATCATCTCCGTGACACAACTGACAATTGTACTGCTAATTCAGTGAATCTGCTTATTGCTTAATTCATTACTTATATCATGTTGTTGATAACCATGCTTGATTATATAACTGATTGTGAGCACACCTATGATATTGTTTACATCATGACTTGCTACATGCATATTGATTGACCCGACATGGTACCGTACACTGCTTGACTTGACCTGATGTACCATGACCTGACCCGTTACCTGATCTTGTGTCTAATGCCAACAAACCTGACATGTAGTCCTCATGGACCGTTCCTGTTGTCTATCCAGACAAACATGTTTACCTGATCCTGTGTTGGCATTAGTTTCTTGATTTCGGGATACCTGACTTGACTTGCACATAACTTGGGGGTATGGGGAAATCAAAGGTGAAACCTGACTTGTAACTCGACAGTTCACTACCTGTCCTGAGTGTACACATTCCTGTTTTGTGCCTAGCGGCATATCTCGGTTTCAGCCGAGAATATTGTGGCCGTGGTCCCGGGTATGTACGGGATACTATTGAGTTACATCGATGATTCATCAATTTGGTTTCAAAGACTTTAGAACAGAGAACCTGATAGCACAGTTTCGTTTACCCACTGCACACTACCCTGCACTGCTCTGATTCATATTATTGCTACCCTTGATTTTTTCGTGTTTATATTCGCATTGCCTGTTTATTATGTTATTATTTGATGACTTGACGCGCTGACGTCTGGGTTTTGCATGGCCCAGATTCTGTACCGCTGTCGCAGTCCGAGCAGGAGTACTTCAGCCGACAGGCTAAGCTGTGAGTGTTAGCAGTAGTTAGCTTTTCTTTCCTGCATTTTATTTCTGATGTGAGCCCGCATTATGGGACATACATTCCAGTTATTTTGTATTGGATCTTTCGCTTCCGCATTTATTTATTATTGACTCATGTTATCTTGGATTATGGACATGTTTTAGATAGTGTTATTTTGTTCTTGATATCTCTACAGCCGTAATGTGACTGTGGATGGATACTTCCTACCCACAGGTAGCATGGTTGGCTATGTCACGTGCCTATTTTAGCGTACTCTGGGAAGCGGGGTGTGACAGTCCCGAGCTCATTGTTCAGACAGTCGATAAGGTCCAAATGATCAGACAGCGCATTAAGACGGCTCAGGATCGACAGAAGGGTTGAGCGGATGCCAGCAGGAGAGCACTAGAATTTGAAGTCGGAGATCACGTATTCCTGAAGATTTCCCATACCCGCGGGGTTATCAGGTTTGGAGGTCGTGGGAAACTCAGTCCCCGTTTCATCGGACCTTTTGAGGTGCTAGAGTGAGTAGGAGAAGTGGCTTATCGACTTGTCTTGCCGCCGCCGTCAGCTGGTGTGCACAATACCTTCCACGTATCCCAGTTGCGGCGTTATGTTCAGGATGAGAGCCATATTCTGGACTATTCGGAGTTAGATTTGGGTACCGGCCTATCTTATGGGAGCATCCCACCACCATCCTCGACCGCAGAGAAAAAGTGCTGAAGAATAAAGTCATTCCGTTAGTCCGAGTGTCTTGGGGCGGTCGTTCCCCAGGAGAATCTATCTGGGAGCGTGAGGAAGATATCCGTGCACGTTTTCCACATCTATTTGTTTAGTGCTGTTGTTTCGTTGTCTCTTTTAAAATTCCGAGGACGAATTTTTTGTAAGGAGGATATGATGTAAATTCCCGGTTCCATCAATAAATTTTTTCTATATTCTCCAAATTACCCGAATGTTTTCCTATTTTTTTACTCGTATTTTTGTATGAAATCGGTTGCTTAGGTTTTTAATATTTAAATTTTCCTAACCAAATAAAACCAAGCCCAGCCCAAAAGAAAAAAAAACTAAATATATAAATAAATCCCCAACTCTCCGGCCCAGCCCATGCCTGCACTCACCCCGTGCCCAAACCCGACCCGACCGTTAACCCTTTCTTCCCCACTCATCTTCTTTTCCCGCTACTTTCGTTTTTTTCCTCATTCCCACGTCGACGCAGCACACTCCTTCGCCTACGTCGCCTCGCCGCTCCCCAACGCGACCGCGACCACGATCTTGCGCGCGCGCCTCTCTCTAACTCCCTCTCCCTCACTATCGTTTTCCCGCTCTCTCATCCCCCATACTCTCCCGCTCACCCCCACGTCCCCCACTTCTCGACGCACGACCCCGCGAGTGACCACTCACCCCTCGACCTCGTCTCCCTCCCTCGCACAAAACCGAGCCTCCCTCACCCAACACCCCCTGTTGCTTCCATCACCCTCTTCATCAACTACCCAGAACCCCCTCCTCGCCACCGAGCCTCCCCTGCAAACGCTCTCGCCGCCGACGATCACCTCGCTCCCATCGCGCCGCCGGCCACCTCGTCGACCCCTCAGCGTCACCACCATCACCTCCTACTAGCCGAGCCCCTCCACTACTTCACTGCACTCTACACCAAGCTTGAGCCTCGACCCCCCCTCGCTGCAACCTCACCGGCGACCACCACAGCCACCGCCGTTCACCTGAGCTTCGACGTTGCAGCCACTCGAGCTCCTCAACCATCCGCGACGCCAACAGAGCCATCCCCCGAGCAACTCCGACGACGAACCCAAACTCGACTCGATGCCGTGAACTCTAGCCCCGCCGTTCGTGGTGCGATCTCGCCGTTGCCGCTGCCGTGCGTTGTCAACGCGTCATCAGGAAAGTACCCTGCTTGCTTCATGCTAAATTGTTCTATTACAATTCGAAATCCTATGAATTCCGTGTATACAATTCGTGCAAATTAATATGACACAAGTGTTTGATGCAAAACCCGAACGAAAAACTTCTATTAAATTTACGGAAACTGATCACATAGGTTGGCCCGTATAGTAATGATCATCGTGTATTATTTCGGCTGAAAAATATAGTCGTTACTGACGTGATCGACCATCCCCATTTAAGCCCGTTAAAACTGAAACTTTTCCGCGTCTGAAACTTATAAAAATCATAACTAATTGTTTATAAATTGGAATGATGCGTTCAAGGGCTCAAATCGAAGTTGACTCGACGAACTAGGACCCCATAAGAGTTTTAAATTGTTTCTATGCTGAAAAGACAATGGAAACTTGTATGGAGTGCGGCTCTGGACTGCAGTCCAGAGCAGCACTGGCTGTTGATTCCCATCTTGTAATACTTACCTTTTGCTGCTTGAACTTGTTATATTGCGGAACCCTATACCATAGCGAATATGAAATAGTTATCTAACTAATGAAAGTAATTTCACCCCTTTTCACTGTCGTTTACTATTTAAACTGTATTTTAGATTAACTGGACGTATAGCAGTCCCAAACAGAAACAGAACTTATACCCCATGGTTGTACAGTACATAGCTTCTGACGTGGAGGCGCGATTGAGAATCTGTCTAGTGCGTTGGAAACCCTATTGAGAAACCTAAATTTCTTTAAACTATAGCGTCGCCTAATTTTGATCCTAACAGGGTGAAAATTGTGTTGCAAAATGGATATACAGTTCAGGAACTGAAATTCCAGCAGCGAACACTTAAAATGAAACGGCTGTAACTTGCCAACCCGAAATCCGATTGCCCTGAAATAAATTTTGTTGAACTTCCGACTGAGTTTACTTGCTACCGTCTTTGTATCTTTTTACTGAATTTTGAATGTATGATTTAATGTAATTTTTATAAGTTCAAAAGATGCATAATAGTTCGTATTACACATGGTTTGTTAACTGCATAAATGCACATATTTTACCCGATTGCCATACTTCTAGTGATAGTGCGCGTTATTATTCAGTGTACAATGTATTGCCGTGCGTGAATGGTATTGGTTTAGGAGTGTCAAGTACGCCAGTGAAAAGTGAATGATTCGTGATAGTGAACAATACAGTGAACAGTGACAAAATCCGTGTTATTGGTGCGCACTTGTATACGACCAGACCATACTCATAAATAGTGTAAACCTGGGAAAAAGGGAAAATCGAAGTGGAAAGAGAATTGTATTTAGCGAGAACAGTGATTTAAAAGATGATCATTCGAACAGCGACTCTTATATATATTAGGTTGGGCCTAGCGGTCCGGCTGACAAGCTTATATCCCGGACGATAGCGGGCCATAGTCTCGGATATGTACGAGACTCTCGTTAAATATAATCCTTCTTTCCACAACTCGATTTCAAAGATGACCTAGAGACTGACAGGGATACAGATTATACATTGCATCAGTTAGTGATATATTGACTGCCTGCATTTTATCTCTACTGTTATTACTTTCTTTTCTTGTTTCTTGTCATTATTATAATATTGCTATTACGTCGCTCTGACGACCTGAGTATGTATGCTCAGACCTCGAGGAAGAACCAGTACAGGAGTCAGACTTACCCTTCGAGCTTGCGGAGATTTAGTCGGTAGTATCTCCTTCATCTTTACTGTTTTCCCTAAAGTAACCTTATATTCGCACCTGATTAGTAGCTCTTTTCCTTGTTTTATTGTAAATTGTGAACAATGAAAGTTGATATAATAATTTAGTGATGTATTTCCTTTACTTCTGTCATTTCTTTACTGATTACCATGTAATGCTAGAAGCCGAAGTGTGACTACGGCGGGATCATTTCTTGACCGTAGGAGCATGGCTGGTCTAGTCATCCCTCGTTTTCCGTATTTTGGAAAGCGGGACGTGACAAATGCATTCCTGAGGGGCATTTTGCGAAAAAGAAATGAAGGGTTTTCTTGTCAAAAATTCTATTGCATGTTCAGACTATTTAATCTATGTACAAGTAGGGTTGTTAAAACGGCTTAAAGCTCGAAAGCTCAGCTCGAACGTGCTGGTGGTGGTTGTGTGCCTGTCAAAAGTCTACTAAGTCGTCAGTGTAAAAGTTCGTTTAAACTCGTTTGATAGTTAAACAAACCATTTCGAGCTCGGATCGTGTTTAGGTTCGGTCAAGAGGTGATTGATAGCAAGCCACATAGGATGAGCCCAGACAAAAAAAAATGAACTTAACTTATTAGAGTTGAATCACTTTATGTTGCTGGTGTTTTAGTTGATTCCGGAGTGATATAAGCTTCATAGCCACCGGTTACAGGCCTGTGGAATTTCTTTTTTCCTCCCTTCTATTCTACCGTCTGCCGAAGAAGAAAAAAGAATCCATCCGATCCAGATCATTGAATGATCCATTTACCATCCTTCCTGTCTTATTGTAGGAGTCAAATACTATGATGGTTCTGTTGTTTTCTATATTTATCTCGTCTGTAATTCATCAATCTCAAAGTTTTTTTTTGATACGATCAAATAAGGAAAAAATGATTTTTTTTCCATTTTCGTACTCTTTCTTTCGTAAGATAAATTAAGGCCCGCGTAGGCTCGAACAGTTTATCGCTTAATTAGTATATGATAGTGATAATAAAATAGCTATTTATTCTTGAATTTAGAAAATATTTATTAACGTTAGTATTAACACGAAACTCAGCTCATAATAAACATTCAGTCAAATATTGTTACACTAAAAAAATACCATGATCTCAAGACTGATGTCTATATCATTAAGATTTTAGGGACTCATTTTTATTTGGCCCAAAACCCTAAGATGTCCCATCAGCGTCTCAAATTGAATTAGGGTTTAACAAGATTGAGAGCAGCGAAAAATGGGTCTCACTTCCCAAAAAGCAGCGAGCATCCAATCATCCAAATCCATCCTCCTCTTCTTCTTCATCATTAAATTCCGAGGCTTTGCTTCTTCTTTTGCTGCTGCTGCAAAGAGATTAGAGGAGTTGGTCAAAGAGCGATGCTCTCCGCAGATGAACGGAAGCCTTCTTCTAGGGATCAATGACGTCCTCCAACTGTTTGATCAAATGCTCGCTTCCAATCCAAAGCCATCTGTCTACTCCTTCAATATCCTCTTCACATCAATCTCTCGGATGAAGAATTATAACCCTTCACTACTCCTATCTCTATACAGCAAGATGAACGGCGCTGGCGGCGTCTCGTCCAATGCCGTCACCTATGGAATCTTCATCAACTGCTGCATCCGAATGAGACGTGTCGATCTTGGTTTCTGCATCTTTGGTTCTATGCTGAAACGAGGCTGGAGTACTGGCAATGTGGTGATTCTCAACTCTCTTATCAATGGTCTCTGCATAGAGAAAAGGGTTAGCGAAGCAGTTCGGCTGCTCGGCAAAATGCCTATCTTGGGTTGCACTCCAGACACATTCTCTTACAGCACTCTCATCAAGGGGCTATGCGGAAATGGGAGCATCAGCTTGGCACTTGAGCTGCTTGATGAAATGAAAGAGCCTAATCTTGTCGCCTACAACACTTTAATAGACCGCCTTTGCAAGGAAGGAGCCATAGAGAGAGCTTCACAGTTGCTTCAGAAAATGATGGGCGGTGGCATTTCACCGGATGTCAGCACTTACAGTTGCATCATCCAAGGGTTATGTGTGGAGAGGAGAGTTGATGAAGCAGCTCGGTTGCTTGAGAGAATGCCTAGCTTTGGATGCATGCCTAATAGAGTCTCTTACGCCACGCTTATCAAGGGGTTCTGCTCTACCGGTAATACGGGTTTGGCACTTGACTTTCTTCACAAAATGGGAAATGAAAACAGACCTGAATGTAGACCTGACGTTATTACCTACAGCAAAGTCATTGATGCTTTTTGCAAAGAGGGAGACATGAACACCGCATTAAAGATCTTTGAAGAAATGACTCATATGGGCATTGCGCCTACTGTCGTCACCTACACCTGCATTATCCATGGTTATTCCATTCTAGGCCATTGGAACGAAGCCATCAGATTCCTCAAGGACATGGTTGATCGGGGGCTTTCTCCAAATGCTGTAACGTTTGGCACGTTAATGGATTCTCTTTGCAAACAGAAGAAGACTGATGAAGCACATGAAATATTTAATGCCATGGCTGAAAGAGGTGTGCGGTCTGATGCAATCTTGTATCGCATTTTGTTGAATGGATATTGTCAAGAAGGCCGCTTTGATGAGGCATCAAAGGTTATTGATTCCATGTTGCATCAGGGATTTGTGCTCGAAGCTCGTAGCTACAATGTCGTGATTAATGGTTGCATTAAGAATCACAGAATGGATGATGCTATGCATATATTCAAGAAAATGCAACATGAAGGAGTGAAGCCTAATATTATTACCTTCAGAACTTTACTCGATGTGCTTTGCAAAAGCGAAAGATTGGATGAGGCCAAGAAACTCTTCGACGAGATGGTAGAACAAGATGTTGTCACATATAGTTCTATGATTTCTGGGTATTGTAAATTAGGGAAATGGAAAGAAGCACTGAGATTATTTAAGGTAATGACCAATCAAGGAATTCAACCTAATGTCATCACATTCAATACATTAGTTGATGCTCTTTGCAAAGAAGGGATGGTGACTGATGCCCGTAAGTTATTGGACGTGATGGTAAAAAGAGGTATGGAACCTGATATTTTTATATTTAGCACTCTAATGGATGGATATGGCTTAATGGGCCAGGTGGATGAAGCATTGAAACTATATGATTTCATTGTGGCACAGGGCCATAAGCCTGATATTTGTACTTACACCATAATAATTGACATGTATTTTAAATCTCACAAGGTTGATAGAGCTCTGAACCTGTTTTATGAGATACCGCTCAAAGGAATTAAGCACGATATTCAAACATATCGCACTATGTTAGGTGGATTATATCGTGCTGGAAGAGTTAGAGATGCAAGACGAATATATGATGAGATGAATCATAGTGGATTAGCCCCAGATATGGGTACTTGCCATGTAGTTTTGGATGGGCTTTGCAGAAATCAGCTTATAGATGAAGCACGGGATCAATTTCATGCCATATCATCGCTGGGATACAAATTGGAGGTTAAGACATTCAACATTTTAATTGGTGGAATGTTCAAAGCTGGTAAAATTGAACCAGCCAAAGACCTTTTTAATGATCTTCTTGCCAAAGAATTGGTTCCAAGTGTTATCACCTATACAGTAATGATGAAAGGCCTTATAAAAGCAGGTCTCTTGGATGAAGCAAATGACTTGTTTTTGTTAATGGAGAAATACGGTTGCCCTTCAGATTCTACTATGCTCAATGCAGTAATCCGAAGTTTGCTAGAAAGAGGTCAAACAGAGAAAGCCAAGGAGTGGTTACATAAAATGAAAGAGCAACAATTTGCTCTTGAGGCATCTACTGTTTCTTTGTTGTTGGATTTGCTCCCGAATAAGGGGGATTGTCATGAATTTATGAATTCACTTCCTGACTTTTCGCAACATCATAAACATTCAAATCATGCGATGATTATCAATTCATCAGCTATATCTTCCACGTAATTGTTTTGGGATGTGAAATCGCCAAGAATTGACTTACATCGACATTCAGTACTCAAAATGACTAATCTCTATGGTCACCGAGTAGTTAGGAGGTTTGTTTCTTAACCAAACTTCTAAATTTATGTAGAAATTCAGTTCTTTTATCTTGTCCATATGTCTACTTCCAGAGTTATTTCTTCAAAGTTCAATCTTTGTTGGTTTGAAGATTATTTTCAATTATACTTAATTTCAGTTGGTTTTTGCTATATACCTCTTTTAGTATATTTTTAATCATTATTGTTCTCTAGTCTATTTATTACAGAAATATGCTTGCTATGAAGTATTGTAGTTGGATTTTTTTACTGGTACATGACTTGGTGCCATTCATTAACAAAAGAAATTAATTATCTTGATTGTTTTTTTCACGGCCCGCTTCCCAAAATACGGAATACGGAGAGCAAAGAAGACTAGCCGTGCTACCTACAGTAAGGAAAGATTCTTCCATAGTCACATAAGGCTGTCTAGCTTAACCTGTTAAAATAAAATCCAATACCAAAAGGGATGACACTGATAATCATACTGAAACGACATCACAAGGATTACTAAAAATGGGTTCACTAGATAATTGATGTAAATAAATACCCAATACAATAGGTTCGAAAAGAAGACAAAATCTGGAAAGATACATGAGTCCTAATGTCCTATAAGGGCGCGCTTGCTAAATATTAACAGAGAAGAAATAAACCTACGGATTACTGATCTTCAGCAAAGTCCTGATAGCCGCTCCGATCTTGCTCAGCCTGAAAATCTGTCTCTAAACCTGTGTGTATGATATGATAACATGAATAGATGAACGTAGTGAAGTCCGTGTGTGCAAGTGTGTGTGTGTGTGTATATATATATATATATATATAAACATTAATACTATGAAACCAACATGTAAAGAGGTCAAGTCATAACCTAACTGGTCAATAAAAGGTAATCTATCCTATCGTGAGCTCGAGTGTGTGCTTCAACCTCTGCAGGATTATTCCTAATCCAAGAGTAGTGCTCCAGGGGTTAGGAAACACGGGCCCAATTATGGAATGAACATACGACCGATAAAGCCCGGTACGAGCTGCAATAACATACGACTGATATAGCCCGATACGAGTTGTAATAACATTCGACCAATATAGTCCGGTACGAGCTGTAATAACATGCGATCGATATAGCCCGGTACGAGCTGCCGGCATGGAACTCCTGAGATCCTGTTGTACGAACGCACACTCAACTAACCCTACACCCCGCGTGTTCGTATCTACTAAGGTAATAACTAAATTACTAATTAATAATGCTGAAAAGACCGGGACTTGTAATATAGTAATTATATAGAAATGAAACTGATAAATAGTGGTGTGTATCATGGCATATAGCTCAGCATCATAATTAGAGATCTCGTTATTAAAAGACTAGAGTATTGAATAGTCATGTCATGTCAGAGGTAATTGCTATCTGATGATAGTAACTGTTTGAAGGCGATGTATAAGCTAGCACAAGTCACAAATGTTGCCTTCACCATCAGCCTTGATATGTATATAAAATAATTACAGGCTGGCTAATGAGATGTTTATATGAGATAGGTTAGCAATTCCAAACTTTTATTTGTATGTCAAATAAATTTCATTTTTGATCCATACTTGCTAATTTTCTTTTTATCGCATAAAAATCTATATTATCCTGACAATACGAAATAATTGAGTACTGATACTTCTACTTCTATTTTAACAGGGCAAAAAATACACACACGAGGATTGCCGATGTGCATCGACCAAAAGTAAAATAAGAATACTTGTCTCGGAGACGGGAAAAACGCGACGATGGAATGCAAAGTCTAAACTTGATGTTAGGGAACACGGTTAGAGATCTCGATGGACTTAGGCTCGGCTCCGACGATGGGTTTCCCAAGTTGCTGCAGTTGGGTCACGGGTCGTCGGGGTTGCAGGTCTTGGGAGGAGGAACGGAGGTGGAAACGAGGGCGAGGAGGTTAAGGAGGTCGGCGGTGAGGGGTGCTGTTGTGGGGTTTCGGGTGTGCAGGGTTTTTGGGGTTGCGGGAGGAGATGAGGAAGATGAGGGTGAGGTGATGGAGATGAGGACGTGGTGGTGACGTCGAGGGGACAAAGGCGAAGGTGATGGCTGGGTTCGGCGTGTGTAATGTCCCATGTATTATCCGGTATACCCATATATACCAGATAAGCATGGGGACCCACTGTAAAACAATGGGGAATTTTCGGAATACATACCGAAAGAGGACAGATCTGTACTATAAATGGAATGATACCACTTTTCAATACAGAGGCGCCTTTTAAGTGAACTGCCACTACAGGAGTTTGAGAACTCTATAGTTAAGTGTGCTTGGGCCAGGGAAGTCCTGGGATAGGTGACATCCTGGGAAGTGGCCCCTGGTCGGGTCCAGTTCGTCCCGAAGGACAAAATCGTGCAGCTTCGGCCAGAGCGGACAATACTCTCTGTATTAGGGTGGGGCGTGACTGTTGGTATCAGAGCCAGGTTTTGCTACGATTGGGATTGCAGTTTCCGTATAGGGCTTGATAATCTAAGGCATCTTTCGGTCTAGATTGTAAACTCGTTATCTTTGATCTTGACTCACATAGTGTGTTCTGCTACATATTTTGATCAATCCGCTAGAGTTTTGGGTGACTTAGTAGAGTTATGTGATTGTAATTATGAACTGCAGCATAGTTACAATACTGTACCCTGCTCGAGTGACTTGGAGCTCTACATTTGATTTCCATTCGTTTGAATTTCACCTCACCCGAAATTCTTGTTTTCTTGCTTAATCTACATTGTATTCTGATTCTTATAGCTTGCATCTTATGCCGTCCTAAAATTGTTGTTTCAGGACTATGTCTTCCAACGACTCTTCTTCTATCTCCACTCCCCAGAATTAGACCGTCGAGATTTTGAATGTACTGCAAGGTTTGAAGGAAGCTCAGGAGCGAACGAACGACCTGTTAGCTGTAGGATTAAGAGGGCAGATGACTCAGGCACCAGCGGAAGCCTCCACTCGTAAGGGAATCCCTGTTAAACAAGTAAAAGAGATGAAGATGAAGCGCCTACTCCCCAGCAACGGAAGCAGCGGAAGACTCAACGTTGTAGATACTGCAAAAAGCCAGGACACTTTCAGAGAGACTGTCGCAGCGCCAAAGGACAGTGCTTGATTTGCGGATCCAGCGAACATCTTGTCAATGGTTGCCCTAAAAAGAAGGAGGTATAAGGAGGAGGTTCGTCCACACTCTCCTGCTAAGTGATGGTTACTTCGTAGTTCGAGCCTCGAGGATGGTACGGAACCAGCGCATGATTCAACTCGCGTGACGAGAATGCAGCGGTCTAGATATCAAAGAAGAATTATCACCTTTCTGCTTTCAATGAAAATGTTGTCACTCTTTTGTAAATATTTCCTTTCGTTTGAGATCTTGTATCCGCTGCACTTTTAGTTGAATGCAATAAAATTCTGAGTTGTGATATATGTATCGTTCCCTTGCCTCTCACTTTACTTATACTATTTATTGCATCAGTATTCAAATTTTTGATTTTTCAGTCCTTACTTACCGCGTATTTTCCTTGTGCTCCGTATCCTTAGTTATTTTCTTGGTGTGTTCCACTGCCTAATCATGACTCTTCCCTTCAGGCCATGACCCACCCTGGAGCAGCGCCGCCTCTAAATGAGGACACGCGGCCGTGCGTTTCCTTGGACTGCATACTGGTAAGTTCAGATGACGAGATCAACGGCCTACAGGTTATTTTCGGAAACAACGATTCCAAGGGTAAAGGATTCGCAGCCCCAGAAGTCGACATGATCAGCGACTCCGACGACGAAGATCCCGAGGAAGACCCGATAGAAGAAAATCCTATGAAAGAAGATCCAGAAGAAGAGAATCATATGGAAGCAGACCTCGATGAAGACGCTCCAGCCGAAGAAGAGGACCCCGAAGAAGACTCAATAGAGGAAGATTCCGAGGAGGACCCGATAGAAGAAAATCCAGGAGAGGAAACCTTGAGGAGAATCCAGTGGAAAGAAGTCCCGTGGAAGAAGATCCAGAAGAGGCGAATCACGTGTAAGCATACCACGATGAGAAAGCTCCAGTCGAGGCAGAAGGACCATAAGAAGAAGACCCTGCGGCGGAAGAACCTCCAGCGGCGATCCCTGCGAGGCGTTATGGAAATGGACGCCCCTATCTGAGCGCGCAAGCCTACCGTAACCTGCTGAACTTCCATAACCGCGCCTGATGCGATTTATCTTTTGTTTGCTTTGGCCAAATAAATCTATGTATAATTTAGGGCCACCCTTCATCCTTCGAATATGCCTTGTTTGAGATTCTTCTGGAGGATAAATGATAATAAAATTTCTGAGTTCGCTAATCTTTTGATTTTTGGTTCGCTTGATGCATTGACTGTTCTCCCTCCCCAATACATTTCTTCCCTCCTGAGATTCATGACTGTTCACCCTTACGCCCTGGGCTGATCCGACCCCAGTCTCTTCGACATTCAGTTTGAAGTATCCCAGTCCAACCTTTTGAGTGGGCCATACTCCATTGTAATCTCTACCCTGGCTAGCCCCTACATATTTTTTGTGCTATCTCCTATTACCATAATTATATTCAGTGACATTGTATTCGAAATTTAGCTTCCACTACCTTGTGTTTACAAAAATTACGTGTTATTAACTACTTCCGTTTTACCCGTTTTAAATGCTTTACTCTTCTCCACATTTTCAATAGCGCAAACATATATCGCGCATATTATTTTGTTCCATATCTCTTATTTTTACCATGTGGGTTTTCTAAGTTATTTTAAAATTGTTTGATCGATACATTTATTCTAAAATATTTTGGCCTATCGGCAAACCCTTCACTATTAGTTGTTATTGCTATTTTTATTCTCTTGTACATATAGTTTGCCCTTATAGTTGATTCTGCCTTGTACTTACTTAGACCTTCGATTTTTTTTCTTTTTAACTGTTTTTAAGTAAACTACTATATGTTAGTGTTCGAGATTGTAGCTTTTCGCATATTATTTTATATAGCTTATCGTTTGTTTTAAATTTCGAGGACGAAATTTTTGTAAGGGTGGTATGATGTAATACCCAGTCCCTATAAATAATTAGCGTATTTTAATAAATAACGTCTCCAGATATTTTCCCAAATTTTCTACAGATTTTCCATATTTTTCCAGAATTTAATCCAGACTTATTTCAATATATATATATATATATATATATTATATATATATATATGAAATTTTTATTTAAAATGATTTCCTAAACTACTAATCAAAAACTAAAATCCTATTTACTTATTTTTCCCTTTTCCTATTCCTAACCCAGTCCCGGCCCAAGCCTCCATTTCTTTTCCTTCCTAACCCAGCCTCGGCCCAAACCCCTTAATTCTTTTCCTATTTCTAATCCGGGCCCGTCCCGTCCCCTCTACCTGACCCGTTAGCACTCCATCCTCTTCCCCACTTCGTTTCGTTTTCCCGCTCTTTTCCTTGTGTTCCCACGTCGCCACGAACTCCACGTTCCCGTTCCTCGAGACCACGACCGCGCGCACGTTCACGAGTTCCTCAAGCCCCACCTCGTCTTTAACTCTCTCCTCCTCACTCTCGTCCTCCCTCCTCCTCTCCTCTCTAAAAAAAAAACTCCCAGCTTCATCCCCTTACACCCCGCCGAACGGCGGCGGCGGCGACGACGACCACCTCAGTCACCTCCTTTCACTAAACCCTCTCTCCTCTCTCCAACGCCCGAGCCGACCTCTCCTCGCCACTGCTTCAACCCACCGCCGAGCCTCCCTGCACACCATCTCTCCGACGATCACCCGCTTCCATCGCGCCGCCGGCCACCTCGTCGACCTCTCTGCATCATCATCATCATCTCCTACTATCCCGAGCCCCTCCACTACCTCACTAGATCTTTCACCAAACCACCCAGCAACTCCATCACCTCCACTTGAACATCCACGCACCGAAGATAAACCCAAGCTCTTCCCTGCTACTGCCAACGCAGCTGCCATCATCGCTGGCATCCCCTGTGCAACACCGAGCCTCAACTTCCCTCACTATCAAGCACAATCGAGCCCCGACATTTCATTGAACACCTACGATCGTGGCCGTCGCCGTTACCCCAGTCGCCGTTGTCGACGGCCAAGCCGTGGCCTCGGTCCCTGTAGCCGTCACGATCGTCAACGCAGTATCGCAATGCCGTACACATCTATCGTTGCCGTGCCGTACCGTGCGTGTCGAACCCAAGCCGTGCCGTGCTCGTGCCATCCGTGCCACCGCAGACCCACTCCCGCGTCGCGTCCGTGTCATCACCAGGCCCAGCACCGCGTCGCGCCCGCGTCGCCACCAGGCCCAGTTCCGTGTCGCGCCGTGCCACGCACCGAGCCAGGACCACGCCCACTGCCGTATCACGCCCGCGTCGCCACCGCGTCCAGTACTGGGTCACCGCGTACTGCGCGCCCGTATCCAGTATCGCGCCGTCCCGTGTGTCGGGACAAACCCTGCTGCGGCGTCGCTTCCATATCAAGCGACCGAGGCAAGTGATTTCCACTTGCTTTACATGTTATTAATGTTATACACATACTTGAAGTTTCGATCACCATACGTATAGACAAGTGTTTGATGCGAAACTATATGTGAGAATCTATCGTTAAACAACGGAACTTGTGATCTTTTGACCCGTCTACTATTTACCCATGTGTTGTAGAAATTTAGTGGAAAACCACGGTTGTTTCACCTATGAAACGTTAATATCAAGTATCATTGCGAATTCTGAATTTCTGAACATGCTAGACCGTTAAATTCATATTAAATCTTTTACAAATCGGATTTGAGCGTTCCATGGCTCGTATCGAAGCTAACAGATTAACCTACAGTACTCTATAGTTTGTTTCTGAAATTGAACTAATTATGATAGAGATAACTGGGGAGAATTACGATTTTGGACTGCAGTCCATAGTAGTAATCCCGGTTAACCCCTGTTTTTTTAACCTCTATATATTCCTGTTCAAATATGAGAATGCGCGGAACCCTATATCGTTATGTAGAAAATTGAGTTAGCTTTCTTACTCCACTGGTCTCACTGGATTCCTCAACTGTTTGATATTTTTAACTCATTTTATAATGTCGATACGTTTTGCTGAATTCTGCAGAAGCAGATTTTATACCTCGAACATAACCTGTCCCTAACTCCCTGTCGATATAGGATATTACTGATTCGCCAATTGCGGTGGAAACCTAGCTGATAACCCTAAACATTGTTCAACTATAGCGTCGCCTAATTACGATCCCAACTGGGATTAAAGTGTGTTACGAAATGGACTTCCGATTCTGAAACCGGATTTCCAGCCGTGAACACTTAAATTGAAATGGTCATAACTAGTAAACCTGAAACCTGATTGGCGCGAAACCAATTTTGATGTATAGATAATTCAATATACTATTTACCCCTTTTACATTGTTTCGCTTATTTCTGCACGCATGACTTATAGTAAATTATGCAAGTGGTAGGACACTGACTGATGGTATTCCATTCATATGGTAATTATTGTATTCTCATCATATCGTGTAGAAGTCATTGCATCGGTAACCTAGTGATCATGTGCATTACCTAGTGTTAGGTATTAGTGTTTGATTATGGCAAGTACGTTAGTGTTTAAACATGAATGAATAAGTGAAAGTGACACGTACTTGTGCACAATCAGCGGACCCTATTGATATATTGTATTGTCGACGTCTATGGGACATGTATAAGTGTAACTATAATCGGTATGGGACGATTATGAAAGCACTTATATGGGTGTCATAGATAAGGCACCAAACACTGTCCATTTATCTTGGGTATCATTCGAGACATGCTAGATGGAGATCCTGTCTCCAGTTCTCGCGTAGACTTGTCATGGACCGACTGATATTTAAGTTTATGCTTGGCGTTTGATGTAGACCACGAGGTGTGGGGTAGTTTGAGTGTGAGGTCATCAGAATCTCGGGAGTCCCATTGCCAGCACATACCGCGACTCTGGAGATATATGTGGATATTACTGATTATTAGCGAGCGACTCAGGCCAGTGTTCCCTTGTCCTTGGGTCCTACCCTTGGGTGGGGGATACTCACGAGTGGTTGACTCTCACACTTGGACTGACGATAGGCTTAGCGACCTGTACAACGAGACTTAGAGACTGATAGGGTTAGTGACATTGACATGCATTGCTTACTGATTCAACATACCTGCCACACTGTTTACTGCTCTACTGTTTACCTGCTCTATTAGCTACCTGCATTGGCTACTTCATGTTCACGTCATTATTCCGTGATTACTGTTCCATTCTCATCATTATTGCAAGTGTTCACATTTGTAAATATATATATATATATATATATATATATATATATATTGCTTTCGTGTCGCTATGACGACCTGAGTATGCATGCTCAGAGTGAGGAGTGGATCTAGCTTGGACCAGGACTTAACGTATCTCGAGGATATTGCGGACATCTTGATCAGCGACTCAGAGCTATCTTTCCTTTGACTCCATCTGGTTAGTTTTATATCTGTTTTGATTTAGTGACTGCATTTCTCATTACCTGTGCATTGATTACTGATTACCACGTAAAACTAGAAGCCGAAGTGTGACTGCGGAGGGATATTTCCTCGACCGTAGGAGTGTGGCTGGCCTTGTCAACTCCTTGTATTCTGTATTTTGGGAAGCGGGGCGTGACATGGTTTTGTTGGTATCAGAGCTGGTTCCTCAATAGTAGGTCTGTGGTTCGAAAACGAACCATTGTTCTAAGTGGGGAAGAATGTAATGCCCCATGTATTATCCGGTATACCCATATATACCAGATAAGCATGGGGACCCACTGTAAAACAATGGGGAATCTTCGGAATACATTCCGAAAGAGGACAGACCTGTACTATAAATGGAATGATACCACTCTTCAATACAGAGGCGCCTTTTAAGTGAACTGGCACTACAGGAGTTTGAGAACTCCGTTGTTAAGCGTGCTCGGGCTAGGGAAGTCCTGGGATGGGTGATATCCTGGGAAGTGGCCCCTGGTCGGGTCCAGTTCGCCCCGAATGACAAAATCGTGCGGCTTCGGCCAGAGCGGACAATACTCTCTGTATTGGGGTAGGGTGTGACAGCGTGGGTGCTCGGGTTATGGGTTGGGTCGGGGTAGTGGGTTGCAGGGCGTTTGAGGTTGGCTCGGTGGTGTTGCGTTCTAGAGGATTGAGGGTGTTGGCGAGGAGAAGGAGGAGGTCGAGGTGATGACGTCGGGGTGGAGGGACGGCGACGAGGTTGGGGGTTGGAGGTGATGGGTGCGGGCGTGCAATCGAGGGTTTTTGGGTTGGGTTGCGATGGGGAGGAGAGAGGAAGAAGAATGGAGGTGGAGATGCGATTGGGACGAGGGCATGGTGGCGAAGGGGTCGGCGGCGACGGCTAGGGCTCGGGCGTGGGTTCTCACGGTCGTGGGTCGTCGGGTTTGCAGGGGATTAGTGGTGGTGTTGGGAGGTGATGAATGTGGCGGTAATGATGAGGAAGGCGAGGAGATGGTGAGGGGATGAAGGCGAGGGGGGCGGCGGTGGGGTGTGACAGCGTGGGTGCTCGGGTTATGGGTTGGGTCAGGGTAGTGGGTTGCAGGGCGTTTGAGGTTAGCTCGGTGGTGTTGGGTTCTAGAGGATTGAGGGTGTTGGCGAGGAGAAGGAGGAGGTCGAGGTGATGACGTCGGGGTGGAGGGACGGCGACGAGGTTGGGGGTTGGAGGTGATGGGTGCGGGCGTGCAATCGAGGGTTTTTGGGTTGGGTTGCGATGGGGAGGAGAGAGGAAGAAGAATTGAGGTGGAGATGCGATTGGGACGAGGGCATGGTGGCGAAGGGGTCGGCGGCGACGGCTAGGGCTCGGGCGTGGGTTCTCACGGTCGTGGGTCGTCGGGTTTGCAGGGGATTGGTGGTGGTGTTGGGAGGTGATGAATGTGGCGGTAATGATGAGGAAGGCGAGGAGATGGTGAGGGGATGAAGGCGAGGGGGGCGGCGGCGGCGGCGGCGACGAGGTGAGGTGCGTGGGTTAGGGATGGGTTTTCTCGTGGGTTTGCGGGGAAGAAGAAAAGAATATTGAGGAGAGAGACGTGTGAGTTTAGATTAGGTTTAAGAAAAATATAATATATATATAATATATATATATATATAATATATATATATATATATAGGAGAGAGACAGAGAGAGGGTGGGATACTGTCAGGATTTAGTTTTAAAAAATATAAAATATATATATATAGTATAAAAAATTAAGAAATATAATAATATATATTATAGGATTTGTAGATAATATCAAATATACTCTGAAAAATATCCGGGTTCTGTGTAAAAGTCTAGTTTTAAAATACGGATAATATACTTATCAACCAAAACCATAATGCGATGCCCGATTAAAGAAAATGCATACCCCTAAGAACGGATACACGTAAATGCATGTAGCGATCCAAATGGGTCCGTTACAATAAACAGGAAGTGAACACGATGTACGGATGCAACCATAGGGTATGGGGTATGACACAGGTCAAACTAAATATTTTAAGTAAATAAATATCGTTAAACAAAATATCTTATAAATAAGTTTTAAAAAGAGGTAAAATCTTGTGTGTGTGTGTGTGTATTGTTTAAAGAAATACCAAAAAAGTATCTTTTGTTTAAAATATAATACTAAAATATAAATATGGTTATAAAATAGTGTTAAACAAATAAATATTTAAATACTAATAATATGCATATTTAACAAACTTGAAAAACCATAATTATATGCATATATCTTAATTAAAAGTATTAAACTCCAAGTTATAATAATAATAAAATAAAACCCAATATATCCAAAAAGAAAAAGAAACGTACGATCGGACTAGGATATTACATCCTACCCACCTTACAAGAAATTTCGTCCTCGAAATTAGAAAAACGAAAATACAAGATCACGAACTAATTATAAGTGTCACGACCCGAAGGTACGGAACGTGACTGGCACTTAGATTACGAAACGTCTAAAGGCGTAACGTAACCTAAATCAGCCAAAGCCCAGAAAATCTAAACCAAAATCAACAAGAGTGAAGGAAAAACTTTTATGAAAACGATTTTAAACCAATTTAGTTGTATTAATCCCTTTTTAAAAACATCAAAATTTTCCGAAAATTTCGGCAGAGTCTCCTTTGTAAATACTGGCCCCAAACGGCTACAACAAGAATATATAAACCTATGATGATATAATAGCATCCCCAAGCTGGAGCTAACTCTTCGTCCAAGGCGGATCACAACCACACGCAATATATATGTAATATTAAGTAAATAAGCATAAAGAAACCCAAAAATAAGAAAAACACAACGTCGGCTCAAGTGAGCTCAACCCCAGAGGAACCACATATACACAAATCTCTCAGTCTCATCACTGGGTCGCATATACAAAATAAGAAGTGGTAGATGGAGAAAACTGGATACAATGATAGTACAAAGAGAGACAAAAGTGTCCTCGCAACCCACCTACGAGCAATGTCGTGAGTCTGAGCAAAAGAAACCAATGAAAAGGTACGCCCGCCGCTACAAGGCCGGCGGGTCCGACCTGCAAGACACTGTGGCACAACGGGGGTGAGTTGCCAGCTGGTGAGTAGAAAACAATATCTAATAAGGCTATCGTAAGAATGCACGCAATGCGTCACAACCTGCATATCTAAGTATGATGCGATGCTACTAATATGTATGCACATGGATGCAAAATCAATACGAAATCTTTAAGTGTTTAAATACGATGATCTCTGCATTCTTAACTTAGAAAAATATTTGTACAATAACTAAGGTACCATCAATGAAATCATCCGAAAACCGTGTCAAGCATCGACACCAAATATGGAAGTATATCTGTCTCAATGTCTCACTATGTCAATATCTCAATACCGTCATTCCGGATCGGCCCATATCATCAAATCTCACGATAACGGTCGGTATCCTCCGGATATCTGCTGCGCCAGACATCACCGGTAGGTAGTCTTCCCCTGCCAGGCTCATCGTCTACAATTCGAGCTTCTTGCCCCGGGTACCATACCGGGCCCACCATGTACCCGAGACGGTTCATCCACTCCTCGAATCGGGTCTCGAAACCCAACAGAAAACATGAAAACTCATGGTGGACGATATATACATCACGAGAATAACTAGAAAGATATGCATATGAATGAGATGGTTAACTAAATAACTATGCATATAGTTTGCAAGTAATAAAGTGATCCTAATTATGGGGCGCCTCGCACCATCCAGACGATTTCTCCATAGATGTATACATCTACTCACCCGGACGCCTCGCTAATCTGAACCAACCACAGCTTTGCCTTTGCGCGCCACGTCCGATATTTCTGCAATCGATCCTAAAATTGCACAACACAAAACATAAGATTACATATTCCTGAAACGACGCAAAGTCACAAAATGAAAAGATCAACGCTCATAAGTTTGGCACAACGTGCACTAGGTGCGCGGAACACACACGACAACCACTATAACCTTAACTAAAATTGTCGTTCGGAACGACCGTCAAAACTAAACCTGATCAAACCAAATTTCGCATTCTCACACCCTAAAAGTCGTAGGAGAAGCTAATAATATCGTCAAGATATCATAATTAATTCACCACTTAATTATATAAAAACCTAGTACGCATAAAAATTCCAAATTTGGTGCAAACATCGTAGATTTGCGATAAAGTGACAACAATCTAGCACAATCATCCAACTCAAACCACTAGATGGCCACTACACTAAATTTAACCCATTTACAATGCTTCAAACCCTAATTTTAAAAATCAAACCCTTTTCTTGAATTTCCTAAAACAAGCAATTACAATCGATTTCACACTTTAAATTTCTATTTTAGCATAATTAAACTACAATTTAACAATTAGATTATAATTTTTACCTCACAAGTTTGAACCCTAGCTTGCTCTAGCCACCAAAGATGCTTTCTTTCTTCAAGTTTTAAACTAAATTGGGTTTGAGAAGAGGTAGAATAGGGATTTGTTTTGAATTTATGAAGAATTTTGTGGATTTTGATGGATTTTTGATGGAATTAGAAGCAAAGAAATGGGGGAAAATGGGGAAGGCAGCAGCAGGGATTCTCAGCCTGGGGGAGGGACAGGGGAAAGTGAGGGATTTGTGTAGAAAATTCTATGATGAAAGTCTCTTTCAAGTGCATTTAATGCTTTCACATCAATTCCTTTTCAAAAAATTTCATTTTAATTTATTTTTTGACCATAGAAACTACGAATCTTGGAAAGTCTTGATAAAATTTTTGTTACTACTAGATTTTAGTTTGTAATGGATCCTAAGTATGTAATTTACCCATTCAAATTTTTATTTATCACTAATTTAATGTATATTTAAAAGCTTAAAATAATATTAAAAATAATTAATTAAGGAAAAAAATTTAAACGACTAGAAATTTTTAAGTGACAATTAATTAACCAATTCCTAGCAATTTCTTATCTAATTTTTGTATAATTAGGCCTATATTGAAAAATAATTATTTTTACATTTTACAGAAAATTCTGATTATTTTACCGATTATCGAAAAACTATCTAAACGATATTCAAAGTGTTACAATGTTCCCTCCTTAAAGAAATTCGGTCCCCGAATTTAAAATTTAACTACGCGTACTTTCAAAAAGATGGAGATATTTTTTCCTCATCTCGTCCTCGGTCTCCCAGGTGACCTCCTCGCTGTTCGGGCCACGCCTAAGAACCTTGACAGACGGTATAACCTTCGACCTCAATTTCTTCACCTGCCGATCCAAAATGACCACCGGCTACTCAGTGAATGAAAGATCGCGCTCCAGCTGGATCGTCTGGTGCTGAATCGCATGAGAAGGGTCATGAAGGTACTTACGGAGCATCGAAACATAGAACACGGGGTGAACATCTGGGAAGCTGGGCGGAAGAGCCAACCGATAAGCCACCGAACCGACACGCTCTAGGATCTCGAAGGGACCAACATATCTAGGACTAAGCTTCCCTTTCCGTCCAAATCTCATCACGCCCTTCATCGGAGGGACCCTCAGGAAAACATGATCGCTAACAGCGAACTCGAGTCGGGGACGGCGCCTGTCAGCATATGATTTATGCCTACTCTGGGCCGTCCTCATTCTGTCCTGAATCAGCTGTATTTTTTCGGTCGTCTCCTATACGATCTGCGGCCCCAAAATACTGTTCTTCCTGAGCTCTGTCCAACATACGGGCGATCGACATTTCCTCCCATATAAAGCCTCGAAAGGCGCCATCTGAATCGTCTCCTGGAAGCTATTATTATAGGAGAACTCGATCAAGGGCAAATGACGATCCCAGCTACCACCGAAATATAATACACAAGCTCTGAGCATATCCTCAAGAGTCTGAATAGTACGCTCTGACTGACCGTTAGTCTGCGGATGAAAAGCTGTGCTAAAACTCAATCGGGTGCCCAAAACCTCCTGAAGTTTCTGCCATAATCGGCTGGTAAATTGGGTGCCTCGGTTGGACACGATGAAAGTCGGGACGCCATGCAGTCATACGATCTCATCAATATAAACCTGAGCGTACCGAGCAAATCTAAAAGTGGTCTTCACCGGCAGAAAGTGAGGCGCTTTCGTCAGTCGATCTACAATCACCTAAATAGAGTCATACCCTCGACCGGTCCTGGGTAGCCCACAATGAAGTCCATGGAGACCTGTTCCCACTTCCACTCAGGAATGGGCAAAGGCTGTAACTCGTCGGTTGGCCTCTGGTGCTCGGCCTTGTCTTGCTGACAAGTCAGGCATCTCGATACGAAGTCCGTAACATCCTTCTTCATCCCGTCCCACCAGTAAAGCTCTCTCAAATCACGGTACATCTTGGTGGAACCTGGATGAACATTGTATACTGATCTATGTGCCTCATCAAGAATATCACGCCTCAGTCCCTCAGAATCTGGTACGCACAGTCGAGTCCCAAATCGAAGTATCCCTTGGTTATCAATCACGAACTAAGAAACTCTGCCCTGCCGAATCTACTCGATAATCTCTAAAATACGGGCGTCACCGGACTGTGCCTCGCGGATACGGTCAAGTAACTGTGGGCGTGCTCTGAAATGGGCCAGCTGTCCCCCTGTAGGAGTAAACTCGAACTGCACTCTGCTGTCATATAAAACCTGCCAATCCACCGTCGACTGCATCTGTACTGCGCTCAAACAAGATAAGTTACCTCTGGGCTTCTTACTCAAAGCATCTGCCACCACATTCGTCTTGCTCGGATGGTATAGAATCTCGCAGTCATAGTCTTTCACCAACTCCATCCAACGGCGCTGTCTCAGATTTAGATCTCGCTGCTGAAAAGTATACTTCAAGCTCTTGTAGTCTGTGAATATCTGGCATGACTCGCCGTATAGGTAATGTCTCCAGATTTTGAGTGCAAACACCACTGCAGCCATCTCTAAATCATGAGTGTTGTAGTTCTGCTCATGCTTCCTCAACTGCTGAGAAGCATACACGATAACTCTATTGTGCTGCATCAATACACAGCCCAGCCCCACTCGAGAAGCATCATAATATACCACGAAACCGCCCGATCCTGAAGGCAATGATAACACTGGTGCCGTAGTCAGACGAGTCTTCAACTGCTGGAAGTATCCTCACATGCCTCAGTCCAAACAAAAGGAACCCCTTTTCGGGTCAACCAAGTCAACGGTGCCGCAATACGGGAGAAATCCTGGACAAAACGTCGATAATAGCCGGCCAGACCTAAAAAGCTGTGAACTTCTGTAACTGATACCGGTCTGGGCCAACGCTGAACTGTCTCGATCTTTTTCGGGTCCACACAAATACCATCTCTTATCACCACATGAACCAAGAAGTCGACACTGTCTAGCCAGAATGCGCACTTGGAAAATTTGGCGAACAGCTGATGCTACCTCAAAATCTGCAATGTAATACGCAAGTGCTGCTCATGATCCTCCCGGCTCGGAGAATAAACCAAGATGTCGTCAATGAACACAATGATGAACTGATCAAGATACGGCCTGAATACACGGTTCATCAAGTCCATAAATGCTGCCGGGGCATTGGTGAGCCCGAACGATATCACCAAGAACTCATAATGACCATATCGTGTACGGAAAGCGGTCTTCGGAATATCCTCCTTCCGAACCCACAACTGGTGATAACCTGACCTTAAATCAACCTTCGAGAAATACCCCGCACCCTGGAGCTGATCAAATAAGTCGTCAATGCGGGGTAGGGGATATCTGTTCCACACAGTAACTCGGTTCAGCTGACGATAATCAATGCATAAGCGCATACTGCCGTCCTTCTTAACAAACAGGACGGGAGCACCCCAAGGTGACACACTCAGTCGGATAAACCCTTTATCCAGCAAGTCCTTCAACTGATCCTTCAGCTCTCTAAGCTTCGCCGGGGCCATCCGATAGGGCGGTATAGAGATAGGCCCCGTGCCGGGGATCAAGTCAATGCAGAACTCAATCTCGTGCTCTGGTGGCAGACCAGGCAGCTCGTCAGGGAATACATCAGGAAACTCTCTCAAAACAGGGACCTGGTCCAACGGAACCTCTGTGGCGCTAGTATCACAAACATATGCTGAGAATGCCTGACACCCTTTCCGCAAGAGCTGACCAGTGCGAAGAGAAGAAATCAAGCTGGGAAGGGTGGCGCTACGATCTCCCTGAATAACAAGAACCGGCTCACTAGGAAATTTGAATTTGACTGCCTTTTCATGGCAGTCTACGGATGCATAACAGGTGGCTATCCAGTCCATACCAAGAAGAATGTCGAAATCTAGCATATCGAGGAGAATCAAATCAACTGAAGAATCTCTCTCCCCGATACGAACGGGACACGATCGATACACAAAACGAGCAACAAACGACTCGCCTACCGGAGCAATAACAACAAGCGGCTGATCTAACGAAGAAGACTCTCGGCCCAAGCTCGGTGCAAAGTATGTGGATACATAAGAATGTGCGGAGCCTGGATCAAATAATACCCGTGTATCAAAAGAACATACTGGCAGAGTACCTGTCACGACGACATTGGATGCCTGCGCATCCTGAGGAGTCAAAGCGAACACTCGGGCTTGTCCACCATTAATAGCTGGCTGTCCTCTGCCTCTGCCTCTGTCGCCTCATCCTCTCTGAACAGGACCGCTATGCCCATGACCTCTAGGAGCATCTGCCTGGCGTGGAGCATCATCAGGGGTAGGAAGTACAGCTCTCTGAGGAGGTGGTGAAGGTGGTAAGGTCACATGTGGGACTGTCGCCGCGCCCCGGCGCCCCATGGTACAGTCTCTGACATGATGATACTGACTCCCGCACCGAAAACATCCTGGCGATGATTGCTGGGTCTGCGGATAAGAACCAAATAACTGACCCCGTCTCAATCCTCTGCCGCCACCATCTCTCGGAAAGAATCTATCACGGTGTCTACCCACCTGCCGCTAGGCTGGCGTATCAGTACGAATCCGCTTCGGCCCAGAAATGACCGGAGTCTCAGAAATGCGCTCCTCCAAAAGTAAGGCTGCATCCATCGCGGCTGCGTATGTGTCAAAGTGCTGGGTGCCGATGGCAAGGAATAACTGTGTGTCAAGTCCTCGCACAAACCTCTTTATCCTCTTCTCTTCAGTGTCTACTAGGTACGGAGCATATCGGGACAACTGAGTAAACTGTATATCATACTCGGACACTGTCATCCCAGGAGTCTTACGCAAAGACTCAAAACTATGGGCTCGAGCATCTCGGACACTCTCCGGAAGAAAACGGGCAAGAAATGCAATTGTGAACTCGTTCCAGGTCATAGGAGGTAGACCTGCAGCTCGTCCTTTCTCTACTGAATAGTACCACGTCTGAGCAAGGCCCTCCAGACGAAAACTCGCGAACTCCACCCATCTATCATCAGAACACCTCAACGAACGACAAATCCTAGCCATTCTATCGAGAAATGCCTGCGGGTCCTCTGTCGCATCCGTGCCGGTAAAAGCTGGAGGTCTCAGCCTCATAAACTCCTGTAATGATACGGGGATAGTCACAGTAGTAGCAGGAGCAACCGTCTGGGCAGCAGGTACAATCGTGGTCTGTGCGGTGGAAGGAACGTCATCAGATCTCTGTGCCAGACTGGCCTCGACTAAAGATCCCATCATATGTCGCAACTCCTGCATACCGGCCTCTAATCTGGCAATACGGTTTGGAGAAGGCGGATCAATATGACCCTAAGGGGTAGGCGTATCATCCCTCTCGATCCTCGCCTCAGATGAGCCCGCTCGAATCTCATCCCTAGCGGCAGCCCGCTGAGCTCTCGTAGTCTTTGGCGGCATCGAAACTGGAATAAGAAACAGGAGCGATAAGAACATTGCGATTGAATCAAGGGATGCATGGAATCAAGAAAGGAAATACAAGCAATTATGTCCTAAGGTCACTTAGGCGGAGTACCGTATCGTAAGTATGCCGCAGAACATACCCACGCTACGTCACTCTGCTTAAGTCACCTACTCCATCTAGCAAGGGTCGTCCTACACACAGAAAGGTAAAACCTAGTGCTCTGATACCAACTTTGTCACGATCCGAAGGTACGGAACGTGACTGGCACTTAGATTACGAGACGTCTAAAGGCGTAACGTAACCTAAGTTAGCCAAAACCCAGAAAATCTAAACCAAAATCAACAAGAGTGAAGGAAAAACTTTTATGAAAACGATTTTTAAACCAATTTAGTTGTATTAATCCCTTTTTAAAAACATCAAAATTTTCCGAAAATTTCGGCAGAGTCTCCTTTGTAAATACTGGCCCCAAACGGGTACAACAAGAATATATAAACCTGTAATGATATAATGGCATCCCCAAGCGGGAGCTAGCTCTTCGCCCAAGGCGGATCACAACCACACGCAATATATATGTAATATCAAGCAAATAAGCATCAAGAAACCCAAAAATAAGAAAAACACAACGTCGGCTCAAGTGAGCTTGACCCCAGAGGAACCACATATACACAAATCTTTCAGTCTCATCACTGGGTCGCATATACAAAATAAGAAGTGGTAGATGGAGAATATTAGATACAATGATAGTACAAAGAGAGACAAAAGTGTCCTCGCAACCCACCTACGAGCAATGTCTTGAGTCTGAGCAAAAGAAGCCAATGAAAAGGTACGCTCGCCGCTACAAGGCCGGCGGGTCCGACCCGCAAGACACTGTGGCACAACGGGGGTGAGTTGCCAGCTGGTGAGTAGAAAATAACATCTAATAAGGCTATCGTAAGAATGCACGCAATGCGTCACAACCTGCATATGTAAGTATGATGCGATACTAATAATATGTATGCACATGGATGCAAAATCAATACGAAATCTTTAAGTGTTTAAATACGATGATCTCTGCATTCTTAACTTAGAAAAATATCTGTATAATAGCTAAGGTACCATCAATGAAATCATCCGAAAACCGTGTCAAGTATCGACACCAAATATGGAAGTATATCTGTCTCAATATCTCACTATGTCAATATCTCAATACATCGGGCTCCGTCAGTCCGGATCGGTCCATATCATCAAATCTCACGACAACGGTCTGTATCCTCCGGATATCTGCCGCGCCAGACATCACCGGTAGGTAGTCTTCCCCTGCCAGGCTCATCGTCTACAACTCGAGCTTCTTGCCCCGGGTACTATACCGGGCCCATCATGTACCCGAGACGGTTCATCCACTACTCGAATCAGGTCTCGAAATCCAACAGAAAACATGAAAACTCATGGTGGACGACACATACATCACGAGAAAACCGCAACTTGCCTTTTTAAAAAAAACATAATGAGTTTGGAAAATTCTTGCGGTTTTCCCCCAAAATCCAGAAATCCCATCCATACTAAAATCCTCGAGAAATCACAATATCTGACATGTTGTAAATAATAGATGCCTGTGATATCAATGTTATGCAATATAGTTTATGACGAGGAATCTAAATAAGTATGATAATGAAGCGAGGTATATGCATGCTTTGCAATTCAATGTATCATGTATGATGCAAGTGTTTGATACTGAACTAAGCAGGTTCTAAAGTGCTTGCGGCATGACAATTACCAAAGGCGTGTGTGTTCACATGAATAGCGCGCGTGCAACATGAGCCAATGGTAATGGTTTAAGTGTCCTAAGAGATGATATCACACATAAGTATATAGATAACCATGCAATGCTAGCAGATGAATAACTAGAAAGATATGCATATGAATGAGATGGTTAACTAAATAACTATGCATATAGTTTGCAAGTAATAAAGTGATCCTAACTATGGGGCCTTGCGCCATCCAGACGATTTCCTCATAGATGTATACATCTACTCACCCGGACGCCTCGCTAATCTGATCCAACTATAGTTTTGCCTTTGCGCGCCGCGTCCAATGTTTCCGCAACCGATCCTAAAATTGCACAACACAAAACATAAGATTACATATTCCTGAAACGACGCAAAGTCACAAAATGAAAGGATCAACGCTCACAAGTCAGGCACAATTTGCACTAGCTGCGCGGAACACACACGACAACCACTTAATCTTAACTAAAATCGTCGTTCGGAACGACCGTTAAAACTAAACCCGATCAAACCAAATTTCGCATTCTCACACCCTAAAAGTCGTAGGAGATGCTCATAATATCGTCAAGATATCATAATTAATTCACCACCTAATTATATAAAAACCTAGTAAGCATAAAAATTCCAAATTTGGTGCAAACATCGTAGATTTGCGATAAAGTGACAAAAATCTAGTACAATCATCCAACTCAAACCACTAGATGGCCACTACACTAAATTTAACCCATTCACAATGGTTCAAACCCTAATTTTAAAAATCAAACCCTTTTCTTGAATTTCCTAAAACAAGCAATTACAATCAATTTCACACTTTAAATTTCTATTTTAGCATAATTAAACTACAATTTAACAATTAGATTAGAATTTTTACCTCACAAGTTTGAACCTTAGCTTGCTCTAGCCACCAAAGATGCCTCCTTTCTTCATGTTTTAAACTAAATTGGGTTTGAAAAGAGGTGGATTAAGGATTTGTTTTGAATTTGTGACGAATTTTGTGGATTTTGATGGATTTTTGATGGAATTAGAAGCAAAAGAAATGGGGGAAAATGGGGAAGGCAGCAGCAGGGATTCTCGGCCTAGGGGAGGGATGGGGGAAAGTGAGGGATTTGTGTAGAAAATTCTATGAAGAAAGTCTCTTTCAAGTGCATTTAATGCTTTCACATCAATTTCTTTTCAAAAATTTCATTTTAATTTATTTTTTGACCATAGAAACTACAAATCTTGGAAAGTCATGATAAATTTTTTTTACTACTAGATTTTAGTTTGTAATGGATCCTAAGTATGTAATTTACCCATTCAAATTTGTATTTATCACTAATTTAATGTATATTTAAAAGCTTAAAATAATATTAAAAATAATTAATTAAGGAATTTTTATTAAACGGCTAGAAATTTTTAAGTGACAATTAATTAACCAATTCCTAGCAATTTCTTATCTAATTTTTTTTATAATTAGGCCTATATTGAAAAATAATTATTTTTACATTTTACGGAAAATTCTGATTATTTTACCGATTATCGAAAAACTACCTAAACGATATTCAAAGTGTTACAACAAGGATAAAAGAAAATAGATGGGTATGAAAAATTAAGATTCAAGAAAATAAATTAGGGTATGAAGAGTCGCGGTCTTGGCTCGAGAAATCGGCGTGTGCAATGAAATCGAATCGGTGGAAACAAATCAGGTAGAACTCTAAGTTACTCAAACAGAATGACGTACTGTAACCATACCGCGGTACATGAGTACAATATCGTAATTCTATCTCAGTCGCTCGAATCCTATAATCAGAGTCAAGGAAATATGCAACATGACACACTGAGAGAAACCTAGACATGTGATTCTAACTTAAAAGCTCGGTAGAACCAAACTAACTTTGACGTCAGCCCGGCTCTGATACCAACAAAACCTTGTCACGTCCCGCTTCCCAAAATATGGAATACGGAGAGCAACGAAGGCCAGCCGTGCTACCTACGGTAAGGAAAGATCCTTCCATAGTCACATAAGGCTGTCTAGTTTAACCTATCAAAATAAAATCCAATACCAAAAGGGATGATACTGATAATCATGCTGCAACGACACCACAAGAAATACTAAAAATTAGTCCACTAGATAATTGATGTAAATAAGTACCCAATACAATAGGTCCGAAAGGAAGACAAAATCTGGAAAGATACATGAGTCTTAATGTCCCATAAGGGCGCACATGCTAAATACTAACAGAGAAGAAATAAACCTGCGGGTTACTGATCTTCGGAAAAATCCTAATAGCCGCTCCGATCCTGCTCAGCCTGAAAATCTGTCTCTAAACATGATATGACAAATCTCAAGGTTATCAGAATATCCCAGCAAGTACTCAACGTATAAAGTATGTGTATGATATGATAACATGAATAGATGAACGCAGTGAAGCCCGTGTGCGCAAGTAAAAACATATATATATATATATATATATATATATATATATATATAGAAACATTAATATTATGAAACCAATATGTAAAGAGGCCAAGTCATAACCTAATCGGTTACTAAAAGGTAATCTATTCTATCGTGAGCTCGAGTGTGTGCATCAACTTCTGCAGGAGTATTCCTAACCCAAGAGTAGTGCCCCAGGGGTTAGGAAACACGGGCCCAACTGTGGAATGAACATGCGATCGATATAGCCCGGTACGAGCTGTAATAACATGCGACCGATATAGCTCGGTACGAGCTGTAATAACATACGACCGATACAGCCCGGTACGAGTTGCCGGCATGGGACTCCTGTGATCCTGTTGTACGAATGCACACTCAAACTAACCCTACACCCCGCGTGTTCGTATTTACTAAGGTAATAACTAAATCACTAATTAATAATGCTGAAAAGACTGGGACTTGTAATACGGTAATTATATAGAAATGAAACTGATAAACAGTGGTGTGTATCATTGCATGTAGCCCAGCATCATAATTAGAGATCTCGTTATTAAAAGACTAGAGTATTGAATAGTCATGTCATGTCATGTCAGAGGTAATTGCTATCTGATGATAGTAACTGCTTGAAGGCGATGTATAAGCTAGCACAAGTCACAAATGTTGCCTTCACCATCAGCCTTGATATGTATATAAAATAATTACAGTCTAGCTAGTAAGATATTTATATGAGATAGGTTAGCAATTCCAAACTTTTATCTGTATGTAAAATAAAGTTCATTTTTGATCCATACTTGCTAATTTTCTTTTTCTCGCATAAAAATCTATATCATCATGACAATACGAAATAATTGAGTGCTGATACTTTTCCTTCTATTTTAACAGGGTAGAATATATATAGACACACACACACACACGAGGATTGCCGATGTGTATCGACCAAAAGTAAAGCAAGAATACTTGCCTCGAAGATGGGAAAAACTCGACGATGGAATGCAAAGTCTAAACTTGATGTTAGGGAACACGGTTAGAGATCTCGATGGACTTGGGCTCGGCTCCGGCGATGGGTTTCCCAAGTTGTTGCAGTTGGGTCACGGGTCGTCGGGGTTGCAGGTTCTCGGGAAGAGGAATGGAGGTGGAAACGAGGGCGAGGAGGTTAAGGAGGTCGGCGGTGAAGGGTGTTGTTGTGGGGTTTCGGGTGTGCAGGGTTATTGGGGTTGCGGGAGAGGAGATGAAGAAGATGAGGGTGATGTGATGGAGATGAGGACGTGGCGGCGGCATTGAGGGGACAAGGGCGAAGGTTGTGGCTGGGTTCGGCGTGGGTGCTCGGGTTATGGGTTGTGTCGGGGCCGTGGGTTGCAGGGAGTTTTAGGTTGGCTTGGGGGTATTGGTTCTCGGGGATTGAGGGTGTTGGCGAGGAGAAGGAGGAGGTTGAGGTGATGACGTCGGGGGTGAGAGGATGGCGATAGGGTCGGGGATTGGAGGTGATGGGTGCGGGCGTGCAGTCGGGGGTTCTTGGATTGGGTTGCGACAGGGAGGAGGAGAGTAGAAGAAGAATGGAGGTGGAGATGAGATTGGGACGAGGGCATGGTGACGAGGGGGTCGGCGGCGACGGCTAGGGCTCGGGCGTGGGTTCTTGCGGTCGTAGGTCGTCGGGTTTGCAGGGAATTGGTGTTGGTGTTGGGAGGTGATGAAGGTGGCGGTAATGATGAGGAAGGCGAGGAGATGGTGAGGAGATGAAGGCGAGGGCGGCAGCGGCAACAGCGAGGTGAGGTGCGTGGGTTAGGGATGGGTTTTCTCGTGGGTTTGCAGGGAAGAAGAAAGGAATATTGAGGGGAGAGAGAGAGACGTGTGAGTTTAGATTAGGTTTAAGAAAAATATAATATATAATATTTATAATATATATAGAGAGAGGGTGCGACACGGTTAGGATTTAGTTTTAAAAAATATTAAAAAAATATATATAGTATAAACAGTTAAGAAATATAATAATATATATTATAGGATTTGTAGATAATATCAAATATACTCTGAAAAATATCCAGGTCCTGTCTAAAAATCTAGTTTTAAAATACGGATAATATACTTATCAACAAAAACCATAATGCGATGCCCGATTAAAGAAAATGCATACCCCCAAGAACGGATACACGTAAATGCATGTAGCGATCCAAACGAGTCCGGTATAATAAACAGGAAGTGAACATGATGTACGGATGCAACCATAGGGTATGGGGTATGACACGGGTCAAAACTAAATATTTTAAGTAAATAAATATCGTTAAACAAAATATCTTATAAATAAGATTTAAAAAGAGGTAAAATCTTTTGTGTGTGTGTATATTGTTTAAAGAAATACCAAAAAAGTATCTTTTGTTTAAAATATAATACTAAAATATAAATATGGTTATAAAATAGTGTTAAACAAATAAATATTTAAATACTAATAATATGCATATTTAACAAACTTGAAAAACCATAATTATATGCATATATCTTAATTAAAAGTATTAAACTCCAAGTTATAATAATAATAAAACAAAACCCAAAATATCCAAAAAGAAAAAGAAACGTACGATCGGACTAGGATATTACATCCTACCCACCCTACAAGAAATTTCGTCCTCGAAATTAGAAAAACGAAAATACAAGATCACGAACTAATTACAAGGATCATAGAAAATAGATGGGTATGAAAAATTAAGATTCAAGGAAACAAATTAGGGTATGAAGAGTCACAGTCTTGGCTCGAGAATCGGCGTGTGCAATGAAATCAAATCGGTGGAAACAAATCAGGTAGAACTCTAAGTTACTCAAACAGAATGACGTATTGTAACCATACCGCGGTACATGAGTACAATATCGTAATTCTATCTCAGTCGCTCGAATCCTATAATCAGAGTCAAGGAAATATGCAGCATGACACACTGAGGGAAATCTAGACATGTGATTCTAACCTAAAAGCTCGGTAGAACCAAACTAACTTTGACGTCAGCTCGGCTCTGATACCAACAAAACCTTGTCACGTCCCGCTTCTCAAAATACGGAATACGGAGAGCAACGAAGGCCAGTTATGCTACCTGCGGTAAGGAAAGATCCTTCCATAATCATATAAGGTTGTCTAGTTTAACCTATCAAAATAAAATCCAATACCAAAAAGGATGATACTGATAATCATGCTGCAACGACACCACAAGAAATACTAAAAATGGGTCCACTAGATAATTGATGTAAATAAGTACCCAATACAATAGGTCCGAAAGGAAGACAAAATCTGGAAAGATACATGAGTCTTAATGTCCCATAAGGACGCACATGCTAAATACTAACAGAGAAGAAATAAACCTGCGGGATGCTGATCTTCGGCAAAGTCCTAATAGCCGTTCCAATCCTGCTCAGCCTGAAAATCTGTCTCTAAACCTGATATGACAAATCTCAAGGATATCAGAATATCCCAGCAAGTACTCAATGTATAAGGTATGTGTATGATATGATAACATGAATAGATGAACGCAGTGAAGCCCGTGTGCGCAAGTAAAACCATATATATATATATATACTATGAAACCAATATGTAAAGAGGTCAAGTCATAACCTAACTGGTCACTAAAAGATAATCTATTCTATCGTGAGCTCGAGTGTGTGCGTCAACTTCTATAGGAGCATTCCTAACCCAAGAGTAGTGTCCCAGAGGCTAGGAAACACGGGCCCAATTGTGGAATGAACATGTGACTGATACAACCCGGTACGAGCTGTAATAACATGCGACCGATATAGCACGGAACAAGCTGTAATAACATGCGACTGATATAGCCCGGTACGAGCTGTAATAACATGCGACTGATATAGCCCGGTACGAGTTGCCGGTATGGGACTCCTGAGATCCTGTTGTACGAACGCACACTCAAACTAATCCTATACCCCGCGTGTTCGTATCTACTAAGGTAATAACTAAATCACTAATTAATAATGCTGAAAAGACTCGGACTTGTAATACGGTAATTATATAGAAATGAAACTGATAAACAGTGGTGTGTATCATGGCATCTAGCCTAGCATCATAATTAGAGATCTCGTTATTAAAAGACTAGAGTATTGAATAGTCATGTCATGTCAGAAGTAATTGCTATCAGATGATAGTAACTGCTTGAAGGCGATGTATAAGCTAGTACAAGTCACAAATGTTGCCTTCACCATCAGCCTTGATATGTATATAAAATAATTACAGTTTAGCTTGTAAGATATTTATATGAGATGGGTTAGCAATTCCAAACTTTTATTTGTATGTCAAATAAAGTTCATTTTTGATCCATACTTGCTAATTTCTTTTTCTCGCAAAAAAATCTATATCATCATGACAATACGAAATAATTGAGTACTGATACTTTTCCTTCTGTTTTAACAAGGTAGAATATATATAGACACACACACGAGGATTGTCGATGTGTATCGACCAAAATTAAAGCAAGAATACTTGCCTCGAAGACGGGAAAAACTCGACGATGGAATGCAAAGTCTAAACTTGATGTTAGGGAACACGGTTAGAGATCTCGATGGACTTGGGCTCGGCTCCGGCAATGGGTTTCCTAAGTTGCTGCAGTTGGGTCACGGGTCATCGAGGGTGAAGGTTCTTGGGAAGAGGAATGGAGGTGGAAACGAGGGTGAGGAGGTTGAGGAGGTCGGCGGTGAAGGGTGCTGTTGTGGGGTTTCGGGTGTGCAGGGTTATTGGGGTTGCGGGAGAGAAGATGAGGAAGATGAGGGTGATGTGATGGAGATGAGGACATGGTGGTGACGTCGAGGGGACAAGGGCGAAGGTGGTGGCTGGGTTCGGCGTGGGTGCTCGGGTTATGGGTTGTGTCGGGGTCGTGGGTTGCAGGGAGTTTTAGGTTGGCTTGGGGGTATTGGTTCTCGGGGATTGAGGGTGTTGGCGACGAGAAGGAGGAGGTTGAGGTGATGACGTCGGGGGTGAGAGGACGGCGATGGGGTCGGGGATTGGAGGTGATGGGTGCGGGCGTGCAGTCGGGGGTTCTTGGATTGGGTTGCGACGGGGAGGAGGAGAGTGGAAGAAGAATGGAGGTGGAGATGAGATTGGGACGAGGGCGTGGTGACGAGGGGGTCGGCAGCGACGGCTAAGGCTCGGGCATTGGTTGTCGCGGTCGTGGATCGTCGGGTTTGCAGAGGATTGGTGGTGTTGGGAGGTGATGAAGGTGGTGGTAATGATGAGAAGGGCGAGAAGATGGTGAGGGGAGGAAGGCGAGGATGGCGGCGACGACGGCAAGGTGAGGTGCATGGGTTAGCGATGGGTTTTCTCATGGGTTTGCGGGGAAGAAGAAGGGAATATTAAGGGGGGAGAGACGTATGAGTTTTGATTAGGTTTAAGGAAAATATAATATATAATATTTATAATATATATATATATATATATATATATATATATATATATATATATATATATAGAGAGAGAGAGAGAGAGAGAGAGAGAGAGAGAGGAGACAGAGAGAGGGTGCGATACTGTTAGGATTTAGTTTTAAAAAATATTATATATATATATATATATATAGTATAAACAGTTAAGAAATATAATAATATATATTATAGGATTTGTAGATAATATCAAATATACTCCGAAAAATATACGGGTCCTGTCTAAAAATCTAGTTTTAAAATACGGATAATATATGTATCAACCAAAACCATAATGTGATACCCGGTTAAAGAAAATGTTTACCCCCAAGAACGGATAAACGTAGCGATCCAAACGAGTCCGTTACAACAAACAGGAAGTGAACACGATGTACGGATGCAACCATAGGGTATGGGGTATGACACAGGTCAAAACTAAATATTTTAAGTAAATAAATATCGTTAAACAAAATATCTTATGAATAAGATTTAAAAAGAGATAAAATCTTGTGTATATATATATTGTTTAAAGAAATACCAAACAAAATATCTTTTGTTTAAACTATAATACTAAAATATAAATATAGTTATAAAATAGTGTTAAACTGATAAATATTTAAATACTAATAATATGTCTATTTAACAAACTTGAAATACCATAATTATATGCATACATCTTAATTAAAAGTATTAAACTTCAAGTTATAATAATAATAAATCTGTCACGCCCCGCTTCCCAGAGTACGCTAAGATAGGCACGTGACAAAGCCAACCATGCTATCTGTAGATAGGAAATATCCCTCCACAGTCACATTACGGCTGTAGAGATATCAAGAACGATAATAAACTATCTAACACATGTCCATATGCCAAAATAAACGAGTCAAGAATAAAATAATATGCGGAAGCAATAGATCCAATAAACAAAACACCTGAAAAGTAAAATTGGATACCAACTGGATCCTCACTGCTCGGCCTAACGGCGGAAGTACTCATGATCAGCCTGCGACAAAGGTAGAGGATCTGGGCCATGCAAAACCCAGATGTCAGTGCGTCATAATATCAAGGAATAATACATCAAGGAGTAGCAAGTCATGCAGGTATGAGTATGAACGGTAAAAACAGGTATAACAATAACATAAGTAAGGACAGCGAAGGGTAAGGCACATGTGCTGTGCAGTGAGTAATCTAAACTGGTCTACTGGGTTAACTACTCTCAAGTCTTTTCAAATCAATTTGATAAATCGTCGATGTAACTCAATAGTATCCCGTGCGTGCCCGGGATCACGGTCAAAGACTCTCGAGCTGAATCCGAGACGTGCCGCAAGGCAGTAAAATATAGTATGTAACGACGAATGATGTCAGCAGCATCATCCCGGGGCTGGCCTAGCCCATAAGACTGATCAGTAAATGCATCGAACTGTCGAGTTAAAAGTCAGGTTTCATCATTGATTTCCCCATACCCCCAAGTTATGTGTTCAAATCAGGTATTAATAAATCTGGAGCTAATGCCAATACAGGATCAAGCAGGTACATGTTTGTCTGGATAGACAACAGGAAATGTCCGTAGGGACAACAGGTCAAGATTGTCGGCATTAGTAACAAGATCAGGTAACAGGTCAGGCTGTGGTACATCAGGTCATGTCAGGTGGTGTATTAGGATCCAATCATGTCAAGTAGTGCACAATATCAAGTCGTGTTACGTAGTGGTGTATCAAGTCATGTCAGGGGGTGCACAAGTATCACGTGGGTGCTCATAATCAAACTATAATAAGTATGGGTATACAAAAACAAGTACGGAGAGTGCTAATATAACAATAAAATGGAATATTGTGATGTGGTATGCAAATAAATATAGATTCAAAGATATGGATGCACAGTTATCATTAGGGTTACATTTATAGTTCCAATATTAAATAGGATGCAGTTTATTAAACATGGGATGTTAATATCACAATATTATGTATTAATACGATCTACGGATGCAGTTATAGATATATTAGACGAGATGGATGCAAATGGGCATCCGAAAGGTTATAAAACTATAAAAATGGTAATGTGGGATATACAACTAAGCAATATGTGATATAAATATGCAACATGATTAGTTTTCATGATCTAGATCTAAAATGTTATAAACGGAACATCGAAACGTTATAAAAATGAAACATGGAATACAAGATTTAAACTACAGGTATAGTATTTAATTAAATAAATATATAATGGGTTAAATAGCATGTAGAAAGATTAACTTGCCTCGGGGATCCACAGATGCACGGCACGCAGCAAGAATGCGAGAAAACGACGGAAAATCTCCATTGGGGCATTTCGTTGAACACTTTGCGCGCACAATCGAACATTGACGGAATGGAGATCTAGAGGCAGAGAAGTGATCATTTCGTTCACGTAAATGCAGGCCAAATCATTGGAGCCTCGGTTCTCGTCTCAGAGTCACGTCGAATGGGCTGTCGAATGTCAAGGGTTTGGCGTTGTCAATCGGCCAAGGGGAAAAATGATCTCAGTTAGTAAAGGGGAAATGACGATGAAACGACGCAAGGATCAAAGCTTTGGATCTCTGCTGGGCTCAACCTGAACTAGGCTTGGGTAGGGATGCGGCCAAGGAACATAGCGACACTGGCGATGAAGGTTTCGTCAACAACGAGGGTTGATGCGATGGGTTTTTGCTGCGATGGGATTGGCGGCAAGCGTGGCGATGTTGGTGGAGTCTCGCCGAAAGAGATGGAGTCGTGGGTTAACGTCGGTGAGGCGGTTGCTGTCGATGATGGGTGCAGGCGAAGAGGTTGGGTGAGGCATAGGGTTGCAGTATGAAGATGATGGTGTAGAGTTTAAGGTTTGCTAGCGATGGGGTTCGGCTGAGGCGATGATGGCTGTTCGGTGTGGGGTTGAACTCGCTGGGAAGAAGAAGATGGGCTAGGTCTTTGAAGTCGACGGCAAGATGCAGGAGTTGGTGGTGTCGGTGGTTGATGGTTTGAAGACGAGATGGGTTTGGTGATGGGTTCGGTTGCTTGGGCGCTCGAAGAAGAAGAAGGCAGAGGTGAGGGTGATCGGGAAGAAAGCTCGGCGCCAGTGATGGAGATGATGGTGAGTCGGTGAAGGAGGATGAAGACGAGGATGGAGGTCGGAAAGGGGATGGCAGCGAAGATGACAACGACGAAGGTTAAGGAGGCGAGGGTTAGGGATGGTCGACGACGTGAGGGTCGACGGCGAAGCGAGGCAGGGGCGCGAGGCTCGGAAGGAAAGAAAAATAAAGAAGGAGAAGAAGAGGAGAGAGGAGAGAGAGTACGTGAGATTAATAATTAAATGGATTTATATAAATTAGAGGGGAGAGAGAGAGAGAGAAGGAGAGAGAGAGAGAGATCGAGATGAGAGAGAGGGAGAGAGAAAGAGATGGAGAGAGATCGAGATGAGAGAGAGAGAAATGAACAGGGAGGAGAAAGGAATTTGTCACTTAGCGGGAAAGAGAGAAAGAGATAGCGCGGAGAGAGAGAAAAGAAAAAGAAAGAAAGAGAGAGAAAGAACTCTGGGTTGTTTAAAAAGTTAGGATTATAATTTTAAAAAAATATTTTAGTTTGTTACATTTAACAGATAACGAGATTTAATTATAATTATTAAATATTAAATAAGTTTGAAATTAGGCGGGATACAAGATATTTCAAAACGTGCCCGGGTCGGGTCTAAAATTTCAGATTTAAAATATGAAAAATATATGCGACTCTTAAAATTCAAAATGAATGCTTAGCTAATGAAAATGCATACCCCTAAGAACGGATGCATGTACGTGCGCGTAGCCATCCAAACACGTCCGTTTCACTGAACGGGACGAGAACAAGATGCGCGGATGCTACCACGGGGTTAGGGGTATCAAGCAGGCCATGAAATGCAATTTTAAATTATTTTCTGTGACTTAAAATGTTATATGGTAAAATATGCGATACCAGATAAAATGCCAGTATGCACTAACATGAGAATGCACAGTCTACGTAACAAGTCAGGGTAATTTCTAAATATGAATCAAACAGGTTCAAGCAAGCGGGTCGGGTCGAATGCAAAGTAAAATGTAAAATACCATTCGCACCCAAAACACGTTAAATCAAGAAAATACCATAAATAAGTAAATACGGGAACTGGAATTGGTATAAATGAACTAGGTTGTTACATTATACCCAACTACAAAAAGAATTTCGTCCTCGAAATTCCAAAAATAAGAAAGGATAAAGAATCATGAAATTACAAGAATAGGTGTGGAAACTTCTGTCGAGTTTCTTCTTCTCGTTCCCAAGTCGATTCTTCATGCGGGCGATTTCCCCAAGAAACAAGTACGAGAGGGATAATCTTGTTCTTAAGAATCTTTTCCCTTCGATCCACAATCGACATCGGTCGTTCCTCAAAGGTTAAATCTTCTCGTACAGTCAGCTCCGAAAGATCCAGCACGTGTGTTTCATCTCGAACATACTTACGGAGTTGAGATACGTGAAACACGTCATGAACATTTGCCAAAGATTGTGGTAAAGCCAATCGATAAGCCACTTCTTCAACACGCTCCAAAATCTCAAAAGGTCCAACGAATCGAGGACTAAGCTTGCCTCGACTCCCAAAACGAATCACTCCTTTAGTAGGTGATATCTTGAATAATACCAGATCACCAATAGCAAATTCTAGAGGTCTTCTCGATGTATCGGCCCAACACTTCTGCCGATCTTGTGCTTCCTTCATATAATTCCGGATAGTATTAACTTTCTCCACGGTTTGCACGATCAAATCCAGTCCCAACTATCTTCGTTCTCCAACATCGTCCCAACAAACATATGAGCGACACTTGCGACCATACAATATTTCGAATGGAGCCATCTAAATAGTCGCCTGAAAACTATTATTGTAAGAAAACTCCACCAAATGTAGATGATCCTCCCATGAACCCTTGAAGTCTAACATGCAAGCTCTCAACATATCTTCAAGAGTTTGGATCGTTCTCTCCGACTGGCCTTCTGTTTGAGGATGATAAGCTGTGCTAAATTTCAATCGAGTCCCCAAACTTTCCTGTAAGCTCATCCAGAAGTGTGATAAGAAACGGGTGTCACGGTCGGACACGATGCTCACCGGTACTCCATGCAATCTTACAATCTCCTGCAAGTACCGTTCTGCTAACGCTTCCGTTGACTGACCAACTCGAAACGGTATGAAGTGAGCTGACTTGGTCAATCGATCAACAATCATCCAAACTGCATTGTTTCCCTTTGGACTCCGCGGTAAAGCTGTCACGAAATCCATGGTTATATGTTCCCACTTCCATTGAGGAATCGGAAGTGGTTGCAATAAACCAGCAACCCTTTGATATTCAGCCTTAACTTGCTGACACACCAAGCACTTTGCTACAAAGCGAGCAATCTCCCGTTTCATGCCTTCCCACCAGAAATGCTGTCGTAGATCTCGGTACATCTTCGTGCCTCCTGGATGTACGGAATATGCTGAACTGTGCGTTTCCTTCATAACTTCTTCGCGGGTATCTCCCTTTGGCACACACAAACGACTACCATATCGCAACGAACCATCTTCATGAATCAACAAGTCCGTTCGAAGTCCAGCTTCAACTTATTCTCGAAACTTCTGCAATCTTAGGTCCTTCGACCGCGTTGCTTTAATATTCTCGATCAACGACGACTGTACTTGCAGCTGCATCAACTGTCCCGAAGAATGCAGTAGCACAATCTCCAAATCAAATTTTCGAAAGTCTTTAATAAGTTTCTTCTGTGCAGCCAACATCCGAATTGCCGGCAAGCGACTAAGCGCATCCGGCACAACATTAACTTTCCCCGGATGGTATTTAAGATCAAGATCGTAGTCAGCCATCAGCTCCAACCATCTACGCTGCCTCATATTAAGCTCCTTCTGTGTGAACACATACTTCAAGCTTTTGTGATCAGTGAATACTTCGCCCCTTTCGCCCAATAAGTAGTGTCTCGAAATCTTCAAAGCAAAAATCACAGCTGCTAGCTCCAAGTCATGAGTTGGGTAATTCTTCTCATGGGTCTTCAACTGTCTCGACGCGTAAGCTACAACCTTCTCATGCTGCATCAAAACACATCCCAATCCTTTTCCAGATGCGTCGCTGTGAATCACCAATCCTTCGGAACTGTCTGGCACGGTCAAAATAGGAGCGGTTATCAGTCTCTGCTTCAACGCCTCAAAAGCTGATGCACACCTATCCCTCCATACAAATGGTACTTCCTTGCATGTAAGATTGGTCAGAGGCTCAGCCAAACGAGCAAAATTCTCCACGAACCTTCTGTAATACCCGGCAAGTCCAAGAAAGCTTCTGATCTCTGCAACGTTCTTCGGAATCGGCCAATCTCGAACTGCTGCAATCTTTTCGGGATCAACGGCGATTCCATCTCCGGACACGACATGCCCCAAAAACTTCACTTCTTCAAGCCAAAACTCGCACTTGCTCATCTTTGCATACAATCTTTCTTGCCTCAATGTCTGCAGTGCGATCTGCAAGTGTTCTGCATGCTCTTCAATACTTCTCGAGTAAACCAGAATATCATCACTGAACACCACTATAAACTGATCCAAGAATGGTGAGAAGATTCGGTTCATCAAGTCCATAAATATCGCCGGTGCATTCGTTACTCCGAATGGCATCGCTAAATACTTGTAATGTCCATACCGAGTTCGGAACGCAGTCTTGCAAATATCTTCTGATTTAACTCGGACCTGATGATATCCGGATCGCAAATCCAGCTTCGAGAATACCCTCGCGCCACTAAGCTGATCGAACAATTCACCAATGCGAGGGATCGGGTACTTGTTCTTAATAGTCACCCTGTTTAATTCTCGATAATCGATGCATATTCTCCTTGTGCCATCTTTCTTCTTGACTAGAAGAACTGGAGCTCCCTAAGGTGAATTACTGCTGCGAATCCAACCCTTCTCAAGTAATTCGGTAACCTGCTTCTTGACTTCTTCCAAATCCACTGATGCCATCGGATAGTACGCCTTAGAGATTGGCGCTGCACCAGGAATAAGATCGATTGCGAACTCCACATCTCGTTTTGGTGGTAAACCCAAGATGACTTCGAACACGTCCATGAACTCTCGAACTACAGCTGGCGCTTCTTCCTTATCAACTTCCATAGACGAAAGAACATTATTTGTCGGCCTAGCCCTAAACTCGACTAGCCCGACAGCACTGCTACCTCCAGCAAAAACAACTCCGGATGTCCGGGAATCTGGAAAATCACTTTCTTTGCCCTACAATCAATGTGAGCGTGGATGTGCCGAGAAAATCTATTCCCAAGACAACAACAAACAAAGGGATGCACTAGAATTGAATAATTCTAATGCAGGAAAGACATGAACAAGTAGGATACCTGAAACGATTTCACCTGAAGCCAAACACTGAAGAAGATAAGCACGGTAAACAGGATTCAAGCTTGCGATAAAATATGAACTGGAAAGTAAGAGAAACAAGGCAATATAATGACCATGGAACAAGGAAGTGAATCAAGACCAGGACTCCAAGTTACTTAAATAGAGTACTGCATTTTAACCATGCTGCAGTTCATAGTTACAATCATATAACTCCAATCAAGTCGCCTAAATCCTAGTATCAGAATCAAGGAACAGGGAAAAACAATAGGGAACCAAAAGATTTCAAGTCGAGATGCAAAGAGGTTTGCATATCGTCAAGATAAGGATCAGGAGGAAGTTAAGATTCAAAAAAAATGGCAAGATGGCAAAGTGGCAGGACATGTTCCTAATCACGAGTTTTCTGATTCGTGTATTGGGTCCAATACCCAACTACAAAAGAATCAAACCCAATTAACTTATATCCTATGGCTCTGATACCAAACAAACCCTGTCACGCCCCGCTTCCCAGAGTACGCTAAGATAGGCATGCGACAGAGTCAACCATGCTACCTGTGGATAGGAAATATCCCTCCACAGTCACATTACGGCTGTAGAGATATTAAGAACAATAATAAACTATCTAACACATGTCCATAGGCCAAATAAACGAGTCAAGAATAAAATAATATGCGGAAGCAATAGATCCAATAAACGAAACACCTGGAAAGTAAAACTGGATACCAACTGGATCCTCACTGCTCGGCCTAACAGCGGAAGTACTCCTGATCAGCCTGCGACAAAGGTAAAGGATCTGGGCCATGCAAAATCCAGACGTCAGTACGTCATAATATCAAGCAATAATACATCAAGGAGTAGCAAATCATGTAGGTATGAGTATGAACGGTAAAAACAGGTATAACAGTAACATAAGTAAGGACAGTGAAGGGTAAGGCACAGGTGATGTGCAGCGAGTAATCTAAACTGGTCTACTGGGTTAACTACTCTCAAGTCTTTTCAAATCAATTTGATGAATCGTCGATGTAACTCAATAGTATCCCGTGCGTGCCCGGGATCACGGTTAAAGACTCTCGGGCTGAATCCGAGACGTGCCGCAAGGCAGTAAAAGGTAGTATGTAACGACGAATGATGTCAGCAGCATCATCCCGGGGCTGGCCTAGCCCATAAGACTGATCAGTAAAGGCATCAAACCGTCGAGTTACAAGTTAGGTTTCATCATTGATTTCCCCATACCCCCAAGTTATGTGTTCAAGTCAGGTATTAATAAATCTGGAGCTAATGCCAACACAGGATCAAGCAGGTACAAGTTTGTCTGGATAGACAACAAGAAATGTCCGTAGGGACAACATGTCAAGATTGTCGGCATTAGTAGCAAGATCAGGTAACAGGTCAGGCTGTGGTACATCAGGTCATGTCAGGTGGTGTATTATGATCCAATCATGTCAAGTAGTGCACAATATCAAGTCGTGTCACGTAGTGGTGTATCAAGTCATGTCAGGGGGTGCACAAGTATCATGTGGGAGCTCATAATCAAACTATAATAAGTATGGGTACACAAAAACAAGTACGGAGTGCTAATATAACAATAAAATGGAATAGTGTGATGTGGTGTGCAAATAGATATAGATTCAAAGATATGGATGCACAGTTATCGATTAGGGTTACATTTATAGTTCCAATATTAAATAGGATGCAGTTTATTAAACATGGGATGTTAATATCACAATATTATGTATTAATACGATCTACGGATGCAGTTATAGATATATTAGACGAGATGGATGCAAATGGGCACCCGAAAGGTTATAAAACTATAAAAATGGTAATGTGGGATATACAACTAAGCAATATGTGATATAAATATGCAACAAGATTAGTTTTCATGATCTAGATCTAAAATGTTATAAACGGAACATCGAAACGTTATAAAAATGAAACATGGAATACAAGATTTAAACTACAGGTATAGTATTTAATTAAATAAATATATAATGGGTTAAATAGCATGTAGCAAGATTAACTTGCCTCGGGGATCCACAGATGCACGGCACGCAGCAAGAATGCGAGAAAATGACGGAAAATCTCCATTGGGGCATTTCGTCGAACACTTTGCGCGCACAATCGAACATTGACGGAATGGAGATCTAGAGGCAGAGAAGTGATCATTTCGTTCACGTAAATGCAGGCCAAATCATTGGAGCCTCGGTTCTCGTCTCGGAGTCGCGTCGAATTGGCTGTCGAATGTCAAGGGTTTGGCGTTGTCAATCGGCCAAGGGGAAAAATGATCTCAGTTGGTAAAGGGGAAATGACGATGAAACGACGCAAGGATCAAAACTTTGGATCTCTGCTGGGCTCAACCTGAACTAGGCTTGGGTAGGGATGCGGCCAAGGAGCATAGCGACACTGGCGACGAAGGCTTCGTCAATTGCGAGGGTTGATGCGATGGTTTTTTGCTGCGATGGGATTGGTGGCAAGGGTGGCGATGTTGGTGGAGTCTCGTCGAAAGAGATGGGGTCGTGGGTTAACGTCGGTGAGGCGGCTGCTGTCGATGATGGGTGCAGGCGAAGAGGTTGGGTGAGGCATGGGGTTGCAGTATGAAGATGATGGTGTAGGGTTTAAGGTTTGCTGGTGATGGGGTTCGGCTGAGGCGATGATGGTTGTTCGGTGTGGGGTTGAAGTCGATGGGAAGAAGAAGATGGGCTAGGTCTTTGAAGTCGACTGCAAGATGAAGGAGTTGGTGGTGTCGGTGGTTGATGGTTCGAAGATGGGACGGGTTTGGTGATGGGTTCGGTTGCTTGGGCGCTCGAAAAAGAAGAAGGCAGAGGTGAGGGTGATCGGGAAGAAAGCTCGGCGCCAGTGATGGAGATGATGGTGAGTCGGTGAAGGAGGATGAAGACGAGGATAGAGGTCGGAAAGGGGATGGCAGCGAAGATGACAACGATGAAGGTTAAGGAGGCGAGGGTTAGGGATGGTCGACGACGTGAGGGTCGACGGCGAAGCGAGACAGGGGCGCGAGGCTCGGAGGGAAAGAAAAATAAAGAAGGAGAAGAAGAAGAGAGAGGAGAGAGAGTACGTGAGATTAATAATTAAATGGATTTATATAAATTAGGGGGGAGAGAGAGAGAGACTGAGAGAGAAGGAGAGAGAGAAAGATCGAGATGAGTGGGAGAGGGAGAGAGAAAGAGATGGGGAGAGATCGAGATGAGAGAGAGAGAAATGAACAGGTAGGAGAAAGGAATTTGTCACTTAGCGGGAGAGAGAGAAGAGATAGCGCGGAGAGAGAGAAAAGAAAAAGAAAGAAAGAGAGAGAAAGAAATCTGGGTTGTTTAAAAAGTTAGGATTATAATTTTAAAAAAATATTTTAATTTGTTACATTTAACAGATAACGAGATTTAATTATAATTATTAAATATTAAATAAGTTTGAAATTAGGCGGGATACAAGATATTTCAAAACGTGTCCGGGTCGGGTCTAAAATTTCAGATTTAAAATACGAAAAATATATGCGACTCTCAAAATTTAAAATGAATGCTTAGGTAACGAAAATGCATACCCCCAAGAACGGATGCACGTACGTACGCGTAGCCACCCAAACACGTCCGTTTCACTGAACGGGACTAGAACAAGATGCGCGGATGCTACCACGGGGTTAGGGGTATGAAGCATGCCATGAAATGCAATTTTAAATTATTTTCTGTGACTTAAAATGTTATATGGTAAAATATGCGATACCAGATGAAATGCCAATATGCACTAACATGATAATGCACAGTCTACGTAACAAGTCATGGTAATTTATAAATATGAATCAAACAGGTTCACGCAAGCGGGTCGGGTCGAATGCAAAGTAAAATGTAAAATACCATTCGCATCCAAAACATGTTAAATAAAGAAAATACCACAGATAAATAAATACGGGAACTGGAATTGGTATAAATGAACTAGCTTGTTACAAAAACAAAACCCAATATATCCAAAAAGAAAAAGAAACATACGATCGGACTAGAGTGTTACAGTTTTTATGCTCAATCTTCTAGCCCTAACAATAATATATTCAGGATGGAAAGGTTAAAAACCGACGTCTCATATATACTAAGTGAGTTTAATTATAATGCATATTGCAGTTAAACTTTAATTATATTTCCAGAGACATGTCACCAATTGTGTATGCGTTTATAATAATATCGTGATGACATTGTTGTCTATATCGTGAATAATTTGGACTGCTGGACTTTGTGATGGGACTAGTAGACCTTTAAGGATTGCATGCTTTTTACTATTAACCAAGTCAAAACCAAATGAACCATTAGGATGCTTTATTAAGAATTAAGCCTTTGGAAATGTCTTTTGTTTGGTATTGAGTTCGTGTCCCATAGACGAATGCAATTCCTATACCGATCGATCATGTTTATCCTTGGTGTGCATGTGCGTAAACTTAATAGTTTTAGATATTACTTTCTGCTCTCCAATCTTGCGAGTGGATCATTTGGCAGAACCTTATCCAAGCTTCAAGCTTAGACTGAAATTATGTTCATCTAGGTTTTGTGGCCTTCCTATTAAGTAAAATAGCTATTTCTTCTTTTTGTTTTCCCCCGTGTTCATATTCTTTGGGAGTCTAAAATGCGACATGCCAGTTTATTTGCATGGCTATCTCTTGCATAACATATATTATGAGTTGACTTGTCAGTATTAAGGTCAACTTCAAAAAATCTTAGATTTTTTTTGAAAAAAAAACAAAAACAATCAGTTAAGTGTAGGACTCCCAACTGAATAAATAATACGTAATTGATATATATATATATATATATATATATATATATATATATGAGAAAAATTGAGGAAAGACGACATAGGAGGGAATTTCCTCCTATGAGAAAAATTGAGGAAAGACGCCATAGGAGGGAATTTCCTCCTATGGCGTCGAAAAAATACATCCTCCATCGTGTTTTCCGACGATCGGAATCCATCATTTTCATCGTTATCATCTAAGATTTGGGTACGCCAAATTTCATGTGATTCTATAACTTTTTCACCATTGATTTAGCAATGAAAAAGTTCTATTGTCGTAAACCGTTAATTTTAAACCCACTAATTCAACGGTGAAAAAGTAGTAGAATCACATGAAATTTGGTGTACTCATATCTTAGATGATAACGATGAAAATGATGGGTGCCGATCGTCGGAAAACACTATGGACGTTTTCCTCCATTACTCTCTCTCTCTATATATATATATATTTGCTGGTTTTTACAAGACGGTTTTCTATTTATTTTTTTCCTACTTTCATGTGCTCATGACATCATAAATCTTCTAGAGTTGCAGAAAAGGCTGAATTGGATACAGTTATAGTCCTACTCCAATATTTTAAAAATAATTTGCTGCTTACTTTTTGTCTATATGGTTCCAATGAAGTTATCCTTCTGTATTCTGGAAGGTTTACTTATCCAAATTTCTTCATGACCTTGCCATTTCACCAATCCATGTAGAGCAGATTCGGTCGAGGAAATGGAACACCATAAGGGTTGGTGATGGATCTCTGGATCTACTTCAGATATTATCTTCCGTTAATCTCCTGAGGGCACTGATGGACGGCTGAAATTGAGTTGGAGGGTTGCCTCCTGGAGCATGTGGATCTCAATAGGTTTTGTGTGGTTGAGGCCGAGCTACCCGCAAAGAAGTCCTGGGGTGGTTGTGCCACCGAGGACCCTCCGACGATCAAGTTAGCCGAGGTATTTTGGTAGAGTAACGGTCTATTGGAGTGAAACTGGCTTACCTGAGTCGTCTGAGAGAGGGTTTTATATACTGGCAGCCGTGGGCAGGCGGGCACGAGATTCACGCCGGCCGTTACGCCCCTGGCGTCACGTTTGCGTGATAGGCGGGATCCCCCATTAATGACGAGATATGTTCGTTAATGGGGAATCGTGATGGCGTGGAACGCGGGATCATGGACGGCGGATATCTCACGCCTGGCAAGATTCACGGAGCCGTGGCGGAGGTGCCTGTGATCGTTGCTGTGGGTCGGTCGCAGAGACCGAGAAAGATGAGCTCGGCGGGAGGCTCGGGAACGAGCGGGAGACCGAGACATCTTGGTTCTGTGATAGCTCGGAGGCGAGCTGGGGGGTGGTCTGGAAGGCCACCGAAGGACGGGAGACTCCTCGGGCCGGAGTCCCGAGGTGTGATCCCAACTGAAGTTCTTGATCCTTTCTTGTAGGTTCTGGGACACGTCATCTGCAACGTATCAGCATTTGGAGAGTCCCCGATATCGAGCCTCATCATTAGCCCCCCACTCTCGTCTCGACCTGTTCCTGAGTCGGGTCGAGAGTGGTCCGACCGATCACCCTGGGTGAGCTCTCACTCGAAAATATCGTCAGCGCGCATTCCCGGACAAAGAGTAGTATTTTCTTGATGACGTCAGCGGATCAGGGGAGAGATCTCGCATTAAAGGGGAAGCGCCGGATCGTGTGTACGTTCGTCGAAGAGACAGCCCACGTGTCTGGCGCTGGTTGGCTGGCGAGACGTGCCGCAGGCGTTCCCGCGCCCGAAGGGACGCGCCCAGTGTGAATGCAACAGGTGGAACGTTGTCGGCCGTTGGTTGCGAAACGTTGTTTTGGCGGGAGGCGATTGGAGCCATAGGATGTGTACGTCGGCCGCTATAAATAGAGGTGGGATCCCCACCAGAGCCCATACATCTCCATAATTTCCTCGTTTCTGGTCGTGTTAGCTCGACGCTCTTCTCCTCATGTCGGATTCCTTGTGTTTGATCTCCCAAGGACACCTCCCCTTGATCAGGTTAGATGTCTTCTTCCGAGGAGTCTGTAGAAGTAGTCCGGGTAGAGTCTAGGGAGTCTTCTGAAGCTTCCTTTTCTACTTCTTCTTCCTCCTCCTCGTCAGAGTCGGAGTCCTCCCGGGACGTTAGGGTTAGTCAAGCTTACCAGGGTCGTGCGACGGGGGCGGTCCCCAAAGTGCAGGTCACGGGTGTTCTTGGCGTGCCATCCACGCTGAGGCATGCGGATGAGCTCGCCAACATCCGGACTCATTTCCTCATTCTTTCCGGCTATTCGCTTCGTCTGGCCGAGAAGGGGGAGAGTGCAGAACAGGTACGGGGCAAGGAGATTGCCTTGTACCTGGAAGCCTTTTGGGCCGGAATGCGTCTGCCCTTCTCCCCCGAGTTGAGTGCGGCGTTGAATTGTTTTGGGTTAGTCCCGGGCTAGTTAGTGCCGAACTCTTGGAGAATCCTTCTTGGGTTTCTGGTCCGGTTGAAACTGAGTCTGATCCCTTTCAGCCCGAGCCTTCTCGTTTCTTCTCTTTGCTACAAAAACCACCCCAGCACTCGCAGGGACAAGCCGAGCTGGGTATACATCTCTTTTAGAAAACAACAGAGGGACGCTGCCGGGTCAGGGATCGTCGTAATACCTTCTTCCATTCACGAATGGAAGAAGAAGTTTTTGTTTGTTGGGCCGTCCGAGGGTGAGGATTGGCTCGTACCCACTCAGTGGCAAGGGGCCAGCTGTCTGCGGGTGAGTCGGTCGAATGATCCCGACACGGTGACGGTGTCGAATTGGAAGCCCCTCCCACGGGCTGATGTGCTGCTGTCTGAGCGGGCCCTCAGTTCGGCCGGGCTCAGCCCCGCCCAGTACGCGGGTAACTTAGGAGCTTTCAGGCGACCTGTTTAGACTTGTGCATTCTTTCATTTTTCCTGGTATCGTTGAATCCTTGTATTTTTGTCTTATGCAGGACCCATGGACCCAGGCAAGTTTCGGACGGCCCTGGTTGACACGAAGAAGGGGAAGAAGGCCAGAGGCGCCATCCCTTCTCGCCCGTCGTCGGCTCCGGCTCCACTGCGGCCGCTCTATCCAGGCGCCCAAGCGCGCCCCGGGCCCCCGAGTCCAGTCTTGCGCCGAGCCGAAAGCGTGCTCGGGAGCAAGAGCCCCGGGCTCTTGAGGTGGGAGGCGAGACTGGTTCTCCCGCGTCGCTCCTCAAGAGGTTTCATAGGATGGCGCCATGCTCCCCGGCTTCCTCGATCCTCGTAGATGATGGGGAGCTTCTCTTCGAGGTGCCCTCGGGGATTTCCGTCGCCGACAGCCTGCTCTCGGAGATGGAAAGGTCTGCCGGGGTCAGAATCCCTCGGGGGACCCTCCGGGCCCAAATGGCGGCCATAGCTCAAGAGGCCGTGCAGATTAGTGTTCGCACCCCACTTGGTTCTTCATTCAGTATTTTTGTTCGCATGATTGGGTGCCTCCCTTTCCTTTTTAACCCTCTTTCTTTTCTTCAGGTCCTTCAGCACATCGTCCTCATCGTCAACATGGAGGACGATGAAATCGCCCCGGCGATGCGGGCCGTGAGCGAGCTCTCCTTGCGGGAGGAGAGCTCAAGGCTGGAGCTGGAGGCGGCGATGGAGAGGGTCGCTATCCTTGAAGACCGGGTGGCGGTCGCGAATCGAAAGACCGCTAGGTGCCGAGAGGCCGCCCGAGCCGCCGAGTCCCAGTTGGAAGATTCCAAGGTGCTCGTCGCCACCGTGAAGAAGACGGCGAACACCATCCGGAGGGAGAACAAGGAGGTGAAGGTTCGGGCGTTGAAGGCGGTGGAGAACTACAAGAAGTCGGATCAGTTCTACGCCGACATCGCTGGAGCCGCTGCCGTCGTTTGGCCCGACGCCGTCAAGGCGCAGATGCCGGAGTTTCCTGACGGCAAGCTCCGGGATGAGTACCCTCTCGAAGATGACTCGTGTTTCCCCAATCAGAGCAAAGCTCTGTTTGAATTTCAAAATTCAAAAGGTGAAGCAACGCTTCAGATCTCTTGAGCCGCGCGCAGAGCGCCACGTGTTAAAAGCAGACACGCCAGAGTAAGGAGCGCTGCGCCCAAGACAGCGCACTCCCAATCAGAGCAAGGCTTTGTTTTAAAATTCAAATTTTAAATAAAGGAAGCAACGCTTCAGATAACTTGCGCTCTGCGCTGCGCGCCACGTGTCAAACAGTGGTGCGCTAGCGCAGCTGCGCTGCACTCTGCGCTGCTCGACACGTGTCAGCGCAGGTGCGTTAGCGTAGTTACGCTGCGCTCTGCGCAGCGCGACACGTGTCAAGCGCAGGTGCGCTAGCGCAGTTGCGCTGCGCGACAGTGTCAAGCGCAGGTGCACTTGCGCCAACTGCGCCAGCACTAAAATTTAAATAATAAATTATTTAATTAATCAGAATTAAAATTCTAGAAAGATCTTTCCAGTCTTGTTAAAATAAGAAGATTTTCTTCTATAAAACAGAGGCCTTAGGATCAAAGATCCAACGGTGGGGAAGTATCCCCAGATCAATCAGAGAAAAATCTCTGTAACTAACTCAACAAACCAATTGGCCCTATATAAAGGCCCCTAGACTCCAAGTCTGATATACAGAAATAGAAAAAGGAGAGAACTCTGAAAAAATTTGAAAGGCAAGCCTTTGAAGAAAGAAGATCATCTTCTTCAAGGTAAATAATTAAATTCTTGGAAGAACAGAGATGAAAACATTTCACAAAAAGAAGAATTTCTTCTAAAAAAGATCAAAGATCTAAGAATAAGATCAAGATCTTCACTACAAAAAAATAAAAAAGATCAAAAAAGATCCAATCACAAAAAATTAAAGAAGTAATTTACTTCATCCCTAAATCTTTTGATCTATATAAAAGCACAGCCTTTTGATGAACCATTGGTTCTTAAATCTTGAGGTAGAACCTCTTTAGAACTAGAAAAATTCTTTTCTTTGATCTAAATTTGATCAAGATGCGCCCTGCGCTATTGAACAGTGTCCTGCAATCTTAATCTGCACCTTGCGCTCCTAAAAACAGAGCGCTGCGCTCTTGGATTGGCGCACTGCACCAGAGCACGCCACGTGTCAGCAACGCACTAGCGCAGCGCACTGGCGCAGCGCACTGCGCTAACAGACTTGCGCTCATGCAGAGCGTGACACGTGTCACCTCCGCATGCGCTGGCGCCTTGCGCTCTTTAATTGGCGCAAAGCGCCTGACAGGCCACGTGGCACATTGTCAGACCACTAAATGCTGTGCATTATTAAGAAAGGGCAGAGCCCAATTAAAAAGTCTAACAGACCAATTTAAATGTTGTGCATTATTTAAAAAAGGACAGAGCCCAATTAAAAGGCCTAACAGGCCTAATATAAATGCCATGCATTTAATTACAGAGCCCAATGCTATGCATTGTTTAAAAAGGGCAGAGCCCAAGCAAAGGCCTAACAGGCCAAGTATAAATAAAATGTTACACATTTTCAAATGGACTTAGCCCAATTCTTGCCATAAGTCCACAATATAAATTGAACTGAGCACAACCGCTCTCCCAATCAATTTACACCCGGTTCGAGGGTACATCTCTTTACTCCTCTTGCATCCATCGTTGTAATCCCTCAACGTCGTCAGAGAGGTGACGGGTCCCAACAACCACACACTGATACGGACTGTGGGGTCCTTAAACTCATGGACTATGATGTCCTTAACCTCGACCGTGATGTCTTAAAACTAATATTGGACTATGATGTCCTTAACCTTGACCGTGATGTCTTAAAACTAACGTCGGACTGTGAGGTCCTTAAGCTCACGGACTATGACGTCCTTAACCTCGACTGTGATGTCTTAAAACTAATATCGGACTGTGAGGTCCTTAAACTCACGGACTATGATGTCCTTAACCTCGACCGTGATGTCTTAAAACTAACATTGGACTGTAATGTCCTTAAACTACCTATCGACCGTAACGTCACTAAACTAAACAATAGAGCCCCCAATTGCTCTATTGTCGGATCCAAACGATCCCGTTAAGTAGATCTTGGTCTAAAATTAGACTAACGTGTCCTTAACGAACGTTTAAGTCGATCTTAGCCTCAAATAAGGCTAACGTATCCTTAAACACACCCCCAAACCCAAATCTAAGAAAGATACGGATTTGGACTAATCCACGTCCTACGGGCGACGACATAACTTAGTCTCCGTATACAATCCACGGGCAGCCGAACACAAAACAAACACCCACGACATGAAGTGACCATATGGAGAAGGAGAAAGTGGTTACCGCGATGCGGTAGCGTAATTAACTGCAGGGGCTTGCGCCTGCAGGGAAGAGCGTCCCCACAATCAAAAACCTCTCAAGCGAGGGGGAATCTGACGAAGTCTGCTACATTGGACATATCCGTTTAAACCTTCGATACACGGTGCCATAAATCAACTTGGCATCTTCGGAGAGGTGGACGGATAGCGCCTATTAGCATCTGCCCCGAATCTCAAGCAAGATGTCCCTGTCGCGCCGTTTTTCGGAGGGGAACAGATTCTGGCATGCCCGGTGGGACTGCGGAGTCCTTAAATCCACGGACTATGATGTCCTTAACCTCGACCGCGATGTCTTAAAACTAACGTTGGACTTTGAGGTCCTTAAACTCACGGACTATGATGTCCTTAAGCTCGACTGTGATGTCTTAAAACTAACATTGGACTGTGAGGTCCTTAAACTCATGGACTATGATGTCCTTAACCTTGACCGTGATGTCTTAAAACTAACAACGGTAAACACACTTAGGAATCCCCATGATTCCTAAGGAGAAAACGCACCTGCGGGATCCTCTCGACCCGTAGGGAGAAAATACTTTGTGAGACCCTCACGGCTCATAAAGTTGAAAAGTCTTAGGTGACAGATCCTAACCCTGTTTTCTATGCCATCGCCACTTTACAAAAAGCATAAGATTAACAGTTATATATTATCTACGGATCGCACTTACTAAAATTGCATGGCAAACAACACAGCAAGAAAGAAGAAAGCAGAGAGATGACATAAGACATTATGAAGAATGTATATTTTTTATTCATAAATTCGATTGAGTACAAGATACATTGTGTTAAAGAATAAAAGAAACAAATACATTTTATTCACAACCACAAATGATACAAAATGATTCATGAAGAAGGAAGCGTCTTCAACAAATCCGCAAGTTGCTCTCGCACGTCCTTCAGCGCCTTCTCCTGATCGGCTGCCGCGGCCAACTCTGCTTCCACCTGGGCCCGCTGCTGCAAGTAGGATGAAAGCTGTTCTTCAACGGCTCGCTGAACTGCTTCACGACCGTGGGCATCACGCTCAACGGTATCGAGGTTCTGCTTCAATATTAACCCATCAGAAATACTTTGCAGAAGGCCCTCGAAGATGACTTTCATCCGGGTAGCGTTCGCGTCGACCTCAGCACGCAGTCGAGCAGACTCGCTTGAGGTCTCTTTGCATTCCCTCCGCCTTAAAGCCGCTTCTTGTTCAAGATAGCGAAAGTAAGAAGCGCTCTGCTCGATCCACGCCGCCCGTTGAGTACTCGTGGCCAAAATCTCGGGGGCAGGACGCATAAGCTCCAACTGATGCAGGCGAGCCTCGATCTCCCTGCAGTGATTAACCCAAGACTCGACGACGCCTTCATTATGAAAATTTACAAGCGTCGCCAGCATCGGATTAACCTCAGCAGCGAAATCTGCGGCAGATACAGGAGCTTCTGCGTCAAGCTCCTCGACGCATCCGCTCAGCATACTCGAACTCATCGCAACACCCTTTGAGGATGGACGTCGGGAGAATGGGCCTGCCGGCATCATAATGCGGGACTCGAAAGGAACCAGAGCAGGAGCGATAGCTGCAAAACAAATCACAATCAGATGATAGACCTAAAAATACAAGAGATTCATGAACAATGGAATTTACTATACCAGCTGCAGCAGACGGCAAAGCTGGGAGGACCGGTGGCGCATCCGATCTTTTATCCCCTCCTTCGATCTGTAGCACTGCAATCAGGACAAAGAGAAATCAGAAACAATTTCATTATTGGAAAAAGAAAGGGCATTAATTGAAAACTATACTCACCAGCGCCACTGGAGGAAGCAAGCTCCGACGGGAAGGAGAAGTGTGGGTGCAGCACCTGGTACAGCTGGTCAAAAAGGACTCCTGCAAAGACGCAATAGTACGACGTCAGTACATAAGTTATGCAGCCTAAACATGAAACTGATAAGTCACAAATCTATACCTTCCAACATCTGCGACGGTACGAAGGAGGGTAGAGAGGTGGCCACCGTCAGGGCGGTAACTGACGGCGCTCCCTCGGGTAAAGAGGCATCAGCACTAGCCGTACCTGTGTTAGAAACAAGATGAGCCCTATCAGGAAGGATTGCAGAATAAAAAAAGATGACGGTAACCCAGAATTTACCTGAAGAGTCGCCGGCCGGAGCCCTAATGAGGGCGTCACTTGATGCAACGGTTGTGTCTCCCTCCACCATTGTGATGGTCTCATCTCCCGTTGCCTCATCGCCCGACTCTACAGGAGCCGTCGTCATGCTCGCGACACCGGGAGATGACGAGGAACCAAGCAGGGAGAGCGATGATCGGAGCGTTACACGACTCTTGAGAAAGAGCGGCCTTCTCTTACTCAGCGACCATAGCAGCCGTCTCACCCGCTACCACCTCGGGCTCAGCGGTCGCGACCGTCTCGTCCACCACTGCCAAAGGCTCGTCCGTAGCAGCCATTTCGTCTACTGCTGCCTCAAGCTCAGCCCTAGCAGCCGTCTCACCCGCCGCCCCCTCGGTTCGACATCGGCAGCCTTCTCGGGCATAGTAGTCGTGACTGTCTCGTCAGCCGCTAGCTCGAGCCCGGCAACTACGGCTGCACCGCCTACCGTCGCCTCGGTTTTGGCTGCTGCCTCATCCACCATCCCCTCAGGCTCGACAGTCGCCGCTGCTCCTCTAGTAGGACTCAGCCCTGCAGGACAAGATGTATAAGAACCGATAGTTTTACAACTTTTACAACAAAGCCTCGAAAAGCACATTACCTGAGGTGGATTGACCGTTGGCTTCCCGAGCTGCACGCGCCGCCCGTCTATGAGCAGTGGACAAGGCGACCGGGAGCTCTTCTGAAGGAGTAGCAGTGGGAGTAACGACGCTTGAGCCCACCCCCACGGCTAAAGCAGCGCTACGCTCCCTTGCTGCGCGCTTCAAGCGCTTCCTTTCCTCCCGGGCCGTCGCGACAGACCTTTTGGAAGCCTCCTTCAGCAAGGCATCGTCATCCGCATTCAGGGTTGCCTCCAGAGCCGTCAAGGCTTCCATCATCGGCTTTTTGAGCTGGGACTCTTGCGGCAATCCCGAAGAGGCCGGGACTTCGGTAGCTGGCCCGGGGAGAATCTCCACGTCAGTTTGTGGGACAGGCCTTGCGGTACCTGCGATGAAACAAAGAGAAGGTCAAATTATTCATAAGAGATGGAAGCGGAGACATAGTAAACCGGAATGTACCAAGGCTTAAGGATGCTCTGAGTCGTTCCTCCTCCTGGAAAGTTTTGAGGGAAGCAGCGATAGCTTCTTCGGTAGAAAAAGCGTTAGTCCAAAAAACGATGATAGAAGTATGATGCAATGACGAAAAATACAATTAGTGATTACCTGATTGTGCAAGTTTAGCCAACCACGCGTCGCGCCTTGCCAATCGCTCAGAAGCTGTGATGGCGGCCGCCAGATCAATGTCGTCTGGCGGCATAAATAATCCCTTGTTGGTCCCGTACTCACCCAAGCCCTCCCTGACCGAACACAACGTCAGCAGAGAGGATCGACTTCTTCTTCCTCTTCTGCACGCGAGCCTCGGGTGCACCCAAAATCAATTTACGTTTCGTGGGCACCTTAGGATGGCGGGTCCCGATGTCCGAGCCCACGCCAGATTCAAGCGAAACCACATTCACCGTCTCCACCGGAGCACGGGGCACTGGGGGCACGTCCACGGTATCACGGGGCAATCCGCGCGGGGGGCTTAGCACACGCGGAGGCTCATCTCCAGCATCTCCTCTCAGCGGAGGAACAACATGGGTCCTTGGCCTTAGGGGGGCTTTGCGATCGCTGGGGGGGGCACACCCTTGCGGTCAATCAGCAGCCGCTTCTCTTCCCGGATAACAGCACCCATTGCATGCTGATACCAAGCCCCGTACACGTTGAGAGCCCTTGGAACGCAACTTGGCTCGCTGATGAAGAAATGGGAGCCCGTGTTTAACCACATAAAGTGGTGCAGTGCATTCCGTATCCCCTCCTTGGTAGCCGCAGGCTCTTCCAAAAACGCCTCCAGTGGGACCCTTTGGTTATAACTTAACTGCTGGACGAACCGATGGGGGTTGTACGTCATGAAGAGCGCCATATCGTTTTTCCTGAACACCAGGAAGCCCGGCCGGATGGAGTATAAGTGAAGAATCTCCCGAGCTTTCAATACGGAGGCCCCGTCCTTGAAACCATCACACAGCGCCAACACCGCCTTGGAGGTCTCCGGACCAATGGTCATGACCTTGTCCATAAAAGAGATGCCCGCTCCGACTGTGCGCGGATGAAGAAGTAACCCCCTAGCCTCCCGCGGGGGCGGATTCACAATAGAAGCGCCAATTAACCGCATGACTCTCGGGAATCTGCACTTCTCGTAGAACGAGGGTCTCTTGTGAACACCAAAAACCCCGAGCACATGCATTTTCATCCATGAAGTAAAGTAGTGCATCGGGAGATTGGCGGGTTGCACCCCGGGTTCATTGGCGTCCGCCGCCACGCTGAGTCCATGGTACAGATGGGCTAACCCGGCGATTCCAATCGACAACTGTATACCAGCCACCATCCGATGCGCTAGGTAGAAGACAGACGGCCTCATGTAACGCGGGTGCATGGGGAGCGCGAACCAGCACAGCCATAACCCCAGAAACCCGAATAAGAAAGTCTCCTCGTCTATGCCCGGGGCGGCGATTTCCGATAAGGGCATGATCGCAGCGTCGGGAAGGTAGAAACCCTTTTGGTCGTCCTCCGGTGCTGGTCGACGATCTAAGCCAAAACCGAAGGGGTCGTCAAGCTTGGCGAATTTTTCGCTCTGCTGCGATAGAATCTCCGGTCGAAGAAAGCGGGCGATGAAATCTGCAAAATTAACTCCCCGGCCTCCCGATTCCAAGTAGAGACTTTCATACATATTCAGCACCTTCACCAGGCTCGGAAACTGGTGCTGAATAGCATTCTCCGGCGTTAGGCCCATTACCAGCGGCTTGGTGGCGAAGACATATTCGTCAGGAGGAAGTAACTCTTCATAATGTTCCCCCCTCACCGGCAAACCCGAAATCTCAGCAAATTCTTCCAGGAGGATGGAGACTTCCCTGTCCGACAGAAGAAAGGTATGGGTGGGGATGTTTCATTATTCTACGAATGCCTTAACTCACCACGTCGGAGGAGCAGGGTACTCGAACAATGAGGCATAGACTGCGGGGTACAGACCAATCTTCATCAAATGCGTCCTCTTCGCTGACAAGATGTACCTGGCCCACTGCAAATACCCGGCCGGTTGTCGAGGGGTCAATCCGATGTTATAAGGTTGTCCCCAAGGGCGCGACTCACCCTGGCATATGCGCCACCCTAGAATGTCCACGGCTGCCGGCGGCTGCACGTGGATTGCAGCAATCGAAGGCTGAAGAAGATCCTCCGAGTTCCAATTTACGACCTCCACGGCATAGTTCACCGGGGGTGCATCTGCATACGGGATCGATGAGATCGGCTCTGACGGTGTTGCGCAAGAGAAGCTTTGGCGACCCTTGATAATCTCGCTGTACCACCTACCCCATAGGTGAAGGCTCTTATATTCAGGGTCGTGATCCTTAATGAGAGCGAGAACCTCCCGGTCCACCGGCGCCTCAGGAAATCCTCCCTCTGAGCGGAAGAATGGGAACGAAAGATCAGCAGACATGTTGCCTGCAAGGAAAAGCGAAATTCAAGTATCGGTATCATAATTTGATTTTAAAAAAAAATTCCAACACTTGGTACTTTGAAATTTGTACTACACTGCAATGCAGTGGAGAGGGGACCAAAGGGGGACCCATAAAATCCAGATGACAATGCATCAGTTAATAAAACAGCCTCATCATTGGATGAGACTGTCAATTAATGAGGAAATCCTCAAAAAGAATATTCTCATAAATGAGAAATCCCTTGAGACAAGAAGAAAATCTTTCTTTTCAGAGCAAAGTTCTGTCACAGAGTGACACTTGTCAAACTTTGGTCACAAGGGAATAAAATTCCTTAAAAGAGCCTAGCTCTGTAATAATGATGGAAAAATCCATCAAAGAAAACAAATTAATTTCTAAAAAAATTAAAGTTTGGGATCTTAAAAGATCCATGAAAAACTCTCAGGAGTTCATCATCAGAAGATCAAAAGATCTATATTTTGTCAATGAGCAAAACTCTGTTCATGGGTTAAGAAACCCTGAAACAAATTCTTGAGAGCAAAGCTCTATCTATGGAACCCCAAAGGGGTTTTCTTTAGATCAAAGATCTATGAGAGTAAGGCTCTGTCAATTAGAATTAATTTATATTAATTTAAATTTTTACCTAAATTTTTTTTAGAGTTTAACTCTCGGAGTTCTTGAAACAAGAGCAAGGTTCTGAAAATAAAGTTCTTGAAGATGATAATCATCTGTTGAGGACCAATGGTCCTATTTATAGGCGCTCAAGCGCCTCTTCAACTCCTGAATCGATCCAATGGATCAGATGTTGCCACCGCTGCACTCACGTGTGCGCCACGTGAGCGCAACGGTGGGGGGCATTTGTTTCCCCAATCAGAGCAAAGCTCTGTTTGAATTTCAAAATTCAAAAGGTGAAGCAACGCTTCAGATTCCTTGCGCTGCGCGCAGAGCGCCACGTGTCAAAAGCAGACACGCCAGCGCAAGGAGCGCTGCGCCCATGGCAGCGCACCCCCAATCAGAACAAGGCTCTGTTTTAAAATTCAAATTTTAAATAAAGGAAACAACGCTTCAGATAACTTGCGTTCTGCGCTGCGCGCCACGTGTCAAACAGTGGTGCGTTAGCGCAGTTGCGCTGCGCGACACGTGTCAGCGTAGGTGCGCTAGCGCAGTTGCGCAGCGCGGCACGTGTCAAGCGCAGTTGCGCTGCGGGACACGTGTCAAGCGCAGGTGCGCTTGCGCCAACTGCGCCAGCACTAAAATTTAAATAATAAATTATTTAATTAATCAGAATTAAAATTCTAGAAAGATCTTTCCAATCTTGTTAAAATAAGAAAATTGTCTTCTGTAAAACAAAGGCCTTAGGATCAAAGATCTAACGGTGGGGAAGTATCCCCAGATCAATCAGAGAAAGATCTCTGTAACTAACTCAACAAACCAATTGGCCCTATATAAAGGCCCTTAGACTCCAAGTCTGATATACAGAAATAGAAAAAGGTGAGAACTCTGAAAAAATTTGAAAGGCAAGCCTTTGAAGAAAGAAGATCATCTTCTTCAAGGTAAAGAATTAAATTCTTGGAAGAACAGAGATGAAAATATCTCACAAAAAGAAGAATTTCTTCTAAAAAAGATCAAAGATCTAAGAACAAGATCAAGATCTTCACTGCAAAAAAATAAAAAAGATCAAAAAAGATCCAATCACAAAAAATTAAAGAAGTAATTTACTTCATCCCTAGATCTTTTGATCTATATAAAGGCACAGCCTTTTGATGAACTATTGGTTCTTGAATCTTAAGGTAGAACCTCTTTAGAACTAGAAAGATTCTTTTCTTTGATCTAAATTTGTTCAAGATGCGTCCTGTGCTATTGAACAGTGCTCTGCACTCTTAATTTGCGCCTTGCGCTCCTAAAAACAGAGCGCTGCGCTCTTGGATTGGCGCACTGCACCAGAGCACGCCACGTGTCAGCAGCGCACTGCGCTAACAGACTTGCGCTCATGCAGAGCGTGACACGTGTCACCTCCGCATGCGCTGGAACCATGCGCTCTTTAATTGGCGCAAAGCGCCTGACAGGCCACGTGGCACATTGTCAGACCATTAAATGCTGTGCATTATTAAGAAAGGGCAGAGCCCAATTAAAAAGTCTAACAGGCCAATTTAAATGCTGTGCATTATTTAAAAAAGGACATAGCCCAATTAAAAGGCCTAACAGGCCTAATATAAATGCCATGCATTTAATTACAGAGCCCAATGCTATGCATTGTTTAAAAAGGGCAGAGCCCAAGCAAAGGCCTAACAGGCCAAGTATAAATAAAATGTTACACATTTTCAAATGGACTTAGCCCAATTCTGGCTATAAGTCCTCAATATAAATTGAACTGAGCACAACCGCTCTCCCAATCAATTTACACCCAGTTCGAGGGTATATCTCTTTACTCCTCTGGCATCCGTCGTTGTAATCCCTCAACATCGTCAGAGATGTGACGGGTCCCGACAACCACACACTGATACGGATTGCGGGGTCCCTAAACTCATGGACTATGATGTCCTTAATCTCGACCGTGATGTCTTAAAACTAATACTGGACTATGATGTCCTTAACCTTGACCGTGATGTCTTAAAACTAACGTCGGACTGTGAGGTCCTTAAGCTCACGGACTATGACATCTTTAACCTCGACCGTGATTTCTTAAAACTAATATCGGACTGTGAGGTCCTTAAACTCACGGACTATGATGTCCTTAACCTCGACCGTGATGTATTAAAACTAACATTGGACTGTAATGTCCTTAAACTACCTATCGACCGTAACGTCACTAAACTAAACAATAGAGCCCCCAATTGCTCTCTTGTCGGATCCAAACGACCCCGTTAAGTCGATCTTGGTCTAAAATTAGACTAACGTGTCCTTAACGAACGTTTAAGTCGATCTTAGCCTCAAAAAAGGCTAACGTATCCTTAAACACACCCCCCAAACCCAAATCTAAGAAAGATACGGATTTGGACTAATTCACGTCCTACGGGCGACGGCATAACTTAGTCTCCGTATACAATCCACGGGCAGCCGAACACAAAACAAACACCCACGACTAGAAATGACCATATGGAGAAGGAGAAAATAGTTACCGCGATGCGGTAGCGTAATTAACTGCAGGGGCTTGCGCCTGCAGGGAAGAGCGTCCCCACAATCAAAAACCCCTCAAGCGAGGGGGAATATGACGAAGTCTGCTACATCGGACGCATCCGTTTAAACCTTCGATGCAAGGTGCCATAAATCAACTTGGCATCTTCGGAGAGGTGGACGGATAGCGCCTATTAGCATCTGCTCCGAATCTCAGGCAAGACGTCCCTGTCACGCCGTCTTTCGGAGGGGAACACTTTGCATTATTTAAAAAAGGACAGAGCCCAATTAAAAGGCCTAACAGGCCTAATATAAATGCCATGCATTTAATTACAGAGCCTAATGCTATGCATTGTTTAAAAAGGGCAGAGCCCAAGCAAAGGCCTAACATGCCAAGTATAAATAAAATGTTACACATTTTCAAATGGACTTAGCCCAATTCTGGACATAAGTCCTCAATATAAATTGAACTGAGCACAACCGCTCTCCCAATCAATTTACACCCGGTTCGAGGGTATATCTCTTTACTCCTCTGGCATCCGTCGTTGTAATCCCTCAACGTCGTCAGAGAGGTGACGGGTCCCGACAACCACACTCTGATACGGACTGTGGGGTCCTTAAACTCATGGACTATGACGTCCTTAACCTCGACCGTGATGTCTTAAAACTAATACCGGACTATGATGTCCTTAACCTTGACCGTGATGTCTTAAAACTAACGTCGGACTGTGAAGTCCTTAAGCTCACAGACTATGACGTCCTTAACCTCGACCGTGATGTCTTAAAACTAACATCGGACTGTGAGGTCCTTAAGCTCACAGACTATGATGTCCTTAACCTCGACCGTGATGTCTTAAAACTAACATTGGGCTGTAATGTCCTTAAACTACCTATCGATCGCAACGTCACTAAACTAAACAATAGAGCCCCCAATTGCTCTCTTGTCGGATCTAAACGATCCCGTTAAGTCGATCTTAGTCTAAAATTAGACTAACGTGTCCTTAACGAACGTTTAAGTCGATCTTAGCCTCAAATAAGTATAACGTATCCTTAAACACCCCCTCCCAAACCCAAATCTAAGAAAGATACGGATTTGGACTAATCCACGTCCTACGGACGACGGCATAACTTAGTCTCCGTATACAATCCACGGGCAACCGAACACAAAACAAACACCCACGACATGAAGTGACCATATGGAGAAGGAGAAAGTGGTTACCGCGATGCGATAGCGTAATTAACTGCAGGGACTTGTGCCTGTAGGGAAAAGCGTCCCCACAATCAAAACCCCCTCAAGCGAGAGGGAATCTGACGAAATCTGCTACATCGGACGCATCCGTTTAAACCTTCGATACATGGTGCCATAAATCAACTTGGCATCTTCGGAGAGGTAGACGGATAGCGCCTATTAGCATCTGCCCCGAATCTCAGGCAAGACGTCCCTGTCGCGCCATCTTTTGGAGGGGAACAACGCGTAGGGGAATGCCCCTGGAAACGCTGCAGGGGAAGAGGCCCCCGGTGGGAGCGTTGGGGAGAAATCGGCCCCCCAGCTCCCGGTGCCGAGGTTCCTGCGATAGACGCCGACCTTCAAGACGCAACCCCGGTTATCGTAGTGGGGGCGCAGCTCATCGACGTTCTCCCCGGCCCCGAGGCCTGAACTTCCCCGCCTCTTTATTTTCTTTGTGCTAAAATTTTGTAAGCCTCCGGGCGTTTTTGTAAGGCTGGGGAGCCCAAAATACCTCTGTAAAGACTTCTGATTTTTTGTGAATAAAAATGTCTTTTTTCAATAGTCTTTGCGTGCGCATTTTCCCTGTGGTAAACATTTATATTTGCGCAGTACTGCCTTCATGTTAAGTCGGTTTTCCATTTAGCGATCGCACGTCGAGTTGAATTCTATCACTTGCCAAGTGTGCAAAGATCAGTAAAAGGTCGGTATCTCCATGGTCCCGAAGTCGAGGTGGAGATCGCTTAGGTGTGGATGAACCGAGCAGGGTAGCTACTCGGTGGCCTCTTGATAAGGTCTTTTGATCCCTGGTGTCGGTGAGTAAGAAATTACCAGCCAAGGGTGGACCGAGTAGGGTAGCTGTTCGGTGTCTTCTTGGTGAGGGCTTTTATCCTTGGCGTCATGGGGCAAGAAATTACCAGCCAACGATGGACCGAACATTGTAGCTGTTCGATTGGCTCTTGGTGAGGGCTTGGATCCTTAGCGCGGGAAGGCATGGAGAGGCCTGCTAAGGATGGACCGAGCAGGTTGCTGCCCGGTTGCCTCTTGGTGAGGGCTTTGATCCTTAGCGCGGGAGGGCATGGAGAGGCCTGCTAAGGATGGACCGAGCAGGGTTACTACCCGGTTGCCTCTTGGTGATGGCTTTAATCCTTAGCGCGGGAGGTCATTGGGAGACCTGCTAAGGATGGACTGAGCTGGGTTGCTTCCCGGTTGCCTCTTGGTGAGGGCTTTGATCCTTGGCGTCGTGGGTAAGAAATTACCAGCCATGGATAGGCCGAGAAGGGTTACTGCCCGGTTGCCTCTTGGTGAGGGCTTTGATCCTTAACGGGGGAGGGCATGGAGAGGCATGCTAAGGATGAACCGAGCAGGGTTGCTGCCCAGTGGCCTCTTGATGAGGGCGTTGATCCTTAGCACGGGAGGAAATGGAGAGGCCTGCTAAGGATGGACTGAGCAGGGTTGCTGCCCGGTTGCCTCTGTTGGATATATGTATGCCCCAGAGGCCATTATATGATAGTGGATGTATCGGTATGTGTGTGTGTGTATATATATATATATTCAGGGGACATTCTTGCTCGACATGATAGTATGCTATCTGTTTGTACTTTGTCTTGACATGTTCATTTGATCTTGCATATTACTCATTTGGTACATATTGATAAAGCCCTTACGATATTTGTTTGACTACTGAGATTATGATGTGGATCATACTAGTGGGACATGTGTAGTTTATAAGCATATCCTTAAAATGTTCCTAGTCGTGGGTGTATCGAGACAGGGCGTCGATATTCCAGAGTAGACTAGTGTATACCATTCTTGTCCCATATGATAGGCGGTGGATGATCCCATATCGATCTGGTGTGCTAACACCAAAGATTGTATACGGGTGCTCAGTGGAGACTGGGTACACTGAACGGACTCGCTGAGAAATCCTATGTGGTATTATATTTATCGTCGGATAGCAGTTCTTAGGTGACACTGGTACATGTTAGCCTGTACACCCGAGATCGTCATAGAGTCTTGTGTGTCCTCCAACTGTAATTTGATCTCCACCCTACCACGGCTCTACTGAGTCGTGCAAACAGGTGGATTTTGAGTACAGTCCCGAGGCACATGGAGGAAATGAGCGATAGGAGGGGTTTTGTCTCTCCCGGTATTGGGGGTTGATATTGTGCTGTGCTCGATTGGCTATAACAGGGAGTCCCTGGCCAGGGCTGTTGAGATTTACTGGTAAGTGTCATCAGTAGTTTCTCGATCTGTTATGAGCCATATACCGACATGACTTATTGAGTTATTGGGGTCGACGATTCCATCCCTAGACTCGATATGTAGCATATCTGACGAAAAGACCGGACTGTACGGTAAGTGTTGCCAGTTGGCTCGACGGGAGTTTTGACAGGTTCCCTTGTTTTTCTTCTGATCGCTCAATACCCGGGCGGCCGTTATGTTTAGCTGACCGCTTGCAGCCTGTGGGTGTTTGATGTGATCATCACCTACTGCCGGCGTATTGACAAGTCTTAGAATCCCACACAGGAGTTTCTTAGCTCAGGCGAAACGATGTGGTGTGCATATGAGATATGCGCGGGAGCTCGATTAAATGCGTGTATATGATACCGTGTTTTAATCAGGCGTTTTCTATTAGTCGGGTCGTATGAGATATGACCGGTTTATTAAATCAAGTGTTGATTTAATATTGACTTTTATCTCATTTATTTAAACCTTTTCTATTTGATGTGTGCATGAATGTATGTATGCATATATACATGATGATGTGAATGCACACATACATGCATACATGTGTCATGGTTGTTGATACATTGGAGATGGCAATGCAAGACTCACATGGTAGATATATATGTATATATTTTCATTATTGAGAAAAAGAAATGATTAAATCATGGTTGCATTTTCTTCATCACTATTCTTTACTTGACCTAAGTTTTGACCATGGTTTAATTTTCTTGTTTTTTAACTCACAAATGAAAATATCTAGATATTTATTAACCATGGTTTGTTGTAAGCGTGACTCATATACATATATTTTCTTTTCTCATTTTATTATGAGAGATTATCATTATCACAAATGAGCTTAAGCTAGCCATCTTCATCTTCTTTCTCTCTCATGCTCTCTTGAGTTTTCCATTGAGCGAAGAAAAGAAAAAGAAAGGGTTTTTAAGTGAGAACACAAACCACATCACCATTCTACACCTGTCTAGCCCATTAGTGTAGATTGTATGCTCCATTTCTTCAAAGATCAAGTGAAGTTAGGAGCTTGAGCAAAGGGACTCCGGGAGGATCGTCATGGACTTGGAAGGATTCAAGCGAGCCGGTTCAAACTCTAGGAGATCCAAAAAGTCACCAAAGGAGGTCTACAAAGGTTGTATTTCTCCCCCACTTAGTGTTAGACACTTGTTTGTATGTGATACTATAAGTTGTTACCCTAACTTTCTAGTTCGATTCATGGTTAGAATTGTTTAGCACCCACTAAATTTTTGTTATATCATGTGTGATGCAACCCTAACCCTAGGCATGGTGCTAAAGAATCCCTACAGTGATATCAAAGCCAAGCTAGAAATTTAGACGATGTTAAATATTATGAATCCGAAACAACTCCGAAAAATACGGATTTCTGGAACCCTGAATATTGCTCTCTGTCGATTTTTAAAAGGTCTGTAAAAATTATTTTAGCAACTGCAGAAGAATGTATATGATACATATAGAACAAAGAACAAAATTGAGGCAATTCCCTTAGATTTCACCCGAGCACCAAGCCTCAAAAACCGAGCAGGCCGGCCATTTATGCCCAGAATTGCCTCGATTTTCTCCTGTGCTCTAGTCTGTAGATTTTGGGGTTTCAGATATTGTTTGTTTAGCCCAAAATTTCATGTGATGTTTATTTTGCTTAGAGGCTAATTCAGAGTGTTTCATAGTCGTATATTTTAACATTGTAATGGTAACATAGACAATGTTTAACAGTTTGAATGAACTTCAAACCCCACATCAAGCCCCCTTGCTGAAATTTTCCAAGTGTTGGAATTTCCCAAGTTGAAGATATCCGGAAGATCGTGCAAGTATTCCTATGGACCCTCTAGAAGAACGTAACCCTAACTTGATCCAATGACCATGGAACCGCGGCCAAACCTTAGGGTTTGTCGTAGTCCTGTGGCGCCATAGGTGAGGCAAGGGTTGACCCTTCTACGGCTGGTCCATAGACACTGTGGCACGTTTTTGGGTATTTTAACTTTGCTCAAGTGTTGAGCTCTCGGGGTAATTTGTGGGTGTTTGTTGATTCGATCGAAACGTTTAACATCATCTAGATATATGTGAAAGTGATGATTGCAATTGTTGTTGTTTTTCACTTTCTTTTCTGCGGCCGTAAGTGTAGTATGTGGTGTATCGCCGGTTTCGTTGCTATACATCAACGACAATCGGGGTACGCATACTTACTTACGTTGATGACATGTGATATTATGTGTTGCTGAGATATGATTTACAGGATCGTCGTGAATGAATGACCGGGGGTTTTATGTAAGATGAGAGTTTTTATTTTCATTCATGTAAAATTAATTATATGCAATATTCTTTTATTTGGGGAACTTCCGGGTTAAGAATGATGTCACCATTGTTGTATATTATTTACTTTTCTGCATTAGGATAGATCCAAGGAGGGGAGCACAAGTGACCCGGTTCTAGGGTTCAGTGGGAGGCCATTTTGAGGAGTCAAGACCGGATCTTCTAAACTCTAGAATTGGTAGGGTCACTTGCCGCTCTTGTAGGGGTCTAGGGGTGTGGGCTTGGCAATTCATCGCGACCGTGGAATCTGTATTTTCTATTGTTGGCTAAATACAAAATACGGACCTCTTAGAATATCCTATATTTTCATATGTGCTTCTGCTGTTGATATTCTGTGATGTGATCACTATATATGCTGAGACGAATGGTATTATATATATGATATATAATAAACATTGCTTATGTTTTATATCTGCGCTAGTTCCGCCCCGCTATGCCGTTAGTTAAGTAACCTAACGGTGCATAACGGGACATTGTGGCGAATGCGAATGACATAAGCGCACGTTCTATTTTCTTTTCTTTTCTGTGATGGCTTAAGGACTTAAATGATGGGACTACATTAATGAGATTAATGTAAAGAAAAATGAACCTAAAAGATAATGTAGAATCGGATTTGAAACCCACTCGGCTTTTTTATGAAAAAGCAAATTTTCAAAGTGCGGAGTTTAAACCAATCCTTTTAAAACCATTAGATTCTACAACGATATCAAGTTTAAAGCATTAAAGGTTTTCTTAAAAACCATTCGCAGACCTCCGTCGTTTTAGCAAGTAGAGTACTTAGTATTCGTGCTACGTATGTTGACTTTAGCCAAGGTGTAGTGTATGGTAGCTAAGTGATGTCTTCCTACACAGCATATGACGCGATTAATTGGGACGGTCACATGATTATGTTGACTATAACCAAGGATCATGTGGGTGGGTCTAATTAATCATGAAATGACGGGTAGAACTTGACTAGTGCTTATGATATGTTGACCATAGCCAAGGTCATAAGTGCTAGGGGTAAAAACCATATCGGGAGTTTCAAGAGTTAAAATTTGCAACGAGATTTCGTACCTTCTATGTGATAGTAGGATCCCGATCCCACTGTGAGCAAGAGTTTCTCCCGGGAGAGTTTTGCACTTTACAATTAGCTAGCCCATTAGGTGTCTAGAAAGGTGTCAACGGGGCTACGCTTCTGGGAAAACAAAATTTATTCTAATTAGGTCCGTGCGACAGCACGGGGAACCTCCCTCAAAGTACCGGCACTGGCCTGGCTGAACGGTTAGCGAAGTTGTAGAATGTAATTAATCCCGGCTAATTTTCTTTTTAAAGGTTTTAAGGAAAATTTGATAAAAGCAGTGAGAGACATCGATTAGATAAGATAATAAACCAATCTGATCTTTGCAAGACCTTTCGCTGAGTGTATTCTTTTCTCTCTCCTAATGGCAGATAATCATGACTGGACTTAAGCTACTGTTAAACAAAAATAAGCTAAATTGACCAAACTATAAAGACTGGCTGAGGAACATTAACATTGCTCTCACATATGATAAAGTATCATATGTCCTCACTGCCTCGCCCCACCTACCCCAGGCCCTGAATTTTCTGTTGCGGATAAGGAGATCCGCAAAACGTGGGATATTGACTGTGCTACTGCCAAATGCCTCGCGCTTGCATCGATAGACAATACACATCAAAAGCAGCACGAGCAGATGGATGTTTAATCTATCTTTCTCCATACAAAAGAGTTGTATGGGGAGCAATCTCGGACCCTGAGATACGAAGCATCTTGAAAGTTGTTTCAGATGCGGATGGCTCCTGGCACACCAGTAAGCGATCACGTTTTGAAGATGATTGCTCTTATTGAAGAGCTTGAGGACCTCGGATGGACCATGGATAACGAACAATATACTGATATTGTTCTTCAGTCTCTTCCTCCTGCTATAGTCAACTTCAACATGTACAACATGGAGAAGTCACTACCCGAACTTCTCAATATGTTGAGAAGTGCGGAGAGCACGCTCAAAGCAAAGTCTCTCACTCTGATTGTTAGACAATCTTCCTCTTCCGTCCCAAAAGCCAAGGCCAAGGGAAGGAATAAGAAGAAGTCCACCAAGCCGAGAGGTGGAATCAAGAAGGCACCAGGAAGAGATAAATCCAAGGTTGAGAAGTCAAGAAAAGAAGAATGCTTTCACTGCAAGAAGACGGGGCACTGGAAACGGAACTGTACTGAGTACCTTGATCTCAAGAAAAAGAAAAATGGTGATGCTTCAGCTTCAGGTGTGTTCGTAACTGAAAACTGTTTTTCTATAAACTCTTCTTCCTGGGTATTGGATATCGGTTTAGGTTCTCATATATGCAATTATGTGCAGGCGTTGAGAAATAGCAGGGTTTTGAAGACCGTTGATCATACTCTCCGAGTTGGAAATGGTTCCAATGTACATGCAGTTTCAGTGGGAGAGTATCACCTAGGGTTGCCGTCGGGTTATATATTGGTTTTGAATCCATTTTATTTTGTACCAAGCATGCTTTGTAATATTATATCCGTTTCTTTGTTAGACAATAAATGATATCATTTTGTACTGCAGCATAATATTATGAACATTAAACTGAATCAAGAGTTGATTGGTTGTGGTACACTTAATAACAGGATATACGTCCTTAATCAACATACAGTTTTTAACATACAACACACAAATAAAATAAAATTTTCAGATATAAATGAAGCTTTTCTTTGGCATTGTAGATTTGGTCATATTAATGAAACAAGACTAAACAAGCTTCATAAAGATGGATATTTAAATCCTTTTGAGTATAAATCTTATACGACTTGTCAGTCTTATATCAAAGGGAAAATGATCAAAACTCCATTTACTGGATATAGAGAAAGAGCTACAGAGCTCTTGGGCTTCATACATAGTGATGTATGTGGGCCAATGTCTACACATACGAGAGGCTGTTTTTCTTACTTCATAACTTTTTCTGATGATTTCTCAAGATTCGGTCATGTGTTTTTATTAAAGCATAAATCTGAAGCTTTCGAGAAATTCAAGGTGTACAAACTTGAAGTAGAAAAACAAACAGGAATGAGCATCAAAATACTTCGATTAGATCGAGATGGAGAGTATCTTAGTACAGAGTTTTCAAACTTCCTAAAAGAGAATGGGATTCTCTCTCAGCTCACTCCCTCTTACACACCACAGCACAACGGTGTGTCAGAGCGGCGGAATCGTACCCTATTAGATATGGTACGATCCATGATGAGTGATACTGAGTTACCTCTCTCCTTTTGGGGGCATACATTGGAGACTGCAGCTTTTCTGTTGAACAAAATTCCAACCAAGATCGTGTCTACCACTCCATATGAGATATGGTATGGGAAGAGACCATCTCTTAAACGAGTTATGATTTGGGGTTGTCCGACTTTTGTCAAAAAGCAGAATCCAGACAAACTCGAGACATGATTGGTCAAATGTATATTTGTGGGATATCCAAAACATTCGTTTAGATATCTATTCTACCACAAGGAGGAACAAAAAGTGTTTGTTTCTCAACATACCATATTTTTTGAAAATGAGATTTTTCCAAATGATACTGATGGCAATGTGGTAGATCTAGAAGAGCTTCTAGAGACATAAGTTACAAATGACGACTTGGTTGAACTTGATGTTCCAATAGAATCTTTTGAACCTCAGCCACTCCGTAGATCTGGTAGGACTTCTCGCCCACTGGAAAGATACTATGGTTTTCTCATTGATGGTGATAGAGAAGATTGCGTCATGGATGATGATGACCCTACCAGTTTTTAGCAAGCTATCATGAGTGGTGACTCTGTGAAATGGCTGGATGCCATGAGATCCGAAATGGAGTCTATGTACACCAACAAAGTATGGACTTTGGATGTTGTAACCTCTGGGGTAAAACCCGTAGGGTGCAAATGGATCTTTAAAAGAAAGATCAGTGTAGATGGGTAGGTGGAGACCTATAAAGTAAGGCTTGTGGTGAAAGGATTTCGTCAAAGACCATGTCTGGACTATGATGAAACTTTTTCTCCTGTAGCCATGCTTAAATCCATTCGGATCCTACTTTCTATTGCTGCTCACTATGACTATGAAATTTGGCAGATGGACGTTAAAACGGTTTTTCTAAATGGTGATTTAGAAGAATGCGTTTATATGGATCAGCCAGAGGGCTTCATTGATAGTGGGAGCAGCTGGAAAGCATGTAGGTTGCTTAAATCCATTTATGGATTAAAGCAGGCATCACGGAGTTGGAACATCTGTTTTGATGATGTCATCAAAGAGTTTGATTTCGTCAAAAATCCAGATGAACCCTGTGTTTATAAGAAGATTGTAGGAAGTACTGTCACATTTCTCGTATTATACGTAGATGACATTCTTCTGATAGGAAACAATGTTCTTATGCTACAATCGGTCAAACTGTTCTTATCACAAAGGTTCTCCATGAAGGACCTGGGTGATGCCTCGTACATACTGGGCATGAAGATCTATATGGATAGATCTAAAAGGTTGTTGGGATTTTCCCAAATCAGGTACATTAACACCATCCTAAAAAGATTTAGTATGGAAGACTCCAAGCGGAGTGCCTTACCCGTTAGTCATGGAGTCGCTCTCTCCAAGGACTTTTGCCCAAAGATTGATGAAGAGAGAGCTCGCATGAGCATTATACCCTATGCTTCTGCTGTAGAACCTATAATGTATGCGATGTTATGTACACGTCCTGATGTAGCTTATGCACTGGGTATAGTAAGCAGGTATCAATCCAACCCAGGGGAGAATCACTGGACAGCTGTGAAGAACATTCTTAAGTACTTGCGAAGGACTAAAGAAATGTTCTTGGTGTATGGTAACGGGGATCTCCAAATGGAGGCCTTTACCGATTCGAGCTTCCAGAGTGATAAAGATGACAAAAAATCTATCTCAGGGTTTGTATTTACCCTCAATAGAGGGGTGGTATGTTGGAAGAGTTCCAAACAGGATACCGTTACAGACTCAACGATGGAAGCTGAGTATATTGCTGCAAATGATGCTACCAAGGAAGCTGCCAAGGAAGCCGTCTGGATGAGGAAGTTCATCTCGGAGCTACGAGTAGTTCTAACCATTATTGATCCAATACCACTGTATTATGATAATAATGGGGCTATGGAGTTGGCCAAACAGCCCAGGTCCCATCAGCGATCTAGACACATCCTCAGGCGAAATCATTTAATCCGGGAGATAGTTAATCGCCGTGAGATCGAGATTAGGAGAGTAGACACAAAGAATAACACCGTGGATCCACTCACCAAGGCCCTCCCTCTGCCGCAGCATGAGCGGCCTTTTGAGATGTTGGGTAAGAGATACGCCGATAATTGGCCTTAGTGCAAGTGGGAGATTGTTGGATATATGTATGTCCCAGAGGCCATTATATGATAGTGGATATATCAGTATGTATATATATATATATATATATATATATATATATTAAGGGGACATTCTTGCTCGACATGATAGTATGCTATCTGTTGTACTTTGTCTTGACATGTTCATTTGATCTTGCATATTACTCATTTGGTACATGTTGATAAAGCCCTTAGGATATTTGCCTGACTACTGGGATTATGATGTGGATCATACTAGTGGACATGTGTAGTTTATAACCATATCCTTGAAATGTTCCTAGTCGTGGGTGTATCAAGACAGGGCGTCGATATTCCAAAGTAGACTAGCGTATACCATTCTTGTCCCATATGATGGGCGATGGATGATCCCATATCCATCTGATGTGCTGACACCAAAGATTGTATACGGGTGCTCAGTGGAGACTGGGTACACTGAACGGACTCTCCGAGAACTCCTATGTAGTATTATATCAATCGTCGGATAACAGTCTCAGACGACACTGGTACGGTTAGTCTGTAGACCCGAGATCGTCATAGAGTCTTGTGTGTCCTCCCACTGTACTTTGATCTCCACCCTACCACGGCTCTACTGAGTCGTGCAAACAGGTGGATTTTGGGTACAGTCCCGAGGCACATGGAGGCAATGAGCGATAGGAGGGGTTTTGTCTCTCCCGGTATTGGGGGTTGATGTTGTGCTATACTCGATTGGCTATAACAGGAAGTCCCTGGCCAGGCTGCTGAGATTTACTGGTAAGTGTTATCAGTAGTTTCTCGATCTGTTATGAGCCATACACCGGCATGACTTATTGAGTTATTGTGGTCGACGATTCCATCCCTAGACTCGATATGCAGAATATCTGATGAAGAGACCGGACTGTACGGTAAGTGTTGCCAGTTGGCTCGACAGGAGTTTTGACGGGTTCGCTTGTTTTTCTTCTGATCGCTCAATACTCAGGTGGCCATTACGTTTAGCTGACCGCTTGCGGCCTGTAGGTGTTTGATGTGATCATCACCTACTGCCGGCGTATTGACGAGTCTTAGAGTCCCACACAGGAGTTTCCTACCTCAGGCAAAACGATGTGGTGTGCATATGAGATATGCGCGGGAGCTCGATTAAATGCGTGTATATGATACCATGTTTTAATCGGGCGTTTTCTATTGGTCGGGTCGTATGAGATATGGCCGGTTTATTAAATCAAGTGTTGATTTAATATTGACTTTTATCTCATTTATTTAAACCTTTTCTATTTGATGTGTGCATGAATGTATGTATGCATATATACATGATGATGTGAATGCACACATATATGCATACATGTGTCATGGTTGTTGATACATTGGAGATGGCAATGCAAGACTCACATGGTAGATATATATGTATATATTTTCATTATTGAGAAAAATAAATGATTAAATCATGGTTGAATTTTCTTCATCACTATTCTTTACTTGACTTAAGTTTTGACCATGGTTTAATTTCCTTGTTCTTTAACTCATAAATGAAAATATCTAGATATTTATTAACCATGGTTTGTTGTGAACGTGACTCATATACATATATTTTCTTTTCTCATTTTATTATGAGAGATTATCATTATCACAAATGAGCTCAAGCTAGCCATCTTCATCTTCTTCCTCTCTCATGCTCTCTTGAGTTTTCCATTGAGCGAAGAAAAGAAAAAGAAAGGGTTTTTAAGTGAGAACACAAACCACATCACCATTCTACACTTGTCTGCTCATTAGTGTAGATTGTATGCTCCATTTCTTCAAAGATCAAGTGAAGCTAGGAGCTTGAGCAAAGGGACTCCGGGTGGATCGTCGTGGACTTGGAAGGATTCAAGCGAGTCGGTTCAAACTCTAGGAGATCCAAAAAGTCACCAAAGGAGGTCTACAAAGGTTGTATTTCTCCCCACTTAGTGTTAGACACTAGTTTGTATGTGATACTATAAGTTGTTACCCTAACTTTCTAGTTCGATTCATGGTTAGAATTGTTTGGCACCCTCTAAATTTTTGTTATAGCATGTGTGATGCAACCTTAACCCTAGGCATGGTGCTAAATAATCCCTACAGCTTCTTGGTGAGGGCTTTGATCCTTGGCGTCGTGGGGTAAGAAATTACCAGCCAAGGATGGACCGATCAGGGTTGCTGCCCGATTGCCTCTTGGTGAGGGCTTTGATCCTTAGCGCGGGAGGGTATGGAGAGACCTGTTAAGGATGGACCGAGCAGTGTTGCCGCCCAGTTGCCTCTTGGTGAGGGCTTTGATCCTTGGCGTCGTGGGGTAAGAGATTACCAGCCAAGGATAGACCGAGCAGGGAAGCTGCCCGGTTTGCTAAGGTTCTGGTGTGTGGACATCGGGAAGAGTAAACGTCGCGGGCGTCACGTGTCATGAACGCATGGGGGGAGGCGAAGCGTTTAGCAGAGCCGCGTCGTTCCGACTTCGGATCACCGAGAAAGACGGGAGATCCGCCGCATGGCGGTACAGTAGTGGAAGGGACGAGCGACTGTTGGACTCTTGGGGGCGCTGTGGGGATATAAAATGGAGGGCGTGTTGATCACTCCTTTCTTCATCCCCAAAGCGTAAGAATGGACACTTTCCCTTTCACCATCCCCGAGATCATCTCCTTCGAGGACATGTACTTGTACGATCAGTTGTGTTCCGAGGATACGCGGTAGGCGGTGATCGGGCGTGTGGAGGACCATTTCGGCTGACTGCTTCCCTGACGCTCATCCCTGCTTCAGTTGCTGATGTACGCTATTTGGAGGAGGTCCCTGGGGTTAAACAACCCCTTCACCGAGGAGCTTCTGGACGAGGCGCTCGACAAGGTGCGTTTGATCTTCCTGCTCGGCCTCATCTCGAAAGCCAGGCACGACCGATCCTTGGCCCTCATTCTGGAGTGTTTCAAAATAAGGTACATTGTGAGCCAAGGCGCAGAGGGCGGAGCATCGGGTGTTTCCGTGGTGTCCCGGATTCGCGCACAGCATCGGCAGGAGCGGGCTGCAGAGGCTAGGTCCCGGCTACCGAAAATCTACTCTGAGTATCACCAGGAGTACTTCCTCGATCCCATTCCCGCTTTGTTGTAAATTTTGCCTTTTTCTTCCTTTTGTAAAGCTGAGGAGCCTATAATACCTTTGAATGAATAGAATTCTCCTTTTTGTGATGCCCCATTGTTATCTTTTTATTTAAATAGAAAGAACTTTAGAAAAGTTTACATCTTTGTGAAAGAAGAAATATACATAAATAATCTTTTCAGAGATACAGCTTGAGCTTCTCAGCGTTGTAAGGCTATGGAAACTTGCGACCATCCGCGTCTTGTAAGCGGTAGGCTCCGTCGGGCAGGACCTCGGAGACGAGAAAATGACCGTCCTATTTCGGGGAAAACTTATGCAGCTTGCCTTGATCGATGAACTCATTCCGCCTTAAGACTAAATCTTCGGTCTTGAAGAAGCGATGCTTGACTCGTGCGTTGTAGTAGCGGGCGGTTTGCTATTGATAGGCGGCAGCTCTGATATGAGTTCAGTCTCGTTTCTCTAACAAGATGTCCAGGTTAGTTCGGAGTGCCGAGGTGTTCGCTTCATCGTCGAAGTGCTCGACCCGGTGACTGGGGAGCCCGATCTCCGCAGGGACCATTGCCTCGGTTCCGTAGCAGAGGCTGAAAGGGGTTTCCCCGGTGGGGGTTTTCTTCGATGTGCGCAGGGCCCATAAGACCCGGGGCAATTCCTCGACCCAACTGTCTTGGCACCCTTCTAGGCGTGTTCGAAGACCTCGGAGGACGTCCCGGTTAGCGACCTCGACCTGCCCGTTGCATTGGGGATGTGTGATCACGGCAAACTTCATGAGGATACGATATTCGCTGCAGAATTGCTTAACTCTTTTGTTTTTGAAATTTGTCCCATGGTCGGTGATGACACACCTCGGGATGCCGAATCGAAGTATCACGTTGTTCTGCAGGAACTTAATAGTCGTGGTGGCGTCCGATTTCCTGATGGGAATGGCCTCGATTCACTTCGTGAAATAGTCCACTACGACGATGACGTACTTGTGCTCGCCCGTTTCGGTAGGGAATTGGCCTATCATGTCCATTCCCCACTGGCAAACGGCCACGGGGAGGTTAGGACGGTTAGCTCGGTAGCCGGAAGGTGAGGTACGCTTACTTGGTGTTGGCAGCTCTTGCATCTCCTGACGAGCTTCCGGGCGTCCTGATGAATCGTCGGCCAGTAGTACCCCTGGAGCAGCGCCTTCTGGATTAAGGTGCGGGCCCACTGGTGTGCGCCGCCGACCCCTTCGTGGATCTCAAGGAGGACTTAGTCGGCTTCATGGGGGTCAACGCACCGGAGCAGGGGCTGAGTGAAGGACTTCTTGTAGAGGTTCCCCTTGCTCCAGACGAAATGGCGAGTTTTGGCTCGGAGACGGCGGGCTTCTCCCCGATCTTCTGGGAGCATACCTTCCCTCAGGAATTCTACGAGGGGCTTTCTCCAGTCCCGGTCTTCTTCCCGGGCTGTATATACTTGAAGTATTGTTGCCCCGTCTTCCACGCTGGGCCGTGGCAAGACCTCGAAGAGGATGTTCCTCTTGTTGTTGGCCGTATAGGACGAAGCCAGCTTACTCAAGGCTTCGGCTTGGGCGTTGAGCTGTTTGGGGATCTGCTCCACCTGAACTTCGTCGAAGTCCTTTCGCAGTCTTCTTACCTCGGCCAGATACTTCACCATCAGAGGCTCTCGTGTTTCGAATCGGCTGGTCACTTGGCCAATGACTAGGGCGGAGTCGCTGCGGATCCGAATCATTTTCAGCCCCTGTCCGGAGGCTATGGGCAGTCCGGCCAGCATGGCCTCGTATTCCGCCGCGTTATTTGAGGCCTTGAACCCGAGCTTCAGAGAATACTCCATTTCTTCCTCGTTCGGAGCCCCGAATGATGAGGCCGGCACCACAACCTTCCTCGGTCGAGGACCCGTCGACGTAAAGGATCCAATCTGGGACGGAGTCGGGCTTCCCATCGACCGAGGGTCGAGCTGGGGGGTCGGCATTGACTCCGGATCCTTGCTGGGGATGGTGCACTAAACGATAAAATTGACCAGGACTTGTGCTTTGATGGCCTGCCTCGGGCGGTATTTTATGTCGAACTGGGACAACTCCCACCTCCACTTCTCCAAGCGGCCAGAGGACTCGAGGGAGGTGAGGATAGCCCCCAAAGGGCACTCGGTAAGAACGAGGATTGTGTGCGTCTGGAAATAGTGCCGTAGTTTCCTTGAGGCCATGATGAGTGCCAAAACGATCTTCTCTATGGCTGGGTACCTCATTTCTGCGTCCTTGAAAACGTGGCTCACATAGTATACCGGCTTCTGGACTCCACCGACCTCTCGGACGAGCAATGAGCCTGCAGCTTGGTTGGATATCGCAAGATATAGCGAAAGCTCGTCCCCTTCAACTGGTCGGGTGAGCAGCGGTGGAGTCGCAAGGTCCGGAGGCTATGCGCAGTCCGGGTGAGAGTGATTACCCCTTCCGTCGGGATGGAGTGGTTAGTGAACTTTGACAGGACGTGGGTGGTCGGCCTTAGGTCCGACGGGATGAGTCCCATACGCAGGAAGCAGTCATAAAATAGAATGTCTGCCGAGCTTCCAGAGTCGATCAATATCCTCTGCACCTTGTAGCGGTGGACCCGAGCTGTGATCACCAGCGGGTCGTTGTGGGGAAGGGATATACCGTGGAGGTCCTCGTCGTTAAAAACGATCGGCTTGGCTGCCCTGGCCTTCTCACTCGGGTGGCTGTCAGTCCCCTCGATCGGTGAGGGGTGCTGAGCCTTGTAGGTATTCGTCGTACCCCCGCTGATATGTCCATGATTTGGCCGATTGTTAATTCACCGGGAGGGGGACGTTGCCCTTGCTCACGGTCAGCTTGCCGCTTGTCCCGCAAGTACGTTGCCAGGTGCTCCGAGCGGATTAGCTCCTCGATGTAGTCTCGGAGCTACTTGCAGTTCTCCGTGGAGTGGCCCTGCGACATGTTGAATCCGCAGTAGGGGCCCCGGGTGCGCTTTACCGCCCTGTTCGAGACTAGGGGGAGCTTGAAGAACCTCTCGCCCTTAGCCTTCTCCAGCAGTACCGTCTGGGAGACGTTGGGCGGGGTGTACTCTTGAAACTTCGGGAAGTTGGGCTTCGGCCGCTCAATCTTCTTTTTCTCTTCCCGGGCCCTTTTCTTGTGATCGGCTTGTTCGGGGCAGATTGGCGTTCACCTCGGATTCAAGCTGGATCTCACGTTCGGTCCAGGCCTTTACCTCGGCTATGGTCTTAAGTTGCGCTAATGCAAAGGAGCGTAGCTACTCCTTGTGCTTAAGACCCGACCTGAGGGCCGTAATGACCATTTCTTCCTTGTGTTCGGGGACCTCGAGGAGGGCGTTGTAGAAGCGGGTGACGTACCCTTTGAAGGTTTCTTTATCCCCGCTCTTCATGGTGAAGAGGTGGTCGACGGTCCGCTTCTGCCGTCTATTCCCGACGAAGTGGCCGAGGAATTGGGTGGCCAGCTCATCGAAGGTTGAGATCGAGCATGGTGCAAGTCCTCAGAACCAGTCTCGTCCGGAGCGGATGAGAGTGGCCGGGAAAGCGCGGCATTGGGCGGCGTCGGAACAGTCCTGGAAACTCATCTCGGCTGTGAACGCGTCCAAATGGTCCTTCGGGTCGGACTTTCTGTCGAAGAGTGAGACCTTCAGGGGCTTGTTCCGAGAGGAGACATGGACGGCGAGTAGCTCTTCGGTGAAGGGCTTTGTGAGCGAGTCGGCGGCGTATTTAGCCATGTCGCTTGAATGATGACTTTCCTGATGCATGCCTTCGATCTTCTTTTCGAGGGTGTCGAGTCGGCCGTGGTATCCCGATGATTCGGCACATTCTGATTTTCGGCCTCTGCTGCCAGAGACCTCTGCCTAGCCACGGCCCCGGTTCCGTTCGATGAGGTTCCTCAGGTCCCCTGCCGAGGTCGTCATCAAGCTGCTGTGATGAGTCCCGTGACCCCGACCCCGTCGAGGGAGGGTGTGTCGGTCATGCCTGGGCGCAGGCGAGCTGACCAACACCTCCTCGGGAGGGACAGGGGCGCGATGGGGCTTGGGGCGAGGTGCTCTAGCATAAGACCTCGGAGTTAAGCTGTGCGGCGCCCACCGGGTCATTGAATATGTCGGCCCGGGTGATCTGCGGTCACTGGAGACTGTCACGCCCCGCTTCCCAGAGTGCGCTAAGATCGGCACATGACAGAGCCAACCATGCTACCTGTGGATGGAAAATATCCCTCCACAGTCACATTACGGCTATAGAGATATCAAGAACAGTAATAAACTATCTAATACATGTCCATAAGCCAGAATAAACGAGTCCTGGAATAAAATAATGCGGAAGCAAAAGATCCAAGTATAATAATAATCTGGAATGTACGTCCCATAATGCGGGCTCACATCAGGAATGAAAAAAATACTGAAAGGAAAACTAAACTAAACTAATAACAGGTCTTCACTACTCGCTCTGTTGAACCAAATATTCCTGGACAGCCTGCGATAAGGATAAAGATCTGGGCCATGCAAAACCCAGACGTCAGTGCGTCATAATATCAATAATTCTAAGCAAGCAGGGTGTAATGAAATATGCAGGCATGAACAATAACAAGTTATCAGGAAATAAGCAGTGACATGAATATAGATCAGTGGACATGATATATTATAGGTGAGGTGCAGTGAGTAGTCTAAACTGTGCTATAGGGTTATCTACTCTAAAATTATTCGAAATCAGTTAATGTAATCTTCATCGTAACCCATCGGTCTATGCCCCGTTCATTCCCCATGGGACCACGGTACAATATATAATAGACCGTGAGTCTATGTCCCGTTCATACCCCACGGGACTACGTTACAGGATGTAATAACCTTTTGAGTTACGTTCAGTTACAATCTTGATTTCCCCATACCCCTAAGATTATGTGTGTAAGTCATGTATTGATAAATCTGGAGCTAATGCTAACACAAGATCAAGTAGGTAGAGATTTGTCTAAATAGACACATGATATGTCCATAGGAACAACAGGTCAAGATTGTTGCCATTAGTAATAAGATCAGGTAATAAGTCAAGTAGTAATATATCAGGTCATGTCAGGTAGTGCACATGTATCAAGTCATGTCAAGTAGTGTATTAGGTCATGTCAGGTAGTGCACATGTATTAAGCGGGTGCTCATAATCAAACTGTAATAAGTATGGGTGCACAAAATCAAGTATGGAGTACTAATATAATAATAAAATGAAATAATGTGACATGGTATGCAAATAGATATAAAATCAATGATATGGATGCACAATTATCGATTAGGGTTATATTTATAGTTCCAATACTAATTAGGATGCACTTTATTAAACATGGGGTGTTAATATCACAGTATTATGTATTAATGTGATCTATAAATGCAGTTATATATATTTAAATGGGATGGATGCAAACGGGTATCCGAAAACAGTAAAACTATAAAATGGTAATGTAGGATGTACAACTAAGCAATATGAGATGTAAATATTCCATTGGGTGTAGTATATGGTAGTATAGTATGTAACAAGAAAGATTTGCATGCGCTAGATGTAAAGTAACACGTACGGATGCAGACGGATGTCGAAAACTATAAAGGTAAACATGGGGTGCATAATTTGAAATACCAGTATTATATTTATTAAAATAGACGTATATAAAGTAATGTAGCAAGATAAACTTGCCTAGACGGAACACGAAACGGATATGTACGACACGTCCGACGTCGGTAAAACGTCGCAACGCATGCACGGCACGCGGGACGAGTCCAAGCAACGCAAGAGGGTGATCATACAGGTAAGGTACGTCCTTTGGGTCGTCTGGATCGGCAGCGACGGTCACGGCTCCGGCGATGGCTGCAAATCAAGATTTCAAGAACGGGAAAAGAAAAAAAGGAAAAGAAAGAAAGAAAGAGGAAGAAGAAGAAGAAGAGAAAGGCTTATTGTGGTTGGTGCTCTGTGGTTGTCTCGGGTCAGAGGAGGTGGCGAGGGATACGATGACGATAGTTCGGAGCTCCGGCAAGATGTTACGAGGGTGCTCGGCAAAGGGCAGCGAGGTGTAGGGTTGAAAGGGTGTGTAGGGAAAACAAGGGTTTGGTTTGTAGGGCGTTTGGAGAGAGGGAAGAGGAGAGATGGGGATGGTGACGCAGGGAAGTGAGGCCGACGAGGTTGTCGCCGGCGACGAGTGCAACGACGAGGCGTGGGTTCTTGGGTTCTTGAAGTCGGAGGCGAAGACGACAGAGGAAAAATGTGAGGGAGAGAGAGAGGAGGAACGGGAAAGAGGATGAGGAGGTGGAGACGAGGCCGACAAGATGATCGGCGGCGAGGTCGGGCTGTGCAATACTAATGTGAAATACTATTCGCATCCAAAATACGATAAATCAGGAAAATACCATAATAAAGAAATACATGAACTAAAACTGGTATAAATGAACTAGGGTGTTACAGAGACAGCGAGACGGTGTTCAGTCGTGCCAACGCGGGTAGAGTCTTCTCTCTCTCTGTAGGGGTCCCGGTCCCGAGGGGGGAGCGGTGACTTAAGGAGCCTGCCCGGCCGTTTGGACACGGACGAGTGCATCCACGACGGATGTGAGGCGATCTATTCGAGCGGATAGGGCGTGGGCGTTCGGGGGAGGATTGGATTCTCTCTCGCTTTCGCTGCGGGGAGGACGACGGCTGGTGCTTGGATCGTCGCGGCGACTGCTTGCCATGAAGTCGAGATCGGAAGATGAACTTTTGGTTGAATGGAACTAGTTTCCCACAGACGACGCCAACTGATGGATCTCTGGATCTCCTTCAGATGTTATCTTCCGTTGATCTCCTGAGGGCGCTGATGGACGGCTGAGATTGAGTTGGTGGGTTGCCTCCTGGAGCGTGTGGATCTTAATGGGTTTTGTGTGGTTGAGGCCGAGCTACCTGCAAAGAAGCACCGGGGTGGTTGTGCCACCGATGACCCTCTGACGATCAAGTTAGCCGGGATATTTTGGCAGAGTAACGGCCTATTGGAGTGAAACTGGTTTACCTGAGTCGTCTGAGAGAGGGGTTTATATAGTGGCAGCCGTGGACAGACGGACGCGAGATTTACGCCGGCCGTTACGCCCTTGGCGTCATGTTTACGTGATAGACGGGATCCCCCATTAATGACGAGACATGCTCGTTAATGGGGGATCGTGAGGCGTGGAACGCAGGATCATGGGCGGCGGATATCTCGCGTCTGGTGAGATTCGCGGAGCCGTGGCGGAGGCGCCTGTGATCGTTGCTGTGGGTCGGTCGCAGAGACCGATGAAGATGAGCTCGACGGGAGGCTCGGGAACGAGCGGGAGGCCGAGGCATCTTGGTTCTGTGATAGCTCGGAGGTGAGCTGGGGGGTGGTCTGGAAGGCCACCGAAGGTTTGGAGACTCCTCGGGCCGGAGGCCCGAGGTATGATCCCAACTGAAGTTCTTGATCCTTTCTTGTAGGTTTTGGGATACGTCATCTGCAATGTGTCAGCATCTGGAGAGTCACCGATATCGAGCCTCATCAGTTGGGTCCGCAGATTCATAATCCTACAAAAGTCTTCATTACGCTTAACTGATCATATGCTATTTCTTTGTTGAACGTGCATGCACGCACACACGCTAACAAAAAGAATATGTCAGTGTTGGTGAATAGATTGTTGTTCTACTCGTTTTCTTAACTGTGATAAATGATTTATTTGTTTGTTTTTTTTTTTGGAGAAAAAGCAGAGCCTTATCCAGCCCGTCTCATGATTTCATTACAAAAATAAAAGAGCAACAATTACAGAACAGAACCGAGTCTTTAAAGTTTAGTAACATAAATAACCCAAAATAAAGAAAGAAGGAAGGAAAAAGAAAAAAGAAAAAAACTGGGAGAATATTGTAGTCGTCTCAGGAGCACCAAAATCCCTAAAGTTAATTCCCAGCTTCACAAATATCTCCAGAATATCTGCTTCCATTCCTAGTACCTGCAATAGTGAAATTCTGACAGCAGTCACTGTATTCAATGATATAGATGATAAATTCAAAATACAGTGATATGAGGCAGAAAAATGACAGAGAGAGAGAGAGAGAGAATGCAATGTACAGGAAGAAGAGGAAAGAATATGATATGCTCCAGGTTGTTGTTTTAAGCCTTTGAAAATGAAAAGAAAGACATCACAGCCCACTTTCAAGAATCAACACTCACCAAAATAGTATGTAAAAACTGAAACCAATTCCTAAGGCCAAGGAATATTAATATATTATACATGTATCAAAGACCATGCCAGCAAACCAAAAGTATTAGACCTGGAAGAATATTTAAAAAAGAATCATTGAGGTGAGAGCTAACAAAAACCAAGCAAATAAAAACACCAAGCACACATGGAAGTTAAAGTCCAAAACAAGCACCGAAAGGGATAAAGGAAGAGCAAGTTTGAGTCATAAGAATTTTTCCCTAACAGTTTGCTTTAAGGACATGTTTCAAGGTTAAAACATTTAGATCGACATGATGACATTTATAAATTTTTTAGATGTTGCAAATACCCCAAGCTAACTGCAGTTTATATCCTCAGTCATCAAAAACAGTTACAAATATCCCAAATTCACAAAACAACTGAACTTTATATATATATATATAGCCAAAATTGATAACACTCACCCCAACAAACAATTAAACACCCCAGGAAACATAATCAGAGGACCAACAATTAGCCAAGCACAAGACAATAACCAAAATCCTCAAAGAAAGTAACAGCCCTGTGTAGGGAATTAAGGGGGTAGAAAACTCATGAAAGCAACCAGGACTCAGGTATGAAAATATAAAGATCATTATCATCATAGGCTACAACCATGGAGCAACGAGAATGCAAAAGACTAATCTGGAGATAAGTTACAGAGGGAGGGGGGGGGGGGTTCAGGATATTGCGAAATAAACAATCAGCACTGCCAGAGTAGAAATTCTTGATGGCCAAAAAAATATCAATAAAATTAGCTTTGAACTTGACATGAGAATTTCCAACCCAAGATTAAAAAAAATGATATAAAGAGAGATTCAATATCTGAGTAGGAGTGCAATTAGCGTTATAAAAAATAACCCTTTTCCAGTTAATAAGAATATATCCTTTCCTGCAATTATTTGATCCCCTCCAAAGAAAAGAGGATCTGATAGAGTCTATTTTTTAATTACCCATTTAGGCAACTTTTAAAAAGACATATAATACAGTGGTGGTGCAGTTAGGACAGAATTAATCAGAATTAGTCTCCCCCAATTGATAAATTTTACCCTTCCAAAGTGATAATTTAGAGTGAAACTTACCAATCAAAGATTGCCAATCTTTCTGATCTAATTTACCAACTTTTAATGGTAAACCCAGATATTTAGTAGGTTGGGAGGCTAATTGACAATTAAGAATTTTAGCCATCTTATCACCCATAAAAAGCTTTTTGCCAAAATAAAAAACTGAGCTTTTTTGGAAATTTATCTTAAGGCCAGATATCCCTTAAAATTGTACAAAATTAACTTCAGATGCAGGATTTCCTTCTCATTAGCCTCACAGAAAAGAATGGTATCACATCAGCAAAATGCATGGAGGGTAAATTTTTTAGCTCACCTTTGAGAGAAGGGGAAGATAAAATGCCTTGATCTCTGGCAAGTAACAGCATTCTAGCAAGGATATCAGCTGCCAGATTAAACAGCACCGATTTCCGCTATTTTGTTGATTTATTATTTTGTATAAAAAAACTGAAAGTAACTTTGAGGGGCAATGATTTCCGCTGTTTTTGCATTATGTTCTAGATTATTATTGTTAAGAAAGCAGATTTAGCAAACTTGCACTTGTGTGTGTGTGTGTGTGTGTGTGTGTGTGTGTGTGTTTTGATATCTAAATTTCTATTACAATGAGATGAATTAAATTAACGATATTGTTTATATTTGCTGAAGTAATCATGAGGGTCTGTCCCGAAAAGGTAAATATATCTTTCTAATGATTAAAGCTGTCGAATGTTACATAAATTACTTGAATAGTCTGTAAACTTCATCTGTTCATATTGCCATATTATATGAGGGGTTACTAGAGTAGGTTATCAACGGCGAGTATGATGAATTTGAAAAGGGAAGGAAAGATCACTGCTCTTTTTAATAAAACTTGAATAGTTACCATACATCATATTGTTGATAAAGCATTGCACTTCATTTACTAGTATAGGGAATGGAAATATTAATTTTTATATCCATCCATTTTGTTAGTACGACAGATAGTTGCCTAAACAATCAGTCTTTTAAATTCTTTATTTAATATGACTATATGAGCAAATTATGTAAATTAATCTGTGAATAAATCGAAATGCGATCTTTTGACACACAAATTATTAGTCGTCTATACATTAATAGGTCTGAAAAACAATATTATATTTAGGACGTGCCAATATGATCATCTCATAAGTGTCCAAGGATTCGAGTATATAATAAAAATCCAAGTAGGATGCTTCTCCTGAACGAAAATCCACACAACTTTAGGTGATCCTTTCGAATTAATTAAATGAGAGTTCACCTTTTGACACTACGTTTAGCTTTTTACAAACCTTTCTTCTTCTTCTTCTTCTTCTTTTGAGTGGCGACTTCTATTAATTCAGTGTGTGGTCTCTTAATAGTATTACTATTTTGTCTGAACATATAATAGAGCAGCTCATTGTATGATTACTATCTTAAGCCCAGACATCTTACCCAAACAAAATCTCAAAATGATATTAAATGAGAGTTCACCCAGTATTAAGTCTCTCTCTCTCTATCCTTGAATAGACTGCAATCTCCCAGCTATCGAAACTTTGTCCTTAAATTTCCGCAAAGAATAAAGTATTCGACAGAGTCGAGGAGTTGAGTTGGTAGATTTTTACATTAATGTTCTGTCATATTCTGGTTTCTTTAATGAAGAAATTATCATCCCCTTTGTTTCTTCTGTTATCATCAACACTCCGCTTGTGATCAAATCCCACTGACATTGGAAATTCTCTTTCTGGCTTTTGATGGGTTATTAGGAGCCAATTGGAAAGAGAGAGGATGAAATTTTGAAGAAGATCACTGATGCAGCTTGAGTGATTCAGCAGACAAACCAAAGAGCATTGACCATGTGGTAAAACTTCCCTCTCGCCATAATTTTTTAGAGTTCACTGGTGACCGGTCCAAAATCTAAAAGGGTTGCATAAATAATTTTCAAGAGTCATAGTATTCAGTATTTCCTCATTAGATCCCAACTCAGTTGCTGCTAAAATTTATATCTTGGGAGTTTTGTCGCTATGGTATGCTCTTCAAAAGCTTTTGGATTGATATTCTCTTTAGAATTCCTACTTTCATTTATGTATATTTCTACTTATATCATATAATATGTTTTCTCGATTAGGGCTACTCTCCCGCTCTTTTTGGATTAACTTGTTTTACGTCATCTGAAAATTTTGCTATGACCATAGTGTGTGTATGTATAACACTAGTATGTATGTGTGTGTTTAAAATTCAAACACATGGGGTTATATCAAAAAAAAAATCTCTTCTTTTTTCTATAACGCAATGCAAAAATTGAAGAAAAACTTCCCATTGAACCACCGTGGAACAAGAGCATGCCAAGTCATTCTTTAAAATATATATGGTATGACCTTTTTGCCCTTAATAAATATAAAGTGTAAGCCTTTTCCAACTGATCCAACACTGTGTGGCCCATTTTTTATTTAACACCAATTTTAAAAAATAAAATTGGTGCATTGCTTTTTAAACGCAAGATCTATTGCCAACGGTTAATCCAAAAATCATGAGCAAACTTTTTAAATCGTCAATAATCAAATTTGTTTTTCATGCTTAATACATGTTTTGAGATATTTTAAGTTTATTTATTCCGTTTACAAAGAAAATTTTGTTCTAAAAAAATATGGGTTTTACGTGAGCCTAGTCTTAATTAGACTATTTTTCTTAGATTCGATTAATTTAATATAGCGGATTTAGATATAAGTATGATCCTTACACTTATAAATTAAAAACAGGGTCCTAAATTGACATTCTAATTTGAATCTGAAATCGACACATGGTACAAAAATTTCTCCAAGTTTTTGACAAAAAATTTACCAAACTAATCATATTAATTTTTAAATAAACAATTTAATAAATAATTTTAAATAGCATATTTAGTCAGTTAACATATATTTTTGGATAAATAATTGTTCAACCAAAAAGGAGCGATGTGGGTATCCAAGTATTGAACTATCACGCGCCTAAAGTTAAAGATATGTATTAATCCATCAGGAAAAAATATGATGGCTATTAAAAATTTTCCATGATCTCATTAACAGAACCTGAAACTAGTATACTCTACTATCCCAAGTTTCAAGATGTGTGCAAGTGCGCATAGTAGAGTATCAACGTTCAAATGTTTGACCTCAAGAATAGGGATTATTTTTCAGTTTTGCTTGTATTCTCAGATTAGCAATTTCTCTCATCTTACTAGCTATTGGGAAAACAACTCATAACTATTTATTACCAGTTTCGTTTAAGAAAATATCTAACTTTCTTACTTTTCTTAAACTTTTCCAATCTTATCGTATGTAATTTTTCACTTTCAAACTTTCATTATCAAATTTTTTTGTACTTATATTTATGATAATACAAAATAATGTGTGAATAAGCATAAATCTTCTCCAAACCTGTTTGCAGCAGTGTCCTCACTGATATCATCTGTTAAGCTAAAAAAAACTGTAGACTTGGGAGGAAAAGTCCCAAACCTGTTTGCAGCAGTGTGCTCACTGATATCATCTGTTAAGCTAAAAAAATCTATAGACCTGGAAGGAAAAGTTAGCAATGGGGACAAGAAATAATGACAGTGAAATCCTCTCCCAAACTTATTTTTGGCTCATAATTTTGTAAAAAATTATTTTCTTTCAAGAGCCAAAAGATTTTCTCCCCCTCCCAAACTTGAATAAAATAGTATTAAGCATTTAAAATTATGAGGGGGGTTAAAGTTATTGGTTTATATAAAGTTTTACAAATACCAAAAGTCAACACCAACCATTCAAAGATTTTATCAATTAGCACCAAGATTGGTAGAAGAACATATCACCTATAGACGTGAAGAAGTGAGGAGGGGATAAGAGGTGGAATAGAACGAGTTTACGTCTCGGTTTGTAGAAACGAAATAATGATGATGGAATACTCGCATTCTCGTTATTGATACGAAGAAGGGGTGGCGGTTCAACTTCTTTGAGTGGGGGTTGATTCATCACAACGCCCATGTTTTCTAAGAATGCGAGTTTTTCAGCGAAAATTTCTTCAAAGCTTTCATCGATATCCCGAATAATAATCTTATCGGAAAGAACGGGATGATACTCGGACTCTATAAAAGGTTCATAATTAGCGTTAGATGTTGACCCGGACAGCTCGATAAAAGGGTCCGTATGTGTATAACAAATAACAGGGTCAAATAACAACGTACTATCGGAGTCGAGATAAGTATCGTGAAGCTTTTCAAGTTCGCTGCTGTCGGAATCTATCGTTTCGACAGAACATATTTGAGCATAGGGTTCGGAGGGTTCACTTCCCAACTTGTAAATGTTAAGTTCAATTGACATCTTCCTGAAGGTAGGGTCATAGAACCGTTTCGACAATTGATTATTACGTTAGAAGTCGCTCGGAAAGGTCGACCTAAAATTACCGGAATTTGATTTCGTGGGTTCGCCACAGGCTGTGTATCAATAACTATGAAGTCAACAGAGCATATAAATTCCCCGATTTTGATTAACACGTTCTCTAGCTCACCCCTAGATTGGGTGATAGATCGATCTGCCATCTGGAGAGTGCAGTGCGTCGGTTTTAACTCTCCAATTCCTAATTGCTCATAAACAGAATACGGAAGTAAGTTAACACTAGCACCTAAATCGAGTAGAGCACGATTGATATTTTTACCTCCAATAGAAATAGATATGGTAGGACTTCCGGGGTCCTTTCGTTTCTTGGGTATTTGTTGTGTAAAAGTAGTGCTTAAATTACTCGCAAGGAAAACTTTTTTTGGTACTTGAATTTTCCTTTTTCTAGTGCACAAGTCCTTTAGAATTTTCACATAAGATGGAATTTGTTGGATAGCATTTAGGAGAGGAATATTTATGTTAACCTGCTTAAAAATTTCCACAATCTTCTCCATTTGGGGACTTAGTCTGTTGCCCCTTAACCTGTTTGGATAAGGAGCTTTATCAATAAGGGTTGGATCCAACATTGCAGAAGATTGTGGGGATGGAATGGATCCCAGAATTGGACTTGGGATCGTTTTAGGTTGACTCGAGAAAGTGGGCGGAGGGTTCGAGCCTAGGGGAAAACGGAGAATAGGCTCGGAAGAAGGTGATGGACTAGACGAAGTAGGAGAAGAAGTAGAAGCCGGGGTATCATTAATATCATTGACATCAACGTCATCAACATGTTCACCCACTTGGTTTTTCAGCACTCTTCCCTATCTCAACATGGTTACGACACACACAATATAACTTTGTGAGTGGTCAGGATTCGGTAGAGATTGAGATAGAAGTTTTCCTTTCTTTCTCGCACTCATCGCGGCATTTAACTGTACAAGTTGTGCTTCTATCGATTTTATACTTTCACCGTGGGAGGCGGTGTTCTGCATTAACGTTTGGATAGAAGACTTTAAATTAGCCGTCGTTTGCGTTGAATGTTTAATAAACGTATCTAAGCTTCGTTCGAGTGCAAAGGAGTTTTCGGTACCGCCCGTTTGGAAAGAATTATTATAGGGTGAAAAATTGTTGTCCGGATTTTGAAAAGTTTGCGGTTGAAAGGGGTGCTGACTCTGTTGTGGTGGTTGCTGTTGCTGTGGGGGAGGTTTTTGATAGTTGCTTGGGAACTAGTTTTGATTTTGAGTTTGGTTTTGGTTCCAAACAAAATTAGGATGATTCCTCCATCCCTGATTGTATGTGGAAGAATAAGGATCGTTTCTAGGTCGTTGCTGAAAAATAGCATTAATTTGTTCTTTACCTTGAAACGGTGGACTCAAAAGACATTCTTCCGTCAAATGTGATGGGTCGGAACAGCAACCACACACGGTTTTGGTGAGCGTAACCTGGTTTAGGGAGGCTGAAGAGACTTTGTTTTCAATTGCCTCGAGTTTCTTTTGTATCGCGGCCAGTTCGGTTTTCACTGCGATGGAAATATCGAGCTGATGGATACCCCCTAGATGATGTCGGTCTAACGCTTTCCCATTGTAAAGTTTGTTCAACGAGATCTTCCAGAAATTTCCAGGCTTCACCATCGTTTTTGGACATGAAATGACATTGACAAATGGTCTCAAGCATCTGTTTCGTCGCTGGATTAATACCCTTATATATAACTCGACAAAGGTTCCATCTATTAATTCCGTGATGAGGGCATTGGACTAGCAGATCTTTAAACAGTTCAAAGCATTTCCAAAATTGTTCATTTGGAAGGTGGGTAAAATGGTTAATCTCGCTTCGAACACGGACGGTCTTATGATTGGGATAAAATTTCTTAAGGAATGCTATAACGAATTCATCTCAATTGGCAATAGAGTGTGCGGCAGTGTTATAAAGCCATTTTTCTGCTAGATCACACAAGGTAAAAGGGAGAAGATGTAGTCTCATAGTATCTACTGAAAGTTGTGAAGTGCCCATCATTGCGCATACGTTTTCGAATTTGGTGATAAAAACGTATGCGTCTTCAGACTCGAGCCCGTGAAATTTGGGCAACATGTTGATGAAGTGGGGTTTAATTTCAAAATTAGCTTCATTGGCTGGTGGAAGGGATAGACAAGTAGGAAGGGGACCGCGTATCGGGTAGCATCTTTCTTGGAGAGAGAGATGCACGGTCGATTCTGCGCATCTGCGGGTGGTGGCAGAGTGGTGTTATTAAAATCTGATGGAGAACCGTCCATCGCGGATGTGGTGGGTGGAGGGGAAAAAGAAAATGAAGAAATACCGACTTTGGACTCGATAGCAGAAACGTGGACTAGACGGGCACTGGAATCCAGTGTCCAGCCGAGCATGCACTAAGCGGGTTTAGCGCAAGTGGCAGCGTGTGTGAGAACTAAAAAGGTTTGTTTTGAAAAGTGTCGGACGTGAGGCAAATCACACAATAAGTACACAAACAACCCTAAAACTAAGGTCATCTAGGTCAAATCACTAGACTGCTCCTAGACTTCCAGAGGACAAGCCGCAGGATCAATACTCTACCACCCCTTTATAACTTTTGTGGCCAGGTAAGTGCCAGGTAAGTGGGAGGTATCCGTTATACGAATCACCGAAAATAACAGGCCTAATTAAGTAACCACTTGCCTTAGTCACACGTGTCTAGACACTACAAAATAAATGCGGATAAGCGATACATTACCCACGACCCTCATCTTTCCTAATTGAGCACGACGGTCCTTAGAATCTTGATCTAGATATTTTTTAATTAATATAGGGTTATGCAGATGCTCGTTTTGTGATTTGTGGGGCCTAGGAAAGGTGATGAAATCCCCATCTAATCTGAATTTTGATCTTTCCCCTTAAAGTCTGGTTAAAAATATGCAAAAACAAACCAATTACAAAACATGCAAAAGATTTTTTGAACGGCGATATTTTGCAAAGAATCCTGTAGAAAAATATATTATTGGATTTAAGAGGAAAGAGAAGAATACGAGCAAGATACCAGAGAAATTTGGGGGCACAACTCAACAAGACCGCCTCGGTTCCGCCGTCGTTTGCATGCAATAGCCGCGGTTCCGCCGCGCAACGGTGGGTTCTTCTGTCAAAATTTTCTACAGTGCATCCTTTGCTTTTCTGGTCCTCTTTGAAAGTCTCTGAATCTCAAATTTCTCGTTCCAATAACTCCAGATATCCTTGCAAAAATTCGCACAATAATCGTTAAATACGCAAGTTGCGTTTAGATTTTTATTTTATGGATCAGATAAGAATTCAACCTGAATAGCAAGGAAAAAAATTAAGCACGTATCCTCGGCAACGGCGCCATTTGATTGATGTGAAAAAGTGTTTGTAGTAACCGCAATCAATAACGGTGTCGCGAGTAGCTAGCCGAGATGGGTATGGGTCGTCCACAGGGATGCGTGGAACTTTTAATCTTGTTTTAGACGAGTTGATTAGAAATAGGGAGAATAGTTTTAAGATCTAGTTTAAATACGGATATGGATTTTATAGGGAAAATGCTTGTAGGGTTCGTTAGGATTTAGTAGTCATGGATAACTAATAAAGATGACTCCTTTTATTTTTTGATAGATTTAAAACTAGATTAATAATGATGAATGAGGATTAGGGTTCTTGGAAGAAACTAGGGTTTCCCCACTATTGACCCTTGTCCCTTCATTGATCTTTATTCATGTCTAGCTCTTAACAAAACAATTGTTAATATGATCTCAAATCGCGGTCAAGAGTATCAATAAATTGATAGCGCGCCCGATTAGGATGTTAACGATTCTTTTACTAAAGTTTATAAACTTCATAATACTTAAAAGAAGTTAATATCTTCTCATCCATTGTTCTATCCTAATCCTACGAACCCTATCAAGCGGAGAATTACTTATGCATGATGGAGATAGAAGAAGAAATGATAGAGAAGGAAATCATAATGCAGAAATAAAGTGCAGAAATTAAATGCGAAATAATTAATCTAATGATTTACCTTTATTAATCAACTTTACAAGTACAATTCCTTCGAGTTTAAATTACAAGAAGAAGAGTTTGCTTTCGATCTCTGCTTTGTAGGAAGTAGATATTCCGTCGATATTCACGTCGCTTTATCATGTCGAATCGCGGATCTGTCGTGGATCACTTGTTCTTTGATGGTGATTTGCTTCGTGTTAAAGGTGATTGTTCCCTTCCGAAGGACGGCGCACAGGACCGCGATGGCCTGACGCTGAGATTCGGGACAGATGCTATTTGGTTTTATCCGTCCACCTCTCCGAAGATGCCAAGTTGATTTATGGTACCGTGTATCGAAGGTTTAGACGGATGCGGCCGATGTAGCAGACTTTGTCAGATTCTCCCTCGCTAGAGGGGTTTTTGATTGTGGGGACGCTCTTCCCTGCAGGCGCAAGCCCCTGCAGTTAATTACGCTACCGCTTCGCGGTAACAACTTTCTCCTTCTCCAGAATTTCACTTCGTGTCGTGGGTGTTTGTTTTGTTTGTGGTTGCCCGTGGATTGTATACGGAGACTGAGTAATACCGTCGCCCGTAGGACGTGGATTAGTCCAAATCCGTATTTACTTAGATTTGGGTTTGGTGTTTTTAGTTTAAGGATGCCTTAGTCGCGTTGCGGCTAAGATCGACTTAAACGTTCGTCAAGGATACGTTAGTCCTGTTTGAGACTAAGATCAACTTAACGGGATCGTTTAGATCCGACAAAAGAGCATTTGGGCTCTATTGTTCCAGTTTAGGGACATAGTGGTCCATTGCATGTATGGTCGTCGGGAACCGTCACCTCTCTGACCACGTTGAAGAATTACAACGACAAATGTCAGAGGAGTTTAGAGATGTACCCTTGAGCCAAAATTGATTGGGGGAATTTATAGTCCAATTTGGGACTAAAGTCTGTTTGAAGGTTTAAGCATGCGTTAGCCATATTTGAGGCTAAGATCAACTTAAACGGTTGTTAAGGATACGTTAGTCCAGTTTGGGACTAAGATCGACTTAACGGGATCGTTTAGATCCGACAAAAGAGCATTTGGGCTCTATTGTGCCAGTTTAGGGACATGGTGGTCCAATACCAGTTTAGGGACATAGTGGTCCACCGTTAGTTTAAGGACGTTTCGGTCCGATATTAGTTTAAGGACGTTTCGGTCCAACATTAGTTAAGGACGTTCCGGTCCATCATTAGTTTAGGGACGTTTCGGTCCGATATTAGTTTAGGGACGTTTCGGTCCGATATTAGTTTAGGGACGTTTCGGTCCACGAGTTTAAGGACCCCGCAGTCCATATTCATGTGTGGTCGTTGGGACCCGTCGCCTCTCTGACGTCGTTGAAGGATTACAACGACAGGTGTCAAAGGAGCTCGGAGATGTACCCTCGAACCGGATATAAATTGATTTAAAGGAGCAATCTTGCTCAGTCAATTTAATTTGAGGACTTACGGCCAGAATTGGGCTAAGTCCAGTTGAAAATGTCCAACATTTTATTTGCTTTTGCATTGCATTTCTTTTTATTTTTATTTGGGCTTTGCCCAGAAAGGATGCAGAGCATCAATTTGTTTTGTGCTCTGCCCTTTATAAATGATGCAGAGCATCAATTTCATTTGGGCTCTGCCCTTTTATTGCTTTGCAATTTGTTTTGGCCTGTTTGGTCTTTTTGATTTGGGCCTGGCCCTTTTAGGAAATGCATTGCATTTATTAGGCGCTTTGCACCAATCAGAGAGCGCATAGCGCAATTGGTTCAGATGCTGACACGTGGCGCTCTCTGGTGGCTTGCGCCAACCCAAGAGCGCAACAGTGCAGATTTATAAGTGCAAAGCACTATTAATTTGAGAATCTTTTAGATTCAAGAATCGATGGATCATAAAAGAAGTGCAAAGCACTATTTGATTTAGATCTAAGAAAAAACAAGTTTTTTCTTGTTTTTCTTATCTCAGAGAACCAAAGGTTCATAAAAGTGCAAAGCACTATTAATTTAAGAACCTTTTAGATTTAAGAACCGATGGTTCATAAAAGAAGTGCAAAGCACTATTTGATTTAGATCTAAGAAAAAACAAGTTTTTTCTTGTTTTTTCTTATCTAAGAGAACCAAAGGTTCATAAAAGTGCAAAGCACTATGTTTTATTTATTTTTATTTTTTCCTGTTTTAAAGAACCAGTGGTTCATAAGAAATGCAAAGCACTGTTTATTATGTGTAGATCATTGATCTTGTTTTTAGATCAATGATCTATTAGAAGAAATTTCTTCTCTCTTATGAAGGTTTTTACCTTTTTCTTAAAATTTTTCTCAGAGTTCTCTCTATTTGAAGCTCTTGATTTTTTCAAGAAATGTTGATTCTTTTGAATTGAGGTCTAGGGTCTTTTTTATAGTGCCCATAAATTAGTTAAAGTTTGTTAAAGAGATCATTCTCTGAGTGATTTGGGGAATTTTCCCCACCATTGGAACTTTGATCCGAAGGCCTCTGTTTTACAGAGAAAAATCTTCTTGTTTTAACAAGAACAGAAAAGATTTCTCAGAATTTTAATTCTGCTTGGCGCAACACGTGTCGCGCTGCGCTGACACGTGTCGCGCAACTGATTTTTTTTTATTTTTTTATTTTTAGAGCTTTGCTCTAATGGAGAAAAACAGAAGCATTGCTTCTTTTCCCATCTTGGAATTTGAACAGAGCTTTGTTCTGATTGGGGTAAACAAATGCCCCCCACCGTTGCGCTTACGTGGCCTCCTAACGTGAGCGCTGCGGTGGTAGACTCCGAACCGTCGCGCCATCCCTTAGAAGCTGAAAGGGCACTTGATGCATATAAATAGGACCTTTGGTCCCTTAGATGATTCTCATCTCTAAAATTTTACTTTCAGAACTCAGAGCCCTGCTCTTTATTTTCAAGAATTTTAAGAGTTACAATCTTAAAACTTTTAGGTGAAAATTTTAATTTGGATTAAATTAAATTAAATTAATTTTCATTGATAGAGCCTCGCTCTCAATAGATCCCTGATCTAAAAGAAACCTATTTAGGGTTTCACTTAGCAGAGTTTTGCTCTACAGGTCTTAAAAGGATCTAAAGAGAACTAAAGGGGACCCTACTAGGGTTCCATAGAGCTCTGCTCTCTGAAAGATTTTTCTTGGATTTTCTTAATTCATTAATGGAGCTTTGCTCCTCCCAAATCATATAGAAGAACTCTTAAGAATTCTTCATGGATCTTGGAACTTAAAGATGGCATTTTATTCCTCAGTGCATTATATCGTTTTGCTTAATCAGTCTTTCCGATAATTCTGTTGATCCTCTTTCACAGGAACAATGAACACCCACATGTATGCTCTTAACGAGATCATCTCTCATGAGGGCATCCGCCGATTTGGCCGCTCTCAAAATCGGGAGTTCACAAACGAGGAGTGTGCTGAAATAATGAGTCGCTTCGACGCATACAATGGTCCACTGCTTCCCCGACGTTCCTCTCTTCTTAAACTTATCGTGGGAGCTGTCTGGGAAGCGCTTCCCCTATTCTGTTCCGGCGTGCCGCTTAGGGCGTTGGATGCCGCTGAGGACAAGGTGCACTCTGTGTACCTATTGAACTTTATCTCGAAGAGACGGCGAGACAGTCTTATTGACCTCTTGCACGAGATCTTTCAACAGTCTGCCATACTCGCTGCTTATCGGAGGGTGTAAGACATCGGGAGGGACCCTGACGCTTGTGCTTGCGAAAGGAAGCACACTAGGATGGTCTGCGAGGCTTGGAAAGTCATAGATAGGGTCGCTTTTGAATTCCTCAATCCATACCCTGGATCTGAGGTTATTCCATTGTAACTTTCGTTTATTGTTTTTATGACTGTAAGAACTTCGGGCAATATTAATGGATATATTTTTTTATCCCAGCTTGTCTTTATTATATATCTTTTGTCCTGAGTCTTTTTGCCCATGCATGAATGAATGTGTCTTGAACGCTTGATCAAATGTAAATCGGATGCTCTTTCTGTTGCTTTTTCTCTTTCTCAGCATGTCGTCACAATTAGCAGGTAATAGAGTAAGCTTCTTGATTTCTTCACGAGATAGCGAGGGCTTAGGCCGCAGGTTCAGATCTGCTGCCTAAGACTTTTCAACTCTATGAGCCGTGAGGGTCTCATAGAGACTTTTCTCCCTACGGATCGAGAGGATCTCGTAGGTGGATTTTTCTCCTTAGGAATCGTGAGGATTCTTAAGTGTGGTTTTCTCTTGTAAGTCGTAAGGATCCTACAAGAGAATTTTTCCCTCTTACGAGTCGAGAGGACTTGTAAGCGGTTGTTTCCCTCCTTGTCGAAGTTCGATGTTGGAGGGTGAGACCCGTGGATGGTATGCAAGAGACCGTTTTGGGCCAACTTGCAGGGTCCCAGTGCTTAGGAAACAGGCTTCTTTTATGCCCACTGCTTAAGGCTTTATCTCACGAGTCGAGCCGCCTCAACAATTTTTTTCGCAAGTCGAGACGAATCGAGCGTTTCTCGTAAGAACATCTTAACGTCGCATTTAACCTCTGCTCTTTACGAAAGAAGCCCGTTAAGGTTGGTGGTACTTAGGGTTTTGGCCATCGTACCGTCGCATAAGCTGATATAGTCCTCGATAGGCAATCGTGCTGTTCGAGTAGCCCTGCGACTGCCGTGTCTCTGATCCCTTCGGGGGATGGACAAGACGTCTTCAAGCAATCTTCCTTGGCAGTTTGACCGTCGGAAGAGCAAGCGTTAGGAATTTGCCATGTCGCTTTTTACTTGAGGTTAGGCTTATTTTGGTGAGCCCCGATGAGTCATAACCACTCCGCGCTGGTGTGGGGATGATCTCCGATAGTCTTTCGGGATTTATGTGAGTTGCCGTCGAGACCCTGAAGCTAGGAATTTGGCTTTTGCTTCGTTTGCTGGCATTGCGTCTGCTGTATCGAGACGAATGTTGCGGTGGAAACTAGGGATTTTGCCGTGGCTCCGTTTGTTTGATGACGTTGCGTCTGCTGTGTCGAGACGAACGTTGGGGTGACATCTCGTCTGCTGTATCGAGACGGACGTCGAGGTGGTGACCATTTTGTGCTGGTGCGAGATGATCTCCGATTGTTTTTCCGGTTTTATATGAGTTACCGTCAAGACGTCGAAGCTAGGAATGTGGCCTTCGCTTCGTTTGCTTTGGTGTGTCCAAATCCTGTTGGAGGAAGAATGCTGGGGTTGGCATTTCGTCTGCTGTATCGAGACGAACGTCAAGGTGGTGACCACTCTGTGCTGGTGCGAGATGATCTCCGATTGTCTTTCCGGTTTTATGTGAGTTACCGTAAAGACGTTGAAGCTAGGAATGTGGCCTTCGCTTCGTTTGCTGGCATTGCGTCTGCTGTATCGAGACGAATGTTGCGGTGGGAACTAGGGATTTTGCCGTGGCTCCGTTTGTTTGATGACGTTGCGTCTGCTGTGTCGAGACGAACGTTGGGGTGACATCTCGTCTGCTGTATCGAGACGGACGTCGAGGTGGTGACCATTTTGTGCTGGTGCGAGATGATCTCCGATTGTCTTTCCGGTTTTATATGAGTTACCGTCAAGACGTCGAAGCTAGGAATGTGGCCTTCGCTTCGTTTGCTTTGGTGTGTCCAAATCCTGTTGGAAGAAGAATGCTGGGGTTGACATTTCGTCTGCTGTATCGAGACGAATGTCAAGGTGGTGACCACTCTGTGCTGGTGCGAGATGATCTCTGATTGTCTTTCCGGTTTTATGTGAGTTACCGTAAAGACGTTGAAGCTAGGAATGTGGCCTTCGCTTCGTTTGCTTTGTCACGTCCGAATCCCTGCTGGAGGAAGAACGCTGGGGTGACAACTCGTCTGCTGTATCGAAACGAACGTCGAGGAGGTGATCACTCCATGTGAGATGATCTCCGGTGGTCTTTCAGGCCTTATATGACTTGCCGTTAAGACCTTGAAGCTAGGAATTTGGCCTTCGCTTCATTTGCTCACACTGCGTCTGGTGTATTGAGACGAATGCTGAGGTGGAGCTGGGATTTTGCCGTCACTCCGCTTTGTTTCGACCGTGAGGTCTTTTGTTGACGTTGCATCTGCCTCCAGCTGGACTGCGGATTAACACCGTTGTTGACATTGCGTCTGCTGTATCGAGACGAATGCTGAGGTGAAGCTGGGATTTTGCCATCGCTCCGCTTGTTTCGACCGTGAGGTCTTTTGTTAACTTTGCATGTACACCCTGCTGGATTGTGAAGGAACGCCGTTGGTGATCTCTAAGTTGTCGATGTTGACGTCGAGACCCTGAAGCTCGGAATCTTCGTTTGCTTCATTTGTTGACATCGTGTCTGTAATATTGTGACAAATGTCGAGATGGTCTCTAGGTTGTCTATGAACCGTCGAGATTTGGCTTCGCTTTCTGATGGAGCCTGTTGGGAAGGTATGGTTTCCTCCTTATCTGTGCCCCTGGATTGTATACAGGGATCGATGTGATTTTACCTGTAGGGCAAAAAGTTTCATTCTTTCATTTTTTTATATTCTTTCCGCGATGCTCTATCATTTCAGCTTTTATATCGCGAAGGTCGCGATTGCCCAATCGTTTCGGCTATTTTTCGCGGTGCCCAATCATTTCGGCTGTTTATTTTATTTTTACTCGCTGCTTTTTATTGCGAGTTACCCAATCATTTCGGTTGTTTATTTATTTTTACTCGCTGTTTTTTATTGCGAGTTGCCCAATCATTTCGGCTATATATATATATATATATTTTACTCGCTGTTTTTTATTGCAAGTTGCCCAATCATTTCGGCTATTTAATATGCATTTTCAGCTCGCTGATTTTTATCGCGAGCGTAGAACTTGGAATCTGGTGCCAATCTCAGCATCAGCATCGCTACAACCGGAATATTGCGAGGAGCGAATCATCATCTGCCATGAAAGGACTTGGAATTTGATACCGATTTAGGCATCAGTATCGCTACAACTGGGATATTGCCAGGAGCGAATCATCATCTGCCATGAAAGGACTTGGAATTTGATACCGATTTAGGCATCAGCATCGCTACAACTGGAATATTGCCAGGAGCGAATCATCATTTGCTTCTGTCGATGTCGAACAAAGGTGGCTTAGTAAACAGGATTAGGATCCCGTCGACTAAGGCTTTTGACTTCATGAGCCGTAAGTGTCTCATAAAGGTGTTTCTCCCTATGAGTCGTGAAGATCTCGCAGGTGCGTTTTCTCCTTAGGAATCGTGAGGATTCCTAAGTGTATGTTCTCTTATAAGTCGTAAGGATCTTACAAGAGTGTTATCTCCTTATGAGTCGAGGGGACTCACAAGGGTTGTTCACCGTGTGGACATATCCCCAGTCACGGATGGGACTTGGTTAGGGAAATGTTTATTCGCGCCCGTGGATTGTATATAAGGGCCAATATAGGACCACTTGTAGGGCAATGTCGAAAGTTGTGGGGGTTGCTTAAGCACAGGTTTAGGCCTCTGTAACTTAAGACTTTCAAATCTTACGAGCCGTGAGGGTCCCATAAGAGCCTTCTCCTCACGAGTCGTGAGGATCTCGCAAGTGTATTTTCTCCTTAGGAATCGTGGGGATTCCTAAGTGTGTTGTTCCCTTGTGAGTCGTAAGGATCTCACGCGGGTGGTTTCTCCTTATAGGGTCGAGAGGCCCCTATAAGTGTTTCTTAACGAGGTTGCGCCCTTTCGGGTTTTCACAAACACTCACCGGTAGTCCTGCTGTTTTTACTCACGGAGCCCTCTCGGGTTTTCATCCGTGCCCGTTTTGCTTATGGACATACCGTTTTTTTTTGTTTTTTTTTCTTCATTTTTTTTACGAGGTCGCGCCCTTTCGGGTTTTCACGAACACTCGCCGGTAGTCCTGCTGTTTTTACTCACGGAGCCCTTTCGGGTTTTCATCCGTGCCCTTTTTGCTTATGGACATACCGTTTTTTTTATTTTTTTTATTTTTATTTTTTTATCTCGTCAGCCTAAGGATGCTGCGGTATTAGTTTAAAGACGTTTCGGTCTGCTATTAGTTTAAGGACGTCTCGGTCCGCTATTAGTTTAAGGACATTTCGGTCCATTGTCGCCGTATTTGAGGCGAATATCTGGTTTATTGACTTTTTGGTCTATGAGTCCTTCTCCATGAATGAACATGATGCCCCCGGCGTATCCATCTTCTTCGGAGCGTGCGGTTGTGGCGGACTCACCTTTCAGTTCTCAGACAGCGCAAACTTGCCCTGTTGGTATTGGTCTTCAACCCAGTTTTTGAAGACGTAGCAGTCTTCGATCAGGTGACCTACTGTTTGGTGGTAAGGGCAATAATTAGGATTATTAACATCGCCTGGCCGCAACGGACGTTTTGGACCTGGCAGATTGATGAGTCTGTCGCACACTGCCAGCTCGAACAGTCCCTTTATTTTATCTTGCGGAAACGCGTAAGGACATTTCAACTTTTCCTGGAGGGGTTGCCGCTTGTTGCTTTGGCAAGCAACCGGTCTAGGGTCACCTGATTGTTGTTGAGCGCTGGCGACGAGGGCCTTTTTTCCTTTTCTTTTATCCTTTTTGTTCGCTCCGTTGTTTGCGGGGTCGGGATTTTTTCCGAGTAGCATGCGATTGCATGGCTGAACGTTCTCGCAGCTTCTTAATTCCTTTATTTTTGAAATAGATTCCCCAAGGGAAGAGTTGGGGATAGCTTCTTCGTCAGAGTTGCTTCCAAAGGTGATAATTTGCGATGCCTTAGAGTCGGCTATATGGCAATCGTCGGTTACTCTTTTGCGCTCATATATCGCATTTTTCCGATGTCCACAAGCTTCACACTTTGTCCCGTCGAAGTGTTGCTTTTGAGCGACATACCCTTGCCACCAACAGTTATAGGATTCGCAGTCTTCGGTAGGATGTATGATCTTCTGATGATATAAACAGAAGTTAGGGTGCATCTCTGCCTAAGCGAGAGTATTTTCTTCAGAGGGCGGTAGCTTCATTCCTATTGACAGAGCTTTGGCGAACCTTTTCCTCGTCTTGAATTTGTTTTTACCCGCAGTGTATGGCTTCTGATTTGACGGGAATGCCTTGGCTCTTTCCAGTATGGCCATTTCATGCTCTTGATTGGCTTTTGCTTTCAGATGAATTTCATTTAGGAAGGCATCGATCAATTCGTCTGATGGCCGCGGAATTTCTGTTTCAGGGTCCGCCCTCGTTTTCTCGGTGCAAGGAGCCTCTTTATTATCTGCCAATGAGTGAGAGATCACATGACAAGTTGCCCCCGGCGTGTTTGTCTTCTTTGGAGTATGCGGCTGTGGTGGGTTCACCTTCCAGCTTTCAGACAGCGCGAACTTGCCTTGTAGGTATTGATCCTCGATCCATCCCTTAAAGACGAAACAATCCTCAATCGGGTGACTTACCGTTTGGTGGTAAGGGCAAAAATTAGGATTATTAAGATCGCCTGGCTGCGACAGACGCTTTGGACTCGGCAGATTAATGAGTCTGTTGCGCACTGCCAGCTCGAACAGTCTTCCCGTTTTATTCTGAGGAAACGAGTAAGAACGTCCTAGCCTCTCTTCGAGGGATGGGCGTGGACGCGCGTTGTTTTGGCGAACGACCGGCTTTGAGCTGCTCGACTGTTGTTGAGCATTGGCGACGACGATCGCTTTCCCTTTTCCTTTCTCATCTCCGGAATCTGATTTTGGAGGAGACGGTCTATGGCCCATCTAGTCCATTTGGGCTAATTTGTCAATCAAGGCCTGGAAGGTGGTCGGCCTGAAGAACATCATGAATTGTGAGATGGTCGCCTGCGGATCGAGAGTGCCCACAAACATGCCTACTGCAGGTGCCTCTTCTATGCGTTGTTCGCATTTCGACCATTGGTTCCGCCATCGTGTTGCGTATTGAACCCACGTTTCGCTTGGCCTTATCCTGGCATTTATTAGTGCTGTTATCGGGGTGCGTTCACTAGCACTCGCGAATCTTTGTGTAAATAGCAGTTCCATCTCTGCAAATGTTTTGACAGAGTCGTTAGGTAGCTCCGAATACCATTCAAAGGCTGTTTCTGCTAAGCTGCCGACGAATTGACGTAGCAACAATTTGTCATCGCCTCCAGTATTGCCGCATAAGGCCCTGAATTGAGCGACATGCTGATGCGGATTCCCTGTCCCTTTATATACGTGGAATTTAGGGATCGTATATCCTGGCGGGTAACTGATTTGGTCATACCAGCCCGGATACGGTCGTCCGGTTCTAACAATTTGCCCAGCCGCTTCATTCGCCTGATGAACCCGGATCTGCTGAGCTATATATTCGTCTAGGTCAACTTTGGAGATTGCCTCCTCCTTGGCTGTTGACAGAGCCGGCGGAGGATTTGACGTTTCTCCCATGTCGTCTTCAAGGACGATTAGAGGATCTTCAGCAGGAGGGCCCGGCTGTAACATCATCCCTACCATATCTTGGAAGAGGAGCGCCATCTGTTTTATGTTAGCCGCTTGCTCTGCAGCTTCTTTGTCCCTCTTTTCGAGGACTCTGCGTAAAAAGTCAGCGTCGGTTTCTTGTTCTTGACGCTCATCCAAAAACATTTCAGAGCTTTCTTTTGGCTCAGTGAGTGCAGCCATTGTAGTCATCATTTCCTGAAGCTTTTGTTGTTGCTCCTGGGCTTTCGTCATGGATCGGGTGAGCGGTCGGTGGCCCGAAGAAGTGCGGCTTTCCTCCTTTCCAGAAGCCATATAAACAGTGTGCACCACATTCCCCCAGATTTGGGGCGTTTGTGTTCAGCGCTTTTATGCTTCGCCATGTTCACAGGGGCTTTTTGTGGCCTCCTTCTTTGAGTGATTGGAGTTAAGGGAGCCGTTGTAGTGGGCACCCAAGTAGCTTTTGCTTTTTGTGGTTTGACAGAGTAATCCTTCCCCTGCCGAACCTTCATCTTTTTCTGTCGTCGGAGGCAGTCTTGATCGATCACCGACTCTTGGACCTGTCGCCAGACTTTGTAAATTTTAGAGGATAGCCGTTGAGGGGGCTGCTCTAGCTTCTTCTCTGGAGTATTCTCCACAGGTGAAGGAGTTCGTTTCAACATCGCAGTAGGAGAGTTTCTGCGCACCTTGTTGAGCAGTTCAAAGCTATTCTTGGTTGGAACAGCAGCATCGATCCTCACCATCGGAGCTGACGGAGTTATCCCAGAGGGGGAGTTGCTCCCAGCCTTCCTTACTCGACGCCAGTGGCGACGTCGGGCATGTCGTGCTGATGGAGTTGTTTCAGCTATAGGGGTGACCTCCTCATGCCCCCTGTGTTGGTCAGAATATACTGGTACCAGCTTTTTAAAGATCGACGTCCGTTGAACGGGGACGGCCAACTTGTCAGAAGCGGACTTCTGAACATGGGAAGCAACCTTAGTGATTTTGCCAGGAACGGGAGTTGGAATGGCTATCCGCTTCGGGATAACGCCTTCTGGTATGGAAGGCTTCTTCATGAGCCTGTTAGAGCTCTGGCCTAGTCCGTTAAAAACTGAAGCAGTGGAGTTGGACGACCCGTTGAGAGGGGTCGCGGCAGTGGTAAGTCGATCAAAGACCGACTTCTTTGGAGCTTCTTGCAATGTCATTGGGGCGTTGAAGATCATTGGTGGGATCATGGTCCCAAAGAACAGCCCAGTGGTGGCCTGAGTTACCTGTTCCACCGGCATAGCGAAGATGGAGGCCGCCTGAGGCCCATAAGTCACTCCTCCGGACGGGATGGAGCGAGAGTTGCAGTTGCAGGTAGTGCAGTTTGAAGCCATTGATCTTCTGTTTTCTGCACGGAGCAAGACACCAAATCTTAGTACCTTGAATCCACAGGCAATCACAGCAAACCACGATTTGTTCGCGAACATGACACACGAAGTGTGGAGTGGAAAGAGGAAGAGGTCCCACCGGGCGTGCCAGAATCTGTTCCCCTCCGAAGGAAGGCGCACAGGACCGCGATGGCCTGACGCTGAGATTCAGGGCAGATGCTATTTGGTTTTATCCGTCCACCTCTCCGAAGATGCCAAGTTGATTTATGGCACCGTGTATCGAAGGTTTAGACGGATGCGGCCGATGTAGCAGACTTTGTCAGATTCCCCCTCGCTAGAGGGGTTTTTGATTGTGGGGACGCTCTTCCCTGCAGGCGCAAGCCCCTGCAGTTAATTACGCTACCGCTTCGCGGTAACAACTTTCTCCTTCTCCAGAATTTCACTTCGTGTCGTGGGTGTTTGTTTTGTTTGTGGTTGCCCGTGGATTGTATACGGAGACTGAGTAATACCGTCGCTCGTAGGACGTGGATTAGTCCAAATCCGTATTTACTTAGATTTGGGTTTGGTGTTTTTAGTTTAAGGATGCCTTAGTCGCGTTGCGGCTAAGATCGACTTAAACGTTCGTCAAGGATACGTTAGTCCTGTTTGAGACTAAGATCAACTTAACGGGATCGTTTAGATCCGACAAAAGAGCATTTGGGTCTATGGTTCCAGTTTAGGGACATAGTGGTCCATTGCATGTATGGTCGTCGGGACCCATCACCTCTCTGACGACGTTGAAGAATTACAACGATAAATGTCAGAGGAGTTCAGAGATGTACCCTTGAGCCAAAGTTGATTGGGGGAATTTATAGTCCAATTTAGGACTAAAGTCTGTTTGAAGGTTTAAGGATGCGTTAGCCATATTTGAGGCTAAGATCAACTTAAACGGTTGTTAAGGATACGTTAGTCCAGTTTAGGACTAAGATTGACTTAACGGGATCGTTTAGATCCGACAAAAAAGCATTTGGGCTCTATTGTGCCAGTTTAGGGACATGGTGGTCCAATACCAGTTTAGGGACATAGTGGTCCACCGTTAGTTTAAGGACGTTTCGGTCCGATATTAGTTTAAGGACGTTTCGGTCCGATATTAGTTTAAGGACGTTTCGGTCCAACATTAGTTTAAGGACGTTCCGGTCCATCATTAGTTTAGGGACGTTTCGGTCCGATATTAGTTTAGGGACGTTTCGGTCCGATATTAGTTTAGGGACGTTTCGGTCCACGAGTTTAAGGACCCCGCAGTCCATATTCATGTGTGGTCGTTGGGACCCGTCGCCTCTCTGACGTCGTTAAAGGATTACAACGACAGGTGTCAAAGGAGCTCGGAGATGTACCCTCGAACCGGATATAAATTGATTTAAAGGAGCAATCTTGCTCAGTCAATTTAATTTGAGGACTTACGGCCAGAATTGGGCTAAGTCCAGTTGAAAATGTCCAACATTTTATTTGCTTTTGAATTGCATTTCTTTTTATTTTTATTTGGGCTTTGCCCAGAAAGGATGCAGAGCATCAATTTGTTTTGTGCTCTGCCCTTTATAAATGATGCAGAGCATCAATTTCATTTGGGCTCTGCCCTTTTATTGCTTTGCAATTTGTTTTGGCCTGTTTGGTCTTTTTGATTTGGGCCTGGCCCTTTTAGGAAATGCATTGCATTTATCAGACGCTTTGCGCCAATCAGAGAGCGCATAGCGCAATTGGTTCAGATGCTGACACGTGGCGCTCTCTGGTGGCTTGTGCCAACCCAAGAGCGCAACAGTGCAGATTTATAAGTGCAAAGCACTATTAATTTGAGAATCTTTTAGATTCAAGAACCGATGGTTCATAAAAGAAGTGCAAAGCACTATTTGATTTAGATCTAAGAAAAAACAAGTTTTTTCTTGTTTTTCTTATCTTAGAGAACCAAACGTTCATAAAAGTGCAAAGCACTATTAATTTAAGAACCTTTTAGATTTAAGAACCGATGGTTCATAAAAGAAGTGCAAAGCACTATTTGATTTAGATCTAAGAAAAAACAAGTTTTTTCTTGTTTTTTCTTATCTAAGAGAACCAAAGGTTCATAAAAGTGCAAAGCACTATTTTTTATTTATTTTTATTTTATCCTGTTTTAAAGAACCAGTGGTTCATAAGAAGTGCAAAGCACTGTTTATTATGTGTAGATCATTGATCTTGTTTTTAGATCAATGATCTATTAGAAGAAATTTCTTCTCTCTTATGAAGATTTTTACCTTTTTCTTAAATTTTTTCTCAGAGTTCTCTCTGTTTGAAGCTCTTGATTTTTTCAAGAAATGTTGATTCTTTTGAATTGAGGTCTAGGGTCTTTTTTATAGTGCCCATAAATTAGTTAAAGTTTGTTAAAGAGATCATTCTCTGAGTGATTTGGGGAATTTTCCCCACCGTTGGAACTTTGATCCGAAGGCCTCTGTTTTACAGAGAAAAATCTTCTTGTTTTAATAAGAACAGAAAAGATTTCTCAGAATTTTAATTCTGCTTGGCGCAACACGTGTCGCGCTGCGCTAACACGTGTCGCGCAACTGATTTTTTTTTTTTTAGAGCTTTGCTCTGATGGAGAAAAACAGAAGCATTGCTTCTTTTCCCATCTTGGAATTTGAACAGAGCTTTGCTCTGATTGGGGTAAACTGTGATGATCTCTAATTTTAGCCCTCGGTCCTTTATATAGATCTCAAATCAGAAACCCTAGATCTCATAGGTTAAGATATGCAATCACGATCACCCATCAAAAATCTCAGATCCAACGGCCACAAAAGGGTCGCGGATCCGCCGCAAATAGGGCAATTTGGCCGCACAACCGCTGCGGTTTGGGGGAGTTAGGGTTCCAAATTTCTGGGGCTTCAACATGTTGACACGTGGAGATCTTCTAGATATTTGGATTTTGGAAATATTTCCCGAGTGTTTTCCAGTATTGATTCTACGATTTTATTGGCAGATTTTTGATCCTAACGTCTTGAATATCTTGATCTTCTGACCTGGGCTAAATCTTGCACAATATCTTCAAGAATAATGTTAGTAATATTTGTTATAGAGATATAATCTTAATCATTTTATATGGTAATAAATCTTTAAGCAATTTGATTAAGATTATTTGATATGATATGCATATTTAAATTATCAAAATATTATATAAATATTATATGCATATATTTTCCTTCATAATGTTAATTATAATATATAAACATATGGTAAATAGTATTTTGCAGATAAACCAAAATATATTCTATATTTATAATAAACACCTTTAGATATATAAGAAAAGTAAGGAAAATGTTATATTAAATGTGCAATATTTTTGACCTAACAGAGACCGACCGTAGTCGTGAGATCAGATGGATATGGGCCGATCCGGACAGACGGAGCCCGAGGTACGAGGATTATGTGTCGCTGATGGACACAGTTTTCATGATGTTTTCGAGTGTCGATGCTTGGCACTCAGGTTTTATCATGATTTTGTGTGTCGTTACTGGACACACGTTGGATGATGCATTCATATATGATACACATGATATGTTACTACTTTATGACACGGACACGGGTACCTTGATATTATACTTATGCTTATACTGTGGCCCTTATTATAACTCGATGTTATTATTATTATTATTGTACCGTATGATTTAGGAGATAGTCATACATTCGGTTTCTACTCGGTGATGTCTTCTACTCAAGAGTTGGCAACTCACCCCTGTTATGCCACAGTTTTCTTGCAGGTTTGACCGCACAGGTTCCGTTGCGGCTTGTTGGCACACCACTTCCTTCCGGGTGATTGCTTTGGTAGGTGGGGTTCACTTGTATCGTGACCACCATTGTACTTTTTTATTATTCAGTTGTATCTAATTAAAGGCTCCATCAACCAGACTTTGTATATTTGTAGACTTAGATAACGCTGTTGTATATTCTTTCGGCCTTAGAGTTACGCTCATGTATTTATTATTGTTTCTGGTTTTCTCGATGATGCTTAGTTTCTTTGCTTTACTTTTGTGTTTTGATCTCCACTTTCGGCGTTGTATATTTATATCATTGTGTGGTTGTTTCCGCCAATTGGCGAAGAGCTAGTTCTCATTTGGGGATGCCTATTATTATTATTGCTTGTATTGTTTTCGGGTTAGAATTTATAAAGGAGGTGCTGCCCAATTTTCAAACGACGAAAAATGTTTTCAAGATATATACAAAACATTATCTTTCCTATGATATTACTTATGTTTTCAAAGAAAGAACCCGATTTCAGTAAACCTTTATTTCAAAATTTCACCTCTATTATTTTCCCTAAAAAGGTTTAGATTTCTGGGCTTTTGGTTTACTTGAATTAGGTGGGGTCCTATAGACTTCACATGATTCAAGTGCCAGTCATGTGCCTTTCCCTGGTCATGACAGAATGGTACTGGGAGCTCCCAAATGACTCCGTGAAAACATTCACAGAGATGGAACTGCTGTTCACACAGCGTTTCGCCGGCGCTAGCGAACGTACTCTAATCACGACATTAATCAATTCCAGGATAAATCCGGGAGAAAACTGGGTCCAATACGCGATCCGGTGGCGGAACCCGTGGTCTAAAAGCGAACAGTGCATTGAAGAATCCCCTGCTGTGGGCATGTTCATCGAGACCCTTGATCCTCAAACGACCGTGTCCCAGTTCATGACATTCTTCAAACCAACCACCTTTCAGGCTCTGATAGATAAACAGGCCTAAATGGATCGGATGGTCCACGGGCCTTCCTCCTCAAATAAGGACCCTCGAAACGCCATGGGTAAAAGGAAAGCGGCCTTCGTTGCCAATACGCAACAATAGCCGAGTGGCCCAAAACTAGCAGCTCGCCAAAACAACGTCCGTCCGCGCCCATCCTTAGAAGAAAGACTAGGACGCGCTTACTCGTTTCCCCGCGACAAGACGAGGAGACTGTTTGAACTGGCAATGCGTAATAAACTTATCACATTGCCAGACCCGCGACGTCCACCGCAACCCGGCGACGTCAACAACCCTAATTACTGCTTCTATCACAGAATGGTGAACCACCCAATCAAGGATTGTTATGTCTTTATGAACTGGGTCGAAGACTGTCACGCCCTGCTTCCCAAAGTACGCTAAAGTGGGCACGTGACATAGCCAACCATGCTACCTGTGGATAGGAAAAATCCTTCCACAGTCACATTACGGCTGTGGAGATATCAAGAACAAGAAAGTAAACTAACTATCCAGTACATGTCCATAAGCCAGAGTAAAAGAATCAAGAGATAACAATATGCGGAAGCCAAAAGATACAATAAACGAAACACCTGGAGTGAAACTACGTACCGACAGGAACCTCACCGCTCGTCTAACAGCGGCAAAACTCCTAATCAGTCTGTAGCAAGGTAGAAGAATCTGGGCCATGCAAAACCCAGACGTCAGCGCGTCAAGTCATCAAGTAATAACATAGTAAACAGGCAATGCGAATATAAACATGAATAAAGCAAGGGTAACAATAATATAAATCAGAGCAGTACAGGGTAGTGTGCAGTGGGTAAACTGGATTGTTCTATCAGGTTCTCTGTTCTAAAGTCTTTGAAACCAAATTGATGAATCATCGATGTAACTCAATAGTATCCCGTGCATGCCCGGGACCACGGTCTAAGACTCTCGGGCTGAAACCGAGACGTGCCGCTAGGCAGTAACAGGTAGCAGGTACAGGCGAGTGATGTCAGCATCATCACTCCGGGGCTGGCCTAGCCCGTAAGACTGATCAGAACAGGTATCGAACTGTTGAGTTACAAGTCAGGTTTCACCTTTGATTTCCCCATACCCCCAAGTTATGTATGTCAAGTCAGGTATTCAGTAATCAAGAACTAATGCCAACACAGGATCAGGTAAAAGCAGGTTTGTCTGGATAGACAACAGGAACGGTCCATGAGGACTACATGTTATGTTTGTTGGCATTAGAAACAAGATCAGGTAACAGGTAAAGCCATGGTATATCAGGTCAAGCAAGGTAATGTATAAAGGTGTCATGTCATGTCAAGAGTGTACGGTACCATGTCATGTCAAGTAGGAAGTGTAACAGGTCATGTCAGGAAGCACAAGATGTCATGTGGGTGCTCATAATCAAACTAATATAAGCATGTGTATAAATAAACAAGCATGAGTACTATCAGAACAATAAACTGGAACATGTAATATGTTATGCAAAATAGATATAATTTCAAGGATATGGATGCACAGTTATCGATTAGGGTTACATTTATAGTTCCAATATTAATTAGGATGCAATTTATTAAACATGGAGTATTAATATCACATTATTATGTAGTAATGTGATCTATGAATGCAATTATATGTATCTTAAATGCGATGGATGCAAACGGGTATCCGAAAAGTTATAAAACTATAAAATGGTAATGTGGGATGTACAACTAAGCAATATGTGATATAAATATGGATATAATAATATTAATATGGATAGCATATTCAAAGCGATTAATAACTATAAAAGTGGTATTGATTAACCATGCACAAGAAAGTTCCGTTCAGAAATTCAGCGTCACCCTAATTTGTAAAATAGCTTAAAAATAACAAACGTTCTCCAAAAGGGACGTGTCTTATACCAAAACAAAGATAATTCAATAAGGTTTTTAGTTTTATAAGTATAAGCATCTCAGGTTGTCCCTACAAAAAGTTATGAACATTCGAAATTGAAAGTTTGCTGCTGGAATTTCCCTGGACAGCAGTTTGGAGACATTTTCATTTGCATTTTACGTTATTTAAACAATTTATTTTGCAAGTAAATATTTCATAGAGTAATAGTATTCTGAGTTAGCTTCGTAACGAACTAAATAACGTATTCTAATGATTTTTTTATGATTTATAATGAATTTTATAAGGTAAGGTGTACAGTAAATTTCAGATTTGTCGTATCCGCTTTTCAACGACGTTTCATGTGTAAACTATAATATTTTCAAATATATAATATCATAAAATGCAGATTATAAACTAATTAAAGATAATAATAAGAAATATTACGACGATATATATTTTAATTGATATGGATGCAGTATAATGTAATCTACTATGTCACAAGATAAGTTTTCATGATCTAGATTTAATATGATATAAACGGATGCAAACGGAACATCGAAACGTTATAAAATTAAACATGGGGCACTAGATTTAAACTATAGGTATGGTATTTATTTAAATAGGTGTAAAATGAATTATATAGCATGTAGCAAGATTAACTTGCCTCGATGGGTCGCGAATCGGGAAAACGGAACGTTAACCGTCGGCGGGGAAAACTCGCGACGGGCGCACGGTTCACGGAATGAAGCCAAACGACGAACAAAGGAACCACACGGGTCGGGGTACCTCGCTGGAACGTCGTGAAGCGTCACCGGCACGACGGAATTCCGGCAACAAAAGAACAGTTAAAAAAAATGAGAAACGAGACATGAAGCAAGAAGAGAAAGAATGATAAAGAGAAGTACGAGAGAATATATGAGAGAGAGAGAGAAACAGTGGAGAGAGAGAGAGCGAGAGGGAGAGAAGAGGGAGAGAGAGAAAGTGGAGAGATAGAGAGATAGAGAGAGAAGTGGGGCCCACAGGGTTAAAGGAGAGCTTGCGATTGGCTGAGAGAATAAATTGAGAATGATATAAAAGATTGTAAAAATATTATATGGTTAACTAAATTATATATGATGGTTTAAATATATTAAAATCTGGGATTTTGGCGCAAAGTAAAATATTTCCAAATCGCGTCCGGGTCAGGTCCAAAAATTTGAAATTGAAATAATAGAATTTTAGGCTGGATCCAAAATTTAAAATGAAGTGTTTTATGATCAAAAAGCATACCCCCAAAACGGACACACGTACGTGCACGTAGCCGTCCAAAACTCGCCCGTTTCACTGAACGGGACGAGAACACGATGCACGGACGCTACAACAGGGTTAGGGGTGTCAAGCAGGCCAAGATGAATATTTTTAATTTTATTTTAGATGCCAAAAATTGTTATATGCAGAATTAATTTCCGGGTAGAATTTACAATAATTAACCATCAAGTAAGATAAATGAAATAAGTGCCACACTACGTTCGAACGGTAACTGAAATTAGTAGTATTGGGCGCGGGTGTTACAAAGACCAGTATCAATAGGGGAAATTCGCGCTGTCTGATAATTGGAGGGTAAACCCAACCCGGAAGCACACTCCTAAAAAGGTGGATGCGCAGGGGGCATCATGCTCACTCGTAGAAGAAACTCCATGGAAAGTCGTTCTTTCAGCAAAAACCAAAATAATGCTGAAGGATCTACAGGCATGTCCAGCATTCAGGTGGAAAAGCCCACTTGAACCCGAAATAATCGAAGCGATGCTAAAATCTCGTCCAGTGCCAAAAATTGTTGACGAGGGGAAAACCCTCCAAATCAAGCCTTGAAAGTCTTCGAAAAAAAGAAGAAGACCAAGAAGCTTGTGCAGCCTCCCGAGTATGACGACAAGCGCACAGATCTACAAAAATACATTGACGCACTGGAGGAGTACAACCAAAAGACGCGAACACTAGTCATGCTCGAAGAGTTCCTCAAGCATATTCTTGAGGACGAAGACAGTGACAACGATGAGGAAAATGACTCATCAAAAGACACCGAAGACCGTGTAGCAAGTTGCCACATGGTCTTCCATTCATCGTTAAATGAAGAAAAAGATCCCTCGGTGTCGGAAAACAACGCAGAGGAACTGGGTGAAATATCGACGCTAAAATCCCCGGAACTGCCAGAAGACCCGATCGATAGGCTGGTAAACGAAGCTTTTCAAAAAAGCAAAGTTGACCGAAAACAAGAGACATCCATATAAGAAAAGGCTAAGCGTCAGCGTCAGGACAAAGAAGTTGCAATGAGGACGAGTCATAAAGTACTCCAACTAAACCAAAGCACACCTGCTACAAATAAGAGCAGGATCAAAACAGAGAATCGGTTCGCCAAAGCTCTGTCAATGGGGATGAAACTTCCACCTCTCGTAAGGAACACTCCCGGGGTCATATACCTCGATGGAGAAGATGCATGCCTAAACTACTGCCTATATTATCGGAGGGTCACCTACCCCACTGAGGAATGCAGTACCTTCAAGAAGTGGTGGCAAGAATACGCTGCCCACAAAAAACACTTCAAGAGGATAAAGCGTGAAGCTCGTGCTCGTCAACGGCAAAATAGTGCGACAACCACGCAAGAAGAAACGACTGGCAGCTGTCATATGGTTGGTACCAGTTCGGAAGGGGGAAAACCCCAAGTTCTTACCTTCGGAAGCGATTCTGAGGACGAAAGGTCTCTCAGCCTTCTCTTCAAAGACTCCACTTCCGAAAAAGAAGAGGAGAAGAAGAACTGCGAGAATATTCAGCTACGTAATCGCACGCTGCCCGAGAAGAACCTCGGACCTACAAACAATGGTTCGAATAAAAAAGACAAAGGGAAAGGAAAAATCCCTGAGGAAATTTCCCTCGATGAAGAAGCAGTCAAAGAGCTCGCAGAAAAGGATCCGCCTAAGAAAAACAAGATGGATTACAACGTCCTAGCACATCCGAGAAAAATACCCTCGCAACTGAGCATATTGGATGCTCTCCTCCTGTCTAAAGAGGCACGAGATTCCCTGATCAAGACATTGCAAGAGCCCGATCAGTTCCAAGCTTTCTTCGCAGAAAAGAGGATGAAAGATGAACTGGCAGAGGTCCACACGGCTGACATTACATTCGGCTATGAAGATCTCTTCCTCGGTACGTGTGAATATAATCGCCCATTATACGTCACCGGGTACTGCCACGACATCAAGATAGAGAAAATTCTTGTCGACAAAGGATCCTCCGTTAACCTACTCAACGTAAGAGTGCTGAAGGAGATTTGCATGAACGTTCAGCATCTCGCCCGAGATAAAATTACCATTTCTGGGTTCGACTCACAGTCATCACGGACATTTGGGTCCGTGATACCGACGCAACGCTTCGGGCTGCTTGTCACTGACATCAAATTTCATGTCATTGACGCCAAGACTTGCTATAACGCTCTGCTAGGCAGGCCTTAGTTACACGAGAACAACGTCATCCTTTCTACACAACATCAGTATATGAAGTATTTCAAGGATGGCTGGGAGTACACCATCACGGGAGAGCTAAATTCATTCTCCATAAACGAAGTCCGGAAATACGAAGACACAAAGTACTTCCTACCAGATTTCGAAGATACGGAAAGATGTCATAAGCCGGAGGATAAACAGAATTCCGTCACCACCATCCCAATCTTTGGGAGCGATACCAAGGAAGATGAAGAAATAGTCTACTCGGGGCAGCCCCAAAAAGAAACAATAAACCCGGACTATCTACTCCTATCCTGGTCTTTGGCCTCGATTCGGAGGATGAGGCAAATGCAGTGTTCTCCGTCCGCCCATCAATGCAAACTTTTGCCGGAATAGATCAAAGTCTACAAATTACAATGGCCCCACATCGACATTACAAGGAACTTGATGAGCTCCATACATACAGCGCACAAGAACTGCAAACTTTCTACGTACCTTCCAGGCGAAGAGGTGAAAAAGCGATCCTCTTCTACCAATCTACGGAAAATAAAGTAAAGAAAGAAGTTTGGCATGGTGCCGATTTTGTACTCGACAGGCTTCAACCAATCCGTCAGCCAAGATACTACACGAAGGGATTGAAAAGGCTGTTACGATGCCAAGGTGTACCCCTCGAACAAACTGCTCGACAAGCCCAATTCTACGAAAAGATTTGGGATATTCCCGGGACTCAGCGAAAGATGCCCAATGGGAAGATGCAGCCAACCGGGCTCGGATATCGGTCCAAAAAACGGGAGCGGTTCCACAGTTGCTGCGTCATAAACAGCTCCAATGAAGGGAAAAACGCTCTGCCAAATAGCTGTGACGTTGAAACAGAGCGAAATCCCGCTCTAAGAACGTTAAGTCCGTCGCTCGAAGAACAAATCGACAAGCTAATAAAATAAGCTTGTCAAAAGAGCCGTGATAACCACAGCCGCGAAATGGCCATTTATGAAAAGGTCAGGACGCAGCGTCTCAGTCAGCAATCTACGGAGAATAAAGACTATAATGCTCTTCATCCCCGGCCCACTATATGTTCTCGCGAAAGGAGAAATTTCCGAAACGGAGACAAAAACAGGGCAAAGAATGCAAACAACGTTCAAAAATAACAAAGCGGATCCAAGACGCCGTGCAATCGAGAAAAACTCGATTGGAGCCCGTCCTTTATAAAGAAGATGGGTCGGGAATAATTTTTCTTTGAAGACAAGACAAGGAAAATATTCAACCTTGCCATAAAGCACCAAATGATGACACTTCCGAAGTCTCGTCACCCCGAAAAAATAAACGAGATCCATCACCCGGATTATTGCTCCTATCACCGAGTAATAGGTCATCCTCTTGAAGACTGCTTCACCTTCAAAGACCGAGTAGAAGACCAGTATCGACAAAGCAAGTTCGCTTTATCCGACAGCTGGAGGGTAACCCCGCCACAAAAGCACGAGCCGAAAAGGACCTATACCGTCAGGATAGGACCAGCTCAACATAAAAAAGGGAAGTGAACTCGTACTTGCCATATGATAACACTCTCAAAAGAGGGAGAGCACGAGACTATGAATGACCTCTACAGGTGCTTCGCAAATGAAGACGAGGACGAGATACTCTCAGAGTTTTCACCAGCACCAAAAGAGATGGAAGATGGGATACACACCATGGCGGAAAACCTAAGAAAAATTGACTTAAGGACGGAAAATGATCCGAGACCAACGTTCGTCAGTAAACTGCTATCTGTAAAATAGGTGGCCAGGTTAAAACATGTGCCCATGCAATATAAAGATTGCTTCACTTGGAACTATTCTGAAATGTCGGGTCTAGATCCAAAAGTGGCAGTACATAAACTGGCCATATCACCGGACATAAAGCCAGTCAAGCAAGCGCCAAGAAGAATGCGACTCGAACCTGAGATGAGCATCAACGCTGAGCTCAAGAAATTAATCGACTCTAGCTTCATCCAAGAAGTTCAATATCCCGACTGGATCGCTAACATCATTCCAGTGATAAAGAAAAATGGGACAGTGCGCATCTGTGTCGACTTTCGGGACCTCAACAAAACTTTCCCGAAGGATGACTTCCCAGTATCTAGTACTGAGCTGATGATCGATAACACATCTGCCCATGAGATCTTCTCCTTCATGGATGGATTTTCAGGATACAACCAGATAAAAATGCATCCAGAAGACCAAAAGCATATCGCCTTCCGGACTCCGCTGGGCATATTCTGCTATAAAGTAATGCCTTTCGGTTTGAAGAACGCCGGTGCTACCTTCTAGAGGGCCATGATAAAGATCTTCGATGAACTCATCCATGAGGTTGTAAAATGCTACATCGACGACCTTGTGGTAAAGAGCAAATCTCACGAGGAACATTGGGAACATTTAAAAATAGTGTTCCGACATCTTTGGAAGTATAATCTGAAGATGAATCCCCTAAAATGCGCGTTTGGAGTCTTCTCAGGCAAATTCCTAAGATTCATCATACGTCACCTGGGTATCGAAATCGATCCCTCAAAGATCAAGACGAATGCCCACGCCAAGAACCCTCAAACAGTTGCGATCTCTTTAAGGAAAGCTCGCATATATCCAGCGGTTCATAGCCAACCTCTACGGAAAATTCCATCCCTACAGTCATTTGATGAAGAAGGAGACCCCGTTCGTCTGGGATCAAAAATACCAAAACGCACTAGACGAAATCAAGCAATATCTGCAAAATCCGCTGGTATTAACCGCTCCGGTTAAAAGAAATCCCCTTATCCTATATACAACGGCCCTTGAGTGTTCTCTAGGCGCACTATAGGCACAAGAGAACAATCAGGGAAAGGAGAGGGCTCTGTACTATTTGAATCGAGTTCTCGTGGGGGAAAAAACAACTATTCCCCCATCGAAAAGTATTGCCTGACACTGATCTTCGCAATAACGAAGCTCAGACATTACGCCTTGGTACATGAGGTCCACCTCATATCGAAAGTGGATCCTCTCAAATATCTAATGTCAAAGGCCATACTAATAGGAAGGCTTACCAAATGGGCCCTCCTCCTGATGGAGTTCTCGATAACGTATCATTCCCTCAAAGCAGTGAAGGGACATGCCATTGTCGACTTTCTTGCGGAGAATCCGATACAGGCTGACTCCTCCTTAAATTGCGAATTGCCAAACGAACACGCGTTCAATACAACCGAAGAAGAAAATGATTCCCAATAGGAACTCTACTTCGATGGAGCATTTTCTGTAAAGCAGCGAAAGCATAACACCCCCATAATCAAAGCCGGGATGGGCCATATTTTCGTGACTCCGCAAGGAGGGATATTGCGTTATGCTATCTCCTTAACAGAGCCAATGACCAATAACAAAGCTGAATACGAAGCTTTGATAGCAGGTCTTGAGATCGCTATCAACTTGGGAATCAAAGACCTCCTCATATATGGATACTCCCAGCGGATCGTCAGCTAAGTAAATGGCGATTATCAGACATGCAAGCCAGAGCTGATAAATTATGGCGAAAGAGTGCAGCAACTGCTGACATAAATCCCTGCCTATACCCTGGAAAGTATACCTACGGAAAACAGCAAGGCAGATGCATTGGCCAAATTGGCTAAGAAATTGGCCGATGAAAATCTTGATGACGTAAGGATTATTATGCAAAGCCACAGAGTTCTCGCGCCAACAGATATATCTTCGGAAGACTTGATAGAGCCATCGGAAAGACAAGAAACGACCGAACAATTAGCTCTTCAAATAGAGGATGAAGAAAAGGTCAAGGATTGGAGGGAAGTCTTCATAGACTACTTCAAATCCCAACGAACGCCCGAAAATGCGTCGTCCAGACACCAGCTCATAAAACGAGATTTGTCTTTCGCCTTATTCAATGATATTCTATATAAGAGATTTTTCGACTGTTTGTAGCTAAGATGCCTGGGACCAGAGGAAACAAAGAAAGTCGTCCAAGAAACTCATGATGGACTCTGCGGTTCTCATCACGCTGGGCCAAAGATGAAGCTGAAGATAAAAAAAATGGGTTATTATTGGCTCACAATGATTCAGGACTGCCCCGAATATGCGAAGCACCGTCACTCGTGCCAAATTCATGGGGATTTCATCCATCAATATCCAAATTCTCTACACCCGACAGTGGTCAGCTGGCCATTCAAGATGTGGGGAACGGATATAATTGACCATGTCGAACCAACGTCCTCTAAAGGACATCGGTTCATACCGGCAATGACCAACTACTTCTCTAAGTAGGCAGAAGAAGTACCACTAAGAGAGGTGAAGACAGAGAATATCCTCCATTTCTTTAGAACACATGTCATCTATCGGTTCGGCACTCCACGATGAATTATCTCGGATAATGGGCAAGTTTATGGAAGTCATAAAATCAGCCGCTTCACACAACAATATAAAATAGATTGGAGATACTCTTCAGTATATAATCCTCGGGCCAACGGTCTAGCTGAAGCTTTCAATAAGACCTTGATAAAGATTATAAAGAAAACGGTGTCAGTAACAAAAAAAGACTGACACGAAGCTCTCTGGGCATAATGAACAACGTTCAAAACGGCCATGAATACAACACCATATGCGTTGGTGTTTGGCGCGGAAGCAGTGCTCCCACTGGAGGTAGAACTCCCTTCTCTACGAGTAGCAGTTCGATACGAGTTGACAGATGAAGAAAACGCTCATTTTAGGCTTGAGGAGCTCGACGCCCTCGACGAAACTCGCCTTATTGCACAGCAAAATCTGGAGGCTTATAAGGCAAGGATGACACGGTCATACGAAAAACTAACCAGACCGAGAACATTCCGCCAAGGCGAACTCGTACTCGTCGTCAAAAGACCAATGATCCACAATCGTTTAAAACGGGGAAAATTCGAGCCAAACTATGAAAGCCCATATATTATAGACAAAGTCTACCAAGGTGGAGCCTACCTGCTCATGGATATGCATGGCGAAAGACCCTTCCAGCCAATAAACGGCTGATTCCTCAAAAAATACTACGCTTGAAGAGTCACGACTTAGGTCAATGATAGATGATGACGCTTGTGTCCGCTCGCTATCTTCCTGAATCAGAATTTTGAGAGTGGTACCCAAAAAGCTCCGTCGCCTCAAACATGGCGATAATGGACCGAAATGTTCCTAAACTAATGTTGGACCGAAATGTCCCTAAACTAATGTCGGACCGACACGGCCCTAAACTAACAATGGAACGAGATGTCTTTAAACTAACAATGGACCGAAACGTCCCTAAACCAACGTTGGACCGAGATGTCCCTAAACTAACGGACCGAGATGTCTCTAAACTAACATTTGTCCCCAATATGGGAATGCTGGACTAAGAAGTCTCGAATCCGTCTCAAACATGGCGATAATGGACCGAAACGTCCCTAAAGTAATGTCGGACCGAAACGTCCCTAAACCAACAAAGGACCGAGATGTCCCTAAACTAACGTTCGTCCCAAGATGGTAATACTAGACCAAAAAAGTCCTTAAACTAAAAATTCACTTCAAACATGGCGTTAATGAACCGGAACGTCCCTAAACTAGCACACCGCCCCAAATACGGCAATATGCTCTCTTGAGATCTATATTGCAACTGAAGTCCTAGCGGCAAAGGTTGCAATTCAAGTCCCACTGGTTTCACAGCTACTCCAGCAATGAAGACGCCTCTAAGTCCCACCGGCAAACAAATGGGCCACCTATGACGAAACTATCCTCGAGAGTTTCATCTCATTAAAAAAAGGGTATGTCCACAAGCGAAATGGGTACGGATGAAAACCCGAAAGGGCGCCGTGAGTAAAAACAGCAAGACTGCCGGTGGGTTGTGAAAACCCGAAAAGGGCACAAACTCGTAAAAAAAATTTCATGTGCACTTGCAAGGTCCTCTCGACCTTGTGAGGAGAAAATACCAGCGTGAGATCCTTACGACTCACAAAGGAGCAATACATTTAGGAATCCCTACGATTCCTAAGGAGAAACTGCACTTATGAGATCCTTACGACTCGTAATGAGAATTCCCCCTATGAGACCCTCACGGCTCGTAGGATTCAAAAGCCTTAAACTATAAGGATCTAAACATGTTCTTAAGCTGTCATATTCCCCTAATGTTTCCCTACAGGCGGTCCTATATTGACCCTTGTATACAATCCAAGGGCATAAATAAATACTCTCCCACCAAGTTCCGCCAATGGCGAGAAATGTCCTCATATGGTGAACGATGCTTGTAAATCCTCTCGACTTATAAGGAGAAAACACTCTTGGAAGATCCTTACGACTTACAAGAGAAAATGCACTTAGGTGTAGGGTTACTTAGCGCGGCAGCAAGGTTTCGGGAGGCATCGTCCATGTCGTTTTCAAAAATTTGCCGTTCTAAACAACTCTAACCTTAGAATCTTAACTAAAGATTTAAACAAAAAGCATGTAAAAAACTTTACATACTAAGTGAATGAGGAATACAACCTTTGTAGACCGGTCCTTCACTTCAAATGCTCCGTGTAGACATCCCTTTGCTACGAGTTGTGATCTCCCGAACTCTAGTATGGGTTCCCTTGGAGAAATGAACAAGTTTGCTCGAAGTTTTCGAGGCCGAAGATGATCTACGTCGAGGAGACTCAAGCTCATGCTACCTCTTCACTAAATTAGGGTTTAGTGAAGCAAACACCCTAAACTAAATGGCTAATAGTAGAGGATGATGAAGTAGGAAATGGGCTCTCTTTAGTTTTTCTTTTTCTCACAAGTTTTCTCACCATTATCAAAAAGCTAGTGAGCTTTTCATGAGGAAGAAGAAGCTCAAGTGAAGAAGTAAAATCAAGTGAAGAGAATGAACTCATGAGGTGAGAATATGAACCATGGGTGAGTTAGTGTCATGCGCTAACTCATGTAGAGACTTAACTAGGGTAAGGGTAAAGGTTGGGTTAATAAATATCTTTAGCATGACAAAAATGGTGGACTTAGTCAATGGTTATCCACAAGCTTTCTCAAAGCTTCTACCATGACAAAATCTATCCAATTTTGATCTACTTTGATAAATATAAACCCAAGGATTATCCTAACTATAGTGTAAGTCTCATACACCCATCATGCATGTATCATCAAGCACGACACAATAAAATATACATTAACATATATCTCATATATACTAAGTGTACACAAGTGAGAAAAAGAATACTTAGTGAGCAAATATTAGTTAATGTAAATTAATATATCACACATATAATTATACATTAAATTATCAAATCAACACTTAATTTAATAATCCGGTTATATCACATACAACCGGCTAATATCATATGAATCAATGTATCGAATCAACACTTGATCCGATAACCCGACTATATCACATATAACCGACCGATATCACATATCGCGAGAATATAATACGGTATCACATATCATATTAATCTCGGTCCTGCACATATCACATATGTGCTCCTACTCCGTTTCACATGAACCAGGAAATTTCTGTGTAGGACTCTAAAGACTCGTCAATACGCCGGCAGTAGGTGATGATCATATCAAACAACCATAAGCCGCAAGCGGTCTGCTAAACGTAACGGTTACCCGGGTATTGAGCGATCAAAAGATCAACAAGCAAGCATGCTCAAACTCCCACGAATCCAATCAGTAACGCTACCGTACCTTTTTAGAGAATCACCCAAATAAATCTACCAACTTCGGATCCGAGTTTGAATTGGCTAGGGAATCTTTGTGTCAATAGTAGAGTCTGACATTCTACTTCGACGTCTTTGATATACTGATTTGCTCTTGGCCAAGAAGAGTCCGGTCTCTTCGTCAGATATGTCGCATATCACAGCCTGGTGGTGGTATAACGTCAGACCCCAATAGCCTGATAAGTCATGCCGATGCAAGGTCCATAACGGTTCGATAAACTACCGATAACACTTATCAGTAGATCTCAGCAACCCTGGCCAGGAATTTTTTATTATGGCCAATCGAGCATAGCACAACATCAACTCCCAATACCGGGAGAGACGAATCCCCTCCTATCACTCATTGCTTCCATGTGACTCGGGACTGTACCCAAAAACCACCGTTTTGCACGATCTCTTGACCATGGTAAGGTGGAAATCAAAGCATAGCGGGAATCATACGAGACTCTATGATGATCTCAGGTCGACAGACTAACCTGTACCAGTGTCACCAGAGAACTGCTACCCAACGATAGGTATAATACCATCTAGGAGTTCTCGGCGAGCCCGTCCAGTGTACCCAGTCTCTACTGAGCACCCGTATACCTTCTCTGATGTCAAACACCAATAGATATGGGATCATCCATCGCCCATCATATGGGTCGAGAGGCGCATACGCTAGTCTACTCTGGAGTATCGATGCCCTATCTCGATACTCCTACGACTAGAAACAATTATAGGGTGTACTCGTGGACTACCCTGGCCCCAATAGTATGATCTCCATCATAGTCCAAATAGTCAAGTACACATTCTAAGGGCTTTATCAACATATGATAGCAAGATAGTATCACAACACAAATCTACATGTTAAGACAAAGAGAAACCAGATAGCATACTATCATGTCGAGCAAGAAAGTTCTCCTTATATATGTCCAAGCATCCACTACAATATACATCACATGTACAGCAATGGCCTCTATGGCATACATATAACTAACAATCTCCCACTTGCACTAAGGCCATCTGTTGTAGTATCCCATACCCAACAATTTAGCAGTGGTTGTAGTATCCCATACTCACTCATCCCAAAATCTCTCAAATAGTATTTGGGGAAGTAGGCCTTGGTGAATGGATCAGCCGTGTTAACTTCCGTGTCAACTCTCCTAATCTTGATCCCTTGGAGATCAACCATCTCCATGATCAGGTGATACTTGCCTTAGAATTTTTCTGGAATGCTGATGGGACCTTCGTTCCTAGGCCAAAACCACAACTCCATTGTTGTCACAATAACAGTTATTGGAGGCTTAATGGTAGGAACCTTGTTCATCTTATGAACAAGAAATGCCCAGACAACCACTTTGGTAGTATCATTGGCAGTAATGTATTCAGCCTTTATCGTTTAGTATGCCACGAAATCTAGCTTGGAACTCTTCCAACATACCGTCTCTACACTGAGGGTAAAGACAATGCCTGTGACTGACTTTCAGTCGAACTTATCACTCTGGAAGCTGGAACCAAGAACTTTCTTTTAGTGCTTCTCAAATACTTAAGAATGTCCTCCACAGCTGTCCAGTGATTCTCCCAAAATCCGATTGATTCCTGATCACTACACCTAGTGAGCCATCTACATCTAGTCTGGATTTGGGACACTCCCAACATCCACTTAGATCTATCACCATAGATCATAAACAAAAATATGTAGTAGGTATCATCCAGATCTTTTATGGAGAATCCCTGTGATAAGAGTAGCTTGACCGAGTGTAGCATAGGAAACCCCTTTCCTATCAAGAGTATGCTATTTACATACAATACGTGGAAGACAACCTTACTTTTACAACCTTCTTGTATATACAAGGTTCACTTTCTTTTTTGATGAAGTCAAACTCTTTGACTGCCACATCAAAACAGATGTTCCAACCCCGCGATGCGTGCATTGATCCTGATGGACTTAAGCATAGCTTTGAAAGTCTCAACTTTCCATGTACACCATGAATCTTCTTAAGATCCATTTGCTCCCAATGAGTTTTACCCCTTCAGGTGCAACATGCAAAGTCATACTTTGTTGGTGTACATGGATTCCATCTTTGATCGCATAGCATCTAGCCATTTCACAAAGTCTCCACTTGTGATGGCCTGCCTAAACCCAGTAGGGCCATCATCTACCATGATGCAATCCTCGCTCCCACTGTCACCGAGAAGACCGTAGTATCTCCCAAGTGGATGAGGAACCCTACCAGATTCGCGGAGAGGCTAAGGTTCGTTGAAGACTATTAAATCCTTTGGTTTCACCAAATCATCAGCTGTTAGTTTGTCTAGCTGGAACTCCTTCCAGTACTACCTCATGACCACAAATTTCTTCACAAGAAATTCCTTTTCTAAAAAGGTGGCATGCTGAGAAACAAAACAACTTTTTCTCCTCAGTTTGGTAGAAGATATTCCCTCGCAAATGTTTGGGATATCCTAACAAACTTACACAGAACTGACCTTGCCTCGAGCTTGTTCGGATTCTGCCTTTCGACATAGGCCGGACAACCCCATATCTTAAATCGTTTAAGATTTGGTCTCTTCTTATTCCATATCTCATATGGAGTGGTAGGCACTGATTTGGATGGAACCCCATTCAATAGGTATGCAGCTTCTCAAGTGCATAACCCCAAAAGGAAATAGGTAACTCAGCAGTACTCATCATAGAGGATGCCATATTTCATAGGGTGCGATACCTCCGCCCCGATACACCGTTGTACTGTGGTATATACGAAGGTGTAAGCTGAGAGAGCATCATATTCTCCTTTTAGAAACTCCAGGAACTCCAAGCACAAGTATTCGCCTCCTCGATCACATCGTATGACTTTAATACTTCTACCCATTTGGTTCTCAATCTTCAAGTTTATATTCCTTGAATATCTCAAAAGTTTCAGATTTGTGTTTCAACAGGAACATATGTCCGAATCTTGAGAGATGATCAGTGAATATAATGAAGTACGAAGAACCAACCTTGGCATTTGTAGATATAGGACCGTATACATCATCATGTATCTGTCCCAAGAGTTCATTAACTCTTTCTCTATTTCAAGTAAACAGAATATTGGTCATTTTATCTTTGAGACAAGACTAGCAAGTATCATAAGATGAAAATTCGAACAGATTCTTATATTCATCTTTATGTAACTTAGATGGTCGTGTCGCATTGATATGACCTGGTCTATAATGCCACAAGAATGATTCGTTCATTTCTGAACTACTCCTCTTGTGTGTGTTCGGCATAATTTGAACTGTGGTTTGATTTAGAACATATATGCTATTATATAACGTGCCTGATTGAATCAACTTTTGATTCAGGAAAATGTTCATAACATTATCCTCCAATACAGAATTATATCCTTCTTTAACTTATTAAAGAAACCAATGTAATATTATATATCAGGTTCGGTATGTAATAACATTAGTTAAGAATCAATGTATTAATACAAGGTGATATTTGCCAACTGGTTTGGCTGCAACACTTGCACCATTCTCTAATACTTAGAGACATATCACCCATTTCCAGTTCTCTACCTATTTGTAGCCCATGTAACATATTACATATGCGGGATCCTAATCTGGTATCACATACCCAGGACGTAGAGGGTACTAAGAAGCAGTTCTCGGTAATGAACACACCCGAAGAAGATGCATCAACATGTACTTTCTTCGATTCGGGTGGCATGGGAATCCGGATATTCCCCTATTTCCTGCTCAGACTTATAACAATTATAAGAAAAAACGGAACCAACGTTCCCCAGCTCAGTATAAAAGTAGGTTCGGTCAATGCATCCATATTATTATCTTGATTAAGGCGTGACATAGTCGCTACCAGGAGAGAGAGAAGAAAACACTCTGCATGCGCTCATGCAAGATTAGATTGGTTATTTTTTTATCTAATCAGGATGGCTCCCACTGTTTTTATCAAATCTTCCTTCAAATCCTAAAAGGTAAGACTAGCCGGGATTAATTACACCCTACAAGTTCGCCAATCTTTCAGCCAGGCCAGTGTCGGTACTTTGAGGGAGGTTCCCCGTGCTTTCGCACGGACCTAATTAAAATAAATCTCGTTTTCCCAGGGGCGTAACCCCGTTAACACCTTTCTAGACACCTACTTATCGGCTAATTGTAATGTGTAAAACTCTCCCAGGAGTAACTCTTACTCGCAGTGGGTATCGGGATCCAACCATCTCATAGAAGGTATGCAATCTCATTGCAAATTTCAACACTTGAAATTCCCGATAATATTTTTACCCGTAGTACTTATGACCTTAACTATGGTCAACATATCATAAACACTAGTCAAGTTCTACCCGTCATTTCATGATTAATTAGACCCACCCACATGACCCTCAACTATGGTTGACATAATCACATGACTGTCCTAATTAATCGCATCATATGCTATGTAGGAAGACATCAATTAGCCACCGTACACTACGCCTCAACTATGGTCAACATACACAACATGAATACTAAGTACTCTACTTCCTAAAATGATGGAGGGTTGCGGATGGTTTATATAAAAACCTTTAATGCTTCGAACTTGATATCGTTGCAGAATCAAAATGATTTAAAATGGAGTGTTTTTAAGGCTTTTGCTAGTTTCGCTAAAGAGGTTACTCCCGGTGAAGGGATCTCGGCTCTTTCCTCGTCGAATGAGGTGCAGGATATTCACAATACCACTATGCAAAGCAAGAACTAGAAAAGCAATCAAAAGACGAAACCGATGGTTGTAGTATTTGCCAGTTACTGCTAAAGAGGTCACTCCCGGTGAAGGGATCTCGGCTCTTTCCTTATCGAATAAGGTGCTGGATATTCTACAAGGAATACCACTATGCAAAGCAACAACTAGAGCTACCAGTTTTAGAAAATTCGATTCCACAACATGTTTAGGTTTATTTTCTTTCATTAATCACATTAATGAAGTCCCATCATATATGCTTCCTAAGCATTATAGAAGGAACAAAAGCATCAATTTTAATATATATCATATATATAATATAAGCATTCTTCTCAATATATCAAATGATCACATCACAGATATCAGCAGCGGAAAAGAACATATGAAATATTGGATATACTAGGATTTCCGTATTTTATATTAAACCAATAAAAAAAACACGGATTTTACGTTCGTGATGAATAGCCAAACCCACATCTCTAGACCCCTACGGGAGAGGCAAGCAACCTTGCCAATTCTAGGGTTAGGAGACCCGGTCTTGACTCTTCGAGATGGTCTCCTACTGGATCCCAGAATCCGGCTACTTGTGCTCCCCTCCTTGGGTCAATCCTAATGCAGAAAAGTAAATAATATACATCAATGGTGACAACATCCTCAACCCGGAAGTGCCCTAATAAAAGAATATTACATACAAGCTTTTACATGAATGAAAATGAAAAACTCTCATCTCACATAAAAACCCCCGGCTATTCAAAACACGACGATCCAATATAACATATCACAGCAACACATAACATCATATGTCATCAACGTAAGAAAATATGCGTATCCCAATTGTCGTTAACATATAGCACCGAAACTGGCGATACACCACATATTACACTTACGGTCGCAGAAAAGAAAGTGAAAAACTATAACAGTTGGAATCCGCAACCACTTTAGACATCATAAACCCAATGTATCGCATACTTTGGATTTCATGCCAAACCAAATGAATTCCTTAGATATCACATGCCTAATAATTATAAACCCCGCATTTTAGTCTCGATATTGAAAGCACTTTCCAATAACCTGTCGGGTAATTCAACAAGATTCCCGATAACCTGATTGAATGCTCATCGGAAACTTTGTCAGATGGCCGCACCCCGCGATGCCGTCGACGAAGTGCACTAAGGCGGAACACCGCTGCCACGAGCACCCGAATGGATGATTTTGGCGACGGGGTTCTCCTACAGTCACTTGGTCGGGGCTATGGGGCGTGGCTATCTAGGAAGGTTACCCGGCGAGTATCCGTGTACGCTACGTGATTGCGAACGGATTTTTGATCACATCAAAATCCCGTGGAAACCGATCAAATGAGACTAAGTGCTAGGTTTATAAAATTCAAATTAGTTATCACATAACCATTTTGTGGATTCTAAATATTGTATCAGAATCAAAGATAGCTAGACGAAGTTAAACTTTTCGATCGAATAAACAAGAACCCAAAATTTCCTAATAAGCTCAACACTTGAGCGGGGTTCAAAAAGTACCCAGAAACTGCTACAGCTCCTATGAACCAGCCGTAGAAGGGTCAACCGATGCCTCACATGTGGCACCGCTGAACTAGCATAAACCCTAGGGTTTAGTGGCGGTTCTGACGGTCATATAATCGAGTTAAGGTTTCGTTCTTCCAGAGAGTCCACAGAATCGCTTGCAAGATTTTCTGAAGATTTTAAACTTGGAAAAAATCCAACACTTGGAAATTTCCAGCAGGGAAAAATTAGGTTATTGATATCCGTTCAAACTTTTTAACATCGTCTAAATAACTCGAATACATGTTAGAATTACGACTAAGAAACACTCCGAGTTGCTTTTGCAGAAAGTTAACATTACATGCAAATTTAGCAAAAACAAACAACACCTGAAACATTAAAACCCAGAGACTGGAACACAGGCAAAATTTCAGGGGATGAGCTCGGTTTTGGGCCGAGATTGGGGGGAGGGGTGTGGCCGGCGACTTTCAAGCCAAATGGCTTCAAATTTTGCTAGTGTTCATGTTCTATCACATACAACATTCTGTACTTGTTTAAAAAAAAATTTGACACCTCTAAAAATTCGACAGAAACTGGATTTCGTAGTTTCAAGTTTCGGAGTTGTTTCGGTTTCGTAATCTAACAAACATCGTTTAAATCTCTAACTTGGCTCTGATACCACTGTAGAGTTACTTAGCGCGGCAGCAAGGTTTCGGGAGGCATCTTCCATGCCGTTTTAAAAAATTTACCGTTCTAAACAACTCTAACCCTAGAATCTTAACTAAAGATTTAAACAAAAAGCATGCAAACAACTTTACATACTAAGTGAATGAGGAATACAACCTTTGTAGACCGGTCCTTCACTTCAAATGCTCCGTGTAGACGTCCCTTCGCTGCGAGTTGTGATCTCCCGAAATCTAGTATGGGTTCCCTTGGAGAAATGAACAAGCTTGCTTGAAGTTTTCGAGGCCGAAGATGATCTACGTCGAGAAGACTCAAGCTCATGCTATCTCTTCACTAAATTAGGGTTTAGTGAAGCAAACACCCTAAACTAAATGGCTAATAGTAGAGGATGATGAAGTAGGAAATGAGCTCTCTTTAGTTTTTCTTTTTCTCATAAGTTTTCTCACCATTTTCAAAAAGCTAGTGAGCTTTTCATGAGGAAGAAGAAGCTCAAGTGAAGAAGTAAAATCAAGTGAAGAGAATGAACTCATGAGGTGAGAATATGAACCATGGGTGAGTTAGTGTCATGCACTAACTCATGTAGAGACTTAACTAAGGTAAGGATAAAGGTTGGGTTAATAAATATCTTTAGCATGACAAAAATGGTGGACTTAGTCAATGGTTATCCACAAGCTTTCTTAAAACTTCTACCATGACAAAATCCATCCAATTTTGATCTACTTTGATAAATATAAACCTAAGGATTATCCTAACTATAGTGTAAGTCTCATACACCCATCATGCATGTATCATCAAGCATGACATAATAAAATGTACATTAATATATATCACATATATACTAAGTGTATACAAGTGAGAAAAAAATAACTTAGTGAGAAAATATTAGTTAATGTAAATTAATATATCACACATATAATTATACATTAAATTATCAAATCAACACTTGATTTAATAATCCGGCTATATCACATACAACCGACTATTATCATATGAATCAATCTATCGAATCAACACTTGATCCGATAACCCGACTATATCATATATAACCGACCGATATCACATATCGCGAGAATATAATATGGTATCACATATCGTATTATTCTCGGTCCTGCACATATCACATATGTTCTCCTACTCCATTTCGCATGAACCAGAAAACCTCTGTGTAGGACTCTAAAGACTTGTCAATACGCCGGCAGTAGGTGATGATCATATCAAACACCCACAAGCCGCAAGCGGTCTGCTAAACGTAACGGCCACCCGGGTATTGAGCGATCAGAAGATCAACAAACAAGAATCGATAAATTTTCATAATGCAAGAATGTAAAGAAAAGAAGGATTTACAATATTTACCTTTATTAATCGACGATTAGGTACAATTCACTCAACTCGAGGTTACAAGATTTGAGGAGGTAACTAAATCTGCCGAAATTAGCTTCACATCGATCTTCTTGAGTCGCGGATCGTCATGGATCTCTTGCTCGGATGAAGGTCGGCGTTTCTTCAAAGGATCTTCATTTGCTTGCTTGATTCGCTTCTTGATGGATCTTGATTTGGCTTTTGAATTGGATTTGGGGCTAGGGTTTTGGATCACAAGTTGTTTCACTCAACTTGTGTTTGGAATTGTTGAACAACTAATCAACTCTTGAACAACCTTTGTAATGAAGGCCTAAGTCCCTTTTTATAGCTTTTCCCTTTAGCCTCCCCTAGAAACTTGATCTTGCTTCCTTTGGAAGCTTGGTTGTTATGAAGCTTGCATAGAAAGATAGGTAGTTATGTAGAAGTTTCTAAATTAAGGTAGTTAGCTAACTTGTATGAGAAGCTTGTTGGTTATGAAACTTGCACAAGAAGCTTGGCTGTTAGAAGGGAAGCTTCTGGAGAATTCGAGGAACTGAAACGTCTTGAAGAAGTTTGGCCATTTAAAGAGAAGCCTCAGAAAAAGTTTTCTGCCACCGATGAGTCAACGCGGCCGCGGATCCGCAGCGGATCGGCTTGACTCGGCCGCAGATCCGCGGCCGTTTGAGGTGATCTCTGCATGGAATTCTCAGGTTGATTTGGTGTTGATCCTTAGGGCCTTATTTTATGTCTGGAATCTTTTTATACTTTCTTGTTTACTGCCAGGTCACAAGTCTTGGACTTGACGTATTTTATCAGCACTTTTAGCAGTTCCGGCTCTTTTACCTGGAGAATTTCCTGCACACAATCTCGAGACAAGTGTTTGATATACAAAAGATCACGTATGCAATAATAAACATACAATTTCCCTCATAATGCTGGTTATAATGTATAACACATGTTATTTGGTATTTTTGCAGACAAATTGCTAATATATGCTATATTTATACCAAACACCTTTAGATGATTACAAATAGTAGGGAAATTGCTGTGTTAAAAATGCAATATTTTCGATTGATCAAATTCCCCCAAACTTAATTTTGGTCGTCTCGAACAAACTTGTTTTATTCAAAAGAAGGAGAAAATATAAGAAAAAGAAAAACTAATTAGCACACTTTCGTAAGAAACACGATTGCACTGAGCACGTGCAACAAGCCTTTAAATCTCTAGGTATCCCTAGTTGGAGGAGTGTTGTCTCCTGAGGGTTTTCAGCGGATTGCACTCACAAAATCCCATAATAAAAGGAAGACCGTGAAAGTTACATATAAAAATAAGAATTATAAAAGAAAGACTTTGAAAATTAGAGTTTCCAACTATACTAGCTTTTCAGTTGTTATGAGCCCTATCTTAATAGTCATGAAAAGACGTTAGAAATCACATCATCCCTCAATAAAACATCATACTTATTCTTCATTCCTACCTTTCTTCCAAATATCGATCATATACCTAAAAGATATCCCTACACTCGGAGAATTCCATTCAAGCTATCATACTCTTGTCCATCTACCTCAGTACTTTTTAATTGATGAATATTTAGATGGATTTGCTCACACATTTTTCATGCGACCGTTAATACTTCTTGAGGTAATAACCGACCGATTACTCATGTGCTTGCTTATTAGGTGTATTAGCATTTTCCTCGTCTTGCACCACGTAAGGCTTAACAGTGACTCCCAAACCAGTTGGTCTAAGGCACTAGGTGATGAAGCACCCTCGCTATATTTTTTTTATTGCTGCCTTGGTGATAACAAAATCAGTGTTCATTTTTCTACACGATTTTATATTTTATTCATTTATAATTTCCTTCATACTTAGGCTTTTAGACAAGAGCATTTCAAGGTATCATCTACTATCCCGAGTTTCAAGACGTGTGTAAGTGCGTATAGTAGGGTATCAACATTCAAATGTTTGGCTTTCAGAATAGAAACTATTTTTCAGACTTATTTTTATTCTCAGATTAGTGACTTCCTTCATCTTACTAACCCTTGGGACAACGGCTCATAACTACTTATTACTAGTTTGTTTAAGAAAACTTCTAATTTTCTTGGTTTTCTTAAATTTTTCCAATCTTTTGGATGTAATTTTTCACTATCTAATATTTTATTATCTAATTAAATATTAAATATTTTTATCTTTTGAATTTTTTTTTATATATTTTAAAAAGTTTTGTGCTTATGCAAAGTATGATGCAAATGATGCGCAAATAAGCACAAACCTCCCCCAAACTTGTTTTCAACAGTGTCCTCACTGTTGTCTTCTGCTAGATCACAAAAACCTGTAAGCCTGAGAGGAAATTTATTAAATGGGGGCAATAAATATGATCGTGAAAATACTCCCCCAAACTTATTCTTTTCACTCACTGTTCACACTAGAATATTGCATTATTATATTCTCCATTCTTATTCTTTTTATAAATAAACGGGTGCTTTTGACGCATGTCTGCTACATATTACAGGTTATAGGTTCTTGGATCTAAAACAGTGAAAACATTAAAAGACGACGGAAAAATGAGACTTTGACCAACAAAGAGAAGGATCTTGATAAAGCTTACAAAAAGATCAGTTTACAAAGAACAAAGGGCAGCGCAAGGTCCAAGATTACAAAGCGAACGGGTTGGAGTCCACTACAATGTTCACTGGAAATCTGGAAGAGAACCAGAACCTAAATTGAGAAAAAATATATAGAAACAAGAAGCCCAAGCCACCAGAAATAAGCCCAAGAAAATGCAAAACCCAACTCTTCTTTTTGGCCGCGGAACCGCGGCCAAACCAGGCCTTGGGCCGCGGTTCCGCGGCGGGCTTAAGGGAACAGTGAATTAATTTTTTACCAAATTGTGAGGCGGCTTTGACTAGGTCTTTTCTTAGGGGTATTTTTGTAATTGTAGACATGCGGTTCAAAATGTAACCCTAGGGTTTCCTATTCTTTATAAATAGGAACTCTAATCATTGTAAACCTTATGCCTCCCTTCATTAATAAATTTTAGAATTCTTTTGGAGAGCATTGGTGCCTCTTTTCACTTCATTAATTCAGATCTGACAACCCTGCGTTGATATTTGGAGAGATCCATCTGTAAGTAGTTTTATTTAATTGCTCTAGTTTAGATTTTAATTCCTTGCCTTAGATGTTAGCTTTAGGGAAGGCTTTTGAGAGATGAGATCTCTCATCCCTTTCTTGCCCATAATATATTTTCAATAGGACTCCATGCATACACGCACACACCGCTCCCTACGGCACCCTACCCCTCGAGGTAGCGGTGATACCGTAGTGTAAAGATCCGGTTGTGCGTGTTTTCCATGGAGGTTAGGGTAAGGATCTCTAAAGGAAGGACAAGAACCTAGAGGAAGGAACACCTTCCCGAATGGATCTAATCCCCTTTATTGATAATTACCATAACTCTTCATAGATCTTCATTCGGGTATAGAAAGCGTTGAGATTTACTAGCATTTCCAAACCATCTCTAAACCTAACCCTAGCAAGACTAGATCTAGATAATCTTAGATAGATAGAATTAGGTTTATAGATTTAATAATCAATCCGAACACCCTTCGGAATTAGCTCGTTACCGCGATTAGGAGATTCACAACATCCCTGTGGACCGACCCGTATTCACCGGCTAGCTGCAAAGCGACGCTGTTCTTGATTGCGGTAATAGATAGTTTTTGACATTCAAATCACTCACCTCCATTCTAAAGATGATACGGTATTTTTTCAAAACATGGATGTGAGACGGAGGAATTTTAATCAAGATAAAGCGGCTCCTGTAAAAACATGAGCTCCTCCGTGGGGTCAGTGGAAAAATACGGTTTTAATCTATGTCCATTTACTTTGAAAATTGTACCGTTTTCAACATTTTCAACCTCAACTGCCTCGTGCGGGTATACATACCACACAACAAAAGGTCCTTTCCACCGAGATCGTAGCTTACCCGCATGAAGATGGAGTCGTGAATCATAAAGAAGGACTTGTTGACCAGGTGTAAAAGTTTTTCTCAAAATATTTTTATCTTGAAATATCTTAGTCCGATTCTTTACAATCACAGCATTATCATAAGCTTCATCGCGGAGTTCGTTTAGCTCTTTTAATTGCAGCTTCCGAAAGTTGCAGGCTTGATTTAAGTCAAAGTTAAGTTCTCTAATGGCCCACATTGCTTTGTGCTCAATCTCGACTGGAAGGTGACAAGCCTTTCCAAACACCAGTCTGTAAGGAGACATACTTAGATCGGTTTTATATGCAGTTCGGAACGCCCAAAGAGCATCCGTCAATTTGGTTGACAAATCTTTTCGATTTTTAGAAACAGTTTTCTCCAAAATTTATTTGATTTGTCTGTTTGAAACCTCAGCTTGCCCGCTCGTTTGGGGATGGTAGGGTGTGGAAAGTTTGTGCTTGATTGCATATTTCTGCATCAAAGTCTCGAAAGACCGATTGCAGAAATGCGTCCCGTTATCACTAATAATAGCACGTGGGTGTCCAAATCGCGAAAAGATATTTTCTTTTAAAAACTTAATGACAACCTTTTTGTCATTAGTGCGACAAGGAATAGCTTCAACCCACTTCGAGACGTAATCAACCGCAAGCAATATGTACAAATTCCCAAAAGAGTTGGGAAAAGGACCCATAAAGTCAATACCCCAAACGTCGAAAATTTCAACCACCAAGATGGGTTGCTGTGGCATTTCATTTCTCCGAGAAATCCTACCCGTGTGTTGACACTGTGCACAGGTTTTGCAATGATCAAATGCATCTTTGAACAAAGTCGGCCAATAGAAATCGCATTACAAAACCTTCTCTGCCGTCTTTCGAGGACCGAAATGACCCCCATATGCCTGATCATGACAAAAAGATAGAACATTCTTGAATTCATCATTAGGGACACATCTGCGAATAATCTGGTCAGGACAATACTTAAACAGATAGGGTTCATCCCAGTAAAAATGTTTTACTTGGGATAGAAATCGATATTTGTCCTGTTTCGACCATTCGCGGGGGATAAGTCCTGTAGCAAGATAATTCACAATATCCTTGAACCAAGGTTCGTCGGATACATTCAAGAGTTGTTCGTCTGGAAAAGAATCATTGATCGGCAGGGTCACAGGTGAAGAAGATATGCGTGACAGATGGTCGGCTACAAAGTTTTCATTCTTTCTTATCTTTAATAACAAGATTAAATTCTTGTAATAGAAGGATCCAACGTATTAGCCTACCTTTAGCATCCTTCTTCGCCAAAAGATATTTCAAGACGGAGTGGTCAGTGTACACAACAATTGGTGAGCCAATCAAGTAAGGCCTGAATTTTTCTAATGCAAATACAACTGCCAAGAGTTCTTTTTCGGTAGTTGTATAGTTAATTTGAGCATCGTTCAGGGTCTTACTTGCATAATAGATCACGTGTGACATCTTTTCAATGTTCTGTCCTAAGACTGCACCAACTGCAAAATCTGATGCATCACACATAAGCTCAAAAGGGTGGTTCCAATCTGGAGATGATAAAACGGGGGCTGTAGTGAGAGAGTGTTTGAGTGAGTCAAATGCTGCCTCACAATCCGAGTCAAAGTGAAAGGTTGTGTCCTTGGCCAAGAGAAGAGTTAAGGGTCTAGCAATTTTGCTAAAATCCTTAATGAATCTCCGATAAAAGCCTGCATGGCCAAGAAAAGATCGTATATGCTTGACGCATTTGGGATGAGGAAGGTTTTGAATGACATCTATTTTAGCTTTGTCAACTTCATTGCCTTTCCGTGAAATAACATGTCCAAGCACAATTCCCTCTTGGACCATGAAATGGCATTTTTCCTAATTCAAGGTTAAGTTCTTCTCTTTACAATGAGTAATAACTACGTCAAGATGAGATAGGCAGTCAGCAAAAGAATCTCCGAATATCGAGAAATCGTCCATGAAAATCTCCAAAAAATTCTCGACTATGTCCGAGAATATCTTCATCATGCACCGCTGAAATGTAGCGGGTGCATTGCATAACCCAAAGGGCATGCGTCTATAAGCAAAAGTACCAAAAGAACAAGTAAATGTGGTTTTGTCTTGATCCTTTTTGGTAATAGGGACCTGGTTATAGCCAGAGTATCCGTCCATGAAGCAGTAATATTCTCGTCCAGCTAAGCGTTCTAACATCTGGTCAATGAAAGGTAGAGGAAAGTGGTCTTTTCTCGTTGCGGCATTGAGTTTTCTATAATTAATACATACACGCCACCCAGTTTGAGTGCTTGTCTGGATTTACTCATTTGCCTCATTTTTTATGAATGTGATGCCAGATTTCTTAGGGACGACATGAATTGGACTTACCCATTGGCTATCGGAGATTGGGTAAATGATACCACTGTTAAGGCATTTGACGATTTCTTTCTTCACCGCCTCCTTCATGACGGGGTTTAACCGTCTCTGTGGTTCTCGGGTTGGCTTGGCTTCATCCATCAAATGTATATGATGTTCAACAATCAAGGGACTATTCCCTTTGATGTCGGCCATAGTCTAACCAAACGCCTGCCTATTAGATCTCAATACCGTTAAAAGCGTATTCTCTTGCTCTGAGGCTAGAGAAGCGGATATGATCACGGGTAAAGACTCATTCTCACCTAAATATGCATATTTAAGATGAGAAGGTAAAAGTTTGAGATCTAATGCTGGCGGAGAAATTATAGAAGGTGGGGTCATCGAATGATATTCAGAGTCACAAAGAAGCTCGTAGCCTGCAAAAGATACAGACTCGGAAGGTGATGAGTCAAGAGTGTCAGACTCAGGAGTGGAAAGAGTGTCCTCACTAAGATGTGCAAGATCAAACATTGATGTGCTAGTGTCGTCGAGATCTTCAAAGCAAAGTTCATCAACTTCGCAGCTTTCGGGAGCAATCTCGTGGACAGAACAGAAACCAAGTATGTGAGCAGAGCGTTTAGATGGCTGACTTCCAATTTTGTAGATATTCAGTTCAATTGTTATTTTTCCAAAAGATAGGTTCATTGAACCGTTTCGACAATTAATAACAGCATTGGAAGTGGCAAGGAATGGTCGACCCAAAATCACTGGAATTTGGTTCCGTGGGTTTGCTACAAGTTGTGTATCAAGAACAATAACGTCTATAGGGAATATGAATTCCCTGACTTTTATCAATACATCCTCCAGTTCACCCCTAGGTTTGGTGATTGAACGGTTTGCCATTTGGAGAGTGCAATGAGCTGGTTTTAACTCTCCAATCCCTAACTGCTCATAGACGGAATATGGAAACAGGTTAACACTTGCGCTAAGGTCAAGTAAAGCACGGTTAATGTTTTTACCCCCAATAGAAATCGATATCGTAGGACATCCTTGTTAGTGCACGGCGGCGCCCCGGCCGTCTATCCGAGGCCAAAATGCGGAATTTTTTTTTCTTAACTTTAAACCGGCGCCACCGCGGACTATAAACCCGGATCGGGCCATTAACCTACTCCTAGCTAACTAGAGAAGGGGTAGAGAGATATACCGAGTGATCTGTGTCCTTCGGTCGTCTTGTCGTCGTCCCGATCTCCCCGCGGAATCTCCGGTCTTCATCTCCTCGTCAGAAGGGCACCACATCGCCGGGTTCTTTTACGGGCTCCGACCTCTGGACCGAGGCAACTCGAGCACGAAGTTGGCGAGTCGACGTGCCCAAGGATACTGTAGATGAAGTGTAGAAAGCTTTGTCTCATTGGGGTATGAAGTTGCCATGGTTTTTGGTGGAGGAATGAGATGCAAGTTTTTGGATGAACAAAGGGATTTTTGTGCAAACAAAATGAGAACCATCCCACACTCAAAATTTGGCCGGCCCCCTATCCTTGTGGCCGGCCCCTATCATCAAGAATGAGAGAGAGAGAGAATATACAAGGGAGGTGAGCACAAGCTAGTGCAAGGTGACCATAAGAAAAGGTGGGTAATGATGATAAACAATGATCACAAACAAGTCTCCACTCCATCACCTAATCATATCAAGTCATGATGAACAAATGAAGTCAAAAGATGGTGGAACCATCATGAAGCTATCATGTGCCATAAAAAGTCTTCTCCATTGTTAATTGCATAATTGCAAATAACCCCCTCCACCAATTTTCAGCCAAAGAAAGGAAACAAAGGAAAATGGCCGAAACGGAAAGCAAACCGGCAACTTCAGAAAAACGATCCCGTAATAAATTACAGGAAAACCCTGCGACTGTATATACATACCCGCATTTGTATTCCGACCGAATACAAATGCAAAGAGACAAAATCTATACTGTACAATACTAGGATCCGGTTTAAACCAAAACCCGCTAGTATTATCCGTCCGATCATGATCTGTGCAGTACCGCACGTACATGATCGAACCCTGCCATATCTCCATACGGCCTCTATAGCGTTTCGCCCAAAACTTGAGAAACTGTCTGTGGGGGACTCTGAAGACTCGTCAATAGTTTGGCTGTGGATTTAACCACTAGCACGTCAGAGGTATTAGCCATACGTAACGGGCTACCAGCTATTGACCAAAAGGGACGTCGATGAGCGAACTCATCCTGATACCCTACTGAGCCTGTCAGTGACAATATCCGTACAGTCCGGTCCGTTCGTCTATGAATATCGCATGGCGGGCCTAGGGGGTTGGTAAAAGTCAGACCCCCAAAAGCGGTACAAGTCGTGTCGGAGTGTAGCCCAGAACACCCTAAGATACTACTGGAATACCTACCAGTAAATCTTCTGCCTCGGCCGAGGGCTTTGTGTAATGGCTCTCCTAGACACAACGCGATCTCACCCGCAATACCGGAAGAGACGAAACTCCTGCCGATCCGCTCACTTGCCTCCATGTGGCTCGGGACTGTACCCAACTAAAACCTGTTTGCACGACTCCTTTGAGTCGTGGTAGGGTAGTAATCAAAGTACAGTGGGAACTCACACGAGACAAATGACGATCTCAGGTCGATGAACTAACCTGTACACATGTCACCAGGGAACTGCTATCTGACGTCTGGTATAATCCCAACTAGCAGGTTCCCGGCGAGTCCTGTCCGGTGTACTCATAACCCAATGAGCACCTGTATACATCTTAGGTGAACCAACTGACACCAGTGGCTTGTGAGATCGGCCACCTCCCCTCGTCGGGGTCTCGACTGTATACACTAGTCTACTAATGGAGTATCGATGCCCAATCTCGAAACTCCCACGACTAGGGACCACTTTAAGGATGTGCTTATGGACTACCCAACTCTCACGTATATGATCGCCATCATACTGTTGGTAGTCAAGCAGGATCCTAAGGGCTCTATCAACGTGTAATAGTGAACATGTCACCTAAAACTGTACACGACTGATAAAGACAAACCATGGTAGCATACTATTCTCTATCAACGTGTAATAGTGAACTACAATGTCACCTCAAGCATGTACACGATGATAAAGACAAACCAGATAGTATACAAACCTCTCGAGTAAGACTGTCCTACCGATATAGGTCCTCCCTCAATCATTGCAATCACGTGCCTGTGATCCAATAATTGACTCTGAAGGCACTATATCCAACAATCTCCCACTTGCACTCAAGGCTAATTATTGCGATGTCGCATACTTACAGCCCGTGTGATACCGAACACCCAACTCCTCTACTAATCAGTCTCACAAAGCCCGTTTGCGAAACTATTGCGTTCGAGGAATAGCCTCAGCTAGTGGATCCGCTCTGATGTTTCTTTCTATGTCTCTCTTAATCTCAAGTTCGCGGAGAAACCTATCTCCCGAAATGAGCAATACCTGTCATAGAATATGTCTAGATATCTGATGGGACCTATCTCATAAATGAACTCCAAATCCAAACTTCTTAGACTGTATCGTCAACTGAACTTAATCAGTATCCTACGTAATGCCTCCCTCAGTATCCGCTTGGACCACCTGTCCAAAATACTGTCCCTTGTCAGAGGGAAAACTATAACTCTGACAGTCACTCTGTCGTCCAGGTCACCTTGGAAGCCTGGAATGATAACCGTCTCCTGAATGAGGCTGATGTTATCATATCCCTAGAACATCCACTTATGTTCTAAAACTGCTTCCGATCGTTTCTCCAGAATTGGATCAATATCAACTGTAACACCCGAGCCCAATACTACTATTTCTGTTACTGGTTGAGTGTTAGGTATTACTCATTTCATTTATCTTGCTTGTTTGGGTCTTACTGTAAAATTTTATCTGGCTAAGTCATTTCTGCATATAACAAATTTAGGCACCTAAAATAAAATTAAAAATATCTATCTTGGCCTACTTGTCACCCCTAACCGCGTGGTAGCGTCCGTGCGTCGAGTTCTCGTCCCGTTCGGTGAAACGGGCGAGTTTGGACGACTACGCGCGCGTACAGGTGTCCGACTTGGGGGTATGCTTTTTAATCATAAAACATTTCATTTTAAAATTTGGAACCCGCTCAAAATCCTATTATTTGAATTTCGAATTTTTGGACCCAACCCGGGCGCGATTTGGAAATGTTTCATTTGGCGCCAAAATCCCCAATTAATAAAATAATCGAAACTATATATATTATAAGATCCTACTGTTAAAATAAACTTGGAAATCTTTTTAATTAAAATTTTTCTAACCTCTTAAATCCCTATCAGCCAATCACGAGGTTTCTTTACCCCGTGGGCCCCCTCCTATCTCTCTCTCTCTCTTTCTCTCTCCATCTCTCACGTCTCTCTCTCTAATTTCTATATATATCTCTCTCTCTAACTCTCTCTCTCTTTCTTCCCTATATATATATATATATGTACAGTTCCTCTTCCTCATATTTTTCCAGAACTCCTTCGCGAGAACCCAGCGTGCCTAGCCCTAGCCACCGTGCCTGTCGCCGCCGCAGCCCCAACGCCGACGCCACCACCACCATCACCCTCGCCTCTTCGCCCTCGTCGCAGCCACTGCACCTTCTTCCCCCTCTTCCCTCTTTCCCGAACGCCTGCGTGCCGCCTGCACGCCACCTGCACACCGCCTACACCTCGTCGGATCGCCGCCGGCGATCTCGATCCGCCCCCGACCTCGCTAACACCCCCTCGGTGAGCTTCTCATCCTCCATCTTCTCCTTTTCTTCTTCTTCCTTCTCTGATTAAGGTTTCTTGGTCTGGAAATTTTTCCGCCGTCGCTGCAGGTACCCGTCGGAGCTCCGTCGCCGTGGTTGGCGATCACCACCCGTCCCACAGATCCTCGTGAGCGGTCCCTTCTCTATCCTCCTCCACTTCCTCTTTGTTTTCTTTCTATTCTTGTTGCAATTCTTGATTGTCGCTGTTTTTTTGCATCTCGCCGGAATCCGGCAGTGCCGACGACTTGATCCTACGTTCCAGCGAGGTACCCCGATCCGCGTGGTCCCATTGTTCGTTGTTTGGGTTCAATCTGTGAACCGTACGTCCGTCGCGAGTTTCCCCGCCGACGTTACGTTTCGTTTTTCCGGTTCGCGACCCGTCGAGGCAAGTATCACTTGCTACATGCTATACTATACAATTATATATGTTTGACTCATTAAACCTGCAAAACTTAACTCGGTATAGTCATTTTCTCATTTGGTTGCAATATGACATATATCATTTTACAGTTAACATAGAAATTACAATTTGCCGCTTTTAACCTAAGAACCAAGTTTACCTGTTAATCACATTTTACTGTTTAATAGATTGTAGCACTTTCCTATGTAGTTCTATTACATTCGGATATTCGTATTCAAAGGCTTGATATAACTGTATTGAATCATCATTCAAGCTGTTGCACCGCTAAGGGTGCTCAAAACCTGTTAATATAATAAAACGGCTGCACTATATTAATGCACTATTGTGATTGAATGATCTGCTTATTGTTGTTTAATTTATTGCTTATTTCCTGCTGTTAATCCCCTGTTCGATTATATATCTGTTGTGAGCACACCCACGATATTGTTACATCTTGACTTGACTTTGTTACACATGATAGATATTGATACACCTGACATGGTACCGTTTACTGTTGACTTGAGCTGATGTACCATGACCCGACCTGTTACCTGATCTCGTGCCTAATGCCAACAAACCTGACATGTTGTCCTCATGGACCATTCCTGTTGTCTATCCAGACAAAACCTGCTGTTACCTGATCCTGTGTTGGCATTAGTTCTTGATTACTGAATACCGGACCTGACACATATAACTTGGGGGTATGGGAAAATCAAAGGTGTAAACTAAAGTGTAACTTAAAAGGGTATTACTTGATCCGTGGTCCCGGGGGGTAACGGGACAGAGCCATTCGTGACTCTTACATTTTCCTGATCCGTGGTCCCGGGGGGTAACGGGACAGAACCACTATTGGTTCCCATATTCCTGATCCGTGGTCCCAGGGGGTAACGGGACATATCCTTTGAGTTACATGGAGGATTACCCAAATTGATTTCGAAGACTTTAGAATAGAAAACCTGATAGAACAGTTTAGTTACCCACTGCACACTACCCTGCACTGCTTGATTCACATTATTTGCTGCTATCGTTTTATTCATGTTTATTTTGCATTGCCTGTTACACTGTTCCTATTATACTACTTGATGACATGATGCGCTGACGTCTGGGTTTTGCATGGCCCAGATTCTTTACCACTGTCGCTGTCCGAGTAGGAGTACTTCAGCCAGCAGGCTGATCTGTGAGTTCTGTAGTGGTTAGTTTTATTTCCTGCATTCTTATTTCCAGATGTGAGCCCGCATTATGGGACATACTTTTCTATTATTGTATTGGATCATTTGCTTCCGCATTTATTTATCATTGACTCTTGTTATTCTGGATTGTGGACATGTGTTAGTTAGTTTTATCTTGTTCTTGATATCTCTACAGCCGTAATGTGACTGTGGATGGATACTTCCTACCCACAGGTAGCATAGTTGGCTATGTCACGTGCCCAATCTTGCGTACTCTGGGAAGCGGGGCGTGACATGGTTCTTTTGGTATCAGAGCCATAGGTTAGTTGGGTTGATTCTTTTGTCGTTGGGTATTGTACCCAATACTCGAATCAGAATACCCGTGTTTAGGAAACATGTCCTACCACCTTGACCGTTTTACCATTCTTGAATCACATTCTTCCTGATTATATCGACGTGCAAACTTACTTTGCATGTCGACTCGAAACCCTGACCTCTTGTTATCCCTAGGACTTAGGCGACTTGAGTGGAGTTAAGTAATTGTGGCTATGATACCGCGGCATAGTTACAATGCGGTACTCTATTTAAGTATCTTGGAGTTCTAGCCTTGATCTATATATTGAATCTATCATCATGCTAATGTTAGGTGGTTTTGATTTCAGGAATATGGCAGATAAGAATTTCAAGACGTATCAGAGGCGCGTGGACGAAGCCGCCATGTTGGGAGTAATAAGGGGAATGCTAGAGAATCAAAAGAGGCAGACCGAGCCGATCCAGCAGCAAGCAGACTCGTTTCAGGAAGGTTTGCAGATCGTTCAGCAGTCTGTGAACAATGCTGGAGCTAAACCAGTTGACCGAGTAGGGACCGTGGCAGATTTCAGACGTTTGGGTCCGTCTACATTTACTGGTTTGGAGGAGCCGTTGCCAGCCGAGCAGTGGCTAGTTGACATGGAGAATTTGTTGATTGCGGCACAGATTCCAGATGAAAAAAGAGTTGATGTGGTACGCATTCAATTAGTGGACTACGCCCGAGAATGGTGGCTTGTGGAGGAGACCCGCTTGCCCAAACAGATCAAATGGGCGGATTTTTCTAAGAGTTTCCTGGAGAAGTTCTTCCCGCGAACTGCACGGGAGGAAATGGAAGAGAAGTTTATTGGGCTGAGGCAGAATGGAGCACCCGTGGATATACATGCAGCAGAATGGACGAGACTCAGCAGATTCGCTGGACCTTTAGTTGCCAACGATGCAGACAGGACACGGAGGTTCATGCGCAGCTTGGATGTGGACATCCAGAGGCAGATTGTCTCCCTGGGTTTGACCACTTTCTCACAGGTTCTTACGGCAGCTCGGGAACAGCAGAGTTTATCTGGGATAAAAGGGAGCTTGCAGCAGACAGCAGTTGCAGCAAGGAAGCCCGCATTTGTACCTAACAGAGCTCATGGTCGCAAAGGTATTCCAGTGGACCGTCGAGGTGTAGCACCCATGAAGAATCCTGTGATCGTTGATCGAAGAAAGAGCATGATTTGTGACTACTGCCGTTTACCTGGGCACTTGCAGAAGGATTGTCGAAGGAAGCTGGGACTTTGTTTGGTTTGTGGAGCGGCTGATCACGCAGTTGGTGCCTGTCCGTCGAAGCTTCGTACGAGGGATGATATTCAGAAGCCTCCGCAGAGACCGTTCCAAGGGCAGAAACAGCTGACTTAAGGACCTAATCAGGCTCGAGCTTTCACCTTGACAGCTGAGGAAGCTAAGGCATCAGGAGAAGTGGTTTCAGGTATTCTACTCGTTCATGGTTTTCCCGCAGTGGCATTATTTGATTCTGGTGCATCCCATTGTTTTATGTCCTCCAAGTTTATAACTACACACTCGATTGCCTGCACGACCCTGTCTAGTTTCTGGGACATACACACTGGGAATGGGAAAATTGTATCTAGTAGGGAATGTAAAGACTGTACAGTTGTGTTGTGCGGACGGGAGTTTTTTGCAGATTTCTTGGTGATTGATACGGGCAGCTACGAGGTCGTCTTGGGAATGGACTTTCTCGGCACTTTCCACGCTCACATTGACTGTAGGGCAAGGAAGGTAATTTTCCAGATTCCCGGACATCCTGAGTTTACCTTCACTGGAGGAAGCAGTTCTGTCGGGCCAGTCGAGTTTAGGGCTAGGCCGACCAATGTTATTCTTGCAGCAATGGATGTTGATAGTAATGAAGAGCCGGCGGTTGTTCGCGATTTTATGGATGTGTTTGAAGATATATCGGGTTTACCGCCGAAGCGAGACGTGGAGTTCGCGATTGACCTTATTCCTGGTGCAGCGCCAGTATCTAAAGCGTATTATCCAATAGCACCAGTAGAGTTAGAAGAAGTCAAGAAACAAGTTGCTGAATTGCTTGAGAAGGGTTGGATTCGAAGCAGTAACTCGCCTTGGGGATCTCCAGTCCTTCTAGTAAAGAAGAAGGATGGCACGAGAAGGATGTGCATCGACTATCGAGAATTAAACCGGGTGACTATCAAGAACAAGTACCCGATCTCTCGCATTGGAGAACTTTTTGAGCAGCTTAGTGGCGCGAGGGTATTCTCGAAGCTGGATTTGCGATCCGGATATCATCAGGTCCGAGTGAAAGCGGAAGATATTTGCAAGACGGCGTTTCAAACTCGGTATGGACATTACGAGTACTTAGTAATGCCCTTCGGAGTAACGAATGCGCCGGCAATATTCATGGATTTGATGAACCGAATCTGTTACGCCCCGCTTCCCAAAATACGGAATACGAGGGGTAGACAAGGCCAGCCATGCTCCTACGGTCAAGGAAATGTCCTGCCGTAGTCACACTTCGGCTTCTAGTTTATCATGGTAAACAGTAAATAATGCGCAGGTAATGAGAAATGCAGTAACTGAAAGAAACGATGTAAAGACTGACCTGAAGTGGAACAAATGAATGTAACTCGGGAAGGCGAGTCAAGAAGTCTGTGATGCACTGGTCCAGGCTAACTCTTCTCCTCACACTGAGCATGCATACTCAGGTCGTCAGAGCGACACAATAGCAATATAAAGTATATAGTTAAATAACAGTTCTAACAGTGGTAAAGAATATGAATAACAGTAAATCAGTGACAGCATGAATATAAATGAGCAGAGATCAATGCAGCGGAAAAGTAAAGCAGTATAACAATGTGTCACGAATGTCAACACAGTATAGAAGGAATGTAAATGACAGTAACCCTATCGGTCTCTAAGTCTCACTGCACAGGTCAATAAGCATATCGTCAGTCCAAGTGTGAGAGTCAACCACTCGCGAGTGTCCTCCACCCAAGGGTAGAACCCAAGGGCAAGGGACCACGGGCCCAACATGTAACGAATGTATCACGGTGTCTATAGCACATACCCTGTAAATCTCCATATAACTCCCTAAATATATAAGCCGGCATGGGACTCCCGAGATTCTGTTGAATTCACACTTGAACTACCCCACACCCCGAGGTCTACATCAAACACTAACCATCAATCTAAATACTAATCGATCCGTGACAAGTCTGCGCGAGAACTGGAGGCAGGACCTCCATCAAGCACGTCCCGACTAATACCTAAGATAAATGGCAGTGTCTGGTGTCTTATCTGTGACACCCGTACAAACGCTTCCATAAGTGTCCCATTCCACTTATTAGTCACACGTGCACGCATCCCATAGACGTCGACAATGCAATAGAATAATATGGTCACTGATTGTGCACAAGTACGTATCACTTTCACTTAATCATGAGTACACGAACACTGACGTACTTGCCACAATCAACACTAAAATCTAACACTGGGTAAATGCACGATGTCACTAGGTTATCACTACAATGATATAGGTGTGATATGATGCGTGAACAAGTATATAAACATGATGAGGATGTTATGGATCAGCATTCCTTCACTTGCACGATTTATCATGAAACATACGTATATAATTTGGCAAAATGATCAACAGGTAGTAATTAGTATGTTCAGTTATCTATCCATCTAATTTGGTTTCAAGCTAAACGGGTTCCAGGATCATTAGTTATAACTGTTTCATTTTAAGCGCACGCGGTTGGAAATCCGGCTTCAGAATCAGGAATCCATTTCGCAACGCATTTTAACCCCAGTTGGGATCATAATTTAGCGACGCTACAGTTGAATGAATTCTATGGTTTTCAGTAAAGTTTTCAACGCAACAAACAGATCTTCAATCGCGTCTGTACGTTAGGAGTTATGATCAGTTTAATATTAACATGTCAGTTCTGGTTCTGCTGGGACTGTTATGTGTCCCGATCTATTAAATTACAGAATAAATATCAAATGGTAACGAAACAGGATGAAATCAATTGTGTTGTCTAGATAACAGATTTATCTATAATAAACAGCGGAGTTCCGCAACTTATGAGTTAAGGAAATTCTATGGTATCCAATACGAAACAGCAAGCAAATACTGGAGTCACTCTGGACTGCAGTCCAGAGTCGCACTCCGATCCGAATATCGTCACAGTTTAAATACAGAAATGTCTGAAAACTGGTATAGGGTTAAAGTTCATCGAGTCGGCTTCGATTTAAGCCCTCGAACGCACCATTCTACTATGTATATGATTTATAGTGAATTTAACGATTTTCAGATACAACAGGATTACGGTTTTACGATCAAACTTTGGGGTAGTTGTTTTAGTCATTATCGATTACATTATCCAACAAAAACCACACACTATACTCACAGCCCTACGGGCCAACCCACACCATCGAGTTCCGTCAAATCTGATAATGATTTTCTATGGGAACAAGCATCGAACAGTTTTGTGACAATATATAGCATCAAGCAAACATGGAATATACCTACGATTCTGATTTGTAATATATACAGAATAGCATGAAAGCAAGTAAGAACTTGCCTGGAGGTGCACGGCAGCGGCAATGGCACGATTGCGTCACGAACGTAGCACAGGTTCGTTCTTGGAATCAGGTAGTTGCACATACTCCGGTCAATCTCCGCACATCATTCTTCGCACTGCTTCGGGTTATTCCTTGTTTTTGTGTGAGGGGATAGAGGTGCTGAAACGGAGCAAGAGATCTTTAGAGTAACAGAGGAAGAAAGATTTAGAGAGAGAGAGAGAGTGGTTTAGAGAGAGAGAGAGAAATTGAAAGTGAGAGAGAGAAAAAGACAGAGAAAGAGTGAGGGAGAAATTGAGAGTGAGAGAGAGAAAGACAGAGAAAGAGAGAGGTTTAGAGAGAGAGAGAGAAATTGAGAGTGAGAGAGAGAAAAAGACAGAGAAAGAGAGAGGGAGAAATTGAGAGTGAGAGAGAGAGAAAGAAAGAGAGAGAGATGCAGGGGAAGAGGGTAGTGAGAGAGGGAGAGATAGAGAGGGGAAACGAGAGAGAGATCGGGAGAGAGAGTTAGAGAGGTGATGATGATGGTGGCGGTCGATGGTGCAGTGGGCTCGTCGGCGTGTAGCGGGTGATGGATGCAGGGGAGTGATGGGTGCAGGGGAGGCTCGCCGTGGTGGCAAGAGGGGTCGGTGTCGGTGGTGGAGTGGAGGGCGAGAGAAGATGAATGGGGTCGAAGTCGTCGTCGTCGACGGCGGCGGGGTAGGGTGCAGGAGAGGTCGAGGAGGAGGGAGAACGAGGGGAGAGCGATGGCGAGCTCGGGCAGTGGGTTTTGGGTTGAGAAGAAACGGGGAAGGAAGAGAATGAGTGAGAAAGCGATGGGGCGACGAGGTTGGAGAGGGGGAAAAGACGTGGGGTAACGTTCGCGCGAGGACGTGGGCGACGGCGGAGGAGGCGGGTCGCGCGCGCACGTTGGGATGTAGCCGTTGGGAATTTTTGAAGAGGGAGATGAGCAGTAGCGGGTCGGGTAGGAGAAAGCGGGCGCGGGCGTGGAGAGAGAGAACGCGGCTTGGTGGGCTGGGCCTGAAGAACAAAAATAAAAAGAATAGAAGGGAAAAATGGGGGATGGGCCAGGCCAGAAAAGAAAAGGAATTTAATTAGGAGAAATAGAAATGGGCCGAGAGCTGGCTGGGCTAGGGAAATGTCGGGTTCGGGTTAGGTGTGTGGAATATTAGAGAAAAGGAATAAGTAGTGGGCTTAGGAAAAAGGTTTCAAATTTAAATCTTACTATTCCCATATTCCCAAAGTGGGCTGAGGGATTTAGAGGAAGTCAAATGGGAGAATAAGGGATTTGAATTTGGGTTTAAACAAAATAGTTTTGAAGAATTTGGTTTGTTAATGGGCTGGAGGAAGATAAGGAAAATGATGAGAATGGGCTTGGGTTTGGAAATAAATAAGGATAGGGAACTAGGGAAAAGGGCGGAAATAACAAATACAAGAATCTGGGAAAGAATATACTAGATAGGTAAAAAGGTATTTAAACTAACTAAAATAATTTTGAATGTAAACAAACAAATTTGTAAGTGGTAATTTATATAAATACGGACATTGGCGTACAAAAGAGAACCGGGTATTACATCATACCACCCTTACAAAAATTTCGTCATCGAAATTTAAAGAAATAACAAGTTATAGAACATAAGCGAAAGCCATCACAGTTGCAAACTAATATATAAGGATTTACTAAAAATCCGCGGACGAAGAAACTTGAAAATATGTATATAAGTAAAAACAACATACGGAAGGGTAGGCCTAATAGGTATAAGGCAGGAACAACTATAAGAGCAATCTACAAGTACACGAGAATATGGATGACAATGATGAACAAAAGTAATCAAGGCGTATTCAATAGAAACGAAACCCAGACAGGTGTACATACAAGTATATTAAAGGTAGCACGACAGAAGATAAATATAAGGTACAATCATTTATAATAGTAATCATAGGCATAAAACCCGAAAATAAAACGACAAGAATAAAGTAGTGGAAATCTAGTCGTTAGGTTAAAACTTTTTTTTTTTTAGGATAATGCATCGGTCAAATAGTTTCAAAATAGCTTAGAAAACTCATATAGTGAAAATAAGAAACATGGAACAAAATGTGCGCGGTGTAAGGTTGCGCTACTGAAAACGAGATTAATAATAGCGTACTTAAAATATAAGAAATTGTGTAATCAATAAAACGTACTTTTTGATAAATTAAAGTACTGAAAGCTAAATTTTTGAATAGCAGTGTCCCTAAATATAATTAGGGAAAAAGGAAGAACACAAATAGGTACAGGGCTAGATAGGGTAATGATTATAAGGAAGTGTGGCTCGATCAGAAGGTTGAAGTGTGTCGGCTTTAGGCTGAAGGTCAAGGAGACTGGGATCGGGTCAGCATAGAAATTAAGGATGAGCAACGAAAGGACTACAAGACAAAAATATGGGGGAGACTAACGATCGGTAAATCCTATGAATCAAGAATTTGAAAAGTTAAGGAACTCGGTAATTCATAAGGAAGGTCCTCCTCCCAGAAAGATCTCGAACAGGGTACAGACGAAGGATGAATGGTGGCTCACTCCAAGGATCAGGGTGCGGTACTTTCTAGCAGAATTGATGGTGAAAACTATACAATGAGTAGGGGTGGACAGTCAGGAATCTCAGCAGAAAAAAATAAATGGATATGGGCAATAAACAAGTATCAGGCGAAACAATAAAAGATTTACGAATCCAGAAGGTTTACTTTATTCAAGAAAATTTGAAACAAGACGTTCTCAAGGACGATAAGTGGCCCTAAACTATACACATTTTATTGGCCAGAAAGACAACATCAAAAGAAATTCTATCAGTCGCGGTTGTGGAGATTCAGCAGGTTGCGATAGGCTCGCGCGCTCAGGTAGGGACGCCCATTTCTATAGCGCCTCGCAGGTATCGCTAAAGGAAGTTCTTCCATGGCAGGGTCTTGATCTTCTGGTCCATCATCCTCGGGTAGAACTTCTTCATCGAGGTCCGATCCGATGTGATCCTCTCCTCCTGGGTTTTCTTCCACGGGATTTTCCTCAACTGGATTTTCTTCTATCGGCTCTTCTTCGGGATCTTCTTCTATTGGGTTTTCTTCAAGGTCTTCTTCCCCTTCGTCGGAATTTCCCATCATGTCAAACTCTGGGGCAGCTACTCCTTCGTCTTCTGAATCGTTGTTTTCGAAGTTGACCTGGGGACCATTGACCTCATCATCGGAACTCGTCAGTGTGTGATCTAAGGAAACGCATGACTGTGCATCCTCGTCTAGATACGGCGCTGCTCCAGGATGGGCCATGTCTGAAAGAAAAGAGTTATGATTAGACAATGGAATACATCAAGGAAAGCTCAGGGTACGAAATATAAGAAAATAGGCGGTTGCAGGAACTGAAAGATCAGAATGAAAATACTGTGATAATGAATAGAATTTGACTTAGAGAAAGCTTGAGAATGATACCTATATTATGATTCAAATTTCATTTCATTCAACTAAAGTTCAACGGATACAAGTTCGCAAACTGAAAGAATTATTCATAGAAGATAACAACATTATTATTGAAATTGGAAAATCATAAAATTCTTCTTCGATTGCCAACACGCTGCGTCATCGTTACGCTAGTTGAATTCTGAGTTAGATCCGCCTTATGGTCGAAGTTAAACTACGCGATAATCCTCACTTGGCTGAAGTGGGGAGTGTGGATGAGTTTCCTCCTTGTAGTTCTTTCCTTTCTGGGCAACCGTTGATGAGATGTTTGTCGGAACCGCATATCAGACATTTCCATTGAGCACGGCGACAATCCCTCTGAAGGTGTCCTGGCCTCTTACAATATCCACAGCAGGGGTTCTTCTGGTACTTCTGTTGCGGGGAAACAAATTGGCGTTTCATCTTCTTCCCTTTTCCTCGTCCAATAGAGATCCCTGTATGATAGGAGACTCCCGCTGGGGTCTGACTCACTTGTCTTCTCAGCCCTTCAGCTAATAGGTCGTTTGTTCGCTCCTGGGCTTCCTTTAAACCTTGTAGTACACTAAGGATCTCAACAGTCTGATTCTGGGGAGCGGACAAAGATGAAGAGTCGTTGGAAGACATGATCCTGAAACAACAATTTGAGGATGATATAAGTCACAAGCTAAATGAATCAAAATATAATATGGATAGAACAAGGATTCAAGAATATCAGAGATGATGAATATCATTACAAGTGGGGAATCAACAGTATCACTTTAAGTCACTTGAATAGAGTACGGTAGTGCAATTGCCATCACGTACCCTTGTCAAGTCATCCGAAACCATAGTGAATGGATAGCTGAACACACGATGTGAATATGGATCAAGAATGACAAGTTTACAATCTAGACCGAGTGATGTCTTAGATTGCCAAACTCTACACGGAAAACTGCAATCTCAATCTATGCAAAACCTGGGCTCTGATACCAACTAAACCATGTCACGCCCCGCTTCCCAAAATACGGAATACGAGGGGTAGACAAGGCCAGCCATGCTCCTACGGTCAAGGAAATGTCCTGCCGTAGTCACACTTCGGCTTCTAGTTTATCATGGTAAACAGTAAATAATGCGCAGGTAATGAGAAATGCAGTAACTGAAAGAAACGATGTAAAGACTGACCTGAAGTGGAACAAATGAATGTAACTCGGGAAGGCGAGTCAAGAAGTCTGTGATGCACTGGTCCAGGCTAACTCTTCTCCTCACACTGAGCATGCATACTCAGGTCGTCAGAGCGACACAATAGCAATATAAAGTATATAGTTAAATAACAGTTCTAACAGTGGTAAAGAATATGAATAACAGTAAATCAGTGACAGCATGAATATAAATGAGTAGAGATCAATGCAGCGGAAAAGTAAAGCAGTATAACAATATGTCACGAATGTCAACACAGTATAGAAGGAATGTAAATGACAGTAACCCTATCGGTCTCTAAGTCTCACTGCACAGGTCAATAAGCCTATCGTCAGTCCAAGTGTGAGAGTCAACCACTCGTGAGTGTCCTCCACCCAAGGGTAGAACCCAAGGGCAAGGGACCACGGGCCCAACATGTAACGAATGTATCACGGTGTCTATAGCACATACCCTGTAAATCTCCATATAACTCCCTAAATATATAAGCCGGCATGGGACTCCCGAGATTCTGTTGAATTCACACTTGAACTACCCCACACCCCGAGGTCTACATCAAACACTAACCATCAATCTAAATACTAATCGATCCGTGACAAGTCTGCGCGAGAACTGGAGGCAGGACCTCCATCAAGCACGTCCCGACTAATACCTAAGATAAATGGCAGTGTCTGGTGTCTTATCTGTGACACCCGTGCAAACGCTTCCATAAGTGTCCCATTCCACTTATTAGTCACACGTGCACGCATCCCACAGACGTCGACAATGCAATAGAATAATATGGTCACTGATTGTGCACAAGTACGTATCACTTTCACTTAACCACGAATACACGAACACTGATGTACTTGCCACAATCAACACTAAAATCTAATACTGGGTAAATGCACGATGTCACTAGGTTATCACTACAATGATATATGTGTGATATGATGCGTGAACAAGTATATAAACATGATGAGGATGTTATGGATCAGCATTCCTTCACTTGCACGATTTATCATGAAACATACGTATATAATTTGGCGAAATGATCAACAGGTAGTAATTAGTATGTTCATTTATCTATCCATCTAATTTGGTTTCAAGCTAAACGGGTTCCAGGATCATTAGTTATAACTGTTTCATTTTAAGCGCACGCGGCTGGAAATCCGGCTTCAGAATCAGGAATCCATTTCGCAACGCATTTTAACCCCAGTTGGGATCATAATTTAGCGATGCTACAGTTGAATGAATTCTATGGTTTTCAGTAAAGTTTTCAAGGCAGCAAACGGATCTTCAATCGCGTCTGTACGTTAGGAGTTATGATCAGTTTAATATTAACATGTCAGTTCTGGTTCTGCTGGGACTGTTATGTGTCCCGATCTATTAAATTACAGATTAAATATCAAATGGTAACGAAACAGGATGAAATTAATTGTGTTGTCTAGCTAACAGATTTATCTATAATAAACAGCGGAGTTCCGCAACTTATGAGTTAAGGAAATTCAATGGTATCCAATACGAAACAGCAAGCAAATACTGGAGTCACTCTGGACTGCAGTCCAGAGTCGCACTCCGATCCAAATATCGTCACAGTTTAAATACAGAAATGTCTGAAAACTGGTATAGGGTTAAAGTTCATCGAGTCGGATTCGATTTAAGCCCTCGAACGCACCATTCTACTATGTATATGATTTATAGTGAATTTAACGATTTTCAGATACAACAGGATTACGGTTTTACGATCAAACTTGGGGGTAGTTTTTTTAGTCATTATCGATTACATTATCCAACAAAAACCACACACTATACTCACAGCCCTACGGGCCAACCCACACCATCGAGTTCCGTCAAATCTGATAATGATTTTCTATGGGAACAAGCATCGAACAGTTTTGTGACAATATATAGCATCAAGCAAACATGGAATATACCTACGATTCTGATTTGTAATATATACAGAATAGCATGAAAGCAAGTAAGAACTTGCCTGGAGGTGCACGGCAGCGGCAATGGCACGATTGCGTCAAGAACGTAGCACAGGTTCGTTCTTGGAATCAGGTAGTTGCACATACTCCGGTCAATCTCCGCACATCATTCTTCGCACTGCTTCGGGTTATTCCTTGTTTTTGTGTGAGGGGATAGAGGTGCTGAAACGGAGCAAGAGATCTTTAGAGTAACAGAGGAAGAAAGATTTAGAGAGAGAGAGAGAGAGTGGTTTAGAGAGAGAGAGAGAAATTGAAAGTGAGAGAGAGAAAAAGACAGAGAAAGAGTGAGGGAGAAATTGAGAGTGAGAGAGAGAAAGACAGAGAAAGAGAGAGGTTTAGAGAGAGAGAGAGAAATTGAGAGTGAGAGAGAGAAAAAGACAGAGAAAGAGAGAGGGAGAAATTGAGAGTGAGAGAGAGAGAAAGAAAGAGAGAGAGATGCAGGGGAAGAGGGTAGTGAGAGAGGGAGAGATAGAGAGGGGAAATGAGAGAGAGATCGGGAGAGAGAGTTAGAGAGGTGATGATGATGGTGGCGGTCGATGGTGCAGTGGGCTCGTCGGCGTGTAGCGGGTGATGGGTGCAGGGGAGTGATGGGTGCAGGGGAGGCTCGCCGTGGTGGCAAGAGGGGTCGGTGTCGGTGGTGGAGTGGAGGGCGAGAGAAGATGAATGGGGTCGAAGTCGTCGTCGTCGACGGCGGCGGGGTAGGGTGCAGGAGAGGTCGAGGAGGAGGGAGAACGAGGGGAGAGCGATGGCGAGCTCGGGCAGTGGGTTTTGGGTTGAGAAGAAACGGGGAAGGAAGAGAATGAGTGAGAAAGCGATGGGGCGACGAGGTTGGAGAGGGGGAAAAGACGTGGGGTAACGTTCGCGCGAGGACGTGGGCGACGGCGGAGGAGGCGGGTCGCGCGCGCACGTTGGGATGTAGCCGTTGGGAATTTTTGAAGAGGGAGATGAGCAGTGGCTGGTCGGGTAGGAGGAAGCGGGCGCGGGCGTGGAGAGAGAGAACGCGGCTTGGTGGGCTGGGCCTGAAGAACAAAAATAAAAAGAATAGAAGGGAAAAATGGGGGATGGGCCAGGCCAGAAAAGAAAAGGAATTTAATTAGGAGAAATAGAAATGGGCCGAGAGCTGGCTGGGCTAGGGAAATGTCGGGTTTGGGTTAGGTGTGTGGAATATTAGAGAAAAGGAATAAGTAGTGGGCTTAGGAAAAAGGTTTTAAATTTAAATCTTACTATTCCCATATTCCCAAAGTGGGCTGAGGGATTTAGAGGAAGTCAAATAGGAGAATAAGGGATTTGAATTTGGGTTTAAACAAAATAGTTTTGAAGAATTTGGTTTGTTAATGGGCTGGAGGAAGATAAGGAAAATGATGAGAATGGGCTTGGGTTTGGAAATAAATAAGGATAGGGAACTAGGGAAAAGGGCGGAAATAACAAATACAAGAATCTGGGAAAGAATATACTAGATAGGTAAAAAGGTATTTAAACTAACTAAAATAATTTTGAATGTAAACTAACAAATTTGTAAGTGGTAATTTATATAAATACGGACATTGGCGTACAAAAGAGAACCGGGTATTACAGAATCTTTTCACCGTTCTTGGACCAGTTTATTGTGGTATTCATTGACGATATTCTGGTTTACTCGAAGAGTTTTGAGGAGCATGCTGAGCATTTGAAGATCGCACTGCAGACATTGAGACAGGAGAAATTGTATGCGAAGATGAGTAAGTGCGAATTTTGGCTGGAAGAAGTGAAGTTTCTGGGGCATGTTGTGTCGGGCGATGGAATCACCGTCGATCCCAAAAAGATTGCAGCAGTTCGAGATTGGCCGATTCCAAAGAATGTAGCTGAGATAAGAAGTTTCCTTGGATTAGCCAGATATTACAGGAGATTTGTGGAGAACTTCGCTCGTCTGGCAAAACCGTTGACCAAGCTTACGCGCAAGGAGGTACCTTTTGTATGGACGGATAAATGTGCGTTAGCTTTTGAGACGTTGAAGCAGAAGTTGATAACCGCCCCTATTCTGACCGTGCCAGACAATTCCGGAGGATTGGTGATTCACAGCGACGCATCTTGAAAAGGATTGGGATGTGTTTTGATGCAGCATGGGAAGGTTGTAGCGTACGCATCGAGACAATTAAAGACCCATGAGAAGAATTATCCCACTCACGACTTGGAACTTGCGGCTGTGATCTTCGCTTTGAAGATTTGGAGACACTACCTTTTGGGCGAGAGAGTCGAAGTTTTTACAGATCACAAGAGTTTGAAGTATGTGTTCACTCAGAAGGAGTTGAATATGAGGCAGCGTAGATGGTTGGAGCTGATGGCCGACTACGACCTTGATCTTAAATACCATCCGGGAAAAGTTAACGTCGTGCCGGATGCGCTTAGTCGGTTACCGGCGATTCAGGTGTTAACTACGCAGAGGGAGATCATTGCAGATTTTCGCAGATTCGACTTGGAGGTTGTGCTACCACATTCTATGGGACAGTTGATGCAGTTGCAAGTACAGTCTTCCTTGGTTCAGAAGATTAAAGCGGCGCAATCGCAGGATCCTAGGCTGCAAAAGTTTCGAGAGCAGGTTGAAGCCGGACTACGAACAGATTTACTGGTCCACGAAGATGGTTCGTTGAGGTATGGTAGCCGTTTGTGTGTGCCAAAGGGAGATGCTCGTGAAGAGCTTATGAAGGAGGCACACAGTTCAGCTTACTCTGTACATCCAGGAGGCACAAAGATGTACCGTGATATTCGACAGCATTTCTGGTGGGAAGGCATGAAATGGGAGATTGCTCGCTTCGTGGCTAAGTGCTTGGTATGTCAGCAAGTCAAGGCTGAACACCAAAGGGTTGCTGGTTTGTTGCAACCACTTCCGATTCCTCAGTGGAAGTGGGAACATATAACCATGGATTTCGTGACGGCTTTACCGCGGAGTCCAAAGGGCAACAATGCGGTATGGGTGATTGTCGATCGGTTGACCAAGGCAGCTCACTTTATTCCTTTCCGGGTTGGTCAATCAACGGAGACTTTGGCAGAACGGTACATGCAGGAGATTGTAAGATTGCATGGCGTACCGGTGAGCATCGTGTCCGATCGGGACACTCGGTTCTTATCACACTTCTGGAGGAGTTTACAGGAAAGTTTGGGGACTCGATTGAAGTTTAGCACAGCTTATCATCTCAAACTGATGGTCAGTCGGAGAGAATGATCCAAACTCTTGAAGACATGTTGAGAGCATGCATGTTGGACTTCAAGGGTTCATGGGACGATCATCTACACTTGGTGGAGTTTTCTTACAACAATAGTTTCCAAGCAACTATCCAGATGGCTCCGTTTGAAGCTTTGTATGGTCGTAAGTGCCGTTCACCTGTTTGTTGGGATGATGTTGGTGAACGAAGATTATTGGGACCAGATTTGGTGGTGCAGACAGTCGAGAAGGTTAACACCATCAGAAAGCATATGAAGGCAGCTCAAGACAGACAGAAAAGTTGGGCTGACACGTCAAGAAGACCTCTAGAGTTCGCCGTGGGTGATTTGGTATTCTTAAAGATATCACCGACTAGAGGGGTGATTCGTTTTGGGAGTCGAGAGAAGCTTAGTCCTCGATTCGTTGGACCCTTCGAGATATTGGAGCGCGTTGGAGAGGTAGCGTACCGTTTGGCGTTACCGCAGTTCTTGGCAGGTGTGCACGATGTGTTTCATGTATCTCAACTACGAAGGTATGTTCGAGATGAAACACACGTCTTGGATCATTCGGAGTTAACTGTACGGGTAGACCTAACTTTTGAGGAGCGACCGGTTGAAATCATGGATCGAAGGGAAAAGGTTCTTAAGAACAAGGTTATCCCCCTTGTGCTAGTTTCTTGGGGTAATCGATCGCATGGAGAGTTCACGTGGGAGCAAGAAGACGAGATCCGACAGAAGTTTCCTCACCTTTTCCTGTAGTTTTCTATCTTGTATTCTTGGAATTTCGAGAACGAAATTCTTTTGTAGTTGGGTATAATGTAACACCCGAGCCCAATACTACTATTTCTGTTACTGGTTGAGTATTAGGTATTACTCATTTCATTTATCTTGCTTGTTTAGGTCTTACCGTAAAATTTTATCTGGCTAAGTCATTTCTGCATATAACAAATTTTAGCACCTAAAATAAAATTAAAAATATCTATCTTGGCCTACTTGTCACCCCTAACCGCGTGGTAGCGTCCGTGCGTCGAGTTCTCGTCCCGTTCGGTGAAACGGGCGAGTTTGGACGACTACGCGCGCGTACAGGTGTCTGACTTGGGGGTATGCTTTTTAATCATAAAACATTTCATTTTAAAATTTGGAACCCGCTCAAAATCCTATTATTTGAATTTCGAATTTTTGGACCCAACCCGGGCGCGATTTGGAAATGTTTCATTTGGCGCCAAAATCCCCAATTAATAAAATAATCGAAACTATATATATTATAAGATCCTACTGTTAAAATAAATTTGGAAATCTTTTTAATTAAAATTTTTCTAACCTCTTAAATCCCTATCAGCCAATCACGAGGTTTCTTTACCCCGTGGGCCCCCTCCTATCTCTCTCTCTCTCTCTTTCTCTCTCCATCTCTCACGTCTCTCTCTCTAATTTCTATATCTCTCTCTCTAATTTCTATCTCTCTCTCTCTCTCTCTAACTCTCTCTCTCTTCCCTATATATATATGTACAGTTCCTCTTCCTCATATTTTTCCAGAACTCCTTCGCGAGAACCCAGCGCGCCTAGCCCTAGCCACCGTGCCCGTCGCCGCCGCAGCCTCAACGCCGACGCCACCACCACTATCACCCTCGCCTCTTCGCCCTCGTCGCAGCCACTGCACCTTCTTCCCCCTCTTCCCTCTTTCCCGAACGCCTGCATGCCGCCTGCACGCCACCTGCACACCATCTACACCTCGTCGGATCGCCGCCGGCGATCTCGATCCGCCCCCGACCTCGCTAGCACCCCCTCGGTGAGCTTCTCATCCTCCATCTTCTCCTTTTCTTCTTCTTCCTTCTCCGATTAAGGTTTCTTGGTCTGGAAATTTTTCCGCCGTCGCTGCAGGTACCCGCCGGAGCTCCGTTGCCGTGGTCGGCGATCACCACCCGTCCCACAGATCCTCGTGAGCAGTCCCTTCTCCATCCTCCTTCACTTCCTTTTTGTTTTCTTTCTATTCTTGTTACAATTCTTGATTGTTGCTGTTTTTTTGCATCTCGCCGGAATCCGGCCGTGCCGACGACTTGATCCGACGTTCCAGCGAGGTACCCCGATCCGCGTGGTCCCATTGTTCGTTGTTTGGGTTCAATCCGTGAACCGTGCGTCCGTCGCGAGTTTCCCCGCCGACGTTACGTTCCGTTTTTCCGGTTCGCGACCCGTCGAGGCAAGTATCACTTGCTACATGCTATACTATACAATTATATATGTTTGACTCATTAAACCTGCAAAACTTAACTCGGTATAGTCATTTTCTCATTTGGTTGCAATATGACATATATCATTTTACAGTTAACATAGAAATTACAATTTGCCGCTTTTAACCTAAGAACAAAGTTTACCTGTTAATCACATTTTACTGTTTAATAGATTGTAGCACTTTCCTATGTAGTTCTATTACATTCGGATATTCGTATTCAAAGGCTTGATATAACTGTATTGAATCATCATTCAAGCTGTTGCACCGCTAAGGGTGCTCAAAACCTGTTAATATAATAAAACGGCTGCACTATATTAATGCACTATTGTGATTGAATTATCTGCTTATTGTTGTTTAATTTATTGCTTATTTCCTGCTGTTAATCCCCTGTTCGATTATATATCTATTGTGAGCACACCCACGATATTGTTACATCTTGACTTGACTTTGTTACACATGATAGATATTGATACACCTGACATGGTACCGTTTACTGTTGACTTGACCTGATGTACCATGACCCGACCTGTTACTTGATCTCGTGCCTAATGCCAACAAACCTGACATGTTGTCCTCATGGACCATTCCTGTTGTCTATCCAGACAAAACCTGCTGTTACCTGATCCTGTGTTGGCATTAGTTCTTGATTACTGAATACCGGACCTGACACATATAACTTGGGGGTATGGGGAAATCAAAGGTGTAAACTAAAGTGTAACTTAAAAGGGTATTACTTGATCCGTGGTCCCGGGGGGTAACGGGACAGAGCCATTCGTGACTCTTACATTTTCCTGATCCGTGGTCCCGGGGGGTAACGGGACAGAACCACTATTGGTTCCCATATTCCTGATCCGTGGTCCCAGGGGGTAACGGGACATATCCTTTGAGTTACATGGAGGATTACCCAAATTGATTTCGAAGACTTTAGAATAGAAAACCTGATAGAACAGTTTAGTTACCCACTGCACACTACCCTGCACTGCTTGATTCACATTATTTGCTGCTCTCGTTTTATTCATGTTTATTTTGCATTGCCTGTTACACTGTTCCTATTATACTACTTGATGACATGACGCGCTGACGTCTGGGTTTTGCATGGCCCAGATTCTTTACCACTGTCGCTGTCCGAGCAGGAGTACTTCAGCCAGCAGGCTGATCTGTGAGTTCTGTAGTGGTTAGTTTTATTTCCTGCATTCTTATTTCCAGATGTGAGCCCGCATTATGGGACATACTTTTCTATTATTGTATTGGATCATTTGCTTCCGCATTTATTTATCATTGACTCTTGTTATTCTGGATTGTGGACATGTGTTAGTTAGTTTTATCTTGTTCTTGATATCTCTGCAGCCGTAATGTGACTGTGGATGGATACTTCCTACCCACAGGTAGCATGGTTGGCTATGTCACGTGCCCAATCTTGCGTACTCTGGGAAGTGGGGCGTGACATCAACTTATTGCATCTACTGCAAAAACAACATCTGGTGTGGTACTTGACATCTCATGATTGACTTAATTGCCTAAGTAAGTGATTTGTCAATCGTGCACATCCCTCTCCCCTTTAGTCTGTAAGACTCCTTTAGAGAGGGTGACTCCATCACCTGCAGGTATACTACCGTGCCTGGAGTCGTCCATTCTAAATACTCTTAGAATGCTGTCTAAGTACCCTGATTGGGAAACTACCCAAATCTATATCTAAAACCATAGATCCAGTACCAGAATGTCTGATATAATATCCAAGTCCCATGCGGAGAAACCACTGTGTGACAACCAAAGTATAACCGACCGTAGTATAGCAATTTCACTTCCTACACTGTGTATGTCATCTAAATACCAGGACATCACACCCTACTACCTTCTTAACAGATCCATCCCCTATTCTGATGAAGTCAAACCTATGACTGTCACATCAGAAATAGATGATCTATCTCCGCTATTTCTGCTTTAGTCCATAAATAGACATAAGCTACCTTTCCACCATGCTTCCGCTGCTCCCACTGACTACGACAACCCTCTGGCAGAGTCATATACTCATACGCTTCTAAAGCCAGTTCAGAACGGCGCTATAATCATCCTCCTGCCGGGTCTCATAGTCTGGAACAATAGCAATGGCAAGACTGGGTAAACAAGAACCTCCCTGCCACCGTCCTTAAGGCTACCGGAGTACCTCTCGGGTGCCTGAGGTTACCCACCTTGTCTGCGGAGTGGCCAATGGAATGTCAAACCAGATTGAATCTTTAGGTTCTTATCAAATCTTCAGTAATCGTTTGCGGTTCTGGAATTACTTTCAGTTCTACCATACTCCCACTACTGTTTTCTGAAAAAATCCATTTTTATTAAAACTGTGGCGAGTCAAGAACAATATCACTATTGATCTTCCAGATGGTAGAAAATCAACCCTCGTCATAGCCCGGGTCAACCCACAAACAGCCATTACAGAAACGTGCCTTGGGTTGTCCAGTGTCTGGTTTTAAGCATAAGCTGGATAACTCCCCGTACCTTAACAATGTCAAGATATGAACTGTTCTATATCCAATACAGAAACAGAGGCACTGATTTAATTGAACCAGATTCAAATCATGCAGCTGTCTCCAGTGCATGTTAACTAAATGCAGAGAGGCCGATCAGCATTACTCAACTTTGGAGTGCTTCCACTTATGAGTAACCTGAAAGAGAAGCAAGTTCTCTTAATCATTACTATCAATTGAATACCATACACAAGTATCTACATCTTCGATCACCTTGAAGAATCCTGATACTTGCAACACCTGGTTCTCTACTTTATTCATATACCTATAACTTCTCAAAATTCAGACCTTGTGTTTCTACGAAACACTTGTCTAAGAACTAGAGAAGTCATAAGTACACCGAATATAGTACGAGGACCAACCCCTCTGTCCTAATGGACACTGGACAACATACAATACTCTGTATAAGTCCCCTGAGTCGAATAACTCAAACCCTGTGCGTCGTAGGTTGAAAACTGTACTTATGGTTAAGAAGAATTACACCGCTGTTTAATGCTCCTTACCTAACCATCCACTGATATAGGTAAATGTCATGGACATGATTTCAAAAAGGTATATCTCACTCTATAAAAATAGACGTACAGATATATCGATTTGAAATTGGTGCATAACAGCGGATATTCAAAACTAAATATTTGTCGTCCGGCAAACAATCCAGGCGATTTCCTCAAATATCACCAATTACAACGAATTCCGATATAATGAGGATGATCACCCAATTCCTAATAACTTACTCCCACTCATCATCTGTAAAACCATACAGATGTGAGATTCATACCTGGTAAATACATACCCTGGAGCAAGTGTCTAATTGGGAAATCAGTTTTCTATTAACAGTACACAGTGAAATTGAAACATTGAAATGTTTCATAGGGATATCTTGGTATTCCTAGTAATGCCTCTTCCATTATCCAGATTCACAACTGTAACCGTATATTCTATGCCATCTCTCCATATCCCTTCATATGTCTTTAGTCATTACCTTCTGCACATTCCTTTAGGCCAAATGGTTTTCTTCCTTCCCTACTGTTCGGCACCAGCCTATGGTTTGGAAGAAGACTATCCAATAACCCAATGGGTGTACTGTCCTAATCCTAGGAGCACTCGCAATGCGAGAGAAGGTGAAGATAAAAGACAACCGAATAAACCTTATTCCTATTTCTCCTGAACCAGAATCCATCCCCGAACTGGAACAAGTTCCTTTCAAGTTCGTATATAACCATACGATGGAGTATCCAAATAACTGTGGATCTTCGTAGTGATACGGAGTGTCCTGGAGAAATACAAAGGTGAAGTGGGAGTGGTAATGAAATACTTGGTTTGGTCATGAATAGTAGTCGCAATTTACTTTGCCCTCCTTCTAATCCCTTTATTTGTCTTAACTTAATACCTTCTGTACACCACACTTAAGCTAATCGGCTTTCTTCATTCCCTACCGTTCGGCACCAGCCTAAGGTTTGAAAGAAGACTATCCAATTGATATAACGGGTGTACTATCCCCTAATCCAAGGAGTACTCGCAACCTCAGAGAAGGTAAAAGGAAAAGACAACTGAATAGTCCTATTCGTTTTCTCCAGAACCGGAAACCATCCTCGAATAAGTTCTTTCGAGTTCGTATATAACCATACGATGGTTTTATCCAATGGAAGTGGACGTCCGTGGTAATACGGGGTGTCCTGGAGAAAAGGGTAAAAGTAGGAGTGGCAATGAGGTCTGTAACTCTGACAATCCAAAAGTCGGTCTTATAAGAAGGTTCGGTTAATTTTGGTCACTGAGTCATAGTCAAGGGTCGGGCCATGGTCGCTGCCAAAGAGAGAGAGAGAAAAGAAATACTCAGCGTGCACTCTAACCTAGATCAGAATGGTTATCACTTTATCTAATCAGGAAACCTCCCACTGTAACCTCAAATTCTCCTCCAAACCTTAAAGAAGAATTAGTCGGGATCACCCGAGGAGTAAACCAACTCATCAGCGGGAATCGGGATCCAACTATCATCGCATGATAACGTGACGAAATCCACTCATGCTATCACACTCCAGAAGGTATGCGCATGCCTGGCAAGTTTCAGTTTCTTTAGAAACTCCTGATGTGATTTTTACCCCCAGGACCCAAGTGACCTTGACACAGTCAACAAATCAAAGAGTCCTAGTCAAGTTCAACCTGTCATTATCCTGGATTGCATTAAACCCACCCGTACGAGCCCTTGACACAGTCAACAAGGCCGCACGACTGTCCTAACCAATCCCATTAATATGCCACAAACGAACACTACTTAGCTACCGTACACTACGCCTTGACACAGTCAACAAATGCAGCACGGATACTAAATAATACCCGTAAGAAATGACGGAGGGCTACGTCTAGTTTTTGGCGAAAAACTTTTAACGTAATGAACTTGATATCGTTGAAGAAACTGCATAGCCTTTTATAAAAATATAGTGGCGAAAACCATTGTTAAAGAGGTCACTCCCGGTGAAGCGATCTCAGCTCTTTCCCCGTAGAATGAGGTGCAGGATATTCTAACTGAATACCACGATGCAAAGCAAAAGTAATCGACTATAGTGAAGTTATTACCCTGACGCAAACTTCTGTCCAAGGGGTCACTCCCGGTGAAGGGATCTCGGCCCTTGCCTCGTCGACTGAGGTGCTGGATATTCTTAACCGAATACCACTGTGCAAAACAAAAGAGAACGTCCTTGCAATAACAGCTTTTTGAAAAATTGTTCCAACAACATCAGAATAGGTTTGTTTAGCTTGCATTGATCCGAATCAATGCAGTCCTATCAATTGATCACACCAATAAAAAACGAAAATAATGATGTACGTATATGCCATCCGCATTCGCCACGGGGTCCCGTCATCACCCGTTAGGTTACTTAACTAACGACAGAGCGGGGACTGGACTAGCGCGGATGCAAAACATATACAACATCTACTAGTATATATATCAATATATAATATTCGCTCAAGGCGTGATAAAATGCAACATCACAGAAATGTAATAATCATCACAGAACAATACAGATATCTGGGATCCCCGGATTTCATAGAACCGCTACTGAAATCCGACGTTCCTCTGATCGTGTGGATAGCCCATGCAATGAAATCCTAGACACCTACGGGCGCGGCAAGTTACCCGCCAAAACCTGAAGCGAGGCAGCCCCCTTCAGCAACGTGAATGGACCACCTAGCACTTCACGGAATCTGGTAACTTGGGCTCCCATCCTTGGGTCAACCTGTACCCCCTACGAGTGCAGCGAATAGCCCGCCAATTCTAGAGTGAAGCCCCCTCCGTCTCAACGCCATGAGATGCGGGCCCGTTGCCCTCTAGAACCCGGCTATCCGTGCACCCCACCTTCGGGTAATCCTAGTACAGAAAGTAAAATATACAACGGGTACATCGACCTCAGTCCGGTCGTGCCCCAAAAGAATAATATACAAACAGGCAGTGACGGCAGTCCACATGTCGGACGCTCGCCACGTAATATCAAATGTACATAATAAACCAAACTATACTAACATTGCATCCAGGCTATCCACCACGACAAATCCGCAACATCATAACACAACAAAGAACATCAACGTGAATGTCATGTTCGTAAATCCGTCTAAAAGGGCTATAGCAGTTAGACAGGATTTACCGATCAAATGACATTCACGGTCGCAGATATAATGTAAATACTGTGAACTAATATGTTTATAATTTTCGATCGACTAAATTTCCCGAAGTGGGCCCCAAGCACAACTGTAGCACTCAAAAACATCTGGGCCCAAACAGAATATTCCAAAAACCCCATTTCCCAGTCTATGACCCACTGCAGAAATCTGGTACAGTGATGAGATTATATGGCCGCGGAACCGCGGCCAGATCATGGGTTTGGCCGCGGTTCCGCGGTGGAACAGTGCAATCATTTGACCAGATTTCTCCAGAATTCTTAGAATTCCCTACACTTATTTCTGCAATGTACTAAATAATTTTTCGAGCCAAAAAAAATTCGACAGAAAACTGATGCACTTGAAATCGCGGTTTTGGGATATTTGTTCGATCGAAGCTCTAAACACGCTAGAGCAAGCTAGACTAGGTTAATAGCGTGGCTCTGAGGCGTGGCTCTGATACCATGTTAGTGCACGGCGGCGCCCCGGCCGTCTATCCGAGGCCAAAATGCGGAAACAAAATTTTTTCTTAACTTTAAACCGGCGCCACCACGGACTATAAACTCAGATCGGGCCATTAACCTACTCTTAGCTAACTAGAGAAGGGGTAGAGAGATATACCGAGCGATCCGTGTCCTACGGTCGTCCCGTCGTCGTCCCGATCTCCCCGCGGAATCTCCGGTCTTCATCTCCTCGTCAGAAGGGCACCACATCGCCGGGTTCTTTTATGGGCTCCCACCTCTGGACCGAGGCAACTCGAGCACGAAGTTGGCGAGTCGACGTGCCCAAGGATACTGTAGATGAAGTGTAGAAAGCTTTGTCTTATTGGGGTATGAAGTTGCCATGGTTTTTGGTGGAGGAATGAGATGCAAGTTTTTGGATGAACAAAGGGATTTTTGTGCAAACAAAATGAGAACCATCCCACACTCAAAATTGGGACAGCCCCCTATCCTTGTGGCCGGCCCCTCTTATCAAGAATGAGAGAGAGAGAATATACAAGGGAGGTGAGCACAAGCTAGTGCAAGGTGACCATAAGAAAAAGTGGGTAATGATGATAAACAATGATCACAAACAAGTCTCCACTCCATCGCCTAATCATATCAAGTCATGATGAACAAATGAAGTCAAAAGATGGTGGAACCATCATGAAGCTATCATGTACCATAAAAAGTCTTCTCCATTGTTAATTGCACAATTGCAAATAACCCCCTCCACCAATTTTTAGCCAAAGAAAGGAAACAAAGGAAAATGGCCGAAACGTAAAGCAAACTGGCAACTTCAGAAAAACGATCCCGTAATAAATTACAGGAAAACCCTGCGACTGTATATACATACCCGTATTTGTATTCCGACTGAATACAAATGCAAAGAGACAAAATCTACACTGTACAATACTAGGATCCGGCTTAAACCAAATCCCTCTAATATTATCCGTCCGATCATGATCTGTACAATACCGCACGTACATGATCGAACCCTGCCTTATCTCCATATGGCCTCTACAGCGTTTCGCCCGAAACTTGAGAAACTGTCTGTGGGGGACTCTAAAGACTCGTCAATACTTTGGCTGTGGATTTAACCACTAGCATGTCAGAGGTATTAGCCATACGTAACGGGCTACCAGCTATTGACCAAAAGGGACGTCGATAAGCGAACTCATCTTGACACCCTACTGAGCCTGTCAGTGACAATATCCGTACAGTCCGGTCCGTTCGTCTATGAGTATCGCATGGCAGGCCTAGGGGGTTGGTAAAAGTCAGACCCCAAAAAGCGGTACAAGTCGTGTCGGAGTGTAGCTCAGAACACCCTGAGATACTACTGGAATACCTACCAGTAAATCTCCTGCCTCGGCCGAGGGCTTTGTGTAATGGCTCTCCTAGACACAGCGCGATCTCACCCCTAATACCGGGAGAGACGAAACCCCTGCCGATCCGCTCACTTGCCTCCATGTGGCTCGGGACTGTACCCAACTAAAACCTGTTTGCACGACTCCTTTGAGCCGTGGTAGGGTAGTAATCAAAGTACAGTGGGAACTCACACGAGACAAATGACGATCTCAAGTCGATGAACTAACCTGTACACATGTCACCAGGGAACTGCTATCTAACGTCTGGTATAATCCCAACTAGCAGGTTCCCGGCGAGTCCTGTCCGGTGTACTCATAACCCAATGAGCACCTGTATACATCTTAGGTGAACCAACTGACACTATTGGCTTGTGAGACCGGCCATCGCCTCTCGTCGGGGTCTCGACTGTATACACTAGTCTACTAATGGAGTATCGATGTCCAGTCTCGAAACTCCCACGACTAGGGACCACTTTAAGGATGTGCTTATGGACTACCCAACTCTCACGTATATGATCGCCATCATACTGTTGGTAGTCAAGCAGGATCCTAAGGGCTCTATCAACGTGTAATAGTGAACATGTCACTTAAAGCTGTACACGACTGATAAAGACAAACCATGGTAGCATACTATTCTCTATCAACGTATAATAGTGAACTACAATGTCACCTCAAGCATGTACACGATGATAAAGACAAACCAGATAGTATACAAACCTCTCGAGTAAGACTGTCCTACCGGTATAGGTCCTTCCTCAATTATTGCAATCACGTACTTGTGATCCAATAATTGACTCTGAGGGCACTATATCCAACAATCCTGGGTCCTTACGTTTCTTTGGTAACTGTGGGGTAAAAGCAGTGCTAACATTATTAGTCATGAAAACCTTTTTGGGCACTTGAGTCTTCCTCTTCCTAGTGCACGGGTCCTTAAGAATTTTCGCATAAGCGGGGACTTGTTGAATAGCATCTAGGAGAGTGATGTTGATATTAACCTGTTTAAACATTTACATAATCTTCTTCATATGTGGACTCGATTTATTTCCCCTTAACCGATTAGGATAAGGAGCTTTAGCAACAAGAGCTGGGTCCAACATTGGAGAAGGTGGTGTGTGTGGAACTGATCCCAGAATAGAGTCTTTGGTGGACTAGAAGAGGTATGCTGAGGTGTTGAGCCTTGGGGAAAACGAAGAATAGGCTCGCAAGAAGGTGGTGGGGTAGATAGAGTGGGATTAGAAGTAGAAGTAGATGTGGAAGGAAAAGTGTCAGCCGGGGTATTATTGATAGATTTTTCATTATCATCAATCTCTTCCCCAACGTGATTATTCAGCACTCTTCCAGATCTCAACGTTGTGATGGCATTCACATTGTAGTGTTGCGAATGCCCAGGATTCGGTAGGGGTTGAGACGGAAGTTTCCATTTCTCTCTAGCACTCATTTCGGCTTTTAATTGTGCAATTTGTGCTTCCATCGATTTTATACTCTCAGCTTGGGAGGTGGAGTTTTTCTTTATATCATCGATAGAAGACTGAATCTCAGCCGAAACTTGCATGAAATTTTTCAGAATCAAATTCATGGTTTGTGCGAGTGAAGAGCATTCATCAGTTCCGGTCAACCGTAAAGGATTATACGGTGCAGGTGTGTTGACCGGGTTTTGAAAGTTTTGTGATTGGTAGGGGTGCTGACTCAGTTGAAGTGGTTGCTGTTGTGGTGGAGGAGCCCTTTGGAAATTATTTTGATTTGGAACCGTGTTTTGAGTTTGTGATTGGTTCCAAGTAACATTAGGATGATTCCTCCACCCTGATTATAAGTGGAAGAATACGGATTGTTTCTAGGTCTTTGTTGGAAAGCAGCATTGGTATACTCTTGACCTTGAAACAGAGAATTCAATGGACATTCTTCCGTAAGATGCGATGGATCAGAACAGCATCCACAGACAGTTTTGGAGAGTGATATCTGATTTAGGGAGGCTGCTAAAAATTTATGTTCTATAGCTTCGAGTTTCTTTTGCATTGCTGTCATTTCAGCTCTAACTCCTATGAAAACATCAATTTGGTGAATGCCACCCCTAGACGATGACTGGTTTACACTCTCCCACTGTAAAGATATTTCAGCGAAATCTTCTAAAAATCTCCAGGCTTCACCATCATTTTTATTCATGAAGGTGCCTTGACACATGGATTCAAGGTTCTGTTTTGTTGTAGGATTAATGCCCTCATATATGATTCTGCACAGATCCCATCTAGGAATTTCGTGATGAGGACATTGAACTAACAGATCCTTGAAGCGTTCAAAACACTTTGAGAATGGTTCATTTGGAAGCTGGGTAAATTGATTTATTTCGCTACGGACTCGAGCTGTCTTATAATTGGGGTAGAATTTCTTTAGGAAAGCTGTTACGAATTCTCCCCAGTTCGAAATAGAATGTGCGACCATGTTATAAAGCCACTTCTCGGCTATATCGCACAAAGTGAATGGGAGAAAATGTAAATGCATAGCATCCACAGAAAGCTGTGAAGTACCCATCATTGTGCATACATTTTCAAATTTGGTAATAAAAACATATGCGTCTTCAGACTCGAGACCGTGATATTCGGTAGAAGATTGATGTATTGTGGTTTGATTTCAAAATTGTCCATATTGGCTGGTGGAATGGTGAGACAGGTCGAAAGAGGACCTCGTATAGGGTAACATCTCTCTTGGAGAGAGATGCGGGGCGGATTCTGCGCACCTGCGGGCGGTGGCAGAGTAGTGTTAAAGAAGTTCGATGGAGAATTGTCCATCGAAGTGGGTGTGGTAGTGGGTGAAGAAAAGTAGACGTAGAATTACCGACTTCAGAGTCGATAGGAGGAACGCGGACAAGAAGGGCACTAGAATCCCATGTCCAGCCGAGCATGCACTAAATGGTTTAGCACAAGTGGCAGCGTTGTGATAATTAAGGAAAAGATGAGTTTGGTGTTTAGTTTGAAAAAAGGTACGGATTTTTGAAAAATTCACACAAACAATGCACAAGCAACCCTAAATCTATTGGTCACCTAGGTCAAGTCTCTAGACCGCTTCTAGACTTCCAGAAGACAAGTCGCAAGATAGATCCTCTACTTCCTCTTTACCCCTTCTGTGGCCAGGTAAGTGCCAGGTAAGTAGGAGGTTCTCCACTACGTAAGTAGTGTGCCTAATTAAGTAACCACTTGCCTTAGACACCACAAAAGAAACGCGGATAAGCAATAGATTACGCACGACCTCCTTCTGTTCTAATTGAGCGCGACGGTCCTTAGAGTCTTGTCTATATTTCTTTTAATTAATAAGGGTGATGCGGATGCAAGTTTATGATTTTTGGGGCTTAGGAAGGGTAATGAACTCCCCACCTAATCTGAATTTGGTCTTTGCCCCTTAATTTCCGTATTAAAAAATGCAAACAACCAAGATCAAACACGCACAATTTTTTTTTCTTTTTGCGGCGCTGCGAATTTTTGCAAAGAATCCTGCAGAAATTGGTTATTGGACAGAGCAGGGAGGATATAAGAAAGACAGTGATATACCTGAGAAATTTGGAACAGGGAATCAACTTTCCCGCCATGGATCCGCCGCAAGAAGCCACCTAATGCCGCGGTTGCGCGGTCCTTTGAGAAGATACCTGCATAAAAATTGGTACAGATGCTTCTGTTGTCTCACTGAGCTTCCTGAGATGCTTTGAAATTTTTTTTCTCTTGCTCTACAGATTCCAGATCCCCTTGCAACAAATCACAACAAATCGTTAAGCGCTTGTGCGAATTTTGATCTAAAAATTCTGATGGAATAATAAATTTTCCAACTCAAATTACAAAAACGAACAAATTAGCACACTGTCCCCGGCAACGGCGCCATTTGATTGATCAATCTTCGTGTGTCGTATGTAAAATGTTTCACAACCAAAGAAATTTATACCGCAATCAATTAACGGTGTCTATTGTAGTTTTATCGGTGAATGCAGATCATCCACTGAGAAAGTGTGATTTGTTCGTTATTGTTTTAGTTGAGTCGAAAATTAAAAGATAAAAGAAATTGCAATAAAATTGATTCAAGATTTGTGAGTTTTCATTTTCAAGAAACTTAAAGAAAGTAAAGATCTAAAATCAAGAATCAAGAAATGTTCCCAAATTGGATCGATTCCGACAAGCCTCTTTACAAATCTTGATAATTCAAACAATTTGGGAACATTTCTTGATTCTTGATTTTAGATCTTTACTTTCTTTAAGTTTCTTGAAAATGAAAACTCATAAATCTTGAATCAATTTTATTGCAATTTCTTTTATCTTTTAATTTTCAACTCAACTAAAACAATAACGAGCAAATCACACTTTCTCAGTGGACGATCCGCATTCACCGACGAAACTACAATAGACATCGTTAATTGATTGCGGTATAAATTTCTTTGGTTGTGAAACATTTTACATACGACACACGAAGATGATCAATCAAATGAGTCGAAAATATTGCATTTTTAACACAGCAATTTCCCTACTATTTGTAATCATCTAAAGGTGTTTGGTATAAATATAGTACATATTAGCAATTTGTCTGCAAAAATACCAAATAACATGTGTTATACATTATAACCAGCATTACGAGGAAAATTGTGTGTTTATTATTGCATACGTGATCTTTTGTATATCAAACACTTGTCTCGAGATTGTGTGCAGGAAATTCTCCAGGTAAAAGAGCCGGAACTGCTAAAAGTGCTGATAAAATACGTCAAGTCCAAGACTTGTGATCTGGCAGTAAACAAGAAAGTATAAAAAGATTCCAGACATAAAATAAGGCCCTAAGGATCAGCACCAAATCAACCTGAGATTTCCATGCAGAGATCATCTCAAACGGCCGCGGATCCGCGGCCGAGTCAGGCCGATCCACCGTGGATCCGCAGCCGCGTTGACTTATCGGTGGCAGAAAACTTTTTCCGAGGCTTCTCTTTAAATGGCCAAACTTCTTCAAGACGTTTCAGTTCCTCGAATTCCTTAGAAACTTCCCTTCTAACAACCAAGCTTCTTGTGCAAGTTTCATAACCAACAAGCTTCTCATGAAAGCTAGCTAACTACCTTAATCTAGAAACTTCTATATAACTACCTAGCTTTCTATGCAAGCTTCATAACAACCAAGCTTCCAAAGGAAGCTAGATCAAGCTTCTAGGGGAAGCTAAAGGGAAAAGCTATAAAAAGGGACTTAGGGCTTCATTACAAAGGTTGTTCAAGAGTTGATTAGTTGTTCAACAATTCCAAATACAAGTTAAGTGACACAACTTGTGATCCAAAACCCTAGCCCCAAATCCAATTCAAAAGCCAAATCAAGATCTATCGAGAAGCGAATCAAGCAAGCAAATGAAGATCCTTTGAAGCAACGCCGACCTTCATCCGAGCAAGAGATCCATGACGATCTGCGACTCAAGAAAATCGATGCGAAGCTAATTTCGGCGGATTTAGTTACCTCCTCAAATCTTGTAACCTCGAATTGAGTGAATTGTACCTAATCTTCGATTAATAAAGGTGAATATTGTAAATCTTGCTTTTCTTTACATTCTTGCATTATGAAAATTTATCGATTCTTGATTCGTTCTTTTTTCATGATGTGTGAGTGAAATCTCTGTTGGAGATAGTGCCCTCAGAGTCAATTGTTGGGTCACAGGCACGTGATTGCAATGATTGAGGGAGGACCTATCCCGGTAGGACAGTCTTACTCGAGATGATTGTTTGCTATCTGGTTTACCTTTATCATCGTGTACTGCTTTAGGTGACCTGACAGGTTGCTATTGCGCGTTGATAGAGCCCCTTGGATTCTTGCTTGACTGCCAGCAGTATGAGGGCGATCATATAAGTGAGAGCTGGAGTCTATAAGCACATCCTTAAAAGGTCCCTAGTCGTGGGAGTTTCGAGACAGGGCATCGATTCTCCAGAGTAGACTAGTGTATACAGTCGAGATCCCGACGAGGGGCGGTGGCCGGTCTCACAAGCCACTGGTGTCAGTTGGTTCACCTAAGATGTATACAGGTGCTCATTGGGTTATGAGTACACCGGACAGGACTCTCCGGGAACATGCTAGTTGGTCTTATACCTGACGTCAGATAGCAGTTCCCTGGTGACATGAGTACAGATTAGTTCATCGACCTGGGGATCGTCATTTGTCTCGTGTGAGTTCCCACTGTATTTTGATTACTACCCTACCATGGCTCAAAGGAGTCGTGCAAACAGGTTTTAGTTGGGTACAGTCCCGAGCCACATAGAGGCAGTGAGCGGATCTTCGGGGGTTCGTCTCTCCCGGTATTGGGGGTGAGGTCGCGCTGTGTCTAGGAGAGCCATTACACAAAGTCCTTGGCCAAGGCAGGAGATTTACTGATAGGTATTCCAGTAGTATCTCAGGGTGTTCTGGGCTACACTCCGACACGACTTGTACCGCTTTTGGGGGTCTGACTTTTACCAACCCCCTAGGCCCGACATGCGATGCTCATAGACGAACGGACCGGACTGTACGGATATTGTCACTGACAGGCTCAGTAGGGTGTCAGGATGAGTTCGCTCATCGACGTCCCTTTTTGTCAATAGCTGGTGGCCCGTTACGTATTGGCTTATACCTCTGACGTGCTAGTGGTTAAATCCACAGCCATAGTATTAACGAGCCTTTAGAGTCCACCACACATTCAGTTACTCAGGCTTTCGGGCGAAACGCTGTAGAGGCCGTATGGAGATATGGCAGGGTCCGGTCAGATACGTGCGGTATTGCACGGATCAGGATCGGACGGTTAGTACTAGAGGCCGTATAGATATATGGCAAGGTTCGATCGGATACGTGCAGAATTGTACGGATCATGATCGAACGGATATTACTAGCCGGTTTTGGTTTAAGCCGGATCCTAGTTTAGTACAGTGTAGATTTTGTCTCATTGCATTTGTATCCGGACGGAATACAGATGCGGGTGTGTATGCACAGTATGGGGTTTTCCTGTAATTTATTACGGGACCAGTTTTCTGGAGTTGCCAGTTTGCGTTCCGTTCCGGCCGGTTTTCCTTTGTTTTTTCCCGGCCGGACTTTTCCGATGGAGGGGGTTATTTGCAATTGTGCAAATAACATTTGTGGACGGGGTTTCTTGCAAATATATTCATTATGATAGGATAAGCATCCTTGCTTTTTCATGATGGTTTTTGCATTAATGAGATTTGATGTGAATAGAAGTGATAAGCATGGTTGATGTTTCTTTGCTTTAGGATGCGGTCACCTTTTCTTTTCTCCTACACTCACCTCCCTTCATGAGTTTTGGTTTATCCCTCCACCATTCTCAATTGAAAGGGCCGGCCACAATTTTGGAGAGAAGAAAAATGAGAGAGGTTCATTTCATTTTGGTGTGGGAAATTAATCATCCATCTCATTTTTCCATTGCTACCAAAAATCCCCAAGTTCATATCTTGTTGATTCCTCCATCAAGGCAACTTCACAAACCCCATGAGACATAGACTCTACACTACACATTCTACAGCAAATCTTGGGCACGTCAACTTGCCAGCTTCGTGCCCGAGTTGCCTCGGTATTGAGGTGGGAGCCCGTAAAAGATGCAGGCGATGTGGTGCCCTTCCGGCAAGGTGGCGACGACCGGAGTTTCCGCAGGAGATCGGGACGATGACGAAAAGACCGGAGGACTCGGATCACTCGGTATATCTCTCTTCCCTATCTTGTTACTTTGCTAGATCTAGTTTAATGGCCCGATCAGGGGTTTAGTGCGCGGTGGTGCCGGTTTGCTAAGTTCACAAAATTAAAGTTTATCACCGTTTCCGCATTTGGCCGTCGGATTGACGACCGGGGCGCCGCCGTGCACTTACAGTGGTATCAGAGCCTCGCCATTAACTTCGTCTAGCTTTGTTTGATGTGTTTGCATTTCCGATCGACCAAAATTCCAAAAAAAAAACCACATTTTCCTCACATCAGTTCTCTGTCGATTTTTTTCTGGTTCTAAAATTTTTTCAGGCTGTAGAAAACTGATGTACAAGAAGTTCTAAGAATTCTGGGAAAATTCGACACATTGATCGCTCAGGTAGAGCGCGGAACCGCGGCCAAACCCCACTTGGCGCCGCGGTTCCGCCGCAGATTTGAGGGATCAATGCGTCGAAATTTTCCAGTGGGCTTCTGGGCTGAAAATAGGGGTTTTGGAATATTAAAATTGGGCCCAGAATTTCTGTGAGTGCTACAGTATTGCTTGGGGGCCCACTTGTTAATTTTTTGATCAATCGGATATTTTAAACACATTTTTCACAGTATTTACATTATATCTGCGACCGTGAATGTCACTCGATCGGTAAATCCGGTCTAACTGCTATAGCCCGGTTAGACGGATTTGCGAACGTGACTTTCACGTTGATGTTCTGTGATTTTGCTGTGATGTTGCGGATCGGTCGTGGGGGATAGCCTGGATGCAATGCTAGTACAGTTTTGTTGTATTATGTACATTTGATGTTGCGGGGCGAGCGTCCGACATGTGGACTGCCGTCACTGCCTGTTTGTATTATTCTTTTGGGGCACGACCTGGTTGCGGTCGATGTACCCGTTGTATGTATATTTTACTTTCTGTACTAGGATTGCCCCGCGGTGGGGTGCATGGATAGCCGGGTTCTGGAGGGCAACAAGCCCGCATCTCATGGCATTGGGACGGAGGGGGCTTCGCTCTAGAATTGGCGGGCTATTCGCCGCACTCGTAGGGGGTACAGGTTGACCCAGGAGGGGTGCCCAAGTTACCGGATTCCGTGAAGTGCTGGGTGGTCCATTCACGGCGCTGAAGGGGGCTGCCTCGCTTCAGGTTTTGGCGGGTAACTTGCCGCGCCCGTAGGGGTCTAGGATTTCATTGCACAGGCTATCCACACGACCAGGGGAACGTCGGGTTTCAGTAGTGGCTCTGTGAAACCCGGGGATCCCTGATATCTGTATTGTTCTGTGATGCTGTACATTTCTGTGATGTTGCATTTTATTCACGCCTTGAGCGAAATATAATATATTGGTATATATATTAGTAGATGTTGTATATGTTTTTCATCCGCGCTAGTCCAGTCCCCGCTCTGCCGTTAGTTAGCTAACCTAACGGGTGATGACGGGACCCAGTGGCGAATGCGGATGGCATATACGTACGTCAGTATATTTTCGTTCTTTGTGGTGTGATCAATTGATGGGACTGCATTGATTCGGATCAATGCAAGATAAACAAACCTAATCTGATGTTGTTGGAACACTTTTCAAAAAGCTGTTATTGCAAGGACGTTCACTTTTGTTTTGCATCGTGGTATTCATTTGGAATATCCTGCTCCTCAGTCGACGAGGCAAGGGCCGAGATCCCTTCACCGGGAGTGACCCCTTGGACAGAAGTTTGCGTAAGGGCATTAACTTCACTATAGCCGATTACTTTTGCTTTGCACCGTGGTATTCATTTGGAATATCCTGCACCCCATTCTACGGGGAAAGAGCCGAGATCCCTTCACCGGGAGTGACCTCTTTAGTAAAGGTTTTCGTCACTATATTTTCTAAAAAGATATCCGTTCCTTCAACGATATCAAGTTCATTACGTTAAAGGTTTTCGCCAGAAACCATTCGCAGCCCTCCGTCATTTCAGACAGGTAGCACGTAGTATTCATGCTATGTTTGTTGACCTTCGTCAAGGCATAGTGCATGGTAGATGCTTGTTGCCTTTCTGCTGTATAGATAGATGTGTTGGTTTGGGACAGTCGTATAGCCTTGTTGACCTTCGTCAAGGGCTTGTACGGGTGGGTTCAAATTAACCTGGACAATGACGGGTGGAACTTGACATGTGACTTATGATTTGTTGATCTTCGTCAAGGTCATAAGAGCATGGGGCAGAAATCACATTGGGAGTTTCAAAAGAACTGAAACTTGCCAGATATGCGCATACCTTCTGGAGTGTGATGACGTGAGCGGATTCCGTCACTTTATCATGCGATGAGAGTTGGATCCCGATTCCCACTGATGAGTTAGTTTACTCCTCGGGTATCCCCGACTAATTCTTCTTTCAGGTTTGGAGGAGAATTTGAGGTACAGTGGGAGGTTTCCAGATTAGATAAATTGGTAACCATTCTGATCTAGGATAGAGTGCACGCTGAGTGTTTCTTTTCTCTCTCTCTCTGGCAGCAACCATTGACCCGACCCTAGATTATGACTCAGTGACCAAGTTGACCGAACCTTCTTAACACTGGCTTTTGGATTGTCAGAGTTGCAAACCTCATTGCCACTCCTACTTTTACCCTTTTCTCCGGGACACCCCGTATTACTACGAACGTCCACTTCCATTGGACAAAACCATCGTATGGTTATATACGAACTCGAAGGAATTCGAGGATGGTTTCCGGTTCTGGAGAAAACGAATAGGACTATTCAGTTGTCTTTTCCTTTTACCTTCTCTCACATTGCGAGTACTCCTTGGTTTAGGAGATAGTACACCTATTACGCAAATTGGATAGTCTTCTTCCAAACCTTAGGCTGGTGCCGAACAGTGGGGAATGAAGAAAACCAATTAGCCTAACGATGGTGTACAGAAGGTATTAAGTTAAGACAAAGCAAGGGATTAGTAAGAGGGCAAAGTAAATTGCGACTGATATTCATGACCAAGCCAAGTATTTCTTCGCCAATCCTAAATCACCTTTGTATTTCTCCAGGACACTCCGTATCACTACGAAGATCCACAGTTTATTGGATACTCCATCGTATGGTTATATACGAACTCGAAAGGAACTTGTTCCAGTTCGGGGATGGATTCTGGTCCAGGAGAAATAGGAATAAGGTTTATTCGGTTGTCTTTTATCTTCACCTTCTCTTGCATTGCGAGTGCTCTTAGGACTAGGACAGTACACCCATTATGCTTATTGGATAGTCTGTTGGATATATATGCCCTAGAGGCCTACATTGTATAGGATGCTTGGGATATGTATGTACATGACAGTCTTGCTTGATATGATAGTATGCTATTTGGTTTGACTTTGTCTTAACGTATAATATATTTTACTTGGTATTTATATATATATGTTGATAAAGCCCATAGGGTGTTTGTCTGACTACCGGCGTTATGATGGCAGTCATACTAGTGGGAGCTGGATAGTCAATAGGCACACCCTTAGATGTCCCTGGTCGCAGGAGTATCGAGATTGGGCATCGATACTCCGGAGTAGACTAGTGTATACATATCTAGACCCTGACGAGGGGCAATGGATTGGTCCCGCAACCATTAGTGGTGTTCACCTAAGATTGTATACAGATGCTCACTGGGTGTGAGTACACCGGACAGGACTCGCCGAGAACTGACTGGATGGTATTATACCTAACGTCAGATAGCAGTTCTCAGGTGACATGTGTGCAGATAGTCCGTTGACTTAAGGTCATCATTTGTCTCGTGTGGGTTCCCACTGTGCTTTGATTGTTACCCTACCACGGCTCAAAGGAGTCGTGCAAACAGGTTTCAGTTGGGCACAGTCCCGAGCCACGTGGAGGCAGTGAGTGACTGTTAGGGATTCGTCTCTCCCGGTATAGGGAGTTGATATCGCACGGTGATCGGTTGGTCATTACCATAAGTCCCTGGCCAGGGCTGATTGAGAATTACTGATAGGATTGATCAGTAGATTCTCGGATGGTGATAGAGCCATACCGACACGACTTGTACGGTTATTAGGGGTCTGACGTCCACCACCTCCCTAGACCATACATGCGATACTCTCAGACGAACAGACCGGACTGCGCGGATATTGTCACAGACAGGCTCAGTAGGATTTCAGATGGGTTACCTCATCAGCTTTCTTATCGACAACTACCTGGGGACCGTTACGTACAGCTAGTGCCGCTTGCGGTCTGTGGTTAAACCCACTGCCAGCGTAGTAGTCGAGTCTTTAGAGTCCCACACAGAGATTTCCCAAACCCAGGCGAAAAGATATAGAGGTCGTATGGTTTTACGACAAAGGTTCGGACGCATACGTGTTTGATCGCACGTGCGACATTCGAACAGTTTTTACTAGCCGGCTTTGGTTTAAGCCAGATTCTAGTATCAGGTTATTGGATTTATACAGTCTAAAGTTTTTCCGTGTTTTCACGGATGAGAGGGGCGTTCTCGTAATTTTCCGAGAAGCTTCTAGAAGGATGTGACATAAAGAGAGAGGTGGCATTTTCATTTAATGAATAAGTGACTCATTGTGAATGATTCATCACATCATTAATGCATTATTAAATGCTTAATGACTCATGTAATGAATCACCCACTTGCATTAATGAAACATGATGAATATTCACTTATTATTGATTTATCTTATATTTCATTATGTTTCATATATATCAAGTGAGAAACATTTATTCATATAATAATTCATTATCATCTTCTCACTCTCTCTCTTCAAGTTCTCTCTCCTTCACCAAAGCCTAATCCTACCCCTCATGAGTTGAGAACAAGGATTAGGAAAGACTAATTACTCCATAACCTATCTCTACATCATCTTAGCAACTCTATTTAGCAACTAGAGAAGCTAAGTAACCTCAAGTTTAGAGGTTATAGCTTGGATTAGGGTTCTCGGGTGGATCATCTATCACGGGAGAAAGCCGAAGAGGACGTGGAGATCCAAAGAGGCCGTAGACAACATCAAGACGAAGGACTACAACCGTTTGGTATAATTCCTTCGCATAGTAGATTAAAACTCTAAAGCTTTCGTTTAAAACTTGTATAGCAAACGATTCGTACGGTTAATCGATGTTTGATCATAGAACTTAATTGTTATTCATATTTCTGCCTCCCCATATGTATTGGGGTGTTGAACATCGACTTACAGTGGTATCAGAGCCTAGCTAAACAAGTTTTAACTTAATCGCAAATTTGTACGAATTTCGAACGGAAAAACGAAGCCGGAAAACCCTAAAAATAACAAGTTTCTGTCGAAATTTAAATGAAGTCCAAAAATTTTTTAGGCATGTTCAGAAAGCTAGTTATGACACCAGAAGAACACCCAAGAAATTTGGGGCCATGACTCGGCCAAACGACCGCGCTTGCGCGGCGGATCCCACCGATCCGCCGCGCTTCCGCGGCCGAGTTGCCGAGTCATGATCCCAGTTTTCTTTGGTGGGTTCTCTGTTCAATTTGGGATTTTCTGGAATATTTAATTATTGCTCAGGTTTCAGTTTTACAGAGCAGATTTTGGAGCAATATTAAAGGTGTTTAATCGATCGAAATTGTACAGTATTTGCATATTGGATTATATCTGTGATTGTTTAATGTGTTCGTAAACCTCCCCTAACTGCTAGTATGTCGGTTGGCAGGGGGTTGCACATTTCTGTAATGGCTTTATCTGTTTGTGCATATAAACTGTATTGGACTATTGTGGTGATTAGCCGGGTTTTGTGATGGGTTATTGTTTTAATTCATTTGATGTAATTGTAACAAGTTGTAATATTATTTTGCGGGGCACATCCAGGTTGCGGTTGTAGCCACCGTTGTATTATTTCTTTTTACTGTTTTTGCTCCTAGGACAGACCCAAGGTGGGGTGCACAAACTGCCGGGCGGGTAGTTTGCCGCACCCGTAGGGGTCGTGGGTGGGGTAATGGCTATTCATCACAACTGTGTAATCTGTCTTTCCTTGCAGGCTCAAAAGAAATACAGATTGCTTGCAAATCCAATATTGTTTATCTGTGTTCTGGAATGTATATCATTGCGTCAGACGAATGTAAAATATCTATATATATGATAGCTATTTAGACGTCGCTTATGTTTTACACCCGCGCTAGCCCAGCCCCCGCTCTGTCGTTAGTTAAGTAACCTAACGGGTGATGACGGGACCCCGTGGCGAATGCGGATGGCATAAGAGGACGTCATATTTTCGTTGTTTTCTGTAATGGTAGGTTAAAGATGGGACGCATTATTATTAATGCAAAGAAAATAAAACCTAAACTGAATCGTTGGAACAATTTCTAAAAACCACTCGGTTTTCTTGAAAAAACAAATTTTAAATGCGGAGCTTAAACCACTCCTTTTAATAAAAGCTATCTTAGTTCCTTCGATTAAATCAAGTTCATTACGTTAACGGTTTTTTGCCAAAAACCAGCCGTAACCCTCCGTCGTTTCAGATAGACAGCACATCGTATTCATGCTATGCTTGTTGGCCTACGTCAAGGCATAGTGTATGGTAGCAGTGTGTGTGCCTATTTGTTGCATAGATAGATGCATTAGTTTAATACAGACGTACACCTTGTTGGCCTACGTCAAGGGCTTGTACGATGTATTTAAATTGATCAGGACAACGACGGGTAGAACTTGACTTGCGTCTTATGACTTGTTGGCCTACGTCAAGGTCTATAAGAGCTTGGGGTAAAAATCACATCGGAGTTTCAAACATAAAGGAAATTTGCAGAGTTAGCTTACCTTCTGGAGTGTGGTGACTAGAGTGGCTTCCATCTAGGGCATCATGCAATGATAGTTGGATCCCGATCCCACTGATGAGTAGGATTACTCTCGGGAATTTCTCTCACTTAACAATCAATGCTATAAACCAAGTAGGTGCCTAGAAAGGTGTTAGAGGGGCTACGCCTCCAGGGAAAAGAAGTTCTTTAATTAAGGAACTTCGCGAAAGCGTTGGAAAACCTCCCTCGAAGTACCAACACCAGCCTGGCTGAAAGGTTAAGCAAGTATTGTGACGTGTGATTAAATCCTGACTAGTTCTTCTTTTAGGTTTTGAAGAAGGATTTGAGGAAACAGTGGGAGCCATCCTGTTTAGATAAATTAATAAACCAATCTAAACTTGCAAGAGCATATGCTGAGTGTTTTCTTTTCTCTCTCTCTGGCAGCTACCATGACTGGACTAAAACTATTACTCGAAAAGAATATACTAACCGGGCAGAACTATAAAGACTGGCTAAGAAACGTCAATATTGCGCTGACTTATGACAAAGTTGCATATGTTACCACCGCTGTTCCTCCCCTTATCCCAGGACCAGATTCCTCAGTTGCGGACAAGGAAGTTCGTAAAACCTGGGATCTAGATTGTGAGCGAGCTAAGTGTATCGTGCTGGCGTCCATGAATAATGAACTCCAGAAACAGCACGAGAGTATGGATATTGCATCCATATTCCTCCATTGAAAGGAATTGTATGGTGAACACTCCCGTATCGCGAGGTACGAAACCTCAAGGAAACTTTTCCAGATGAGGTTAGCTCCAGGATCGCCTGTTGGAGAGCACGTCCTCAAAATAATCATCCTCATTGAGGAACTCGCAAATCTGGGATGCGTGCTAGAAAACGATTTGTATATCGACTTGATTTTGCAGTCCCTTCCCCACACCTTCTCTCAGTTCGTGCTGAACTTCAACATGCACGAAATGGAAGCGGATCTTCCAAAGCTCCTCAACATGTTGAGGGTAGCAGAGACCTCCTTGAAAAAGGAGAAGACCCCCGTTCTGTATGTTGGCCAATCATCTTCTTCCAAAACTAAAGCGAAAGCTAAAGGGAAGAAGAAGATGAAAGCCACCAAACCGAAGGGTGGGGTCAAGAAGGTGCAGGGAACGAACAAGACAGGAAGGGTGAAGGCAGAAAAGAACGAGTGTTTCTATTGTCACAAGCAGGGGCACTGGAAGAAGGATTGTCAGGCCTTCAAAGCCAAGGACATGAAGCAAGTTGTTGCTTCTACTTCAGGTGTGTTCGTAATCAAAAATTGTCTTTCAGTAAACTCTACTTCATGGGTACTTGATACCGGTTCTGGTTCTCACATCTGTAATTCTTTGCAGGATCTGAGAAATAGTAGAGTACTGGGGGCAGGTGATATGACTCTCCGGATGGGCAATGGAATGCATGTAGATGCAGTTGCAATAGGGGAATATCACCTAGGGTTGAATAGTGGAAACATTTTGGTATTGTATAACTGTTTTTGTATTCCCAGTATGTTGTGTAATATTATATCAGTATCTTTATTGTCTAATAAAGGATATAATTTTGTGCTTGAAAGAAATGTCATGAACATTCTCCTAAATCGAGAACTGATTGGGTTTGGCACACTGGAAAACGGAATATACATACTTAATCAACCACAAATTTTCAATATTCAAAACACGCGTAAAAGAAAGGCTCCAGATTCAAATCAAGCCTTTCTATGGCATTGTAGACTTGGTCATATAAATGAAACAAGGTTGACTAAGTTACATAAAGATGGATATCTAGATTCGTTTGAATATTCATCATATGCAACTTGTCAATCATGTATCAAAGGAAAAATGACCAAATCTCCGTTCACCGGACACGGAGAAAGAGCCACCGAACTCTTGGGACTAGTACACAGTGATGTATGTGGTCCGATGTCTATACATGCACGAAGTGGTCACTCCTACTTCATCACTTTTACTGATGACTTCTCTAGGTATGGACATGTGTTCTTAATAAAGCATAAATCCGAGGCTTTTGAGAAGTTTAAGGAGTATAAAAATGAAGTAGAGAAACAAACTGGTAAAAGCATCAAGACACTTCGATCTGATCGAGGTGGAGAATACTTAAGTACCAGTTTCCTTGAATACTTGAAAGCAAATGGAATACTCTCTTAGCTTACTCCTCCTTATACACCTCAGCATAATGGTGTATCAGAAAGAAGGAATCGCACGCTATTAGATATGGTGCGATCAATGATGAGTAGTGCTGAGTTACCACTTTCCTTCTGGGGATTTGCTCTAGAATCAGCCGCATATCTATTAAATAGAGTTCCAACTAAATCTGTACCTACCACTCCATATGAAATGTGGTGTGGGAAGAGACCATATCTCAAGTATATCAAGATATGGGGGTGTCCGGTATATGTCAAAAAGCATAATCCGGACAAGCTCGAGGCACGATCGGTTTTGTGCAAGTTTGTAGGATACCCCAAGCATTCAAGGGGGTACATGGTCTACCACACTGAAGAACAAAAGGTGTTTGTCGCTCGTCACATTGTCTTCTTAGAAAGCGAATTTCTTGCAAAAGAAATTAGTTGGAGCGCGGTAGAACTGGAAGAAATTCCAGAACCTCAAGCTGTAACCGAGGACTTAGAAGAATCTCAGATTTCAATAGAACATGACGAACCAACGCCACTCCGCAGATCTAGTAGGCTTTCTCATCCTCCTGAAAGATACTATGGTTTCCTTCTTGATGGGGATCGAGAGGATTGCATCATCGATGATGATGAGCCTACTAGTTTTCAGCTGGCTATCACAAGTAGCGACTCAGTAAAGTGGCTGGATGCCATGAGATCCGAAATGGAATCCATGAATACCAATAAAGTATGGACTTTAGAAGTTGCTCCTCCTGGGGTAAAACCAGTTGGGTGCAAATGGATCTTCAAAAAGAAGATTGGTACATTTGGACAAGTGGAAACATACAAAACTAGACTAGTAGCAAAAGGTTTTCGTCAAAGACCAGGATTGGACTATGATGAAACTTTTTCACCAGTAGCTATGATTAAATCCATTTGGATCATGCTTGCCATTGCTGCCTTCCATGACTATGAAATCTGGCAAATGGATGTAAAAACATCTTTTCTAAATGGACATCTAGAAGAGAGTGTTTACATGGATCAACCAGAAGGTTTCATAGACAGTGGGAGCAGCGGAAGAGTGTGCAAATTGCTCAAATCCATTTATGGGTTAAAGCAAGCATCGCGGAGTTGGAACATCTGTTTTGATGAAACAGTCAAGGAATTTGACTTTATCAAAAATATAGATGAACCATGTGTTTATAGGAAGATTGTAGAAGGAGCAGTAGTCTTCCTCGTTTTGTACGTCGATGACATACTACTGATAGGGAATGATATCCCTATACTGCAATCAGTAAAGCTCTTCTTGTCACAGAAATTCTCTATGAAAGACTTGGGAGATGCATCATACATTCTGGGCATTAAGATCTATCGAGATAGATCTAATAGGATATTGGGACTTTCACAGTCCAGGTATATAGACACTATACTAAAGAGATTTAGTATGGAAGATTCCAAGCGCGGCAATATGCCCGCTTGTCACGGAATCACCCTCTCCAAAGAGATGTCTCCAAAGACTGATGAAGAGAGGGCTCGCATGGGCATTATACCCTACGCTTCGGCGGTAGGATCAATAATGTATGCGATGTTATGTACCAGACCAGATGTAGCTTACGCACTTAGTGTGGTAAGCAAGTATCAATCGGACCCAGGTGAGAAACATTGGATAGCGGTGAAGAACATTCTCAAGTATCTAAGAAGGACTAAGGAGATGTTCTTGATTTACGGCAATAAGGACCTCCAGGTAGAGGCTTTTACCGACTCCGGCTTCCAAAGTGACAAGGATGATTCTAAATCTATTTCGGGTTTTGTGTTTACCCTCAATGGAGGGGCGGTAAGTTGGAAGAGTTCCAAACAAGATACCGTCGCAGACTCAACTATGGAGGCTGAGTATATAGCTGCTAGTGAAGCCGCAAAAGAGGCTGTCTGGATAAGGAAGTTCATTTCTGAACTTCAGGTGGTTCCGTCCATTGCCAATCCAATACCGTTGTATTGCGATAACAATGGCGCTGTAGCTTTAGCGAAGGAACCAAGGTCCCATCAGAAATCCAGGCATATCTTAAGGCGGTTTCACCTGATCAGGAAGATCGTGGATCATCGGGAGATCGAGATACGGAGAGTAGACACAAAAGACAACACGGCAGATCCATTCACCAAGGCCATTCCTCAAGTACAGTTCGAGAGGCTTTTTGAGATGTTGGGCATGCGGTACGCAAGCAACTGGATCTGGTAGAGACAGTGGGTACTCATTGCGCCAATTATAGGCCTTAGTGCAAGTGGGAGATTGTTGGATATATATGCCCTAGAGGCCTACATTGTATAGGATGCTTGGGATATGTATGTACATGACAGTCTTGCTTGATATGATAGTACGCTATTTGGTTTGACTTTGTCTTAACGTATAATATATTTTACTTGGTATTTATATATATATGTTGATAAAGCCCATAGGGTGTTTGTCTGACTACCGGCGTTATGATGGCAGTCATACTAGTGGGAGCTGGATAGTCAATAGGCACACCCTTAGATGTCCCTGGTCGCAGGAGTATCGAGATTGGGCATCGATACTCCGGAGTAGACTAGTGTATACATATCTAGACCCTGACGAGGGGCAATGGATTGGTCCCGCAACCATTGGTGGTGTTCACCTAAGATTGTATACAGATGCTCACTGGGTGTGAGTACACCGGACAGGACTCGCCGAGAACTGACTGGATGGTATTATACCTAACGTCAGATAGCAGTTCTCAGGTGACATGTGTGCAGATAGTCCGTTGACTTAAGGTCATCATTTGTCTCGTGTGAGTTCCCACTGTGCTTTGATTGTTACCCTACCATGGCTCAAAGGAGTCGTGCAAACAGGTTTCAGTTGGGCACAGTCCCGAGCCACGTGGAGGCAGTGAGTGACAGTTAGGGATTCGTCTCTCCCGGTATAGGGAGTTGATATCGCACGGTGATCGGTTGGTCATTACCATAAGTCCCTGGCCAGGGCTGATTGAGAATTACTGATAGGATTGATCAGTAGATTCTCGGATGGTGATAGAGCCATACCGACACGACTTGTACGGTTATTAGGGGTCTGACGTCCACCACCTCCCTAGACCATACATGCGATACTCTCAGACGAACAGACCGGACTGCGCGGATATTGTCACAGACAGGCTCAGTAGAATTTCAGATGGGTTACCTCATCAGCTTTCTTATCGACAACTACCTGGGGACCGTTACGTACAGCTAGTGCCGCTTGCGGTCTGTGGTTAAACCCACTGCCAGCGTAGTAGTCGAGTCTTTAGAGTCCCACACAGAGATTTCCCAAACCCAGGCGAAAAGATATAGAGGTCGTATGGTTTTACGACAAAGGTTCGGACGCATACGTGTTTGATCGCACGTGCGACATTCGAACAGTTTTTACTAGCCGGCTTTGGTTTAAGCCAGATTCTAGTATCAGGTTATTGGATTTATACAGTCTAAAGTTTTTCCGTGTTTTCACGGATGAGAGGGGCGTTCTCGTAATTTTCCGAGAAGCTTCTAGAAGGATGTGACATAAAGAGAGAGGTGGCATTTTCATTTAATGAATAAGTGACTCATTGTGAATGATTCATCACATCATTAATGCATTATTAAATGCTTAATGACTCATGTAATGAATCACCCACTTGCATTAATGAAACATGATGAATATTCACTTATTATTGATTTATCTTATATTTCATTATGTTTCATATATATCAAGTGAGAAACATTTATTCATATAATAATTCATTATCATCTTCTCACTCTCTCTCTTCAAGTTCTCTCTCCTTCACCAAAGCCTAATCCTACCCCTCATGAGTTGAGAACAAGGATTAGGAAAGACTAATTACTCCATAACCTATCTCTACATCATCTTAGCAACTCTATTTAGCAACTAGAGAAGCTAAGTAACCTCAAGTTTAGAGGTTATAGCTTGGATTAGGGTTCTCGGGTGGATCATCTATCACGGGAGAAAGCCGAAGAGGACGTGGAGATCCAAAGAGGCCGTAGACAACATCAAGACGAAGGACTACAACCGTTTGGTATAATTCCTTCGCATAGTAGATTAAAACTCTAAAGCTTTCGTTTAAAACTTGTATAGCAAACGATTCGTACGGTTAATCGATGTTTGATCATAGAACTTAATTGTTATTCATATTTCCGCCTCCCCATATGTATTGGGGTGTTGAACATCGACTTACATAGTCTTCTTCCAAACCATAGGCTGGTGCCGAACGGTAGGGAAGGAAGAAAACCAATTGGCCTAAAGGGGTGTGCAGAAGGTAATGACTAAAGACATATAAAAGGGATTTGGAGAGGTGGCAAAGAATTATACGGTTATAGTTGTGAATCTGGATAATGGTAGAGGCATTACTAGGAATACCAGGATACCCCATCGAAACATTTCAATGTTTCAGTTTCACTGTGTACTGTTAAAAGAAAACTGATTTCCCAATCAGACACTTGCTCCAGGGTATGTATTTACCAGGTTTGATTCTCACATCTGTATGGTTTTACAGATGATGAGTGGGAGTAAATTATTGGGAATAGGGTGATCATCCTCATTATATCGGGATTCGTTGTAATCGGTGATATTTGAGGAGATCATCTGGGCTGTTTGCCAGTCGGCAAATATTTGGTTTTGAATATCCGCTGTTATGCACCAATTTCAAATTGATATATCTGTACGTCTATTTTCATAGAGTGAGATATACCTTTTGATATTATGTCGATGACATTTACCTATATCAGTGGATGGTTAGGTAAGGAGCATTAAACAGCGGTGTAATTCTTTTTAACCATAAGTACAGTTTTCAACCTACGACACACAGTGAAAAAGTTGTTAGACTCAGCGGACTTATACAGAGTATTGTATGTTGTCCAGTGTCCATTAGGACAGAGGGGTTGGTCCTCATATTATATTCTGTTTACTTTTAACTTCTCTAGTTCTTAGACATGTGTTTCGAAGAAACACAGGGTCTAAGTTTTGAGGAGTTATAGGTATTTGAATAGAGTAGAGAACCAGGTGTAGCAAGTATCGGGATTCTTCAAAGTGATCGAAGATGTAGATACTTGTGTATGGTATTCAGTTGATAGTAATGATAAAGAGAAATTGCCTCTCTTTCAGGTTACTCATAATTGGAAGCATTCCTAAGTTGAGTAACGCTGATCGGCCTCTCTCCATTTAGTTGACATGCACTGGAGATAGCTGCATGATTTGAATCTGGTTCAATTAAATCAGTGCCTCTGGTGGATATAGAACAGTTCATATCTTAACGATGTTAAGGTACGGGGAGTTGTCCGGCTTATGATTAAAACCCGACACTGGACAACTCAAGGCACGTTTCTGTAATGGCTGTTTGTGGGTTGACCCAGGCTATGACGAGGGTTGATTTTCTACCATGTGGGAGATAAATAGTAATATTGTTCTAGACTCGCCACAGTTTTAATAAAAATGGATTTTTCAGAAAACAGTAGTGGGAGTATGGTAGAACTGGAAGTGATTCCAGAACCGCAAACGATTATTGAAGATTTGATAAGGAACCTAAAGATTTAATCTGGTTTGACATTCCATTGGCCACTCCGCAGATACGGTGGGTAACTTCAGGCACCCGAGAGGTACTCCGGTAGCCTCAAAGACGGTGACAGGGATGTTCTTGTTTACCCACACTTGCCATTGCTGTTGTTCCAGGCTGCGAGACCCGGTAGGAGGATGAGTATAGCGTCGTTCTGAACTAGCTTCAGAAGTGTACATGTATATGACTCTGCCAGAGGGTTGTCGTAGTCAGTGGGAGCAGCGGAAGCATTGGTGGATAGGTAGCTTATGTCTACTTATAGACTAAAGCAGATATTGCGGAGATAGATCATCTATTTCTGACATGACAGTCATGGGTTTGACGTCATCAGAATAGGGGATGGATCTGTTGAGATGGTAGTAGGGTGTGATGTCATGGTATTTGGATGACATACACAAAGTAGGAAAGGAAACTCCTATACTACGGTCGGTTATTCTTTGGTTGTCACACAGTGGTTTCTCCACATAGGACTTGGATATAATATCCGACATTCTGGTTACTAGATCTATGGTTTTAGATCTAGATTTGGGTGGTTTCCCAATCAGGGTACTTAGACAGCATTCTATGAGTATTTAGAATGGTTGACTCCTGGCACGGTAATATACCTGCAGGTGATGGAGTCACCCTCTCTAAAGGTGTCTTATAGACTAAAGTAGAGAGGGATGTGCATGATTGACAGATCACTTGCTTAGGCAATTGAGTCAATCATGAGATGTCAAGTACCACACCAGATGTTGTTCTTGCAGTAGGTGCAATAAGTTGATATTGATCAATCCTGGAGAAACAGTCGGAAGCAGCTTTAGAACATAAGTGGATGTTCTAGGGATATGATAACGACAGCCTCATTCGGGAGACAGTTATCATTCCAGGCGTCTAAGGTGACACGGACGACAAGGAGGTCGTCAGAGTTTTAGTTTTCCTTCTGATGAGGGACAGTATTTTGGACAGGTGATCCAAGGCAATACTGAGGGAGGTATGGCGCAGGATACTGATTAAGTTCAGTTGACGATACAGTCTAAGAAGTTTGGATTTGAAGTTCATTTATGAACTGGGTCCCATCAGACATCCAGACATTCTAAGACAGGTATTGCTCATTTCGGGAGATGGCTTTCTCTGCGAACTTGAGATATAGAGAGACATAGAAAGAAACATCATGGCGGATCCACTCACTGAGGCTAATCCTCGAACGCAATAGTTTCACAAACGGGTTTTATGAGACTGACTAGTAGAGGAGTTGGGTGTTCGGTATCACACGGGCTATGAGTATGCGACATCGCAATAATTAGCCTTGAGTGCAAGTGGGAGATTGTTGGAGATAGTGCCCTCAGAGTCAATTGTTGGGTCACAGGCACGTGATTGCAATGATTGAGGGAGGACCTATCCCGGTAGGACAGTCTTACTCGAGATGATAGTTTGCTATCTGGTTTACCTTTATCATCGTGTACTGCTTTAGGTGACCTGACAGGTCGCTATTGCGCGTTGATAGAGTCCCTTGGATTCTTGCTTGACTGCCAGCAGTATGAGGGCGATCATATAAGTGAGAGCTGGAGTCTATAAGCACATCCTTAAAAGGTCCCTAGTCGTGGGAGTTTCGAGACAGGGCATCGATTCTCCAGAGTAGACTAGTGTATACAGTCGAGATCCCGACGAGGGGCGGTGGCCGGTCTCATAAGCCACTGGTGTCAGTTGGTTCACCTAAGATGTATACAGGTGTTCATTGGGTTATGAGTACACCGGACAGGACTCGCCGGGAACATGCTAGTTGGTCTTATACCTGACGTCAGATAGCAGTTCCCTGGTGACATGAGTACAGATTAGTTCATCGACCTGGGGATCGTCATTTGTCTTGTGTGAGTTCCCACTGTATTTTGATTACTACCCTACCACGGCTCAAAGGAGTCGTGCAAACAGGTTTTAGTTGGGTACAGTCCCGAGCCACATGGAGGCAGTGAGCGGATCTTCGGGGGTTCGTCTCTCCCGGTATTGGGGGTGAGGTCGCGCTGTGTCTAGGAGAGCCATTACACAAAGTCCTTGGCCAAGGCAGGAGATTTACTGGTAGGTATTCCAGTAGTATCTCAGGGTGTTCTGGGCTACACTCCGACACGACTTGTACCGCTTTTGGGGGTCTGACTTTTACCAACCCCATAGGCCCGACATGCGATGCTCATAGACGAACGGACCGGACTGTACGGATATTGTCACTGACAGGCTCAGTAGGGTGTCAGGATGAGTTCGCTCATCGACGTCCCTTTTTGTCAATAGCTGGTGGCCCGTTACGTATTGGCTTATACCTCTGACGTGCAAGTGGTTAAATCCACAGCCATAGTATTGACGAGTCTTTAGAGTCCACCATACATTCAGTTACTCAGGCTTTCGGGCGAAACGCTGTAGAGGCCGTATGGAGATATGGCAGGGTCCGGTCAGATACGTGCGGTATTGCACGGATCAGGATCGGACGGTTAGTACTAGAGGCCGTATAGATATATGGCAAGGTTCGATCGGATACGTGCGGTATTGCACGGATCAGGATCGAACGGATATTACTAGCCGGCTTTGGTTTAAGCCGGATCCTAGTTTAGTACAGTGTAGATTTTGTCTCATTGCATTTTTATCCGGACGGAATACAGATGCGGGTGTGTATGCACAGTATGGGGTTTTCCTGTAATTTATTACGGGACCAGTTTTCTGGAGTTGCCAGTTTGCGTTCCGTTCCAGCTGGTTTTTCTTTGTTTTTTCCCGGCCGGACTTTTCCGATGGAGGGGGTTATTTGCAATTGTGCAAATAACATTTGTGGAGGGGGTTTCTTGCAAATATATTCATTATGATAGGATAAGCATCCTTGCTTTTTCATGATGGTTTTTGCATTAATGAGATTTGATGTGAATAGAAGTGATAAGCATGGTTGATGTTTCTTTGCTTTAGGATGCGGTCACCTTTTCTTTTCTCCTACACTCACCTCCCTTCATGAGTTTTGGTTTATCCCTCCACCATTCTCAATTGAAAGGGCCGGCCACAATTTTGGAGAGAAGAAAAATGAGAGAGGTTCATTTCATTTTGGTGTGGGAAATTAATCATCCATCTCATTTTTCCATTGCTACCAAAAATCCCCAAGTTCATATCTTGTTGATTCCTCCATCAAGGCAACTTCACAAACCCCATGAGACATAGACTCTACACTACACATTCTACAGCAAATCTTGGGCACGTCGACTTGCCAGCTTCGTGCCCGAGTTGTCTCGGTATTGAGGTGGGAGCCCGTAAAAGATGCAGGCGATGTGGTGCCCTTCCGGCAAGGTGGCGACGACCGGAGTTTCCGCAGGAGATCGGGACGATGACGAGAAGACTGGAGGACTCGGATCACTCGGTATATCTCTCTTCCCTATCTTTTTACTTTGCTAGATCTAGTTTAATGGCCCGATCCGGGGTTTAGTGCGCGGTGGTGCCGGTTTGCTAAGTTCGCAAAATTAAAGTTTATCACCGTTTCCGCATTTGGCCGTCGGATTGACGACCGGGGCGCCGCCGTGCACTTACAATCTCCGCTTGTATCGAAATCGAGAAAATAGGTCGATGATGATGATTAAATTCTTGAGCGATTCAACAAGCAAGCCTGCTCAAACTCCTGCGAATCCAATCAGTAACACTACCGTACAGTCCGATCTTTTCGTCAGATATGTCGCATATCACAGCCTGGGGGTGGTATAACGTCAGACCCCAATAGCCTGATAAGTCATGCCGATGCAAGGTCCATAACGGTTCGAGAAACTACTGATAACACTTACCAGTAAATCTCAGCAACCCTGGCCAGGGATTTCCTGTTATGGCCAATCGAGCATAGAGCAACATCAACTCCCAATACCAGGAGAGACGAATCCCCTCCTATTGCTCATTGCCTCCATGTGACTCGGGACTGTACCCAAAAACCACCGTTTTGCACGATCTCTTGACCGTGGTAAGGTGGAAATCAAAGTACAGTGGGAATCACACGAGACTCTATGAAGATCTCGGGTCGACAGACTAACCTGTACCAGTGTCACCAGAGAACTGCTACCCGACGATACGTATAATACCATCTAGAAGTTCTCGATGAGTCCGTCCAGTGTACCCAGTCTCCACTGAGCATCCGTATACCTTCTCTGATATCAAACACCAATGGATATGAGATCATCCATCGCCCATCATATGGGTCGAGAAGCGCATACGCTAGTCTAATCTGGAGTATCGATGTCCTGTCTCTATACTCCAATAAGTAGGAACAATTATAGGGTGTACTTGTGGACTACCCTGGCCCCACTAGTATGATCTCCATCATAGTCCAAGTAGTCAAGTACACATCCTAAGGGCTTTATCAACATGTGAGAGCAAGACAGTATCACAATACAAATCTACATGTTAAGACAAAGAGAAACTAGATAGCATATTATCATGTCGAGCAAGAAAGTCCTCCCTATATATGTCCAAGCATCCACTACAATATACATCACATGTACAGTAATGGCCTCTAGGACATACATATAACTAACATTAGGAATCCCCACGATTCGTAAGGAGAAAATACACCTATGATATCATCACAACTCATAGGGAGAAATACCTTTATGAGACCCTTACGGCCCATAGAGTCAAATGCCTTAGTCAACATGATCATAACCCTGTCTATTAAGCCATCTTTGTTCAAACCGATAAAGGCAAATGATGATTCGCTCTTGGCAACTTTTCAGTTGTAATGATGCTGATGCCTAAATAGGTGTCAAACTCCAAGTCCTCTCGCGGCAAATGATGATTCGCTCCTGAAAATATTCCAGTAGTAGCGATGCTGATGTCAAGATTGGTATCAGATTTCAAATCCCCAACAAAAAAGGGGGCCGAAATGATAAGGAAACTCGCAATAAAAAACATCGAGTAAAAACAAAAACAGCCAAAATAATAAGGCAACTCGCAATAAAAAAATAGCGAGTAAAAACGAAAACAGCCGAAATGATTGGGCACCACGATAAACAGTCGAAATGATTGGGCAATCGCAACTTTTGTGACATAAAAAGATGAAAAAATAGAGCTTCGCGAGAAGAAATAAAAAATAATAATAATAAAAATTGAAACTTTCTGCTGTGCAAGTATGTCCATATTGACTCTTGTATACGATCAATGGGCACAAATGAAAGAAAGGGAATCGTATTTTCCCACCAGGCACCGTCAAAGGGGAGAGCCAGATCTTGATGACAACATCTACAGCCTAAAGATCGACTCAACGTGTTTCTTATGCCAGCAGGGTGCGGACGTGACGTCAACAAAGACCCAAGGGTCAAATAAAAGAGGAGTGATGGTAAAATCCTAGCCCCAACTCTTGAAGGTACATATACAATCTAGAGACTATCCCGACATTTCTTCTCATTCCATCAGGATGCAGACGCAACGTCATCATCAAAAAAGAAAGATCCAAGGGTCAAAGCAAAAAATGGAGTAATGGCAAAATCCTAACTCCAAGTCTGGACGGTTCATATACAACCTAGAGACTATCCCGACATTTCTTCTCATTCCTGCAGGATGCAGACGGAACGTCATCATAAAAAAAAGACCCAAGGGTCAAAGCAAAAAAATGGAGTAATGGAAAAATCCTAGCTTCAAGTCTTGACGGTACATATACAACCTAGAGACTATTCCGGCGTTTCCCCCTCATTTCAGCAGGATGCGGATGCAACTATCAAATGAAATGCGAGCAATAGCATATTCCTAGCTTCGGACTTCAATTGCTATACATACAATAAAGAGGTCCTACAGATGTCTACCCTATTTCAGCAAAAAATTGGCGTGACATCGTTAAAGCATAAAACGAAGTGATGGAATATTCCCAGTTTCGGGTCTTGACAGCAGCTCATATAAAGCCTAAAAGACCATTGGAGACCATCCCACCCCAGAAGGGTGCGGTTATGGCTCATCAGGGCTCCAAATTGAGCCTAACCTCAAGTAAAAAGCGTCATGGTAGATTCCTAACACTTGCTCTTTTGACGGTAATATAACCTAAGGAGATTACTTGAAGACGTCTTGTCCAGCTCCCGAAGGGATCAGAGACACGACAGTCATGGGGTTACTCGAATAGCAGCTTAAAGACCGCATATCGAGAAATAGATCAGCCAATGTGACGGTACCACGGACTAAAACCCTAATACCACAAACCTAATGGACCTTTGTCGTAAAGAATGGGGGTGATCTACATACAACGTTAGGAAAAGTTTGCATGAAAACCTAAGGGAGGTAAATTAAAGATACTTTGAAATGAGTGAATAAACTACAAACTCCGAAATGAGTACATAAACTAGAGACTCCGAAACGAGTGAATAAACTACAAACTCCGAAATGAGTACATAAATTAAAGACTCTGAAACGAGTGAATAAACTAAAAACTCCGAAATGAGTACATAAACTAGAGACTCCAAACAAGAAACAGAAATGCGCAACTCATAGAACTCGGGGCTCAGAACTACACTTCTTGAGAATTGAGATCTGAGTTAATGATAGATGACGACGCTTGTGTCCGCTCGCTGTCTTCTCAGATAAAAATAAAAATAAAAATGACACGTCAGCCCGAAACCAGACGTATGCTATGTAAGACAGTAAGGACATCATTTGATTCACACCTGTTTAAGCACTCACATGCAAACACATGCGTACTTGAATGAAGATAGCGTTGGAAGCATGCCGATTTATATACGTGTGTGGAGGGTCAGTGCATGACACTAGCACATCAGCGACGTTAGCATTTAAAAAAAACCCTAAGGGTAAAAGTACATGCGCAGATGCAAGATGCACACATAAATATGTTCTGGGGATAAAACATTCAACAGTCAACAATAATGAAACACATTTAAATAAATATTTTATGCTGTAGGAAACAGATCACAAAATACGAGATTAAAAGTACAAGGGTTTACAAAACCATGAATAAGATTTTCTAAAGCCCTCTCAGCCTTCTCCACCATGTCGAAGCGGCGATCTTCACGAGGAGTCGCCCCCCATCGGTCAGCACCATGCCCATCAGCGAAGGCAGACATGATGGCCCGCTGAGCCCATATCTGGCTTAGCAACTGAACAGAGTGATCCTTCAAAGGTTAGGTAATCAAATCTGCCTCATGAAAGCACTCAATTTTGTCATCCGCTGCATCGAGTATCGCCGGAGTCATCTCCGCCGGATGAGGAGGAATGTCAGCAAGCACAGACAGGAAGATCATCCGGAGCCAAATGGAGCCATAGGAAGAGGAGAGCCCTTACGAGTCAGAAGCTCGTACATCACCATGTCACATTGGTCATCTTTGAGAATGGGATCCACCAATCGTGCAGCAAAATGAGAAACAATTCCCTCGATAGGCACCTTCCATGGTTGCCGACGAGCATGAGGACTATTGCAAGCCATAACTCTTGATCTATTAAAAAAATGGTTCTTTCCTTGTGAAGAAGAAGAAGATCATTGCTTCAGAATATAAAGAGAAGCATTTAAATTTAGGCACATAAAATGTTGTGCATGGTGGAACTATTTCTAAGGCCTGACAAAAAAGGCATGGGAAAAGAAAGAATTGACTCATAGAAAAGCAAGAAGGTGAAACGATTCCCTCAACAGCTCCCTATGTGCATGACATGTGAGCGCCGGCGCTGATTCTTTTCAGGATTAGAACCTGTAGTAGCGTCTCACGTGCATGACATGTGAGTGCCGGCGCTAGTTCTTTTCAGGATTAAATCCTGTAGCAGCGCCTCACGCGCATGACAAGTGAGCGCCGGCGCTAGTTATATATATATATAACAACACCTCACGTGAGGCACATACGAGCATTGGCGTAAAGAAAAGGGGGAGCTTTGTCATTTATACTTCGAAGAAATTTATACATTGATGATAAGGATGATAAAAAAAAGAAACAAACATCATCAAAATATTTACAATGGCAAAACACTAAACTCTGTACATGGATTCTCAAACTCAAAAGCAAGCTTGAGCAATGCACGTTCAGCCTCATTAACCATCTTCTTGTGCATCTTCTCTCGGATGCAGGCTTCAGGTTCATCACTGATGTCCTCCACCTTATGATATGCTGATACTATCGCTTTCTGTTGAAAAACGCGGTGCAAGATGGCGACGAGATTATCTCTCTGTTTCTTTGAGATCAACCCCATCAAGTACACTGAATGTATCTTATCCTCGGCGTCATCGGGCGCTTGAAGTGGCATAAATTCAATACTCTTAAGTATAGCTTCCCAGATCGATCCAACAACGACCTTTAAAAGAGCAGAACAGCGGGGGAGCAATCGACCGTTATGACCGTCGAAGCGACGCATCACCTCAGCGCATTGGGCATCAGTAAACTCCTAGCCTTAACAGCGATCTTGGATGCGAATCTCCTCATAAGAGATAATCTCTTAAAGATCATACAAATTAGAAGCCATAGTATCTGAAAAGAAAAACCAGTGGAGAGTTAACAATTAAAATACTAAAATCATTACAGTTTAAAGGAAAATCAATGGCCCCCCTCAAAATCAAGAGTTTAACTCTAATCAGAGGAAGTTCTGTGGGCAGAGATCTAAGCTCTGAGATGAGAATTAAATTCTCAAAGAAAAAAGAAATTTCAAGAAGATGATGAAACGACAGTCGTCTTAAAGGCCAAAGGCCCTATTTATAGGATGTGAAGGGATGGTTCAACTCCCTAGAAAATCAAACAATGGAAAAGAGGACACCGTTGCACTCATGTGTGAGCCACGTGATAACAACGGTAGGGGGCATTCGTTCCCCAAATATTTAAACATAATAAAAAGAGCTAAGCTCTGTTAAATTTTGTTGAGGCAACGCCTTACGTGCCCCTCACAAGGGCGCCAGCGTCAGCGCCAACCCCTTAGGATTAAATCCTATGGTGGCGCCGCACGTGAAGTTCACGTGGACGCCAATGTGCAAAGCACATGAGTGCCTGTCATAATTAAGAATTAAATTCTTAAGTGACGCCCACGTGCACAGCACGTGAGCGTCAGTGCCCATGTTTATATCAGTAGAATTAAATTCTACATGAGGATATTTCCCTAAAAAAATGGGATACTCTCTGTTAAATAGAGTTGTTGGATCAAAAATCAAATGGTGATCAAACAATAGAATTAAATTCTATTCTGAGGAATATTTTTCCTCAATCTTTACAAACAAAAAAGACCATTCTCTGTAAAAGAGAGAGCCCTTGGATTAAAAATCCAATGGTGATTAAAAATCACCGTTTGACAGAATAAATTCTGTATATGGGAAAATATTTCCCCAATCTTGCTAAAAACAAGAAAACATATTCTGTAAAATAGAAACAATTGGATCGAAGATCCAACGGTGGGTAAAATTTCCCAAATTAATTTTGAGACCAATTAAATCAATTGGAATATCTCAATAAGAGATTTTCTCAAAACTAATTAACAAACTTGCCTCCACTATATAAAGGACCCGAGACTTCAAGTCTCATATAGAGGGAACCCCCATAAGCTTATGAAAAATACGGAAAACTTTAAAAACAACAGAGAATTTAATTCTCAATAAAAGAAGAAGAATTTCCTCCTCAAAACCCTAGGTAAAGAAAACACAGAGATCAAAATATCTTTTTTACCTATCTAAGGGTTTAACCCTTCTCAGAAAACTTAGTTCTTTCTCTGGATCAGAGATCCACAACGCAAGTCTTCTACAAGTTAAGAATTTAATTCTCATCGGGAGGATCTTGTTCTTGAGAATCAAAGATTCAGAAAAGAACTAGGTTAAAACGAAATAAAAAAGAAAAAGAACATATGTTCTGAGAATGTAATTCCTCCAAAATTAGGGTTTAACCCTACATAAAGAACTTAGTTCTTATAAAAAGAAAAGAAGAACTTAGTTCTCCAATGAAGAAAAAACGATCTAAGGTCTTCAAAATAGAGATCCCGATGATCATTAATGGCCAAAAATGGCATTAACAGAGATTTAATCTCGAAAAAAGAAAAGAACTTTGCGCCTCACGTGTTTCCCACGTGGGCGCCCTCCCAATAGCGCCCAGCGCCTCACGTAAAAAACATGTGGGCGCCCAAAACAGAAGGTCAGCGCCTCACGTGAAATACACGTGAGTGCTGAATAAAAGTGCTCAGCAGTTCATATACAGCTAAAAGGTTGAGTGCTTAGCACTGATTGGGTAGCGTCCAGCGCCTTACGTGCTCCTCACGTGGGTGCTACAAAAAAGTGCTCAGCACTTCCTATACAGTCAAAAGGCTAAGTGCTTAGGACTGATTTGGCAGTGCCCATCGCCTCACCAGCTCCTCATGTGGGCGCCATACAAAAGTGCTTAGTACTTCATATATAGCCAAAACGGCTGAGTGCTTAGCGCTGATTGGGTAGCACCCAGCGACTCACGTGCTCCTCATGTGGGCGCCACACAAAAGTTGTAACACCTTAGATTGTATTTTGTAGCTAATTATATTTTAATGTATGGTTTTTAATAAAAAGTTTACCAAATTGGGTTTTAAATATTTTATCCTATTTAATGAGTATGTTATTAGAATTTTTCTAGGCACACACACACTTGTGCATGTAAACTAGGGTGCTAATTGTGAGGTTAATCATGATTAGCAATCATGGTTAGCTAATCATTTTCCTTTGAGCTTGTTTTAAATATTGTTTAGGTGTTTTGGGTTAAATAGTTATGGTTGTTTTAAAAATGGAAAATGAATTTGAAAAAGGGTTTAAATTATTGTTTGATGTGTTGACCATGGGAGAGAGAGAGGGAGAGAAAGCATGGTGCTACATGACTTGTGCCATGCTTCATTAATGAAGTGAGAGAGAGTGAGAAGGGGGGTTGAATTATTTTCCCTCATTACTCTCATTTCCCTCATTGATCTCATTCTCTCACTCTCAAAACACTCACACCAGCAGCATCAGAAGCTGAAGCAGCAGCACCAGAAAAAGGCATCAGCATCAGCATCAGTAGCAGCTCATGCAACAACAGCAACAGCAAACAGCTTCAGTAGCAGCAACAGCTACAACAGCAGGAGCCCAGCAACTTGCAGCAGCTCTTCCTCCTCCATTCACTTCTTCTCCTGATTTCTAGAGTTCCTTTGGGTATAATTCTTGAACTCATTTCCCTAGTTTGCTTAGCTTGGGTGTTAATTAGCTTCGATTAGTGTTAAATTAGCTAGTTTAGTGCTAATTAAGGTGATTTATGTGGAATTTTGATTATGTGGTGATTATGTTGGTTAACCCTACTTATTTAAGTGTTATTAGGGTCACTTCAACTGAGAAATAATCCAGGTTTCACAAAAATACCATAGGGTTTGTGTTTTGTGCAAATTGTCGTTTTTATACGATATATTGGCAATCTGTGAATCTGCTTTGGACCCGGGACCTTCAGGTTAAAATTGAGGAAACCGGGGCATGTACACTAGGTCTAGATACCACCACCAGAACACGAACCACCCATCCCAAAACCTGGCCGCAGATTTATTCAGTTTGGCCGCAATTTGCGGCCAAGTAGGAGACTTGGGTGCTGGGGTTTTGTGTAGGGCTCTCTGCTGTGTTGTCTAGTGCTTTGGCATGTCTAGTTTTGTAAGTTTTGACCTGTAGGAAAATCTAGGATCAAATACCGTTTTCATGTCCGTTGTGTTTGCGCGATACGCGCGATACGTGAGTGGGTTCTGTGATCCAGCGTATCGCGGCGTGTCGCGATGGTTTTAGACGCGTGCACACGTTTCAGCGTATCGTGCACACGCGCGTTTTGTTCGCGACGCGAGTTTCTCGTTTTGGTTCGATATCGCGTTTCGCGGAATATTTGGTTTATATATGATTTTTGTGTCTTATTTGCAGGTTTGCAGGCAGGGACTACGGACACTACTACAGGGGGAGCAGATGGTAGGATTCACCTAGCGTGGAGCGTAGGTGAGTAGATTTAACATCTACAGGGGAATCGCCCACATGGCGTTATGCGTCTAGGCTAGGATTCAATACTTGTCGCATATTCTACGTCATTGTTAGAATTGCGCCTTTACTTTATTTCCTTGATATAGTTATACTGTGACTAGCAGCCGTAGGACACTGCACATATTATTGACGGTTCATATTGCACGAGCACGGATTGTATGCCACACACACCGTCAATAATTGCCATGTCACACACACAAACCATTATAGACATTATATTGCTTGGTTAGGGACCTTGTGACATTTATTCATACTGCTTATCACATATGACATTACCATACCTATATACCTATAGAGTATCGTACTATTAGTGATAGGTACACATACCCTTTACGATACATCTACAGGTATATCTTACTCATATTCTTCTTATACCCAGGGGGGTATACGACATCAGTTCTTATAGGTAGATACCTATACTTTGCTACACCTGTATGTTACACACATATTCAGTTGCAGTCACATATTTACCTTTATTGATGTTACTTAGCTGTACCTTATTGGTTTCGCATACATCTGATTTCAGCTACACATTCTCATTTAAATGCTCGCATTTCAGATATATCGTATATGTTTATTCCTGGATTGCGCATTATTATTTGGATTTTACATGATGTTTTCTGGATTTGGGAACCGCGGGAGTTCATGAAATTATGCATACATTGAAAAACCCAGTTTTCTTGATATGATATTTGCGCATCCACCATGAGTTTTATCGGTGCTGATTATATATACCCCTATGAGGAGGCGTCGAGGCCGTTGAAGGTACATGGTGGGGCCCGGAGGTACCCCGGGGCAAGAAAGGGATGTCAATGTGCTATGAGCCGATGAGCCCGGCAGGGAAACCATACCATCCGGTGACAGTACCAATGACTCGGCGGGGGTCATGGAGACACCGTTGGGAGTCATGCACGTATGCATACGTCGAAAGGCGAGGGTCAGAGCTAGGCACTCGTGCTTTCGGGACAGCGTATGATATGTACCTATCAGGATTTCTGTGTCGATGCTTGGCACATTGTTTTCATGATATTTCTTTTAATACCTTTGTATATATAACAGGGGATTCGCCGTTGTTATATATACCCTTACACCAATATTAGTGGAATGGGACGCTAATATATGTGTATTGCCCCCAGCATATTTATTTCTGCAAATATATATATATACCTTTAGGATGTTAGAAACTTACTTGAGATTCGACTTGGGATATAGGTGATTCATTGACATTGGATATTGGATATGAAGGAGATTATTGATTTGTACATTCGAGATATAGTAGAGCTACTCGATATTGTACATTGAGGTGATGTGAGACTTATTTGATGTGAGAGCCCAGTTTGGGGGCTGATTTGAGGAATTGTGGATTTGAGTGTCTTGATGGATTGTGATCCTGCCACGATGTCAGGTTTCCGTGGAAATGACATATTCCACCCCATACCTCACACTTATCTATTCTATGCACAGATTCATATATTGGTAGTACCTGTTAGTGTACCCTTATGATAGTTGCATATTTACATTCTCATATCCCTATTGCATGGTTATTGCATATTATGTCATGTTACTATTGCTTCACATATTGATTGTACCTGCTAGTGTACTTTCCTTATTTAGCATTTGCATGATATGTTATTACTGTAATCGCATATCTTAGATTCATGCTGTATGTGCATTCCTGCGATTACCTGCATATGTTATCTACTATTCACGAGTTGGCAACTCACCCCCGTTGTGCCACAGGTGTTTCAGGTTGTTCCCCAAAGTAGTCGAGGCAGGCTATTCAGCTTTCCAGCTATCATCTTTTGCTACAGATACCGCATCAGCTCACAGTACTATTTTTCTTAGGTGGGTTTTGGTGGTCATCTGTATTTTGTATTGTACATTCGTTGTATCTTGTACTCTCCATCTACTATTATGTTGTTGACTTAGAGACTTGGTGAGGACGATAATGTATATTATTTATGGGGTTGTTGTCTTTTATATACAGCTTTCTCTCTATTGTCCTTATTTCTTCGCTAGCGTCATATTTTTTGTGTTGCATTCATCTTGGTTAGTTTTTACAAAAAAGGGGGTGTTGCTAAAACTTTAAAGAAATAAAGTAGGACTTTTAAAGAATTTGGGTTGCGATTTCAAATGTTTCAAAAACTTATATTATCTTTTCCGTATTTTTATGGTTTAGATTTCTGGGTTTGGGCTTTCTTTTACTACGTTACGTCTTAGGGCGTTGCGTAGTACTAGGGCCGTCATGGGCCAATTTTGGGTCGTGACAAAGTTGGTATTAGAGCGCTAGGTTTTACCTTTCGGAGTGTAGGATGACCTTAGTATGATGGAGTATGTAGCTTAAGCAGAGTAACATAGTGTGTGTATGTCTGCAGCATACCCATGATGTGGTACCTTGCATTAAGTGACCTAAGTACAATTTGCTTGAAATTCCTTCCTTGATGATTCATATCCTTGAGATTCGATTCCTTATTCTCATCGAATCTTATATTTATTTATAGCCTTGCCGCCGATGACTATGGGGACTCAGAGTGATGCAGCGAGGGCCGAGGTCAGAGTTGGCTCGGGTGAGACGAGTACTGACCAGGATGGTACTCTAGTTGCACAGGTGCAGACGGATCAGCCTACGACATATACTATGGATAGACTTTTGGCAGAGATGCAGGACTTCTGCCAGACGATGAGTTCATTGGTTGAGGTCGTTCGGGAGCTACGACAGGAGGTTGTCACCCCTATTACTCAGTTTTCACTTGCGATCAGCATGCAGCAGTCCGTCACCTACATAGCACCAGTGGTTGCAGCTCCAGTTGACGAGGCACATATTCAAGAGGCTCAGAGAGTTCCAGGGCAGTAGAGGACTCGTACCAGCGTACCAGCCCAGAGGCAGAGGTTTGGTCATCGAGACAGATTTCATGGCCGTCGCGGGAGTAGCAGAGGCTTAGGACGAGAACAGTCGTTCAGCTCTTATCCCCAGGATGGTCAGCAATCAGCGCGTGGATGCTTTCGATGCGGAAGACTTCATCATTTCGTCAGGGATTGTTCCTTAGCACCTCGTGAGAGTCGTATTCAGAGAGGCCGTGGACGTGGAAGATTTGCTCAGAGGGCTCAGTCTACCAGAGGAGTTCATCCAGCTGCGAGTAGAGGGCAGACACAGGAGTTTGCTTCTACTCATCGGGATGCGCAGACGTCCAATGCAGAGTCTTCAGGTATCCTTATTTCGCATGTTCCTTGATATATTCGTTTATTTTTCATGCTTGTGCTGTGGTTGGGTAGATTAGTCGTAGTTGTGTTAACTTCTGTCAGCGATTCTTTTGTTGCGAGACACGTATTCAGTTGTGTGCCAATCGGATAGGAGATAGAGATTCGTCCATCATTTCGATCCTTCTAGAGATGTTGGACTTGACGTTCTCCTGGGCACGGACTGGTTAACTACGTGTTAGGCGTCTGTGGACTACCGTGAGGAAACAAGTTAGGTTTTGTTTTCCCCGGCAAGTCAGTTCTTGTTGTGCAGGTGGATAGTTGTGCCGCCTCTCACAGCTTGAATTCGGCCTTTTTCGCTAGTCGGCTACTGAGGAGATGTCGTGGATTCTTGGCGTTCATTTGTGATACCGGAGCCACAGTGGGATTGTTGGACCGGGTTCCTTTCGTGCGAGAGTTTTTCCGACGTTGTTCCGGATGAGCCGGCGAAGCTTGGGAGCTAAAGGATCAGCTGCAGAGTTATGGTTTGGGGAGTTTTGTGCGTCTGAGTGCTTCGCATTAGGAGGCTCCTATTTCTGTTCGTCAAGGAGAAAGACGGCAGTTTAGGGTTGCGTATCGACGGATCGTTAATTGAACCGGCTTACGGTGCGGATAGATATCCTTCACCTCGCCGTGACGATTTCTTCGATCGGCTCCAGAGTGCGAGACATTTTCTAAGTTTGCTTGGGATCAGGTCATCATTATTGCGGTTCGGAGTGACGGCATTCCGAAGACTGCCTTGTGCATGTAAGTCGATGTTCAACACCCCAATACATATGGGGAGGCGGAAATATGAATAACAATTAAGTTCTATGATCAAACATCGATTAACCGTACGAATCGTTTGCTATACAAGTTTTAAACGAAAGCTTTAGAGTTTTAATCTACTATGCGAAGGAATTATACCAAACGGTTCTAGTCCTTCGTCTTGATGTTGTCTACGGCCTCTTTGGATCTCCACGTCCTCTTCGGCTTTCTCCCGTGATAGATGATCCACCCGAGAACCCTAATCCAAGCTATAACCTCTAAACTTGAGGTTACTTAGCTTCTCTAGTTGCTAAATAGAGTTGCTAAGATGATGTAGAGATAGGTTATGGAGTAATTAGTCTTTCCTAATCCTTGTTCTCAACTCATGAGGGGTAGGATTAGGCTTTGGTGAAGGAGAGAGAACTTGAAGAGAGAGAGTGAGAAGATGATAATGAATTATTATTTGAATAAATGTTTCTCACTTGATATATATGAAACATAATGAAATATAAGATAAATCAATAATAAGTGAATATTCATCATGTTTCATTAATGCAAGTGGGTGATTCATTACATGAGTCATTAAGCATTTAATAATGCATTAATGATGTGATGAATCATTCACAATGAGTCACTTATTCATTAAATGAAAATGCCACCTCTCTCTTTATGTCACATCCTTCTAGAAGCTTCTCGGAAAATTACGAGAACGCCCCTCTCATCCGTGAAAACACGGAAAAACTTTAGACTGTATAAATCCAATAACCTGATACTAGAATCTGGCTTAAACCAAAGCCGGCTAGTAAAAACTGTTCGAATGTCGCACGTGCGATCAAACACGTATGCGTCCGAACCTTTGTCGTAAAACCATACGACCTCTATATCTTTTCGCCTGGGTTTGGGAAATCTCTGTGTGGGACTCTAAAGACTCGACTACTACGCTGGCAGTGGGTTTAACCACATACCGCAAGCGGCACTAGCTGTACGTAACGGTCCCCAGGTAGTTGTCGATAAGAAAGCTGATGAGGTAACCCATCTGAAATCCTACTGAGCCTGTTTGTGACAATATCCGCGCAGTCCGGTCTGTTCGTCTGAGAGTATCGCATGTATGGTCTAGGGAGGTGGTGGACGTCAGACCCCTAATAACCGTACAAGTCGTGTCGGTATGGCTCTATCACCATCCGAGAATCTACTGATCAATCCTATCAGTAATTCTCAATCAGCCCTGGCCAGGGACTTATGGTAATGACCAACCGATCACCGTGCGATATCAACTCTCTATACCGGGAGAGACGAATCCCTAACAGTCACTCACTGCCTCCACATGGCTCGGGACTGTGCCCAACTGAAACCTGTTTGCACGACTCCTTTGAGCCGTGGTAGGGTAACAATCAAAGCACAGTGGGAACCCACACGAGACAAATGATGACCTTAAGTCAACGGACTATCTGCACACATGTCACCTGAGAACTGCTATCTGACGTTAGGTATAATACCATCCAGTCAGTTCTCGGCGAGTCCTGTCCGGTGTACTCACACCCAGTGAGCATCTGTATACAATCTTAGGTGAACACCACCAATGGTTGCGGGACCAATCCATTGCCCCTCGTCAGGGTCTAGATATGTATACACTGGTCTACTCCGGAGTATCGATACCCAATCTCGATACTCCTGTGACCAGGGACATCTAAGGGTGTGCCTATTGACTATCCAGCTCCCACTAGTATGACTGCCATCACAACGCCGGTAGTCAGACAAACACCCTATGGGCTTTATCAACATATATATATAAATACCAAGTAAAATATATTATACGTTAAGACAAAGTCAAACCAAATAGCGTACTATCATATCAAGCAAGACTGTCATGTACATACATATCCCAAGCATCCTATACAATGTACGTAGGCCTCTAGGACATATATATCCAACAATCTCCCACTTGCACTAAGGCCTATAATTGGCGCAATGAGTACCCACTGTCTCTACCAGATCCAGTTGCTTGCGTACCGCATGCCCAACATCTCAAAAAGCCTCTCGAACTGTACTTGAGGAATGGCCTTGGTGAATGGATCTGCCGTGTTGTCTTTTGTGTCTACTCTCCGTATCTCGATCTCCCGACGATCCACGATCTCCCTGATCAGGTGAAACCGCCTTAAGATATGCCTGGATTTCTGATGGGACCTTGGTTCCTTCGCTAAAGCTACAGCGCCATTGTTATCGCAATACAACGGTATTGGATTGGCAATGGACGGAACCACCTGAAGTTCAGAAATGAACTTCCTTATCCAGACAGCCTCTTTTGCGGCTTCACTAGCAGCTATATACTCAGCCTCCATAGTTGAGTCTGCGACGGTATCTTGTTTGGAACTCTTCCAACTTACCGCCCCTCCATTGAGGGTAAACACAAAACCCGAAATAGATTTAGAATCATCCTTGTCATTTTGGAAGCCGGAGTCGGTAAAAGCCTCTACCTGGAGGTCCTTATTGCCGTAAATCAAGAACATCTCCTTAGTCCTTCTTAGATACTTGAGAATGTTCTTCACCGCTATCCAATGTTTCTCACCTGGGTCCGATTGATACCTGCTTACCACACTAAGTGCGTAAGCTACATCTAGTCTGGTACATAACATCGCATACATTATTGATCCTACCGCCGAAGCGTAGGGTATAGTGCCCATGCGAGCCCTCTCTTCATCAGTCTTTGGAGACATCTCTTTGGAGAGGGTGATTCCGTGACAAGCGGGTATATTGCCGCGCTTGAAATCTTCCATACTAAATCTCTTTAGTATAGTGTCTATATACCTGGACTGTGAAAGTCCCAATATTCTATTAGATCTATCTCGATAGATCTTAATGCCCAGAATGTATGATGCATCTCCCAAGTCTTTCATAGAGAATTTCTGTGACAAGAAGAGCTTTACTGATTGCAGTATAGGGATATCATTCCCTATCAGTAGTATGTCGTCGACGTACAAAACGAGGAAGACTACTGCTCCTTCTACAATCTTCCTATAAACACATGGTTCATCTATATTTTTGATAAAGTCAAATTCCTTGACTATTTCATCAAAACAGATGTTCCAACTCCGCGATGCTTGCTTTAACCCATAAATGGATTTGAGCAATTTGCACACTCTTCCGCTGCTCCCACTGTCTATGAAACCTTCTGGTTGATCCATGTAAACACTCTCTTCTAGATGTCCATTTAGAAAAGCTGTTTTTACATCCATTTGCCAGATTTCATAGTCATGGAAGGCAGCAATGGCAAGCATGATCCGAATGGATTTAATCATAGCTACTGGTGAAAAAGTTTCATCATAGTCCAATCCTGGTCTTTGACGAAAACCTTTTGCTACTAGTCTAGCTTTGTATGTTTCCACTTGTCCAAATGTACCAATCTTCTTTTTGAAGATCCATTTGCACCCAACTGGTTTTACCCCAGGAGGAGCAACTTCTAAAGTCCATACTTTATTGGTATACATGGATTCCATTTCGGATCTCATGGCATCCAGCCACTTTACTGAGTCGCTACTTGTGATAGCCAGCTGAAAACTAGTAGGCTCATCATCATCGATGATGCAATCCTCTCAATCCCCATCAAGAAGGAAACCATAGTATCTTTCAGGAGGATGAGAAAGCCTACTAGATCTGCGGAGTGGCGTTGGTTCGTCATGTTCTATTGAAATCTGAGATTCTTCTAAGTCCTCGGTTACAGCTTGAGGTTCTGGAATTTCTTCCAGTTCTACCGCGCTCCCACTAATTTCTTTTGCAAGAAATTCGCTTTCTAAGAAGACAATGTGACGAGCGACAAACACCTTTTGTTCTTCAGTGTGGTAGACCATGTACCCCCTTGAATGCTTGGGGTATCCTACAAACTTGCACAAAACCGATCGTGCCTCGAGCTTGTCCGGATTATGCTTTTTGACATATACCGGACACCCCCATATCTTGATATACTTGAGATATGGTCTCTTCCCACACCACATTTCATATGGAGTGGTAGGTACAGATTTAGTTAGAACTCTATTTAATAGATATGCGGCTGATTCTAGAGCAAATCCCCAGAAGGAAAGTGGTAACTCAGCACTACTCATCATTGATCGCACCATATCTAATAGCGTGCGATTCCTTCTTTCTGATACACCATTATGCTGAGGTGTATAAGGAGGAGTAAGCTGAGAGAGTATTCCATTTGCTTTCAAGTATTCAAGGAAACTGGTACTTAAGTATTCTCCACCTCGATCAGATCGAAGTGTCTTGATGCTTTTACCAGTTTGTTTCTCTACTTCATTTTTATACTCCTTAAACTTCTCAAAAGCCTCGGATTTATGCTTTATTAAGAACACATGTCCATACCTAGAGAAGTCATCAGTAAAAGTGATGAAGTAGGAGTGACCACTTCGTGCATGTATAGACATCGGACCACATACATCACTGTGTACTAGTCCCAAGAGTTCGGTGGCTCTTTCTCCGTGTCCGGTGAACGGAGATTTGGTCATTTTTCCTTTGATACATGATTGACAAGTTGCATATGATGAATATTCAAACGAATCTAGATATCCATCTTTATGTAACTTAGTCAACCTTGTTTCATTTATATGACCAAGTCTACAATGCCATAGAAAGGCTTGATTTGAATCTGGAGCCTTTCTTTTACGCGTGTTTTGAATATTGAAAATTTGTGGTTGATTAAGTATGTATATTCCGTTTTCCAGTGTGCCAAACCCAATCAGTTCTCGATTTAGGAGAATGTTCATGACATTTCTTTCAAGCACAAAATTATATCCTTTATTAGACAATAAAGATACTGATATAATATTACACAACATACTGGGAATACAAAAACAGTTATACAATACCAAAATGTTTCCACTATTCAACCCTAGGTGATATTCCCCTATTGCAACTGCATCTACATGCATTCCATTGCCCATCCGGAGAGTCATATCACCTGCCCCCAGTACTCTACTATTTCTCAGATCCTGCAAAGAATTACAGATGTGAGAACCAGAACCGGTATCAAGTACCCATGAAGTAGAGTTTACTGAAAGACAATTTTTGATTACGAACACACCTGAAGTAGAAGCAACAACTTGCTTCATGTCCTTGGCTTTGAAGGCCTGACAATCCTTCTTCCAGTGCCCCTGCTTGTGACAATAGAAACACTCGTTCTTTTCTGCCTTCACCCTTCCTGTCTTGTTCGTTCCCTGCACCTTCTTGACCCCACCCTTCGGTTTGGTGGCTTTCATCTTCTTCTTCCCTTTAGCTTTCGCTTTAGTTTTGGAAGAAGATGATTGGCCAACATACAGAACGGGGGTCTTCTCCTTTTTCAAGGAGGTCTCTGCTACCCTCAACATGTTGAGGAGCTTTGGAAGATCCGCTTCCATTTCGTGCATGTTGAAGTTCAGCACGAACTGAGAGAAGGTGTGGGGAAGGGACTGCAAAATCAAGTCGATATACAAATCGTTTTCTAGCACGCATCCCAGATTTGCGAGTTCCTCAATGAGGATGATTATTTTGAGGACGTGCTCTCCAACAGGCGATCCTGGAGCTAACCTCATCTGGAAAAGTTTCCTTGAGGTTTCGTACCTCGCGATACGGGAGTGTTCACCATACAATTCCTTTCAATGGAGGAATATGGATGCAATATCCATACTCTCGTGCTGTTTCTGGAGTTCATTATTCATGGACGCCAGCACGATACACTTAGCTCGCTCACAATCTAGATCCCAGGTTTTACGAACTTCCTTGTCCGCAACTGAGGAATCTGGTCCTGGGATAAGGGGAGGAACAGCGGTGGTAACATATGCAACTTTGTCATAAGTCAGCGCAATATTGACGTTTCTTAGCCAGTCTTTATAGTTCTGCCCGGTTAGTATATTCTTTTCGAGTAATAGTTTTAGTCCAGTCATGGTAGCTGCCAGAGAGAGAGAAAAGAAAACACTCAGCATATGCTCTTGCAAGTTTAGATTGGTTTATTAATTTATCTAAACAGGATGGCTCCCACTGTTTCCTCAAATCCTTCTTCAAAACCTAAAAGAAGAACTAGTCAGGATTTAATCACACGTCACAATACTTGCTTAACCTTTCAGCCAGGCTGGTGTTGGTACTTCGAGGGAGGTTTTCCAACGCTTTCGCGAAGTTCCTTAATTAAAGAACTTCTTTTCCCTGGAGGCGTAGCCCCTCTAACACCTTTCTAGGCACCTACTTGGTTTATAGCATTGATTGTTAAGTGAGAGAAATTCCCGAGAGTAATCCTACTCATCAGTGGGATCGGGATCCAACTATCATTGCATGATGCCCTAGATGGAAGCCACTCTAGTCACCACACTCCAGAAGGTAAGCTAACTCTGCAAGTTTCCTTTATGTTTGAAACTCCCGATGTGATTTTTACCCCAAGCTCTTATAGACCTTGACGTAGGCCAACAAGTCATAAGACGCAAGTCAAGTTCTACCCGTCGTTGTCCTGATCAATTTAAATACATCGTACAAGCCCTTGACGTAGGCCAACAAGGTGTACGTCTGTATTAAACTAATGCATCTATCTATGCAACAAATAGGCACACACACTGCTACCATACACTATGCCTTGACGTAGGCCAACAAGCATAGCATGAATACGATGTGCTGTCTATCTGAAACGACGGAGGGTTACGGCTGGTTTTTGGCAAAAAACCGTTAACGTAATGAACTTGATTTAATCGAAGGAACTAAGATAGCTTTTATTAAAAGGAGTGGTTTAAGCTCCGCATTTAAAATTTGTTTTTTCAAGAAAACCGAGTGGTTTTTAGAAATTGTTCCAACGATTCAGTTTAGGTTTTATTTTCTTTGCATTAATAATAATGCGTCCCATCTTTAACCTACCATTACAGAAAACAACGAAAATATGACGTCCTCTTATGCCATCCGCATTCGCCACGGGGTCCCGTCATCACCCGTTAGGTTACTTAACTAACGACAGAGCGGGGGCTGGGCTAGCGCGGGTGTAAAACATAAGCGACGTCTAAATAGCTATCATATATATAGATATTTTACATTCGTCTGACGCAATGATATACATTCCAGAACACAGATAAACAATATTGGATTTGCAAGCAATCTGTATTTCTTTTGAGCCTGCAAGGAAAGACAGATTACACAGTTGTGATGAATAGCCATTACCCCACCCACGACCCCTACGGGTGCGGCAAACTACCCTCCCGGCAGTTTGTGCACCCCACCTTGGGTCTGTCCTAGGAGCAAAAACAGTAAAAAGAAATAATACAACGGTGGCTACAACCGCAATCTGGATGTGCCCCGCAAAATAATATTACAACTTGTTACAATTACATCAAATGAATTAAAACAATAACCCATCACAAAACCCGGCTAATCACCACAACAGTCCAATACAGTTTATATGCACAAACAGATAAAGCCATTACAGAAATGTGCAACCCCCTGCCAACCGACATACTAGCAGTTAGGGGAGGTTTACGAACACATTAAACAATCACAGATATAATCCAATATGCAAATACTGTACAATTTCGATCGATTAAACACCTTTAATATTGCTCCAAAATCTGCTCTGTAAAACTGAAACCTGAGCAATAATTAAATATTCCAGAAAATCCCAAATTGAACAGAGAACCCACCAAAGAAAACTGGGATCATGACTCGGCAACTCGGCCGCGGAAGCGCGGCGGATCGGTGGGATCCGCCGCGCAAGCGCGGTCGTTTGGCCGAGTTATGGCCCCAAATTTCTTGGGTGTTCTTCTGGTGTCATAACTAGCTTTCTGAACATGCCTGAAAAATTTTTGGACTTCATTTAAATTTCGACAGAAACTTGTTATTTTTAGGGTTTTCCGGCTTCGTTTTTCCGTTCGAAATTCGTACAAATTTGCGATTAAGTTAAAACTTGTTTAGCTAGGCTCTGATACCACTGTAAGTCGATGTTCAACACCCCAATACATATGGGGAGGCGGAAATATGAATAACAATTAAGTTCTATGATCAAACATCGATTAACCGTACGAATCGTTTGCTATACAAGTTTTAAACGAAAGCTTTAGAGTTTTAATCTATTATGCGAAGGAATTATACCAAACGGTTCTATTCCTTCGTCTTGATGTTGTCTACGGCCTCTTTGGATCTCCACGTCCTCTTCGGCTTTCTCCCGTGATAGATGATCCACCCGAGAACCCTAATCCAAGCTATAACCTCTAAACTTGAGGTTACTTAGCTTCTCTAGTTGCTAAATAGAGTTGCTAAGATGATGTAGAGATAGGTTATGGAGTAATTAGTCTTTCCTAATCTTTGTTCTCAACTCATGAGGGGTAGGATTAGGCTTTGGTGAAGGAGAGAGAACTTGAAGAGAGAGAGTGAGAAGATGATAATGAATTATTATTTGAATAAATGTTTCTCACTTGATATATATGAAACATAATGAAATATAAGATAAATCAATAATAAGTGAATATTCATCATGTTTCATTAATGCAAGTGGGTGATTCATTACATGAGTCATTAAGCATTTAATAATGCATTAATGATGTGATGAATCATTCACAATGAGTCACTTATTCATTAAATGAAAATGCCACCTCTATCTTTATGTCACATCCTTCTAGAAGCTTCTCGGAAAATTACGAGAACGCCCCTCTCATCCGTGAAAACACGGAAAAACTTTAGACTGTATAAATCCAATAACCTGATACTAGAATCTGGCTTAAACCAAAGCCGGCTAGTAAAAACTGTTCGAATGTCGCACGTGCGATCAAACACGTATGCGTCCGAACCTTTGTCGTAAAACCATACGACCTCTATATCTTTTCGCCTGGGTTTGGGAAATCTCTGTGTGGGACTCTAAAGACTCGACTACTACGCTGGCAGTGGGTTTAACCACAGACCGCAAGCGGCACTAGCTGTACGTAACGGTCCCCAGGTAGTTGTCGATAAGAAAGCTGATGAGGTAACCCATCTGAAATCCTACTGAGCCTGTCTGTGACAATATCCACGCAGTCCGGTCTGTTCGTCTGAGAGTATCGCATGTATGGTCTAGGGAGGTGGTGGACGTCAGACCCCTAATAACCGTACAAGTCGTGTCGGTATGGCTCTATCACCATCCGAGAATCTACTGATCAATCCTATCAGTAATTCTCAATCAGCCCTGGCCAGGGACTTATGGTAATGACCAACCGATCACCGTGCGATATCAACTCCCTATACCGGGAGAGACGAATCCCTAACAGTCACTCACTGCCTCCACATGGCTCGGGACTGTGCCCAACTGAAACCTGTTTGCACGACTCCTTTGAGCCGTGGTAGGGTAACAATCAAAGCACAGTGGGAACTCACACGAGACAAATGATGACCTTAAGTCAACGGACTATCTGCACACATGTCACCTGAGAACTGCTATCTGACGTTAGGTATAATACCATCCAGTCAGTTCTCGGCGAGTCATGTCCGGTGTACTCACACCCAGTGAGCATCTGTATACAATCTTAGGTGAACACCACCAATGGTTGCGGGACCAATCCATTGCCCCTCGTCAGGGTCTAGATATGTATACACTGGTCTACTCTGGAGTATCGATGCCCAATCTCGATACTCCTGCGACCAGGGACATCTAAGGGTGTGCCTATTGACTATCCAGCTCCCACTAGTATGACTGCCATCACAACGCCGGTAGTCAGACAAACACCCTATGGGCTTTATCAACATATATATATAAATACCAAGTAAAATATATTATACGTTAAGACAAAGTCAAACCAAATAGCGTACTATCATATCAAGCAAGACTGTCATGTACATACATATCCCAAGCATCCTATACAATGTAGGCCTCTAGGGCATATATATCCAACAGTGCATGCTACGGGCTTTGTGTGTTTTGGTGAGTCTTTGGATTCACTGATGCCCTGGCAGCATTTGTAAATGTGATGAACCAGATTTCTTCAAGCCGTTCCTCGACCAGTTTTTGTTGTGTTATTTACGACATTCTGGTCTAATTAATGTGTCTTGAGGAACAGGAGCAGCACTTGAGAATTTGCTATGCAGATACTGGAAGAGCACCAGCAGTTTGCTAAATTCTCGGAGTGTTTCTTCAGGCTTGTTTTATGTGAACTCCTAGGTCTTGTAGTCACGGGAGACGGTTTCGTATGGTTCCGAGGGAGATCGTGGCCATACAGCTTAGGTCCAGACATGTGTGCAGGACGGAGATCCGCAGATTGTTGGGCTTAGCAGGTTTTTACCGCCGTTTCATGTAGGATTGCTAGAGTAGTGTTGCACCGTCGACTGAATGGACCGGAAAGGAGGTTTCTTTTCTGTGGACTGAGGCATGTGTACGGAGTTTTCGGCAGTTGGAGATTCGGTTAACAACTGCATCAGTTCTTTCTTTGCTTTTGGTTCGGGCGACTTTGTTGTTTAACTGTAATGTTTCTTGAGTGGGGGCTCGAGTGTGTACTGAGGTGACACTATAGAGTTATCGCTTTTGCTTCCCTACATTTGGAGAAAGTACGAGAAGGATATTCCACTCATGATTTAGAGATGGCCGCGGTGGTTTTGCGTTGGAGATTTGGGGACACTACTTGTTTGAGAGTCGTGTCAGATTTTCCATGGACCACTAGAGCTTACTGAACATCTTCCTACAGCGGATTTTGATTGTTGTGATAGTCTTCTGCAGATTTACAGTTCTTGTGTGATCATTGAGTACAGCTTTAGTTCGTCTCTACGGAGGGGACAGCTTGCTCATGTCTGCGCCCGACCATTTTCCTTAAATCGTTTTCGCGAGACACTGCCCGCCGATGCTCGTTCGTCAGAGATACTTGAGCATACTCGGCTGGGTAATGATTCGGAGACCTTGATTTGTGACAATGGTGTGCTAAGTTAGAGACGCGTTTGTGTACCTGGTATCATCGGGTAGAGACGTGAAATCCTAGAACATGCATATCTGTCAACTCTCTATATGCATTCAAGTTACACCAACATTTAGCGTGACTTGTGAGATAGTTATGAGTGGACAGGGATGTAAGGAGAAGTTTCAGGTTTCGTTTCAAGGTGTCTGTCTTGTTGTGTGCTTGGGTCGAGCATCTGAGGCCGGCTGGAGAGTTGCAATCTTTTACCGTTCCGAAGTAGGAGTGGGAGCAGATCCCATGAATTTCGTTATGGTTTCTACCCAAGTTTAGTCAGGGTGTGGCTCCAATCAGATTCTTGTCGTCCGGTTATACTCAATGTGCTCAGTTGTTTCTTGTTAAGTTATGTGTTTGTTTGATTGTTGTCGGCAGTTGGGGATCGTCACTCGCCATCGTTAGGGTTCTCCTTCGATAGCTGTTATCAGGAGACACTCCAATTGGCCACCTTTAGGCTTAGGGGTTAGGTCGTGTCGATCACCAGTCTGTTCTTCTGACTCTACGTGAGTAGGATTTTGGACCCCAGCTATGTCTAGAGACTTCGGAGATGATCCAATTGATTCAGGTCAGGATGGGAATTGTCCATTGCGAACCAAGGTCTTATGCCGACTGCCTTGGTCATAGACTCGAGTTCACAGGGACAGATCATGTTTTCCTACGGACTTTCCGATGAATGACGTGTTGGATTTTGGGAAGCTTGTCCCAGGATTTTAGGTCCTTCTGAGATCCTATAAGCGAGTTAGTTTCGTTGCCTTTAAATTGGCACTTCCGCCCAGATTATTACATTTTCACCCCATATTCCTTATGATGATACTTTACAATTACCTTCTTGACCTTTCTCACATGATCTAGCACAGACCTTTTTGCTTAAACGCGATCTTTCGTTCACCAGCAGCCAATTGTGTTAATGGCTCAGCAGGTGGAGGAACATCGGTCAAGGGTCTTGCTATCTGTGGAGGGTTTCCTTGGACGTAGTCGTATAGTGAGATAGTCACTTGGGAGGCTGCGAGCGAGATTTGAGGATTTTAATCTTCTCTTTGAAGGTACGCGTAGAAGTGTATTTTAAATTCGGGGACGAATTTCTTTTAAGGGGGGGGAGATTGTAACACCTTAGAATGTGTTTTGTAGCTAATTATATTTTAATGTATGGTTTTTAATAAAAAGTTTACCAAATTGGGTTCGAAATATTTTATCCTATTTAATGAGTATTTTATTAGAATTTTTCTAGGCACACACACTTGTGCATGTAAACTAGGGTGCTAATTGTGAGGTTAATCATGATTAGCAATCATGGTTAGCTAATCATTTTCCTTTGAGCTTGTTTTAAATATTGTTTAGGTGTTTTGGGTTAAATAGTTATGGTTGTTTTAAAAATGGAAAATGAATTTGAAAAAGGGTTTAAATTATTGTTTGATGTGTTGACCATAGGAGAGAGAGAGGGAGAGAAAGCACGGTGCTACATGGCTTGTGCCATGCTTCATTAATGAAGTGAGAGAGAGTGAGAAGGGGGGGTTGAATTATTTTCCCTCATTACTCTCATTTCCCTCATTGCTCTCATTCTCTCACTCTCAAAACACTCACACCAGCAGCATCAGAAGCTGAAGCAGCAGCACCAGAAGAAGGCATCAGCATCAGCATCAGTAGTAGCTCATGCAACAACAGCAACAGCAAACAGCTTCAGTAGCAGCAACAGCTACAACAGCAGGAGCCCAGCAACTTGCAGCAGCTCTTCCTCCTCCATTCACTTCTTCTCCTGATTTCTACAGTTCCTTAGGGTATAATTCTTGAACTCATTTCCCTAGTTTGCTTAGCTTGTGTGTTAATTAGCTTCGATTAGTGTTAAATTAGCTAGTTTAGTGTTAATTAAGGTGATTTGTGTGGAACTTTGATTATGTGGTTATTGTGTTGGTTAACCCTACTTATTTAAGTGTTATTAGGGTCACTTCAACTGAGAAATAACCCAGGTTTCACAAAAATACCATAGGGTTTGTGTTTTGTGCAAATTGTCGTTTTTATACGATATATTGGCAATCTGTGAATCTGCTTTGGACCCGGGACCTTCAGGTTAAAATTGAGGAAACCGGGGCATGTACACTAGGTCTAGATACCACCACCAGAACAAGAACCACCCATCCCAAAACCTGGCCGCAGATTTATTCAGTTTGGCCGCAATTTGCGGCCAAGTAGGGGACTTGGGTGCTGGGGTTTTGTGTAGGGCTCTCTGCTGTGTTGTCTAGTGCTTTGGCATGTCTAGTTTTGTAAGTTTTGACCTGTAGAAAAATCTGGGATCAAATACCGTTTTTCATGTCCGTTGTGTTTGCGCGATACGCGCGATACGTGAGTGGGTTCTGTGATCCAGCGTATCGCGGTGTGTCGCGATGGTTTTAGACGCGTACACACACGTTTCAGCGTATCGTGCACACGCGCGTTTTGTTCGCGACACGAGTTTCTCGTTTTGGATCGATATCGCGTTTCGTGGAATATTTGGCTTATATATGATTTTTGTGTCTTATTTGCAGGTTTGCAGGCAGGGACTACGGACACTACTACAGGGGGGAGCAGATGGTAGGATTCACCTAGCGTGGAGCGTAGGTGAGTAGATTTAACATCTACAGGGGAATCGCCCGTATGGCGTTATGCGTCTGGGCTAGAATTCAATACTTGTCGCATATTCTACGTCATTGTTAGAATTGCGCCTTTACTTTATTTCCTTGATATAGTTATACTGTGACTAGCAGCCGTAGGACACTGCACATATTATTGACGGTTCATATTGCACGAGCACAGATTGTACGCCACACACACCGTCAATAATTGCCATGTCACACACACAAACCATTATAGACATTATATTGCTTGGTTAGGGACCTTGTGACATTGATTCATACTGCTTATCACATATGACATTACCATACCTATATACCTATAGAGTATCGTACTATTAGTGATAGGTACACATACCCTTTACGATACATCTACAGGTATATCTTACTCATATTCTTCTTATACCCAGGGGGTATACGACATCAGTTCTTATAGGTAGATACCTATACTTTGCTACACCTGTATGTTACACACATATTCAGTTGCAGTCACATATTTACCTTTACTGATGTTACTTAGCTGTACCTTATTGGTTTCGCATACATCTGATTTCAGCTACACATTCTCATTTAAATGCTCGCATTTCAGATATATCGTATATGTTTATTCCTGGATTGCGCATTATTATTTGGATTTTACATGATGTTTTCTGGATTTGGAAACCGCGGGAGTTCATGAAATTATGCATACATTGAAAAACCCGGTTTCCTTGATATGATATTTGCGCATCCACCATGAGTTTTATCGGTGCTGATTATATATACCCCTACGAGGAGGCGTCGAGGCCGTAGAAGGTACATGGTGGGGCCTAGAGGTACCCCGGGGCAAGAAAGGGATGTCGATGTGCTATGAGCCGATGAGTCCGGCAGGGGAACCATACCATCCGGTGACAGTACCAATGACTCTGCGGGGGACATGGAGACACCGTTGGGAGTCATGCACGTATGCATACGTCGAAAGGCGAGGGTCAAAGCTAGGCACTCGTGCTTTCGGGACAGCGTATGATACGTACCTATCAGGATTTCTGTGTCGATGCTTGGCACATTGTTTCCATGATATTTCTTTTAATACCTTTGTATATATAACAGGGGATTAGCCGTTGTTATATATACCCTTACACCAATATTAGTGGAATGGGACGCTAATATATGTGTATTGCCCCCATCATATTTATTTCTGCAAATATATATATATACCTTTAGGATGTTAGAAACTTACTTGAGATTCGACTTGGGATATAGGTGATTCATTGACATTGGATATTGGATATGAAGGAGATTGTTGATTTGTACATTCGAGATATAGTAGAGCTACTCGATATTGTACATTGAGATGATGTGAGACTTATTTGATGTGAGAGCCCAGTTTGGGGGCTGATTTGAGGAATTGTGGATTTGAGTGTCTTGATGGATTGTGATCCTGCCACGATGTCAGGTTTTCGTGGAAATGACATATTCCACCCCATACCTCACACTTATCTATTCTATGCACAGATTCATATATTGGTAGTACCTGTTAGTGTACCCTTATGATAGTTGCATATTTACATTCTCATATCCCTATTGCATGGTTATTGCATATTATTGTCATGTTACTATTGCTTCACATATTGATTGTACCTGCTAGTGTACTTTCCTTATTTAGCATTTGCATGATATGTTATTACTGTAATCGCATATCTTAGATTCATGCTGTATGTGCATTCCTGCGATTACCTGCATATGTTATCTACTATTCACGAGTTGGCAACTCACCCCCGTTGTGCCACAGGTGTTTCAGGTTGTTCCCCAAAGTAGTCGAGGCAGGCTATTCAGCTTTCCAGCTATCATCTTTTGCTACAGATACCGCATCAGCTCACAGTACTATTTTTCTTAGGTGGGTTTTGGTGGTCATCTGTATTTTGTATTGTACATTCGTTGTATCTTGTACTCTCCATCTACTATTATGTTGTTGACTTAGAGACTTGGTGAGGACGATAATGTATATTATTTATGGGGTTGTTGTCTTTTATATACAGCTTTCTCTCTATTGTCCTTATTTCTTCGCTAGCGTCATATTTTTTGTGTTGCATTCATCTTGGTTAGTTTTTACAAAAAAGGGGGTGTTGCTAAAACTTTAAAGAAATAAAGTAGGACTTTTAAAGAATTTGGGTTGCGATTTCAAATGTTTCAAAAACTTAAATTATCTTTTCCGTATTTTTATGGTTTAGATTTCTGGGTTTGGGCTTTCTTTTACTACGTTGCGTCTTAGGGCGTTGCGTAGTACTAGGGCCGTCATGGGCCAATTTTGAGTCGTGACAAAAGTGCTTAGCACTTCATATACAACCAAAACGGCTGAGTGCTTAGCATCGATTGGGCAGCGCCTTGCGCCGCACGTGCTCCTCACGTGGGTGCCACACAAAAGTGATTAGCACTTCCTATATAGCCAAAACGGCTGAGTGTTTAGCACTAATTGGGTAACGTCCAGCGCCGTACGTGCTCTTCATGTGGACGCTATATAAAAAAGTGCTTAGCATTATATATATAACTGAATGCTTAGCACTGATTAGGCAGCGCCCATAACTGAAGGCTTCACATGATACCCATGTGAGCGTCAGAGTGTCAAATAAGTTCTTAGCACTTTTACATAAAGAGGGGGCTAAACAAACAGAGCCCAAATAAGTGCTTAGAACTTTTGAACAAAAAAAGACCGAGCAGACTAAGCCCAAATTGGCTAAGTCTCTTGCAACAGAGCCCAAATGCTATGGATCTTAATAAATCTAATGATCCTTAAAATATTGCTTAATTTATCTTAGTCTCAAATAGGACTAATGTATTCTTAGTTAAAAAATAAATTGGGCCCAAATGCTCATATGTGTAAGTTGATTTTAATCTCAAACTAGATTAACGGTCCTTAAACCAAACAAAATATTTTTGAACTAAAGGAAAAATACAACTTAAGTTTAGAATTCCAAATCTAAAATATACGGATTTGGACTAATCGGTGCCCTACGGGCGACGACATAAACTAGTCTCTGTATACAATTCATGGGCAACCAAAATAAACAAAAATACATACGACACGAAGTGAACTGCTGAAGCAGGAGAAAGTGGTTATCGCAACATGATAAGGTAATTAACTGCAGCGGCTTTCGCCTGCAGAGAAGAGCGTCCCCACAATCAAAAACCCCTCACAAACGAGGGGGGATCTGATAAAGTCTCCTACAATGGTCTCATTTGTCCAAACCTCCGATATATGGTGCCATAAATCAACTTGATATTTTTGGAGAGGTGGATGGAGAAGTTCAAATAGCATCTGCCCCCAAATTCAGGATAGACGTCCCAACGTCTCGGTCTCTGTCTTTCGGTGGTGAACAAGGTTTATGGAGTGGCTCTGATACCATGTTGGTTAGTTGTGCTCACTCTACATCGAAGTAGAGAGGCGAAATGCACAAAAAATAAAATTTTTAAGCGAGCACAACTTACTTAACCCAAGTGATCAAACTATTACCCTAAACTAGCAACTATTAGGAGTTTTATCTACTATGAAAGAAGGGTTATACCGAATGATCCATGTCTTTCGGTCTTCTACCATCTTCCTTAGCTCCTTGAGGTCTCCTTGATCGAACTTGACCGACGGTTTTCCACCGTCGTAGATGATCCACCCAAGGGATGTGGTTCATGGCTCTAGCTCCACACTAAAAATCAATGGAGCAACTAAACACTCTAGAATGCTAGTCTAGAGTGCTCAGAGATGTAGTAGTGTTGTTCTAGTGGTTTTCTATCTCACTTCAACCCTTGATTCCCAACTCATGAGAGTGTAGGGTTGAAGAGGAAGGAGGAGCTCAAGAAAGGAGAGAGAATGAGAATGGTGAAATGAAAAATCTCATACCATCACAATAATGCAAGCATGGTTTTGTTAAAAGATATTTTGTAATATTAAAAACCAACCATACTTGAATAGCTTAGACAAATAAATTATAAATTCATTTGTCTACCCTATTCAACCATGCTTCACACCATTCTTATGCCACCTCACCCCTCCACCTCATTTCTAATTTCTTAGAAAAGAAAAACTAAGAAAATGAGGTGCCCTCCTTCTAGAATGTTTTCCATATAAATATGGAATACACTTTACCGTATATACATACCCGTATTCGTATCAAAATATGAATACCCAAAGAGACAGAATAACACAATGAACATAATACTAGAATATACATATCGAAATATATATATGTAAATTATTAAATCAATATCTGATTTAATAATTCAGATTAATCCTAAACCGGCTAGTATAATCAACCGTCCGATCGAATGCCCGTATAATACTAGAATATACATATCGAAATATGTATATGTTAATTATTAAATCAATACCTGATTTAATAATCCGGCTTAATCCTAAGCCGTCTAGTATTATCATTTGATCGGAATCCTGCACGTATCAAAATACGGCCACTACATCATTTCTCCTGAACAAGGAAAACTCTTTATGTGGGACTCTAAAGACTCGGCAGTACGTTGGCAGTAGGTTTAACCATAAGCATGTCAACGGGACTAGCTGTGCGTAACGGATACTCAGGTACCTGTCGAAAAAGAAGGCCGACAAGTAAGCTCATCCGAACCCCTACTGAGCCTATCCGTGACAATCACCGTATAGTCCGGTCTTTTCGTCTAAGAGTATTGCATACTGGGTCAAGGGGGTGGTAATCGTCTGTAACGACTCTGAAATCTCTGTACAGAAGTTCTTCTGTTAATATACAAGAAAGGAGTTTGACAGCCTGTGTAAGAGTTATAAGTCACTTTTGCTAAATAACAACAAGAAGCCACTTGTAGCTCACTGGTAAAGCTCTTGCACTGCTGTGACGTAGCCCCCATATTCGATTCCCATCAGACACAATTATTTTTCTAATTTTTCTTTTTAACTTTTTGGAAGCCCAAAAGATTATACGTGCAATACATATAAAATAAAAAGCTCAGAAAAATCAAACAGGCAAAAAATGGAGTAAATAAAAAATAATCCACGTGGCACGAATCTAGAGGCCATCCCATGAAGATTGACCGGTGGAAATCGCCATATGGCCGGCGGGGACAGTCGGATGGGCTCCATCTTGATCCGTTCTTTGCACACTTGTCTCTTTATTTACCCCTAACTCTTTTGCACTGTTTGATTTCTCTGCAATCAAACAGAGACCTTTCAGTTCACAATTTATCACAATTTTAATGCTTTTAATCCACACTTTTAATTCCCAAACCCTAATTTTCTATTATAAATACTACCCCTACTTTTTCTCAGTATCATTCTGAAAATTCTAGCCAAAACTCTCTAAAAGTTCCCAGTGCAAAGTAAAGTAAAGTGAAGTTAGCAAGCAAATTGGTTCAGGCGAAGATCGAAGCAAATTCCGGCGCTCCCGCGACGCTACGAAGCTCACCCCCTCTTGTTTAACTTTTCTTTAAACTTTCTAAACCGTAAGTCCCTTTCAAATCTCCTCCTTCTATTGGAATTCCTCTTCAAGTTTTATATCGGTAAAAGTGGAGTTAATACCGACATCTTCTTTTGTAAAACATATAACTCCCTTTTCCTTTACAATTTAGTCAATCATATTTTAATATATCACTTGTAACTTTAAACCCTAAAGTTTAGAATCAAATTTCGTCAAAATGCTCATGTGAAACAACAATAGTAGAACTTTTTCATTAAAATACCTTGAACTTTATAAACACCTCTTTTAGTATTTGTTAAAACAATACCCTTAGGAAAACTTCACAGGATAACGACCTACCCCACACGCACACTTGGTTTCATTGCACGATACTCTTTTGAATGGATATTTATTACGAAGATAATATTACAATAAAATACCACATATTTCTAAAAACCGGATTTCTTTTAAAGCGGTATTTCCTATCCTTTGCGATTACGCATCTACAACCCTCTTTAGAGGACCCGCTAATGGATGGTGTGGATTATCGCACATCCTTGGGCTAGTAGAACGAGATGCAGATCTCCTCACGGAGCATTCGATCTCGAAAGAATTTAAATACGGTTTTTAAGAAATACGAATTTTTTAAAAATAAAATAAAATTATTTTTAAAATAATTAAAATTATTAATCCTTATTTTCAAAATATAATAAATTTATATTTTTTTCAAAATTGAAAAGATTAACAAATGACAATAAAATACTATCAAGATACCAAAAAGGCAAGTTTTTTTTCAATAAAATACCATGAACTTTCCAAGCTAAGTATTTATCACTAAAATACCTCAATACTTAAAATCCATGCTCATGACAACCCCAAATAATAATAATCACCCTCGAGATTTTATTTTTAATCTATATTAAAATATTTTCATAAAACCCCTCGAGATATATAAAATAATATTTAAGGATTTTAGTAAATATAGGTTTAAGCGGGATCAATTCTCTTGAGTTTCAGGAAGCCGGAGAAAGTGAGTGCTTGACTATTTAAGGTAGACAACCTAATGGAGTTATCAATGGTAATTGTCTTGAAAAAGACACAAATCCTGCCGTCCATGTGCTGCATTTACCGATAACTCCCAAACCTAATTCAAGAGTTAAATCAGTTTACAAGAGTCTGACTCAGTCTGAGTCTAATTCAAACCTGAATCCAGAATCAAACATGAATACTTGATCATGAACATGAATACGTGAATTCAAACATCAATATCAAACATGAATACTTGAATTCAAACATCAATATCAAACATGTATACTTGACTTGACTTGACCGAACCATGGTTATAACTTGACTTGACTACTCGATTACGTTCTAAACATGAATACTTGAACAATTTTTATCCATGGTTTCAGCAAGTCTGATAATTATAAACGATACAATATATTACGCGGGGATAAAGGGGTAGATCGGTTCAGAACGCATATCGTGGCTCGAGAGGTCACTTAAAAGACACCTACATGAATTCTCGTACCATTGTCTCGTGGGTTATGACGGGGCCTTATACTACATGTTACCATAATCCAAGGGGTAAGATGGACTCCTCTCGTATACATGAATACCTTCTGTATCAAGCTACAAACAACCACGTTATAATAACCATCATATACCTGTACAACTTATCTGTTCACTTCATATTACTTGTTATATTCTCTTTCTTCTTTTGGGACTTACCGAACGCTAGTTCGCTGACGACATTCCTTTCTATTTCTTTCGTTGGAATGTTCGTCAGGAGGACATGACTCTCAGGAGATCGAGCTTAGCCAGGAGGACTTGGATCAGCTTGCAGCACTGCCTGACTTCTAGTTCCTTGTACTTATTTTCCTGTATGCCATTGTTTAGGCACTGCTTTATATCATTGTATCTTTTCATTTTCAAACAGTTGTATGTAAAGATGAATGTAAATAAAGTTGTTATTTTATTTTAATACTCTTGTCATTCTTGTACATTTTATATATTGCTTAATTATGCTTAATGTATTTATTTCTTAGTAGATACGTTGCGGCCTGCCATGTCACTGTTTCCGTCTATTGGAAAGTGGGGCATAACAGGTTTTGTTGGCGGCCCATACAGGTCAGTTCTGTATGAAGTCTTAATCAATATATCATAAGAAATATGAAATTCAACAACTTTACATTCTTTGCAATTCAATTTCCGTTGAATCTATCCTAATCTTTCTTCTCTATCTAAGGTGATGGATTCTTCCAACAACCCTAGCACCAACATCAATGGAAATACACCACCACAACCTACCCTTACCGTTCTACCACCTCCACCTACCGTAGCCGCTCCACTCACAGAATATATGATATTTTTGGAGGCTATCAAAAGCCTACTTGAGGATCAGCAGGCTTAAAGCACGATTTTGCAGGAGTAGACTGCCCTCCCCCAACAGAGTTTTATCCGCTCTGAAGCAGAACCACCAGGAGTGAAGCAATTTCGAATATTACACCCGAAGAAATTCTCAGAGAAAGAGAAACCGCTTGAACCAGAGGAATGGGCTCAGAGCATAGAAGATGACCTAACCGCAGCCCAAGTTTCAGAGGTGGCTTGGGTCAGAATAGCAAAACTTCAGCTTACTGACAATGCCAGAGTCTGGTGGAAGGCCGAGGAGAGCCGTCTTGAGCAACCGATCGAGTAGAAGACTTTCCGTGATCTCTTTGACGCCAAATATTTTCCGGAAACCGCACACTTCGAGATGGAACAAAAGTTCATTCACCTGCAATAAGGATCTATGTGGGATAAGTCGGTGGATGAGGATGATGCAGAATTCACCATGCTCGGCAGATTCGCCGCCTATCTAATTCCTACTGCTGAAATCAGAGCCAGACGCTTCCATCAAGGATTAGACCCTGAGATCCAGGCTGCCCTAGCAACGGGAGAATACCTAATACATGAAGCAGTTTTGAAGTCAGCCCGTCGCTATGAAGCTGTCATTAAGAAAAAGAGAAGGCCACAATCGGTCGGTATGAAACATTCCGCCAACCAGATTACTGGAGGAGCCTCTTCTAGGCTAAATCTCTCTGCGCCAGCTATGAGGCTAGGAGGATCATTTTCCGAGACTGAACCAAACTTTTGTATCTATTGTAAGAAGACCGGACACCAAGTCAAGGATTGCCGTCGAGCGAATGGTCTTTGTCTGATATGTGGATCACCCTCACACACAATAGGAACTTGCCCACACAACTGAACTGGCCCAGCCTCTGCAGCTAGACCAGCCATTCATGCTCCAACTACTCGGTTAGCCCTTCCTGCACCACCTCCACGCGGACCACCTTTACCTCGTCAACTATCAATATACTAGCATGCACAGAGAAATGTGCAGAGATATCAGGCTTTCACTCTGGCAGCTATAGAGACTGAATCTATAGGTCAAGGAAACACTTGTAAATCTCCTCCTATCTTTTTCAGCCTTTCCAAGTTCTGCATTCTTTCGTGCTTTTATCTACCTAAACATTTTCTTGCACTTTTGGTACAATATCGTTAGTTCCTTCACCACTGCTTTAATCATATTTTTCTTGAATCTGTTACAACCTCCTGGTATAAATTTCGAGGACGATTTTTTTATAAGGAGGTTAGAATAACGATTCTGAAATATCTGTATGGAAGTTCTTCTATTAATATACAAGAAAGGAGTTTGACAGCCTGTGTAAAAGTTATAAGTCACTTTTGCTAAATAACAGCAAGAAGCCGCTGGTAGCTCACTAGTAAAGCTCTTGCACTACTGTGATGTAGCCCCCGTGTTTGATTCCCATCAGACACCATTATTTTTATGATTTTTCTTTTTAACTTTTTGGAAGCCCAAAAAATTGCACGTGCAATACACACGGAAATGAAAAGTTCAGAAAAATAAAAAAAGGCACAAAATGGAGTAAACACAAAATAATCCACGTGGCATGAATCTAGAGGCCAACCTATGAAGATCGACCTGCGGAAATCGCCATATGGCCGGCAGGGACGGTCGGATGGGCTCCATCTTGATCCGTGCTCTGCACACTTGTTTCTTCATCTACCCCTTCTTTGCACTGTTTGATTTCCCTGCAATCAAACAGAGACCTTTCAGTTCACAATTTATCACAATTTTAATGCTTTTAATTCACACTTTTAATTCCCAACCCCTAATTCTCCGCTATAAATACCACCCCCTACCTTGGCTCAGTATCATTCTGAAAATTCTAGCCAAAACTCTTTAAAAGTTCTTAGTGCAAAGTGAAGTAAAATGGAGTTAGCAAGCAAGTTGGTTCCGGCGAATATCAAAGCAAATTTTGGCGCTCCCGCGACGCTACGAAGCTCACTCCTTTTCTTCAACCTTTCTTTAAACTTTCTAAACCGTAAGTCCCTTTCAAATCTTCTCTTCTATTGGAATTCTTCTTCAAGTTTTCTATCGGTAAAAGTGGAGTAAATACCGACATCTTCTTTTCTAAAATATATAACTCCCTTTTTCTTTACAATTTAGTCAATCTAATTTTAATACATCACTTGTAACTTTAAACCCTAAAGTTTAGAATCAAATTTCGTCAAAATTCTCATGTGAAACAACAATAGTAGAACTTTTTCATTAAAATACCTTAAACTTTATAAACACTTTTTTAGTATTTGTTAAAACAATACCTTTAAGAAAACTTCATGGGGCAACGATCTACCCCACATGCACACTTGGTTTCATAGTACGATACTCTTTTGAATGGATATTTGTTACGAAGATAATATTACAATAAAATACTACATATTTCTAAAAACCAGATTTCTTTTAAAGCGGTATTTCCTATCCTTTACGATTATGCATCTACAACCCTCTTTAGGGAACCCGTGAATGGATGGTGCGGATTATCGCACATCCTTGAGCTAGTAGAATGAGATGCAGACCTCCTCACGGAGCATTCGATCTCGAAAGTATTTAAATAAGGTTTTTCAGAAATACGATTTTTTTAAAATAAAATAAAATTATTTTTAAAATAATTAAAATTATAAATCCCTATTTTCAAAATATAATAAATCTATATTTTTTTCAAAATTGAAAAGATTAATAAATGACAATAAAATACCATCAAGTTACTAAAAAGGCAAGTTTTTTTCAATAAAATACCATTAACTTTCCAAACTAAGTATTTATCACTAAAATACGCCAATACTTAAAATCCATGCTCATGAAAACCCCAAATAATAATAATCACCCTCGAGATTTTATTTTTAATCTATATTAAAATATTTTCATAAAACCCCCTCGAGATATATAAAATAATATTTAAGGATTTTAGTAAATATAGGTTTAAGCGGGAACAATTCTCTTGAGCCTCAGGAGGCCGAAGAAAGTGAGTGCTTGCCTATTTAAGGTAGACAATCTAACGGAGTTATCAATGGTAATTGTCTTGGAAAAAGACACAAATCCTGCCGTCCATGTGCAGCAGTTACCGATGACTCCCGAACCTAATTCTAGAGTTAAATCAGTTTACAAGAGTCTGACCCAGTCTGAGTCTAATTCAAACCTGAATCCAGAATCAAACATGAATACTTGATCATGAACTTGAATACTTGAATTCAAACATCAATATCAAACATGTATACTTGACCTGATTTGACCGAACCATGGTTATAACTTGACTTGACCACTTGAATACTTGATTTAATCCTGAACATGAATACTTGAACAATTTGTATCCATGGTTTCGGAAAGTCTGATAATTATAAACGGTACAATACATTACGTGGGGATAAATGGGTAGATTGGTACGGAACGTATATCGTGGCACGAGAGGTCACTTAAAAGACACCTACATGAATTCTTATGCCGTTGTCCCGTGGGTTATGACGGGGCCTTATACTACATGTTACCATAGTTCACGGGGTAAGATGGACTCCTCTCGTATACATGAATACCTTCTGTATCAAGCTACAAACAACCACGTTATAATAATCATCATATACCTGTACAACTTATCTGTTCACTTCACATTACTTGTTATATTCTCTTTCTTCTTTTGAGATTTACCGAGCGCTAGTTCGATGGCGACATTCCTTTCTATTTCTTTCATTAGAATGTTCGTCAGGAGGACATAACTCTCAGGAGATCGAGCCGAGCCAGAAGGACTTGGATCAGCTTGCAGCACAGCCTTACTTCTAGTTTCTTGTACTTACTTTCCTGTATGACATTGTTTAGGCACTGCTTTATATCATTGTATCTTTTCATTTTCAAATAGTTGTATATAAAAATGTATGTAAATAAAGTTGCTGTTTTATTTTAATACTCTTGTCATTCTTGTACATTTTATATATTTCTTAATTACACTTAACTTATTTATTTCTTAGTAAATACATTGCGGCCTGCCACGTCACCGTTTCCGTCTATTGGGAAGCGGGTCGTGACAACGTTAGACCCCTAATAACCTGATAAGTCGTGTCAACCCAGGACCGATCCGAGAAACTACCGATCCAATCATCAGTAAATCTCAACTGCCTTGTCCAAGGTCTTATAGTTCTGGCCAATCGGACATAGTGTGATATCCTCTCCCAATACCGGGAGAGACGAATCCTTGACAATCACTCACTGCCTCCGTCTGGCTCGGGACTTTACCCAACCAAAACCTGTTTGCACGACTCAGTAGAGCCGTTGCAGGGTAGTGATTAAAGTATAGTGGGAATTCACACGAGACAAATTATGATCTCAGGTCTAAAGACTAACCTGTACTCATATCACCTTAGAACCACTATCTGACGATAGGTATAATACCATCTAGAGGTTCTCGGTGAATCTGTCCAGTGTACTCACCCTCAGTGAGCATATGTATACAATCTTAGGTGATCACACCAATGGCTGTAGGACCAACCATCGCCCCTCATTGGGGTCTAGAAACGTATACACAAGTCTACTCTGGAATATCGATACCCGGTCTCGATACTCCTGTGACTTGAGACCTTTAAGGATGTGCTTGTGGACTACCCAACTCTCACAAGTATGCTCGCCATCATAACGCTGGTAGAAAAGCAAAATCCTACAGGCTTTATCAAAATGTATCATCCATATGTGACATCGAGCATAACATATGCACATGTTAAGATAAAGACAAACCAGAATAGTATACTACTGGAACGAGTCTTTATCATGTATAAGCAATACAAACAAGTAAGAAAAACAAATACACATGTTCAGATAAATACAACTCAAATAGTATACTATATAATTGAGCAAGATTATCCTGTACATATATATCCCCAACATCTAATACGATACAGGCTTTTAGGGCATACATATCCAAAATATACATATCCCAAGTATCCTATACAATACAGGCCTCCAGGGCATACATATCCAACAACTCAAAGTGGGACCCACACTTTCCTTAAGAAACAGAGATGTTTCTTCTTTGTAGGAAGCCTATTTTGAGGCTTCCCAACAATGAGAGGCCTCATTTGAGGCCTCCCGACGACTGTTTCTGGGAAGGTCAGTTTGGAGCTTCCACTGTCGGGAGGGGGGTCCCAACCAAATATAGTGGATGTAAATGGGTTTTCAAGACCAAACTAAATTCTAATAGTAATTTGGATAGATTAAAGGCACGTTTAGTGGCCAAAAGATTTAATCAAGTTTCTGGACTGAAACGTTTTCGCCTGTTATAAAGCCTACTACTATACAAATAATAATTACAATTGCACTTGCATATTGGGAACTTCGCCAACTAAATGTAAAATGCCTTTTTGCATGATACATTATCTGAACCTGTTTTTATGGAGCAACCACCTGGCTTTTCTAATGAAAATTATCCTAATCATGTTTGCAAACTTAATAAAGCTTTATATGGTTTACGACAAGCTCCAAGAGCTTGGTTTGATCAATTTAGTAACTATTTACTTGATTTAGGGTTTTATTGTTCTAGTGTTGACTGCTCATTATTCATTCTCATCATTCTAAAGGCACAATTTTCTTACTACTATATGTATATGATATAATTCTCACATGCAATAATAAAAAATATTTTAGATAAATTTTCTGCACTGCTTGATCGGAAATTTGCTCTAAAAGATCTAGGCAAGACACATTATTTTTTGTGTATTAAGGTACACCCTTTTGATGGCGGCTTTATCTTAATCAAGCCAAATATGCCAATGATCTTTTACATCTTGAAAATATGGCTAGTTGTAAATAAATATTTACTCCAATGGCAGTCAAATCTCGACCTTACAGAGAAGCAGATGCTTCATTCTTTAACCCACACCTATACAAAATTCTAGTTGGAGGTTTGCAGTATCTAACTATAACTAGCTCTGATCTTTCCTACTTTATTAATTTATGTTGTCAACATATGTAAGCATCTACTAACACACATTATTAGGTTGTTAAATGTATTCTCAGGTATGTTTGAGAAACTATACATGTAGGTACCAGATTTCTTATGAACACCAACCTCAATTTATCTGGATTCTCTGATTCCGTGATTCTTATTGGGCCGGTTGCTATAAGATTAGAAGATCTACCATCGGTTACTACATGTTTACCCTCTTTAAAACCTTTTATGAAATGAACATCTAGAACAGGTAGAGTTTAAACAAAACAAGTATTTAAGTTTTAAAAGTTGGCCAGAAGATCCTGGTTTCGAGACTTCTCATAGACGCAAGCCCCTATGGTTAATTACATCCTGATATCTAAAGAAACATTTAGACGGGATATCTTGTTCGGTTGCTCAAATCACATCACAGAAACCATATTTAAAGAACATAAAGTACTTGCAAATAGAACATGATGTAAGCAATAAATATATTTCATTGCATTTCATATATATATTTGTGTACAAGTTGAATATAAATTACATTAATATTTCAAAATATACAAAAGTTGTAAGAAAACTCTAATTTAATAGTTTAGTTCCAAAATTGGGGTATTTTAACGTCAAGTTAACATTATATAGATTGGCACTGCCCTATATGGTGACCACATCTTTCTATTTTAAAACAAGGTGGAGTCACTCAAAGTGGGACATGTACCTTCGTTAAGAAACATAGATGTTTCTTCTTTGTGGGAATCCTATTTTGAGGCTTCCCGACAGCGGGAGGCCTCATTTGAGGCCTCCCGACGGCTATTTCTAGGAAGCTCATTTTGGAGCTTTCACTGTTGGGAGGGGGTCCCAACCGATGGAGGCCTCATTTTGATGCCTCCCAACAATAGCTTTGGGAAGCTCATTTTAAAGCTTCCCTCCGTCTGGAAGGGGGTCCCGATCATAGGAGACCTTCTTTTGAGGCCTCTCGGAAATCACTTTGGGAAGCTAAAAAATGAGCTTCCCTCCGTCAGGAGGGGGTTCCTGATCGCAGGAGGCCTTCTTTTGAGACCTCCCTATAGTCACTTTAGGAAGCTCATTTTGGAACTTCCCGCCGTCGGAAGGTCCATATTTGGGACTTTATGTTTTAATAAAGCACAAGTATTATGCTTTCTCTTTTTCATACTTATGTGTTTAGATACTTTGTTTAAAATATCATTATTAAACTTATGATTACTCAAGTTTTTATGAGTAATGGAGAAAACTTATTTGGTTAAGCTTTCAGCACCAGAATGAAAATGATGGGTAACATCATTTTCAATGTGTATGGATTTTAATGTCAAGTTTGACATTACGGAAGGGCCCCTCCTCATGTGGAGGCCACATCATTTTCATATTTTTAAGTGAACATAGACCACATTATGTGGGGTCTACATTCTATTGAGAAACGATGATGTTTAATTAAGTGGGAGGCCTATTTTGGAGGCCTCCTGATGTCGGGATGGGGGTCCCAACACTTGGGTAAGAGTCCCACCTATTGTTTGATAAGTAGGAAATACTTATCTTCAATGTCCAAATTTGTTTTAAAAGGACATAAAATTTACTCTATGTTCAAAGTTGTTTCAAGGACATAAGTTCATAGTTTTTGTAACGACCGTAAAATCTTAGCACTTTTCTTATATTATCCTTTCTTCAAGAAATGCCTCTTTTCTTTGAAACGCTTGTATATATATTTATTTCCTTTCAAATAATATACATGGTCCATTCTTATATGTCTTGGTTATCAAACTGCATTGCTATTCAATAGGTCATAGTTTCGAACCCCGACTGAAATATTTTAGTCTTTATTTTGATACATGCTATCCCTCAGTGCCACGGTGACACTTAATACTAAATCTCTGATGGCAATATACATATCTGTCTAGGAAGATTATTCCTGACGTTGTATCCCACCTCAGAAGGGCTTGGAGATGCAGTGACGGTGTGACTACTCGAACACCGTCTTGAAAGAATGCAAATCTAGAAGAAATAAGCTAATGCAATGGTGCGACGGACTACACCTAGTACCGCAAACCTGACAAACTTTCATGCTTAATGTCAGGATGAGTTTATTCATAACTAAAAAGAGAATAAACTAAATGCTTCGAGACGAGTACATAAACTAAGCTAGGTCATCATGGCACAAACAAGAAAAAAAAAGAGAAGTGCAATTCACAGAAGCACAATATTAAGCGCACTAAAAAGTCTTCTTCATTTATACATCAAAAAGTGGAAGAAGGTTACCGATATGAGAAAATGACAGGGAAATAAAAACAAACATTGTTCAATGCTCATAGCGGCAAAAGATTAACCGAGTTGTAAGGGTGGATAAATTCATAAATAAATTCATACAAAGCCTCTCAAGCATGATCTTCTATCTCCTCGTGCGCCCGTTCATGAAGACAAGCATAGGGTCGTCACTAATATCTTCCATCCTCGCATATGAGGATATGATCGTCTTCTACTGATAAATGTTGTGCAAGAGAGCTGTCGCACGGTCTCCCAGCCTTTTGGAGATTAAACCCATCAAGTAGACTGAGTGCACTTTATCTTTAGCAATATCAAGAGCTTGGAGCGGCATCACCTCAGTGTCCTCGGGCAAGGCATTAAAGATCTCCTTAAATACTAGCTGCAGAAGAGAGGAGTGGCGATGAAGCAATCACCCACAATGAGCCTCAAAATGACGTAGCGCTGCCTCACACTGTGCATTAGTATAAGCCGGTTCATAAAACTGAATGTCGACATGAGAGATGATATCCCTAATGGAATAAATATGACCATCCATGAGACCTTGAAAGAAGGATGAGAAAAAGCGTCAGCTCAAAGTATATTGGAAAACACTGTATGTTTAAGATGTGAAGTCTCTAACTTCATAGCTAAGAGACCCCACCGAATAAAAGGGGTTTTAAATAGAACAAAAACGCAAGTTCTAGGGATTTGGGTTCTAACCAAAAACCCAAGCAAAGAAAAATCTTTCTCTAAAAATGGATAAGAAAGCTTAAGCTTCTAAGGAGAGCGCAAGCTCTGGTTGAGAAATTAAGTTCTTAGGTTGAGAAAAGAAATGAAGGGGTGAGACCTTCCCCCAGAGTTTAAGCTCTATTTATAGGGGATGTGGGGTCGGTTCAACTTTCCCTTATCCCTAGGTAGATCCGACGGCGTTTAGCCTGACACCGCTGCCCTACGTGCAAGGCATGTGGGCACAGTGGTTGGGGGCATTTGTTCCCGCCAAAAATATTGGCGCTATGGAGCTTAACCTCCACCAAGTCAAGTGAACCCCTTATGGCGCACGGGTCGCAAGCGCCAGGCGCAAGTGCCCCACGTGCAATGCACGTGGCGCAATCGCCAACCCTTTGCATCAGCGCCAAACGTGAAATACACATGGCGCAAGCGTATTGCTTGCTGAAGCGCATGCTTCGATCAGAGTTTAAGCTCTATTTTTGGAGAATAATCTCCATATCTTTCTAAAACGGAAAGGCATTTTTTCTTTAAAGAGAGAGACCTTGGATCAAAGATCCAACAGCGTTTAAGCACCTGGTTGATCATATGATCAATTGAGATCTCTCAACCTCCCCAACAATTCTCCTTTCCTATAAATAGGAGCTAAGGAGATTAATCTCCATATACACAGACCCCCTACAATGTAAAAAAAAAACCAAGACTTAAATCATTGCGAGAAGAAAACTCTTCTGTTCTCGAAAACCAAGGGTAAGACGAGAGAGAAATTTCTCCTTTGCTTTCCTTTCCACCATTATTGAAGCTTAAGCTTCATGAGTACTTTAAAATTCTTCCTTTGGATCAAAGATCCGATCATGCAATTCCCTTTAGTCTAGCTGAAAGCTTAAGCTCTTATGGGGATTTTGATCTTAAGATCTAAGATTTCAAAGGAAAACTTTGTTAACTCCACCATCAAAAAGATACAAATGATCACCAAGATCACCATAAAACCAAAGCTTTTGATTCATGAGAACAAAGTCACCCTCAAGAACCATACAAGTCAAACACCAAATAAACTCCCAAGATCATAAAAAATTGGACTTTGATGAATGTTAATGATCAAAAAATTATTTTATGATGGGAAACTTAAGTTTCTGAAATGTTAACCTTTCTGTGGAGATTAATCTCCAAAACCCTAGCGTTGCGCCAAACTTGCAATGCACGTAGCACCAGCGCCAAAGTTCGCTGCATCAAGATACGCCAATGACATTTTTGCTAATTTGCGCCAGAGGTTAACTTCTCAAAATTATACCGCGTCGTGTGATAAACACGTCCACTAGCGCCAGATCCAAAGTAGCATCATGGCCCACCAAACTCCATGCGCCAAATAAAGTGGCAGCGCCTATGCCATGTGAAATGCACGTATGCCAGAGCAGCGCCAAGCGCTATGAAACAATGGGCAGAGCCAAACTTGGTCAAATCGGCTAAGTGATCATATGATCAACAGAGCTTAAGCTCTTATGTTATCTAGATTGATTTAGTTCTTAAATGAGACTATAAGTGTTGGGACCTTGTTCTTGCTCACGGAACAAAATGTCACAAGGAACAAAGTGCCACGCCAAGTGTCATACTAAGGGGGTGGGGACCACCTCTTGAATCTGTGGGGGCCATCTCTTGAGTCCGTAGGACCCACTGTAGAACAATAGGGAATTTTCGGAATACATTACGAAAGAGGGCAGATCTATACTATAAATGGAATGATACCACTCTTCAAATCAGAGACGTCTTTTAAGTGACCGGCACTACAGGAGCTTAAGAACTCCGTAGTTAAGTGTGCTCGAGCCAGGGAAGTTCATGATGTTAGTGAGATATGCCCTAGAGGCCATTATTGTATCATACTGGATTGTATATTACATATTGGAAACTTGGGATATTCACAATTATTATAACAGTCTTGCTCAAAATGGTAGTATGCTACTTGGTTTGATTCTACCTCAATATGTGCATGGGTTTCTTTTAGCATATCGCTTATACATATTGGTAGAGCCCTTAGGATCTTTGCTTGACTACCAGCGTTGTGATGGCAGTCACACTAGTGGGGGCTGGGTAGTCTATAAGCACATCGTTATACAGGTCCCTAGTCATAGGATTATCGAGACGGGGCATCGATACTCCAGAGTAGACTAATGTATACGCTTCTCATCCCAGCAAGAGAGATGGTCTGCCCCACAGCCATTAGCACGTCGTATTGGAGATAGTATGCAGGTGCTCATTAGGTTATGAGTTACACTGGACAGGACTCGTCAGGAATTGCCGGTTGGTATTATACCTATCGTCAGGTAGCAGTTCCCAGGTGGCATGAGTACAGCTTAGTCCGTTGACTTGACATCGCACTTTGCCTCGGGTGTGTTCCCACTGTACTTTGATTACTACCCTACCATGGCTCAAAGGAGTCAGGCAAACAGGTAGTAGTTGGGTGCAGTCCCAAAGCACTTGGAGGCAGTAGCGGTTAGATAGGATTCATCTCTCCCGGTATTAGGGGTTGATATCGCGCTGTGTTCGGAAAGCCATTACAAAAAGTCCCTGGCCAGGGCAAGCGAGATTTACTGGTAGGCACTGCAGTAGTTTCTCAAGGTGTATTGGGCTCTGTTGTGGCATGACTTATTGCGCTATTTGGGGTCTGACGTTTACCATCCCCTTAGGCCCGATATGCGAGTATCTCAGATGAATAGACCGGACTGTATGGAGATTGTCACAGATAGGTTCAGTAGGAGTTCAGGTGAGTTTGCTCATCGGCCTTCTTATCGACAGATACCTGGGTAGCTGTTACGTACAGCTAGTACCGCTGACATGCTTGTGGTTAAAACCACTGCCAGCGTCCTGTCGAGTCTTTAAAGTCCCACACAGAGGGTTTCCCTACTTCGAGCGAAACAATGTAGAGCCTTTATGGTTTTACGGCAGGGTTTCGATCACATACGTGTACTTGTGCACGGATGATGTTCGGGTGGATAATAATAGTGGGCTTTGGTTTAAGCCGGATCCTAGTATTGTATTATTGGATTGTTATCATCTCATTGCATTCGTATTTTTCGGAATACGAATACGGGTATGTTCACCGCCGAAAGACATGACCGGGACGTTAGGATGTCTGGCCTGAATTTTGGGGGCACATAATATTTGGATTTATCCGTCCACCTCTCCGAAGATGCCAAGTTGATTTATGCCACCGTATATCGGAGGTTTGGACGGAGGCGGCTGTTGTAGCATGACTTCGTCAGATTCCCCCTCGTTTGTGAGGGGGTTTTGATTGCGGGGACGCTCTTCCCTGCAGGCGCAAGCCCCTTCAGTTAATTACATTACTGCATCACGATAACCACTTTCTCCTGCTCCGGAAGTTCACTTCGTGTCGTGTGTGTTTTTGTTTGTTTAGGTTTCCCGTGGATTCTATACGGAGACTAATTTATGTTGTCGTCCGTAGGGCGTGGATTAGTCCAAATCCGTATATCTTAGATTTGGGTATCTTATTTAAGGATCGATAATCAATTTTGAGATTAAGATCGACTTAAATGTATGTGAGCATTTAGGGCTTGATTTGTTTTTTTGTTAAGGATACGTTAGTCCAATTTGAGACCAGGATCTACTTAACAAGGTTTTAGGATCATTTTTGTTTCAGATCCAACAAGAGAGCGTTTAGGCTCTGTTGTTTTAGTTTGAGGACGTTCCAGTCCGTTATCGCCATTTTGGAGGCAAAATTCTAGTTTGAGGACGTCTCGGTCTGTTGATCACCATTTTGGAGGTGAGATTTTAGTTTAAGGACTTCACGATCCGTTGATCATCATTTGGGCGTGAGATTTTAGTTTAAGGACGTTACGGTCCGTTGTTTATATTTTGGAGGTAACAATTAGTTTGAGGACGTTTCGGTCCGTTGTTAGTTTAGGGACATCTCGGTCCATTGTCCATTTTGTGTGCACGTGTATTTGTTACGTGACGGGATGAGCAATGATGATATGGGATGCATCCAGTCTGGGATGTGATTTGATTTGGGATATGCATGTCAGTTTGGGAAGTGCACCAAAAAGCAGTTGGTTGTCGGGACCCGCCACCTCTCTGAAGACGTTGAGGAATTACAACGACATGTATCAGAGGTGTAGAGAGATGTACCCATGAACCAATTCCTGTAATTGAGGGAAAGGGATTAATGGTAAACCCAGGAATTATTAGTCGTATTTTGAGACTAACATTTCCTCAAGGGAATGTGGGATAGATATCGTTTTGGGATATCATCAGTTGGAAGATCGATAGTCGTATTTGGGACTAAGATCAGTTTGAGCACATGGGCTCGGTTGATCTGAATTAGGGAGTTTCTACTCTCAAGAGACCTAACTAATTTAGGCTTGGTCCACTCAGTTTTCTTTTTATTTGATAAAAGTGCTAAGCACTTGTTTGGGCTCAGTCCCCTCTTTTTTTTTGCAAAAAGTGCTGAGCAATTATGTAAGTTCTGACGCTCGCATATAATCATGTGAGATTTTAGTCATGAGGATTTCCCAATAAGTGTTAAACACTTTACCCCTTTTTTTTCTTTATATGGAGTGCTAAGCACTCTTTATGGCGCCCACGTGCGAAGCACGTGAGGAGCTAGGCGCTGTCTAGTGGGTGCCAAACACTTTTATCTGTAGCACCCATGTGAGGGTCACGTGAGGCACCGGGTGCTAAGCGCCACTCATTGAGTGTTAGGCACTCCTGTAGCGTCCACGTGAAGGGCACGTGGGGCGCTGGGCACTCCTGAGCTCTCTCTTTTTTTTTGAATGATCCACATGATCTTTATCTACTTTTATTTACCTAAAATTTCCAAGAAGAGAGTTCTTCTTCCTCGAGAATTTAATTCTCTGTTCTTTCGAAGCTTTCTTCTTTTTTTTAAGCTTATGAGGGGTCCTTCTCTTTAGACTTGAAGTCTTGGCTCCTTTATATAGTAGGGGCAGTTTGTTGGTTACCTCCGAAGAAATCTCTCATTAAGAGATCCTAAATGATTTGGTGATTTTACCCACCGTTGGATTTTTGATCCAAGAACTTCTGTTTTACAGAAATATTTTCTTGTTTTTAACAAGATTAGGAAATATTTACAGAATTTATTCTGTAGATCGGTGATTCTTTAATCACCATTGGATTTTTAATCCAACGGTACTCTGTTTTACAGTGAGCAATCCTTCTTGTTTAGAAAGATTTGAGGAATATTTCCTCTAAACAGAATTTAATTCTGCATCCTGATGATTTATCATCTCTGTTGAATCTTTGATCCCACGGCTCTGCTTAACAGAAAGTAGAATTTAATTCTACTGGGCGCCGGCGCTCACGTGTTGTGCACGTGGGCGCTGCTTAAGATTTTTGTGTACTTTGAACACGGGCGCTGCTCATATAAGAGTTTTTAACTCTGGTGCTGGCGCCCTTATGAAAGGCACGTAAGACGCTGCTTCTTGAGTTTTGAACAGAGCTTTGCTCCTTTATTGGGGGAAACAAATGCCTCCCACCGTTGCGCTCACGTGGCTCACACGTGAGTGCAGCGGTGACACCTTTTCCACCGTTTGATCTTCTTAGAAGTTGAACTGTCTTCCTGTGCCTATAAGTAGGGCCTTTGGACCTTAAAATGACTGCTATTCATCTTCCCTAACCTTCTTCTTTCTCTGATAATTTAATTCTCTTTTCAGAGCTCAGATCTCTGTCTAAGGAAACTCATTTAGAGTCAAAATTCTGTCAAAATTTGGTAAGAATTATGACCAAACTCTTGAAGGAATCTCTTCATGTTTTAGGGTTTTAACCCATTAACAGAGCTTTGCTATTCTCTTGTAACAGTCTCTTAGAGATCTCAAAAAAAGAAACTTTTTTTACTTGAGTAGATCGTAGATCTTAAAGATCTTTTAGGGTTTTACCCTGTTAGAAAGCTTTGCTTTTGAAGGTTCTGGGATGTTATCCCATTGTTCTACAGAGCATAGCTCTGAAAAATTTTGGGAATTTTATTCCCTCTCTAATTTTCTTAACTGATTTGAAATCTGTTTGCAGAACACAGTTCTCGAGTGAGTTTAACTCCCGAGTCCAATGATGTTTTCTCATTAAATGAGAAACCTTTTGGATTCTATTTTTAATGAGTGACAACCCAATCATTGATGGGACATTACCTTGATTTTTTGGGGCCCCTGTCCCCCTTTTTTTAACTGTGGTGCTGTACAATTTTAAGTGACAAAGAATGTTAAGGCCTTAATCATCGTGTCGATAGCTGACTCCTTCCTTTTTTTGCAGGTACCATGGCTTCCGATTCCTCTTTTTCTTTCATATGTTCGGAAAGCGCTTTCGCCGATGCGCCCGTAGATTGGGAAGTCTTCGCGCTTATTAAGGATCATGACCTAGAGCAAAAATCTCTTCATCTGTGGGGGTCATGGTATTGTCAGATTATTCGGGGTCGGCGCAGTTTTTCTTGCGCAGCGCCTTCGGAGCCAATCCCCACGATTCATTACGCTGATCCGCCTCAAGTGACTTACGCCATAGAAGAGGTTAACTGGACCTCAGAAGGTCATCTTCAGCCTTCCATGACATCGATACCCGTACAACCACCGATGGCCTTAGACATTTTGGGGCGACGCATATGCCAAGGAGAGTCATGCCCTTGGGGGCAAGTTTATATGATAGGATTGATGCCACGTCATTCGACCAGCTATCTACAGTGAGCTCGGTATATCCTGTTGGCTAAGAAGTCGCTGCTATTAAAGACCGGGTTGTACCCCACAATCTACGCGTCTCTCTTTCATTACCACGCTCCTCATGTGTGGTGGATCAAGTATTTTTTGGAACAATGGAACATCCCGACCCATACCTTTCTCTTATCAGATCGGGAAGTTTCGATTTCATTGGAAGAGTTCGCGGAGATCTCCGGCTTACCCGTCAGAAGGGAGCACTATGAGGAGATACTTCCCCCCGATGAGTACATCTTTGCCACTAAGTCAGTGGTAATATGCCTTACCCCAGAGAACGCCGTTCAACATCAGTTCCCCAGCTTAATCAAGGTGTTGAACATGTACGAAAATTTATTCCTGGAGTCTGGCGGGCATGGGGTCAGCTTCACAGATTTTATCGCCCGTTTTCTTCGTCCGGAAGTTCTGTCTAAGCAGGCCACGAAATTCACTAAGCTCGACTACCCGTTTAGGTTTGGTTTAGATAACTTGCCGACGGCAGAAGCGGATCTAAAGAATTTCTTATTACGGACACTCCAGTTGTCCCTTTTGCGGAGATCGCTGCCCCGGGTGTTGACGAAGAGTCGTTCTTTTTAGGGTTCATTAGCCTGTGGCTGAGTTGGTTCGCGCTTCTGATGCACCCCCGCTACATGAGGCTATCTGTTTTTTATCCGAGTCATCACATCGTCGCTGGGACGTGCGTGGCCGTTGGGATCGCGGGGTTAGCTCATTTATATCACGGCCTGAGTTTAGTAGCTGACACTATTCAGCCGGGGGTAAAGCCCGTGTATCTCCCATTACATTACTTCACTTCATGGATTGAGATGCACGTGCTGGGTGCCTTTGGCGTTTACAAACGACCCCGATTCTACGAAAGCTACAACTTCCCTTGAGTCATGTACCTAGTTGACGCTTCCGCTCCAGACCCGTCACAGCGAGAGGCTCGGCGATTGCTCCTTCGACCACGCCTGGTTAGGGAAAGTATGACCTTTGTCGATAAAGTCTTGACTATCGGCAAAGAATCCACCAAAGTGGTCCAACCGTTGCGCGATGCTTTTAAGGATGAGGCTTCTGCATTGAGGTCCCGGGAGGTTATACACTTGTTCTCTATCAGGCCGAGCTTCCTAGTGTTTAGACAGAACGCCTTGGTGTTGTTCATGAGGTACAACCCACACCGCTTTGCTCAACAGCTGGGTTATAATCAAGGTATTCCTCTCGAGGCGTTCTTAGTCGAGCAGGCTGCTACGAAGGAGGGTATTCGCAGCGCGCAGCATCATTTTATGCGATTAAATACAGGGTCCTATTTCCTTGTCAGCGAGCCGAGCTATGTGCCGAAAGCTTCGAACGCTCACGTGCGTGGTACTTGTATAGTTGAAAATATTGCACATTTGATATAACATTTTCCTTATTTTTCTTCAATATTTAAAGGTGTTTATTATAAATATAGAACATATTTGGGTTTATCTGCAAAATACTATTTACACATTATATTTAACATTATGAAGGAAAATATATGCATATAATATTTATATAATATTTTGGTAATTAAAATATGTATATCATTTCAAATATTCTAATCACAATTCTTAAAAGATATAATATCATACAAATGGTTAGAATAATATTTCAAAATATATATATATATATATATAATATTTTGGTAATTAAAATATGCATATCATATCAAATATTCTAATCAAGATTCTTAAAAGATATAATATCATACAAATGGTTAAAATAATATTTCAAAATATATGCATAATATTTTAGTAATTAAAAGATGCATATCATACTGAATATTCTTAATCAAGTTTCTTAAAGATTTATTACCATATGAAGTAATTAATATACTCTCTCTAATTTAATAAATATTACTAGCATTATTCATGGAGATTTTGTGCAGATTTAGCTCAGGTCAAGAGATCAAGATATTCAAGATTTCAGGATCAAAAATCTGCCAATAAAATCGTAGATATGAAAACATAGAAAGTGGATCTTTATGGCAAGTCTAAACCTATGAGATCTAGGATTTCTGATTTGAGAGCTATATAAAGGACCGAGGGTTAAAGTTAAAACCCATTACCTTTACACTAAGAAAATCACCGTCAAAGAACAAGAGATCCATGACAGGTCCACGATTTGACATGATAGGGCGACGTGAAAATCGACGGAGCATCTACTTCTTACGAAGCAAAGATCAAGAATAACTTCTTCCTCTTGTAATCTAAATTCGTAGGATTTGTACTTGTTAAATTGATTAATAAAGGTAGATCATTTTGTTTAATTATATATTTTCTGTATTTTTACTTTCAGCATTTTAATTATGATCTTATTCTCTATCCTTTCTTCTTCTTCTCACAACATGCGTGAGTAATTCCTAGCTTGCTAGGGTTCGTAGGATTAGGGTACAACAATGGATGAGAAAATATTTTAATTTCTTTTAAATCTTATGAAGTTTATAAACTTTAACAAAAGAATAGTTAACATCCTAACCGGGCGCGCTACCAATTTATTGCTAGTCTCGACCGCGATTTGAGATTAGATTAACAATTGTTTCGTCAAGGGCTAGACATGAATAGAGATCAATGAAATGACAAATGTTAATAGTGTGGAAACCCTAGTTTCTTCCAAGAACCCTAATCCTCATTCATCACTCTAGTTTTAAATCTATCAATAGATAAAATGAGTAATTTTTATTAGTCATCCATGACTACTAAATCCTAACGAACCCTACAAGCCTTCTTTTTATATATTCTATATCTTTATTTAAACTAGATCTGAAAAATATATATTCTACATCCGTTTTTACCATAGAATCTATTCTTCACTATTCTCTATTCTCCTTCCTCTTTTCTAATCAACACGTCTAAAGCAAAATTAAAATTTCTACGAATCCCTGAGGACGATTCGTACTCATCTCGGCTAGCTACAAGCGACACCGTTATTGATTGCGGTTATTCTACAAACACTTTTTCACGATCAATCAAATGGCGCCGTTGCCCGGGATACGTGCGTAATTTTTTTTCTTGCTATTCGGGTTGAATTCTTATTCGATCTATATCATAAAAATAAAACAAAACCGCATCTAGCATATTTAACGATTATTGTGCGAATTTTTGCGAGGGAATCTGGAGTCACTGGAACGAGGAAATTGAGATTCAAAGACTTTCAAAGAAGACCAGAGGAGCAAAGGAGGCCACTATAGAAAAATTATCAAACGATCCCTCTATTACGGGGCGGAACCGTGTCAAAAAGGTCATTTTGGCGGCGGAACCACGGCGGAGTTGAGGAATTAGGGTTCCAAATTCCTCTGGTATCTTCTTAACATCTTTCTCTCTCCTCTGAGATCCAATAATTTGATTTTCTGCAGGATTCTTTGCAAAATATCGCCGCTCAAAAATCTTTTTGCGTGTTTTGTTTTGAGGGTTGTTTTTGCATATTTTAATAGGGACATTAAGGGGCAAGACCACAATTCAGATTAGGTGTGGATTTCATCACCCTTCCTAAGCCCCACAAATCACAAATCGAGCATCCGCATCACCCTACATTAATTAAAAAATATCTAGACCAAGACTCTAAGGACCGTCATGCTTAATAAGGACAGAGGAAGGTCGTGGGTAATCTATCGCTTATTCGCTCACTTTTATGGTGTCTAGGCAAGTGTGACTAAGGTAAGTGGTTTCTTAATTAAGCCCGTTATTTCGGTGATTCTTATAGCGGATACTTCCCACTTACCTGGCCACAAGAGTAATAAAGAGGTGGTAGAGAATTGATCATGCGACTTGTCCTTTGGAAGTCTAGGAGCGTTCTAGTGACTTGACTTAGGTAACCTTAGTTCTCGGGTTGTTTGTGCAATTTTTGTGTGATTTGTCTCATGTCCGACACTTTTCAAAACAAACCAATTTTAAGTTCTCACACACACAGCCACGTGCGCTAAACCCGCTTAGTGCATGCTCGGCTGGACACGGGATTCTATAGCTCGTCTTGTCCGTGTTTCTGCAATCGACTCCGAAGTCGGTATTTCTTCATCTTCTTTTTCCCTCCACCCACCACATCGACCGAGATGGACGGTTCTCCATCAGATTATAACACCACCCTGCCACCACCCGTAAGTGCGCAGAATCCACCGTGCATCTCTCTCCAAGAAAAATGCTACCCCGTGCGTGGACCCCTTCCTACCTGTCTATCTATCTATTCCACTAGCCAATGGGGATAACTTTGAAATTAAACCCCACTTCATCAAACTATTGCCCAAATTTCATGGGCTTGAATCCGAAGACGCATACGTTTTTATAAACAAATTCGAAAATGTATGTGCAATAATGGGCACGTCACAACTTTCTGTGGATGCTATGAGATTGTGTCTTCTCCCTTTTACCTTGTGCAATCTAGCAGAATAATGGCATTATAACACTGCCGCATATTCTATTGCCAAATGGGATGAATTCGTTGTGGCATTCCTTAAGAAATTTTATCCCAATCATAAGACCACCCGCGTTCGAAGCGAGATTAACCAGTTACCCAACTTTCTAATGAACCATTTTGGAAAAGCTTTGAACAGTTTAAGGATCTTCTTTTATAATGCCCTCATCACGGAATCAATAGATAGGACCTTTGTCGCATTATATATGAGGGTGCTGATCCTGCAACAAAACAGCTGCTTGAAACCATGTGTCAATGTCATTTCCTGTCTAAAGATGATGGTGAAGCTTGGCAATTTATGGAAGATCTTGCTGAACAAACTTTACAGTGGGAAAACGTTGGACCTATATCGTCTAGGGGAGGTGTCCATCAGCTCGATATTTCCATCGCAGTGAAAACCGAAATGGCCGCGATACAAAGGAAACTTGATGCTATAGAAAACAAAGTCTCTTCAGCCTCTCTAAACCAATTTACGCCCCCATCACATTTGACGGAAGAATGTCCTTTGAATCCACCGTTTCAAGATCAAGAACAAATTAATGCTACTTTTCAGCAGCAACCTAGAAACGATCCTTATTCTTCCACATATAATCAGGGATGGAGGAATCATCCTCATTTTGCTTGGAACCAAAACTAAACCCAAAATCAAAACCAGTTCCAAAACAATTATCAAAGACTTCCTCCACAGCAACAGCAACCACCACAATCGAGTTAGCACCCCTTTCAACCGCAACCTTTGCAAAACCCGGCCAACAACTTTGATCCTTATAATAATTCTTTTGCCGGTACCGATAAACCACCTGCTCTTGACACGTTCATTAAATATTCCATGCAAACGACTGATATTTTAACATCTTCTATCCAAACGTTAATGCAGAACACCGCTTCCCACAATGAAAGCATAAAATCGATAGAAGCACAACTTGCACGGTTAAATGTCGCGATGAGTGCAAGGGAGAAAGGGAAACTTCCATCTCAACCTATACCTAATCCTGGCCACTCACAAAGTTATAATGTGAGTGTCGTTACCACGTTGAGATCGGGGAGAGTGCTGGATAACCAAGTGGGTGAACACGTTGATGACGTTGATGATATTAATGATACTCCGGCTTCTACTTCTTCTCCTATTTCGTCTAGTCCACCATCTTCCGAGCCTATTCTCTGTTTTCCCTAAGGCTCGAACCCTCCGCCCACTTCCTTGAGTCAACCTAAAACGATCCCAACTCCAATTCTGGGATCCATTCCATCCCCACAATCCTCTCCAATATTGGACCCAACCCTTATTGATAAAGCACCTTATCCAAATAGGTTAAGGGGCAACAAACCAAGTCCACAAATAGAGAAGATTGTGGAAATTTTTAAGCAAGTTAACATAAACATTACTCTCCTAGATGCTATTCAACAAGTTCCATCTTATGCAAAAATTCTAAAGGACTTGTGCACTAGGAAGAGAAAAACTCAAGTGCCGAAAAAGGTATTCTTAACGAGTAACGTGAGCACTGATTTTACACAATAACTACCCAAGAAACGAAAGGATCCTGGAAGTCCTACCATATCTATTTCTATTGGGGGTAAAAATATCAATCGTGCTCTACTCGATTTAGGCGTCAGTGTTAACTTGCTTCCATATTCTGTCTATGAGCAATTAGGGATCGGAGAGTTAAAACCGGCGCACTGCACTCTTCAGATGGCCGATCGATCTATCACCCAACCTAGGGGTGAGCTAGAGGACATGTTAATCAAATTTGGGGAATTTATATTCCCTATGGACTTTATCATTATAGATACACAGCCTATGGCGAACCCACGAAACTAAATTCCGGTAATTTTAGGTCAACCTTTTCTCGTGACTTCCAACGCAATAATCAATTGTCGAAACGGCTCTATGAGTCTATCCTTCGGGAAGATGTCAATTGAGCTTAACATTTACAGGTTGGGAAGTGAACCCTCCGAACTCTATGCTTAAGTATGTTCTGTCGAAGCGATAAATTCCAACAGCAGCGAATTTGAACAGCTTCACGATACTGATCTTAACTCCGCTAGTACATTATTGTTTGACCCTGCTATTTGTTATACACATACGGACCCTTTTATCGAGCTGTCCGGGTCAACATCTAATGCTAAACATGAACTTTTTATGGAGTCCGAGTATTATCCCGTTTTTTCCGATGAGATTATTATTCGGGATATCGATGAAAGGTTTGAAGAAATCTTCGCTGAAGAACTCGTATTCTTAGAATACACGGATTTTGTGATTAATCAACCTCCACCTGAAGAAGTTGACCACCACCATTTCTTCTTATCCCATACAAAAATGTGACTATTCTTCCCATTCCTAATCATTCACATTCTCGTTTCCGTTCACCATCATTATTTCGTCTTTATCAACCGAGACGTAAACCATACCCTTCCTATCTCCCCACTTCTTCAAATCTCTGATCTTCCACCAACCAGTGCGTTACATCGATAAAATATTTGAATGGTTGGTGTTGACTTTTGGTCTTTGTAAGGCTTTACTTTGACCAATAATTTTAACCCCCCTCATAATTTTAAATACTATTTTACTCAAGTTTGGGAGGGGGGAAGAAAAATCTTTTAGCTCTTGAACGAAAAGAAATTTTTTACAAAATTATGAGCCAAAAATAAGTTTGGGGGAGGATTTCACTGTCATTTATTCATTTCCCCGTTACTAACTTTTCCTCCCATGCCTACAGTTTTTTTTAACTTAACAGATGACATCAGCGAGGACACTGCTTCAAACAAGTTTGGGGGAGATTTGTGCTTATTCATATATTATTTTGCATTATCATAAATATAAGCACAAAATTTTGATAATAAAAGTTTGAAAGTGAAAATTTACATATGAAAGATAGGAATAGTTTGAGAAAAATAAGAAAGTTAGATGTTTTCTTAAACGAAACTAGTAATAAGTAGTTATGAGTCGTTGTCCCAAGGGTTAGTAAGAAGAAGGAAATTACTATTCTGAGGATAAAAATAAGTCTGAAAAATAGGCCATATTCTTGAGTCCAAACTTTTAAACGTTGATACCCTACTATATGCGCTGTCACACATCTTGAGACTTGAGATAGTAGAGGATACCTTGAAATGCTCTTGTCTAAAAGCCTTGGTATGAAGAATAATAAAAATAAAAAATAAAAAAATTGGTGAAAAAAAATGAACACTGGTTTTGTATTGCTTAAGGCAACATAAAAAAAATATAGCAAGAGTGCTTTATCACCTAGTACCTTAGACCAACTGGTTTGGGAGCCACTGCTAAGTCTTGGGTGTTGCAAGACTGGAATATTGCTAATTACGCCTAATTGAGTAAGCACATTTAGTAATCGGTCGGTTAGTACCTCAAGAAGTATTAACGGTCGTATGAAGAATGTGTGAGAAATTCCATCTATAATATTTATCGACTAAAAAGTACTAAGAAAGATGGAAAAGAGTATGATAGCTTGAATTGAATTCTCTAAGTGTAGGGATTTTTTTTACACACAAGTAGGGGTATATGATCGATATTTGGATGGAAGATAGGGAGGAAAACTAAAAGCGATGTTTTATTGAAGGATGTAACAACCTAATTCATTTATACCAATTCCAGTTCTCGTATTTCCTTAATTGTGGTATTTTCCTGATTTATCGTGTTTTGGGTGCGAATAGTATTTTACATTTTACATTGCATTCGACCCGACCCGCTTGCTTGAACTTATTTGATTCATATTTATGAATTATCCTGACTTGTTACGTAGACTGGTGCATTTTCATATTTAGTGCATACTGGCATTTTATCTGGCATTTGCATTTTTACAATATAATATTTTAAGTCACATAAAATATTTTTAAAATACATTGCATGGCCTGCATGGTACCCCAAGCTCCATGGTAGCATCCGCGCATCTTGTTCTCGTCCCGTTCAGTGAAACGGACTTTTTTGGATGGCTACGCGCACGTGCGTGCATCCGTTCTTGGGGGTATGCATTTTTCGTTATCCGGACATTCATTTTTTATTTTGGTCGATATGTATATTTTTCGTATTTTAAAACTGAATTTTAGACCCGACCCGGGCATGTTTGGACTATGTTTGTATTTACCAGAATATCAAATTTTATTTATATAATATTAATTTTATAAATTGATACAAATTAAAATTTAGTTAACTAATAAAAGATTTTTTAAATTTGAATCTAAACTAATTTCCTAACAAACTAATAACCCCTTTCTCTCTCTCTCTCTCTCCTCTGCATATATATATTTATATATATTTTATTTATTTAATTTTTTCTTTCCTTATTTAATACACAACCTCTTCTTCTTATTTCTTTCTTCTTTCTTTTTCTTGATCTTATTTTTTAATTCCGGTGATCACCGCCGGAGTCGTGTTCGTCGCTGACGATCCGAGTGATCCAGTGAACGTACCTGACTTGCGTGATCACCCTCGTGCGTTGTTTGGAACCGTTCTGTGTACCGTGCACGCGTCGCGACATTTCGCCGACGAAGGACGTTCCGTACACATCCGTTCTTGTTCCGTCTAGGTAAGTTAATCTTGCTACATGCTATTTAACTCATTATATACCTATTTAAATAAATATCACATCTGTATTTTAAATCAAGCATCCCATGTTTCATATTACAGCCTTTCAACGTTCCGTTTACATTTGTATAGTGCATTTCAGATCTAGGGCATGCAAACCAATCTTAATTACATGCTACATTAATTTAGACGCATCTATTTTAACAAATGGAATACCTGTATTTAAAATCATGCACCCCATGTTTAGTTTTATAACTTTTCGATGTTCCGTTTGCATCCAGTCATATCATTTCAGATCTAGGTCATGATAACTTATCTTGTTACATACTATACTATCATATACTGCATCAAATTGAATAGTTACATTTCATATTGCTTAGTTATATGTTCCGCACTTGTTAGTTTATCATTTTACGATTATGTGATACCCGTTTGCATCCATATCATTTAAAATATATATCATCGTAATATTTCTTATTATTATCTTTAATTAGTTTATAATCTACATTTTATAATGTTATACATTTAAAAATATTATAGTTTACACATGAAACGTCGTTGAAAAGCGGATACGACAAATCTGAAATTTTCTGTACACCTTACCTTATAAAATTCATTATAAATCATATAAAAATCATTAGTATACGTTCTTTAGTTCGTTACGAAGTTAACTCAGAATACTATAACTCTATAAAATATTTAGTTGCAAAATAAATTGTTTAAATAATGTAAAATGCAAATGAAAATGTCTCTAAACTGTTGTCCAGGAAAATTCCAGCAGCAAACTTTCAAGTTCGAATGTTCATAGCTTTTTTAGGGACAACCTGAGATGCTTATACTTATAAAAATGAAAACCTTATTGAATTATCTTTGTTTTGGTATAATACAGTCCCTTTTGGAGAACGTTTGTTATTTTTAAGCTATTTTACAAATCAGAGTGACACTGAATTTCTGAACGGAACTTTCTTGTGCATGGTTACTCAATATCACTTTTATAGTTATTAATCGGTTTGAATATATTATCCATGTTAATATTATTATATCAGTATCTATTTAATAAATAATAGTGCTTGTGTTTTAATATTCAGCAAATTTAACCGATTTACAGTTTTATAGTATCCGTCTGTATCCGTACGGTTTATTACATATCTAGTTGCATACCGAGACCATATTATTTCATGTTACTGTTGTATTAGTGCACCATGCTTGATAATTGTGTATCCTACATAGTCATGATGTAACCCCTGACAAAATATTTGTGCATCCATACTTTACCGTGCATCCGTACTTGCTACAGTTTTAGTATGAGCATTCGCTTGACACATGTGTACTACCTGTCATGACCTGATATACTACTGCTTGACTTGATACCTGATACACCACTACTTGACATGACTTGATACATGTACACTACCTGACATGACCTGATATATCACTACTTGACATGTTACCTGATCCTGTTTCTAATGCCGACAATCCTGACATATTGTCCCGATGGACATATCCTGTTGTCTGTACAGACAAACTTGTTCCTGCTTGATCCTGTGTTGGCATTAGTCTTAGATTTATAAATACCTGACTTACACACATAACTTGGGGGTATGGGGAAATCAAGAATGTAGCTGAACGTAACTCAAAGGACTATTATATCATTTTACCGTGGTCCCGTGGGGAATGAACGGGACATAGACTCACAGTCTATTACATCATTTTACCGTGCTCCCATGGGGAATGAACGGGACATAGACCGATGGGTTACGATGAGGATTACATTAATTGATTTCAAATAACTTTAGAGTAGATAACCCCGTAGCACAGTTTAGACTACTCACTACACTTCACCTGTTTATATCCTGTCCACTGATCTATATTCATGTTACGGTTTACTTATGACTTGTTACTGTTCTACTTTTATTACTGTTCATACTCGTGCCTGCATGTATTTCTACCCCCTGATTATATTATTGTTGATATTATGACCCACTGATGTCTGGGTTTTCCATGGCCCAGATCCTCTACCTTTGTCGCAGGCTGATCAAGAGTATTTCCGCGGTCAGGCCGAGCAGTGAGGATCCTGTTAGTATCCAGTTAGTTATTTTCTTACTTTCCAGATGTTATTGTTACTTGGATTTATTGCTTCCACATATTACTTCTTGACTCGTTTATTCTGGCTCATGAACATATACTAGATAGTTTATTTACTTTCCTGTTCTTGATATCTCTACAGCCGAAATGTGACTGTGGAGGGATTTTTCCTATCCACAGGTAGTATGGTTGGCTCTGTCACGTGCCTATCTTAGCGCACTCTAGGAAGTGAGGCGTGACAAAAGATGATATGATTTCAGACATCTTTTCATGATCATTAAGATAGGGCTCATGGCAACTGAAAATCTGGTGTAGTTGGAAACTCTTATTTTTAAGTTCTTTCTTTTATAGTTCTTATCTTTTGCATGTAACTTTCACCTTCTTTCTTTTATTATGGGATTTTGTGGGTGTAATCCGCTGAAAACCCTCAGGAGACAACACTCCTCCTATTAGGGACATCTAGAGGTTTAAAGGCTTGTTGCACGTGCTCAGTTCAATCGATGCCTACGAAAGTGTGCTAGGTATTTCTTTTTCTTTTTTCTCCCTCTCTTGAATAATTAGTTTGCTCGGGACGATCAAACTTAAGTTTGGGGGTATTTGTTCAGTCGAAATTATTGCACATCTGATATAACATTTTTCTTACTTTTCTTAAATATTTAAAAGTGTTTATTATAAATATAGATTATATTTGGGTTTATCTGTAAAATAGTATTTACCATATGTTTATACATTATATTTAACATTATGAAAGAAGATATATGCATATAATATTTTGGTAATTAAAATATGCATATCATATCAAATATTCTAATCACATTTCTTAAAAGATATAATATCATACAAATGGTTAGAATAATATTTCAATATATATATATATATATATAATATTTTGGTAATTAAAATATGCATATCATATCAAATATTCTAATCAAGATTCTTAAAAGATATAATATCATACAAATGGTTAGAATAATATTTCAAAATATATGCATAATATTTTAGTAATTAAAATATGCATATCATACCAAATATTCTTAATCAAGTTTCTTAAAAATTTATTACCATATAAAGTAATTAAGATACTCTCTCTAATTTAATAAATATTACTAAAATTATTCATAGAGATTTTATGCAGATTTAGCTCAGGTCAAGAGATCAAGATATTCAATATGTCAGGATAAAAAATCTGCTAATAAAATCATAGATCTGAAAACTTGGAAAGTGGATTTTTATGGCAAGTCTAAACCTATGAGATCTAGGATTTCTGATTTGAGGGCTATATAAAGGACCGAGGGCTAAAGTTAAAACTCATCCCCTTTACACTAAGCAAATCACCGTCGAAAAACAAGAGATCCATGACAGGTCCATGATTTGACGTGATAGGGCGGCGTGAAAATTGACGGAGCATCTACTTCCTACGAGACAGAGATCGAGAGCAACTTCTTCCTCTTGTAATCTAAATTCGTAGGATTTTTACTTGTTAAGTTAATAAATAAAGGTAGATCATTTTGTTTAATTATTTATTTTTTGTATTTTTACTTTCTGCATTTTAATTATGATCTCATTCTCTATCCTTTCTTCTTCTTCTCACAAAATGCGTGAGTAATTCCTAACTTGCTAGGGTTCGCAGGATTAGGGTTGAACAATGGATGAGAAAATATTTTAACTTCTTTTAAGTCTTATGAAGTTTATAAATTTTAGCAAAAGAATAGTTAACATCCTAATCGAGCGCGCTACCAATTTATTGCTAGTCTCGATCGCGATTTGAGATTATATTAACAATTGTTTTGCTAAGTGCTAGACATGAATAGAGATCAATGAAAGGACAAGGGTCAATAGTGTGGAAACTCTAGTTTCTTTCAAGAACTCTAATCATTATTCATCACTATCAATCTAGTTTTAAATCTATCAATAGATAAAAGGAGTAATCTTTATTAGTCATTCATGACAACTAAATCCTAACGAACCCTATAAGCCTTCTTCTTATATATTCTATATTCTTATTTAAACTAGATCTAAAAAATATATATTCTACATCCGTATTTACCATAGAATCTATTTTTCACTATTCTCTATTCTCCTTCCTCTTTTCTAATCAACACGTTTAAAGCAAAATTAAAAGTTCCACGAATCTCTGAGGACGACCCGTACTCATCTCGGCTACTTATGAGAGACACCGTTATTGATTGCGATTATTCTACAAACACTTTTTCACGATCAATCAGTACCAGCATGCGACGTGTGCTATTTTCAGGGAGGAGAGGCGGCTGTTACTCGATCACAGGATGCCGTCCCAGCCAGCAATCCAGCGATCACTTTGAAGCGACGAGCAGCCGTTCGCCCTTCTTTAAAAGAAATCACTACGGCTATAGTCCCCCGAGCTTTTCCTGAAAAGCTTCGGCCGGATGTTCCCGCGACTGCGGTAGCCATGGCGTCCCCGGAATCGGGCATTGGTTCGGAGATCGGGACCCGCCGTCCGAAAAGGCCTGTCAAGCGAAAGCTTTTATCGTCGGCTGTTGGTGTCTGTTCAGTCGAAAATATTGCACTTTTGAAATAACATTTTCCTTACTTTTCTTAAATATTTAAAGGTGTTTATTATAAATATAGAACATATATGGATTTATCTGCAAAATACTATTTACCATATGTTTTTATATTATAATTAACATTATGAAGGAAAATATAGCCATTTTATATTTATATAATATTTTGGTAATTGAAAATATGCATATCATATCAAATATTCTAATCACAATTCTTAAAAAATATAATATCATACAAATGGTTAGAATAATATTTCAAAATATATGCATAATATTTTAGTAATTAAAAGATGTATAGCATATCAAATATTCTTAATCATGTTTCTTAAAGATTTATTACCATATAAAGTGCATATCATATTAAATATTCTTAATCAAGTTTCTTAAAGATTTATTACCATATATAGTGATTAAGATACTCTCTCTAATTTAATAAATAAACTAATATTATTCATAGAGATATTGCGCAAGATTTAGCTCAGGTCAAGAGATCAAGATGTTCAAGATGTCAGGATCAAAAATCTGCCAAAATCATAAAATCAATACTGATAGAGACTCAGAATCCAGGCATGGAAAGTCACCATATTAGGAAGTCACCATATATGGTAACTAGTTTTTCTTCTTTGAGGGCTATATAAAGGACCAAGAGCTAAAGTTAGAAGGCATCAAGCCGAAGAGATCACGAAGTCCAAGACGGCTCACGCATCCAGACTGATCATCAACCGTTCATCTACCTCCTTCGGAAGAGTTCGAGAAGCAAACCAAGTTTTTGTAATCATTTTCTAAGGAATAAAGTGTAGATTGTTCAAGTTGATTAATAAAGGTAGTTGTTTTATTTAATTCTTTTGCATTTTACATTATGTTTTCCCTCTCTGTCTTTTCATCTCCTTTTCCCAACATGCGCGAGTAATTCTCCGCTTGTTAGGGTTCATAGGATTATGGTAGATTAATGGATGATGAAAATTCTTAAACTCTTTTTACGTCCTATAAAATTTATAAACTTTACTAAAAGAATCATTAACATCCTAATCGGGCATGCTACCAATTTATTGTTAGTCTCGACCGCGATTAGAGATTAGATTAATGATTGTTTTGGTAAAGGCTAGATATGAACGGAGTTCCAATGTCGAGATAGGGGTTAAGAGTGGGAACCCTTTTCCCTCCAGAAACCCTAATCTACATGCATCTCTGTCGTTCTAGTTTTAAATCTATTAGAGAATAAAAGAGTAATATTTAATTAACCATCCATAACTATTAAATCCTAATGAACCCTACAAGCCCCCTTTTAATATTGAACTTACATCCATAATTAATCTAGATCTATATTTTGCATCCGTGTTTAACGTAGATCTAGAACCTACAACCATTCTTATTTTCCTCCTTTCTTTCTCTACACGCCTAAAGTAAGAATAAAATATTCCACATTTCTTTGCGGACGACCCGTACTCATCTCAGCTAGCTACAAGTGACACCGTTATTGATTGCGGTTATTCTACAAACACTTTTTCACATAAATCAAATGGCGCCGTTGCCGGGGATACGTGCGTAATTTTTTTCTTACTATTCGTGTTGAATTCTTATTCGATCCATATCATAAATAAACAAAACTGCAAATTGTTTATTTAATGATTGTTGTGTGAATTTTGCGAGGGAATCTGGAGTCATTTGAGTGAGGAGATAAATATTCAGAGACATTCATCAAGAGCCAGAGGAGGAAGGGAGGCCACTTAGCAAAAATCTTCATCAGATCTTCCTAGCCGGCGGCGGAACCACGGCATAAAGAGCCTATTGGCGGCGGAACCGTGGCTCATTAAGGGATTTAGGGTTTCCAATTTCTCTGGTATCTTCTTTACATCTTTCTCTCTCCTCTGAAATCCAATAAAATATTTTTTCTGCAGGATTCTTTGCAAAATATCGTCGCTCAAAAATCTTTTTGCAATGTTTTGTTATTGGTTTGTTGTTGCATATTTTAATACGGACTTTAAGGGGCAAAGACCAAATTCAGATTAGGTGGGGAGTTCATTACCCTTCCTAAGCCCCGAAAATCACAAAAACTTGCATCCGCATCACCCTCATTAACTAAAAAATATCTAGACAAGACTCTAAGGACCGTCGCGCTCAATTAGGACAAAAGGAGGTCGTGGGTAATCTATTGCTTATCCGTGTTTCTTTTATGGTGTCTAAGGAAAGTTTGTCTAATGCAAGTAGTTACTTAATTAGGCCCACTACTTACGTAGTGGAGAACCTCCCATTTACCTGGCCACAGAAGGGGCAAAGAGGAAATAGAGGATTTATCCTGCGATTTGTCTTCTGGAAGTCTAGGAGCGGTCTAGAGACTTGACCTAGGTGACCATTAGATATAGGGTTGCTTGTGCATGCTTGTGTGAATTTTCATAAATTCCGTCCTTTTTCAAAACAAACCAATTATTTTCTCCCTTTTTTTTACCTTTCTTTTCCCCCTCTTCTCTTCTTATAATGGGTGACCCAAATAGAAGAACTCTTGCCGAGTTTTGCTGTCCACAACCAGATATTTCTTGTTTTGGTAATCCCTTCGGTATACCGTCCGACTCTCTTATGTTCTTAAGAGATTGGATAGAACAAGCGGGTAGAAACAGTTGGCTACCTCAGTCTAGGTCTTATCAACCGTATCCTAATTTTACATCCGTTTCAGTTGATACTCCGAGTAAGGATACCCCTAGACGCATGTCCATTGCTGAGCATATAACTAGGGCTAGAGGCCAAAGTTTCAATCCGAACCAATATCAACCGTATCCTAATTCTACATCCGTTTCAGTTGATACTCCGAGTGAGGATGCCCCTAGACGCATGTCCATTGCTGAGCATATAGTTAGGGCTAGAGGCCAAAGTTTCAATCCGGACAATTATCAACCATCACCTCCACTTTCTAAAGAAGAATTTCATAATCGGTTTGTGTCATGTATGATATCCAATAGCCAACCGACCAACCAATATCAATATTCTTCTTATCACAATGTTGACCCTACTCCTGCCCAATTTTCACAATCATTCTGTTCCTATCAATCAAATCCGACTTTTCCACCTTCTCTAAACGGTCTTTCTAATCAGTCATTTGGGAGTTTTAATTGTCCACAAGAATTTCAATCATATACTGAAACTCCTTATCAACCCAAATCTAGTCTTGAGCGGACATTAGAGAAAGGTTTAGTGATGTTGAACCGCAACAGAGAGGAATGGAAGGTAAGCATGTCTAAATATGAAGGAGCAACTAATTTCAAACCAGACCAAAAATTTTCAGTATATAATTCGGGCCTAGGACAAAATGAGAATTTGGGTAGTGAGAGATAACTGTACACCTTTCCTAATCAAACATTCCTTTTCCAAACTGAAATCCACAACTCCAGTTTCACAGATTCATCGAGTACTCCAAATGATTCACCAATTGACGATAGAATGTATGAGAAGCTGTGTAATAATGCAGTGTTTGATTTACCCGACTGTGAAGGGTCCATTTCGAGTGAAACCATACCAAATCCTTGTGATCCCTACACCTCCACTCTTGAACCAAAATTGATTGAAAGCTGTACTTTTGATGAGGTGTTTGAGAATTTTAACTTTCACTTGAATGAGGTGATTGACGTTGAGGATATATTGATTGATGAATCCGAAATTTTGGATGAGTTTGTCCCACCAATTCATCAGGTCCTTTCACTTCCTTGTGATCATCATCTCGAGCCTTTGATAATTCTTCCCGAACCCCAAATGCTTCTCCACGTTGATAATAATGGTATAACCGAACAGCAGACCGAAATTCAGCCTACATCTTCCACATCTGGTTTTGCGATTCTCGACACACCAATTTGTTTACCCATTTCACCTTCTACTTTCTCCATTTCTTCTTCTATTCTTCCTATAGTTTCAGTGAGTTTTGATGAATCACAATCCGATAATTCAAGTTCGACAATCCCAGAAAGCCAATTTGATTTGGATATTTTTGATAATGAGGTAGATGAGTTTTTCGAGTCTTCTACCTCCATGTATTTTGAAAAATCAAGTATGGTAAAATCTGACACAAAACTTATTGACAGCAAAATGTTCAATAACATCATCGACGACAGTTTTGAAGAACTTTTTGTTGACGAACTTGCATTCCTAAACAATATGGATTTTGTGATTGATCAACCTCTACCTAAAGAAGTTGAACCGCCACCACTCCTTCTTCCTAAGCATTCACATTCTCCCTGTCATTCATCCTCATTCTTTCATTTCTATAATTTAAAACTCAAACCCTTTCCAGACCACCACTTATCTCTTCCTTATTTCTGCCTGACTCTATATAACATGTTCTTCCACCGACCTATACGTTACACTGATAAAATCTTTGAATGGTTGGTACTAATTTTTGGTCTTTGTAAAGTCTTATTTTGACCAAATGACTTACCCCCTTTTAAAATGCTTAATATTGTCTAACTCATGTTTGAGGGGGGTATATTTTTGGCTCTTGAAAATAAAAGTTGTCCTAAAAAATTGTGAGCCAAAAATAAGTTGGGGGAGGATTTTCACTTTCACTTATTCTTGCCCCCATTAATAATGTCCTCCCAAGTTTATAGGTTGTTTGAGGTTTAGCATAAGACAACAGTGATGACACTGTTCTAGACAAGTTTGGGGGAGGTTTGTGCTTTTACGCTTCACTTCGCATACTTTGCATAAGCACAAAACATATTAAAAAAATTTGAAAAAAAAATTTGAAGAAAAAATTTTTGTACATAAATAAGATAATAAAAGATTATATAGTGAAAAATTACATCCATAAGATTGGAAAAATTTAAGAAAACCAAGAAAATTAGAAGTTTTCTTAAATTAACTAGTAATAAGTAGTTATGAGCCGTTGTCCCAAGGGTTAGTAAGATGAAAGAAGTCACTAATCTGAGGATAAAAATAAGTCTGAAAAATAGTTCCTATTCTGGAAGCCAAACATTTGAATGTTGATACCCTACTATTCGCACTTACATACGTCTTGAAACTCGGGATAGTAGAGGATACCTTGAAATGCTCTTGTCTGAAAGCCAAAGTATGAAAGAAATTATAAATGGAAAATAAAAGATAAAATGGTGAAGAAAAATGAACACTGATTTTTTTATCGCCAAGGCAGCAATAAAAAAATATAGCGAGGGTGCTTCATCACCTAGTGCCTTAGACCAACTGGTCTGGGAGTCACTGCTAAACCTTAGGTGGTGCAAGACGAGGAATACACCTAATAAGGAAACACATGAGTAATCGGTCGGTTAGTACCTCAAGAAATATTAACGGTCGTATGAAAGTGTGTGAGCAAATCCATCTAAATATTCATCAAATTAAAAAGTACTGAGGTAGATGGACAAGAGTATGATAGCTTGAATTGAACTCTCCGAGTGTAGGGATGTCTTTTACACACATGTAGGGGTATATGATCGATATTTGGATAAAAGGTAGGAATGAAGAATAAAGACGATATTTTATTGAGGGATAATGTGATTTCTAACATCTTTTCATGACTATTAAGATAGGGCTCGTGACAATCGAAAAGCTAGTGTAGTTGGAAACTCTGATTTTCAAAGTCTTTCTTTTATAATTCTTGTCTTTATATGTAACTTTCACGGTCTTCCTTTTATTATTGGATTTTATGGGTGTAATCCGCTGAAAACCCTCAGAAGACAAAACTCCTCCTGCTAGGGACACCTAGAGGTTTAACAGCTTGTTGCACGTGCTCAGTGCAATCGTGTTGCCTATGAAAGTGTGCTACTTAGATTTTTCTTTTTCTTTTTCTCCTTCTCTTGAATAACTAGTTTTCTCGGGATGATTAAAGTTAAGTTTGGGGGTATTTGTTCAGTCGAAAATATTGCACTTTTGATATAACATTTTCCTTACTTTTCTTAAATATTTAAAGGTGTTTATTATAAATATAGAACATATATGGATTTATCTGCAAAATACTATTTACCATATGTTTTTATATTATAATTAACATTATGAAGAAAAATATAGCCATTTTATATTTATATAATATTTTGGTAATTGAAAATATGCATATCATATCAAATATTCTAATCACAATTCTTAAAAAATATAATATCATACAAATGGTTAGAATAATATTTCAAAATATACGCACAATATTTTAGTAATTAAAAGATGTATAGCATATCAAATATTCTTAATCATGTTTCTTAAAGATTTATTATCATATAAAGTGCATAGCATATTAAATATTCTTAATCAAGTTTCTTAAAGATTTATTACCATATATAGTGATTAAGATACTCTCTCTAATTTAATAAATAAACTAACATTATTCATAGAGATATTGCGCAAGATTTAGCTCAGGTCAAGAGATCAAGATGTTCAAGATCTCAGGATCAAAAATCTGCCAAAATCATAAAATCAATACTGACAGGGACTCAGAATCCAGGCATGGAAAGTCACCATATTAGGAAGTCACCATATATGGTAACTAGTTTTTCTTCTTTGAGGGCTATATAAAGGACCAAGGGCTAAAGTTAGAAGGCATCAAGCCGAAGAGATCACGAACTCCAAGACGGCTCACGCATCCAGGCTGATCATCAACTGTTCATCTACCTCCTTCGGAAGAGTTCAAGAAGCAAACCAAGTTTTTGTAATCATTTTCTAAGGAATAAAGTGTAGATTGTTCAAGTTGATTAATGAAGGTAGTTGTTTTATTTAATTCTTTTGCATTTTACATTATGTTTTCCCTCTCTGTCTTTTCATCTCCTTTTCCCAACATGCGCGAGTAATTCTCCGCTTGTTAGGGTTCATAGGATTATGGTAGATTAATGGATGATGAAAATTCTTAAACTCTTTTTACGTCCTATAAAGTTTATAAACTTTACTAAAAGAATCATTAACATCCTAATCGGGCACGCTACCAATTTATTGTTAGTCTCGACCGCGATTAGAGATTAGATTAATGATTGTTTTGGTAAAGACTAGATATGAACGGAGTTCCATGTCGAGATAGGGGTTAAGAGTAGGAACCCTTTTCCCTCCAGAAACCCTAATCTACATGCATCTCTGTCGTTCTAGTTTTAAATCTATTAGAGGATAAAAAGAGTAATCTTTAATTAACCACCCATAACTACTAAATCCTAATGAACCCTACAAGCCCCCTTTTAATATTGAACTTACATCCATAATTAATCTAGATCTATATTTTGCATCCGTGTTTAACGTAGATCTAGAACCTACAACCATTCTTATTTTCCTCTTTTCTTTCTCAACACGCCTAAAGTAAGAATAAAATATTCCACATTTCCCTGGGGACGACCCGTACTCATCTCAGCTAGCTACAAGAGACACCGTTATTGATTGCGGTTATTCTACAAACACTTTTTCACATAAATCAGTGTCAATTCGTAGAAGAAAAAGAAATCCCTATTCTCTGCTGATGTCGTATTCGGCCAGGAGCCTCATGCTCCCTACAGTGAGGGCTTGTGCGAATATGGTACCAATGAGGGTTTGTTTGACACGCCTGCAACTGATACTGATCTTCAGGCTGCCCTTGCAGCTTTCGAGCGACTGGCTCGCGAGGAAGCAGCATTGGTCTCTATGGCGGAGTCGGGTATATTTCATATACATTCTTCTGCATCTATCCCTTCTCCTCTTATTATGCTTTATTAACGCTCTTTTCTTTAATAGGTATTTCTGTCGAAGAGGCTCTCACGGCTTCCCTCAAGACGTTTGAGGAGGAAGAGAGGCTTCGCGCCACCTTGGGTCTTGGTATAATTCGCTTCACTACACCTTTGCTCTTTTAGTTCCTTCTATTCATGGTCTGACTCTTTTCTTTATCTTGCTGCAGGGACTACCAAAACCCAGGTTGTTCCAAGTGTAATTCCAATCCCAGGCGGTGACGCAGAAAAGTTTCCAGAGCCACCGATTACGACCGAGGCCATCCCGAAGCCACCACAGGAGGAGTTGCTGAAGCAGCCGATGATGGACGCTGTAGCGGCTCCGGAGGCAGAGCTCGGTTCGGATGATGACGTCCCTCTGTCGGAAGTTTTAAGGAGGTCGGTTCTCACGGCTCAAGATGAGAGGAAGCGCAAAAAGTATGCGGCGAGGGAACGCAACGCTGGCTTGGCCGTGGGTGCAGGCTCAAGCAATGTTCCGCCTGCTGACATTCCTTCGGTGGACGTCCCTTCTGCCCTGTCTACTGCACATAGACAGGTTGCGCGTGTAGCTCGTGAAGAGAGTGAACGACTACTTCAAGGTAGAACAACGCGCGGTCTTAATAACAACTCCTCTCCCATGTCTATTTATTTAACATACGCATTTTTTATTTACAGGACCAAATTTGGATGACGGCGTGACAGGTGAAGCGACGGCAACCAAAGAGCATGAAGCATCTAATCTTTCTCTGGACTCTAGGACTGTTCCAACTTCCGATCTTCCCTCTGTGGATCTTTGATATCGGCGGGTGACGCAAGCATTACGACAGCCCCTGTCGAATCAGGTGATGAAGCTGTGGGTGTTGAATCTGCTCTCCTAATGGAAACCGAAGAAGCCGTCACAGCTGGTGACGCTTCGGGCACGGTTTCGGTTTCTGACTTGTCAGGTATTCCTTAGGTTATCATCTTTGAGTTTTTTTTTTATTTTTTCTCTTCTTTTTATAAAAATCCTGCTAAGCTTTTCTGATGATATTTCCTTTGTCTTGAGCATAGGCACCATAAACCCTAAAGTTGTACTAGCCGAAGAATTACTGTCGGCCGCTGCCTTAACTGTCACGGTTCCTTCCGTGCCTCCCCGAGTTTTGGAAGGTAAGGGTTTCTCATTTAGTTGCTTTATTGCAGATACCAATTTTCTCTGCCTTAACTATATATTGTCGCAATCTTGCAGGAATACTCTTTGACCACTTATACCAAGTGTTACACCCGCACTTTTCCTTCCAATCGGAAGTCGTTCCCTCTTCCAACAGTGATCAGTATATTCTTTGTTTAGTGTTTCTCCTTTTCGTGAGTAAAATTTCTGCTGATAAGCCTTCCTTATATTGACCCCAGTATCACAGTTCAAAGGAGGGAGCGAAGGAATAACCAAGCATCCGGAGGTCCCTATTTTGCCATCTTCAACAGCTGATACGGTAGATTTCGTTCGTCAGGTGTCTTCTTTGTCTTTCAAGTTGAAATATAACCGTAATTTATTTTGCAGCGATTACACCAGCTTTAGATCATTTTGAGTCCCGCATTCCCATGCCCACGAGGCCCTTCGCTAAACGTCCATCTTCTAGGAGCGCGGTGACTAGCCGACGAATATTAAGCGAATTTATTGAGGATCTTGACGCCGAGGTTCTTACTTCTGCTACGGATTTTGCTGACGAAGTCAATCCAATGCTGGCAATGCTCATGAATTTCCACACTGAAGACCTCGTCGGTTATAGGGTTGATTATTGCCGGAAGATCAAGGCTTGTCTGCATGAGATTGAGCTTAAGCGCCTCGCTCGTGAGGTATTAACTTTGAAATATCAGTGAACCGCGTGGATCGAGAAGAGTGTCACTTTCATTCGATATTTTGAACAAGAGGGGACTCTAAGGCGAAAGGCGCATGAGACGTCTTCCGGTGAATCCGTCCAATTGCGCGCTGATCAGTCGAAAATACTGCATTTTTAACACGGCAATTTCCCTATCTATTGCATTCATCTAGAGGTGTTCGGCATTCATATTGCACATATTAGCAAAACAGTCGTAAAATAACAGATTGCATGTGTTATACTCTAAAACCGGAACTTTAAGGGAAATTGACTGTTTTTCATGGTATCGCATCATCCTTGTATTGCGCAACACTTGTTTCGAAGTCTGTGCAGGAAATTCCAGAAGAAAGGCCAAGATTGTCAAAATGCTGATCAAAATTACGCCAAGTCTAAGATGTTTGATCTGGTATTAATATAGAGGGAATTACACAATTCAACATATCAGATAAATACCCCAAAGTCAGCCCAAAGCACCAGAAGAAAATTTGCACAGTGCCTCCCTCACGTGACCGCGGATCCGCGGCATAAGCAGGCACGTGTCGCAGATCCGCGGCAGTAATGACACGTCAGCTGCATTTATTTTCATCAGTGGTCTTCCCTCAAGGCCAGAAGCTCTTCAAGTCACTACAATTTCCAGAACATTCTGCCAGTTCAGCAAGCTCCTTGTGCAAAGCTAATGATATCCTAGCTTCCAAAGCAAGCTTCTCCTTAACTACCTTAAGAGCCTAGAACCTTCTCCCTAACCTTCTAACTTAAGGTGGAAGCTAAACCCTAACTAACTAGTTCTAGAGGTTTCTACCTAACTATCTAGCTTACAAGGGAAGCTAAGCTAAAGCTTATGAGAGAATCTAACCTAGACCAAGCTTACAAGGGAAGCTAACCTAATCCAAGCTTCTTAAGGAAGCTAACTACTCTTAAGGCTATAAAAGGGACTCTAGGCTTCACTTGAAAAGGGTTGTTCAACAATTCTCCCTAAATTCAATACAAGTTGAGTGACACAACTTGTAAACCCTAATTCCAATTCCAATCCAAATTCAAGATCCCGAGTACCATTCAAGCGAGAAGCCTTCAACTTTTTAGGAGCGGAGCCGATCTTCAATCGAGCAAGTGATCCAAACCGATTCGCGACTCAAGGAGACGAGCGAAGCCAAATCGACGATCGAGTTATTTCCTCTTGTAGTTTTTGAGCGATTTGTAACGGAATTGTTGATAAATAAAAGGTGAAATTCTTTAATCTTGCTTTCTTTAAATTCTTGCATCATGATTTGATCTCAATTTGTGATTGTGGTTCTTGTTGTGATGTTTGAGTAAAATTCCGCTCGTAAAGGAGTCGAGACGATCAATAGAATGATGATGTAACAAATCTTGAAACGATTCTTAAGTCCTACGAGTTTTGTAAACCCTAGCAAATTGAAGAATCGACGACCTAGTTTCGTTGCGATACTTTCTTGATTGTGATCGCTCGAAATTAGGGATCCACGATCGATTCTTGAATTTACTAGAGGCTAGAATGTGAATGATATCGACGAAGGGACAAGGAATAGATGATGAAACCCTAGTATCACAAGAAATCCCTAATTCTCGTTGATCATCATCGATCTAGTATCAATTCATCGATGGATAAGAATACGTAATCGCTAGATTTCATCACATCTATAGATACGATCGATTCCTACGAGCCTCACTTCGATTCTTGATATTTGGTTTGGAAATCATCTAATCCTCAATTCTTGATTTTAATGTTTTCTTAGATCTAGATTTTTCTAATTCTTGAAATTCAATTTACAAATCATGAATTGTTTCTTTTCTTTTCTTTAAAGTTTCAACTCATCCAATTCGAAACACGAACGATTACACTTTTCCTGTGGACGATCCGCACTTACTAACGCGCTACATTCGACACCGTTATTGACTGCGGTCAAATAATTTTTGGTTGTGATTTCTTTACAATTTTCATACTGCACAATCCGAAATCGTTTCAATCAAATGGCGCCGTTGCCGGGGATAGTGCTCTAATTGTTCGTATTTTGAAATTTGAGTTGAAAAGTTTATCCCATCTATATTTTTAGATCTAAATTCGCACAAACCCTAAACGTGTTGTTGTGATTTGTTGCGAGGAAATCTGGAATTTGTGGAGCTGTGGAAAAAAATTTCAGAGCATTCCAGAGAGCTGTGTAAGTGAACAGGAGCCTGTTGTGAAATTTTTGTGCAGTGAAGAGGATAAACCGCGGCGGATCCGCGGTATTAGGCGACTCCCGCGGTGGAACCGCGGTGCTACAGTAGAATCACTGTTCCAAAATTTTTGGTAACTCTCTAGACTTTCTTATCTCCTACCTCATCTGCTCCAATTAACAATTTGCTGCAGGTTTCTTTGCAAATAAATCGCAGCGCCGCAAAAGCAATAAAAATTGTGCGTGTTTTGATTTTTGGTTGTTTGCATATTAATACGGAAATTAAGGGGCACGGCCAAATCCAGATTAGGTGGGGAGTTCATTACCCTTCCTAAGCCCCAAAAATCACAAACATGCATCCGCATTTACCCTCATTAACTAAAAAATATCTAGAGATGACTCTAAGGACCGTCGCGCTCACTTAGGACAAGAGAAGGCCATGGGTAATTCATTGCTTATCCGCGTTTCTTTGTGGTGTCTAAGGCAAGTGTGTCGAAGGCTAGTGGTTATTAATTAGGCCCACTACTTACGTAGTGGAGTACCTTCCCACTTACCTGGCATTTACCTGGCCACAGGGAGACAAAGAGGCAGTGGAGGATTGATCCTGCGACTTGTCTTTTGGCAGTTAGGAGCGGTCTAGAGCCTGACCTAGGCGACCACTAGATTTTAGGGTATTGCTTGTTGCATTTGTGTGCTCGCATCATTTTTTCAAAAAATCCGTAAAATTTTCAAAACAAACACCGCGTTCATCATTTCCCCTAATTATAAGTCACGCTGCCACTTGTACTAACCCTTTTTAGTGTAAGATAGGCTGGACACGGGATTCTAGTGCCCATTTAGTCCGCGTCCCCTGATCGATCCAAAAGTCGGTATTTTTACGTTTACCTTTTCTTTACCCACCACCACACCCACATCGATGGATCCATCTCCATCGAATTTCTTTACCACTACTCTGTCGCCGTCCGTTGGTGCTTAGAATCCACCCCGCATCTCTCTCCAAGAGAGGTGCTATCCTACACGAGGTCCTCTTTCCACCTGTCTTTCCATTCCACCAGCCAACGGGGAAAATTTTGAAATTAAACCCCAATACATCAACCTTCTAGCCAAATTTCACGGTACCGAGTCTGAAGACGCATATGCCTTTATCACCAAATTTGAAAATGTATGCGCAGTGATGTGTACCTCACAGCTTTCTATGGATGCTATGCGTCTACGTCTTCTCCCATTTACCTTATGCGATATAGCCGAGAAGTGGCTGTATAACACTACCGCACATTCCATTTCAAATTGGAAAGAATTCGTCAAAGCATTCCTTAAGAAATTCTACCCACATCATAAAACAGCTAGAGTCCGTAGCGAAATAAATCAATTCACCCAGCTTCCAAATGAACCATTTTCAAAATGTCTTGAACGCTTCAAGGATCTGTTAGTTCAATGTCCACATCACGGAATCCCCAGATGGGAACTGTGTCGAATCATTTATGAGGGCATTAATCCTAACACAAAACAGACCCTTGAATTAATGTGTCAAGGCAATTTCATGACCAAAGATGATGGGGAAGCCTGGAAATCTTTAGAAGATTTCGCTGAAAAATCGTTACAGTGGGAGGGTATGAGTCAATCGTCTAGGGATGGCAATGATATTTCCATAGGAGTTAGAGCTGAAATTGCAGCTTTACACAAGAAATTCGACACTATGGAAAACAAATTTTTAGCCGCCGCCCTAAATCAAATGTCACTCTCCAAAACTGTCTGTGGATGCTGTTCTGATCCTTCTCATTTGACGGAAGAATGTCCACGAAATTCTCTGTTTCAAGGTCATGAGCATACCAATACCGCATTTCAAAGACCTAGGAACGATCCATTTTCTTCCACTTATAATCAGAGTTGGAGGAATCACCCGAACTTTGCTTGGAACCAATCACAAAATCAAAATACGGTTCCAAACCAACACAATTTCCAAAGGGCCCCTCCACCACAACAGCAACCACAATTGAGTCAGCACCCCTACCAATCACAAAACTTCCAAAATCCTGCCAACACTTTTGCACCACATGAAAACTCTTTGCAATTGACCGGTACAGATAATACCTCTGCACTAGCACAAACCTTGGATACTTTCATGAAACAATCCATCCAAGGGACGACAAGTTTGCAATCTTCCGTCGAGAATGTGATGAAGATCATTGTCTCTCAAAATGAGAATATCAAATCGATGGAAGCAGAAATTGCACAACTAAAAGACGAAATGCGTGCAAGAGAGAAAGGGAAACTTCCAGCTCAACCTTTGCCCAATCCTGGCCATTCACATCATGTGGATGCAATCACGTTGAGATTTGGAAGAGTGCTTGACAATCACGTTGGGGAAGAGTTTAATGATACTGATAAATCAATCGATAACACCCCGGCTGAGACCTTTGCTTCCACTTCTACTTCTAATTCTGACCCCAGTTCTTCTACCCCACCACCTTCTTGCAAGCCTATTCTTCGTTTCCCAAAAGGCTCGCCACCTCAGCCCATCTCTTCTTGTTCTCCTCAGACGATCCCCACTTCTATTCTGGGATCGGGTCCACACACACTTCCTTCTCCTATGATGGACCCAGCGCTTATTGCTAAAGCACCTTATCCTAATCGGTTAAGGGCTAACACATCGAGTCCACATATGGAGAAGATTATGGACATTTTAAAGCAAGTTAACATCAACATCCCTCTCCTAGATGCTATCCAACAAGTTCCATCCTATGCGAAAACTCTTAAAAACTTGTGCACTAGGAAGAGGAAGACTCAAGTGCCCAAGAAGATATTCATGGCAAAAACAGTAGACACAGCCTTTCCCTAGCAATTACCGAGGAAACGTAAGGATCCTGGATATCCTACGATTTCCATTTCTATCGGGGAAAAAAACATTAACCGTGCTCTACTAGATCTGGGCGCAAGTGTTAACCTGCTTCCATACTCGGTCTATGAGCAACTAGGTATCGGAGTGTTAAAGCTCTCGAGCATAACTCTCCAGATGGCTGACCGATCAATCACCAAACCTAGGGATGAACTGGAGGATGTGTTAATAAAAATCGGGGAATTTGTATTCCCTGTGGATTTTATTGTACTTGATACACAGCCTGTAGCGAACCCACGGAATCAAATTCCGGTGATTTTAGGTCGCCCCTTTTTGTCCACTTCCAACGCTATTATCAACTGTCGTAATGGTTCTATGACCCTATCTTTCGGGAATAGGTCAATAGAGCCGAATATTTACAAGTTGGGAAGTGTACCCTCCGAACCTACTGCTCAGGTCTGTTCTTTCGACTTAATGGATGTCGACAGCAGCGAATTTGATGATCCTCTTGATACTGATCTTGACTCTTTTCATACGTTGTTGTTTGACCCAAGTATGTATCATACAAATACGGACTCTTCCACCGAGATGTCCGCGTCAACAACTAACACCGATTATGAACTGTTCTTAGAGTCTGAAGATCACCCCGCACTTTGTAATGACATTATTCATCGGGGTATTGATGGAACTTTTGAGGAAATCTTCGCTGATGAACTCGCATTTTTGAATGACACGGGTGTTGAAATGAATCATGTCCCAATCAATGAAATTGAACCTCCACCCCTTCTTCTGAACTGTAAAAAGAATGCGAGTAATCCATCACATTCACTGCATCGTCTCTCCAAAATGAGACGCACACACATTCTATTCCACCACTTACCCTTTCCCCACTTCTTCTTCCACCAACCAGAGCACTGCATTGATAAAAATTTTGAATGGTTGGTGTTAACTTTCGGTCTTTGCAAAGCTTGGCATCGACCACTGATTTTTGACCCCCTCATGTGATTTTCAAAGATTAACATTGCTTAACTCAAGTTTGGGGAGGGGGGTATAATCGGGCTCTTGAAAAGAAAATTTTTATATAAAATGATGAGCCAACAATAAGTTTGGGGGAGGATCTTCACTTAAATATTTTGCCCCCATTAATAAATTTCCTCCCAAGCTTACAGGTTTTTCGAGATTTAGCAGATGGCAACAGTGAGGACACTGTTGAAAACAAGTTTGGGGGAGGTTTGTGCTTATTTTCGTATCATTTGCATCATACTTTGCATAAGCACAAAACATTTTTTTTGAAAAACCTATAAAAATTTAAAAAATTTCAAAAAAATATAATAAAATTTTTTGTACATAAATAAGATAATAAAAGATTAGATAATGAAAAATTACATCCATGAGATTGGAAAAATTTAAAAAAACCAAGAAAATTAGAAGTTTTCTTATACGAACTAGTAATAAGTAGTTATGAGCCGTTGTCCCAAGGGTTAGTAAGATGAAGGAAGTCACTAATCTGAGGATAAAAATAAGTCTGAAAAATAGTTTCTATTCTGGAAGCGAAACATTTTGAACGTTGATACCCTGCTATTCGTAATTACACACGTCTTGAAGCCCGGGATAGTAGAGGATACCTTGAAATGCTCTTGTCTTAAAGCCGATGTATGAAGGAAATAAAAAAAAATGAATAAAATATAAAATGGTGCAGAAAAATGAACACTGGTTTTGTTATCGCCAAGGCAGCAATAAAAAAATATAGCGAGAGTGCCTCTTCACTTACTGCCCTAAGGCCAACTGGTCTGGGAGTCACTGCTAAGCCTTAGGTGGTGCAAGACGAGAAAAATACACCAAATATGCAAGCACATGAGTAATCGGTCGGTTAGTACCTCAAGAAGTATTAACGGTCGCATGAAAATGTGCGAGCAAATTCATCTAAATATTCATTAATTAAAAAGTACCGAGGCTGATGGGCAAGAGTATGATAGCTTGAATTGAATTCTCCGGGTGTAGGGATGTCTTTACACACACATAGGGTTATATGATCGATGTTTGGAAGAAAGATAGGAATGAAGAATAAGACGATGTTTTATTGAGGGGTTATGTGATTTCTAACATCTTTTCATGACTATTAAGATAGGGCTCATGACAATCGAAAAGCTAGCATAGTTGGAAACCCTAATTTTCAAGGCTTTTCTTTTACAATTCTTTTCTTTAAATGTAAATTTTACGATCTTCCTTTTATTATTGGATTTTGTGGGTGCAATCCGCTAAAAACCCTCAGGAGAAAACACTCCTCCTACTAGGGACACCTAGAAGTTTAAAGGCTTGTTGCACGTGCTCAGTGCAATCGTGTTGCCTACGAAAGTGTGCTAGTTAGTTTTTCTCTTTCTTTATTTTCTCCTTCTCTTTTTAATAAAACAATTCGCTCGAGACGACCGAAAATAAGTTTGGGGAATTTGATCAGTCGAAAATGCTGCATTTTTAACACGGCAATTTCCCTATCTATTGCATTCATCTAGAGGTGTTCGGCATTCATATTGCACATATTAGCAAAACAGTCGTAAAATAACAAATTGCATGTGTTATACTCTAAAACCGGAACTTTAAGGGAAATTGACTGTTTTTCATGGCATCGTATCATCCTTATATTGTGCAACACTTGTTTCAAAGTCTGTGCAGGAAATTCCAGAAGAAAGGCCAAAATTGTCAAAATGCTGATCAAAATTACGCCAAGTCTAAGATGTTTGATATGATATTAATATAGAGGGAATTACACAATTCAACATATCAGATAAATACCCCAAAGTCAGCCCAAAGCACCAGAAGAAAATTTGCACAGTGCCTCCCTCACATGACCGCGGATCCGCGGCATAAGCAGGCACGTGCCGCGGATCCACGGCAGTAATGACACGTCAGCTGCATTTATTTTCTTCAGTGGTCTTCCTTCAAGGCCAGAAGCTCTTCAAGTCACTACAATTTCCAGAACACTCCAGAACATTCTGCCAGATCAGCAAGCTCCTTGTGCAAAGCTAATGATATCCTAGCTTCTAAAGCAAGCTTCTCCTTAACTACCTTAAGAGCCTAGAACCTTCTCCTTAACCTCTTAGCTTAAGGTGGAAGCTAAACCCTAACTAACTAGTTCTAGAGTCTTCTACCTAACTAACTAGCTTACAAGGGAAGCTAAGCTAAAGCTTATGAGAGAAGCTAACCTAGACTAAGCTTACAAGGGAAGCTAACCTAATCCAAGCTTCTTAAGGAAGCTAACTACTCTTAAGACTATAAAAAGGACCCTAGGCTTCACTTGAAAAGGGTTGTTCAACAATTTTCTCCCCAAATTCAATACAAGTTGAGTGACACAACTTGTAAACCCTAATTCCAATTCCAATCCAAATTCAAGATCCCGAGTACCATTCAAGCGAGAAGCCTTTCAACCTTTTAGGAGCGGAGCTGATCTTCAATCGAGCAAGTGATCCAAGCCGATCCGCGACTCAAGGAGACGAGCGAAGCCAAATCGACGATCGAGTTATTTCCTTTTGTAGTTCTTGAGCGATTTGTAACAGAATTGTTGATAAATAAAAGGTGAAATTCTTTAATCTTGCTTTCTTTAAATTCTTGCATCATGATTCGATCGTAATTTGTGATTGTGGTTCTTATTGTGATGTTTGAGTAAAACTCCGCTCGGAAAGGAGTCGAGACGATCAATAGAATGATGATGTAACAAATCTTGAAACGATTCTTAAGTCCTACGAGTTTTGTAAACCATAGAAAATTGAAGAATCGACGACCTAGTTTCGTTGCGATGCTTTCTTGATTGTGATCGCTCGAAATTAGGGATCCACGATCGATTCTTAAATTTACTAGAGGCTAGAATGTGAATGATATCGACGAAGGGACAAGGGATAGATGATGAAACCCTAGTATCATAAGAAATCCCTAATTCTCGTTAATCATCATCGATCTAGTATCAATTCATCGATGGATAAGAATACGTAATCGCTAGATTTCATCACATCTATAGATACGATCGATTCCTACGAGCCTCACTTCGATTCTTGATATTTGGTTTGGAAATCATCAAATCATTAATTCTTGATTTTAATGTTTTCTTAGATCTAGATTTTTCTAATTCTTGAAATTCAATTTACAAATCATGAATTGTTTCTTTTCTTTTCTTTAAAGTTTCAACTCATCCAATTCGAAACACGAATGATTACACTTTCCCTGTGGACGATCCGCACTTACTAACGCGCTACATTCGACACCGTTATTGATTGCGGTCAAATAATTTTTGGTTGTGATTTCTTTACAATTTTCATACTGCACAATCCGAAATCGTTTCAATCACGCGCCTAAATTGAAGCGAATGTCGCGCAGCTGAAAGCTATTTTTGAAAACCTCCAACGATGTATTTCTGACGGGTTGGCACTAAGGCAGAAACTTGACTTAACTGAGCGGGTCACGCAAAGTTGCAAAGCTGCCAAATGGGAAATTACTGAGAAGCTTTCATCCTGCCTGCAACAATGAGCTCAAATCGAAGCGGAGCTGGCCGCCATAGCTGAACGCGAGAAGGAATTGCAGGGAGCGCATGTGAGGGTCGTCAGGCTGTTGAAAGTGCCTCCTTCTTAATCATTGTAATTGTATTTCCCTTTTTGCATTGGTTGTTGTTTCCCCCAGTCAGTGCAAACCTCTGTTTTAAAATTCAAAATTTAAAAGTTGAAGCAACGCTTCAGATCCAGCGCTAGGCGCGCCGCGCGCCATGTGTCAAACACGGATGCGCTAGTGCCAGATGCGCTACGCTCTGCGCTGCGCGCCACGTGTCAAACGTAGGTGCGCTAGCACAAAGTGCATTGTGCTCTGAGCAGCGCACCATATACAAAGCATGGGTGCGCCAGCACTGGAATTATAAAATTCCCCACCGTTAGATCAAAAGATCTAATAATAATGATAAATCATTAATTAATCAGAATTAAAATTCTGTTATGGAAAGATCTTTCCAATCTTGTTAAAAATAAGAAGATTGCCTTCTGTAAAACAGAATCCCTAGGATCAAAGATCCAACGGTGGGGAAATATCCCCAAATCAATCAGACAAAGATCTCTTTAACTGATTTAACAAATCAATTTGCCCTATATAAAGGCCCCAAGACTTCAAGTATGATATAGAGAAACCCCCCTACAAGCTTTGAAAAAACTCAAAAAGAAAGTGAGCAAGCTCTTGAAAGAAGATCATTCCTTCAAGGTAAAAAGAATGGTTCTTGAACAAAGAGATGAAATCATCTCATTAAAACAGAAGAATTATCTTCTTAAAAAAAGGTCATAGATCTACAAAAGACCAAGGTCTTTGATAAAAAAGAGATCAAAAGATCCCATCATAAAAACAAAAAAGAAGTATTTACTTCATTCACGGATCATTGATCTATAAAGGCAAAGCCTTTCCAAAATAAGAACTATTGTTCTTGAGTCTTGAGACAAAGCCTCTTCTAAAAAGAACATAAACTTGTTCTCTGATCATAAATTTGATCAAATGCGCTTTGCGCTACTGAAAAGTGCCTTGCACTCATGAACTGTGCTTTTGCGCTCCTTGGACCGGCGCTCAGCGCCAAAATGTGCCACGTGTCAACCACAGATACAACCTGTGCTTTTGCGCACCTTAGGCTGGCGCTCAGCGCCAAGCGCGCCACGTGTCACTTACTGGTGTGCCACTAAACTAGCGCAACGCGCAATGCGCTTATAAACTGGCGCTTAGCGCTAAGCGTGACACGTGTCCTTTTCGTGTGCGCTACTTGGCAGAAGCGCAATGCGCTCTTTAATTGGCGCAAAGCGCCTGGTGCGCCACGTGGTGCGCTATCAGAACACACATTGTTCTGATGAATGCTATGCATTCAATACAAGAAAAAAATTGTCAGGATCTAATGCTCAGTATTATTAAAAGGGCCAAGCCCAAGTAAAGGCTCAACAGCCCAGAATAATAAAATGTTAAATATTTTGACCTGATTGAACTTAGCCCAAGATTGGTCGTAAGTCCTCAACTCATATCAACTGAGCCAATATGCTCATAAACCTTTTAACAGACCTTAGTACCAAATTGGATTATAGATCTCCCAATCAACATTGGTTCAAGGGTACATCTTTGAACCCCTCTGATATATGTCGTTGTAATCCTTCAACATCTTCAAAGAGGTGACAGGTCCCGACAACCATACATTCCACGGACTACGATGTCCTTAACCTGGACTGTGGGGTCCTTAAGCCCATGGACTATGATGTCCTTAACCTCGGACTGTGGGGTCCTTAAGCCCATGGACTACGATGTCCTTAACCTCGGACTGTGGAGTCCTTAAGCCCATGGACTACGATATCCTTAACCTGGACTGTGGGGTCCTTAAGCTCATGGACTATGATATCCTTAATCTCGGACTGTGGGGTCCCTTTAAACCCATGGACTACGATGTCCTTAACCCAGACTGTGGGGTCCCTTTAAGCCCACGGACTATGATGTCCTTAACCTTGGACCACCATGTCCTTAAACTGGAAATCGACCGCAATGTCCCTAAACTAAACAACAGAGTCCAAATGCTCTTTTGTTGGATCTAAACGATCCCGTTAAGTTGATCTCAGTCTAAAATTAGACTGGCGTATCCTTAACAAGCGTTAAGTTGATCTTAGTCTAAAATTAGACTAACGTATCCTTAACTAACGTTTAAGTTGATCTTAGTCTAAAGTGAGACTAACGTATCCTTAAACCCAAACCCCAAACCCAAATCTAAGAAGATACGGATTTGGACTAATCCATGCCCTACGGGTGACAACATAAATTAGTCTCCGTATACAATCCACGGGCAACCACAAACAAAACAAACACCCACGACACGAAGTGACCATCTGGAGAAGGAGAAAGTTGTCACCGCGATGCGGTAGCGTAATTAACTGCAGGGGCTTGCGCCTGCAGGGAAGAGCGTCCCTACAATCAAAAACCCCTCAAACGAGGGGGAATCTGACGAAGTCTGATATATCGGCCGCATTCGTTTAAACCTTCGATATATGGTGCCATAAATCAACTTCGCATCTTCGGAGAGGTGGACGGATAGCACCAATTAGCATCTACCCCGAATTTCAGGCAAGACGTACCTGCACGGTTGCGTCTTTGTGTTCGGCGAGGAATAGATTCTGGCACGTCCGGTGGGACCTTTTCCTCTTTCCACTCCACACTTCGTGTGTCGTGTTCACGAACGAATCGCGGTTTGCTGTGGTTGCCTGTGGATTCGAAGTGCTAAGATTTGGTGTCTTGCTCCGTGCAGAAAACAGAAGATCAATGGCTTCAAACTGCACTAACTTCAACTGCAACTCTCGCTCCGTCCTGTCTGGAGGAGTGACTTACGGGCCCCAAACGGCCTCCATCTTCGCTATGTCGGTGGAACAGGTGACTCAGGCCACCACTGGGCTATTCTTCGAGACTATGCTCCCACCGATGAGCTTCAATGCCCCAATATCGTAGCAAGAAGCTCCAAAGAAGTCGGTCTTTGATCGGCTTACAACTACTGCGGCTCCTCTCAACGGGTCGCCCAAATCCAATGCCTCAGTTTTCAGCAGACTGGGCCGAAGCTTAAGTGGGCCCATGAGGAAGCCCGCGATACCTGAAGCGGCCATCCCGAAGAGGATGGCCATTCCTGCTCCTAAAGTCGTCAAGGCATCTTCCCCTGCTAAAGGGTCGGTCTTCACACGACTGTCCGTTTCAGCTCCTACTCCATGCGAGGTCACGAAGACTGCTTCCTCTGTTCGAAAGTCGGCCTTCGCAAGACTGACTGCCCCCTCTCAATGGACGTCAGTCTTCGACCGGCTAGCGCCAATAACAGCCTCTCCTCAAAACAGGGGGCATGACGAAGCCATCCCCATAGCCGAACCAACACTATCTGCGCGACATGCTCGCCGTCATCACTGGCGCCGAGTACGGAAGGCTGGGGGCAATTCCTCTTTTGGATTGACTCTGCCGGCTCCAATGGTGGAAGCTGATGCTGTTATTCCAACTGGGAACGGCTTTGAATTGCTGAATAAGGTGCGCAGGAACTCTCCTACCGCCGTACTGAAAAGATCTCCTCCACCCGTGGAGAATGTCACAGAAATGAAGCCGGAGCGGTCCCCTCAGCGGCTGTCCTCTAAAATTTACAAGGTCTGGCGACAGATTCACGACTCAGTAATTGATCAAGATTACTCTCGCCGACCCAAAAAGCTCAAAGCTCAACAAGAAAAGAGCCATCTTGGGGTACCACAGAAAATGTCATCCGTCTGGGTGCCCACGGCAACGGCTCCCTCAACGTCAACCGCCCAAAAGAGAGGGGGCCAGAGAAAGCCCTTGTGAGCATGGCGAACCGTAAAAGCGCCGAATCCAAACACCCCAAGTCTGGGGGCATAATGGTGCATACTGTTTATACGGCTTCCGGAAAATAGGAAATCCGCGCTTCAACGGTTCACCGACCGCTCACCCGATCCGTGACAAAAGCCCAGGAGCAGCAGCTGAAGCTTCAGGAAATGCTAACGCAAATGGCCGCACTCACCGGGCCAAATGAAAGCCCGGAGGTTTCATCAGAGCAGTGTCATGAACAAGAAACCGATGCCGACTTCCTCCGCAGAGTCCTCGAAAAGAAGGACAAATAGGCAGCGGAACAAGCTGCCAACATAAAACGAATGGCGCTTCTCTTCCAAGACATGGTCGAGATGATGTTACAGCCAAAACCTCCAGCTGAAGACCCTCCGATCATTATTGAAGATGATAAAGGAGAAGCGTCAAATCCTCTGCCGGCTCTGTCAGCAGCCAAGGAGGAAACCATCTCAAAAGCCATGCTCGATGATTATATAGCTCAACAAATACGAGCTCACCGAGCGAACGAAGCGGCTGCCCAAGCTGTTAAAACTGGACGACCATATCCAGGCTGGTATGACCAAATAAGTTACTCGCCGGGATATACGATCCCCAAATTCCATGTATACAAAGGGACATGCAATCCCCACCAGCATGTCTCCCAGTTCAGGGCTTTCTGTGGCAACACCGGAAGTGATGATAAATTGCTACTTCGCCAATTCTTCGATAGCTTGGCGGAAACAGCATTCGGGTGGTACTCCGAACTTCCCGACGACTCCGTCAAAACGTTTACAGAGATGGAGTTGTTATTTACGCAAAGATTCGCGAGCGCTAGCGAGCGTACCCCAATAACGGCGCTTATCAATGCCAGGGTGAAGCCAGCCGAAACATGGGTCCAGTACGCAATAAGATGGCGGAATCTGTGGTCGAAATGTGAACAGCGCATCGGAGAGGCGCCGGCGGTAGGCATGTTCATGTGGACCCTTGACCCTCAGTCGACTATCTCCCAATTCATGATGTTCTTCAAGCCGACCACGTTCCAAGCCTTGATTGATAAGTTGGCCCAAATGGACCAGATGGGCCATAGACTATCTCCTTCAAAGACGGATCCTCGGAATGAAAAGGGGAAAGGAAAAGCGACTTTCGTCGCCAATACTCAACAACAGCCGAGCAATTTAGAGCCGGTTGTTCGCCAAAACAATACGCGTCCATGCCCATCCCTCGAGGAGAGACTGGGACATCCTTACTCATTTCCCCAAGATAAAACGAGGAGACTGTTCGAGCTGGCAGTGCGCAACAGGCTCATAAAATTGCCAGATCCAAAACGTCCGTTGCAGCCAGACGATGTCAACAATCCTAATTACTGCCCTTACCACCAAGCAGTAAGCCATCCAATCGAATATTGATTCGTCTTCAAAGGCTTGATTGAGGACCAATATCAACAAGGCAAGTTCGCATTATCCGAAAACTGGAAGGTGAAACCGCCACAACCTCACGCCCCTAAAAAAGTAGACGTGCCGGGGGCATCGTGCTCATTCATAAGGGAAGCCCCATGGGAAGTTGTTCTTTCGGCAAAGACGTAAAGAATGCTGAAGGATCTCCAAACGTGCCCGGCAATCAGGTGGAAAAATCCACTGGAACCCGAGATCGTCGAGGGAATGCTGAAACCGTGCCCAACTACTAAAATTGGTGGTGATAGTCAAAGCGCTCACACCCAGCCGTCAAAGTCTTCGAAGAAGAAGAAGAAGAAGACCCAAAAGCCCGTGAAGCTTGATAACAAGCGCACAGACCTGCAAAAACTGATTGACGCTCTAGAAGAATATAACCAGAAGGCGCGGACCCCGGTCACACTCCAAGAATTTCTCAACAATATCCTTGAGAACGGAGATAACGACAATAACGACAGGGATGTCTCGTCAGAAGAATCTGAGGACTATGTGGCAAGTTGCCACATGATCTCTCATTCGGCATTAACTAATGAAGAAACGTATTCGGCGATAGAAGACAGCATAAAAAAGCTGGGGGCAAGATCGAAGCCAAAACCTTTGGAACCGTCCGACGAGATGATCGATTTGCTACTGAACGAAGCCCGTCAGAAAAGAAAAGACAATCGAGTGCGTGAACTGGCTATATTCGAAAAAGCCAAAACGCCGACGACTGGAGGAAAAGGTCGAAGCACCCCAACTGGAGAAAAGCATCTCTATCGCCAGCAAAAGCAAGCTTAAAGTAAGAAAACGATTTGCTAGAGCCTTGGCAATAGGAATGAAGTTACCCTCTTTAAAAGGAAATTCCCCCGGCAATATACGTCTTGATGAAGCGGACATATATCCTAACTTCTGCGTATACCATCAGAGGATAGCACACCCTACCGAGGAGTGCATAGCCTTTAAAAACTGGTGGCAGGGATATGTTGCCCATCAACGACACGTTCAACGAGTGAAGCGCAAGGTTCGTCGGGAACAGAAAAGCACGACAGATGAGCGCGAAAGAGCTGCTGGCAACTGTCACATAGCCGACACCAAGGGATCGCAAGTTATCACCTTTGGGAGCGACTCTAACGAAGAAATCGCCCTCAGCCCTCTCTTCAAGGAATCCACCTCCGACATAAAACATGCGAAGATTTGCGGCAAAATCTAGCTGCGTAATCGTACGTTGAGTAATGACCGAAACGTCGTTAAACTACTACCAACCCGCGGCATCCTCTGGCTGATGTGGTAAAAAAAGGGTACGTCCATAAGCGAGATGGGCACGGATGAAAACCTGAAAGGGCTCCATGAGTAAAAACAGCAGGACAACCGGCGAGTTTTGTGAAAACCCGAAAGGGCACAACCTCGTTAAAAAACACCTGCAAGGTCCTCTCGACCTTGTGAGGAGAAATCACCTGCGTGAGATCCTTACGACTCACAAAGGAACAGCCCATTTAGGGATCCCCATGATTCCTAATGAGAAATTACACTTATGAGATCCTCACGACTCGTAAGGAGAACCCTCTTATGAGACCCTCACGGCTCATAAGATTCAAAAGTCTTAAACTACAGGGATCTAAAACTGTTCTTAAGCAGTCACCACAACCTCCAATGCTGCCCTACAAGCGGCTCAACGCTGACCTTTGTATACAATCCACGGGCGCGAATGAACATTTCCCTGACAAGGTCCCATCCGTGATTAGGGATATATTTGCACAGTGAACAGCCCTTGCAAGTCCTCTCGACTTATAAGGAGAAAGCACTCTTGTAAGATCCTTACGACTTATAAGAGACCATACACTTAGGAATCCTCACGATGCCTAAGGAGAAAACGCACCTACGAGATCCTCACGACTCGCAGGGAGAAATACCTTTATGAGACCCTTATGGCTCATGAAGTCAAAAGCCTTAGTCGACAGGATCCTAACCCTGTTCGTTAAGCCACCTTTGTTCGACATCGACAGAGGCAAATGATGATTCGCTCCTGGCAATATTCCATTCGTAGCGATGCTGATGCTGAGATTGGCACCAGATTCTAAGTTCCACACTCGCGATAAAAATTCAGCGAGCCAAAAATGCATATGAAATAGCCAAATGATGGGGCAACTTGCAACGAAATCAGCAAGTAAAAATGTATGCATACAAAAACAGCCGAAATGATTGGGCAACTCGTAATAAAAAAACAGCGAGTAAAAACAAAACAAATAGCCGAAATGATTGGGCACCGCAAAAAATAGCCGAAATGATTGGGCAATCGCGACCTTCGCGATATAAAAAGCTGAAATGATAGAGCATCGCGGAAAGAAATAAAATAGAATGAAACCTTTTGCTCTGAAGGCGAGATCACATCGATCCCTGTATACAATCCAGGGGCACAAACAACAAGGGAATCATACCTTCCCTCCCTAGGCTCCATCAGAAAACAAAGCCAAATCTCGACGGTTCAGGGGTAGCCTAGAGATCATCAACGGCGTTCCTTCGCAATCCAGCAGGATGCAGATGCAACGTCAACGAATGACCTCACGGTCGAAACAAATCGGAGTGATGGAAAAATCCCAGCTCCATGATCGCACGCTAAAAGCGTGTCGGATGTTCAAAGTTCTAAAGTTATTACCGCGATCAGGACGGTGTCGCTATGCAGCTAGCCGGTTGAGCACGGGTCGATCCACAGGGAGAAGGTTGTATGTCCTTTCTTGTTTTAGACGAGTCAATAAAGAATTTGTATGTATTTGTTCAGTCTAACCTATGTGTATTATTTGCAAGTATAAAGTTGTTAAGAAAAGATACGAAAATGTAAGCTAAAGAAATCCGTACTCAAAACCTTTGAGCCGAATCTTGACCAGTTGAAGCTAGAGCAATCGGCAACAACGTGGATTAGGGGATTTAAGCGCGGTATTCGTGGAATCCGGCTTATTTACCCTTGTCCTTCCGTTCTTGTCTCTTGCTTTCACCTCCGGCCAAACCGAACACAACCAGTCGCGGTTAGGAATCACCGTTACCTTGTTAGGGTAGGGTGCCTAACGGAGCGCTTGCGTAACGTTTGGGCGGAGTTCGATGGAAAATAACGGGAAAAGGAAATGAGCAAAGAAATGTTAACTTACAATATCGTATTGATTCTTAACAACAACAATAATTACAACCATTCACAAAATGAACAAAAAAGAGAGAACAAAAAGAACAAAGAAAAGAAAAGATTACAAGTAAGTAAGTGCATGAATTTAAATTGCAAATAAGTAAAGCAAGGTAATAAAAAGCAAGTAATAAATAAGCAATAAAAAGAACTAGAACTAGAACTCAAGACAAGCATGGGATCAATAATCAATAGCCAACCCTTAAACTTGCAAGCACAATCAAGAGGTTGCAAGATCAAGAGAAGGGTAAAGAACTCATGTGAAGTGAAGAACTAATTCCATAAGAAGATACAACCCTTGAGATCAATAACAAACCCTTAAACTTTCAAGCTCAATGAAGAGGTTGAAAGATCAAGAGAAAGCAAGAATCTCAAGGGGAAGTTAAACTAACAAGAAAGATACAAAAACCCTCATCTTCATTGATCATCCACTCAATGCTCTCACTACATTTTCATGGAGGAAAGATGAAGAAGAAGAAGAAGAAGAAGAAGAACAAAACTACACTAAAACCTACAAAAGAGGCACAAAGAATGGACACCCCTTGGCTTGGCTCAGATCTGGGGTATTTATAGGAAGGGAACTGGAAACCTAGGGCAAGAATCTGGCTCAATATGAATTCCCCAAACTACCCCTGAAAAACGACATAGAGAGGACACCATATGGCCGCGGTTCCGCGGCCTAGACCCCCTATTGGCCTCGGAACCGCGGCCATCTTGATGAGTTGGGTCATGGGATTTTGTGTACTTCCCTGGTTTGTAGTTGTCCGCTATGTGGTATATGACTTTTCTCAGAAACTCTTCACAATTCTTCCAGAATTTCAGCAGAACAAGAGGTGATGTGATATGGATCTTTTGCCATGATTTCCTCGAGCTCCGCGTAGATTTCTTGGATCTTGTATTGACATTGAGCTTTGTGCATGACATGACAATCGATTTGCCATTTTGTCCCTTAAACTGGTATGTGGCAACACACGGATAGAGAGCGGAGACCCGTGCTTTATCTGTTGTTGGCAGTTATCCAGAATTTGTCGTACTTTTCCATGGATTTCACTGTTTAGAGTTAAGAACCAGTATTCTGCAAATATGTAGCAAACACTGATCAAAAGCACCTACCTATAAACACACGAGCGTAAGAATGGGCGGTATAAAATGCAATATTCTGGTATGAACACTCCACCTCAGCATTCGTCTCGTTACACCAGACGTGATGTCAACAACGGCGTTCCTTCGCAGTCCAGCAGGATGCAGATGCAACGTCAACAAAAGAGCTCACGGTCGAAAAAAGGCGGAGTGATGGCAAAACCCTAGCTCCACCTCAGCATTCGTCTCGTTACACCAGACGCAATGTCAATAACGGCGTTCCTTCGCAGTCCAGCAGGATGCAGATGCAACGCCAACGAAAGACCTCACGGTCGAAACAAAGCGGAGTGATGGCAAAACCCCAGCTCCACCTCAGCATTCGTCTCAATACAACAGACGCAATGCCAGCAAACGAAGCGAAGGCCAAATTCCTAGCTTCAGGGTCTTGACGGCAACTCATATAAGACCTGAAAGACAATCGGAGATCATCCTACACCAGCGAGGAGTGATCACCACCACGACATTCGTCTCAAAACAGCAGACGCAATGCCAGCAAACGAAGCAAAGGAAAAATTCCTAGCTTCAAGGTCTTGACGGCAACTCATATAAAACCTGAAAGACTATCGGAGATCATCCCACGCTAGCGCGGACTGGTCACCACCTCGACGTTCGTCTCGATACAGCAGACGAGATGTCATTACAGCGTTCTTCCCCCTGCAGGATTCAGATGCGACAATCAAACAACGGAGCCACGGCAAATCCCTAGTTCCAAACCTCGACGGTTCACCAGCAACCTAGAGACAACCGCAGCATTCATTTCGATACAGCAGACGCGATGCCAGTAAACTAAGCAAAGGCCAAATTCCCAGCTTCAGGGTCTTGACGGCAACTCATATAAAACCTGAGAGGCTATCGGAGATCATCCCACGCTAGCACGGAGTGGTCACCACCTCGACGTTCGTCTCGATACAGCAGACGAGATGTCACTACAGCGTTCTTCCCCCAACAGGATTCAGACACGACAATCAAACAACGGAGCCACGGCAAAATCCCTAGTTCCAAACCTCGACGGTTCACCAGCAATCTAGAGACAACTGCGGCATTCATCTCGATACAGCAAACGCGATGCCAGCAAACGAAGCAAAGGCCAAATTCCCATCTTCAGGGTCTTGACGGAAACTCATATAAAACCTTAAAGACTATCGGAGATCATCCCACGCTAGCGCGGAGTGGTCACCACCTCGACATTCGTCTCGATACAGCAGACGAGATATCACTACAGCGTTCTTTCCCAAGCAGGATTCAGACGCGACAATCAAACAACGGAGCCACGGCAAAATCCCTAGTTCTAAACCTCGACGGTTCACGAGCAACCTAGAGACAACCGTGACATTCGTCTCGATTCAGCAGACGCAATACCGGCAAACGAAGCGAAGGCCAAATTCCTAGCTTCAGGGTCTTGATGGCAACTCATATAAAACCTGAAAGACTATCGGAGATCATCCCACACCAGCACGGAGTGGTTATGACTCATCGGGGCTCTCCAAAATAAGCCTAACCTCAAGTAAAAAGCGGCATGGCAAAATTCCTAACGCTTGCTCTTCCGACGGTCAAACTGCCTAAGAGGATTGCTTGAAGACGTCTTCTCTAGCTCCCGAAGGGATCAGAGACACGACAGTCGCAAGGCTACTCAAACAGCAAGACTGTCTATCAAGGAATACATCAGCCAACGCGACGGTACGACGGACAAAACCCTAGTACCACAAACCCTAACGGACCTCTGTCGTAAAGAGCAGAGGTTAACTGCTACGTTAGGACATTCTTGCGAGAACTGCTCGATTCGTCTCGACTCGTGAAGAAATTAGTGTCTTTCCGAGAACTTCTCGATTCGTCTCGACTCGTAGGGAAAAGCCTTAGGCAATGGGGATAAGAACTGGTTTCCTAAGCACTGGGGCCCTGCAAGGCAGTCCAAGCTAGACTCTTGTATACTATTCACGGGCCACACTCTCCAAAGTCAAATCTCGACAAGGAGGGAAACAACCGCTTACGGGTCCTCTCGACTTACAGGAGGGAAAATTCTCTTATAAGATCCTTATGACTTATAAGGGAAAAAGCACTTAGGAATCCTCACGATTCCTAAGGAGAAAATACACCTACGAGATCCTCTCGACAAGTAGGGAGAAAAGTCTTCATGAGACTCTCACGGCTCATGAAGTTGAAAAGTCTTAAGCAGCAGATCTGAACCTGCTTCCTAAGCCATCACTACCTCTCGAAGAAGCCAAAACAAGATGCTTACTCTATCATCTGTCGGCTATGCTTGCTAAAATGACATGCTGATAACAAAAGAAAGAAGAAAGCAGAGAGATGACACAAGACATTGCGAAAGAAATGTATCTTTTATTCATGAATTCAATTGGGTACAAAATACATCATATGAAAGAATAAAAGAATGAATACATTTTATTCAAAATTACAAATGGTACAAAAAAAATTATTGAGAGGGAAGCGCTTTCAATAGTCCGATCAGCCGCTCGCGCACTTCCCTCAGCCCCTCTTCCTGATCAGCCGCCACGGCCAGCTCCGCTTCAATTCGAGTCCTTTGCTGCAAGCATGATGAAATCTTCTCATCAATTTCCCGTTGAGCAGCTTCGCGACTCTGCACAATCCGCTTGATAGAGTCGAGCTTCTGCCTCAATACAATCCCGTCCGAAATACACTGCTGCAAGGGGTCAAAGACGGCTCTCAGTTGCGCGGCGTTCGCTTCAGCCTGGGCACGCAATTGAACAGACTCAGCGGAAGCCTCCTCGCATTCCTTCCGCCTCAAGGTCGCTTCTTGTTCAAAGTGGCGAAGGAAGGACACACTCTGCTCAACCCATGCAGCCCGCTGGGAGTTCAAAACCTGAGTCTCAGGAGCAGAACGCATAAGCTCGAGCTCATGCAGGCAAACCTCAATCTTCCGGCAGTGGTTAACCCAAGACTCGGCGACGTCTTCGTTATGGAAGTTTACAAGCGTCGCCAGCATTAGGTTAACCTCCGCGGAAAAATCCGCGGCAGATGTAGGAGTCTCCATGTCGAGCTCCTCAATATAGTCGCTCACCATGCACAGACTATTCGCGGCGCCTTTCGAGGATGGACGTCGGGAAAAGGGTCCGGCCGGCATTATGACGCGAGACTCAAACAGGGCTGGAGTCGATGTGACCGCTGCAAAACAAATCACAATCAGATGACGGCTCAAGAAATAAAGAAAATACACGAAAAATAGAGTCTACTATACCGGCTGCAACAGGTGGCGAGGCCGGGAGTACCAGTGGCGTAACTGTTCTCTCATCTCCTTCTTCAATCTGTAGTACTGCAATCAAAACAAAGAAGAATCAGAAATGATTTGACTGCCGGTAAAAGAAGGAACATTAGCTGAAGGCTGTACTCACCAGCGCCACTAGATGAAGCAATCTCCGACGGAAAAGAGAAGTGCGGGTTCAGCACCTGATACAAATGATCAAGAAGAACTCCTGCGAGATCACGATGATACATGGTCAGTACACGAAAGATGATGTTCCCGATTTAAATTTATCACAAACCCATACCTTCCAGCATTTGAGAAGATATAAGAGAAGATGGAAGGGCGGTCACCGTCAAAGCGGTAACTGGTGGCGCTTCCTCGGGTGGCACAACCTCAACGCCCACTGCAGCTGCATTCAAAACAAAAGTACTGTCAGAAATGGTAGAGAAGGGATTGCAGAATAGAATAGAAAGCAATGACCTGAAATTTACCTGGTAAGTCACCGGTCGAGACCACGACAAGAGCATTACTGGATGCAGTGACTTCCTTACCCTCCTCCGTGTTCCCGAGCACATCATCAGGGATGTCGGCTGATATAATAACGTCCGATGGAGAAGCAGTGACCATTGCTACACGCTCCAATGAAACGACAGTGGCTTCGACCACTTGTCCCACAGTCGCCGGGCCGTCCTCAAAAAGATCCATTGGATCCGCAGCTAATGAAGATGCCTCTTCCGGAGGAGCAATTACCTAGAGAGCAGGAATCACCAAGGGAAGCTCCGTCGCAGGAACAACAATGGCGTCAACCCCCTCTACACCGATTAGTGCATCATCGGGGTTATCTGCGAAGTCTATAGTCAGGGCGCGACTTGGACTCAGCTTCTCTGCCATCGCCGAAGTCCCTACAAAGTTTGTACGAGGATAAGGATATATATATATATATATATATATATATATATATACAAGCAATACAAAATATTACAAAGAGATACATGAACATACCGATGCGCAAGGGAGCTTCTAGTATGGTTTGTTCAAGCCGACGCTCCTTCCTGAGGTGGTACGCTTGCCGAGGTTCGAGAGTAGACTCGTGGCCACCGGTCCACAATGAAAGTGCATCCTCGGCGTCGGCTGAGACGGCCTGCTTAAGAGCCCTTTCCCCCCATTCTTCCAAAGGGCCTATGAATAGTCGCCGTATCCACGGAAGGTCTTCATAAAAGATGACGGCGGGGTAAGGCCTTTTCGGGATCCTTACATTCTCGGACTCGTCTTGTGAGCATCTTATAGCCTCAGCCAATTGCGCGTCTTCCTCGGCAGATGAACCAGGAAAAAGAAGACCGTCTTCCGGTGGACTAGTAACGGTCTTCTTCCCCCGGTTTGGTCTAGAGCTAGTGATTGCAGAAGATCGCTTCTTTCCCCTGGCCGTATGTTTTTTGGGCTGCTTCTCGGTTTTGACAGGGAGAGGAGACTTCTTTAGGACCTTCGCCAAGGAGATATTATCACTAGGGCTAGGTTTTACCTCCGGAACCGTTACGGTATCCATCATCGGTCGTTCAAGCGAAGCCTCTGTTGGCAATGAGGCGCGAAGCCTTTCCTCCTCTTCAAAGGTTTTAAGCGAAGCAGCAATGGCTTCTTCTGTAGAGGCACCTGTTAAAACAGGAGGCGTCAGTCAAAGTATGATAAAAAAAGTGTGTGAAATAAACAGCGAAGAGATAAGGATAAAGTATACCTGACTGCGCAAGGGCGGCCAATTACTTTTCGAGGGCGGTCAATTGTTTGGAAGCTTCAATGGCAACCTCCAAATCGGTATCATCAAGCATCCTGAATAAACCCTCGTTGGTCCCATATTCGCTCAAGCCTTCGTTAGACGGAGCAGGGGGCGTCGAGCCTAATATGGTCTCCAAAGAAGGTACTTTCTTCTTTTTCTTCTGAGGACGGGCGCCGGTGGTCGATGACACGAGTTTGCGTTTGGTAGACGCCTTTGGACGACGAGTCCCAATTTCTTTTCCTACGTCCGACTCGGTGGACGCGGCAGCCACCTCTTTTTCAGGCGTGCTGGATGGGGGCAACCAGCGCGTAGGGCTTAGCACGTATGGAGGCTCAACTACAGTGACCTCTCTCAGGGGAAGATGAACAATGTTCCGTCGCTTCAGAGGAACATTTCGATCACCAGCCGGCATTGCACCCTTGCGATCGAGCAACAATCGCTTCTCTTCCCTGATGACGGTGCCTATTGAATGCTGATACCACGCCGTGTACACATTAAGGGCCTTTGGGACGCAGCTCGGTTCGTTGATAAAGAAGTTGGACCCTGTGTTCAAGCGCATGAAATGATGCAGTGCGCTCCGCATTCCCTCTTCGGTAGCAGTAGGTTCGACCAAAAAAGCCTCAAGTGGGACGCCCTGATTGTAACTTAATTGCTGAGCGAAGCGATGCGGGTTATACCTTATGAATAAAGCCGAGTCATTCATCTTGAATACAAGAAAGCCCCGCCGGATGGAGTACAGATGAAGAATCTCCCGGGCCTTCAAGACGGAGACCCCATCTTTAAATATGTCCTGCAAGGACAGCACCGTCTTCCCAGACTCCTGGCCGACAGTCAAAACTTTATCAGTAAAAGACATGCTATCCCCAACCGTACGCGGGCGAAGAAGCAAGCCTCTAGCTTCCCGTTGCGTCGGAGTCACGATAGAAGCACCAACCAGTTGCATGATCCGAGGGAACCTGCATCTATCATAAAAACTCGGCCTCTTGTGGATGCCAAAAATGCCTAGCATGTGTAACTCGAGCCATGACGTGAAATAATGCATCGGGAAATTTACCGACTGCACCCCTGGCTCAATGGTATCAGCTGCCAAGCTGAGGCCGTGATACATATGGGCTAACCCAGCAATCCCCACAGCTACTGGTATCCCGGCAACCATTCGATGCGCAGGATAAAAGACGGACGGCTTCATGCGGCGAGGGTGCGTGAGAAGCGCGAACCAACTCAGCCACAATCCAAGGAACCCTAAAAAGAACGTTTCTTCATCAATCGCAGGAGCCGCCAGCTCTGTAAAAGGGATGACCGGGGTATCAGGTAGAAAGAAGCTTTTCTGATCTACCTCTACCGCCGGCAGATTACCTAAACCCAAGCCGAAGGGGTCGTCAAGACTGGCAAATTTATTGACTTCTTCCTTCAACATTTCCGGACGAAGAAAATCAGCAATAAAAGCCGTAAAATTAACTCCACGACCTTCAGATGCGAGAGAGAGGTTTTCATACATATTCAACAGCTTTATTAAGCTCGAAAATTGGTGTTGAATAGCATTCTCGGGAGTAAGACCCATTACCATGGATTTGGTAGCGAAAACATACTCATCCGGGTGAAGCAATTCCTCATAATGTTCCCCCCTAACAGGTAAACCTGAGACCTCTGCAAACTCCTCCAAAGAAATGGAGACTTCTCGATCTGACAGGAGGAAGGTGTGGGTTGGAATGTTCCACTGTTCCAGAAATGCCCTGACCCACCATGTAGGGGGTGTGGAATATTGAAACAAAGAAGCATAAATGGCGGAATACAATCCGAGCTTCATCAACTGTGATTTCCTCGCTGATAAGATATACCGGGCCCACTGCAAATATCCGGCTGGGTGACGGGGAGTTAGTCCTATATTGTACGGCTGTCCCCAAGTACGCAGCTCGCCTTGACATATGCGTCGCCCTAGGATGTCCAAAGCTACCGGCTGCTACACGGGTATTGCGGCGATAGAAGGCCGAAGGAGACCTTCCGAAGTCCAGTTGACCTCCTCCACAGTGTAATTTATCGGAGGCGCATCTGCATAAGCAATCGCTGAAATAGGCTCCGAGGGTGTCGCACAGGAAAAGCTCCGTCGGCCCATGATAATTTGGTCATACCATTTACCCCATAAATGAAGGATCTTGTGTTCCGGGTCATGGTCTTTTATCAACGCAAAAACCACACGGTCAACGGGTGCTTCAGGGAACCCGCCTTTTGAGCGAATGAACGGGAAGGAGGTATCGGAAGACATAATGCCTGCGCGAAAAAGAGTGAATTTTCAGCTACCCATGCTATAAATTAAATTCTATTACAAAGTACTATAAGTCCGTACCGCGCTGCAATGCAGTTAAAAGGGACCAAAGGGGACCCACACAATCTAGATGACAGTTCATCATTAATAAAACAGCCTCATCTTAAAAGAGGAAATCCTCAAGAGATTCTCATTAAATGAGAGAAATCCCTCGGGCAGAGGAGTAAAACTCCCATTGAGAGCAGCGCTCTTCACCAGATAGACATCTGTCAAAATCTAATGATGAAGGAATAAAATTCCTCACGAAGAACCTCGCTCTGAGAAGATGATCCATCAAAATAAAATTTCATTTTTTGATCTTCAAGATCTATGAACAAACTCTTAAGAGTTCTTCTATATGATCTGAAAGGAGCAAAGCTCCATTAATGGATTAAAAAGTTATAAGTAAAATCCTTTCTGAGAGCAAAACTCTGTTAATGAAAATCTAAATGGGTTTTCTTTAGATCAAAGATCTATGAAGAGTAAGGCTCTGTTAATGGGTAAAACCCTAATTTATTAAAAGTTCTTAATTTTACCTAAGTTTTGACAGAGTTTTACTCTTAAAAAGTTTTAAACAGGAGAGCTATGCTTTGTGGGAGAATGAAATTCTCAGAAGTGAAAATTCTCAAGAAGAAGATGAAAATCATCTAAGGGACCAAAGGTCCTATTTATAGGTATTGAAACGCCTCTTCAACTTCTGAGTTGATCCAAGCGCGCAGATGTCGCCACCGTTGCACTCACGTGTGGGCCACATGAGCGCAACGATGGGGGGGCATTTATTTCCCCCAATCAGAGCAAAGCTCTGTTTTAAAATTCAAAATTTAAAAGTTGAAGCAACGCTTCAGATCCAGAGCTAGGCGCGCTGCGCGCCACGTGTCAAACACGGATGCGCTAGCGCTAGATGCGCTACACTCTGCGCTGCGCGCCACGTGTCAAACGTAGGTGCGCTAGCGCAAAGTGCATTGCGCTCTGAGCAGCGCAGCACGTGCAAAGCACGGGTGCGCCAGCACTGGAATTATAAAATTCTCCACCGTTAGATCAAAAGATCTAATAATAATGATAAATCATTAATTAATCAGAATTAAAATTCTGTTATGGAAAGATCTTTCCAATCTTGTTAAAAATAAGAAGACTGCCTTCTGTAAAACAGAAGCCCTAGGATCAAAGATCCAACGGTGGGAAAATATCCCCAAATCAATTAGAGAAAGATCTCTTTAACCGATTTAACAAATCAATTTGCCCTATATAAAGGCCCCAAGGCTTCAAGTCTGATATAGAGAAATCCCCCTACAAGCTTTGAAAAAACTCAAAAAGAAAGAGAGCAAGCTCTTGAAAGAAGATCATTCCTTCAAGGTAAAAAGAATGGTTCTTGAATAAAGAGATTAAATCATCTCATTAAAACAGAAGAATTATCTTCTTAAAAAAAAGGTCATAGATCTACAAAAGACCAAGGTCTTTGATAAAAAAGAGATCAAAAGATCCCATCATAAAAACAAAAAAAAAGTATTTACTTCATTCACGGATCTTTGATCTATAAAGGCAAAACCTTTCCAAAATAAGAACTATTGTTCTTGAGTCTTGAGACAAAGCCTCTTCTAAAAAGAACATAAACTTGTTCTCTGATCATAAATTTGATCAAATGCGCTTTGCGCTACTGAAAAGTGTCCTGCACTCATGAACTGCGCTTTTGCGCTCCTTGGACCGGCGCTCAGCGCCAAAACGTGCCACGTGTCAACCACAGATACAACCTGCGCTTTTGCGCTCCTTGGGCTGGTGCTCAGCGCCAAGCGCACCACATATCACTCACTGGTGTGCCACTGAACTAGCGCAACGCGCTTATAAACTGGCACTTAGCGCTAAGCGCGCCACGTGTCCTTTTCGTGTGCGCTACTTGGCAGAAGCACAATGCGCTCTTTAATTGGCGCAAAGCGCCTGGTGCACCACGTGGCGCGCTGTCAGAATACACATTATTCTGATGAATGCTATGCATTCGATACAAGACAAAAATTGTCAGGATCTAATGCTCAGTATTATTAAAAGGGCCAAGCCCAAGTAAAGGTTCAACAGCCCAAAACAATAAAATGTTAAACATTTTAACCTGATTGGACTTAGCCCAAGATTGGCCGTAAGTCCTCAACTCATATCAACTGGGCCCATATGCTCATAAACCTTTTAACAGACCTTATTACCAAATTGGACTATAGATCTCCCAATCAACATTGGTTCAAGGGTACATCTCAGAACCCCTCTGATATATGTCGTTGTAATCCTTCAACGTCTTCAGAGAGGTGACGGGTCCCGACAACCATACATTCCACGGACTACGATGTCCTTAACCTGGACTGTGGGGTCCTTTAGCCCATGGACTAGGCTGTCCTTAACCTGGACTGTGGGGTCCTTAAGCCCATGGACTACGATGTCCTTAACCTGGACTGTGGGGTCCTTATGCCCATGGACTATGATGTCCTTAACCTCGGACTGTGGAGTCCTTAAGCCCATGGACTACGATGTCCTTAACCTGGACTGTGGGGTCCTTAAGCCCATGGACTACGATGTCCTTAAGCTCGGACTGTGGGGTCCTTAAGCCCATGGACTACGATATCCTTAACCTAGACTGTGGGGTCCTTAAGCCCATGGACTATGATGTCCTTAATCTCAGACTGTGGGGTCTCTTTAAACCCACGGACTACGATGTCCTTAACCCAGACTGCGGGGTCCCTTTAAGCCCACGGACTATGATGTCCTTAACCTTGGACCACCATGTCCTTAAACTGGAAATCAACCGCAATGTCCCTAAACTAAACAACAGAGTCCAAATGCTCTTTTGTTGGATCTAAACGATCCCGTTAAGTTGATCTCAGTCTAAAATTAGACTGACGTATCCTTAACAAGCGTTAAGTTGATCTTAATCTAAAATTAGACTAACGTATCCTTAACTAACGTTTAAGTTGATCTTAGTCTAAAGTGAGACTAACGTATCCTTAAACCCAAACCCTAAACTCAAATCTAAGAAGATACGGATTTGGACTAATCCACGCCCTACGGGCGACAACATAAATTAGTCTCCGTATACAATCCACGGGCAACCACAAACAAAACAAACACCCACGACACGAAGTGACCATCTGGAGAAGGAGAAAGTTGTCACCGCGATGCGGTAGCGTAATTAATTGCAGGGGCTTGCGCCTGCAGGGAATAGCGTCCCCACAATCAAAAACCCCTCAAACGATGGGGAATCTGACGAAATCTGCTACATCGGCCACATCCGTTTAAACCTTCGATACATGGTGCCATAAATCAACTTGACATCTTCGGAGAGGTGGACGGATAGCACCAATTAGCATCTGCCCCGAATTTCAGGCAAGACGTACCTGCGCGGTCGTGTCTCTGTGTTCGGCGGGGAACAGATGTATCTCTTAAACATTTTGATTCGGGAATAAGAAAATACATTCTCTTTTATGCGCTTATTCGCATCTTGATGCCTTAATGTGGCGGTAATTAGTTTATTTACTCGTTTCGGAGTTTTTAGTTTATGCGCTCGTTTCGGAGCCTGTAGTTTATTCACTCATTTCGGAGTTTCTATTTTATGAACTCATTTCAAAACTTGTAGTTTATGGACTCATTTCGGAGTTTGTTTAGTTTACCTCCCTTTGGCTCATAGGCAAACTTGTCCTAACGTTATAGTTAACCCCTGCTCTTTACGACAAAGGTCCGTTAGGTTTTGTGGTACTAGGGTTTTAGCCCGTGGTACCGTCGCGTTGGCTGATGCATTCCCCGATATGCAGACCTTACACTGCTGTTCAAGTAGCCCCGCGACTGTCGTGCCTCTGATCCCTTCGGGGGCTGGACAAGACATCTTCAAGTAATCATCTTAGGCAGTTTGACCGTCGGAAGAGCAAACGGTAAGAATTTTGCCATGTCGCTTTTTACTTGAGGTTAGGCTCAGTTTGGGAAGCCCCGATGAGTCATAACCACTCCGCACTGGTGTGGGATGATCTCCGATAGTTTTTCGGGTTTTATTTGAGTTGTCGTCAAGACCCTGAATCTAGGAATTTAGCCTTCGCTTCCTTTTGATTTGGCTATTTTGGAGCATTTATTGACATTACATCTGGTGTAACGAGAAGAATGTCGGGATAGTTTTTACGTTGTTTTGTGAACCGTCAAGACTTGGAGCTAGGAATTTTGCCATGGCTCCGTTTTGTTTCGACCCTGGAGTCATTTTTGACGTCGCGTCTACATCCTGCTGGAGTGAGAGGGAACGCCGTTGTTGACATTGCGTCTGCTGTAACGAGACGAATGTTGAGGTAGTCTTTAGGTTGTTTTGTGAACCATCAAGACTTGGGGCTAGGAATTTTGCCATGGCTCCGTTCTGTTTCGACCCTGGGGTCTTTTGTTGACATCGCGTCTGCATCCTGTTGGAGTGAGAGGGAACGCCGTTGTTGACGTTGTGTCTGCTGTAACGAGGTGAATGTCGGGTATTCTTTAGGTTATTTTGTGAACCGTCAAGACTTAGAGCTAGGAATTTTGCCATGGCTCCTTTTTGTTTTGACCCTGGAGCCTTTGTTGACGTCGCGTCTGTATCCTGCTGGAATGAGAAGGAATGCCGCTGTTGACATTGTGTCTGCTACAACGAGACGAATGTCGGGATAGTATTTAGGTTGTTTTGTGAACCGTCAAGACTTGGAGCTAGTAATTTTGCCATGGCTCCGTTCTGTTTCGACCCTGGGGTCTTTTGTTGACGTCGCATCTACATCCTGTTGGAGTGAGAAGGAACACCGTTGTTGACATTGCGTCTGCTGTAACGAGACGAATGTCGGGTAGTCTTTAGGTTATTTTGTGAACAGTCAAGACTTGGCTCTACCTTTGACGGAGCCTGGTAGGAAAATATGGTTCCCTTTTTGTTTGTGCCCATGGATTGTATACAGGGGTTGATGTAGACTCACCTGTAGGGAAAAGTTTTATTTTATTTTATTTCTTTCCGCGATGCTCTATCATTTCAGCTTTTTATATCATGAAAGTCACGATTGCCCAATCATTTCGGATTTTTATCGCAGTGCCCAATCATTTCGGCTATTCTTTCTTTTTACTCGCTGCTTTTTATTACGAGTTGCCAAAACATTTCGGCTGTTTTTATATGCATATATTTTGCTCGTTAATTTTTATTGCGAGTTGCCCCATCATTTCAGCTATTTCATATGCATTTTTTGCTCGCTGATTTTTATGGCGAGTATGGAACTTGAGATCTGATACAAATTTTGGCATTAGCATCGCTGCGACTGGAATATTGCCAGGAGCGAATCATCATTTGCCTTGAAAGGACTTGGAATTTGATACCTGTTCAGGCATCAATATCGCTGCGACTGGAATATTGCCAGGAGCGAATCATTATTTGCCGTGAGAGGACTTGAACTTTGATACCGATTTAGGCATCAGCATCGCTACGACTGGAATATTGCCAGGAGCGAATTATCATTTGCCTTTACTAATTTAAACAAAGGTGGCTTAGTAGACAGGGTTAGGATCCTGTCGACTAAGACTTTTCGACTTTATGAGCCGTAAGGATCTCATAAAGTTATTTCTCCTTACGAGTCGTGAGGATCTCGTATGAGTATTTTCTTATTAGGAATCGTGGGGATTTCTAAGTGTGTGTTCTCTTATAAGTCATAAGGATCGTACAAGAGTATTTTCTCCTTATAAGTCGAGAAGACTTATAAGTGTCATTCACCATATGGGGACATTCCTCGTGATTGGTGGAACTTGGTGGGGGAAATGATTATTTGTGCTCGTGGATTGTATATAAGGGCCAATATCGGACAGCCTGTAGGGCAACTTGGGAAATACGACGGCTTAAGGAAAGGTTTGTATCCCTGTAACTTTAGACTTTGAATCCTATGAGCCGTGAGGGTCTCGTAGGGGGAGTTCTCCATACGAGTCGAGAGGATCTCGTAAGTGAAAATTTTACGAGATTGCGCCCTTTCAGGTTTTCACAAGCTCGCCGGTAGACCTGCTGTTTTTACTCCCGGCGCCTTTCGGGTTTTCATCTGTGTCTATTTCGCTTGTGGACGTACCGTTTTTTAATTTATTTTAACAACGAGATTGTGCCCTTTCAAGTTTTCACAAGCTCACCGGTAGCCCTGCTGTTTTTACTCATGGCGCCCTTTCGGGTTTTCATCTGTGCACATTTCGCTTGTGGACGTACTGTTTTTTTAACAACGAGATTGCGCCCTTTCATGTTTTCATAAGCTCGTCGGTAGCCCTGCTGTTTTTACTCACAGCGTCCTTTCGGGTTTTCATCCGTGTCCATTTCACTTGTGGACGTACCGTTTTTTTAGGTTGCAGTCTTTGCCGTTGGAGCTTTGATTGTAACATAGATCCCAAGAGAAGATATCGTCGTATTTGGGGCGATGTGCCATGTTTGAGGCAAAGTACTAGTTTAGGGACATTTCGGTCCATTGCCAGTTTAAGGACGTAGTGGTCCATTATCACCATTTTTTTGAGGTGAAGCTTTAGTTTGAGGACATTACAGTCCGTTGTTAGTTTAGGGACATTTCGGTCCATTGCCAGTTTAAGGACGTAGTGGTCCATTGCTATTTTAAGGACGTAGTGGTCCATTATCACCATTTTTGAGGTGAAGCTTTTCCGAATACCACTTAGAGTTTTGACTCAGGAAGATAGAGAGCGGACACGAGCGTCGTCACCTATCATTGACCTAAGTCGTGACTCTACATGCATAGTATTTCTTAAGGAATAGGTCGTTTATTGGCCGGAAAGGTCTTTCGCCATGCATATCCATGAGCAAATAGGCCCCACCTTGATAGACCTTGTCTATGATGTACGGGCCTTCAAAGTTTGGATCAAATTTCCCTCGTTTTGCACGATTGGGGATCATAGGTCTTTTGAAGACTAGCACGAGTTCGCATTGGCAGAATGTTCTCAGCCTAGTCGATTTTTCGTATGAGCACATCATCCTTGCCTTGTAAGCTTTTAGGTTTTGTTGCGCCATGAGGAAAGTTTTATCGAGGGCGTCGAGCTCCTCAAGCCGAAGATGGGCATTTTCGTCATCTGTTAGCTTGTATCGAACCGCTACTTGGAGAGAAGGGGGTTCTATTTCCAAAGGAAGGACTGCTTCAATGCTGAATACCAATGCGTATGGTGTTGTATTCGTAGCCATTTTGAACGTCGTTCGGTACGCCCAGAGAGCTTCGTGCAACCTCTCGTGCCAGTCCTTTTTGTTTCTGGACACCGCTTTCTTTATAATCTTGGTCAAGGTCTTGTTAAAAGCTTCAGCTAGACCAATAGCTCGGGGATTATTGACGGAAGAGTATCTCCAGTCTATTTTGTGATGTTCTGCGAAGCGGTTGATTTTATGGATCCTGTAGGCTGGCCCATTATCCAAGATTATCCGTCGTGGAGTACCGAACCGGTAGATGACATGTGTCTTGAAGAAATGGGACGTAGTTATCCGATAAAAAGGACCACTTGTCATATAACAATTGTAAATATTCTCCGTCTTCACCTCCCTTAGTGGTATTGCTTTCGCCCACTTAGAAAAGTAGTCGGTCGTTGCCAGTATGAACCGGTGTCCTTTGGATGACGCTGGTTCAGTGGGCCTGATTATATCGGTTCCCCATATTTCGAACGATCAGCTAGCTATCGTTGGGTGTAGCAGATTTGGATGTTGGTGGATGAATTCCCCATGAATCTAGCACGAGTGACACTGCTTCGCATATTCGAGGTAGTCCTAAATCATCGTGGACCAATAATATCCCATCCTTTTGATTTTCAGCTTCATCTTTGGCCCAGCTTGATGAGAACCGCAACGTTCGTCGTGAGTTTCTTGAACGACTCTCCTTGCTTCTCCTGGCCCCAAGCACCTTAGCCACAAACCGTCAAGCGATCTCTTATATAGAGTATCATTGATGAAAGCAAAAGACAGAGCCCGTTTCATGAGCTGATATCTTGACGACGCGTTTTCGGGCGTTTGATGGGATTTGAAGTAGTCTATGAAGACTTCCCCCCTATCCGTGAACTTTTCTTCGTCTTTTATTTGAAGGACTACTTTTTTAGTCGCTTCCTTTCCTTCAAACGACTCTGTTAAATCCCTCGAAGATATTTCTGCTGGCGCAAGAACCCGGCGGCTTTGCACAACGATCCTTACGTCATCGAGGTTTTCGTCAGCCAGATCCTTAGTAAGCTTGGTTAATGCATTCACCTTGCTATTTTCCGCATGCGGTATACTTTCCAGGATGTAGGAGGGGATTTGTGTCAGCGGCTGCTGCACTCTTTCACAATACCTGATCAGTTCTGGTTTGCACGTCTGATGGTCACCATTTACTTGGCTGATGACCAGCTTGGAGTCTCCATATATGAAGAGGTTTTCGATTCCCATATCGACAGCGATCTCAAGACCCGCTATCAAAGCTTCATATTCAGCCTCATTTTTTGTTCTTGGTTCTGTTAAGGAAAGGGTGAAACGCATTATCCCTCCTTGCGGAGTCACGAAGATGAGGCCCAACCCAGCTTTGATTATAGGGGTGTTATGCTTACGCTTCTTCATGGAAGATACTCCATCGAAGTAGAGTTCCCATTGGACATTATTTTCCTCCTTCTTCCCTTCGATTGTGTCGAACGCGTGTTCGTCTGGCAATTCACAATTTAAGGGAGAATCGGCTGGTATCGGATGCTCAGCGAGAAAGTCGGCGATGGCCTGGCCTTTCACTGCCTTAAGGGGTCGATACGTTATCGAGAACGCCATCAAGAGGAGGGCCCATTTTTCAAGCCTTCCTGTTAGTATGGCTCTTGACATCAAGTATTTGAGAGGATCCACCTTTGATATGAGATGGACCTCATGTGCCAAGGCATAGTGTCTGAGCTTCGTTATACCGAAGATCAGTGCCAGGCAGTGCTTTTCGATGGGGTAGTTATTTTTTGCCCCCAGGAGAACTCGACTCAAATAATAGAGAGCTCTCTCCTTCCCCTGGTCCTTCTCCTGTTCCCATAACGCGCCTAGAGAACCTTCCAGGGCTGTTGTGTACAGGATAAGGGGTTTTCCCTTAACCGGAACGGTCAGTACCAGCGGATTCTGTAGGTATTGCTTGATTTCGTCAAGTACACTTTGGCATTTATGATCCCAAACGAACAAGGTCCCCTTCTTCATTAGATGGCTATAGGGGCGGCATTTGCCGGAGAGGTTGGGTATGAACCGCCGGATATACGCGAGCTTTCTTTGAAGAGACCGCATTTCCATAATCGCCTTGATCTTTGATGGGTCTATTTCGATGCCTCGGTGTCGTATGATAAATCCTAGGAATTTTCCTGAAGAGACTCCAACACGCATTTCAGAGGATTCATCTTTAGATTGTATTTCCGAAGACGCTGAAATACTATGTTCAGATGTTCCCAGTGCTCCTCGTACGATTTGCTTTTTACCACAAGGTCGTCAATATAGCATTCAACAACCTCATGTATGAGATCATCGAAGATCTTCATCATGGCCCTCTGGTAGGTAGCGCCTGCGTTCTTCAAATCGAAGGGCATCACCTTATAGCAGAATATGCCTAGCGGAGTTCGGAAGGCGGAATGCTTTTGGTCTTCATGATGCATTTTTATTTGATTGTAGCCTGAAAATTCATCCATGAAGGAGAAGACCTCATGATTGGACGTGTTATCAATCATTAGCTCGGTAACAGGTACTGGGAAGTCATCCTTCGGACAAACTTTGTTAAGGTCCCGAAAGTCCACGCAGATGCGTACTGTCCCATTTTTCTTCATCACTGGAACAATGTTGGCAATCCAGTAGGGATAATGAACTTCTTGGATGAAGCCGGAGTCAATTATTTTCTTGACTTCGGCATTGATACCCATCTCGAGTTCGAGCCGCATTCTTCTTGGTTCCTGTTTGACTGGCATAACGTCTGGTGATATAGCTAGTTTATGTACCGCTATTTCTGAATCTAGTCCCGGCGTCTCAGAATAATTCCATGCAAAGCAGTTTTTATATTGCATGAGCATATCCTTTAGTGTGGCCATCTGTTTTTTAGACAACAGCTCACTGACGAACGTGGGCCTCGGCTCGTTTTCCGTCCTTAGGTCAATTTTTCTTAGGTTGTCCGCCGTGGTATGTATCCCATCTTCCAATTCTTTTGGTGCTGGAGGAAACTCTGAGATCACCTCCTCCTCATCCTCATTTGCGAAGCACTTGAAGCAGTCACCCATATTCTCGTGCTCTCTCTCCTTTGAGAGTGTTATCATATGGAAAGTACGAGTTCTCTTCCATTCTTGGTGTTGAGCTGGTCCCCCCTTCGCGATATAGGTTATCTTTGGTTCATGCTTTTGCGGTGGGGTCACCTTCCAGCCGTCGGATAAAGCGAACATGCCCTGTTGATATTGGTCTTTGACCCGGTCTTTAAAGGTGAAGCAGTCTTCAAGAGGATGTCTTATTGCTCGATGATAGGAGCAATAATCCGGGTGATGGACCTCATTTACCTGTTCGAGTACCGAGGCTCCGGGAACGTCATCATCTGATACTTGATGACAAGATTGAATATTTTCCTTGCCTTCTCTTGAGGGAATGAGTATTCCCGACCCATCTTCTTAATGAAAGACGGATTCCAGATGACTTTTTCTTGATTGCGTGGCTTCTTGGATCCGCTTCTCTGTTTTAGAACGTCATTCTCGTTCTCCGCTATGTTTTGCCTCTGTGTCGGGATTTTTCCTTGTCGCGAGAACGTACAGCGGGCTGAGGGTGAAGGGCATCGTAATTTTCCTTTTCCGCAGACTGCTGAATGAGACACTGAGTCCTGGCCTTTTTGTAAATAGCCATTTCGCGTCTTTGATCATTCTGAACCTTTTGACCAGCCTTCCTTATTATCTTTTCAACTTGCTCTTCGAACGACAGACTTGACGTTCTTATAGCGGGATTTTTCTTCGTTTCAACGTCACGGCTATCTGGAAAAGCATTCTTTTCTACACCGGAGCCATTTATGATGCGGCAGCCATGGAATCACTCCCTTTTCTTGGACCGAGCGTATTCGAGCCCAGTTGTTTCTATCTTCCCGTTGGGCATTCTTCGCCGAGTCCTGGGAACATCCCAAATCTTGTTGTAGAACTGGGCTTGTCGAGCGGTTTGTTTGAAGGGTACGCCTTGGCATCTTAATAGCCTTTTCAATCCATCTGCGTAATTTTGGGTAGACGGATTGGTTGAATTCTCTTAAGTGCAAACTCGGTACCATGCCAGACTTCTTTCTCCACTCTGGTCTCCGTAGATTGATAGAAAAGGATCGCCTTTTCACCTCTTCGCCTGGGAGGGACGTAGAAAGTTCGCAGCTCTTGCACGCTGTATGTATCAAGCGCATCAAGTTCTTTGTAATGCCGCGGCGAAACTATGGTGATTTGCAAGCTCTAATCAGCTCCAGTAATGGTTTGTGCTGACGGGCGAGTGGAGAATACTGCGTTAGTCTCGTCCTCAGAGTCACTGCTAAAGACCAAAATAGGAGTAAATGGTTCGGGCCTGTTGCATTGGGGTTGCCCCGAGTAGACCATCTCTTCATCTTCCTCGGTATCGCTCTAAAAGATCGGGATAGTGGCGACGGCTTTTTGTTTATTCCCCGGCTTATGACATCTTTCCGTGTCTTTGAATTCTGGTAGGAATTACTTTGCGTCTTCATATTTCCGGACTTCGTTTACGGAGAATGGATTTAGATCCCCTGTAACTATGTACTCGAGACCGTCTTTGAAATACTTCATACACTGGTGTTGTGTAGAAGGGATGACATTGTACTCGTGTAACCAAGGCCGGCCGAGCTGAGCGTTATAGCAAGTCTTAGCGTCGATGACATGAAATTTGATGTCAGTGATGAGAAGCCCAAAGCGTAATGTCAATATTACGGACCCAAGCGTCCGTGATGACTGTGAGTCAAACTCAGAGATGGTAATTTTGCCCCGAGCCAGGTGCTGAACGTTCATGCAAATCTTCTTCAGCACCTTTACGTTGAGAAGGTTGACGAAGGACCCGTTGTCGACCGGGATCTTCCCTATCTTAATGTCGTGGCAGTACCCGGTGACATATAGAGGACGGTTGTGCTTGCACGTTCCGCGGAGGAGATCTTCATTGCCGAATGTGATGTCGGATGTATGAACCTCTGCCAGCTCGTCCTTCATCTTTTCTTCCACAAGAAAAGCTTGGAATTGATCGGGCTCCTGTAATGCCCTGATCAGAGAATCTCTTGCTTCTTTGAACAGGAGGAGAGCATCCAGTATGCTCAGTTATGAGGGTATCTTTCTCAAATGTGCCAGGACATTGTAATCCACCTTGTTTTTCTTAGGCCGGTCCTTAGCTGCGAGCTCTTGGACGACTCTATCATCAACAAAAATTTCCTCAAGGACTTTTTCCTTCCCCTTGTCTCTTTCGATCGAACCTTTGTTTGTAGGCCTGAGGTTCTTTTCAAGCAACGTACGGTTACGCAGCTGAATGTTCTCGCAGTTATTCTCTTCTTCTTCTTTTCCAGAAGTGGATTCTTTGAAGAGAGGTCCAAAGGTCATTTCTTCGTCAGAGTCGCTCTCGAATGTAAGAACTCGAGATTTTGCTCTTGTCGAACTGGTATCAACATATGACAGTTGCCTTCCGTTCTTTCACGCTCATCTGCCGCGCTTCTTTGCAGTCGACGAGCCTTGCGCTTCATCCGCTTGAAGTGTTATCGGTGGACAACGTATCCTTCCCACCACTTTTTAAAGGCATTGCACTCTTCGGTGGTGTGTATGACCCTTCGATGGCATAAGCAGTAGTTCGGATGTATATCTGTTTCGTCAAGGCATATGATCCCGGGAGTGCTTTCCACGAGAGGGGGCAGCTTCATTCCCACTAACAGGGCTTTGGTGAATCGCTTCTCTATTTTGATCCTGCTCTTATTTGTAACAGGTGTGCTTTAGTTTGGTTGGAGTAATTTACGACTCATCCTTACCACCGCTTCTTCAGCCTAACGCCGACGCTTGGCCTTTTCGTATATGGCTGTTTCACATTCTCGGTCAGCTTTGCTCTTTTGAAGGGCTTCGTTTAGCAGTCTGCCAATTGGGTCTTCTAACAGTTCCGGGAATTTGGGGGCCGGTCCTACCCCCAGTTCCTCTGCATTATTTTCTAACGCTGAGGGATCTTCTTTGCCATTTGAGGACAAGTGAGAAACCATGTGGCAACTCGCTACATAGTCTTGGGTTCTCCCTGATGAGCGATGTTTTAGAAACTCTTCGAGAGTGACTGGGGTCCGCGCCTTCTGGTTGTACTCCACCAGCGTGTCGATATACTTTTGCAGGTCCATGTGCTGGTCGTCAGGCTGGATGATCTTCTTGGTCTTCTTCTTTCCCTTCGAAGACTTTGAAGGCTTGACCTGGGTGTTTTTCCCATCGTTAGCAGTTTTCAGTATGGGACGCGGTTTCAGCATCCCCTCAATGATCTTGGGCTCCAGCGGGCTTTTCCACCTGATTGTTGAACATGCTTGAAGATCCTTCAGCATTCTTTTGGTTTTAGCTGAAAGTACGACTTCCCACGGTGCTTCTTCCACAAATGAACATGATGCCCCCGGCGTATCCACCTTTTTAGGAGCGTGCCTCTGTGGTAGGTTCACCCTCCAGTTCTCAGAAAGCGCAAATTTCCCCTGCTGATACTGGTCCTCGATCCAATTTTTGAAGACGTGGCAATCTTCAATTAGGTGACTCTCCATTCTGTGATAGGAGCAGTAGTTGGGGTTATTGACATCACCAGGCTGCGGTGGACGTTTTGGGTCAGGCAGAGTGATGAGTTTGTTGCGCACTGTCAGTTCGAACAATCTCCTCGTTTTATCACGGGGAAATGAGTAACAACTTCCTAGCTTCTCTTCTAGGGATTGGCGCAGGCGCGCGTTGTTTTGGCGAACAACTGGTTTCGGGTCACTCGGTTGCTATTGAGTGTTGGCAATGAAGTTCGCTTTCTCTTTACCCTTTGCTTTCCGAGGGTCCATTTTTGAAGAGGAAGGTCCTTAGCCCATCTGGTCCATTTGGGCCAACTTTTCGATCAAAGCCTGAAAGGTGGTCGGTTTAAAGAACATCATGAACTGGGACACAGTCGCCTGAGTATCTAGAGTCCCTATGAACATGCCCACGGCATGAGCTTCTTCGATGCGTTGTTCGCATTTTGACCATAGGTTCCGCCACCGGATTGCGTATTGAACCCAGGTCTCTCCTGGCTTCACCCTGGCGTTGATTAATGCCGTGATCGGGGTGCGCTGGAGAACCGCTGCATGAATAGCTGTTCCATCTCTATGAATGTTTTGACGAAGTCATTTGGGAGCTCCGAGTACCATTCAAATGTCGTTTCTGACAGGCTGCCAATGAACTGGCGAAGCAGCAATTTGTCGTCGCCTCTAGTATTGCCGCATAAAGCTCTGAACTAAGCGACGTGCTGATGCGGGTTGCCTGTCCCTTTGTACACATGGAATTTGGGGATCGTATATCCCGGTGGGTATTTGATTTGATCGTACCAGCCTGAGTACGGTCGCCCGGTCCTGACGACTTGGCCTGCCGCTTCGCTTGCTTGATGAGCTCGTATTTGTTGAGCTATGTAATCATCAAGGGCATCTTTGGAGATCGTTTCCTCCCTGGCTGCCGATAAGGCTGGAAGGGGGTTCGATGTTTCTCCTCTGTCATCCTTAATGATTATCGATGGATCTTCGGCTGGAGGTTCTGGCTGGATCATCATTCCAACCATGTCCTGGAACAAAAGCGCCATCTGCTTTATATTAGCAGCTTGTTCCGCGGCCTCCTTATCTTTTCTTTCTACCACCCTTCGCAGGAACTCTGTATCAGTCTCCTGCTTCTGGCGCTGTTCACTTGCTGATTCCGGACTTTCTTTTTGCCCGGTGAGTGTTGCCATTTTTGTCAGCATCTCCTGGAGCTTTTGTTATTGCTCCTGAGCCTTTGTCAACGACCGAGTTTGCAACCGATGACCCACGAAAGCACGGCTTTCCTTTTTTCCAGAAGCCATGTAAACCGTGTGCACAATCAATCCCCTAGACTTGGAGCGTTTGGATCCATCACCTTTGGGATTTGCCGCCGGTGGTGGTAGATTCTACGGCCTTCTCTTTTTGTGAGAAGTCGAAGTTGAAGGAGCCATTATAACAGGCGCTTTCATGAAATAAGTCCCTTGTTGCATGGTGGAGGGATGATTTTCCTCTTGTCGAACCTTCATTTTCTTCGATTGACGAAAGTAGTTCTTGTTAATCGCAGAATCTTGGACTTTGCGCCAGACCATGTGGATTTGGGAGGACAGCTGCTGAGGGGGTTGCTCCGGCTTCGCCTGCATCATATTTTCAGCAGGAAGTGGAGATTTCTTAAACACCGCGATTGGAGAGTTCTTGCGCACCCTCCTTAACGGTTCAAAGCTGTTCTCGGTTGGAACAGCAACGTCAACTTCCACCATTGGAGCTGATGGGGTGAATCCAGAGGGGGAGTTGCCCCCAGCTCTTCTCACCCGGCGTCAGTAGTGACGTCGAGCGTGTCTTGCAGACGGTACCGCCTTAGTTTCGGAAGCGGTTTCTTCATGCCCCTGGCTTTGGTGAGGGGCTTTTGTTGGCGTCAACCTGTTAAAGACTGACGTCCTTGGTAAGTTTGCAGATGAACGACCTATTTTCTGAAGACCGATCTTCTGATCGGTGAAGCACTTTTGACGGCTTCATTAACCCCTTCGGGAATCATGGGCTTCTTTGCGGGCCCGCTTGAGCTTTGGCTCAGCCTATTAAAGACTGAGACCCTTTTTTTGGATGGCTCGTTGAGAGGAGCCGTTACGGTCGTCAGTCGGTGGAAGACCGACTTCTTGGGAACATCGGGTTGCGATGTTAGGGCACTGATTGATTCTTTATTTAAAGAAGTGTCGTTAGAATAACCGCAATCAATAACGGTATCGCGTGTAGCTAGACCGAGATGAGTACGGGTCGTCCTCAGGGATATGTGGAATCTTTCAATCTTACTTTAAACATGTTGAAAAAGAGGAAGAATAGAGGAATAAAGAATAATGGAGAATAGTTTCTAGATCTACGTCAAAATACGGATGTGGAATACAGATCTAGTCTGAATACGGATATAGATTTTATAAGAAGAATGCTTGTAGGGTTCGTTCGGATTTAGTAGTCATGGATGACTAATAAATATTACTCCTTTTATCTATTGATAGATTTAATACTAGATAGATAGTGATGAATGAGGATTAGGGTTCTTGGAAGAAACTAGGATTTCCCCACTATTGACTCTTGTCCTTTCATTGATCTCTATTCATGTCTAGCCCTTAAAAAAACAATTGTTAATCTGATCTCAAATCGCGGTCGAGACTAGCAATAAATTGGTAGCGTACCCGATAAAGATGTTAAAATTTATTTTTCTAAAGTTTATAAACTTCATAAGACTTAAAAGAAGTTAAAAAAATTTCTCATCTATTGTTCTACCCTAATCCTACGAACCCCTTATCAAGCGAAGAATTACTCGCGCATGATGGAGATAGAAGTACGGATAGAGATGAAATTCATAATGTAACTAAATAATTAAACTAATTAAACTAAATATCTACCTTTATTAATCAACTTCACAAGTACAAACTTCAAGTTTAGATTGTAAGAGGAAGAAGAAATTGCTCTCGATCTCTGCCTTGTCGGATGTAGATGTTCCGTCAAATCTTACGTCGCTTTATCACGTCGAATCTTTGACTTATCTTGGATCACTTGTTCTTTGACAGTGGTTAGCATGTGTAAAAGATTGATGATTTCTAAGTTTAGCCCTTGGTCCTTTATATAGCCCCAAAGCTAGAAACCATAAATCCCCAGAATTAGGGTTAGTTGTAGCAAATCCAACCTGAATATTCTAACTCCTGACTCGGTGAATCGGCCGCGGATCCGCCGCATATTGCATGGTTTGGCCGCGGATCCGCGGCCAAACCATAAGATCTTAAATTTCTGGGGCTGTATTCTTGTGACACATGGAGATTTAGTTGATATCTGGAACTTGAAAATATTTCCCGAGTCTCTGCCAGTATTGATTCTTCGATTTTCTTTAATATTTCGGCAGATTTGTGATTTCCGACATCTCAACATCTCAATCTCCTGACCTGAGCCAAAGCTTGCACCATATCTCAAACAATAATGTTAGTAATATTTGGTATTTTTGAGATATTATCCTAACCATTTGATATGATATTATATTTTAAGAATATTGGTTAAGGATATTTGATATGATATGCATATTTAAATTATCAAAATATTATATAAATATTATATGCATACTTTTTTCTTCATAATATTAATTATAATATATAAACATATGAAAATAGTATTTTTACAGATAAACTCTCACATGTGTCATATTTATAATAAACACCTTTAGATATTTAAGAATAGTAAGGAAAATGTCATATCAAATGTTCACTTTTATCGATTGAACAAATACCCCCAAACTTAAGTTTGATCGTCCCGAGCAAGCTAGTTATTCAAGAGAGGGAGAAAGAAAAAGAAAAACCTAAGTAACACACTTTCGTAGGCAACACGATTGCACTGAACACGTGCAACAAGCCGTTAAATCTCTAGGTGTCCCTAGTAGGAGGAGTGTTGTCTCCTGAGGGTTTTCAGCTGATTACACCCACAAAATCTTATAATAAAAGAAAAATAGTGAAAGTTACATACAAAGATAAGAACAATAAAAGAAAGAACTTGAAAATAAGAGTTTCCAACTACACCAGTTTTTCGGTTGTCATGAGCCCTATCTTAATGGTCGCGAAAAAATGTTAGAAATCATACCATCCCTCAATAAAACATCGTCTTTAATTTTCCTCCATATCTTTCCTCCAAACATTGATCATATACCCCTACGTGTGTGTAAAAGACATCCCTACGCTTAGAGAATTCAATTCAAGCTATCATACTCTTGTCCATCTTCCTTAGTACTTTTTAGTTGGTGAATATTTTTGTCACGACCCGAAATTCGGATGTGACTGGCACTTAGATTGTATGACATCTAAAAATGTCAACACAATCTGAGTAAGCCAAAAACCAAGATCAAAAACCCTTTCTGCAGAATTAAGGAAAATTTTAGTTTTTAAGTAAAAGGATGAGGTAGCATGTCGAATGATTTTAAGAAATGAAATCTAATTTTTTTTAGCATTTAAAATGTTCGATGGCACCTTCTTATTAATCGTTAATAAAAGCATTTATACAATGTTTAATATAAGTTGCGTCCCTAATTGGGAGAAAAATAACGCCAAACAGCGGAAATCAATATGCAACAATAATACGATGCTCAAGCGAAGAATCTCATGCATAAGTAAAGAAGCATAAATTATTACAACTAGACGATCTCACTTAATCAAAACAACAAATATACAAACATATCTCATTCTAATTCAAATAAACATGGTCTGATGGAGTAATACTAGATCCAAAATACATATACCAAAATAGGAGGTTACTACGTAGGTAACCCACCTAGCAAAATAAGTGATATAAGCTGACAAGTGGATCCACACTGCTGCTATGCGTCCACGCGTCTCCTGTAAGAAACTAAGGCACAACGGGGGTGAGTTGCCAACTCAGTAAGTAAAACTAACATCTAACAGCTGTTAATATAATTATGACGAACTAGAGTTAAAAGAAATAAAGATGAGCATAATGTATGACAACATATGTGTTCCCCTCCGAAAGGCGGCGCACAGGACCGCGATGTCCTGACGCTGAGATTCGGGGCAGATGCTATTTGGTCTTATCCGTCCACCTCTCCGAAGATGCCAAGTTGATTTATGGCACCGTGTATCGGAGGTTTAGACGGATGCGGCCGATGTAGCAGACTTTTTCAGATTCCCCCTCGCTTGAGGGGTTTTTGATTGTGGGGACGCTCTTCCCTACAGGCGCAATCCCCTGCAGTTAATTACGCTACCGCATCGCGGTAACAACTTTCTCCTTCTCCAGAATTTCACTTCGTGTCGTGTGTGTTTGTTTTGTTTGTGGTTGCCCGTGGATTGTATACGGAGACTGAGTAATGCCGTCGCCCGTAGGACGTGGATTAGTCCAAATCCGTATTTACTTAGATTTGGGTTTGGTGTTTTTAGTTTAAGGATGCATTAGTCGCGTTGCGGCTAAGATCAACTTAAACATTAGTCAAGGATATGTTAGTCCTATTTTTGAGTAAGATCGACTTGACGTGATGGTCGATTAATATATGTCCATCAGGACTCGTCGCCTCTCTGACGTCGTTGAAGGATTACAACGGCAGATATTAGAGGAGTTCAGAGATATACCCTTGAACCAAATTTGATTTGGAGTTTTATAGTCCGTTTGAATGTTTAAGGATACGTTAGCCGCGTTTGGGGCTAAGATCAACTTAAACGGGATCGTTTAGATCCGGCAAAAGAGTATTTGGAGGCTCTATTGTTCCAGTTTTAGGGACGTAGTGGTCCATGTTCCAGTTTAGAGACGTGGTGGTCCGACATTAGTTTAAGGACGTTTCGGTCCGATATTAGTTTAAGGACGTTTCGGTCCACGAGTTTAGGGACCCCGCAGTCCATATCGATGTGTGGTCGTTGGGACCCGTCACCTCTCTGACGTCGTTGCAGGATTACAACGACAGCCGTCAGAGGGGTTCGGAGATGTACCCTCGAACCGGATATAAATTGATTTAAGAGAGCAATCTTGCTCAGTCAATTTAATTTAAGGACTTACGGCCAAAATTGGGCTTAGTCCAGTTTAAAGTGTTCAACATTTTATTTGCTTTTGCGTTGCATTTCTTTTTATTTTTATTTGGACTTTGCCCAGAAAGGATGCAGAGCATCAATTTCATTTGGGCTCTACCCTTTTACTGCTTTGCAATTTATTTTGGCCTGCTTAGTCTTTTTGATTTGGGCCTGGCCTTTTTAGGAAATGCATTGCATTTATCAGGCGTTTTGCGCCAATCAGAGAGCGCAAGTGCTCATGGTGATGACACGTGTCATGCAGCGCAGTGCGCTGCGCTAGTGCGCTACGCTTGCGCTGCTGACACGTGGCGTGCTCCGGTGAGTTGCGCCAATTTCAGAGAGCAAAGCTCTATTCAAAAGCGCATAGCGCAAACGGTTCAGACGCTGACACGTGGCGCTCTCTGGTGGCTTGCGCCAATCCAAGAGCGCAACAGTGCAGTATTGCAAGTGCAAGGCATTATAATTTAGGAATCTTTTAGATTCAATGAATAGAAGTGCAAAGCACTGTTAGATTTGTTGATCTAAAAAGATAAGTTTTTTCTTATCTTAAAGAGCCAAAGGTTCATGAAAAAGTGCAAAGCACTATTTTTATTTTATTATTTATTCCTTTATTTAGTTATGTTTAAAGATCAATGATCTTGTTTTTAGATCACTGATCTGTTCATAAGAGAATTTTCTCTTCTTTCAAAGGTTTTTACCTTCTGTTGTTCTTGAGGAGTTCTCGAGAGTTCTCTTCTCCTCTTTTTTTTTAGAAAGATCTTGATGCCTTTGAATTGAGGTCTGGGGTCCTTTTTATAGTGCCCATAAATTAGTTAAATTTATTAAAGAGATCTTTTTCTGAGTGATTTGGGGAATTTTCCCCACCGTTGGATCTTTGATCCAAGGGCTTCTGTTTTACAGAAGAAAATCTTCTTGTTTTAACAAGAACAGAAAGATTTCTTTAAAATCTTAATTCTGTTTGGCGCAAATGCTCCAGCGCGTGACACATGTCGCGCAGCGCACAACGCAGCGCAACTGCGCTAGCGCATCTGTGCTGACACGTGTCGTGCAGTGCACAGCGCAGCGCAACTGCGCTAGCGCATCTGCGAAGACACGTGTCGCGCAGCGCAGTGCTTGCGCAACCGCGCTGACACGTGTCGCCCTTACGCTCAGCACAGAGGATCTGAAGCGTTGCTTCATTTAACACAGAGCTTCGCTCTGATTTGGTGCGCTGCCTCGGGCGCTGCGCTGACGTATCTGCGCCAGACACGTGGCGCGTCGCGCGCAGCGCAAAAGATCTGAAGCGTTGCTTCATTTATTAAAATTTAGATTTTCAAGATAGAGTTTTGCTCTGATTGGGGGAATCGGAAGCGTTGCTTCCCCTGAGATATCTTTTCATCTCCTCTTTTCAAGTCAAACTTGTATTTCTTCGAAATTTCGATTTCCCGGGTCTTGGAAATAATTCCAGTGCGCACAGAATTTTCTGTGTTTGGGTCTATATATAACTCAAGGCCGAGCCTTTTCTTTTCTCACCTTCAGAGAACTTCTTCGATCATGGCTTGCAACCGTCCTCACGCCCGCCGACAACCGTGGGAAGTGCCGATCCGGGACATCGTTCCTCGTTTCGCTAAGCGCTTGGTGGACTCCTCTTTTTCGGACGAGCAGTACGATGCTGCAATGTACGAGCTTTCGACTCGTGTGGGGTCTCCTCTTCCCCTGGGTTCCATTTGGCTTCGGATGATCCTTGCCTCAGTGCTCGCCGGCATTCCCCCTCCTCCGGCGGAGATGTCCTCGGCAATGCTTGATGTGGCCGAGGATAAGATCGAGAGCTTTTTCGAAGCGCTCTTGATCACCAAAGCCCTAAGGGACTTCTCCTTCTACTTGCTGAGCCAGATACGGGCTCGTCGGGTTGTCATCACCACTTTTTTCCAGGAGTGCGGCGCCGACCGTTGGATGGCTACCCCTCGGGAAGATCGCCGCTTCGACGTGATGGAGAAGACGGAGAGGGAGCTGAATAATCTTCTTTTTCTTTTTGTGAACCCTTGTTTCTCTGATCCCGTATTCGGTGATCTTTTTTAAATGTAATAACAATAATAATGAATAAGTATTTTTCTTTTTAATCAAGTACTTCATTGTCTGTTAAGGGTTCTTTTATTTTAGTTCTCTATTGTGCTTGTGCATCGTATGATTTTAATTTGTTATTATCAAGTGCATGTAATTTTGCATGGATAAATTGCCTTTGGCACTTAGCCCCCTCTTCTGCGCTAGCGCATCTGCGCTGACACGTGTCGCGCAGCGCACAGCGCAACGTAACTGCGCTAGCGCAACTGCGCTGCCACGTGTCGCACAGCGCAGAACGCAGCGCGGCGCTTCCTTTAACAGAGCTTTACTCTAATTGGGCGCGCCTTCTTGGACACTGCGCTAATGTATCCGTGCTAGACACGTGGCGCGTCGCGCGCAGCGCAAAGGATCTGAAGCGTTGCTTCATTTATTAAAGTTTAAATTTTCAAAGCAAAGCTTTTTTTCTGATTGGGGGAAGATGAAGCGTTGCTTCATCTCCCGCCTTGGAATTTGAACAGAGCTTTGCTCTGATTGGAGTAAACAAATGCCCCCCCACCGCTGCGCTTACGTGGCCTCCAAACGCAAGCGCAACGGTGGCAGAATCCCAACCCTCGCGGCACCTTTTGGAAGTTGAAGAGGCACTCGATGCCTATAAATAGGACTTTTGGTCCCCCACAGATGCTTATCATCTTTCAGATTTTTACTTTCAGAACTCAGAGCCTTGCTCTCTTGTTTAGACACTTTTTAAAAGTTCAAACTTTAGAGAATTTTAGGTAAAAATATTAATTTTGATTAAATTAAATCAGCTTTAAGAGCTTTGCTCTCAATAGATCCCTGATCTAAAGAAGACCCATTTAGGGTTTTACTTAGCAGAGCTTTGCTCTAAAGGGGTCTAAAGAGAACTAAATGGAACCCTATTAGGGTTCCATTAATAGAGCTCTGCTCTCCGAAAGGTTTCCCTTGGATTTTCTTAATTAATGGAGCTTTGCTCCTTCCAAATCATATAGAAGAATTCTTAAGGGTTCTTCTTGGCATTTGATATTATTATTATTATTATATCATTTTTTTCCCAGAGCAAAGCTCTCAATGTTCTTAGGGAATTTTCCTTAAATTCTCCTCATAACTGGTTTTTGACAGGTGTTACTCTTGTCTATAGAGCATTGCTCTCGAGGAGTTTTAACTCCCCATACCTTTTCCTCATTGTTAATCTTCCAATGTTCCTTCCTTCAGGTATTATGGCGGTGCATCTATACAGTCTGCACGAGTTCATTACCTATGAGGATATTCGTGCGCAGGGCCGTCAACAAAACCAAGAGTTTACAGACACCCAATGTGCAGAGGTCATGGGTCGTCTGAACGCAAGCGGTGGTTGGCTGCTACCTCGTCGTTCGGCTCTTTTGAAATTCGTGCTGGGAGCAATATGGAGAGCACTTCCGAGTCTTCACGAGGCCCTACCGCTCAATGCGCTGGATGATGCCGAAGACAAGGTGCATTCAGTGTTCCTGATGGGGCTGATTTCGAAGAAACGGCGGGACAGCCTCATTGACATCCTACATCAAATCTTCCAGCAGACGACGATAGTTGCTGCTTATCGAAGGCCGGAAGGGCTTGCCGAGGATCTCGACACAGAGGAGCGCGAGAGGCTGCGCATAAGAATAATTAGAAAGGCCAGAAGAACTTTGGATAGCCTTACTTTTGAATTCCTCAATCCATGCCCCGGATTTGAGGTTATACCGTTGTAATAATTTGAATAATGTCTCTTATTCATTGCTCTTATGATTGTAAGAATTTTTAGCAATATGAATGGAAACCCCCTTTTTTATTTTAGCTTGTCTTATCTTTTGTTCCGAATCTTTTGCATAAATGAATGTGTTTCGAACGCTTAATCAAATGTAGATCAGATGCTCTTTTCGTCGCTTTCTTCTTTCTTTTCTTCTCGGCACGCCACCTTAGTAAACATGGTCAACAGATAGTAGAGCACGCATCTTGACTTTCTTAAGAATCAGCGATGGCTTAGGCCGCAGGTTCAGATCTGCTGCCTAAGACTTTTCAACTCCATGAGCCGTGAGGGTCTCATAGAGACTTTTCTCCCTACGGATCGAGAGGATCTCGTAGGTGGGTTTTTCTCCTTAGGAATCGTGAGGATTCCTAAGTGTGGTTTTCTCTTATAAGTCGTAAGGATCCTATAAGAGAATTTTCCCTCTTACGAGTCGAGAGGACTCGTAAGCGGTTGCTTCCCTCCTTGTCGAAATTCGACTTTGAAGAGTGAGACCCGTGAATAGTATACAAGAGACTGTCTTAGATCGACTTGTAGGGTCCCATTGTTCAGGAAGCAAGTTTTTTTTTTTTAGGCCCTGCTGCCTGAGGCTTCATCTTGCAAGTTGAGACGAATCGGGAATTTTCCCGCGGAGACGCTAGTTTCTCTGCGAGCCGACGCGAATCAGGAGGCTCTCGTCAAGGAGTGTTTGTATCCGTGAGTCGAGGAATTTGATAGGGATTATTTGTTTCACAAGCGCCAAGGATTATTTGTTTCCTTGGGGTTTGAAACGAGTCGAGAATTTCCCACGGAGGCACTGGTGGCTCTGCGGGTCGACGCGGATCAGGAGGCTCTCGTCAAGGAGTGTTTGTATCCGTGAGTCGAGGAATTTGCTAGGGATTATTTGTTTCCCAAGCACCAAGGATTATTTGTTTCCTTGGGGTTTGAAACGAGTCGAGAATTTCCCACGGAGGCACTAGTGGCTCTGCGAGTCGACGCGGATCAGGAGGCTCTCGTCAAGGAGTGTTTGTATCCGTGAGTCGAGGAGTTTGCTGAAGACACTGTTTTCTTCGGAGTTGGACCGAACCGTCGAGGTTTGGCTTTGTCTTCTGACGGAGTCTGTTGGGAAAGTATGGTTCCCTCTTTGTTTACGCCCTTGGATTGTATACAGGGATCGATGTGATCTTAACTATAGGGCCAAAGTTTTATCGTCATTTTTTTTGTTTTATTTCCGTGATGCTCTATCATTTCAGCTTTTATATCGCGAAGGTCGCGATTGCCCAATCATTTCGGCTATTTTTCGCGGTGCCCAATCATTTCGGCTATTTATTTTATCTTTACTCGCTGCTTTTTATTGCGAGTTGCCCCATCATTTTGGCTATTTTGCATGCATACATTTTACTTGCTGCTTTTTTATTGCAAGTTGCCCCATCATTTCTGCTATTTCGTATGCATGTGCGGCCTACTGGCTTTTCGCCGTAAACCTGAAATTGGACACCGGTTTCGGTATCAGCACCGCTACAACTGGGATATTTCCAGGAGCGAATCATCATTTGCCTCTGTCGTTGTCGAACAAAGGAGGCTTAGCGACTAGGGTTAAGGTCCTGTCGACTAAGGCTTTTGACTTCATGAGCCGTAAGGGTCTCACAAAGTTATTTCTCCCTACAAGTCGTGGGGATCTTGTAGGTGTATTTTCTCCTTATGAATCGTGAGGATTCCTAAGTGTTTGTTCCTCTGTAAGTCGTAAGGATCCTACAGGAGGGTTTTCTCCTCATAAATCGAGAGGATTTACAAGGGTTGTTCGTCGTGCGAACATATCCCTAGTCACGGATGAAACTCGGTTAGGGGAACGTTTATTCGCGCCCGTGGATTGTATACAAAGGTCAGTATTGAACCACTTGTAGAGCAATATTGGAAGTTTGTGGGGGTTTGCTTAAGCACAGGTTTAGGTCTCTGTAACTTAAGACTTTCAAATCTTATGAGCCGTGAGGGTCCCATAAGAGAGTTCTCCTCACGAGTCGTGAGGATCTCGCGAGTGTATTTTCTCCCTAGGAATCGTGGGGATCCCTAAGTGTGTTGCTCCCTTGTGAGTCGTAAGGATCTCAAGCAGGTAGTTTCTCCTTACAAGGTCGAGAGGACCCTGTAAGTGTCCTTTAACGAGGTTGCGCCCTTTCAGGTTTTCACAAACACTCGCCGGTAGTCCTGCTGTTTTTACTCACGGAGCCCTTTCGGGTTTTCATCCGTACCCATTTTGCTTATGGACATACCGTTTTTTTTTATTCTTTTTATTTTCTTTTTCTCTCTTTTTTTTTATGAGGTCACGCCCTTTCGGGTTTTCACGAACACTCGCCGATAGTCCTGCTGTTTTTACTCACGGAGCCCTTTCGGGTTTTCATCCGTGCCCTTTTTGCTCATGGACATACCGTTTTTATTTATTATATATTTTTTTTATTCATCTCGTCAACCTAAGGATGCTGCGGTATTAGTTTAAGGACGTTTCGGTCCGCTATTAGTTTAAGGACATTTCGGTCCGACATTGAGAGGCTAGCTACTGCTTATAAAACTTGAGCTTAAGAAGATAGCGAGCGGGCATGGTTGTCGTCACCTATCATTGTCCTAGGCTGTGGCTCATTAAGCGTAGTATCTCTTTAGGAAGCGACCGTTTATTGGCCTGAAAGGCCTTTCACCGTGCATGTCCATGAGTAGATAGGCCCCACCCTGGTAGACCTTATCTATGATGTACGGGCCTTCATAGTTTGGCTCGAATTTTCCTCGCTTGGCGCGATTGGGGATCATAGGCCTTTTGACCACTAGCACGAGTTCGCCTTGTCGAAATGTCCTCGGTCGGGTCAGTCTTTCATATGAGCGCGTCATCTTGGCTTTATAAGCTTCCAGATTTTGTTGCGCTATGAGCCGTGTTTCTTCAAGGGCGTCAATCTCCTCAAGCCGAAGGTTAGCATTTTCTTCGTTCGTCAGCTCGTAGTGGACTGCCACTCGTAGAGAGGGTAACTCTATCTCGAGGGGGAGTACTGCTTCCGTCCCAAATACCAACGCATACGGCGTTGTGTTCGTGGCCGTCTTGAACGTAGTTCGATACGCCCAAAGGGCCTCTTGCAGTCTCTAGTGCCAGTCTCTTTTATTTCGGGACACCGTTTTCTTTATGATCTTCGTCAAGGTCTTGTTGAAGGCTTCAGCTAGACCATTAACTCGCGGATTGTAAACTGAAGAATATCTCTAGTCTATATTGTGCTGCTGCGCGAAGCGACTGATCTTGTGGCTTCTGTAAGCTGGCCCATTATCGGAAATGATCCATCGCGGAGTTCCAAACCGGTATATGACATGCGTCTTGAAGAAGTGGAGGATATTTTCCGTCTTCACTTCTCTTAACGGCACTGCTTCTGTCCATTTAGAGAAGTAGTCAGTCGTCGCCAGGATGAAACGATGTCCCCTAGACGATGCTGGTTCGATAGGGCCGACTATGTCAGTTCCCCACATCTCGAACGGCCAGCTAGCCACCGTTGGATGTAATGGATTTGGATGCTGATGGATGAAATCCCCATGAATTTGACATGAGTGGCACTGCTTCGCATATTCGAGGCAGTCCTGAATCATCGTGGGCCAGTAGTAGCCCATCCGTTTGATCTTCAACTTCATCTTTGGGCCTGCTTGGTGAGAACTGCAGAGTCCGTCATGAACTTCCTGGACGACCCTCCTCGCTTCGTCGGGTCCTAGGCATCTCAGCCACAGAGAATCAAATGATCTCCTGTACAGAGTATCGTTGACGAAGGCGAAAGATAGAGCCCGCTTCATGAGCTGATGTCTTGTGGACGCTTCTTCAGGCATTCGGTGGGACCTAAAGTAGTCTATGAAAACTTCTCTCCAATCCTCAGCCTTTTCCAGGTCTTTTACTTGCAGGGTCGTTTGTTCAGTCGCTCCCTTCTCTTCGAATGATTCCGGAGATATTTCTGCTGGGGCAAGCACCCGACGGCTTTGTACCATGATTCTGACGTCATCGAGGTTCTCGTCGGCCAGTTCTTTAGCAAGCTTGGCCAACGCGTCTGCTTTGCTATTTTCCGCGCGCGGTATGTTCTCCAAAGTATAGGAGGGAATTTGGGTCAACAGTTGTTGCACCTTTTCCCCGTACTTCACCAACTCCGGTTTGCACGTTTGGTAGTCGCCGTTTACTTGACTAACGACCAGTTGATAATCTCCGTATATGAGGAGGTTTTCAATTCCCATGTCGATGGCGATCTCAAGACCTGCTATCAAGGCTTCATATTCGTCTTCGTTATTCGTCCTCGGCTCTGTTAAGGAGAAAGCGAAGCGCATTATCCCTCCTTGTGGAGTCACGAAGATGAGGCCTACACCCGATTTGATTATAGGGGTACTTTGTTTGCGTTTTTTCATTGAAGATGCTCCATCGAAATAAAGTTCCCATTAGGTATCACCACCGTCGATCGCGTCAAACGCAAGTTCGTCTGGCAAATCGCAATTCAGAAGAGAATCGGCAGGTATCGGGTGCTCAGCGAGGAAGTCGGCAATGGCTTGGCCTTTCACTGCCTTGAGAGGTTGATATGTTATCGAGAACTCCATCAAGAGCAGGGCCCATTTAGCGAGTCGTCCCGTCAACATGGCCTTCGACATCAAGTATTTAAGGGGGTCCACCTTTGAAATGAGACGGACTTCGTGCGCCAACGCATAGTGTCTGAACTTTGTTATCGCGAAGATCAACGCCAGGCAGTGTTTTTCAATGGGAGAGTAGTTGCTTTCTGCCCCCAGCAGAACTCGACTTAAGTAGTAGAGTGCTCTTTCTTTTCCTTGATCGTTCTCTTGTGCCCATAATGCGCCTAAGGAACCTTCGAGGGCGGTTGTATAAAGAATGAGGGGTTTTCCCTTGACCGGAGCAGCCAACAACGGCGGGTTCTGCAGGTACTGTTTAATTTCGTCCAGCGCGCCCTTTCATTTTTGATCCCAGACGAATGGAGTTCCTTTTTTTATCAGGTGACTGTAAGGGCGGCACTTGCCAGAGAGGTTGGCTATAAATCGCCGAATATATGCGAGCTTTCCTTAGAGAGATCGCAACTGTTTGAGAGTTCTCGGCGGAGGGATTTCCATGATCGCTTTGATCTTTGACAGATCTATTTCAATACCTCGGTGTCGAACAATGAATCCCAAGAATTTGCCTGAGGAAACTCCGAATGCACACTTGAGCGGGTTCATCTTCAAGTTGTATTGCCGAAGGCGTTGAAATACGGTCTTCAAATGCTCGAGGTGTTCCTCGTATGATTTGCTTTTAACCACAAGATCGTCGATATAGCATTCGACGATTTCGTGTATAAGGTCATCGAAGATCTTTGTCATGGCCCTTTGATAAGTGGCACCGGCATTCTTTAAACCGAAGGGCATCACTTTATAACAGAATATACCTAGAGGGGTCCTGAAGGCGGTGTGCTTCTGGTCTTCGGGATGCATCTTTTTCTGATTATACCCTGATGAGCCATCCATGAAGAAGAAAACCTCATGAGTGGATGTATTGTCTATCATCAGTTTGGTGACTGGTACTGGGAAATCATCCTTCGGGCAAGCTTTATTGAGATCCCGAAATTCCACGCATACGCGAACCGTCCCATTTTTCTTCATCACCTGGATGATGTTAGCGATCCATTCAGGATATTGAACCTCCTGGATAAAGCCAGAGTCGATCAGCTTCTTGACCTCGGCGTTGATACTCATCTCGAGCTCGAGCCGCATTCTCCTCGGCGCCTGTTTGACTGGCTTGATGTCCGGGGATATCGCCAATCTATGCACAGAGATTTCTGGGTCTAATCCCGGCATTTCGGAATAGTTCTACGCGAAGCAATCTCTATGCTGTAGAAGCATGTCTTTTAAGCAGCTCGCTGATGAATGTTGGTCATGGATCGCCTGCCGTCCCCAACTCAATCTTCTTGGGGTTATCTGCAGTGGTATGGATTCCATCTTCCAGCTCTTTTGGCGCTGGTGGGAATTCTGAGATTATCTCGTCGCTGCTGTTTTCGAAGCACCAAGGGAGCTCATCTATGTCCTCGGGCTCTTCTTTTAATATTGTAATCATGTGACAGGTGCGAATTCGCTTCCAATCCCAATGTGGAACCGGTTCTTCTTTCGTGGCCTTGGGCTCGTGCTTCTGTGGCGGCGCTACCCTCCAGTTGTCAGACAGAGCGAACTTGCCAAGCTGATATTGATCTTCGACCCAATTCTTGAAGGTGAAGCAGTTTTCGAGCGGGTGCCCTATTACTCGATGGTAAGAGCAATAGTTTGGGCCAGAGACTTCGCTTGCTTGTTCGGGGTGCTTGGACTCCGGCAGTATGAGCATCTGATGTTTTAGAGCAAGCTCAAGTATCCTCTTCATCTTATCTCGAGGAAAAGAGTATGCTCGACTCATTTTCTTCATGAGGGATAGATCAATAACGCTCGACTACCATTTATGTGGCTTCTTAGCCCTGCTTTGTTGCTATTGAGCGCCTTTCTGGCATTTCGACTTATTTCTGCTTTTGCGCCGAGCCTTCTTTATAACAGGTTGATAAGGAGCGGCATTTTCATCCTTCACGGCCTGTTAGAGAAGGCGTTGCATCTTGGCTTTCTAATAGATGACCATTTCGCGGTTATGCTCGTCTCGGACTTTTTGACCCGCTTCCCTTATAAGCTTGTCCATTTGTTCTTTGAACGACGGACTAGGCACTTTTGCATCTGGAACTTTCATTGGCTTAGGATTAGCGTCCTCCCATTGAGCACCCGTATCTTCATTGAAGTTGTGCATGACGTAACAGTCGCGGAGCAGCTCTCGTTTCTTGGAGCGAATGTATCCGAGCCCGATTGTCTCCATTCTCCCGTTAGGCAGTTTGCGTTGAGTCCCGGGGACGTTCCAGACCCTGTCATAGAATTTGGCCTTTCTAACGGTCTGTTTGAAGGGTAACCCCTGGCGTTTTAGCAGCTTTTTCAAACCTTCCGTATAATATCTGGGGGGACGGATAGGCTGAAGCCTGTCCAACGTAGGATCCGCCCCGTGCCAGACTTCTTTCTCCGCTTTGTTTTCTTCAGAGCGGTAAAATAGAATTGCTTTTTCGCTTTCTCGTTTAGGAGGGATATAAAATGTCCGCAGCTCTTCTACACTATAGATATTAAGTGCATCCAGTTCTTTATGATATTCAGGCGGCACCATGGCAACTTGTAGACTTTGCTCTTCGTCAGCGGACGTTTGTATTAAAGGTCGAGCAGAGAATACGGCATGGACTTCATCTTCCGAGTCGCTGCCAAAGATTAATGTAGGAGCCGATGGTCCCGGCTTGTTGTGTTGGGGCGGATCTGAATAAACTATTTCCTCTTCCTCCTCAGTATCACTGCCGAAGACAGGGATGGTAGCGTTAGTTTTATTCTCCGACTTGTGACACTTCTCTGTGTCTTCGAAATCCGGTAAGAAGTATTTGGCGTCTTCATATTTGCGGACCTCGTTCACAGAGAACGGGTTCAGTTCTCCCGTCACGGTATACTCAAAACCATCCTTAAAATACTTCATACACTGATGTTGTGTAGAAGGGATGATGTTGTACTCGTGTAACCATGGCCGGCCGAGCAAAGCGTTGTAGCATGTCTTGGCGTCTATGACATGGAACTTAATGTCCGTGACGAGTAACCCGAAGCGTAGCGTCAGTATCACAGATCCAAGAGTCTTTGACGATTGGGAGTCGAACCCGGAGATGGTGATCTTGTCCCGAGCAAGGTGCTGGACGCTCATGCAGATTTCCTTCAACACCGCACGTTGAGTAGGTTAACAGACGACCCGTTATCGATCAGGATTTTGCCTATCTTTATATCATGGCAGTATCCCAAGATATAGAGAGGGCGATTGTGTTCGCACGTCCCAAGTAGAAGGTCTTCATTGCCAAAAGTAACATCGGCCGTATGCACTTCCTCCAATTCATCCTTCATCTTTTCCTCGGCCAGGCATACTTGGAATTGTTCTGGGTCTTGGAGCGCCTTAATCAACGAATCTCTCGCCTCTTTTGATAGCAAAAGGGCGTCAAGGATGCTGAGCTGTGAGGGCAGCTTTCTCAGATGTGCTAAGACGTTGTAATCCACCTTATTCTTCTTTGGCGGGTCTTTGGCGCTTAGCTCCTCCCCACTTGGTCATCTAAGACGATATCTTCAGAGGCTTTTTCTTTCCCTTTATCTTTTCTGTTTAAGGGTCCGAGGTTCTTTTCAGGCAGCGTCCGATTCCGCAGCCGGATATTTTCGCAGACCTTCAATTCTTCTTCTTTTCCTGAAGTGGATTCTTTAAAGAGAGGGGCAAGTTCCAGCTCTTCATCGGAATCGCTCCCGAATGTAAGCACTTGTGATCTACCGGTGTTAACCATGCAACAATCGCCAGCAGTTCTTCTAAGGCCTTCATTCGTATTTCTTTGCTCTCGACGAGTTTTACGCTTTTCCCGCTTAAAGCATTGTCGATGAGCAACATATCCTTGCCACCATTTATCGAAAGCTTTGCACTCTTGAGTGGGGTGCGAAATCTTTTGATGATATAAGCAATAGGAGGGGTGCGTTTCCATTTCACCAGTGATATTTCCTTCAGAGGATGGTAACTTCATGCCCATTGATATGGCCTTAGCAAACTTTTTCCTCATCTTGAATTGGCTTTTGTCGGTGGCGGAGGTGTTCAGCTCCAACGGGATCGTCTCAGCTCCTTCATCAAGTCGCTGGCGTTTGGACCTTTCAAATATTATCGCCTTGCGTTCTCGATCGGCTTTACTTTTCAATCGAGTTTCATTAAGGAACGCGTCAATCATTTCATCTGATAGCTCCAGAATTTTTGGTTCAGGATCTGCCCCCAGCGTTTCGGTATAAGGAGTTTCCTCATCGTTCGTGAACGAATGGGAAATCACATGACAGCTCGCCACATATTCCTCGGATTCATCCGATGAACTTTCTCCCTCATCTTCTTCTTGAAAGACGTGATTGAGGAACTCTTGGAGCGTAATGGGAGTCCGTGCTTTTTGGTTGTATTCATCCAACGCGTCAATTTGCTTTTGTAAGTCCGTGCGCTTGTTGCCAGGCTTCACGGGCTTCTTAGATTTCTTCTTCTTCTTTTTCGAAGATTTTGACGGCTGGCTGCAAGTACTTGAACCACCACCATCGGTCTTTGGAGTTGGACGTGGCTTCAACATCCCTTCAATGACCTGCGGTTCCAACGGGTTTTTCCACTTGACCACTGGACATGTCTGAAGATCGTTTAGCATCCTCTTTGTCTTGGCTGATAATACAACCTCCCAAGAAGCTTCTTCAATGACGGAGCATGTTGCCCCCGGCGTATTCGTCCCCTTAGAGGTGTGGGGCTGCGGGGGATTCACCTTCCATTTGTCAGATAATGCGAACTTGCCCTGTCGGTACTGGTTTTCAAGCCAATTCTTGAAAACGTAACAATCTTCGATCGGATGGCCTAGTACTCGATGATAAGGACAGTAGTTGGTATCGTTGACGTCACTTGGTTGCAACGGACGTTTTGGATCCGGTAAATTTATGAGTCTGTTGCGCAACGCCAGCTCGAATAACCTCCTCGTTTTATCACGGGGAAAGGAATAAGGACGTCCCATCCTATCCTCAAGGGGTACGTACGGGCGCATATTATTTTGACGAACAACCGGCTTTGAGTCGCTCAGTTGTTGTTGAGAATTAGCGACGACGATCGCTTTTCCCTTCCCTTTGTCATTTCGGGAGTCCGGCCTTGGAAGAGGGGGTTTATGGCCCATTTGATCCATTTGCGCTAGTTTGTCAATCAAGGCCTGGAAGGTAGTTGGCTTGAAAAACATCATAAATTGTGAGATGGTTGCTTGCGGATCGAGGGTTCCCACGAACATACCTACCGCGGGAGCTTCTTCAATGCGCTGCTCACACTTCGACCATAAGTTCCGCCATCGTATAGCGTACTGAACCCACGTCTCGCCGGGTTTTATCCTGGCGTTAATCAGTGCCGTCATCGGGGTACGTTCACTGGCACTTGCAAAACGCTGAGTAAACAGCAGCTCCATCTCCGCGAAGGTTTTAATAGAGTCGTTCGGGAGCTCAGAGTACCATTCGAACGCTGTATCTGATAAGCTTCCAACAAACTGGCGAAGCAACAGCTTGTCATCACCGCCGGTGTTGCCGCAGAGTGCCCTGAACTGGGCAACATGTTGATGAGGATTGCCCGTCCCCTTGTAGACATGGAACTTGGGAATTGTGTAACCGGGTGGGTACTTGATTTGATCATACTAACTTGGATATGGCCATCCCGTTTTTACGACATGGCCGGCTGCTTCGATCGCATGATGAACCCGTATTTGTTGGGCGATGTACTCATCCAAATCAGCTTTGGAGATTGTATCCTCCTTAGCTGTTGATAGGGCTGGCGGAGGATTTGATGTCTCTCCCCTATCATCTCCAAGGACAATCGGGGGCTCATCAGCCGGAGGATCTTATTGTATCATCATCCCAATCATGTCTTGGAAGAGGAGGCCCATACGCTGTATGTTGGCTGCTTGTTCAGCAGCCTCTTTGTCCTTCTTCTCCAATATCCGACGAAGGAATTCGGCGTCGGTTTCTTCCTCTTGACGTTCGTCCGAGGACGTTTCAAGGTTTTCTTTTGGCCCTGTAAGTGCGGCCATAGCGTTCATCATTTCTTGGAGCTTTTGTTGCTGCTCCTGAGCCTTGGTCACTGACCTCGTGTGCGGTCTATGACCTGTTGATATGTGGCTATCCTCCTTTCCCGATGCCACATAAACTGTATGAACTATCATGCCCCCGGACTTAGGGCGTTTAGGCTCACCACCTTTGGCATTTGCCGCGGGCGCGGGGGTTTTCTCCAGCCTTCTTCTTTTGTGGGCCGTTGAAGTTGAAGGGGCCGTTGTAGTGGGCACCCTAGCGATTGTTGTCCCCTGCTATTTAATAGGACGGTCTTTTTCTTTTTGCACCTTCATCTTCTTTCGTTGACGGGAGTGATCCGTGTCGATCACGGAGTCTTGAACCCTCCTCCAAACTTTATAAATTCTTGAGGACAGCCGTTGAGGGGGTTGTTCTTGCTTCGTTTCTGAGACTCTCCCCGCAGGCGGAGGAGATCTTTTCAGTGTAGCGGTTGGAGAATTCTTCTGTACCCTCCTCAGCAGTTCAAAGTTGTTCCTAGTTGGAACAGCAGCGTTGACTTCCACCACTGGAGCCGGTGGAGTTAGCCCTGAGGGGGAATTGCCCCCTGCCTTCCTCACTCGTTGCCAATGGCGACGTCGAGCATGACGAGCCATTGGGACTGGCTCGGAGATTGAGACATCTTCTTTTTGCCCCCTGTCTGAATGAGGCGCCGCCGGTGTTAACCTCTTAAAGACTGAGGTTGTCTTTTGAGGGGTGATATTCAACCTGTCGAAGACAGATCCTCGAGCAAGGGCAGGAGCAGGAATCGTCAGTCTTGAAAAGACTGACTCTTTGACAGGGGAAGCCACCTTAACGATTTCTGGAGTAGCAGTCATTGCCTTCCTTGGGACAGCCAATTTAAAGTTCTCATCCAGCCTGGCGAAAACCGAAGCTGTTGGTTTGGCAGTGGGCGACCCGTTGACAGGGGCCGTCGTGGCAGTGAGCCGGTCGAAGACCGACTTCTTGTTCACTTCCGATGCAGGTATTGGCATAGAGAAGCTTGTAGGCAGGATCATGGTCCCGAAAAACAGGCCAGTGGTGGCTTGGGTCACCTGGTCTACCGGCAGAGCGAGGAAGGAAGCCGCTTGGGGCCCGTATGCTACACCTCCGGAGGAGGTGGAGCGTCCGTTGCCGTGGCATTTCGAGCAGTTGGTGCAGTTAAAGGCCATTGAATCTTGAGTTCTACGCCAGGTAAGAGACCAAATCTTAGTAACTTGAAATCCGAAGGCAACCATTAACAAACCGCGATTGGTTCGCGAATACGACACACGAAGTGTGGAGTGGAAAGAGGAAAATGTCCCACCGGGCGTGCCAGAATCTGTTCCCCTCCGAAAGGCGGCGCACAGGACCGCGATGTCCTGACGCTGAGATTCGGGGCAGATGCTATTTGGTCTTATCCGTCCACCCCTCCGAAGATGCCAAGTTGATTTATGGCACCGTGTATCGGAGGTTTAGACGGATGCGGCCGATGTAGCAGACTTTGTCAGATTCCCCCTCGCTTGAGGGGTTTTTGATTGTGGGGACGCCCTTCCCTATAGGCGTAAGCCCCTGCAGTTAATTACGCTACCGCATCACGGTAACAACTTTCTCCTTCTCCAGAATTTCACTTCGTATCGTGTGTGTTTGTTTTGTTTGTGGTTGCCCGTGGATTGTATACGGAGACTGAGTAATGCCGTCGTCCGTAGGACGTGGATTAGTCCAAATCCGTATTTACTTAGATTTGGGTTTGGTGTTTTTAGTTTAAGGATGCATTAGTCACGTTGCGGCTAAGATCAACTTAAACATTCGTCAAGGATACGTTAGTCCTATTTTGGAGTAAGATCGACTTGACGTGATGGTCGATTAATATATGTCCATCGGGACTCGTCGCCTCTCTGACGTCGTTGAAGGATTACAATGGCAGATGTCAGAGGAGTTCAGAGATATACCCTTGAACCAAATTTGATTTGGAGTTTTATAGTCCGTTTGAATGTTTAAGGATACGTTAGCCGCGTTTGGAGCTAAGATCAACTTAAACGGGATCGTTTAGATCCGGCAAAAGAGCATTTGGAGGCTCTATTGTTCCAGTTTTAGGGACGTAGTGGTCCATGTTCCAGTTTAGAGATGTGGTGGTCCGACATTAGTTTAAGGACGTTTCGGTCCGATATTAGTTTAAGGACGTTTCGGTCCACGAGTTTAGGGACCCCGCAGTCCATATCGATGTGTGGTCGTTGGGACCCGTCACCTCTCTGACGTCGTTGAAGGATTACAACGACAGTCGTCAGAAGGGTTCGGAGATGTACCCTCGAACCGGATATAAATTGATTTAAGAGAGCAATCTTGCTCAGTCAATTTAATTTAAGGACTTACGGCCAAAATTGGGCTTAGTCCAATTGAAAGTGTTCAACATTTTAATTGCTTTTGCGTTGCATTTCTTTTTATTTTTATTTGGACTTTGCCCAGAAAGGATGCAGAGCATCAATTTCATTTGGGCTCTACCCTTTTACTGCTTTGCAATTTATTTTGGCCTGCTTAGTCTTTTTGATTTGGGCCTGGCCTTTTTAGGAAATGCATTGCATTTATCAGGCGCATTGCGCCAATCAGAGAGTGCAAGCGCTCATGGTGATGACACGTGTCATGCAGCGCAGTGCGCTGCGCTAGTGCGCTACGCTTGCGCTGCTGACACGTGGCGTGCTCCGGTGAGTTGCGCCAATTTCAGAGAGCAAAGCTCTATTCAAAAGCGCATAGCGCAAACGGTTCAAACGCTGACACGTGGCGCTCTCTGGTGGCTTGCGCCAATCCAAGAGCGCAACAGTGCAGTATTGCAAGTGCAAGGCACTATAATTTAGGAATCTTTTAGATTCAATGAATAGAAGTGCAAAGCACTGTTAAATTTGTTGATCTAAAAAGATAAGTTTTTTCTTATCTTAAAGAACCAAAGGTTCATGAAAAAGTGTAAAGCACTATTTTTATTTTATTATTTATTCCTTTATTTAGTTATGTTTAAAGATCAATGATCTTGTTTTTAGATCACTGATCTGTTCATAAAAGATTTTTCTCTTCTTTCAAAGGTTTTTACCTTCTGTTGTTCTTGAGGAGTTCTTGATAGTTCTCTTCTTCTCTTTTTTTTTTAGAAAGATCTGATGCCTTTGAATTGAGGTCTGGGGTCCTTTTTATAGTGCCCATAAATTAGTTAAATTTGTTAAAGAGATCTTTTTCTGAGTGATTTGGGGAATTTTCCCCACCGTTGGATCTTTGATCCAAGGGCTTCTGTTTTACAGAAGAAAATCTTCTTGTTTTAATAAGAACAGAAAGATTTCTTTAAAATCTTAATTCTGTTTGGCGCAAATGCCCCAGCGCGTGACACATGTCGCGCAGCGCAACTGCGCTAGCGCATCTATGCTGACACGTGTCGCGCAGTGCACAGCGCAGCGCAACTGCGCTAGCGCATCTGCGAAGACACGTGTCGCGCAGCGCAGTGCTTGCGCAACCGCGTTGACACGTGTCGCCCTTGCGCTCAGCGCAGAGGATCTGAAGCGTTGCTTCATTTAACACAGAGCTTCGCTCTGATTTGGTGCGCTGCCTCGGGCGCTGCGCTGACGTATCTGCGCCAGAAACGTGGCGCGTCGCGCGCAGCACAAAAGATCTGAAGCGTTGCTTCATTTATTAAAATTTAGATTTTCAAGATAGAGCTTTGCTCTGATTGGGGGAATCGGAAGCGTTGCTTCCCCTGAGATATATTTCCATCTCCTTTTTTCAAGTCAAACTTGTATTTCTTAAAAATTTCGATTTCCCGGGTCTTAGAAATAATTCCAGTGCGCACAGAATTTTCTGTGTTTGGGTCTATATATAACTCAAGGCCGAGCCTTTTCTTTTCTCACCTTCAGAGAACTTCTTCGATCATGGCTTGCAACCGTCCTCACGCCCGCTGACAACCATGGGAAGTGCCGATCCGGGACATCGTTCCTCGTTTCGCTGCGCGCTTGGTGGACTCCTCTTTTTCGGACGAGCAGTGCGATGCTGCAATGTACGAGCTTTCGACTCGTGTGGGGTCTCCTCTTTCCCCGGGTTCCATTTGGCTTCGGATGATCCTTGCCTCAGTGCTCGCCGACATTCCCCCTCCTCCGGCGGAGATGTCCTCGGCAATGCTTAATGTGGCCGAGGATAAGATCGAGAGCTTTTTCGAAGCGCTCTTGATCACCAAAGCCCTAAGGGAGTTCTCCTTCTACTTGCTGAGCCAGATACGGGCTCGTCGGGTTGTCATCACCACTTTTTCCCAGGAGTGCGGCGTCGACCGTTGGATGGCTACCCCTCGGGAAGATCGCCGCTTCGACATGATGGAGAAGACGGAGAGGGGGCTGAATAATCTTCTTTTTCTTTTTGTGAACCTTGTCTCTCTGATCCCGTATTCGGTGATCTTTTTTAAATGTAATAACAATAATAATGAATAAGTATTTTTCTTTTTAATCAAGTACTTCATTGTCTGTTAAGGGTTCTTTTATTTTAGTTCTCTGTTGTGCTTGTGCATCGTATGATTTTAATTTGTTATTATCAAGTGCATTTAATTTTGCATGGATAAATTGCCTTTGGCACTTAGCCCCCTCTTCTGCGCTAGCGCATCTGCGCTGACACGTGTTGCGCAGCGCACAGCGCAGCGCAACTGCGCTGCCACGTGTCGCACAGCGCAGAGCGCAGCGCGGCGCTTCCTTTAACAGAGCTTTACTCTAATTGGGCGCGCCTTCTTGGACGCTGCGCTAATGTATCCGTGCTAGACACGTGGCGCGTCGCGCGCAGCGCAAAGGATCTGAAGCGTTGCTTCATTTATTAAAGTTTAAATTTTCAAAGCAAAGCTTTTTTTCTGATTGGAGGAAGATGAAGCGTTGCTTCATCTCCCGCCTTGGAATTTGAACAGAGCTTTGCTCTAATTGGGGTAAACAATATGGAAGCATGAATATGTACTAACTAAATGTATAAGTCAATAATGAAATCTCATCGATTATTTCCAAATAAGGCTCATTTTTCCGTGTCCAATATCAACACAAATCTTCTGTTTCTAGCGGGCATCGTTCCCCGAACGATCCTGTCAATCAATAACATCGGTCGGTATCCTCCAGATATCCGCTGTGTTTAACAAATATCTCTGGTATCGAGTATCCTCGCTAGGCTCTCCGCCTCAAATGCGGATATCCTGCCCTTCGGTCTCGACTGGGTCCACCATGAATCCGACTGTATAACTCCCCCACTCAGTCCGGATAGCGTAAAAATCTGCAACCGTATAGCTCCCCCATTCGGTCCAGAATAAAACCAAATCATAAAAACAACATCTCATGGTGGACATATCACATCAATCATGAAGAACCAATTAATACAACTTAATAGTGCATAAAAACTCAAACCCGAAATCCGCATAATCCAATACATATTATAACATAACTAATAATACCGGAAAGTGAAACATGATAAGTGATCATAATAACATTGATGCAGAATAACTACTATTATTGATGCTTATGGTATAAAGTGAATCATATGGGACATAACAAGTACTAAGTGAATATGTGACAAGTCAATATCGATGAGGTGTAGTGTAACATGTAGATATGTGCGCGTGCAACAAGAATCATCGATAATTAGTGTAGTGTTCTAAACAATGGAATTTTATATATATGAATGCATATGATGAAGTTTCTTAGTTTTAAACATATACTCAATACAAAGGAAATTACTAGCCAAACTTTTAATTACGGGCGTATTACGCCATCCATACAAGATCCCCCGGTAAATGTTAATCTACTCACCGGAATACGTCGAAGTCACTCGGATGTCATCAATCCTTTTCCTTTTCTTACGGTCTCCGAAGTCTCCGCGGTCGAACTTAACATTGAAATTAACTTTCATATAAGAGTGGCTAAAATCTGATACGGCGAAAACGTGAAACTAATAGACTTACATACTAAACGTGCTACGTGAGAATATCGTGAGTTAACTGGACCTAGTTTAACCGGAGCTAACCCTATTCTGGTCGCAATAGGAAAAAACAGAAATCGTGACATGATATATCCGTATCGTATTTTAGAATTTTACCCCAAAACAGATATTAGCTTCCAAATTTTATATACTGAATATATAACATAAACTAGCAATACCAGAAACCCTAACATATAAACAGAGAGCTACCGTAGAAAAACTAACACCCAACTCCCTACCAAAACCGGCCAGCTCGGAAATTTGATGGATGTCGCCGGCCGAAAATCCTAGGAATGGGTCCATGTATCTATTGGTTATTCTAGGTCCAAATTACAAGTTTAAGGTACTGTTTGATTTTTCTAACAATAAACCAACTCATAGCAGTTTCAAACAGAGCAATAACCTAACCAAAATATGATATTTCCGATATCTTACATCTATACTCAACCCGTATTGAACTAAAAGAACTACAGGGTTGAAAATTATACCATTCTAGAAGATCAACTGAAAGTTTCCTTCATAAATGTACAAGCTCAAAAGGTCCTAACTTGAGGGTTGGGGTGAAGAGCACAACACATAGCCTTTCATGTCATTTCTCTTTCCCTTTCTTAAGTGAGGTCTAGGATTTTGTTTTCTAAACTAGGAAATTTCTTTTAATTCTCATATCTGAACAAATAAGAAGAGATAAGAGTATTGAGTGATAAGGCTAGGAGGTGGTGTCAACATGATGGATGGTGTGCTATTCATGCAAGGAGAAGGTGTGGCCATTAGGTTGAGTCAAAGGTGTGGTGTCTAGGAGGTTTAATATAACCATAACCCTAATTTTACACATTTACATAATAACCCTCATCTAAAATTAATTAACATAAGGAAGCTAACATTTCACTAAAACCCCTCTTGACACTTAATATTATATAAACCACCATTTTCTTTACTAAATTACTTTACCACTTATAAAAAGGTTTTTTTATTACAATAAAATTAAACTAACATTTTCTATTTAAATAAATTGATTAATTAATTATCTAAAATATTTCAAAATATTACAATTTTAGATGGAATTGCTCACGCATTCTTCATGCGACCGTTAATACTTCTTGAGGTACTAACCAACCAATTACAAAATGTGCTCGTGTATTAAGGCGTAATTCCTCGTCTTGCAACGCCTAAGGCTTAGCAGTGGCTCCCAAACCAGTTGGTCCAAGGCACTAGGTGATAAAGCACCCTCACTATATTTTAAGCTGGATCCTTGTATTGTATTATTAGATGATGTTCGCGCGGATAACACTAGTGGGCTTTGGTTTAAATTGGATCGTACTATTGTATTATTGGATTGTTATCATCTCATTGTATTCGTATTTTCGGAATACGAATACGGGTATGTTCACCACCGAAAGACGCGACCGGGATGTTAGGACATCTGGCCTGAATTTTGGGGGCAGATGCTATTTGGATTTATCCTTCCACCTCTCCGAAGATACCGAGTTGATTTATGACACCGTATATCGGAGGTTTGGATGGAAGTAGCTGTTGTAGCATGATTTCGTCAGATTCCCCCTCTTTTGTGAGGGGTTTTTGATTGTGGGGACGCTCTTCCCTGCAGGCACAAGCCCCTGCAGTTAATTACGTTACCGCATCACGATAACCACTTTCTCTTGCTCCGAAAGTTCACTTCGTGTCGTGTGTGTTTTTGTTTGTTTAGGTTTCCCGTGGATTGTATACGGAGACTAATTTATGTTGTCGCGCGTAGGGCGTGGATTAGTCCAAATCCGTATATCTTAGATTCGGGTTTGTTATTTAAGGATCGTTAATCGATTTTGAGATTAAGATCGACTTAAATGTATGTGAGCATTTAGGGCTCGACTTGTTTTTTGTTAAGGATACATTAGTCCAATTTGAGACTAAGATCTACTTAACAAGGTTTTAGGATCATTTTTGTTTCAGATCCAACAAGAGAGAATTTGGGCTATGTTGCTTTAGTTTAAGGACGTTTCAGTCCGTTATCGCCATTTTGGATGCGAAGTTCTAGTTTGAGAACGTCTCAGTCCGTTGATCACCATTTAGGAGGTGAGATTTTAGTTTAAGGACGTCATGGTCCGTTGATCACCATTTGGGGGTGAGATTTCAGTTTAAGGACGTTACGGTCCGTTGTTGCCATTTTAGAGGCAATCATTAGTTTGGGGACATTTCGGTCCTTTGTTAGTTTAGGGACATCTCGGTCCATTGTCCATCTTGCGAGCACGTGTATTTGTTACGTGACGGGATGAGCAACGATGATATGGGATGCATCCAGTCTGGGATGTGATTTGATTTGGGATGTGCACTTCAGTTTGGGAAGTGCACCAAAAAACAGTTGGTTGTCGGGACCCGCCACCTCTCTGAAGACGTTGAGGAATTACAACGACATGTATCAGATGTTAGTTGTATGTATACCCTAGAGGCCATTATTGTACATGATTATATTTTATAGTGGATGCTTGGACATATATAGAGAGGACTTTCTTGCTCGACATGATAGTATGTTATCTGATTGCTCTTTATCTTAACATGTAAACTTGTATTGTAATATTGTCTTTCTCTCACATGTTGATAAAACCCTTAGAATGTATACTTGACTACTAGGATTATGATGTAGATCATACTAGTAGGGCCAGGATAGTCCAAAAGTTCATCCTTTAATTGTTCCTAGTCATGGGTGTATCGAGATGGGGCATCGATATTCCGGAGTAGAATATCATATACGTTTCTTGACCCATATGATGGGCGATGGATGATCCCACATCCATTGGTGTTTGACATCAAAGATTGTATACGGGTGCTCAATGGAGACTGGGTACACCGAACAGGATTCGTCGAGAACTTCTAGATGGTATTATACCTATCGTCAGATAGGAGTTCTCTGGTGACACTGGTACAGGTTAGTCTGTAGACCTGAGATCGTCATAGAGTCTTGTGTGATTCCCACTGTGCTTTGATTTTCACCCTACCACGTTCAAGAGAACGTGCAAACAGATGTTTTTTGGGTACAGTTCCGAGTCACATGGAGGCAACGAGCGATAGGAGGGATTTCGTCTCTCCCGGTATGGGGGTTGATATTGCGTTGTGCTCGATTGGCTATAACAGGAAGTCCCTGACCAGGGCTGATACTGAGATTTACTGGTAAGTGTTATCAGTAGTTTATCAACCCGTTATGAGCCTCATATCGGCATGACTTATCAAGTTATTGGGGTCTGACGTTTACCACCCCCAGACTAGATATGCGATATATCAGACGAAGAGACCGGACTGTATGGTAGTGTTACTTATTGGATTCACGGGAGTATGAGCAAGCTTGCTTGTTGATCTTCTGATCACTCAATACCTGGGTAGCCGTTATGTACAGCTAGTACCGCTAACGGCTTGTAGGTAACTGATATGATCATTACCTACTGCCGGCGTATTGACGAGTCTTTAGAGTCCTACACAGAGGTTTCCTGGCTCAAGCGAAACGAAGTAGGGCACATATGTGATATGTGCGGGACCGAGATTAATACGTGTATGTGATACCGTATTCTAATCTCGCGATATGTGATATCGGTCGGTTATATATGATATAGCCGGGTTATTAAATCAAGTGTTAATTCGATAAGTTGATATAAATGATACTAGTCGGTTATATGTGATATAGCTGGATTATTAAATCAAGTGTTGATTTAATAATTTAATATATATAATTATATATTTGATATATTAATATATATTAACTAATATTAGCTCACTTAAGAATTTCTTTTTCTCATTGTACATTTAATATATATGTGATATATATTAATGTATTTTTCTTTGTGTCATGCTTGATGATACATTGTACATAGGTGTATGAGACTCATACTAAACCATAGATAATTAGGGTCATTATTTATTCAAGGAATAAACAAAATTAGGTGGAAAAATCCATGATTAGATGCTTTGAGAAGCTTGTGGAAACCATTGACCGAGTCCCCTAATTTTGTTTTAATTTAGATATTTATTAACCCAACCATTATCTTTAGCCATGGTTAAGTCTCTACAATGATAATATATGATATTATCTCACCCATGGTTGCCATTCGTTTGATTCTATTTTCTTGACTTCATCTTCTTCTTCATCTCATTAGAGCTCTTTGGTTTTCTTGAGGTGAAGAAAAAGAGTGAGAAAAATTATTCCAAATTGAGCAAAATTCCTATTTCATCAATCTACACTAAACTAGCCATTTAGTATAGGTTGTTTGCTTCACTAATTCTCAATTAGTGAAAAGGTAGCTTGAGTTGGAGATTCCTCGGCATAGATCATCTTCGGCCTCTAAGTTCTTCAAGCAAGCTTATTCCTTTCGCCTAGTGGAGCCTAACGAGAGTCCGAGAGACCACTACTTGAAGTGAAGGGACTACTACACGGAGGTTTAGAAGTGAAGAACCGGTCTATAAAGGTTGTATTCCTTGTTCACTTAGAGTAAAGATGTTTACTTTCTTTGTCTAACCCTAATCTCTAGTTAGATCCTTGGTTTAAGGTTTCTTAGCACTCTAAATTTTTAAAATTGCATGCTTGATACCTTAGAAAACATAGTGAGGATGCTAAGGAACCCTACATCAGAGGTGTAGAGAGATGTACCCTTAAACCAATTCCCGTAATTGAAGGAATGGTTTAATGGTAAACCCAAGAATCATTAGTCGTATTTTGAGACTAAGATTTCCTCAAGGGAATGTGGGATGGATATCGTTTTGGGATATCATCAGTTGGAAGATCGATAGTCGTATTTGGGACTAAGATCAGTTTGAGCACATGGGCTCGGTTGATCTAAATTAGGGAGTTTCTAATCTCAAGGGACTTAAACAACTTGGGCTTGTTCCACTCAGTTTTCTTTTTATTTGAAAAAAAGTGCTAAGCACTTGTTTGGGTTCAGTCCCCTCTTTTTTTTAAAATAAGTGCTGAGCACTTATGTAAATTCTGACGCTCGCATATAATCATGTGGGCTTTTAGTCATGGGGATTGCCCAATAAGTGTTAAACACTTTTCTCCTTTTGTCTTTATATGGAGTGCTAAGCACTCTTTATAGCACCCACATGCGAAGCACGTGAGGAGCTAGGCGCTGCCTAGTGGGTGCCAAACACTTTTATTCTGTGGCGCCCATGTGAGGGTCACGTGAGGCACCGGGTGCTGAGCGCCACTCAATGAGTGCTAGGCACTCCTGTAGCGCCCACGTGAAGGGCACGTGGGGCGCTGGGCGCTGAGCACCGCCCACTGAGTGATAAGCACTCCTGAGTTCTTTTGTAGCGCCCACATGAGAGGTACGTAGGGCGCTGGGCGCTGAGCGCCTCCCACTGAGTGCTAAGCACTCCTGAGTTCTTTTTTAGCGCCCTCGTGAGAGGCATGTGGGGCGCTGGGCGCTGAGCGCTGTCCACTGAGTGCTAAGCCTCCTAAGTTCTTTTGTAGCGTCCACGTGAGAGGCACATGGGGCGCTGAGCGCCGCCCACTGAGTGCTAAGCACTCCTAAGATCTCTCTCTCTCTTTTCTGAATGATCCACAGGATCTTTATCTACTTTTATTTACCTAAACTTTCAAAGAAGAGAGTTCTTCTTCCTTGAGAATTTAATTCTCTGTTCTTTCGAAGCTTTCTCTTTTTTTAAGCTTATGGGGGTTCCTCCTCTTTAGACTTGAAGTCTTGGGTCCTTTAAATAGTAGGGCCAATTTGTTGGTTAGCTTCGAAGAAATCTCTCATTAAGAGATCCCAAATGATTTTGGGATTTTACCCACCGTTGGATTTTTGATCTAAGGACTTCTGTTTTACAGAAAATATTTTCTTGTTTTTAACAAGATTAGGAAAATATTTACAAGTTTTATTCTGTAGATCTGTGATTCTTTAATCACCATTGGATTTGTAATCCAACGATACTCTGTTTTACAGAGGGCAATCTTTCTTGTTTAAAAAGATTTGAGGAATATTTCCTCTAAACAGAATTTAATTCTGGATCCTGATGATTTATCGTCTCCGTTGGATCTTTGATCCAACGGCTCTACTTAACAGAGAGTAGAATTTAATTCTACTGGGCGCCGGCGCTCATGTGTTGTGCACGTGGGCGCAGATTAAGATTTTTGTGTGCTTTGCACACGGGTGCTACTCATATAAGAGTTTTTAACTCTGGCGCTGGCGTCCTCGTGGAAGGCACGTGAGGCGCTGCCTCTTGAGTTTTGAACAGAGCTTTGCTCTTTTATTGGGGGAAACAGGGTATGTATATACGGTGAGAGCATTCTTGTAATTTGGAAAGACATGCTTCTAGAAGGGGACACCTCATTATTGATTTATCTATTTTCTTAAATGGATTAATGAGGTGGAATTGTGGAGATTTTTGTGGCATGGTGTGAGGAATGGCTTAGGCATTATTTTATTTGTTTGGTCTCACTATTGAAATATGGGTGATATATTGTATTGGATTTTAATCCATGGTTCAATAAGTAAGTAGAGATATGAGAGCCATTCTACACACTTAGCCTCTTACCCTAGCTCATTTCTCATTTGGCATTCTCTCTCCTAAGTTTCCTCTCTTTCTACCTCAAGATCCTTACCCTCACATGTGCTGTGAAATAAAGGGTCTCATAAGATAAAACACTCCTTTAGCTACTCTACATCACCTAGGCTACTTAGATTAGCGATCTAAGTACCTTAGTTATCTCGGTTTAGAGGTAGGAGCTTGAAGTACATACTCTCGGGTGGATCATTTTTGACGCGAAGAGACCGACGTTGCAACCTTCATCCGCTCTCCGAGGAGCTCAAGGAGAGGAGGCAAAGAATACTCGAAGGACTGGTTCTTCGAGGTATAACTTTCTACCGAGTAGTTAGAACCTCCTAGTTAATTGTTAGTTAAGGTTTTCGAATAGATCCTGGAGTTTAGTCGGGGTTGCGAGTTTAATGAAAATCGTTTTTTAAAAATTCCGCCTCCCCGCGAACCCGCGGGGTGCACGACATCGACTTACAAAAGTATCAGAGCCTATTAAACCTTAACTAACAAATTAGATGAAGTGTAAAATTACGAAACCGAAATAACTCCAAAACATGAAACCTAGAATCCAAGTTTCTATCAAAATTTTCAGAGGCTCTAAATTTTTTTTAAACAATTGCATAGTGCTCCATTACTTATAAGATGAACACCATAGAAAAACGGGTCCAAATTACCAAAGTTTGGCCGGCCATAGAGAGGATTTTCCTGATCTGGCTGGTTTGAATAAGGAATTTGGACTTGTGTTTTTTATGGTGCTCTGGTCACTTGGATTTAGGGTTTCAGGTTTTGTTTGATTTTTCCCAAATTGCATATTTAGTTATCTTTCTGTTGGGGCAATTTCGAAGTCGCGGTTTTAACGTCGTTTACATGTTTCAGTTTATATATGTGTTTTGAAACGTCCGCTAATTGCTATATGTCGATTAGTGGGGGTTGCACATATCTGTGATGTTATGATGGTTTGTGTATATGGAGTATTGGATCTGTAGGGTTCCTAGGCACCCTAATGAGGTCTCACAAGGCATCAACCATACCAATTTCAAATTTTACGGTGCCGAGAAACCCTAAACTACGGATCGTTAGCTAGAAATCTAGGCGAAAAAGAAGCTAGTTTACAATTAAACTAAAAGAACGGAAATACAACCTTTGTAGATCCAGTCCTGCACCTCCATGGCTCCGTGATGAAGTCATCTCCGCTGTCCAAATCAAAATCCGGGCTCTAGCGTCGGCTTCATCGGAGAAAGAGCGGGCAAGGTCGTCGGCTTCGTGCCGAAGATGATCTACGTCGAGGCATCGCTAGATCAAGCTCCACCTTCACCAAGCCATGAAAACTTGTGAAGGAAACACACTCTACTACTTGGCAAGAGGTAGAGGATGAAGAAATAGGAAGTGGGTAGACTTTAGAATTGGATTTCTCACTCATTTCCATCAATCACCATTGATGGAGCTTGCTTTTCTTCCTTGAAGAAGATGAAGAAGAAGAAGCTAATTGTTATGATAAGTTAATTAAAAATTGAATAGAAAAACAATACTTATCATAATATTAACTATAGTCAAGTGTAGAGAATGAATCATGGTTAGTGGGAATGGTTAGGGTTAAGGATGAGATAAGAATGGTTGACTTGATCAAAGCTTCATGAAGCTTCAACTAAACTCCAAAACTAGCAACCATTCTTTTCTCATCTATTCAAAATAAATAAATAAATAAGTAAGAAAAGAAAACCCTAATCATTAGTTTAACCATGGCTTAATTCATTACACTTAACTATAGTTAAACATGTATCATCAAACATGATACAATCAAGTGCACAAAAGTATATCACATATACAATGTGAACAACTGAGCGAGAAAATCCATTTAAAGTGAACCGATACTAGTTAATGCAAAGTAATATATCAAATATATAATTATGCATTAAATCATTAAATCAACACTTGATCTAACGATCCGGTCATATCACATATAACCGACTAATATCTAACGTATCGGCTTATCGAATCAATCCATGATTCGATAACTAGGTTATATCGCATACAACCTTCCGATACATTCATCGCGAGAATGAAATACGGTATCACATACACGCATTATTCTCGGTCCCGCACATATCTCATATGCGCTCCTATTTCGTTTTGCTTGAGCCAGGAAACCTCTGTGTAGGACTCTAAAGACTCGTCAATACGCCGGCAGCAGATGATGATCATATCAAACACCCACAAGCCGCAAGCGGTCTGCTAAACATAACGGCCACCCGGGTATTGAGCGATCTGAAGATCGACGAGCAAGCCCGCTCACACTCCAGTGAATCCAACCAGTAACACTACCGTACAGTCCGGTCTGATCGTCTGATATGTCGCATATCTCGTCTAGGGGTGGTAAACGTCAGACCCCAATAGCTCGATAAGTCGTGTCGATATGAGGTCTATAGCAATTCGAGAAACTACTGGTAACACTTACCAGTAAATCTCAGCAACCCTGGCCAGGGATTTCCTGTTATAGCCAATCGAACACAGCACAACATCAACCCCCTATACCGGGAGAGACGAATCCCCTCCTATCGCTCATTGCCTCCATGTGACTCGGGACTGTACCCAAAAACCACCGTTTTGCACGCCCTCTTGGACGTGGTAAGATGGAAATAAAAGCACAGTGGGAACCACACAAGACTCTATGACGATCTCGGGTCAACAGACTACTCTGTACCAGTGTCACCAGAGAACTGCCATCTGACGTGAGGTATAATACCATCTGGGAATTCTCGGCGAGTCCGTCCAGTGTACCCAGTCTCTACTGAGCACCCGTATATCATCTCTGATGTCAAACACCGACGGATATGGGATCATCCATCGCCCATCTGTATGGGTCGAGAAGGTACACGCTAGTCTACTCTGGTATATCGATGCCCCGTCTCGATACACCCTCGACTAGGGACTTTGAAGGATGTACTTATGGACTACCATGTCCCCACTAGTATGATCCGCATCATAGTCCAGGTAGTCAAGTACACATCCTAAGGGCTTTACCAATATGTAACAGAGAGACAATCAGTATACACGTTAAGGTAAAGTGTAACCAAATAGCATACTATCATGTCGAGCAAGAAAGTCCTTCCTATATACGTCCCAGCATCCACTACAATATACATCCTATGTACAGTAATGGACTCTAAGGCATACATATAACTAACAGGATCGTCGTGGATGAATAGCCGGGGGATGTGAGAAGAGTGTTTTCTTTTCTTTCATTCATATAATTTGTAAATGTGATGTAATATTATTTTGCGGGGAACATCCGGGTTGAGCTTGTAACCACCGTTGTATTATTTCATTTACTTTTTTTTTCTCCTAGGATAGACCCAAGGTGGGGTGCACAAACTACCGGGTTCTTGAAGTGCCGAGTGGCCTACTCATTTTATTGAGAGAGGTTGCTTCACTTTGGGAATTTGGTGGGTAGTTTGCCGCACCCGTAGGGGTCTAGGTTGGGGTTTGGCTATTCATCACGACCGTAGAATCCGTCTTTCGTTATAAACTTAAAAGAAACGCGGAATTCCTAGTATATCCAATATATTCATCTGTGATCTAGAATGCCTACTATTGCATGAGACGAATGGATATATATATATATATATATATATATATATATATATATATATATATATATATATATGTTATATAGTAAGCGTTGCTTATGTTTTGTACTCGCGCTAGTCCATCCCCCGCTCTGCCGGTAGTTAAGTAACCTAACGGTGCATGACGGGGCCCCGTGGTGAATGCAGATGGCATAAGCGTACGTTGTATTTTCGTTTCTTTTCTGCAAAGATAGGATTAAATGATGGGACCGCTTTAACATTAATTAATGCAAGCAAAACAAACCAAAGATTAATCATTGGAACAGTTTCAAAACCACTCGGTTTTCTTCAAAAAGCAACTTTTAAATGCGGAGCCTAAACCACTCCTTTTAAAAAGCTATCATGGTTCCTTCGACTATATCAAGTTCATTACGTTCACGGTTTCGCCTAAACCATTTATAGCCCTCCGTCATTTCAAATGGGTATTCAGTAGTATTCAAGCTATATATTTTGACCTTCGCTAAGGCATAGTGATTGGTAGCTGCTGGGTATTCATTTGTAGCATAGATAGATACGTTGGTTTGGGATAGTCATACTACTATGTTGGCCTTCGTCAAGGGTATGTACGGGTGGGTTCAAATTAACCTGGATAATGACGGGTAGAACTTGACTTGCGACTTATGATATGTTGGCCTTCGTCAAGTTCATAAGAGCTTGGGGCAAAAATCCACATCGGGAGTTTCTAAGGAAATTGAAAATTGCTAGTGTTGCATACCATTTGGAGTGTGATGATTTTGGTAGGATTCCTTCAAGGTTATCACACAATAATATTTGGATCTTGATCCTACTGTCACGCCCCGCTTCCCAGAGTACGCAAGATTGGGCACGTGACATAGCCAACCATGCTACCTGTGGGTAGGAAGTATCCATCCACAGTCACATTACGGTTGTAAGGATATCAAGAACAAGATAATAATCTAATCTAATACATGTCCATATCCATAATAACAAGAATCAATAAACAATAAGTGCGGAAGCTAATGATCCAATACAATGAATAAACAGTACGTCCCATAATGCGGGCTCACATCTGGAAATGAAATGAAATAAATAAACTAAACCCTAAGGAACTCACAGTTCAGCCTGCTGGCTGAAGTACTCCTGCTCGGTCGTCGACAGTGGTATGGAATCTGGGCCATGCAAAACCCAGACGTCAGCGCGTCATGACATCAAGTATATAGTATAAACATGGTAATAAGCAATGCAAATATGAACATGAATAAAGCAGTACTAAGAAATAACAGAGCAGGGTAAAGTGCAATGGTGACTGAACTGTCCTATCAGGTTTCTACTCTATAGTCTTTGAAACCAATTGATGAATCGTCGATGTAACTCAATAGTATCCCGTGCGTGCCCGGGACCACGGTCAAGGTCCTCGGGGCTGAATCCGAGACGTGCCGCTAAGCAGTAAAGGTAGGTAGTAGGATGGACGAGTGATGTCAGCATCATCACTCCCGGACTGGCCAAGCCCGTAAGACTGATCAGAACAAGTATCGAACCATTGAGTTACAAGTCGGTTTCACCTTTGATTTCCCCATACCCCCAAGCTATGTATGTCAGGTCAGGTATTCAGTAGTCAAGGACTAATGCCAACAGAAAATCAGGTAAAAGTAGGTCTGTCTGGATAGACAGCAGGGATGGTCAGGTTTGTCGGCATTAAGCATGAAATCATGAAACAAGTCATGTCATGGTACAACAGGATGAGTCGGTAAGTATGTATATGTCATGTGTAGCAGGGTCAGGCCAATATGTAATGCAATCGAGTATGTGCTCACAACAGGTATACAATCAAATAATGAACAGCAACAGGAAATAGTAAATAACCATATTATTCCATGTAAACACAATGATGTTTT